>OX637532.1:42290000-43657500 GCA_951800035.1 Linnaemya tessellans
AAAAAATAATTAAAATAATCATAAAAATAATAATTGGTTTTTGCGACTGTCTGATGATGTAAGAAAGTGTTTGTTCGTATTGTGTGAAAAAAAGAACAGGCTCCCAGAAAAGCCAATTTTCTTGTGTACAAAAAAATATTTTGCAATTTAAGAAATCTACAGATCGATGATTATAACCAAATTTTGTTACTTCAAGGATCCAAATATTTCTTTATATATTTACACTATTTTTGCATATAATATCTTACGTCAACACCCACTAAAGAGAGCGGGGTCCAAAAATTGATTTTTCTGATTTTATGACTCCAAGTTCAACGCATTGGAACTTCTTTGACAAGGAAATATATAATTTGCTTAACAAAATGACAAAAAAAACTTTAAAAATTACGTTGTTTTTTAAAAGTTCTTATGGGAACTTTTATCCCTCTAGCCTGCTTCAGTCCACTTACGAACCTGATCTGTGTTATCCTTCAAAATATACCAAATTTCAAGAGTGTAGCTCATTTCGGTTGGACTGAATCGTGATTTCCACATACTAATGGACGAACGGAGGGACACAGTTGGAACGTCCTTGATTTCATCACTGATCACGAATATATCTATACACTTTATGGGTTCTCAGAGAGACATTTCGCTGCGTTATACACGGAATGACAAAGCGAGCAAACCCTCCAATTCTATTTTGGAGTGAGGAAATTTTAAAATTCACCCTATTTTTTTGAACAGATGTAATATGACAAAAACTTTAGTATGACAAAACGGTAGGGTATAGTATACATTTTTATACAAATTTCATCTGAAGACTACTGATTTCAGTTGTGTGGATGAAAATGCACTCTGCACTAAATCCAGCTCTTTAGTAGAAAAGTGTGGTTAAACACGTGAAAAAATCGCAAGTGATTCAACTGTGGTTTCTTTACTATGGCAGCATTCAGTGTTCACTGCAAAAGGTCTTGCGCTAGTGCAAATGCAAAGTATTTGTACTCTACACCAACAAAATACATCGGAAATGGTCTCAACTATTCCCTTGATGTGGAAATGTAATGCTGCAGTATTATTTGCACTAAAGGCTCTACAAATCAATTCCTTTAAAAAGTATGCGCACTAGTCATTTCCATATGAACTGCAATAAGATGTTATCAATTCATACGAGATGTATAAACAATTTTAAATAAATTTATGTAAACTTTATAGATTTTGGCATAGATTTGGATTTCGTGCAGATGAATTTAGTGCAGGTGAAATTTATCCCAGTTTCATTGTAAAAATTCGAAATAGATTACTCTGTTAAATTCTTATAACTTCATATTAATGAACTGATTTTCTTAGAAATCCTTTTATTTGTATTGATTTCATTTCTAATTATCACTTATTTTAAATGTATTAAATTTTGATTTGATTCCCTTAAAAATCAATAAATCAGCAGCAGCCACGTTATGGCAACATTTCAAACGAAAACCACAAATTAAGCGCCAATTTTAACAAGCTGAGCGCACATTGACGTATTTGGTCTTGAGGCTATAGCATCACAATAAAAATGAAATGAAAAAAATCCCTGAGTGATAAAAAATAAATATGAGAAAAAAACTTCCCCAAAGCTGAAATTAAATAACTTCAAAGTAAAAATAAATAATGAACAATAACATTTTCGAAAAGAGATTATCTGCCACAGATGATGCCATTTTAATGGCCATCACTTGAAGATAAAACAAAAACAAATTGTGCCAGTCTCACTGACAAAATTTGGCTTTGGGGGGGAGGGGAAAGAAATGTTTTCACGTTCAACAAAAGTAACAAAAATCCAATGAAGAAAAAAAAATGAGACGACAAGACATTTATGATTATTATTCTGTATATTGGCTTTTATTGTTTTTTTTTCATATACTAAAAAGTAAAACTTCTTGCTGGTTTTTACTATTAGTTGTAAAATGCCAAGGAGTAAAGAAATATATATTCAGTCAATGCAGTTGGTGAAAAAGAGAGGAGATCTTTCGGCAAAACACAATTAACCGATTGCAAGGTTATGCGGCCACACGTCCCTGCCTAAGTTTTTCAAGCAGCAATTTTATATAAAGTTGCTAGTTAAAAAGTAACGAGATCGTTAGTGCACCCAAGATCTTGCTAAGCTCTGATTTGTATCAAGAATGTGTCTGCGGACACCAAGTGGTTCTACCAATGAGAATCGCCTATACATTTTCCTAATGAGGATGCTGTTGGCTGAAGTAGTTAACACGAGACCATGAAGCGGAGGGTCCTGAGTTCAACCTCGCGCTGATTCATGAATATTATGTTGAATTCTTCTGATCAGCATTAGCAGAAGATACCGACTGACACAATCGTGTACTAAAAAGCACAGGAACAGCACTCTCCTTCCTCGACCTTGTAGCAAATAATTAGAAGGCGAAGTAAAAAGGTTAAAATTGCTACAAAAAATTTTGTATCTTCTTATCTTTCCTCTCAATAGTATCCCTTCCTTCCCAGTTCTGCCGCAATGCATTGGGTCATCCTCTGAGCGCTCGTCCTACCTACTCCTAAAAAAAATTAAACAAATTTGTAATGTAATATCCGTTAAACGATCCTACGAAATAACATCAAAGTTTAAACAGCAAAAGTATGTGACCCTCCAACAGAAAATGTGTAGGTTCCACTCCCAGCAATTCTGGCAGGCACAGTATATTCTGTTATACAACATATTTTCCAATCGATCTTCTAATGAATGATGTGAAATAAAATCGTATTGGTAACCTTATCCATTTTATGACTTTTTTTGGGACGAGCGCTCAAGGGGTGACCCCAACATACGCACTGCGTTGTCACGGAACAAGGGAAATTGGTTCTAGGAAGGAGGATGTTGTGATTTCTCAAATTATAAGTGGCGGGAAAGACATCTGTAGTTAGTAGTTTGATTCAAATGCGATATGTTCTTCCAAAGAAAGAATGAAATTAGTTTCTTTGTCAGTGGTTTCAAAAGAGAAGAAACAAATTGTAACAATGCCTCAGTGGCATGTTGTTCGAATCAGAATATAATTTTAACAGCAAATATTACGAATAACTATAGCAACAACTTAAAACAGGCCAGAGTTAAGTTGCAACTAAAAACGACTATGATCATTCTCCAACAACATAAAATATAAAGTAAAATTTGTTTCGGTGAAATATTTGAAACCCAAAATCTTCATGAAACAAGTAAAAGTGCTATATTCGGCTGTGCCGAATCTTAAATACCCTTCACAGATGTAATTCTTCTTTCTTTCTTTCTTGCCAAAACAGAAAGTAGGTTTAATTAAAAAATCAAAATGATGTTATCGGTTACTTTTATATTTAAGAAAACGTTTAAATTTTGCGGCTGGGATGCTAAATGTTTGGCTTTTCTTATATATATTTAATTTACAAACAAAACAAAAAATCCGTTTCATGTACCCGAAAAAGTTCTAATTGTCCAACCGTAGAATCGTCTTTTAGATTTTGTTGGTTTTTAATACCAGTTTACTTCTTTCTGATACAATATAATGTAGGTATAATTCATCATAAAAATCAAAAATATCAAATAAAATGGCTGCTTTTATGAATCAGAAAATGTCGATTTTCCAACCCTGGAACCGAATTTTTAATATTTTAATACTAATTTATTTTTTTCTGATGTATAAAATTTGGAATTTATGTATGTACTTTTATGTACCAAAAATATTTCGATTTTCCAACCCTGGAACCGAATTTTTATTTTTTACCAATGCAATTCTTAGTGACGTGTAACATAGTTTTACTTGACAAAAAAATTTAAATTTTAAACTTTTTGGTCACTTTCATGTACCATAAAATATTTCATTTGCCCAACCCTGGAGTCGATATATTGATTTTTTAAGATTTTAATACCAATTTTGTTCTTCCTGAATTATAAAATAGCTTTAATTAGCAAAAACAAATGACGTCAATTGCCTTTTTGATTTTTTTTATGCGGAATAAATATTTCAATTTCCCAACCCTGGAAACGAAATTAAAATTTTTTTACCAATGCAACTCCTAATGAGGCATGAAATAGTTTTATTTCATAAAAACTTAATATATATAGCCATTGAGATCATTTTTATGTATCACAAAATATTGCAGTTATCCAACTCTGGAATCCACATTTTTATTTGTTTTTAATTTTTGATACCAATTTTGTTTTTCCTGAACTAAACAATAGTTTTAATTAGTAAAAAACAACGTCAATTGCCTTTTTGGTTACTTTTATGTAAAAAAAAATTAGTTTCCCAACCCTGGAAGCGAAATTTAAATTTTTTAAAATTTTCTTTATCAATGCAAATCTTCATGAGGTATAAAGTAGTTTTGTTTAAGAAAAACTCGAATTTTGAAACAATTTTGGTTATTACATGTACTACAAAATATTGCATGTACCGAAAAAAATTTAATTTTTCCAACCCTGGAAACGATATTTAATTTTTTTTTATCAGTGCAACGTTCCTTGAGGTAGTTTTATTTAAGAAAAATTGCAAATTTTTTACCAATGTGGTAACTTTCATGTACCATAAAATATTGCACTTGTCCATCCCTGGATTCGAAATTTTATTTTTTATTTTTGAACTTTTGATACCAATTTTGTTCTTCCTAAATTATAAGACAGTTTTAGTTAGCAAAAAACAAAAAAAAACATCAGTTGCCTGTTTGATTACTTTCATGTATAAAAAAAATCAATTTCTCACCCCTGAAAGCAAAATTTGAATATTAATCTTTTTTTTTTTTTGGCCAATGCAAACCTTCATGACGTATAAAGTGGTTTTGATAAAGAAAAACTTGAAATTTTTAACAATTGTAGTTACTACATGTACTACAAAATACGGAATAGACCGGAAAAAAATATATAATTTCCCATCCCTGAAAAAAAATTTTTATTTTTATAGTTTTTAATAGACCATTGAGGCTCCCCAAAGCAGGAAATAGTTTTAATTTACAAACATTTAAAAAAAATTGATATTTGGTATACATTTTGCATCGAGAAATAGGTGTTAGCTTCCCAGCTCTGGAACCATACTTCGGATCTTTCTGTATTTCAATAGCACTCTTTTTAAGCTCATTTCCAATCCAACGGTCCAAGAACGAAGTCTCTAGCTCTTCTGGGGGCTTGGGAAAACCGATTTCACGTACAGACAGACGGACATCGCTCAATCGTCATCGCTATTCATAAGGATCCAGAATATATATACTCGAAGAAATTACACACGGAATGACAAACCTATATATACCCTGTCACTTTTTTCTGAAAAGTATAAAAAGGATTGTGCGATAAGTACAGAGGACCTAAATACGTTAAGAAAAAAAAATGTTGCAATCAGTCGGACAGGCGATTAAAAAAAGTTTGAAATCATATATAAATTTTACAGTTTAAATAAATAAATGAATGGCCAGCAGAACAAACTGTTAGAAAATTGTAAGCATTTAAATACAAAGTTAAACAAGAACCCTACACCTATTCTTCGATTTGCATGCTTAATCATCAGATTTAGGATAATTGAGTCATTAGGAAATTCGATAAAGAAAATTAAATCCTAATTTTCAAATGGTTTTTATTTGTATCAGCTATTGCTCATTCTAGTGATCAAACTACATTTATAATTGATTAAAAGCGATAAGACTTTAAATATGGTACAGAGCAATGGCATCATCAATGCCATTGCAATGACATAGAATTTATCAAAAAAATCAATTTTAACTCGTTTCAATGAATATGCGTATCGTCATATGTTTTCAAAAAAACCCTAAGTTGCATTGAACAAATTTTAAATGAGAAGCAAAAAAATCTCTAGTGTGAAAAATTTTCCAAATATTTTCAAAATTTGTCAGTTGATAAGAATGTTATTTATAATTATAGGAGTACAAAATGTTGCAGTAACGTGTATTTTGATACAGGACGTCTTAGTCAATGAATAAGTCGATTTTAAATTGTGTTGTAACTTAGGGTTTTTGTGAAAACATATGACGGTATGCTCATACACGAATTTTTAACATACTATTTTCAGAAACGTATCTCTACCGTGTTTATCGAGGGATGGATGTATAATATATTGCAAATGTGACAATTGTATTGACATAAGTAATCATTAGTTTTGACGTGCTAGATAAAAACCTGTACAGAATAAATTAAACAATTAAACAGAAGCAAGTAATTTTCTTATCGGGTGTTTTTTTTAGCTGCATGGGAGCTATCGATATCGATAATTATGGTTAGACAGCTGAGAATGCCAAACTGTGCTCAGTAAAGTTTGACAGGTTATTATAGAAATTGGACGAAGACTTTACGGTCAACATAATCGCCCTATTGATTAAGAATTTGTTGCAGTTAATGTGCGTACCGTGGAGAGTACAGCTGCTATAGCTCATGGCCAGTCATACCAAGGTTTTGTGTCCAAAAATTAATCAGCGAAACGTAAACGACATTTGTTTCCCATAAGACAGTACAAGTTGTCATATAAATAATACGCTTAACAATCGATTGATGACATATCAAATTTACGGAAAAATTTAATTCCAGTGACCAGGACCACAGTCACAGACACCCACGATTTTACGATTATGAATTACTTGTTTTGAGGTTACTTGTTTTGAGGGATTGTTTTATGACGATAGACCAGTTGTTCTTGGAGTATTGGAAACCAATATTCAAGCCACGATTGACGCGGTCCGTAGACATCGTTTCCTCGGCATGATTAATCTTTTTTTTAATATGATTGACAGTGTGGTTTCACTGAAATGACTTACGTCGTGCTTCAAACATCTTGAAGTTCATTATATAAAAGACCCCACTTAATGGGTTATTTGGCAAATCCCTGGTAGTTGCTTCTTTTAACCATCATTGCATTGCTGATGATGTTAAATATTATCATGCTTCTTAGCTGAATAATAAAACTTTATTTTTTCTTTTTTAATTTTTTTATGTTTCTTTGCAAAATAAAAAAAAGTTGAACAAAAGTTTTACCCTCTTGACAGATTGTACGAGCACAAGAAATACAACAAACTACCACAACATCGATATGACTGCGAGTATCACCGTAATCCATAAAACCGTTTCTAAATTGTATGTGATATTAATGATCGTATAATTCCCATTGAGAACTCTGCTGAATGTTGTTGTTTCTGCAATTTTTTATAAGTATGTACTCGTATGTATATATTTGTTCAAAATGATAAAAATATTAAAGATAATGCCCATTCTTATATGATTATGCGAGTTAAGATTATTGTTTGTGCAGTTTTCTTATGTTATTAAAAAAACCAAGATGCGTTAAAATTCAAGATGTTTTTGGAAAGAAGAATAAGTATTAACTTTACGATCGTAAAAAAAATATAAAAATAAAAACAAACGAACAAATCAAGCAGACTTGCTACGAAACTTGAGAAAATGTTATTAGAAGGAATAGGATTTTATTGTCAGAGTGATAAAGTTTGCAACCTTTAATTGAAGTCCTGCGGCAGTTGCTACATTTTAACCCTATTTAAAAATTCGACTAGAAATTATAACAGGAAAATCTTTTATTTTTTAACGAATCAACGAGAATAATTGCAATTATTTGTTTTATGACTAACTCCTGTTGATCTACTCAAACAAATCGTTTCCTTCAATAAATTTCTTCCAACTTTTAGTGATAAATTCTTTCCTGTGTAATGGAAATATATATGAACTAAAAACAAGTAAAAGAGCTATATTCGGCTGTACTGAATCTTAAATACCCTTCACAGATGTAATTCTTCTTTCTTTCTTTCTTGCTAAAACAGAAAGTAGCTTTAATTAAAAAAAAACAAAATGATGTTATCAGTTACTTTTATATTTAAGACAACGTTTAAATTTTTGGTTAGGACGCTAAATGTTTGGCATTTCTTACGTCTTTCAAAAATATTAAATATGTTTAATTTACAAACAAAAAGAAAAAATCGGTTTCATGTACCCCAAAAGGGTTTAATTGTCCAACCGTAGAATAGTCTTTTAAATTTTTTTGGTTTTTAATACCAATATATTTATTCCTGATATATAAAGTAGGTATAATTCATCATAAGAATCAAAAATAACAAATTATATAGTTACTTTTATGAATCAGAAAATGTCGATATTCCAACCCTGAAATTGGATTTTTAACTATTTTAGTTTTTAATACCAATTTAACTCTTCCCGAAGTATAAAAAAGATTTCATTCACACACAACCAAAATAAGCAACTTATATGGCTACCTTTATGTACTAAAAAATTTCGATTTTCGAACCCTGGAACCAAATTTTTAATACCAAATTAATTCTTCCTGAAGTATAAAATAGGTTTAATTCACTAAGAAAACAAAATTTGAAATTTATGTGGGTACTTTTATGTACCAGAAATATTTCGATTTTCCAACTCTGGAAGCAAATTTTTTATTTTTATACCAATGCAATTCTTAGCGAATTTTTAAACTTTTTGGTCACTTTCATGTACCATAAAATATTTCATTTGTCCAACCCTGGAATCGAAATTTTGGTTTTTTAGGATTTGAATACCAATTTTGGTCTTCCTGAATAACAAAATAGTTTTAATTAGCAAAAACAACAACGTCAATTACCTCTTTTGCTACTTTTATGCATAAAGAATATTTAAATTTCCCAACCGTGAAAACGAAATTTTAATTTTTTTTTTACCAATGCAACTCTTAATAATAAGGTTCATGCAACTCTTAATAATAAGGTTTATTTAAAAAAAAACTTAAAATTTGTAAACATTTTGGTCACTTTCATGTACTACAAAATATTGCAGTTACCCAACCCTGAAATCGAAATTTTGATTTGTTTTAAAAAAATAGTTTAAAAAAATAGTTTTAATTAGTAAAAAACCGACGATAGTTGGCTTTTTGGTTACTTCTATGTATAAAAAAATTTCAATTTCCCATCCGTGGGAGCGAAATTTTAATTTGTGTCTTCTTTTTTACCAATGCTAGTTCTCATTACTTATAAAGTAGTTTTATTTACAAAAATCTTAAAAATAACAGCCATTTTTGTCACTTTTATGTTTTACAATATATTGCATGTACCAAAAAAACTTTCAATTTCCCAGCCCTGGAATTGATATTAAATTTTTATTTTTTATTTTATATAAATGCGATTCTTCATGAGGTATAAAGTAGTTTTATTAAAGAAACATTTTAAATTTTTAACCATCTTGGTTACTTTTATGTATAAAAAATTTAAATTTTGCTTCCAGGGTTGGGAAATTAAATTTTTTTTATACTTAAAAGTAACCAAAAAGGCAATTAACGTTGTTTTTGTATTAATTAAAACTATTTTTTAGTTCAGGAAAAACAAAATTGGTATCAAAAATTAAAAAAAATAAAAATTTTGATTCCAGAGTTGGATAACTGCAATATTTTGTGGTACATAAAAATGACCTAAATGGTTACATATATTAAGTTTTTATTAAATAAAACTATTTCATGCCTCATTAAGAGTTGCATTGGTAAAAAAATTTAAATTTTGTTTCCAGGGTTGGGAAATTGATATATTTATTCTGCATAAAAGTAACCAAAAAGACAATTGACGTTGTTTCTTTTTCCTAACTAAAGCTGTTTTATAATTCAGGAAGAACAAAATTGGTATTAAAATCTTAAAAAATCAAAATTTCGACTCCAGGGTTGGACAAATAGAATATTTATGGTATATGAAAGTCACCAAAAAGTTTAAAACTTTTAATTTTGTTTTCAAGTAAAACTAATTTACACCTCACTAAGAATTGCATTGGTAAAAAAATAAAAGTTCGCTTCCAGAGTTGGAAAATCGAAATATTTTTAGTACATAATAGTACATACATAAATTCCAAAGTTTGTGCTTTTAGTGAATTAAACCTATTAGATATTTCAGAAAAAATTAAACTAGTATCAAAAAATCATAAATTCGGTTCCAGGGTTGGAAAATCGAAATTTTTTGGTACATAATTTTGGTTTTTTCAGTGACTTAAACCTATTTTATACTTCGCTAAAAATTAAATTGGTATTAAAACTTTTAAAAACTGAAAATTCGGTCCCAGGGTTGGAAAATCAAAATATTTTTGGTACATAAAAGTACATACATAAATTCCAAATTTTGTGTTTTTAGTGAATTAAACCTATTTTATATATCAGAAAAAATTAAATTAGTATTAAAAAATTAAAAATTCGGTTCCAGGGTTGGAAAATCGACATTTTCTGATTCATAAAAGCAGCCATTTTTTTGATATATTTGATTTTTATGGTGAATTATACCTACTTTATATAACAGAAAGAAGTAAACTGGTCATAACAACAAAATCTAAAAGACGATTCTACGGTTGGACAGTTAGGACTTTTTGGGGTACATGAAAGGAATTTTTTGTTTTGTTTGTAAATTAAATATATATAATATTTTTGAAAGACGTTCAGAGGTATTAGATATAAGAAAAGCCAAACATTTAGCTTCCTAGCCGAAAAATTTAAACGTTTTCTTAAATATAAAAGTAACCGATTTGTTTTGGCAAGAAAGAAAGAAAGAAAGAAGAATTACATCTGTGAAGGGTATTTAAGATTCGGCACAGCCGAATATAGCACTTTTACTTGTTTTTTAGTAGGACCAGCTCGCAGGTCGTATAGTATTGAGAGGGATGATGAAGAAAGATGAAAGCTACAGGGGCGATGAAGGAGGGTGCTGTGGCTCTGCATTTTAGTTCATGATAGTCTCAATCGCTGACAGTTTAGTCATCGCCACTGAAACAGCCCGACAACAACTAATACAATCAAGCACCAATGCTGGTCACAAAAATTCGGCTTCATATACATGACTGTGCAGAGTCGAACTTGGGATTCCCGACTTTTTAGTCTCGCGTTACCTACTTCAATACCTACAATAATTGACAACAAACAAAATCATCTTTAACTGACTGGTTATTTATAGACAATTGGGAATATGTTATTTTTTCAAATAAAAATATCACACCTCACTCCTCAATATTAAATTTATAGTGTATTTTTATATAGGAATATCGGGTTTTTTAGCTGCATGAGAACTATTGATATAGATAACTATGACTAGACAACTGAGAATATTAAGGCATCATGATTCGTTTAACGCCGGAACAACGCTTCACATTGTGGAAATTTATCCTAGAAGAGAGTAAATAAATATGGTCGCGAAGTGCGAAGATAATTTTTATCAAAACAAAGGTTTTATCGATGAAGCAAAATTGTTGAATTCGGAGCGAAGATTATTTAGAGCCCTTTCACATTCACAACTTTTTCTTTTGTCTCAGAGTTTACTTTGATAAAGTTTTGCCGGCTTTTTCCTTGTGTTAAGCAACGACATGAAAACTGGTCATTCAGAGCTTAACTAGTCACTCGTACCCACTTTCGTACGATTTAACACCTCTGGAGTACATTTTATGGTTCTGTACTGTCATTGTGACGTCAAACCATCAACTCTTGAACTATTGGAGGCCAATATTCAAGGCACCATTGATGCTAAGCGGACTGATCGAATGGACAGCGTATTCCAGAAATCATATTTAATCAATAAACTCTATGAAATTATCTACCAGATTATATTAGAAAAGTTGTATTCGAGAATAGAAAGATACTTCCAATGCTTGCGGTCTGTGTTGATTTCTGTCTTGTCCTGAACATTTTGACTACAATAGGAACATGTTTCCCTATTTCTAGTACACCATCGCGATGTTGGAAATTAATTAAGAAAAATACCAATATTAATCAATTAGAAACATTCGTTCATAGATTGAATTCATAAAATTTTACTTTAAAAAGTTTTTCTTACAATAAAAATTAAAATAAATAAATAAAAACAGCAATAAAATATAGACGTTACACCGAAATTATCTGCGCTCTCTTTCTTCAAACTGCATTGCAATTACTTGTAACAATAGCTATCGGAAACATTTTCTTTCATTAAAAACTAACACGTACACGTACATGAACATTTAAAAAAAATTTTTGTTAGCAACAAACTATAAATTTTTTAAGCTGAACATCTTATCTTTCCTCTGGGGGACTCAAGGATCTTAACTATGTGGGCTGTTTTAAGGCCATTATGATAGTTGGCCATAACGATTAAATTCATTTCGGGCCATAAACTTAAATTCAGTGCACCTGAGGAACTGCTGCAGACTTTTTCCTTCCAACATGATACATATTTTTTTACTACCTTAAGTATTGTTTGCCAACATGTGCGTCAGCCAAAATGCATATAAATGAAATGAGTTGAACTAATAAAATTTAAAACTTCAAATGAAAATAAAGCTTAAGCTTATAAGACGCATGAACAGCTAAAATACTTAAGAAGAGAAAATAGCGCTTAAAATGTTGAAGGATAAAAGAAGAGCGAACTGTGAAACAAGCACAGAAGACCTAAAAGTACCATGAAATACGTTAAGAAATAAAAAGTTACAATCAGTCGGACAGGTGATTAAAACAAGTTTGAAATCAAAAATAAATTTTATAGTTTAAATAAATAAATGAATGGCCAGCAGAACAAAATGTAAGAAAATTGTAAGCATTTAAATAAAAAATTAAACAAGAACCCTACACCTAGCCTTCGATTTTCATGGCTATAACTACACGTTTGGGATATTTGAGTCATTGGGAAATTGGACAAACAAAATTAAATCCAAAACTTATGCTTGGTTTTCACTATGTCATCTTTGTTGTCAAATTGTTCAAATTGTTGGCAATTGTATGAAAACGGGTTGTCATATGGCGTCATCTATGTTTGCAGTCAGTTATGCAAACATAGATGACGCCATATGACAACCCGTTTTCATACAATTGCCAACAATTTGGACAATTTGACAACAATTTGACACCAAAAATGACATAGTGAAAACCAAGCCTTAAAATGGCATTTATGTATATCAGCTATTGCTCATTCTAGTGATTAAACTACATTTATAATTGATTAAAAGCGATAAGATTTTAAATATGGTATGGAGCAATGACATCATCAACGCCGTTGCAATGGCATAGAATTTATCAACAAAATGAATTTTAACTCGTTTCAATGAATATGAACTTCAAAACCACATCGCTACCGTGTTTATCGAGACATGGGTGTTTTATATATTGCAAATATGACAATTGTATTGACATAAGTAATCATTAGTTTCGACCAGGGCACACTCATACAGGTAGGAGCGATAGCCCAGTTGATTATTTTGTTGTTTGGAGAAATTCTAGTATAAAAGTAAAATTTTTTTACATATTTACATACATACATACAAAACTTAAGAGCAAATGTAAAAGCAAACATGTATACAGTGGAATCTCCCTTAACGGACACTTCCCATAAGCGGACACCCCCATTAGACGGACATTGTTGCCAGGTCCCGGCAGCGCTCCATAAGAAAAGCATTGCAGTCGCTTTCCCTTGAACGGACGCTTCTCATGAGCGGACGCGGACATTCGCTTGATAAAAAAAAATTCTCTTGGACGGACATCTAGCTTATTTTTTCTGATATTTTCATGTCATAATTTACAAATAAGCTTGCCAAGACTCTTTTAATTTGTTCGCTTTAACAACAGGGCACGGTTTATCATATTTACTACATCGCATAACATAGTTAAATGTGGGTATGTTAAATATTTTCTCTCTTACATAATGTTTTCAATCTAACGTTTTTTCTAAAATTTACGCTTCTGCTTCAGAAAGTTGACAATACTAATTCTTGCAATGTTTGTGGTGCGTACGTATGGTGTACAAACCTATTTGACCAACATCTTAGACAAAGTTTTGTTGATTTAATTTTGTTGTTTTCTCTTGGCCGGACAGCCTCCTTGTACGGACACATTTCAACGGTCCCTTCGGTGTCCGCTCAAGGGAGATTCCACTGTATTTGTTTTTGCACTTTTTCGTTTTGCTTTGTTCTACACATATAATTGTGACATTTCAATTAGATTTCACAAAAACAAAATGCATGTAGGTTTTTATTGTTGTAGAACCGCTCCTACCTGTATCAGTGTGCCCTGGTTTTGACGAGCAAGATAAAACTCTAAACAGATGGACGTAATCTTCATATCAGGTGTTTTTTTAGCTGCAAGAGAGCCAAACTGTGCCCTATAAACTTTGACAGGTTATTATAAAAAGCGACCGAAGACTTTACGGTCAACATAATCGCCCTAGTGATTAAGAATTTGTATTTAATGAAGAAATGTGCTTACCAAGCAGAATACTGCTGCTATATCTCTGACCAGTCATACCATCTAAGGTTTTGTTTCCAAAAACTAATCGCGGGAACATAAACGACATTCGGTTCCCATAAGACTGCACAAGTTGTTATATAGTGCGCATAATCGATTTATTGCAAATCAAATTTGGTGAAAACTTTAATTCCAGAAGTGGTTCTGTTGACTGGCCCGCCGTTTTTTTAAGATTTAATAAGTCTGGATTAATTTTTATGTCATTTTCGTAAGTCATTGATCCATGCCGACACATCTGTTGTTTTTGAAGCATTGAAAGCCTCTAATAAGCCACGATTGACGTCATAGGGCCACATTTATTGGAAAGAGTAGTAAAAATTGGACTGATGAAATGTACCATGTATCTCATAGTCGCGTGGACGATATGCCGGAAATCATATTTAAAAAATATATGCCATTTAACCAAGGTATATTATACCATGCATTAAATATATTATAAAAAAATATATATATGGAAAACGGTTGGCCCTAAAGTCCATGGCAGCACCTTCCCGCTTATTTTAACCCTTAAATCCGTATTATTTTAATTTGCAAACTGCTATAACTTTTGAATGAATCAACCGACTCTCACGTGAGTTGCTGTGATTTATGTAGTTTTCCGAGCCCTATAAAATAATTGAGAGCACTAATTGGTCAAATATATATATAATTTCTTTTCGAACTTTTGCGCTCACGATATCTCACGAATGCATGAACCAATTTTTCAACGAAAAGTTTTTGAAATCGATCTTTAAAGCCGTTTAAGAGTTATTAAAAAAACACATAAAACAAATTTGTTTATATTTTTAATATTTCTTGGAATGTTCTTTTCTGAATCGGTTTCAATTCGCAGGAATTTTAATTTTGAAACGCGAAGAGAATGATTCGATTGTGTGACATACTTACTCACACACATACATTCAGTCATAGTGACACCCTCTCAGAAGATGTTCATAGGACCTCTAAACGTGGAGATTTGGTGAAACATTTATTTTTGTAAACTGGTTGAAACCAGCATCCTCCCGATTTTTTGCAAATGTTCAATTTTCTTAGCGGGAAGTTAAAAACTTCATTCGAATAGTATTTCGCTCTCGTACTGTTTTAAAAAATATCATCTGCGTTGTAATGCACTTTTTTAACAGTTGAGTTTTGGAAATTTTTATATCTTTCAATATGTACTTCTTATTACAAGTAGTTGTTGTCAAAATGTATTCTTTCAAAATAAACTTTTTTGAACAAAACTATTTCGTTTCAAATTGTATTTTTGTTGATTTATTTTTATTGACCTTATCAGTTTATTTTAATATTAATCAAGCTTGTGGTCGTTTTTTATAATATATTATTTCTTATAATTTTTATTCGATATTTCGTCAACAGCTTGTTATCATCTTCAGGAAATAAAAATTATTAAAATTTTGTACTTATTTTAAAAATTTTAATAATTTTTATTTCCTGAAGATGTTAACAAGCTGTTAACTAAATATAGAATAAAAATTATTAGAAATAATATATTATAAAAAACGACCACAAGCTTGATTAATATTACAATAAATTGTATTTTTTTTATAAAAAAGGAGTTCCAAAAAAGTAATTTAAAAAAAATTCTCCTTTTCAAAACGGGTACTTTTAAAAGTTCATTTTTGCAAAAGTGTACTTATTTTAAAAAGGTATTTTATATAAAACGTACATATTAAATTAAATTTCTGCTCTAATTTAATTTTAAAAAATCTTTTTCAAGAAAATGAAATGTTTTCTATATACAAAATAATATATTTTTAATAAAAGAACTGTTATGAAATTTTTATTTGGCATATTGTCACAATTCTATTTTAAATGAAATTTATTTGTTGGTGGTCAAGCATTGCTCATTTTGAATTCTCAGATGCTTTTCAGAAGTATGTGCATAAGATAAGGGGTTTTCAATTTTTCAAAACTGTTGTTAAAATCTACTGATGATTTGGTAAAGCACCAATCAAATGCATGTAGACAATGCTTGATCACCAACAAATAAATTTCATTTATAATAAAAGAAACAATTTTTTCGATGATTATTTTTAAAGAGTATTCTAGCTTTTTTAAAACTTTTGCTTCGTAAAACCTGGAATACTCGAAATATTTTTTACATCTGACTTGTCAACTTCTCAAGTCACATGTAATTGTGCAAGTCTCCCAAAGTGGTTGTTTTACAGAAGGTTAATAATATTCGGTCCCATACGTATATGTTGGTAGCTCCTGTCATAGTTTCTGCCTAAATGAAAATCGTTCTCGATGCTGTGCTGCTGTCATAAAAGGGTAGACACTTTTCTTAAAATTCGAATATACAAAAGTATTCATGACTGACATTTCTGACAACATACTTTTTCGTAGCAAAAACGGATAAATGTCAGAGAGTTTATTATAAGAAAATAGAACACGATCTAATGGAATAAATGCCTTTCCGTCTGACTTTTACAGAGGCAATATTTTAAAGGCAACACACGATATGAATGCATTTTGCAGTGGAAAATATGACATTTCAGATGTAAAAAACATATCCTATATAGCAGGCTTAATACGAAAAAAAATCCACTAATTGTTCCTTTAAAACAACACATTATTTGCTTAATGGGAAATGCAATAATTTATAATAAATGCACTATGTATATCTTTTTTTTATGAAAAGTGCAAGATGTGTGCATTTTTAATTAAATTTTTCTTTTTTCAAGAAAATCACATATGAGTGAAGAGATGCAAATTTTTTGCTCAATATGTCTCTTGCGAGACGACCACAATGTTTAATCTATAATCTCTATTTAGAAAATCATTTTGTCGTGTATAGTATAGAATATTGATCTCAATAGATAAACAGTGTGTCTTTATTAAATGAGGTTTTGATGAAAGCAAAAGTACGTTGGAACTGAAAACTACTGCATGAATACATGTACGCTAATATACTCGTATGTACATGCATTTATAAAATAATTGAGTTGCTACCATTACGTTCTATTCGACATACTCTGTATTGCATTTCAACGAAAAAACATGAATTGCAGACGGATTTTTTTTATAAAATTCACATGATTACAATGCATTACAAAATATGAGAAAAGAAAAAGAGAATAGAAATTAAAAAGCAGACACGATAAAGAACTTAATTTATAAAGGTGGCAAATGAAATGTAAAATATTTTAATATAAAGAAAATAATAAAGGAGATAAATAATGAATGTTATACTTACACGTGCAAAACACCAGTTGCTGCCGCCGCGGCCACTGCAGCTGCTGTTGTTGCATTAAATTTACTTTGATATTGCTACGTAGCTGCGGCGGCGGCTGCCGCTGCTGCTGCTGCTGCTGCTATGACACCAGAGGCCGGTGTCGTTGTTGTCGGTGTTGGTGTCGAGGTAGCCGTTATTGATTCACCACCTATGCTACTATCCGATCGGCTTATTTTGGACGGACTAGGTGATCTTCGATTGCTGAGGGATAGTGCTTGTTCGGCGGTTGCTGCTGATTGTGGTGGTATCATGGCAGCAAAATGTGGATTTGGCAATTCAGTCCAAATGGCTCGACCAAATTGTATCGATGGATAAGCCCAATATGCTGGTGGTAGTAGACGCTGATAATAATTATAGGTTTGCGTAAGTTGGTTTAAGTGTTCTGTAGCTGTTTTGTTGAGGAAGTTTAAGATCAAAATAGGAATATTAGTTTCATGTGCTGTTATAGGACTGAATTAAAAATAGTTATACAACTTAAGTTTTATAATATTAATTTAGTAATTATTTAATCAATATAGAACTGAAAACACCTTAAGATTTATTATTACTTCCTTTATTAACGTTACAAATACAATTACAAATAACTTAATTATTCGAGAATTGTGGTGATATATTACAAACTAAGTCTAAAAGGAAAATTAATTATATGTTTTGTTCTTCTTTTGTGTAATTCAGTTGCACTTTTTATCCTTTCTGTTGAAGGAAGTATTTATTCTTTGATATCTTCTTTTGTGTGAGGTGTTCTCTTGAAAAGGGGCCTTTTTGGGATTAAACATTTTAAAAAAGTGCGTTTTTTGAAACTTACGCTTCTAAAAACAAACTTTACTTCTGGAAATTGTTTTTTGAAGGATGAAAACTCTTTATTTTTAAATTTTTTTGTTATATAAACGTGATTACATTTTATTCTGATAAAAGAAAATACGCTTCATTAATCTATTCGATTACTAAGTCAAAGTAACAACTTAATTGGTGAAATTTTAAAATTTGTAATTCATAAATGTCAAAAGAGTAGCACTAATTTAATGAATTCACATAATTTACGGCTATTTTCATAATGTACGATTGAAAATTAACGTGGACTTTAACGTCAAGTTTGGCATACAAAAGTTGTCGTTAAGGTAAACGTTAAGTCATAATCATACATTGTGAAAATGGTCTCCTTACTATTTATACCACTTACATCCGACCGAAGATGGAATACAACTCTCATGTATGGGCCGCTGCTTCAAAGTTTGAAGTTACTCGACCGTATACAAGAGAGGGCGAAGAAACTCATAGGGGACGGTAGGGTAGCCAACACTTTGGAATCACTTGAGCATCGACGCAATGTGGGGTTTGTTTCACTATTTTATCGTTACTATAATGGCTTGTGTCCCAATGAATTCAGAGATTTCTTTCCCGAAACGAGCACTTTTCTACGCTCGACACGCTCTACATTGTGATCAAACCCATATGTGGTGGATTTACCAGTAAACCGCACTACGCAATACAGGGAAAATTCGTTCTTTGCCCGTATGTGGAATAGACTCCCTGCGGAGGTCTTCCGTGTCGTATATAGTATGGAGAAGATCAAATCGAATGTTCATAGGCACTACTCCCTGCATTCTCCTTCCCACAACCAATTTTGCTAGTTCCAGCACAGTGTACGCATGAGTAGGGGTCATCCCCTGAGTGCGGGTCCTAATTAAAAAAAAAGTAAGGATTTTCTTAAAACGAGTACGGAATGATTGATTTAAGTAATAAATACTTAAATCGGTGTCGATATTATTGACAAAAGAATTTATTTTCTTTCCTCCATTTCTTTTCCTTTTTAACTTCCTTCTAAGAAAATTTAAATTTTCAAAAAAATGCGAAGTTACTGGTTTGACCGCGTTTTGAAAAAGTCGACTTTTCACCAGATCGCTAGGTTTTGAGTTCCTACGGAGAAGCCGCCACTTATGTCTGTATGTGTGTGCGTGTAAGTATGTGACACGCTTATAACTTTTCAACGGGTGAATCAAATCCAACCAAACTGGTCGCGTTTCAAAGGGATCCTTAGATTTCCTGCTAGTTGGAACCAGGTACATTTGCGGAAATATCAAAATAAAAACTGAAAATTTTTTTTCAAAAGTGTTTTTTTTATAGAAGAACTTTTAAACGAGTTTGCAGAGAGATTTCAAAAACTAAATAGCTCTCCAATCAATTGGACAATAAAAAATCATGTTAATCGGTTGATGCGTTCATAAGATTTTGTGAACGAAAAAACTCTAAAAAAGTGATTTTTCGAATAACATTTTAAAATTACGTATCTGATCAATTAGTGTTCGAACCAAGTTAGTCACGTTTCAACGGCTTCTTTTATTCTTCGATTTTCTGTGAATTAGTAAATAAGAACTACTTACCCGCTCAAAATCGGTTGAAGCGTTCGTGAACAAAAAGTTCGAGAAGAGTTTTTTAAAACACTCCGAAATTATATATTTATATGATCAATTAGAGTTTACGTATCTTTCTTTTAAAGGCATTGAAGAACCATATCAATCACCGCTTGCCACGTGGGAATCGGCTGATCCAATCAAAAGATATACATCAGTATTCACAAAAAATAAAGTAGACTTGATTAATGCTTTAAAATAAATTTTCTATGAAATTTTTACTTTAAAGCACACTTGAGGTTCCCATTAGTTTTTTTTTCAATATTATCAATCGTTCTAATTTTAATAACGCAACGTCCTTATTATGATCGCATTTATCAATAAACGGTCGTTTTTAATTTATGAAGCGATGGTATTTTTGTACAATTTTAGGGATCGTTCTTGAGTTATTAACTAGTTACATTTTTGTACCATTTATTCTTCACTTAATAACACATTCAGCTTGCTTTGATAATGGCTGTTAACAAAGTATTGGTCACTACTCGTTCTTAACGCGATACTATCCAATACAAATTTTAAAAAGCTCTTGTTTTTTCTGTGTACGAAAACCTTTTATATGTAGTTTGACTGCATTTCGCAAGAAATCTTGAGCGCAAGATTTTATTGTGTTATTAATAAAATACATATGATTCCAAATTATTACGACGGTAAAAATGAAAACCTTTAATTCTAGTACCTAGAATTCTGACTGCGAAAATATATCCTCTGACTCCAATATATTGAAAGCACAAGTTCTGCATAGTTCTAATTTCAGAAAGATGCTACCGTATTAAAAAAATTATTATTCTCAAACTTTATGGATCTGATTTGCAATGGAACTCATTCGAGTTTTAAGCTATTTGTTCCAAGTTGGGACTATAAGATATCCTTATGCCACTAAATAAGATGATCTACGTGTCTAGATATATGAAAAGTTCTTTGGCATTTACCGACTCGTACTTTGGGGAAACATGCAAATCCTTCTATTTCTAGACTTCATCAATAATATATTTCAAAAGCGCTTCATCGACCACTTCTGGTAGAATTAGCAGTAGCTGCACCAGGTCCAGGGTTGACCTTTACTAATCCATTTTCAGAATGCTGAGCTAAATTAAGATTAACCAACTCAATTCTTTTATAATTTTCTTTTTTAACTGGAGTCGGCAGTCTTACTGCTGACTGCTACTTATATCGAAACTATGAAAAGGAGCTGATGTTAAGAGAACAGATTTGTAGTGCTGTAGTCACTTTAGATTTTACCGATGAAGGAGCGTAGTGTAATGCGCGAAAGGTAAAGTCTTTGTCATTAAAACAAGTCGACAACAATTCGAACAGATCAAAACAATTCGATACGAAACTCATGATTGATTGAAGAATTGATCCTGCGAATTCGGTTTCGGGTTTAGTTTTACCTATTCAGGCACTAGCATGCATTACATAGCGGGAAACTGTCAAAATATTCTGTTAACTGTTGCCCCCTATTCAGAAAATTTATATAAGTTTGAAATGTATTTTATTCAAAATTGTTTATAAATAATTTTCTTAAAAAAATACATATTGTTTTTTGAATGAATATGGGATTTAGTGTTAGTCATAAAAAAATCTTTGAAATATCTTAAAATATATATTGGCCGAACCGAAATACATACTATCGATATATCTCTTCTTGTTATCGGGTGCAGTTGAAGATCAAAAAAAAAAATTTTAGGTCTGTATTTCGTTAATGCTAACGCCAATTTGTCAGTAGACCTTCAATTTGCATTTAAAGTATTTTAAACTCGTCTGCTTCTGTAAAAACTCACACTGTGTGGTTCCGAGTGGGGGTGTTGATAAACATCTGACCCCGCAAAAAATTAACTGTACCCTGGACTGGAATCCTAAATACATCTGTATTCATATTTAATATTTCCTAATTGATTATTCGCTTAAGCTGCAAAAATAGCAGCGCTTTATTGTATTAAATAAATAAAGAGTGTTTTTTGGCAACACTGTTTTGGGAGCTCAACTGTTTTCGTGTAGCATGTTACAGTTAAACATGTTCAGTTTGGTCTATAATTGAATCGACTTTCAAGCGATCCACGCATGCAGATTATGGAACTTTCTTATCAAAAGTCACGCTCGGTTAGGAAAGTGGCATTGTGCACTTGGTGTGTTCAGGGGTGAAGCTAATTTCAGGTTGAATGGATACGTGAAGAAACAAAATTGCCATATTTGCTGTGAAGATCAGCCAGAAGCATTGCAAAAACTGTCAATTCATTCCAAAAATCGACTGTTTGGTGTGGATTATGACACAGTGGCATCATTGGACTGTACTTTTTCAAATACCACGGTAAAGTGAATGATGAGTGTTACCGTGCATAGTGTTTCGCTTAGTATGCGAAACAATGGCCCAATTAAGAGGCGATTACGGTTAAAAATTTATGTCACCTTTGGGTCCTGTCAACTGGCCGCCTAGTTCGTGCAATTTAATGCCTTTAAACAGTTTTTTGTGGTGCTATGAACTCGTCCTTAAACATTGAATTATTTACATCGCTCTAGCGACGCAAATAAAGATTTAAAAAAATTTCCCTAAATTGTGTGTTTTTTTAATCAAAAATTAAAGCTCTGAAAAAATTATCCGCTATTAACTGAAAAATTCAACAATCAAAATTGTTGCCATTTAAAACAGAACACTTTGCTTTTTTATTTTATTTAAGATTTTGTTTTATAATCCGATTTTGGCAGACTTACAAATTATTATATCAAAAATTTTTATTTAAAAAAAAATCAAAAATGTCCACAACTGATTCAGTCATTTCCAAATTAACCATTGTTGTTATTTTTTCTATTTTTTTTTTTGCAACGAAAATTAGAAAAAAATCACACCAAATATAACAACTCCAAACGGTAGTAAAAATAAACTTTGTTTTACGGCTTTTTCCATTTTAACAAGTTTTTATTATTTTTCTACTTTTTGTTTTATATTTTTGGCTTATTTCTTAATTTTATTACCGAAAGGATTTCAAATGTTAAACCAAATCGTAAGTTGTGTTGATTGCATCGCATTGCTAAACTAAAATTACCTGCCCCAGCTTTAATTCCCACATAAAATGCTTTAGAACACGTATAATTTGCAAAAAGGAAGAGAAGCAAAAAGTTGGAAATATATAATTTTTGTAATACTATTTCTTCTTTTTGTTTTGGTTTGCTTTTTAAGTTTTAACTACCGATATTTTATGACTTTCGTCTAAATACGGACATTTTGCTTTTCAGGGAGTCATATTTGGCTGTGCTGGTCGTAAACTTTCTTAATGTTTTGAATTTGTAAATATACAATAAGAAAAAGAATTATTTCAAATGTGTTGAAATTTCAAGCAGTTCTATTGTTTTCAGTTTAATAGTTGAAACTAAGTACTGAAGATTATAAGAAAATAAGATTGAAGTAGATTTTTTAAAGTTTTTTCATCGTACACAATGCAAGACTCGAAAGTTAAGCGCTCTTCAATTATTACAAAAAGCGAAGAACCATAACTTCGCTGATGAATTATATTCCCTGATGCACTTGGCCGATAACACGGGTGCACAACGGAATCTTCATTTAACAAATTTTAATTTAAAACTCTCTATCTTCTATTCTAGGTCCGGAGCAATACACCGCATGTGTAGGGGTCATCCCCTCAGTGCTCATTCTACCAAAAAGAAGCTATTCCTGTCCATCAATTTTTTTACCACGCCTAAGCTTTGCAATCTCATTTTATTAATTTTTTTAACATATAAAACTAACCGAAACTCTTTTATGAATTTACTTCCTCATTTTTATATAGTTCGAAACTTAGAGTTCGGATGAACATAAAAACCATACAATTTATTTTTTTATTTTCGCACAAGAAAATTTTAATATTTCTTTCGTCTCATATACGAGCATAAGAGTTATATGTTAAGAAATTATTTTTTCATGCCAAAGAAGGTGTTTTCTTTGAATTAGTCAATTGAGAATCAGCAAAAAGAGGGAATTAAAATAAAATCCAATAACACTGTTAACAACTATTTAATTAAAAATCTAAGGATTCGATTTGTCGAGAGACCTATTTTATACCTCCATTCAGGCACATTGTCTTCTATCAGTACATTCTTAAAATACAGTACAAAAACGGAAATAAGTCAGATAATGACCTGACAAAAGAAGAAACTTTCGATAAAAGAAACAATATTTTAAAAGAATTATCCCAAGCAATTGGGAGTTTCAAAGATTTAAAAAATTAAAACAGCACTCTAATGGGGTAATGGAAGATTTTATATTTTTAGGGAAATCCGGAAAAAGTACTGAGAAATTAGATATTTACTCTGGCGTTTTATGCCCTTACATTCGACAAATTGTAATAGCTAGACAAAAAGCTAAAATTTTCTTTAATCTATTACAAAATGTCGGATCTGGGGGCGCAAAGCGTGAAACACGATAAAGGTGATTGAGAGCTTTCTCCAACATCAGTGTTAAGTAAAAGATTTTGTTCCAATTCAATTTTTACTGAACTAAAGGAAACATTCGCTTAAATCTTTAAGGTATAATTTATAATTTTTTGGATTTACAACCGGTTAACAAAATCAGTTTCCATAACAAAATATATTTTAAGAGGCTCTTCTAATACAATTTTATTTTATGCATTTTTAATAAAGCGATTTAAATGGTAGACGAAAAGGTATGTTCAGCTACAAGATCGTGTTTAATTTGAAAACTCTTGTCAGATTCTACAGCATTTTGATTGGGCACATTTTACTATGGCCACCTTTTTCTTTTTGTAAATGTAGAAATTGTTTCATGGCACCACAAATGTCTTCACTGGCCTACTGGCAGCAGAAAAATAAAATTTTAAAACAATTTAGCTAAAAGCAGCTTAACCCGTTTTGCACCATATTTACCAAAATCATTTCTAATAATTATTTCAATATAAATTTATTATTAAGTTACACTTACAGAGTCACACACAAAAAGGAGTATTTGAAGACAACCCTAAATGATCAAAAGCGGATCACTTCCCTGATTAACACAAAACTCGAAAATTATGTTCATAATGCTCAAAAAGTAACTTGTTGAAAAAAAACTTTACAGAATGTTTGCAATAAAAGTTGATCATGCTGATATTCGAAATTCATCGCAGTCTGACAATGAAAAATGTTTTCGTTGCGGAAACAGTTGCGAGTCTGCCCCGAAAATTAGTCATAGTATATCAGAAATGCAAATGATAAAAGAGTGTTTCAGAATAGTTGATATTATTGACGCTCTTATTTCGAAAGAACAATCTTTCTCGACTCAAAACGGCGCGGCTAAATAGCTACTTGATCCAGCCAACGAGTCAAAGAAGACTCAATAGTTTCATAAAATGCTGACACGAATATTGCCAAACAGTGAAAAGTTGAGAAAAAAACTATAATTAAATATCGTCACAACTCATAAAAGGTAATTAATGTTTATTAACTGCCTATTTCATAAATTTCCCTAAAATAATTTCAAATGTACTCATAATTGATGTTTAAATTGTACCATAAAAAGTACAACTGCACCATGTGTTAAATATTTACGAATTCTTTTTTGTTTGCTCTTTTTAGTTCGAGAATTATTGTTATTGGTTTTTACCTTTTTAACCGATTAAAGCAAAAGCTCGATTAAATGAATTCCCTAATACATACAAGGGCTGCTTGATAACTACCAGCCATTCTGAATTTGACATGCAGTACTTTTAACGCAATACCACTGTCGTCCACCACCATTTATTAATAGACTGCCATCAAATTTTTTGCAAGCTGCGTACTTCACGAATTGGTTCAATTTTGACAAATTTTTATGCTCAAAATAGTATTTTGACGACTGTACGGATTTCGCTTTATATATGACGATTTTCAAATTAAAGGGTCTTTCCTAACCCTGAATTCAAATAAAACAGTGTATGAGCTCATCGACATATTTTATTAGTTTTAAAGATCTTTTATGGCATAAAATATGGTATACGAACAACAACGTCGAAATGTCCGTCACGGATTCCCTCGGTCAAGTGTATCTGAAATTCCTAATTTTTCATGACTCTGGCGCAAAAATAACGTTGAGTTTTACCGACGACGCGGTTTATATTGGCTATGGAGATCAGTGTGGTTCTTGGCTTATTCGCATTCACCTGCTACATAAGAAAACCCCACAATGAAAAGCTGAGTCATGTCAAATCGCACGATCTTGGTGGCAAATTCAAATCACCTCCACATGCCCTCAGATCGCTCGAGTAGAACATCCAACGTCCATATCACATAGTTTACACCAAAGTGTGAGATGATTTTGGGATAAATGGGCACGTGAATAAACAAAATTGTAGAATTTGGAACGGTGCCAATTCACATGATATGCAAGAGCGTCCCAAGCAGCCCGAAAAAGCCTCGGTTTGGTGTCGATTTTGGGAAGGCAGTCGGTTCCAATTTCTCTGAAAACGACGTTGCCCAGATAGTCCCTGCCAACGACGAACGTCATAAGTCGATTGTGTCGGTCTTGGACACAAACGACATGTGATTTTAAAGGGATGGCGATTCGTGCCACACGGCTCATGCTACATTGGATATTCTGCACGAACAATTTGAGGAGATGGATCTCTCACGTGGAGTTGATGTAAACTGACTATCGAGATCGTGACACAAATCACTGCGGTTGTCAAAAGCAACATAACCCATGCCATCGCAAAACTGCGCCAGAGTCTTTGAAATTGAGCATTCCGGATTGAACTCCGGACATTTAAACGAATAAAAAAAGGACTCTTTACAAACAAACACATATTATACATCTGTATGTATAATATATTTGCTATTTTTATTATGATCATTTTGATATGGATCTTATCTTGCGATGCAATATTACAATCATGAAACGTACGGTCACACTTGACAAACATTTGCCCAAAAAATTGTAACCACTAAGTACTAATGGAAAATAATTTGATTCAGATACGCATTTATTAAGCATAGAATGCAATTTTATAGAATCCAATATTATTGGAAACTGTTTAACGCAACAAGCACTTGTCTGAATTAAAAAGTTTTTCATTAGTATTTAGTGGTCACGCTTTTTTTTTTTTTGCAAATGTTGGCCAAGTGTGACCGCACCTTTAGATTAATACAACAACAAATAAATATAAATATGTACGAGTATGTATGCGATTTTTATTCTTTGCGTATAGACCTTTAAAGGAAAAAGGCTGTGGACTGTAAAGTTCGCATATTGATGAGACTCATTATGATTTATATGAAATTATTGTTGTGTCTTGTCAAATCACCTATTGTAAAATTCGAGTTACAAAAATGAAAAGTTTTGCCATTAAAGAATGTTTTTATAAATCCTATAAATTTTTTCACAAATCTAAAGCCTTGAAATAAAATACATTCATGCACAGGAGGTGTCTGTCTGTCTGTCTTCTTGACCATTTCTATTTTGTTTAAATGGCACAAAAGCTGACTTAAATAGTTCTTACTTGTTCCATCCAATTTTTATTTTATAACCAATTGGGTGTGTTTCTAGACGCATTCCCAGTTAAAATAATAATAAAAAATTTTATATGTGATTTTTGTGATGTTTTTTTCTCTACAGTTTGCAATTTTTATTGCCGTTGATTTCTATGCTATAAAAACGTTTTCTTGGGTATAATTCTTTTCGAGCAACATGCATCAAGAGACTGGTAAATGGGAAGAAAAAGAAATGAAACGATTTCCTCGTAAGAAATCGTAAAAATTTCAAATTGTATACTAAATAGATTGCATGATGTGTCATTATTCTGCAATGCACTCAAGCGGAAAGTTGGAGAATAAAAGTTAAAAAAAAAATAAGTAAATAAAAAATGGTAAAAGTAACAGCCTGCAGACCTACTGAGTGATAATGTATTTGAAGTTATTAGAATTATCAAAAAGGTTGAGGATGGCCATCAAAAGGAAGAAAATGGTGCCTGAAAAATTAAGTTTTTATTACACGCAAAGAAGAAATCATGGTTCGTCACCGAATATGATCGTATTCATATCAGAATGTATTTCGCTGTTTACGTTGCACCAGACTCAAGTTGTACTCGATTTCAATTTATATTTGCCAACCCCAAGATGTATTATTAAAAATGCATATTAAGAAAAAGATTTGGTAATTCAAAACATGAAATTTATATCCAATACATTAACTTTTAGGAAGGAGTTTGTACAAAAAAAGTCAACTTATATACATATTATTTGCATAATTTTTTGTCTAGAGATAATATCTACAAACTTCGGAAGAACCTGTTCTGTAATTATAGTTATACAAAGATAGAAAGAATTAGTTACACCCAAGTCTGGTTAAGTGTAAGCTGGTTCTACGGTATTCATGGCATAAAGTTGTTAAATATGTTGATCTTGTCTAGCAAAAATCTATGACGGTATCCGTTGTTTGGTGCAAATGTAAATTTGGGGAGGAACTGAGAGTATTTTCAATGGATTTTGTTTGTGTTGAGTACAATTATCTGGCATTTGCTCTTACGCAAGACCGTTTTCACCGGATACTGAATATCGCCAATATTGCAACCATTTGCTTTTTTAATTGAAATAAAGTAACATTTTTAGTTTTTACAAAAAAAAAATTAAGTTTAGAAAATAAAGTAATCCTGTATAAAAGTATTTTAAAACCTGTTTGGACTTATGGAATTCAACTTTGGGGAACAGCTAGTAAAATTTAAATTTTGCAAAGATACCAGTCTAAAGCTCTACGCTCTATAGTAAACTCTCCATGGTTTATATCAAATAATACAATACATAACGATCTCAATATTCCGAAATTAAAAGACGTAATTACAAGATGTAGTGAAACCTATTTAGAAAGATTAAGTCAACATATCAACCCACTTGCTATTGCTCTTCTTGGTGATACCAATGAAATTACCAGACTCAAAAGATACCATATTTTGGAGCTTCTTTTTAAAAATTAATTTCCATGTTTAATTCACTATATTAAAAGTACATATTAGTTATCTCTTAATATATCTGTCGAATTATGTTATCCTCAGTGTAGTTTAACATATTATGTTAATATTATTTAATCAAATTTACTTATTGTCCTTAAATGGACAGATTATAAATAAGGAATTACAACAACAACAATAAAAATATATAAGCTTACTTTTTATTACAATTTGCTTCATATTTATGATGATTTTCCGAGTGTGAATGGTTGAATACGAATAATTGAAACAATATGCGGGATTACGAATACGAATGTTATATGTGAAATTCAAAGAACTTTTACTGGGGCTTTATATAATAAATTTTTAATAAAACAGAACTTCTTAATCCAATCACGTACATTAAAGATAATAAAAAGTAATCTATTTTTTAATCGTCGTCATGAAATTACATTTTAAAACGAAAAAAAAACAAATTTTTATAAAAACTTACGTTCAACATTAACAATTTTAATTTAATTTCTGAATTTAAAAACGTATGTATATCCGAACAGTTATCCCGTTATACTTAATAGAAATATATATTTTTTTTGTAGAAAAGTCACTTAAAGTTACAAATTGTAGTTGTAGTTCATGATCAAATCAATGTAATTTAAATAGGCTAGATTTTTGTCTAAAACGAGCGGGTGATGAACTTCGACACAAGCCTAGTTGTGTAGAATCCGATTGCACGGTACTAGTAGAATAAAAATTTTACATGTCGCTCTTTTTATGCAACATAGACATATCTCAAAAAATTTAATATATTTTTTTTATCTTGGACCAGCACTCAGGGGATGACCCCTACATATGCACTGCATTGCGCCGGAACTAGAAGGAAGGGGATAGTATTGAGGGGACAGATGAAATATGAGAGGATAGAAATTTTTTTGTAGCTATTTCAACCTTGTTACTTCGCCGGCTAATTTTTTGCTACAGGACCGAGGAAGGAGGGTGCTGTTACTCTACTTTTAGTACATGATTGTGTTAGTCGCTGAGAATTATGTCCAGTGGTCACTGCTATACCTTCATCACTGAAACAGACTGACAACAACTAATACAACCATGCACTAGTGCTGATCAAAAGAATTCAACACAATATTTCGTGACTCAGCGCGGGGTTGAGCTCGGGACCCTCCGCTTCATAGTATCGTGTTCTAATACTTCAGCCAACAGCACCAGGGCGGTCAATAAGTCCGTGAATTTTGAATTTCGCTCTTAATTCAAATGGAAACACTGCTCCTGTTAGTTGAACAAGATGCGTCATTTAGTTTGCGTTTGATAGCAGACTGTCTCGAGTTTTGAGAAGGAAATGGAAATGGGACTATGCGCCATCCATTTTCATGTTAAAAAAGTTGTTTACTGAATTTCGATGCAGCCGTAGAAGCTCGGAAGATGCCGAACGTTCTGCAGTTGAGGTATCTATGTATATCTGAAGCAATTGAAAATTTACGATATGGTGTTAGCCGGTTGGAGATTGAAAGTCAGGGTACAGTTTCCATGGGCTTATGAGTTCCTCCATCATCTGCCCTATTCTCCATATTCAGAGAAAAAATGTGCTCGGCGGATAGAGATTTGACTCCAATCACAAAGTCATCTCACAAGCAAATGTCTATTTTGATGAACTCGAAAGTCATATTTTATGGGAACGATAAAAAAGTTGGAGAAATGTTTGACTATGTAAGTCTATAGAAGTTAAAGGAGACTATTTAAGTATTTTTATCGAACATTCATACTTCTTCATTCATATTGAGATTGATTGGCTAATTGTTCGGAAATTTTCTTAAATTCATAATAAATATTCCATGGCACAAGGGAAAGTCAACATCAGTTTTAATTATTCAACTTACACAGCAGCGCAGAACAGCTGTTTTCGAAAGCCGCTGCATTTTTACTCCTCTGTATTTTGTTTGTCAACACTTATAAGTTGAATATGAAAAATGCAGGAAAATGGAGAATATAGAAGATAATCAAACTGCAACACGGGTATTAAATAAAAAGTGTGTTACCATCGATTTGATACAGTTCTCGTATGCAATTTCCTAATAAAATTTGTATAAATAAAAACTGTTATCATTTTAAAATAAGACACCTAATAAGTGGTAACAAATAAAAATACACAAGAGTGAAAGTTCAGCGGCTTAATTCAATTTAATAAGGGAGACGATGTTGAAAAACAAAAATATAGAAAGCTGTGTTTGATTCAAAAAGTCACGGACTTATTGACACACCATCGTATTTAAACAAAAGTGCTCTTTGATACCGTCTGACTAGGTAAAAAAGACATTCAGCATTATACTCGTAACTCATGATCAATCGAAGTTAAAGCTAAATATAGTTTGTGCAATCATATCTGAAAGAGTGTATTTTAAAAATTTTATTCTCATTTTTCTAAGTTTAATCTTTTTTGAGATATTACTATTTTGTCAAATTCTTCTGGTTTCTTGACCTCTTTTTAATTATTATTGTACTCTGATATTTTTAAGCTTAAGGTCTCTTTATTTTAGTTTAATTTTTAATTTCAATATTTCGTCACTCCTTTGTGTGACTTCTTCAGGAAATTAATTATTTAAACTAAATATTGAAATTAAAAATTAAACTAAAATAAAGAGACCTTAAGCTTAAAAATATCAGAATACAATTATTATTACTATTTTGGTTTACAGTGGCGATAATAGCTGAAATATTGTAATCACGATATTTGTTCATCGAATTGAAATGAAGTAATATTTTTTATTTATCTTTTGTTAATTTTTTCTACTAATTTTCATGCCATTCATTTAAAATTTCTTTAATCCTCCACTCGTTTCTTTATCAAATATTGGAGAAATATTTGCCTAAATAGCGAATATGAATGCGATTATCTAAAAGTTGTAGAATATTCGGCAGCTCCAATATTTTAAAATATTTGCAATACAATTCGGTGGAAGCGGAAGAAGCAAATCTGAAAGGAATATCTACTTTTAGAATCAAAAACATTCGTAGGGACAGTAGTTACATATATTTATTTGATTCACATTAATAGAGCTTTGTAGCGCCTACATACGATATTCTTGTAATAAAGTTGCCGTAGATGAAAAGTGTTCCTCGAATCTACTTTCTGTAGCTTAAGACCCAGTTAGCTGACTGGAATAGAAAGCAACTGTAACGGAATGAACCAGCTGCAATGTTTAAAGTAGTTTGAATTATTACCACGTTACTTCACATTTCAACAATAGTTCTAATTAGTTTGCCCATAACAAAATCGAACGGGACTTTTCTCCCGTTACAGTTACATCCCGTTGCAATCGACTAACAGAGCGTTTGTTGGCAATACTTTTTGCGCTATGAAATTTCTATACTTCCTAACTGCATCAAAGAGTATCATTTTGAAAAAATGTTTTCACAACTGAAGATAAAATAAGTATTTTGAAGAAAATTTTAAACCCCTAAATAAAAATGTTATACTGTCCCTAATAATACGGAAACGTACTGTAGGTGGGTGTGCTGTGATTTATTTAAACAATTTTTTGCAAACTATAGCACGAGTAGTATTTTAAATTCAAAGTCAAAAATTGTTTCCAAACAATTGAATTATTTAAAAACTTCCTGCCATAATATCAGCCATTCAGTACGGCATTTTTTTGTAAAAGTAACATGTGACATGACAAGTACAAACTGTATCAGCAATAAATCTTTTTATTTTTCTTAACATGTCGCACGGCATTCAACTGGTTGAACATGATTTTTTGTTATGTTTGTACGTACCTATTAAGTATATATGTATGTGAGTATGTATATCTGTTTTTCTTTTTCCACTTTTTATTTCAACTGAAAAAGAACAGGTGTTTGTATCTCGTGCCAGCAATCTGACGGAACACGCCCTTTTAAATAAAATGTATCGCACATGCTTTCTGTAAAACTTTTCCTTTTGTTTCAAGATTTGCACCTCTATCGGTATCTGCTGTCATGATATTCTTATATCTACATACTTTTTGAAGTATTTTTATTAATAAGTGACATGGTGTTAAGTCACAATCAATATCTTAAATTTTGTGGATAGAAAATGAAAAGGTGAAAATAGCGGCTTAATGAAAAATGATATTTAATTTTTTAACAAACTCTACTTGTTTTTATACCCTTCACCATAAATGGCAAAGAGTGTATATGTATGTGTTTGCCATTCTATGTGTAATTTCCAAAATATTAATATGCGGCCCCATAAAGTAATTGTATATATTCTGGATCCTTATAAATCGGGAAGTCGAATGAGCGTTCCCCGCCTGTCCATCAGTCTAAAGACTTCGGTTTTGTATTCATGTATTGCCAAACAATTTGTTATTGGAAACCAGCAAAACTCAAAATATAGTTCCAGAGCTGGAATTTGGCATTAGTTTTGGTACACTTATCCCTCGATTTACGCGATACCTTTTTTACACGATTTCACTTTTACACGGTTATTTTGGTTTTCGTGTAAATTGAGAGATTTATGAAATACCTCGATTTACACGATTTTTTATGTGTCTAGAGTAAATGCTTCTGATATTTTAAAAACTAAGTTGAAATACATAACCATATAATTTCTTAATAAAATAAATTTTTTACGCGATTCTGCTTTTTTTCGATTTACACGATTTTTCATACACAAATTTAAAATTTCGATTTGCACGACTTTCTCAGGAACGTATCTATCGTGTAAATAGAGGGATAGGTGTATATAAACTTATATTGGTATATACTTTAGGAAAAATTTAATTGTTATTAAAAATCACACAAAATAAAAAAAAACGATCACAGAGTTGGACAACTGAAACTTTTTTGCTACATAAAAATAACCCACTAAAACAATTATTTCTCTTTTTCATGTTTTTGAATGAAATTTTTTGGTATTGACGATCTGGCTGCCTGTAACCCACAAGCATTCAAGTAGGATCTCTGAGATCCCGTTTTGAAAGACCATTCCACTCGTCAGTGTCAACCTGTGTAGAGCCGAGTCCAGATCTCGGATACGGTGATGGATGCTAGGTCCAACCTGTCGCATCGAGGAATCGAATAAGGTCAGCTAGACCTATACCTGATAGCTCCGAAAGGTCGGATATTATACTATTGCCTAAGATTCTGTGAATGGTGCAATGCCGGGCATTCACAAAGGAAGTGATAAACTGTCTCTTCCTTGCCCTGATCCCGGCAGCTGCGTCAGAATGCATTATAGGAGAGACCTATCCTACGAGCATGTCTGCCTATTTCCCAGTGCCCCGTCAATACTGCGACGAGTCTTGAGATGTCCCTACGGTTCCTATTGATCAGCTGTGCTGTCCTCCTGTCGTTGTAGCAGGGCCACATACGTCTGGCCACCCTACACGTGTCCAGCTTGCGCCACCTGTCTGCAGCCTTCTGCCGGTAATGGCTCTGAATACCGCATCTTATAGCGCCATACGGCATGGCTACCGATACAGCGGTGGAGACGTCCATAGCAGATCCAGCCCTAGCTAGCTCGTCCGCCCGTTCGTTTCAGGGAAGTTACTATGTGCGGGAACCCAGATGAGGGTAGTGTCAGTCTGATATCCCAATCTGGATAGAAGTTCTCTGCGTTGTGTCACTAAGGTAGAAGAAATACATAGTGAACGACCTCAGAGAGAGGAGTGCCGCCTGGCTGTCGACAAAGATGCCGACTCTATAGCCTTATAGCCAATATTTCCGCCTGAAATACAAAAGCTCCATCAGGGAGTCGGAGCGAAAGTCCTGTTCCAAGGGCCCTTGAGAAGACTCCTTAACCTACACCACAGATCATTCTTGATCCATCAGTGTACATCCTGCAGTCGAAGTCATTCTCCATGTTTCTGCCCCTCCACTCCCGCCTGGATGGAATGAGACTTAGTATATATGAAAGTAACTAGTTGTAACTAACTATTGTTTTTTATCAACAGAAAATATTTTATATTTTAGAATAAAATAAATTAGTTTTGAAAATGGTTCCAGGGTTGGATTGAATGTCTGTATATACTCCAGACGTACGCCGGTGAAGGGTATAAAAGATTCGGCACAGCCGAATATAGCTCTTTTTTTGCTTGTTTACTTATTTATTATTTTATTATTATATTTTTGTGTTGAAAGACACATTCAAAAGCTGCAAGGAATTATTAGTGGCTTCTTGCCACGTAAACAACCTGTTGCAAAAAAAATAAGAAAAATAAAAAATGACATGTTGAGAAGACATCTTCATGTTGTCGCGAATATACATGGAAACAGAATTGATTATTCAGTCTGTTTATCGTATTGTATTTTATATTTAAGTGTGTCCAATTTCATGAAATCTGTCAAAACCGTTTTCAAACCTGACTAATGACAATCCCAACGTCATATCATGGCAATATAAATGAAATCAAGGTGCTGACACTTTATTGACATTTAGTTCTTTGAAATTTCAAGTATAGTATATTTGATAGTTATACACAGATGAAAATTTGAATATTTGTTGCTTAAACAGAAACAAAATCTTGTCACAGTAGAGCTTTTCAGAAATGATTGCGATAAATTCCAAAATAATTACGATCAGTATGATAATTAAATGAAACCAAAGAGCCAAGTGATCTTGATTTATACTGGCTGAGAGACTGGGAAATTCAATAACTGAATAAAATGTATGGATTGTAATTGAAACTGAATTCACTCTGCCTTAATTCTATTTTTTGTCGCTTATAGACACAGACGTTCCTAAGATGCTAAACTATTTACATTAGGCCGCTGTTATTCGCTTTTAAAATATAGAAAATCAACTATTAAGACCATAAAAACCAAAATTTCATATAAAAAATTTTGGAGTTTACAAGCGAAAAAAAATCTTCACTCAGATAATTGTGTAGCGACTTCCGAAAGCATCATCGTTCTGCTCTGCAATTCTTAATTCATTATGGTCAGTTTCATGTACTTCAAAATATTGCAGTTGTCCAAGGCAGGAATCGAAATATCGATTTTTTAAGGTTATAATACCAATTTTGTTCTTCCTGAATTATAAAATAGTTTTAATTAGCAAAAACAACAACGTTAATTTTCAATCAACCCTGCAAGCGAAATTTTCATTTTTTTATTCTTTTTTACCAATGCAACTGTTAATGAGGCATGAAATAGTTTTATTTAAGACAAACTTAAAATTTGTAATCATTTTGATCACTTTCATGTACTATAAAATTTTGCACTTGTCCAACCCTGGACTCGATATTTTGATATTTTTTTTAAATTTTGATACCAATTTTGTTATTCCTGAATTATGAAATAATTAGTTACCAAAAAAAAAACAACGTCAGTAGCCTTTTTGGATACTTTTATGTATAAAAAAAAATTAAATTTCCCAACCCTGGAAGCGAAATTTTAATATTTTTTGGTTTTTTTACCAATGCAACTCTTCGTAAGGTATAAGGTAGTTTTATTTAAGAAAAACTGAAAATTTGTAACCATTTTGGTCACTTTCATGTACTACAAAATATTACATGTACCAAAAAAAATGTTAAATTTCCCATCCCTGTTAAAAAGCTAATTTTTTACTTTTCAATACAAATTTGAAGCTTCCCAAAGTATGAAATAGGTTTAATTAACAAACATACAAATAATTGGTTTTTGGTAGTTAATTTTGCGTCCAGAAATAGGTGCATCTGGAACCGTATTTCGGATTTTTCTGAATTTCAATACCACCCTATTTAAGTTCATTTCCAATCAAAGTCTTCTGGGGGCTTGGGAAAATCGTGCAAACAAACGGACAGACGGACATCGCTCATTCGTCATCGCTATTCATAGGGATCCACAACACGAGTATATATACTTTATGGTGTCCCATGTAAATATTGAAGAAATTACAAAGGGAATGACATACTATATGTATACCCCTTAACTTTTTTGTGAAGTGTATAAAAATGATGTTGTTTTTTAGAGGTTAGCTCTTCTTAGGGAACCTTTTTTCCATCTGGTCCGATTCAGACCATATACGAACTTGACCTGTGCTATCCGTCTATAAATATTTATACAAAATTTCAAGAGTATGGCTCTTTTCGTTTGGGCTGAATCGTTATTTCCTCTGACGGACGGATGGACGGACATGGATCGTCTTAGATTTCATCGCTGATCAAGAATATATATACTTTATGGGGTCTTAGATGGATATTTCGCTGCGTTACACATGGAATGACAAATATTGGTATACGTGGCTGCCCGCTACACGCAAGCATTCAAGTAGGATCTCTGAGATCCCGTTTTGAAAAATGACAAATATACCCACCAATTCTTTTTAGGAGGGTATCAAAATAGATACCTTAAAATTATCTACCAGATCATAAACAAATTTCATTCAAACTTTATTTCGGTCTTAAGATAACTTCGTATAAAGCTAAAAAAGAAAACATCCGTTTTATATATCAGAATTTGTTGCTTTTGCTAATACTGAAGTCACTTTATATATTCTGAAACATATTATCAACTTTTTCATGCTGATATTTCTGTACCGCTTAAGGACACAACAGTGACATAATTCAACAAAAATAAAAATAAAAAAAATGTGCTGGTGAATTGTTACTGTTAATTAAATAATTAATTGCCTTGTCCTGAAGAAGTTACACAAAGAGTAGCGAAATACCTTCAATAAAAACTTTGTGATGTTTTTTATATAAAAATGAAAGTAGCATCGAGTTCATTACTTCAATAATATTAAAACATTAAAAAATAAATTGCATGCTTTATTAAATATGTAAGTAATTTTATAATTCAAAGTTATTATAGAGTCAAAGTGTATGACAATATTGTAGCACGTATTGCTGAATTAATTCGTTGTTATAAATAGACCTGATTTGGTAACAAATTTATTTTAATATTTATTAATTTTTTTTTAAACCAACACCAGCCAGCATCAATCGCCAATTTCAAACACTCTATAAAATATCTCTATTTTTGCATAAAAAAATTGAAAAAAATAATTTACATTTTATTTTTTTTCTTGCTGAATAACAAAATGTGTCCAATTTAATCAAATAAATTTGCATAAAAAAGTTATTTATAATACAAAATATTGCTGTATAGGATATTTGCATGTTTTTCGTAATAAATTCTTTTTATGTTCAACCAATAAAACTTATTTTGAAAAAGTTGATTTAAAATTGTTATGAAAATATTTTGCAGATCATAAAAATCCATTAGATTGAATATATTAAAGGTCATATGCATTGTCAAACGCCATGTATAACGTTGTAAATTTCTGAAAGCACATATTTTGCTTTTGTAATCTAAGTTTTATTCCACACAAAGTTTTTTAGGGTTGAGAGTGGCATTTTACGAAATAAGCATAAGTTAGTTCACTAAAAGTGATTACATTCAGTGCTCAGAAGCAACAATCAGCAAATGATGTATTTATTTCAGATTTTGTTGAGGTGGCATTTCATGGTAATACAAAATACGTTTTTTTTTTTATACCCTTCACAAAAAAGTGAAAGGGTATATATAGGTTTGTCATTCCGTGTGTAATTTCTTCGATATGCACATGGGACCCCATAAAGTATATATATTCTGGATCCTTATGAATAGCGATGACGATTGAGCGATGTCCGTCTGTCCGTCTGTCCGTCTGTCCGTCTGTCCGTCTGTCCGTCTGTCCGTCCGTCTGTACGTGAAATCGGTTTTCCCAAGCTCCCAGAAGAGCTAGAGACTTCGTTCTTGGACCGTTGAATTGGAAATGAACTTAAACAGGCTGCTATTGAAATTCAGAAAGATCCGAAGTATGGTTCCAGAGCTGGGAAGCTTACACCTATTTCTCGACGCAAAATTTTTACCAAAAATCAATTATTTTTTTTAATGTTTGTAAATTAAACCTATTTCGTGCTTTAGGGAGCCTCAATGGTCTATTAAAAACTAAAAAAATAAAAAAAATTTTCCAGGGATGGGAAATAAAAAAATTTTTTTTCGGCTTATTCCGTATTTTGTAGTACATGTAGTATCTAAAATTGTTAAAAATTTTAAGTTTTTCTTTAACAAAACCACTTTATACGTCATGAAGATTTGCATTGGCAAAAAAAAATTTTTGTTTTTAAATTCAAATTTTACTTCCAGGGTTGGGAAATTGCATTGTTTTTATAAGTGAAAGTAATGAAACAGGTCTAGCCAAGCCCCCAGAAGAGATAGAGACTTCATTCTTGGACCGTTGGATTGGAAATGAACTTAAATAGAGTGGTGTTAAAATTCAGATAGATCCGAACTATGGTTCCAGAGCTGGGAAGCTTGCAGCTATTTCTAGACGCTAAATTTATACCAAAAATAATTTATTTTTTTTAATGTTTGCAAACTAAACCTATTTCGTGCTTTGGGAAGTATCAATGGTGTATTAAAAACTAAAAATATAAAAAAAAAAATGTTCAGGGATGGGAAATAAAAATTTTTTTTTCGGCCCATTCCGTATTTTGTAGTACATGTAGTAACTAAAATTGTTAAAAATGTTAAGTTTTTCTTTAACAAAACCTCTTTATACGTCATGAAGATTTGCATTGGCAAAAAGAAAAGAAAATTTTAGATTCAAATTTTGCTTCCAGGGGTGGGAAATTGAATTTTTTTTATACATGCAAGTAATCAAACAGGCAATCGATGTTGTTGTTTTTTGTTTTTTGCCAACTAAAACAGTCGTATAATTTAGGAAGAACAAAATTGGTATCAAAAATTCAAAAATAAAAAATAAAATTTCGAATCCAGGGATGGACAAGTGCAATATTTTATGGTACATGAAAGTTACCAAAATGGTAAAAAATTTGCAATTTTTTGTAAATAAAACTACTTTATACTTCAAGAAGCATTGCACTGATAAAAAAAACAAACAAAACAAGTAAAAGCGCTATATTCGGCTGTGCCGAATCTTATATACCCTTCACAGATGTAATTCTTCTTTCTTTCTTTCTTGCCAAAACAGAAAGTAGGTTTAATTAAAATATCAAAATAATGTTATCGGTTACTTTTATATTTAAGAAAACGTTTAAATTTTTCGACTAGGAAGCTAAATTTTTGGCTTCTCTTATATCTAATACCTATGAACGTCTTTCGAAAATATTATATATATTTAATTTACAAACAAAACAAAAAATCCGTTTCATGTACCCCAAAAAGTTCTAATTGTCCAACCGTAGAATCGTCTTTGGTTTTTAATGTTGTTGGTTTTTAATACCAGATTACTTCTTTCTGATAAATAAAGTATGTATAATTCATCATAAAAATCAAAAATAACAAATAAAATGGCTGATTTTATGAATCAGAAAATGTCAACTTCCTAACCCTGGAACCGAATTCTTAATTTTTTAATACTAATCTATTTTTTTCTGATATATAAAATAGCTTTAATTCACTAAAAACCCAAAATTTTTAATTTATGTATGTACTATTATGTACGAAAAGTATTTCGATTTTCCAACTCTGGAAGCGAATTTTTATTTTTTTACCAATGCAATTCTTAGTGAGGCGTAACATAGCTTTAGTTGAAAAAAAAATACTATTTTTAAACTTTTTGGTCACTTTCACGTACCATAAAATATATCATATGTCCAAACCTGGAGTCGAAATTTTGATTTTTAAGATTTTAATACCAAATTTGTTCTTCCTGAATTATAAAACAGCCCTAATTAGCAAAAAAAACAACGTCAATTGCCTTTTTGGTTACATTTATGTTTAAAAAAATTTCAATTTCCTAACCCTGGAAGCGAAATTTAAATTTTTTAAAATTTTCTTTATCAATGCAAATCTTCATGAGGTATAAAGTAGTTTTGTTTAAGAAAAAGTCGAATTTTGCAACCATTTTGGTTATTACATGTACTACAAAATATTGCATGTACCAAAAAAAATTTAATTTTTCTAACCCTGGAAACGAAATTTAAATTTTTTTTGTTTGTTTTTTTTATCAGTGCAATGCTTCTTGAAGTATAAAGTAGTTTTATTTACAAAAAATTGCAAATTTTTTACCATTTTGGTAACTTTCATGTACCATAAAATATTGCACTTGTCCATCCCTGGATTCGAAATTTTATTTTTTATTTTTGAATTTTTGATACCAATTTTGTTCTTCCTAAATTATACGACTGTTTTAGTTGGCAAAAAACAAAAAACAACAACATCGATTGCCTGTTTGATTACTTGCATGTATAAAAAAAATTCAATTTCCCACCCCTGGAAGCAAAATTTGAATCTAAAATTTTCTTTTCTTTTTGCCAATGCAAATCTTCATGACGTATAAAGAGGTTTTGTTAAAGAAAAACTTAACATTTTTAACAATTTTAGTTACTACATGTACTACAAAATACGGAATGGGCCGAAAAAAAAATTTTTATTTCCCATCCCTGAACATTTTTTTTTTTATATTTTTAGTTTTTAATACACCATTGATACTTCCCAAAGCACGAAATAGGTTTAGTTTGCAAACATTAAAAAAAATAAATTATTTTTGGTATAAATTTAGCGTCTAGAAATAGCTGCAAGCTTCCCAGCTCTGGAACCATAGTTCGGATCTATCTGAATTTTAACACCACTCTATTTAAGTTCATTTCCAATCCAACGGTCCAAGAATGAAGTCTCTATCTCTTCTGGGGGCTTGGCTAGACCTGTTTCATTACTTTCACTTATAAAAACAATGCAATTTCCCAACCCTGGAAGTAAAATTTGAATTTAAAAACAAAAATTTTTTTTTGCCAATGCAAATCTTCATGACGTATAAAGTGGTTTTGTTAAAGAAAAACTTAAAATTTTTAACAATTTTAGATACTACATGTACTACAAAATACGGAATAAGCCGAAAAAAAATTTTTTTATTTCCCATCCCTGGAAAATTTTTTTTATTTTTTTAGTTTTTAATAGACCATTGAGGCTCCCTAAAGCACGAAATAGGTTTAATTTACAAACATTAAAAAAAATAATTGATTTTTGGTAAAAATTTTGCGTCGAGAAATAGGTGTAAGCTTCCCAGCTCTGGAACCATACTTCGGATCTTTCTGAATTTCAATAGCAGCCTGTTTAAGTTCATTTCCAATTCAACGGTCCAAGAACGAAGTCTCTAGCTCTTCTGGGAGCTTGGGAAAACCGATTTCACGTACAGACGGACGGACAGACGGACAGACGGACAGACGGACAGACGGACATCGCTCAATCGTCATCGCTATTCATAAGGATCCAGAATATATATACTTTATGGGGTCCCATGTGCATATCGAAGAAATTACACACGGAATGACAAACCTATATATACCCTTTCACTTTTTTGTGAAGGGTATAAAAAATTTAAATTTCGTTTCCAGGGTTAGAAAAATTAAATTTTTTTTGGTACATGCAATATTTTGTAGTACATGTAATAACCAAAATGGTTGCAAAATTCGACTTTTTCTTAAACAAAACTACTTTATACCTCATGAAGATTTGCATTGATAAAGAAAATTTTAAAAAATTTAAATTTCGCTTCCAGGGTTAGGAAATTGAAATTTTTTTAAACATAAATGTAACCAAAAAGGCAATTGACGTTGTTTTTTTTGCTAATTAGGGCTGTTTTATAATTCAGGAAGAACAAATTTGGTATTAAAATCTTAAAAATCAAAATTTCGACTCCAGGTTTGGACATATGATATATTTTATGGTACGTGAAAGTGACCAAAAAGTTTAAAAATAGTATTTTTTTTTCAACTAAAGCTATGTTACGCCTCACTAAGAATTGCATTGGTAAAAAAATAAAAATTCGCTTCCAGAGTTGGAAAATCGAAATACTTTTCGTACATAATAGTACATACATAAATTAAAAATTTTGGGTTTTTAGTGAATTAAAGCTATTTTATATATCAGAAAAAAATAGATTAGTATTAAAAAATTAAGAATTCGGTTCCAGGGTTAGGAAGTTGACATTTTCTGATTCATAAAATCAGCCATTTTATTTGTTATTTTTGATTTTTATGATGAATTATACATACTTTATTTATCAGAAAGAAGTAATCTGGTATTAAAAACCAACAACATTAAAAACCAAAGACGATTCTACGGTTGGACAATTAGAACTTTTTGGGGTACATGAAACGGATTTTTTGTTTTGTTTGTAAATTAAATATATATAATATTTTCGAAAGACGTTCATAGGTATTAGATATAAGAGAAGCCAAAAATTTAGCTTCCTAGTCGAAAAATTTAAACGTTTTCTTAAATATAAAAGTAACCGATAACATTATTTTGATATTTTAATTAAACCTACTTTCTGTTTTGGCAAGAAAGAAAGAAAGAAGAATTACATCTGTGAAGGGTATATAAGATTCGGCACAGCCGAATATAGCGCTTTTACTTGTTTTTTTTTTTTTTTATCTTGGACCAGCACTCAGGGGATGACCCCTATATATGCAAGGCATTGCGCCGGAACTGAAAACGAGGGGATAGTATTGAGGGGACAGATTAGGAAAGATGAGAAGATAGACAGTTGTTTTTGTAGCTATTTCAACCTTTTACTTCGCCGGCTAATTTTTGCTACAGGGCCGGCGAAGGCCCTAATATTTAATATTTAATATTTTGTAAAATTAAAATATCTGTTGCATTTATATTTGAATTTTAAATTTGCTCCATACATTTTGTAATTAACAACTCTAGTTTTGTTGTTATTTGAATCATTTAATAATTTTTCACTGTCTTTTATCTATGAAGTCGAATACATTTCCATATCATCAATAAATCTTGCACAGTCAAAGTAATGAAACGAGGCACCTTTCCATTAGAATAGTAGCAATTTACATTATTTTTACAGTTAATATATCATATCAACGCCCAGAAAATGAGATGAAGATATATTACAAATGTTTAACCTGGTGGATAAGATTTCCTTTAAGACATTTCTGTACCCAATTTTAAGCCAATTTCATGACAGGGTCACTCCTGGAAAAGCCGTGGGGGACACACCCCATCTTTGTCGTAAAAATTTGATGACTAAATTTTTGGGGTAATTAAGTGTCGGGGCAGAGGAAGATTAGAGAACATCTCTGCTCCGTTATAAAAGCTTAAAAATAAAATTTTTAAGGCATGTAGGCTTAAGGAATACAATTTGTTAAATATTTACACTGTTTTCCTATTATATATGCTACTTTAACGGCCGCTTGGTCCAAAAATGAATTTTTCTGATCTTCAACGCTTCTTTAATATAAAAGTATGTCATTTTCTTAACAAAGTTACAGAAAAAAAACTCTAAAAATTATCTTGTTTTGTAGAGATAGGTTTAGTTGGCGCATTTGAAAACCTTACCTGTGCTATCCTTCAAAATTTACCTATAGTACATTTAAAGAGTCTGCCTGTTTTCGTTAGGACTGAATCGAGATTTCTACTAACGGACGAACGGACATGGGTAGATCGTCTTAGATTTCATCACTTTTCTTAGAAAGATATTTCGCTGCATTACACATGGAATGACAAAGTGAATTCTTTTTTGGATGGCATGAAAGCAAGATGAAATTTCCTGTGTTTATTTTTGTTGACTTTGTAATTATTGTATAGAAATATCAGCACATTCAATTAATGTTCAGTTCAAAATGCATCCCTGGTATGATGAGAATACACAAGATCAAGTTCAAGTATTAGAAAATAATCATTTACCGAGGTCTTGCATCTGTATTCTCTCCAACGCAACGTATTTCCATAGGAACCCTTAGTGCTATGGGAAATTTAGTCGAATTGTTGCAACATTTTTCTTTCAGGCAGCCAGTAACTCAGAAGAAATGTATTTAATTGATCAGGCTTTTGCTTTAATTGGTTAATAGCGCGATCAATTAACCGACGTTTTAACTTAATCGGTTAATTTTTTTATTGATCGTTTAACCGATAAATAATTTTTTTTTTTATAAATTAAGTACTTCCAATACACAAAAGGTTATAAATTGTTTTTTATTTGGAGTTTATTAGTAAACAAACAGGTAAAAACGTTATATTCGACCGGGTCGAATCTTAAATACCCTCCAAATATTTACTAAGTAAATTTAAAATGTTTAACTTGGTGGGACAGAGTTCTTTTAAGACATCTCTGTTTCCAATTTTAAATCTCTATTTTGACAGAGTCGTTCCGGTAAGGGCCATGGGAGAGACGATTCACCTCTGCAAGATCAGAGAACATCTCAGCTTCTTATAGGCTTAAGGAATATAAATTGTTCAATATTTGCACTATTTTTATACCCTCCAAAAAATAATATGGAGGTTATATTCACTTTGTCATTCCGTTAGTAACGCAACGAAATATCCACCTGAGACCCCATAAACTATATATATTCTTGATCAGTGATGAAATCTAAGACGATCTGAGCATGTCCGTCCGGCCGTCCGTCCGTCTGTGGAAATCACGATGCAGGCCAAACGAAAAGAGCTAGACTCTTGAAATTTGGTATGAATTAGGGTTTGGGATTTCCCGGACTTTTGCTCTTCCCGGGAAACGGGAATGAAAAAATCGAGATCCCGGGAATTCCCGGGAATCCCGGGAAAATTAAATTTCCACATTAAGTAAATGTATCAACTAGAAATTGGTTAAAAATTCATTGTTTTATTCTTTTGTATGTGATAAAAATAGTGTAATAGCAATTAAAAGAGCAAAAACATAAAACATTTTATTTAATTTAAGTGAATTCAGGCACATGGAGTTAGCTTATATTTATACTTTAAAATATAAGTAGCTATTATATACATAAACATATAGTAACTATCAAAATGAATAGCATAAAATACTTCAACACTACTTCTTATCTATTTAGCTACGAAATGAGTTTTTAAAACCGTTAAAGCATCTAGCAAATCACTGGACATTCTGTTTCTTATTTTTGTTGCAAAGTTCCCAGCGATAGAAAAAACTCGTTCACTTTCCACTGAAGTAGGTTTTATTGTTAATAATGCATTGTACAGATTGTCCAAATTTCTTGTTCGTATGTTACTCGCTTCAAACAGCTTAAGTTCTTTTTTAAATTGATTATCGGTCATTGATATTGCGCTTTCATTTCGTTTCTTTGCATTTTTTATTGCGTTATTTAATTTGTCCTTAAAAGTTTCTTCCACTTGTACTTCGCTAACAACATAATTATCCGACGGCTCAATATAGTCGCATTGTTCAAATAATCTGTTGAATAATTGTTCCGCATAATCTTTTAAAACCTTTTTCGAAACATTTATAATTTTGCCACTTTTTAAATAATTTAATAGCGCTAGCATTTTATCATCACGCCGTTCATTTATTTTTTGTTTTATTGCATTTACCATCGTTTTTGAAAGCGTTGTATTTAAATTTAGAAGCTGCTCGTACAGGGTTTCAATAATAGCGTTAGCTATTAACAAATTTGAGTCCCGACGACTCAATGCCTCTACAGCATCTTTAATTGGGCATAAAACTTCCACTAAACTTTCTAAAATCAACACGTTTTCTTCCACCCACAAATCTATAGAACTAAATTCAATCAACGTTTTTTTAATTGCGTTCTTTGCTTTGAGAAAAGATTGAATCATTTCAACCATGCTATTCCACCTTGTTCTGACATCGTGAATTAATCGAGACTCCTTACCAAATTCCTCTTTCATGTGTTTTTCGAGACAAGCAGTTTTTAAAGCACTTTTCTTGAATGTTTTTACAATCGTTCTCGCAAAATTTACAGCACTTTTGTAATTTTCTAAATAAACATTGAATATTATAATATTATATCATTGAAAATACAGCAATATTATATTTTCTTACCGATAATTTCATATGGATCAAATTCTATGTCCATATCACTTTCGTCAGTTTCACTTTCTGTATTATCTACTAATATTTTCGATTTTCCATAAATAACATCAAGCACAGCTAAGTGAATAGAATGGTTCCAGCAAAAAAATCCGTCAATTGGACTTTGTGAAACAAATCGCTTCATGACATTAGGACCATCTGATAACGTTGCAACAATATGATTTGGCAACAACAAATTAAATTCTTCTAGTTTAGATTCAACAAGTTTTTGTATTGCATCCGCGGTACACCTTCCAGATATATAAACCAAACCCAAGTTATAAAACGAATTATTGCCATGAAGGCAAATATTTAAATATCTTTTTTGGGCGACACTAGTCCACTCATCCAACACAAGTGTGAATCGAATATTACTGGAAATTTCATTTGTAATACTTTTTTTAATTGTTTCTTTAACGCCACTAAAATACTTCATTATAATGCTTTTAACATCAGTTTCCCATTTTGGTAATCTCATATTTTTTTTTGCAAATACTATCACGTATAAATGAACTATGTGTAATTGTTCTAATGGACATTCCGTCGACCGCTGCTAGCTTTGAAACAATTTCAGGCAACGTTTGGGTTACTAAAAAATCTTTTATGTTAGGTTGGGGTGGTGTTTGCGGTGTTATAATATCGTTGCTCTGTGCAGAAGTGTCATTATTAATCTTGATGTTATGAACCACAACAATATGTCGCATAAGACCACTGGTGCTACCTCCTTTAAACATAAGTCTTTTGAAACATATATTGCATTGAGCTGCGTTGTCTACTTTTTTAAAATATTTCCAAGCTTCAGACATTCTTTTCTTATGACAATATTAATGTTTTAATGGAAATTTATACAACCCACATACACTGTAACACTTTCATATTTTGTTAGCACTTCTAATAACGTATGGTTTACGCTTTTGCATTAATGTTTGAGTTTTCTATTTAAATTTTCATCAAAAGCATCAGAGAAATGTCGTTATTTTCGAACAGACTTTTGTGAACAGCTGTTTCTCGCTGACAGTTTTTCCTGCTATATAAGAAAGCTGAATTTTTTAATACTATAAACTAGGGTACCTAAATCTTAATGATAATTATACACGCTAATTTTACAACTATTGAGAACTATTACAAATTTGATACAGAATCTAGTTATACATGAAAAAATAATACACCTTTATATATTATATAATTTCAATCATATAAATAAAAAATAAACCATTAAAGTCCAGCATCTATGTATTAATGTATACTTTTAATTTCCCGTTTCCCGGGATATATCTAAAATTTTCCCGGGACAAATTTTGGTGTCTTTTCCCGGGAATTCCCGCCCGGGAATTCCCGTTTCCCAAACCCTAGTATGAATATATCTTGAAGGACAGCACAGGTTAAGTTCGGAGATTGGCTAAATCGGGCAAGAGGGAAAAAAGTTCCCCTAAGAACAACTTAACCAACCTAAACAACATAGCTTTTAAAGTTTTTTTGTAATTTTGTTAAGCAAATGATATATTTTTATATTAAAGAAGGTCCAACGCGTTAAACTTTGAGTCAAAAAAAAAAATTATAATTTTTGGACCCCTCCACCTTTAGTGGGCGTTATTATATGCAAAAATAGTGTAAAAATTTAACAAACAGTTAAATTCATTCCTTAAAAATAGAATTTTTAAGCTTTAATGACGAAGCTGAGACGTAACTTGCTACTACTTTGCCCTACAGCCAACGTCCCCTAAATGACCCTATAAAAAATTTTTTTTTTTAATTCTGTATATAATAATACTAAACATTTATTTTTAGAGTTTTCTGACAAAAGTGAAATGTCTCCCCCACAGCCTTTGCCAGAGCGACCCCCAAAATACAGTTTTAGTACCCTCCAAAGAGAATCGGATCCCATAAAGTATATATACCCTTGATCAGTGATGAAGTCTAAGACGGTCTAGCAATGCCCATAAGTTCGTCTGTGGAAAACATGATATTGTCTATTTTAGTGGGCGTTGACGTACGATATTATATAAAGGAACTCTGTCCCACCAAGTTAAACATTTTAAATGTACTTGTTAAATATTTGGAGGGTATTTAACCCGCCGCCGGGGGGAGTTGGATTATAGCTACACGGACATGAGGATTGGGTCATAATGACCCACTTATTAAACTCAGGTTTCTTGCTGTATTTATAAAAAAATATATACTCGTACAATTTAGATTGAATTTAACCTTATTAAGGAAATAAAACATGACTTTGTTAAAAACTAACGTATTTATTTTTAAACAAAAAAAATTTCATATTAAAAAAGTTAACAAAGGAGACTTCTTCTAGCTTAAATATAATAAACACTTATATGTCATATTATTTTGGGTCATATTTACCTTTTTTAACTTTAAGCGCGTGTTACTCGAAGTACAATCGCCATGCGACTGATTTGAAATTTATAACATTCAGAGAGATTCAATATCTCCAGCTACTGAGAAGAGCGTAGAGAAGAGAAGTACATTTTTAAAACCACAATCAATTGGAAAAGTGACGGGTAATTATGACCCATTCCCCTGGCGCCGGGTTAAGATTCGGCCGGGTGGAATATAACGTTTTTACTTGTTGCTTGTATGAGTTTGATGGTGAAAAATATGTATAAATATATTTTCAATGCCTCTGCGTACATGTGTATACCATTTGAAAGGCGTTGGTCTTGTTTTTCCAAGTCCATCGAGAAATTAAAGTTCCCGTAATTCAAGATTTTGGAGCTGTTTCGCAAATTTCAAAGACGGAGTGTCGTTCTGCCCGACAAGACCTATCAGAAAAATAGTATCGTGTCCCAGGTATTTCAACGTTGTTCTATTTTGTATCAGTGTTATTATCCAAAAAATTTAGTTTTATTATAAAATTGTAAAAGTTGATTCTTTATGACCTATTTTTGTTATCTAGACACGTTCAGATTATATTGGTACCTTTACAAAAGTTATTCAGCTTTACCGTGGCTACAATTTTCCCAATTATAGTGTACGAAAAATCAGGATTTCCTAAAAGTTACGATAAAAATTGAAAAAAGAAATTTTTTCTTTAACTTTCTTAAAAATACTCGAAAATAAAATAAATTTTTGTCATAAAAATTTAGCAAGAAATATTCAACCTACTCTTGGCTACATTGTTGCCGAACGTAGTTAAGCGATATTCTTAAGTGCTGATTAGCTATTTGGTAAAAACTGTTGACACCTTTTTTTGGGCATCATGGTAATATTGGGAAAATTTGGAGGCCCATAAAAAAGAAACGGTCACCAAATTGGCCAAACTGAGTATAGGGTTGTACTACAATTTGATAGTAGAATCGAACCCATATAGTCACTACCTTGCACTTTTCAAAAGGTCTTCATATGATCACAGTGAAATCAATTATATTTTTAATGTTTGTAAATTAAACCTATTTCGTTCTTCGGGAAGCCTCAATGATCTATTAAAAACTAAAACATATAAAAAATATTTTCCAGGGATGGGAAATTAAACATTTTTTTCGGCCTATTCCGTATTTTGTAGTACATGTAGTAACTAAAATTGTTAAAAACTTCAAGTTTTTCTTCAACAAAACCTCTTTATACGTCATGAAGATTTGCATTGGCAAAAAAAAAAATTTTAATTCAAATTTTGCTTCCAGGGGTGGGAAATTAATTTTTTTTATACGTGAAAGTAATCAAACAGGCAACTGATGTTGTTGTTTTTTTTTGCTAACTAAAATTGTCTTATAATTTAGGAAAAACAAAATTGGTATCAAAAATTCAAAAAAAAATCTAAATTTCGACTCCAGGGTTGGACATATGATATATTTTATAGTACATGAGAGTGATAAAAAAGTTTAAAAATTTTAATTTTTTTGTCAAATAAAACTATGTTACACCACAATAAGAACTGCATTGGTAAAAAAAATAAAAATTCGCTTCCAGAGTTTGAAAATCGAAATATATCTGGTACATAAAAGTACCCACATGAATTCCAAATTTTGTGTTTTTAGTGAATTAAACCTATTTTATACTTCAGGAAAAATGTTATTGGTATTAAAAAATTAAAAATTCAGTTCCATGGTTGAAAAATCTAAATTTGTTTGTACATAAAAGTACCCACATAATTCCATATTTTGTTTTTGTCTGTACGTGAAATCGGGTTTCCCAAGCCCCCAGATGAGCTAGAGACTTCGTTCTTGAACCGTTGGATTGGAAAAGAACTTAAATAGAGTACTATTTAAATTCAGAAAGATCCGATGTACGGTTCCAGTTACACCTATTCTCGACGCAAAATTTAGATCAAAAACCAATTACTTTTTTTAATGTTTCGTAAATTAAACCTATTTCGTGCTTTGGGAAGCCTCAATGGTCTAATAAAAACTAAAAAAATTAGAATTTTTTTCCAGGGATGGGAAATTAAAATTTTTTATCGGCCTATTCCGTATTTTGTAGTACATGTAGTAACTAAAATTGTTAAAAATTTTAAGTTTTTCTTTTACATCATGAAGATTTGCATTGGCCAAAATAAATTTTTTTAATTCAAATTTTGCTTCCAGGGTTGGGAAATTGCATCTATTTTATGCGTGAAAGTAATCAAGCAGGCAACTGATGTTGTTTTTTTTTTTGCTAACTAAGCCTGTCTTATAATTTAGAAAGAAAAAATTGGTATCAAAAATTCAAATATAAAAAATAAAATTTCGAATCCACGGTTGGGAAATTGATATATTCTTTATGCATAAAAGTAACAAAAGAGGCAATTGACGTTGTTCATTTTGCTAATTAAAACTATTTTATAATTCAGGAAAAACAAAATTGGTATTAAAATCTTAAAAAATCAAAATTTCGATTCCAGGGTTGGACAAATGAAATATTTTATGGTACATGAAAGTGACCAACAAGTTTAAAAATTTCAATTTTTTTGTCAAGTAAAACTATGTTACAACTCACTAAGAATTTCATTGGTAAAAAAATAAAAATTCGCTTCCAGAGTTGGATAATCGAAATATTTCTGGTACATAAAAGTACCCACATAAATTCCAAATTTTGTTTTTTTTAGTGAATTAAACCTATTTTATACTTCAGGAAGAATTAATTTGGTATTAAAAATTCGGTTCCCGGGTTGGAAAATCGAAATTTTTTATTACATAAAAGTAGTCATATAAGTTCCTTATTTAGGTTGTGTGTGAATGAAATCTTTTTTATACTTCGGGAAGAGTTAAATTGCTATTAAAAACCAAAAAAATTAAAAATTCAATTACAGGGTTGGAATATCCACATTTTCTGAGTCATAAAAGTAGCCATATTATTTATTATTTTTGATTTTTATGATGAATTGTACCTTCTTTATATATCAGGAAGAAATAAATTGGTATTAAAAGCAAAAAAAAAAATCGAAAAGACTATTCTACGGCTGGACAATTAGAACTTTTTGGGTTACATGAAATGGATTTTTTCTTTTTGTTTGTAAATTAAACATATATAATATATTTCAAAAACGTTCAGAGGGAACAGAATAAGAAGAGCCCAATATTTAGCTTCCTAGCCGAAAATTTTAAACGTGTTCTTAAATACAAAAGTTACTGATTACATCATTTTGTTTTTTTTTTAATTAAACCTACTTTCTGTTTTAGCAAGAAAGAAAGAAAGAAGAATTACATCTGTGAAGGGTATTTAGGATTCGGCACAGCCGAATATAGCACTTTTATTTTTTTTATATCGCATATAACAGTTACGATTCCGGCAGATATAAAGTAAAGTCGGGATAGTTGCACTATTGATAATTCTAGAACGGCTGGAAGACTGGATTTTAATAATTTATAGTTTATTGGATTCGTCTTCGCCCTAAATAGTAGAATAACTATTAATATACTGCAAGCGGAAAATTCAAATAAACCATTATAATTTATAAATTGTTGGTGGAAAATATACTCCAGATTGAAAATAGTTATTTATATTGCTATAAAAATACAACTACAACAGTGTCGCTTTTAAAATTTGTTGCGGTCATCCAACAATAAAATGTAATTTCCAAAATATCTTAAAAGTATAGGATGTGGGAAACGTATACACCCTATTTAAAGCAATTATTGAATTATTATAGCTGCACAGCTACAAGACTGACGCCCTCCGGGCTCTAGATGGCCCTGATTAGCGAAAAGTGGTAACCACCAGAGACAGAAAATGCCAACTCTTCCAAGAAACGCAATTTCTAAAAAAAATTAATAGCTATAGAAGGGGGTACCTCATCCTTTGCAAAGCAATTTTAAAATTACAATAACTGCAACAGTGGGACTTTCGAAATTCAATGTGGCCTGCTCCGAGAATTCGACCCATCTTTAAACAGAATCCTTCCTGTCCTAAATAAGGAGATATGGGAACTGCTAATTTAATAATTCTGCACAACTGCAATAGTAAGGCCATCGACTTTTAATATTAATTGCTATTTGAATAAACCCCTTTTTCAATTAACATCTTGCTAGTGCTGCCTGGGGAAGAGCGGTGTTCATCATACAAAGAAATTCCTAATTTTATTGTCTTCATTTTTAGAAAGTACACTTGGGAGCGGTTTGTTAAATATAAGTATGTATGTATATATGTATAATTCAAAGCTTTAAGGCTTAAAGCTTTTCTCTTAATCATATTAGGTCGTGAAAGAAACTAAATTAGAAATCTTTAATCTAGAAATTAGAAAACCAAAAAGATTTTCATATTAAATCCAATTAAGATTTATAAGCTAATTGTTCGAATATTTGTTTAAATTCAGAAAGATTTTCAATAAATTCAGTTTTCAGGCAATAAGTAAACAAAATCGTTGCAACATATTAGGCCACACTTTCAGTTCAATCCACTGTTTCAAATCTTTCATTTTGTGCTGTCTAATAATGTATGCTTCTCATAAACACATATTTGCTTATTTATATATACGCTGCCACAAATGTTCCTATTAATTAACTCAAATTCTTTACTTTTTCAGGTTTCTCTATAGAAGACAGCTCAAGTAAATAATTCCATTTATCCAGGAAGTATAAAAACTAACAATTTCATATACTAATTAACCCCAAGACTACAGGATATGACCAACAACTAGAACAACAAATACAAATCGGAGAGGAAATTTTCACGCAAATGCCGAAAAAACAATACGAGATAAGTCGCAGAGTGTCCTTAACAATTTTATCGACGCACATAGGGGTATTTTGCTAATCTAGCCGGTCATTAATATTTTTGTTTGCTTATATTGCTTCTAAAAAGTACGTGATAAAACTTGGCATAAATATGTATTATGGTCATAGACTATTTAAGCTGGAAAACAGGAGAAATCGGACCAAGGGGAAAAATGTTCCCCTTGGAAGAACTAATCCTAACTCCGAAAAATGAAATTTTGTTTTAAGTTTTCCCGTACCAGTTTTTGCACAAATACCTTACCAGCACTTAAAAATATCGCATAACTACGTTCGTCAAAAATGTAGCCAAGAGTAGGTTGAATATTTCTTGCTAAAATTTTGTGACAAAAATGTATTTTATCTTAGAGTATTTTTAAGAAAGTTAAAGAAAAAAATTTCTCTTTTCAATTTTTTGATCGTAACTTTTAGGAAATACTGATTTTTCGTACACTATAATTGGAGAAATTGTAGCCACGGTAAAGCTGAATAAATTTTGTAAACATACCAATATAATCTGAACGTGTCTAGATACCAAAAATAGGTCATAAAGACTCCGTTGTGCCTACAAATATAAATTTTTAACTCAAATTTTATTTGTCGCATAGTGTAATCAAACATGTTTTATGTTTTAAATCGAAATTAATTTGTAATGAAAATCAGAAAGATAAAACAAAAATGGTTGGAATGAATTACTCGTGACGTTCGTCGGTGAAGGGTGTGTAAAATTCGCCACAGTATAGATTGGGTTCTCTTACTTGTTTAATTAAACTTCTATATTTGGGAATTATTTAATTTCTTTTCTTATACATTTAAGAAAAAGTTGAAAGTGATTATTCAGGGATTTTTACTTTTTTAAATTTTCATTTGTAGAAAACAATAATTTAAGCCAAAATAAGTTAGATGACGTGCCAAACCGGGGTGTTTCGGTTGTTTCGGCACACTTCAAAAATTATTAGTGATGAAAAAGCTTCCCACACAACAAAATATAAAAGGTGATGAAACTCTTAATAAAACATCTACGTGATTGAGAAATAATTTAATTTTCCGAGAGAAATATTCATTCAAATGTGTCCGCAAGAAAATCGTTTCTTTTCCACGATTGTGTCAAAAATATTTTTTGTGTGCACCGAAAAAAACTCGTACTAAATTAAAATTTTTTCTACGTGTTTAAGTACGAGTATATTTAATATATATTTAAAACAAACCAAAAAGGGATTAGGTTAGAAAATCAATCCTCCAGTATTTTAAAATGAGTATAAAATGCTTAAATCAAGTGCAAACAATTTGAATTAAGTACGGACTGTTTAAACAAAGAAATGGATTTCAACGACACTAAAACTCAACAGTTTTTATATATATATATACATATGTAAATAGTCCTGGTGGCTGAAGTAGTTGGCACGAGACTGTGAACACGAAAGGCCCGAGTTCAACTCCGCAGTCACTCACAGAAAAATAAAAAAGAAACACAGAAATAGTAAACAAGGAAAAGGAAACAAAAAAGTCCGCGCTTAAATCAATTTTTCTGTCCTCGATTTAAAGACACCCGTACTTTGAAATATTTGCTTTCTTATTTGAGTTGTCACATTTTTTACTTCTGCTTCAACGCAAAGTACGAAAGTTGGCCAACTTTTAACGTACGTTGAATACTTTGATAGACATCAGTAAGTTTTTCAGATACTTTTGATTAATTTTTTTTGTATTGTGTGTTCAGGAAATATTAAATAATATATAAAAGTTTTTATAAAGTAAATAAAATAAAAGTTAAATAAATGAAGTGAAAAACAAATAACTGATTTAATATCCGTCAATAAAGTACTCATTGTGCCAACCTTCTCCGTCAGTACGTTCATGTCAGTTAAAAAAGGCGACGCAAAAAGTATGACGGATTCTATGTGTCTCGGCCTTTAAGTACGGATGGATTGATTTTTATTTTGAGTGTAGTGGGACCACGAAACAATAGCTTTGATTCATTATAATGATGGCTTCATTCCAACAGATTTTTGCATTTTCACATAGTCAAAAGAAGAACTGACTGAAAAAGTTAGAAAATAAGGGTTTGAATTTTATCCTGCAATACCAAATTTATACAACGGAGTCAATCTTTGAGTTGTATAATTGAAGCAACAATTTAAAATAGGAAATTCAAAGACGGAGATGTATTAATGCCACACATCGCAATGACTCCTACTGAATATGCTTCTGTATACACACCAAACGATTCACAAAAAGTTTAACTTTTTAATTTTTCCAAGGTTCCAGCAGCTCAAAAAATATTATCCTAGGAAACTCACACACACAGACGCACGAATTTGCACATCTTAAAAATAACAAACTTTAAGAGTTTGTGTAATATTTTTTCTATGCTTATTCTGTTGAAGCCATAAACAGATCTTTAAAAGTTCCCTTTTCATATTAAACATTTATGCCGTTTACAATGTATATTACCTTTGTATTAGCACACACTCACTGCCATGCATGCGTACAAAATACAAGCGAACAGATGCTGTAAAACTTGAATTTTTCCTTCGCATATACAATTTTGTTTAAGTGCAGCATATAAAAATTTTGCTATTTTCTGGCTGTTGTATTGCTTTTGCATTTATTGTAAAACGCTCTTCCAGAAGGCTATAAACACTTGACGTTTTACGATCGTTTGCTGGAGTTAAAGTTGTTTACGTATTTGTTGTTATAAAAAAGTTGTTGCAATGCCAGGAAATGAATCTCTTGCTTAAATTTTATAGCTCACTTTAGCAGCCAGTACTATTGCATGCAAACGTGTACTGCGCAAACAATACGAGGCACTACTCATAGAAATAAGAGGATTATCTAGCATTTACGTGATGCCGTGAAATGCCTTGCATCAACAACGTTCAGTCATGCTTAAATATACTCATACTCATATAACGTGTGTTCAAATGTATGTACGCTGGCACTTTTGAAAGGATAAATTGTTTTGTGTGTTGCGATATGAGTGTTGGTGGCAATTCCGCAAAATGATGCATGTTTGTTATGTGGCTTATAAAAGAAAAATTCCAGCAACATGACGGAAAAAAAGTGTTATTTATGGTCTAAAATGATATACCTAGATGAATTTTTAGTTCTGCTTCCAATTGATTTATTGCACATTGGGGAAGTTGTAAAAAAATTTAACCGATAAATGACACTTAAAAATCTGCGTTCAAGTCTTTTAAAATAACCAATTAAGCTTTCAGAGTAGTACAATAAGAATATGTATTGAATCTGTGGTAATAAGTCATGACTGCCTAAATCTGTTGCATTTCGAAAAATATCTGTTGGCGGTAAGTGCCGGTAGACGGCGGCTAAGCAAAAAGTGTCAGCTCAGTCGCAACAAAATTCGGCAGCAGTGGTGCAATTTGAAAACAAAAATTGCCCGGCTGCAAGTCAAACGTCTTTGTGCTCTTCAGAAGACTCCTTATCACTACAAAATCAAATTAGATATTTCATTGCAGCAATAAAGGAAGCGTGAAAACGTAAAATATTATTACAATCGTTATCGAATCGAGCGGCACTCGCCACTGTCATGTAAAGGGTGTGAACAGTGTGAGTATCAATTTAATTTACTCGCACTTTTTGTTCTGAACTTTAACTTGTACTTTTTTTTCTAAAAACATTCCGGTTAGTTAATATGAAACGTTACACAACGTATTTTTATACCTTCCAAAAAAGAATTGGAGGGTATATTCACTTTGTCATTCCGTTTATAACGCAGCGAATTATCCATCTGAGACCCATAAAGTAAAGTAAACTATATATTCTTGATCAGTGATGACTCCTAAGACGATCTGTGGAAATCACGATTCAGTCCAAACAAAAAAGACAGACTCTTCAAATTTGGTACAAATATATCTTGAAGAAACGCACAGGTCCAGCTCGTAAATTGGCTGAATCGGGCTAGAGGGAAAAAAGTTCCCCTAAGAAGAACTAAACCAGCCTCTAAAAAACAACTTTTTTTTTGTAATTTTGCAAAGCAAATGATATATTTTTATGTTAAAGAAGGTCCAACGCGTTAAACTTGGAGCCATAAAATAAAAATTAAAATGATTGGACTCCGCCCCCTTTAGTGGGCGATATTATGCAAAAATAGTGTAAAAATTTACCAAATTGTTTTATTTAAGCCTACATTCCTTAAAAATAACATTTTTTAAGCTTTAATGACGAAGCTGAGACGTAATTATTAAAATTATTAAACCACGTTGTTCGTTGGAACATCGCAAATATTTCTTGTTCGAAAATCGCACAATTTCTCGAAGAGGAAGAGTAAATTGGCCACCACGATTGTGCGATTTGACATCTTTCAATTTTTCGGTGGGGTTTTTTGAAACCGAAAGTGTACATCAATAATCCCACAACAGTTCAAAAGCTTAAAACCAACATTAACCCTTCCCAACAGTTTATTGAAAAACTTGATTGATAATTTTGCTAAAATATTGAGATGGCGGACGAATGCGCTAGAGCGGTTTCGGCCTTGGATGAGGCAGCCTCACCTAGGGATATTGACATTCCCTCAGTTGAGCTGCTGAATAAGATTCAGGAGTGGGCAGAGAGGAAGGTGACAGGCAGGTGGTCAAGTATGGCCCTCGCTTGAGAGGGGTAGGACTAGACAGCTTCTGACTTTTGGGAAGAAGTCGTTGGCACTCCTGGTGGGGTCCTGACGGGGCACTGTGCAATTGGGCACATGTCGGGGCGTTTGAGCTTTCCCCATGATGGTCGTTGCAGTAGCTGTTTAGATGAGGAGGAAGAGGAGTCAGTACAGCATTTTCTTTGCGAATGTCCGGCCCTGCAGGAGCGTAGGCTTAGACATCTAGGCTCACGTTTCCTGCGGGATCTGGACTGCCTCAGGGATGCACAGCTGGCTGCCCTGGCAGGCTTCGTGAGAAGTTCTCGGTGGTTCTCAGGAACCACTACTTTGTTTTGAAAGGCTTGTGTAGGGTGTAGTCCTCTGGGCATCACAATGGGTCTTTATGGCCTCCGATTGTTTTTCTCGCTTATGGCGGGCAGCCCTTCTAACCTAACCTATCCTTGCTAAAATATTGGAAACCTGCCGGTCCTATAGGAGTCACTTGACCAACATAATTTTTAATTTTGAAGCGGAACCTAGTTGTAGTAAACTGAAATGAAAATATTTTTAAATTGTGAAAGAAATTTTTTAAATTAAAAAGACACCTCAATTTTGAACACTCTTTAATTAGGAGCAAATACACCACCTTCGTTCGTTGGTATGAGAGAAAAGGTCGCCACCGATGAAAATGGCTATTACAAATCCACTATACCTTCCTTGCTTTAGTTCCGCCACAACACCATGCAGGAGCACAAGTCCTGGCTAAAAACCCAATACACTTTGGGAGAATAATTTGCACAATTATGATCTTAATATATAGGAGAGGTTATGTGCTATAGATTTAGGTGTATATTTTCGACCTTATGAATAATGACCTAAACAGGTGGTGAATGGGCAACAACAAGTTGTTATCTTTTTTAATTCCGAATAAAACTTAAAAAATTGGCGACTGAACATTTAAGTGCTTGTGGCGATTGCTTATTTGTGCAACTCAAGAAAATTAAATAAAAACAGGATTACAATTGGGGTACCAATCATTAGAAAATTAAAAAAAAAAATTTACTAGTCCTTGTTTTTAACAACCACATTTGAATCGCACTGTATTTATTGAAGTCTTTTATATTTAATTGGGAGCCAATGTGAATATTCCCTTGAGGGCATTATAATAATTATTTGGAAATTCTGGGTACCCATTGGTGTGGCAACAGCCATCCTTAAATGTTACTTCTTAAAGTGATTTAATAAAGCGGCACAACGTTAAACAAAAAATGGTGATAATTTGAGCAGCAATAAAGGAGTGAAAAATATTTAAGAAAATTGCGTGTTTTTTTATTTAACAACTTTGTTAATGGCTGCATTTGGCTGCAAATACAAGTGCCAGGCACCTGCTGTATTTCTTGTGTGCTTAAAGGAAATCGAACATAAAAGGTAGCACGTAGCAGCAGCCAGCGCCGCAACAAAATAAAGATACCAGGCGACAAATGCTAATAACTAATTTATTCCTTTTAATGAATTTTGCTGGCATCATTCTTTCTATATCAGCAGTCAAGTGATAATTTAAAATTCATGATGATCGTGTGCTGGAAACTGGCAACCTATTATTATTCGTATATGATTGTCGTACGCTACGATTGTCTTATCAAATTTGTGGCAACCGTTTATGAGACATGCCCGCTGTTAGTTCTCTTACATTTGATATCGATAGTTTTTTCCTGAGCCAAGCGCGCAGGTAAGCACTGAACAAGTTATTTTAGTTAAAAGTGATTTATTAAATTATTGGTATTTGTAATAAAACTATATCGATCGAATCGGTAGGAATGTGCTAAATAAGAATCTAAAAGCACGAAGATGATTTATTGCGCTAGAAAATTGTTATTTAAAAGCCATTAAGTGACAACTTTCAAAAAATTATTTTGTACAAAAAAAAAATATATTAAAAACTTTGTATGAGTTATGGCTACTGATTGAACAATTAATTGAATTATTGATATGAATGGGTTATGATTAATTTATAACGATTATTCGTTTTTCTTAAATGATTGTAATCAATTATATCTCATTTAATAGAAAATTGTATATTTTAGTTTGCATTAGTGATACAAATATAATATTTTCAGTGGCCAAGATTTCAAAGTTCTTCAGGTTGCATGGCTTAAAAGCGACCCACAGTGCTGCAAAACAATTTTTAATTTTTCCAAAAAAAGTGTTTTCCTCATTGTTTATGTTTCTAAAAAAAATTTGTTGAAAATTAGAGCTTTTCTTGTTATCCTCAAAGACACATACACCCTAAAGATGTGTTTAGAGCATTTTAAGGAATGTAACATCTAGGGCGGGCAAAGCTCTTTATTTTTCAGCAAGAACTTTGTTTTTCAATTGTGGCAACACCAACAACATGATAGTCTTGACCTTTTGTTTTTTGACGTATTCGTAGTAGATGCATTGGCAATTGTTACAATGAATTCAATTTCGCTCAAAAATCGCATTAAAATAATTAAAATCCACTATGGAAATGGTGATTCTGTTAAAGCTACATTTCGTAACAACAAAATCGTCCTTCTGAGACCTTCTGTTAATAAACAAAATTGCCACATTTGGGCTTCTAAAAATCCTAGAGTGATTATTGAGAATCCTTTGCATGCTCAACGTGTCACTGCATTGGTTGCAGTGCTTGAAATGCGCTAACAGTCAATGGATCACGCTATCGCGAGATGTTAACGACTCAATTTCCCCCTAGTATTGATGATGTCGATATCACTGACATGGTGGATATTTGCCAGATATCATATTTTATTCATAATTGGCGAACTTTTTTCTTCGTAATACAATAAAAATTTCAATAATTTTCACCTACATTTTTGGTTTTATTTTGTTTTAGAAAACAAAGTTCGTGTTGAAAACTCCTTTACTTCTTTTTGCTTTCCGATTCATTGTCTGCATACTTGTTTATTTGTGATATGTATGATCAAAACATGTAAAACTTTTTAAATTTTGTTAATCGAATATTATTTAGCATAGCAAACACATTATTCGACTGAGGAACACCCTATTCAAGAGGCACCCATTCTTATCGATGCAGTACTAAATATTAAGAGCCTGTTTTTGTGAATAAAAAAATATCTGTTTAATGTTGATTTCTTTTCTAAAAAAGAATGCTCCATATTTTGCACTTTTTAATAAAAAGAGGCAATATTATGGCATTTGGAAATAGTCAATTTATTACAAATGAGTGTACCATCTCTTACGAAAAATTATTCTTATTTTAAAAATGAGCACAATGGTAGTTTTTTAGGAAAACAGTGATAAAATGTTACACTTTTTCCAGAAAAGAAATCACCATTTGAAACATAAACAAGTTTTATTGTTTTCATATAAATACCCAAACGCTACTTTTATTTTACTTTCAAAAACAGGCAGTAAATAAAAATCAATTATTTCCAGTTTAATTTTAACATTTAAAATTTTATTGTATTTCGAATTCAAATCAAATAATTTGTATTTTTTCCTTTTAATAGCCTTTTTAACTAATATTTAAGATATAAGCATTCCAATATTTAAGTTTAGTTTTGTAATCTTCTATTATTTTATTTCGTTAAATATACATTTTGACTTAAATAATATAACGTTTTTGTTATAGCAGTTTGCTGAGGAATAATTTAATTTAATAAAATTTTAAGACTTCTTAAGATACGAATTTATTTTGTTATTTGTTTAAACTTGTATGTGAATTTTGATTTACTAAATATATTTTATAAATTTCAACGAAATTGGTTTGTTAAAAATTTTGTTGAAATAAATTAAAATAAAATTCAAAAAGAACTAGAAAAATATGTTGATCTTGAATTCCTTGTAGCCAAATTTTAACAGCCAATTTAGTTTTATATTCTTTTTATTTGTTTTTTGTTTTTGTATAATTGGCTAAAAGTTTTGTCATGTCATTGTATTAAATTATGGTACTAATATTCTGTTGTATTTATACATATTTTATATTTTAAACGTAATTTACAGTGGAGCAACAAAAAATAAATTTTTTTTAAGTAGCTTTCAATTACGAGGCAAATAAATCACTTTAGAAGTAAATAAAATATAAATATTTTAATGCAGCTTTAGGAAGTACGTTTGAAAACGAACTTCTAAAATGTATCTTTTAAAGGCTAAGCTGGTCCCAAGTACTTTCCAAAAGACACACGTAAACAGATTAAGTTAAATTAAAGTGTATTTTAAAAGAGTGCTTCTGAGACACTATTTAAAATGACTTTTTATGAAGTACCTTTTAAAAACTACCTTTCACAATGCAGCTTTTAAAATGTAGGTTTTATAAAGTACATTTTCAAAAGCTTTCTTTTATAGTAGTACAATTTGATAAACTACATATTTTTAAAATATTTTCGAAAAAGCATATTCTAAAATACTGCCTCATATAAATATTTATTAAAAATATATTTTTTAAGCAATTATATTTTTTAGGCAATTACTGCCTTTGGAAGCAGTACCTTAGAAAAGGTCTTTAAAAGTGCTAATTAGAAAAGTACCTTTTAAAAACATATTTTTAACCAATTTTTAGAAATAACCTTTGTCAAAAGAACTATTTTATAAAAGTACTTCTTACATAAATATCCTTAAAAACATGTACTTCTTAAAAAATATTTCAAAAAACTACTGTTCAGAACTCAAGTTTTGAAAAAATACCTTGTAAAACAACTTTTAACAAAATATCTATTTAAAAGGTATCATTCAGAAAAGTATCGATTAAGGGAAGACATAAAAAACATGTTCTTAAATGGATCTAAGAAAAACTACGTTTTATGAAAGTAACTTTTGGTAACATATCTTTTCAAAAATATCTATGATAAGAGTGTCTTTAAAAGAAAATTTTTGGAAATGCAAATTTTAAAAATTTAAAAACATGTGCGTTTTGAAAAGCAGATGTGAGAAAGGCATCACTTGAAAAACTACCATTTAGAAGAGCGTCTCTTCAAGACATACCTTTTAAAAACAGTTTTTCAAATTTGCATTTCTTATTGAAAAATTGTAAAAAAAAATTATCAAAATAGTACTTTTTAAAAAGTACCTTTTCAAAATGTACTTATTATGAATGTAACTTTTAAAAATTTATATGTTAAATAAGCACAATAAAAAGTACGTAGGAGGTACATATGAGTATATTCCAAAAAGCACCTTTTACCAACACGACTTTAAAATAAATTCTAAATTCTAGTAATAACTTTTTATTTATTTATGATTTCAATATTTCGCCACTCCCCTGGCTGGCTTTTTCAGGAAAATATTGCCTATATTTTCTTTTTCAAAAACAATATTACTAAAATAATATTGAAAGGAAAAATTTAGAAATGTTAAAAAGTACAAAAGCACTAAAAAATTTATTTCTTAATAGTATCCTACTAAAAGAAACATCATAAGAAAGTACCACCTGTTAAAAGAACACCCCTTTTACAAATGTGTTAAAGTTTAGCTTCAAAAATATTTGTTTGTAGTGGGTTCTCAATTAATAGGGGGATTCAAACGTTTTACTATTGTTGTAACCGTTATCTTCCTATTTTAAAACAGCTAAAAATAATGTTTTTGTTTTATTTATTTATTTATTTATAGAGTAGAAATGTGCCAGACAGTGACTAGAAGAAAGGAAGAGATTGGCGATGAAAGTGCTTAAACTAGAGAGTAAATAACAGCGTGACCATTTTAGCATTTTCGGAGTTAAGTTCAGCAGTCCCTTTAATAATTTATTCACAAAATTTTCGATTTAGCTCTTAGCACTTTCTTTAGCAGTTTGCAATGTTTTTAATTGCTAAATGTATGTTGTGATAGCTTTAAAATTACAAATGATTTTATAAAAAATTAATTCATCTGATGAAGTGTTTAATATGTAATTATTCATAAATTTATATATAATTTACATATATATACAAACATTTAAAAGGCTTTTTACTTTATTAATTTTGTAAAATTTGTTGTTTTTAAAATTCTTCATGTAAACAATTAATTTTTTTGAAGAGATTTTGTCTCATTCAGTGGAAATAGACAATTCAATATAATCAAAAATGGAATTCGAAGTACTTTCACACCAAAATGTGCTTAGAAAGAAGAATTATTAAATTTTAGCTCTAAACAATTTTTTTAAACACTTTTTACCTCTATTTTTGGTGTTAATCTTGCTGCAAAAATGTTTAGGATGTGGTCACACTGGTAAATAGGAAAAGTATTCCGCCCTATTCTGTAACTATTTGTCAACGTCAAGACAATATCGAAAATAGGGCAGCTGCGTCCTTGTTGTGGGGACCAATTGATTCCTGCTGACAGTTTCTGACTATTTTCTAAGCCATATAAAATAACAAGAGGCTATTAAAAGAAGTTAAACACAGAGGAAAAAGAGTATGCAGATGTCTTAGTTTCGATATTGTCTTCACGTGATGTTGATAAATTGTTACAGAATAAGGGGGATTATTTTCTATTTTCTATTTAGAATGTGGATTTCACTATGTTTGAAAATTTTTAAGCCCAAAAGCTTATGCTTTAAAATAATATTTATTTTCTTCATTTTTTTTACAGAATTTTAAAATAGCATGCCAACTTATGGCGGGGTGTTCACAGCAGTCATATTTTTTTTATTACATATGACTTTATTATTTTATTGCATATGACTTTATGACTATCGTTTGTATCCCCAACTAAATTTACAAAAGCAATACAACAAACAGTGCATTTGAGGAAATACGAAAAATAAACTTGTTATTGAAATTCTTTAAATTCCTCGCATATTATCTCATGAAATTATGTGTGTTTTAAGGAAGAACTTGCTATAGTATTTAAAAAAAACTATTATTAAAAAAGTACGTTAACAAGTATCTAGGAAGTACAAAAAAGTGCTAAATCGGGTCTTTGATTTGTTATGATGCAACGAAGTTTATGTCCTCCAACAAATATTTGTTCATATTGAATCCTGTAAGTTCATACCGGGTTTTGGATTTATAAATTTTATTTCTTATCAAAAAAATTTTAAACTTTGTGTTAAAAATTTTCTCATAATGTGTAGTTCGAAATGTTTACTTCGCTTTGAGGACGTGCATATGTACGAGGTCCGTTAAAAATTAAGCTCGCATTTTTCTCAAAATATATATTCTATTTCAAAGTACACCCCCTCTGACTTATTATACTGCTGCCAACGTTTTTCCTAGTCCCCGAAGCAGTTCTTATGTGCTTTTTCTAGTACGAACTCCCGCAATGATTCACTTTTTAACTCCTCATTGTCATTGTTTCAATACTGTAGGAACATAAGATGATTCGTTAGACAAATCAGGATTACTGTTAATGAGATAAGAATCGCTTTATAAATAACAAAACAAATATTATTACAGCAGTCAATGGCTCTGGAAAAAGCAAAGAGAAAAATTAAATATTTGGAAGGATAATCGTCAGGTCTGCAGAATTTCGTGCTAACCAAAAGTGATTTAACTTTAAAATTAATATAAGGAGTTCTCATATTCTATTTCGTCAAAAAAATTGCTTAGATAGTTAATATTCCTAATGACAAGTACCACCGTGGAAAGTGGGAAAAGTTGAAACAAAGAACGCTGATGACATGGTGAAAAGCCTCGAAATCATTACTAATCCGTTCTGCTAGTTTGATAATTATAAAAAATTCTCATATTCCACTATTAATAAAAATAACTTGAATTTAATAAAAAATTCATAAAAAAATAATTTGCAGGTTGCAAATCTGAACTTGATTCCAATAAAGGCATCCACACACACAAAAATCAGCAATTCGGAAATAACTCTCTGCCACACGCTTTGTATCCAAAATTTAAGACGAAGTTGCATGGCCTTAGTCAAGCGATATCCTCAGCAACTTTTCTAATAGAAATTCGACAATTCGTCATAAATTTTTATTTATTTTCTCAACAATTTTATCGTTATTCATATATTTTTAAGCATCACCTGTTCAGAGTACGCCATTTCATTTGAAGTGCTTCTGAGCAATTGATTCCATTGATTGCTCCGACATTATAAAAGTGCGAATCGAAATTTACGAATTTCACTCATTTTTGAACAGACCTCGTATATTATATAAAAAGCAAAATTTCTGTTATTCTACATTACACGAATTAAAAATAAGGCAAACAGTTTTCATTGTGGTTACGTATTTTAGTGCCTGGAAGTAGCAGTTACATTTTTATTTCAGAAATGAAAAACTCTTCACAATCTTGTGCAAATGGTCTTGCATCACAGCATTTGCAAATGGTGTAGTATATTTTTATTCTACACCAAGAAAATAATCAGAATATATAAACTACTGGCAACACTTAAAAACAATACTTTATATATCGCTCATTTACTCAAAGAACGTCATAACTCAAGAAAAATTCTTTTTTTATTATTTCTCATCTCGTCCTTCATATTGCGTAAAAATTTAACACAAATATCTTGTTTACTCAACTCTTGAGAAAAAAATAAAATATTCTTTTCCCATTAATTTGTGTGTAAATTGAAAACTTAAAACTCGTTTTCTGGCAAAATCGTTTTTTTGAGTAAATGAGCGATATGTATTTGGGTAAATGAGCGATATGTATTCTCTACTTATACTAATTGTAAACCGACAGCTGACACTCAGTGGACCAAGCCGATGGGCTCACAATCTGGACGAAAGTAATTAGTTTTAACTGAAAGTTGCCAGCTAACATTTCACACCTTCACTGAATATAATCTCTTCAGCACCTTCGTCTATTAATCATTTTCTTAGACATATTATGTATTTTTTACGCCAAGACTTCAATGGAAAGTAATTCTATGTATCAAGCAGCATTGAATATTTTCTATTACATCAATCATTGCAACCTAACCCCAAAAAGGTCATTAACTATATAATGTATTTTTTTCTGGGGTAAAATAGTAAGAACCTTAGTTACGTGGTTTTGCAAAATATACTTTTTAATTTTAATTTATTTGTTGTATAGAACATGTCACTTATTTCATTGTTTTATTGGTGTTTTTAATTACATTTATGGTGTGGTAATTTACATTTCATGTGCGAAAGTTTTCATACAAACAGATAATTTTCAAACATGTTCACACATGATGGCTCAAGGTCTACTGACGATTTGACATGAGTAGCCATGAAATGTTGGCACATAAATTACTCGTACCTTAACCCACAGCAAATAGCTCTAATTGAAATATGAACTCGTGAAGATATCTCAAATAAATCATAAATTTTGGAAAAAAGAATTACTAAAGATTCACCTGTATTGAAAAGTGACTTTTAAAAAATTTAGCTTTTATTAAATTTCCACTACAGCAATTGCCCTTTTAAGCCAATAAAAATAAAAAGTTTTTCGAAAGAAACAGCTCTTTTAATAAATACAACTCGAGTACAATTTTTGAATACAGTGTGACAGACGATAGAAGTAACAAAATATTACAACAATCGAATTTTACATCAACACAATGATTACTTTTAATTTTGCTTAATTATTTAGAAGATTATGAATATAAAAAATAAAGTGATTGCAAAATATTTGCGTATACATCTGATTTATTTGAAAAACAGAAAAAATAAACATATTTAGTTCATTAACGGTCTGCAATCGAGTTGCCAGTTTCGAAAAACTAATTTCAGTTGCAAAAATCTTTTTTTTTAACTCCTGCACCAATAACGGTTTTAATCAGGACAAGTTTTACAAATGCCAAATAAAATTTTTCATAATAAAAATTCTTATAGTTAATTGGCACTTATGTTCTTCTGATTAATTCAGAAAAAAAACTGTTGAAAATCTCTTTGTTATCATTTAATCTCACTTTTGTCGTTATTTTTAAATATCATCTTTTGAAATATTTTCCACTTTTCTCAAGAATGTGCTCTCACAGAAAATCCATTTCGTTGGATGTAAATTTATTTGTTTTCACTTTCGCGGTTTCAAAGATTTGCAACTCAAATCAGTTTGCCTTCTCTGCTGGCAACCCAACCGCCGTTAGTATTCCTTTAAAACCGATCCTTATTGATATTTCAATTAAGTAAAATTTACAATTACAACTTCATTAACTAATTATCCATGAAACCTTAAACTAATTTAAGTAAAAATTATTCAAATAATCTTGCTTTCCTTATTTTCATTAACTAATTCAAACTCATTTGTACAAAAAGAAAGATTATTATCAATAAATAAATATGTTTGTTCAAATAAAAATTGTGGTACTCTTTGAAATATTGACAACTTAAAAATATCGATCGATTGTGTGCTACTTTGTTCCGCAAGAATCGGTTGGAGCCAAGCCAGATGTGTCCATGTTAACTACTGTAGCGCACTGCACCCTTATGACGTTGCACCAAATTATTCTGGCATATTTTCTGTTGATATGTTGAATCGTAATGCAACACTTATATTCTATAGATATGCCACTATTACAGTCTGCCAAATTCATCTTTTGCTTTGCATTTTTCGGTTTTTTTAACATATTAACTTTTAAAATAGTTAATCGTAATAAAACATTTAAAGAACATAGTCTCTTGTATTTTACTGAGTCTAGCTAAAATTACCCATATGCTAGTAATTCAGGGCTGCATTATGACTTATTTTAACTTTTCAAATGTTACTAAAATTAGGGCCAGTTTTTGAAAATTAAATAAAAGTAATCGTTTGGTGATCGTTAGCGGAAAACAAATTTTTTTTTTGAAAACTTCGATCATTATTCATTATCACTCTCAATCTTAAATATTAGAGTTGTCAAACGATTAAGAATAATTCGATTAATCGAACGCATCAAACCAAACTCTTGTTCGAATAATTTTAGAATGACGATTAATTAATACCAGTTAACACAAAAATTTGTTTATATTATTTTTTACGTTTTTGATATTTTATATAAAATATCTATATGCATTTCATTGGTGCTTTACCAAATCATCAAAAGACTTTAACCGTAGTTTTGAAAAGTTAAAAACCTCTTATCTTATGTACATAATGTCGAAAACCATCTGACAATTCACAATTTATAATCTGGGTCTTTATGAACAGGTAAGTCGAATAAGCGGTGTCTGTCTGTTTGTACGTGAAATTGTGTTTCCGAAGCCCCAGAAACGATAGAAACTTCCGCCTTGAATTGATGTATGGGAGATAGTCCTAAATAGATTGCAAAATCGAATATGACGGTTCAGAGCTGGAAATTTTAAACTTATATTTTTATGTATAAGTAACTAGCTTATTTATTTGCATTAATTAAATCTATTTTATACTTCAAGAATAATTAAATAGGTGTTAAAAATCAAACAAATAAATATCGCGGTTCCAGGTTTGACAAGGTTAAGACTTTTTTGGGTAAAAGTTTTTCGATAAAAGTAGCCAACTAAAAGAAATTTATTCCTTTTTTATATATATTAAACATTCTGTGTATATTGAATATTGATTGGCATTACAAAGCAGAAAATACAAAGACAGCTCCAGAACTGGAAATTGAAAATTTGTATAAATTTTTTTTTTTGAGTATTAAAGTAACTAAATAAAATTATAATGGTTCCAGGTTTGCAATGAGTGTATATACATACATATCGCACACTAACTCATAAAGAGTCACAACTCGAAATTGAAATATTTGATGGAAAAATAATTTATTATGCTTACAACAGTTGCCCTTGACTGAAATTTTTAGTTGCCTTAACTAGCAACTGTCCAGTACATTATATAAAAGTATAATGACCAGGGAAACTAAAAACTTATCGTAGGAAATTATTTTTATGCGCTTAACCAATGACTTTCGAAAAATCTCTTTATACGCTCCAAAAAAGAATATGGAGAGTATAATCACGTTGTCATTCTGTTTGTAACGCAGCGAAATATCCATCTGAGATATATATAAAGTATATATATTGTTGATCAGTGATGAAATCTAAGACGATCTGAGCATGTCCATCCGTCCGTCCCTCTGTGGAGATCACGATTCAGTCCAAACGAAAAGAGCTAGACTCTTGAAATTTGGTGTAAATATATCTTGAAGGATAGCACAGATTAAGTTCGGAGATGGGCTAAATCGGACTAGAGGGGAAAAAGTTCCCCTAAGAAGAACTAAACCAACCTCTAAAAAACAACATCGTTTTTAAAGGTTTTGTGAAATTTTGTTAAGGAAATGATATATTTTTATGTTAAATAAGGTCCAATTTTTTGGACCACGCCCCCTTCAGTGGGCGTTATTATATGCAAAAATTGTGTAAAAATTTAACAAATTGTTTTACTTAAGCCTACATTCCTTGAAAATAACATTTTTAAGCTTTAATGACGAGGATGAGACGTAACCTGGTGCTACTCTGCCTTATCCCCTCGTCAACCTTTGCCCCCTAAATGACACTATAAAAAAATATATAATATTCTTGATCAGTGATGAAGTCTAAGAGGGTCTAGCAATGTCCATACGTTCGTCTGTGGAAAACATGATATTGTCTATTTTTTAACCCCGCCCCTTTTAGTGGTCGTTGACGTAAGATATTATATAAAAGAACACTGTCCCACCGAGTTAAACATTTTAAATTTACTTACTAAATATTTGAAGGGTATTTAAGACTTGACCCGGTCCAATATAACGTCTTTACTTGTTTATATTGAGTTGTGCATGTTTATGAATTAAGGCCATCATGCGTTATGCATCGCCTTCTTTAACTGGAATGAACGTACTGACGGAGAAGGTGGCCACATGAGTACGACGGATATTTAATCAGTTATTTGTTCTCTATTTCATTTATTTACATTTTATTTTATTTACTTTATACAATTTTTTATATACTATTTAATTGTTCCTGAAAACACAATACAAAACAGAAAGTAGGTTTAATTAAAAAATCAAAATGATGTTATCAGTTACTTTTATATTTAAGAAAACGTTTAAATTTTTCGGCTAGGAAGCTAAATGTTTGGCTTTTCTTAATTTAAGGTAATGTCCTCCAAAAATATTAAATATGTTTAATTTACAAACAAAAAGAAAAAACCCGTTTTATGTAACCCAAAAAGTTCTAATTGTCCAACCGTAGAATCGTCTTTTAGATTTTCTTGGTTTTTAATACCAATTTATTTCTTCCTGATCTATAAAGTAGGTATAATTCATCACAAAAATCAAAAATAGCATATAGTATGGTTACTTCTATGAATCAAAATATCTCGACATTTCAACCCTGAAATTGGATTTTTAATTTTTTTGGTTTTTAATACCAATTTATCTCTTCCCGAAGTATGAAAACGATTTCATTCACAAAAAACCAAAATTAGGAACCTATATGGCTACTTTTATGTACCAAAAAATTTCGATTTTCCAACCCTGAAACCAAATTTTTAATTTTTTAATACCAATTTAATTTTTCCTGAAGTATAAAATAGGTTTCATTCACTGAAAACACAAAATTTGGAATTTATGTGGGTACTTTTATGTACCAGAAATATTTCGATTTTCCAACTCTGGAACCGATTTTTTTTACCAAAGCAATTCTTAGTGAGGTGTAACATAGTTTTACTTGACAAAAATATTTTTTTTTAACTTTTTGGTCACTTTCAAGTACTAAAAAATATTGCATGTACCAAAAAATAAATTTAATTTTCCCAACCCTGGAAGCAAAATTTTAATTTTTTTTTTATCAGTGTAACTCTTCATGAAGTATAAAGTAGTTTTGTTTCAGAAAAACTCAAATTTTGACACCATTTTGGTTATTACATGTACTACAAAATATTGCATGTACCAAAAAACTTTCATTTGCCCAACCCTGGAAACGAAATTTTAATATTTTTTTTGTCAGTGCATTACTTCTTGAGGTATAAAATAGTTTTATTTAAGAAAAATCTAAAATTTTTAACCATTTTGGTCACTTTCATGTACCATAAAATATTGCACATGTCCAACCCCTGATTCGAAAGTTTGATTTTTTTTTAATTTTTTAAATTAATTTTGTTCTTCCTAAATTATATTAAAAATAGTTTTAGTTAGCAAAAAAACAACGTCAGTTGCCTTTTTGCAAAAATATTTTTAATTTTTTGTTTTTACCAATGTAAATCTTTATCATGTACTCGTATAAAGCGGCTTTATTTAAGAAAAACCTACAATTTTTAACCATTTTACTTATTATAAAAAACGTTTAATTTCCCATCCCAAAAAAAAAATTATATTTATTTTAGTTTTTAACAGACAATTGAGGCTTCCCAAAGCATGAAATAGGTTTAATTTACAAACAAACAAAAATATAATTGGTTTTTGGTAGTTAATTATGCGTCGAGAAATAGGTGTAAGCTTCCCAGCTCTGGAACCGTTAATTTCCAATCCATCAGTAGAAGAACGATGTCTCTAGCTTTTCTGGGGGCTTGAGAAAACTGATTTCACGTACAGACAGACGGACAGAGGGACAGACGGACATCGCTCAATCGTCATCGCTATCCATAAGGATCCAGAGTATATATACTTTATGGGGTCCCATATTAATATCGAAGAAATTACACACGGAATGACAAACCTACATATACGCTTTCACTTATTTGTGAAAGGCATAAAAACACCGAAAACCCAAAAGAAGACACTAAAGCTTTATGTCGGGGCGATAAACAAAGAAGCGGGTGATATGCTAGTTTATCATAGAAATAAAATTAAAGAATTTCATATATTATACTCATATACATACAAACATATATGCATATGTACAGGAAATGCAAATACCAATTTTCTTCATTTGTAAACGCAGCAATACTAAAAACGACAAAGTTTTTGTTTTTGTAATAAACGCACTAGTTATCAAAACCTGACTGAAATTTGCTTAAAATTCAGAAATTATACTGCCTATTTCTCCTTATCGAATGAATTCGTTCTTTCGTACAAATATATTTAAAACAAGAAAAAAATTTTATATATCGCTTTTGTTTCAAATGTATTTATACGAAAGGAAAAATTCATTCGGCAATGAGAAATAGGCAGTTAATAAAATTCACCCTTTTTCAAAATAAAAAGGCACTCTTTAATTACTATTATTATTACTATTTTTAACTTTTTACCAAAAGTAGAGTGTTTGTTTTTTCAAATTAAATGTTCATAAGCACTAGTAAAGAAATAAAACAAAACAGTGTAAATCTGGCAGCTAGTGGCTAAAACCAAAGCAGACCGATCATCTGCCTAGGTGATGCCACCTTGTTAAATACGACTTGCCAGGGTTGTGTTTGGTATGCCAGAGCCAAGCTGATACCCCAGTTAACTATCAACAGATCCATCGACTGACCGCAACAACTTTCTTACTTGAGCTACAAAGAAACACACAGCACCACTTTTGTGCTTGCACATTGAATTTATCAACATTTTGTAGCAACCAAAATTTTAACAGCAGTACCACAAATTATTATTGGAACACACACACATATGTATCTAAGACTACAAAAAAAATTCGATGTTAAATAAACTTAAAATTAATATTACAAGCATAAAGTTAAGGTTTTCCTTGTTATTGGTATGTTGATTGAAGATTGATTCCGAGCTTTTGGTATGTTGATTGATGAAGCCAGACCAGATTATGTTTATGGGGTATTTCCGCAAAATGAGTTTGTCCCCAGCCAATAATGAATGAAGAACAATGGAAAGGTCAATATTTGAGTATGTTGCTTGTAGTTTTGTTGAAAATAAGTCCAACAAACATAGAATTTCAAATAGCATGTAAATTATCACATGAAATTAAAGGAGATTTTAATATATTTAGCAATTGTTTGTCAATTGCTTTTTGTTCCATAAATAGTATACACATGTTTTGTAGTTGATTTTGAGGTGTCCGGCCGGCCATTCATTCCATTTACTATAGTATGTTGATTGATGATTTGTAAAAAGTGTTGATTGATTTCCTTTCGTTGTTCGCAACGAAATATATCTTTGACTTTTGGTATGTTGATTGTTGATTTTTGATAAGCCTTTATCAAGCACTTAATTTTTGAATTTAAATTGTTTTGGCTTTTTAGTGTGTTAAAAACTTTTCTTATTACAATTTTGAGCTATTTTTATAAATAGTTGCCAGACTGTTGTAAACTATTTAAATATATTATATTGATATTGAAGTTGTTTAAGAAAAGCACCTTGATAATGTATAACAAGTTGTTCATTTTATTTGTACATTTTGAATTGTTAAACTTTTATTCTTTACTCATTTAAAAAAATTATTAAACTTAGGATACTTTTACTTTAATAAAAGATTAGTGTTAAAGATACATATTAATATTATCAACCACATTGCCGTGTGGCACAACGTAATTCACATCCATCATAAATATTTAAATTATGTTGACGTGAATATTCATTAACAACATGTTGTCCTGAATTGAAGTTGAAACAAAATAAATGACATGCTGTTAAAATTATTTATACATTTTTAATGGCAGAAATATACATTTTTATTGCATTATTTTCAGTGTTTTCTGTTAAAACTTTGTCCCTTAACTTACACTTTAAATATTGATCTACATAAATCTTAAGATTACAAGAAATATGATTAAATATCTTACCCTCTAGTCTTAACCGTTTGTTATTTTCATCACATTCTGTTCTGGCATCATGGTTTTCGTGACGGGATTTTAAATCATTACCATCGAACATATTTAAACTGTACTGTTTAACGACTTGTATGCCTAAAAACCAAAAATATATGTACACACATACATACGAGTTCGAATGATGTAAATAATAATTTATTTTCTTTGTAAAATTTAGTTTGCTAAGCTTCAGAAAACACTGATGGTAAGGAATTTCAATATTGTTTTTTCTTCTTAACTTACCCTCTTCAATACGTTTTGAAGCTTCATCAATATCCACGCCAGCATCCTTAAGTATCACATACATAAGTGGCATCATCTCCCAGGGATAACCAAACTTCTCTATTAATTTTTGGCAATAATCTAATATAAGATCTGAAAAGAATAGCAAACAAAATGGATTAGACGTTTTTCTAATTGTTATTCATAATAAAAAATGTTTATGTAGGACCATACATGGCATTAGCATGTTTAAAAAAATTTCCCAACTCGCAAGGCTTGTATTTGAAGGTAATTTGAAACATAATATCGAACCATAACCGCCAAAATAGCTTCAGCGATATGCTCTACGAAAATCTACTGCTTACGATAATTGACACGAACATGAAATTAACTGATTTTTCACGACGAATATCTTAAACTATCTTAACTTCCAAAATTATTAATAGTGCGTTTCCATATAGTGCGTGTTTTTTTTTTTCACAAAAGAAATTTTGCGCAAAACCAGTTGTTTTGTTACTTGTTTTCCCATACATTTCTCATTTTCGAAAACGTCAAACAAAAATAAGTTTTGCTTTAAAACATGTCGAAATTAAGCTGTGCAACACTGCATTGCTCATATACGAGTAAGTATGAACACAACTCGGGTTCAACAAACATTGGTGGTTGAAAATTCGAAAAAAGGAACATATCCAATTGTCTTATAAATAAATCATTTTAATGAAATATTTTTAAAAATTATAAAAAAATGTGTTTTTAAAAATTATGTGTGTGTTAAGTTAACTACTTATTAACGTTGTATGGTAAAATTTTTTTATTTATAACGCGAATGTCAAAATTATTGCGAAAATCAAAACACGTATAACATAATGGAAACGCATTTACATGTTTTGCGTAAAACAAGTGTGACGTTTTCGATAATGAAAAATGTGACGGAAAACAGGTAGCAAAAGTTGTAATGGAAATGCACTATAACATTAAATATAACAATACACTACAATAATAAAGAGCCAGTTCTCAAAAACTTTCTTTTTGGCAACAGCGTTTTTTTCAGATTAGCTGTTTTCTGTTAACATGTTACTGTTAAACATGTTCAGTTTGGTCTATAATTTAGCATGAATCGACTTACAAACGAACAACGCCTGTTAATTACTTAAAGCTCATTTCTGGTTGAATGGATACGATAACAACAAAATTGCTGTATTTGTTGTATAGAGCAGACAGAAGAATTGTAGGAACTGTCAATGCATTCCGAAAATGATACAAGGTTGTATAGGTTATGGGTCGTACTTTTTCAAAGATGGCGAAGGCAGGAACGTTAATGTGAATGGTGTCAACAATATGATGACACATGCCAGACAGCATGCGAAACAATAGAATAACTAAGAGACGAGTTTGTTGAACAGTTAATATCAAGTTCAGGGGCGGTCAATTGTCTGGCTAGATCCTCTATATTTGTGGTGCTATATTAAGGCTCATGTCTATAGGAACAAGTCCTCAACGATAAATGCACTGGAAGTCAATATTAAAGAATTTATTCGTGATATATCGGCCGATGAGTTGGAGAGAGTGTGACAAAATTAGTCTAGCCGTATGAACCATTTGAGGCGTAGCCGCGCTTATTATTCACATGAAATAATTTTCCAAGGCAGCTTAACCAGGTACCTCCACTAGCACAGGTGTTTATCGATTACATAACAGACTAATGTCAAAAGTTTGCACACAAACCACATAAATTGTATGAAGTAAGTATTTTAACGAACATTTATATTGCTATATTAAATTGATTAAGATTTATAGGCTAATTGTTCGAAATTTTTTTATATCACAGAGAGTCATGATAAATATTCAAGGCACAAAGGGAAGTTAACATCAGTTTTTAGTTATTCAACTTACATAGCAGAGCAGAATAGCTGTTTTCGAAAGCCGCAACACTTTCATCATCACTGCTCAAATGTGTTTGTCACCACTTATTAGGTGGCTTAGGTGAATGTCCTAATAAAATTTGTTTAAATAAGAACTGTTGTCACATTTAATACACTTAAATTGTTGCTTTCTTTTAAAAGTTCAGGCTTGTCATAGGATATATATGTAAGTAAAAGTGTTCATATACATATATGTATATGGTTACATATAATAGTACTTGGATCGTTCCATCGACTCAAATAAAAATTTCATGCATTTCTCTAAATTTCCACCTTACTCTGTAATTATTTGTCAATGTCACGTCAAGTCAATGTCAAAAATAGGGCAGTTATATTCTGGTTGTGGACAACAACTGATCATTGTTGACAGTCTCTGACTATTCTCTGAGGCCTATAAAATAATAAGAGTTAACAGCATCTTAATAAGTAAATACCAAGGAAAAGAGCATGCAGAGGTTTTATTTCTGATACGGTCTTTACGAGACGTTGGCAAATAGTTAGAGAATAAGGAGAACTTTTTAATCAAATCCGAAAAAACTTAAAAAAATCACCCATTATTTTATTCTGACAATTTCTTAATCGATTCGATCAGCCGATCGTATGCCTTTGGTATGATTAAATAAGGAGCATGATGATATTAATAATATTAAATTGCTTTAGGTTCTTAAAATTTCGTTAAAGTTACATTTTTTTATCGGTTGTTGCAATTAACTAGTAGTTAACTTTATTCTATGGCCTTAATCATAAAAAATACTTGATGCTTATATCAAGACTCTATCGTTAACAAATTCAATTAAAATACTTGTATGTGTATTTTATTAGTTCCATATACATACTTTATTCAATATGTACTTTGTTTATAAACTTTACTTATACTTTGTTAGACTTTATCCAAAAATGTATTTTTTTATATGTAGTAAGTATTTTAATGAACAGTTCTTAAGTATTTAATCAAATTTTGTTAGGAAATTGAGTCCGAGAACTGTATCCACCTGATGTTAACATGTTATTGTTTTAGTACCCGTGGTACCGTTTGATTATTTTCTTCATATCCCATTTTATGAATTTTTTGTTCCATCATCCCTAAGGCCAACTTTTTTGGTTGAATGTTGTGGCTTTCGAAAACAGCTGTTCTGCTCTGCTGTGTAAGTTGAATAACTAAAAACTTATGTTGACTGTATTTATTTATATTTGCTTAAAATATATTATTGTTTTATGTTTTAAAAGAATTTAATTTAAATTGTGTTTATTAAGAATGCTTTCTTAAAAAACACAATTTAATATGAATTCAGCAATTAAATTTAATGTTCACACATACAACAACATCGACTTCGACACCCATTTCACCCATTTTTTCTTTTTTTACATATTTTTGGCAATTGGCTTGTCATTGTACATAAATTATTGATGTAAGGAAAAATTTACTATGAAAAAAAGTTTTGCGAGCAATATAATATATTTATGTAACAATACATTATATTTAAAACAAGTAAAAGTGCTATATTCGGCTGTGCCGAATCTTAAATACCCTTCACAGATGTAATTATTCTTTCTTTCTTGCTAAAACAGGAAGTAGGTTTAATTAAAAGATACAACATAGTTTTACTTGACAAAAAAATTTATATTTTTAAACTTTTTGGTCACTTTCATGTACCATAAAATATATTGTTTGTTCAACCCTGGAACCGAAATTTTGATATTTTAAGATGTTAATACCAATTTTGTTCTTCCTCAATTATAAAACAGTGTTAATTAGCAAAAACAACAACGTCAATTGCCTATTTGGTTACTTTTATATATTTCAATTTCCCAACCCTGGAAACGAAATTAAAATTTTTTTACCAATGCAATTCTTAATGAGGCATGAAATAATTTTATTTAAGAAAAACTTAATATTTGTAACCATTTTGGCTACTTTCATGTACTACAAAATATTGCAGTTATCCATTCTGGAATCTAAATTTTGATTTATTTTTTAATTTTTGATACCAATTATGTTTTTCCTGAACTAAAAAATAGTTTTAATTAGTAAATAAAAAACCGACGTTAGTTGGCTTTTTGGTTAGTTTTATGTACAAAAAAAATTTCAATTTCCCATCCCTGGAAGTGGAATTTTAATTTTTTTTCTACCAATCCTAGCCTTCATTGGGTATAAAGTCTTTTTATTCACGAAAAACTTAAAATTTGCAACCATTTTGGTCACTTTCATGTACTACAATATATTGCATGTACCAAAAAAACTTTAAACTTCCCAACCCTGGAAATGAAATTTTAATTTTTTTTGTTTTATTTTTAACCAATGCAACTCTTCATGAGGCATAAAGTAGTATTATTTATGAAAAATTTACTGTTTTCAACCATTTTGGTCGCTCTCATGAACTAGAAAATATTGCACTTGTCCATCCCTGGATTCGAAATTTTGATCTTTTTTTGACATTTTTGATTTTGTTCTTCCTAAATTTTAAAATAGTTTTAGATAGCAAAAAAAAAACAACGTCAATTGCCTTTTTGGTTACTTTTATGTATAAAAAAATTTCAATTTCCCAACCGTGGAAGCGAAATTTTAATTTTTTTAATTTTTTTTATCAATGCAAATCTTCATAAGGTATAAGGTAGTTTAGTTAAAGAAAAACTCAAATTTTGTAACCAGTTTGGTTATTACATGTACTACAAAATATTGCATGTACCAAAAAAAACTTTAATTTTCCCAACCCTGGAAGTGAAATTTAAAATTTTTTGTTTATTTTTTTTATCAGTGCAACGCTTCCTGAGGTATAAAGTAATTTTTTTTAAGAAAAATTTCAAATTTTTAACCGTTTTGGTCACTTTCATGTACTATTAAATATTGCACTTGTCCATCCCTGTGTTCGAAATTTTATTTTTTATTCTTGAATTTTTGATACCAATTTTGTTCTTCCTAAATTATAAGACAGTTTTAGTTAGCAAAAAACTTTCATGTATAAAAAAATTCAATTTCCCACCACTGGAAACAAAATTTGAATTTTGTAATGATTTACATATTTGTAAGGTATATTGAAATAAGTACTGTATCTTAAAATACTTCACTCTATCCTGAAGTTATCGAAACGGCCTTTGTTTAAAACAGACAGTTTTACTGACATATAAATATAAATTATTATTATTGGAAAAACTTTTGAATTAACAATATTATTAAATAAAGAGCTTTGAGTATTAAAATTCAGGTGGGGGGTTCTCTCACATTTGCCAATAGATAAAGAAGTCAAGCTTTATACATAAGTATACTATATTTAAAATGGATAAGCGATTGTCTAGACAGGAAATTGTGGACAGCCTTTTGGAAGGAGGTATTATATTTCCTCCATCAGCTTCAATTGCTCAATTACGAACGCTTTATGATGAATTAGAAGCTAGCCGATCTTATATTAATACAGCAATGAACGCCCCTAAAAGAAATCTAGTTGAATTAGCTGATGTGACATCATCTACTGCCGCACTGATGCCAGTTGTGACCCCTCAACCGTTGCTGATGTCGGTTGAGCAGATGCCTGCTGCCCTTCCGTTACATGGACAAATTTTTTCTACAGATTGCTTACCAAATCAAAATGGGAATGTTGTTACAACAGTAGATACAACGAATGCTAATGTTATGATGTGTGAAGTTCCGATATTTTCTAATCAATCCACCATAATGACGACCACTCATACTGCTCCGGTGGTTCATGCGAATATTTTAACCAACGCTAAAAATTCTGATGCCAGTGCACCCGGTGTTGCTATTGTTCAACCAATGGAGGCTGAATTGAGAGCTCTACAGTTGCGTCTACAAATAGTACGCACACAAGAAGAAATTCGTATGATAGAGACGAATTCAGGTAATGTGTATAAACCAGCTGAACAGAGACGCTATATGGATTTAAGTGAAATCGATTTAGTGGTTCCAACGTTTAGCGGCGATGACCACTATTATATTGTCAGGTGGTTTATGCAGTTTGAAGATTATACTGATATATGTGGATATACAGAAAGAGAGAAATGTTTAGGATTACAACGGCGCATTTCAGGAACAGCAAAGAATCACTTATTGAATTTAGGTTCGATGGAATATGAAATAATGAAATCCAGTTTGCTGCAATTATTTAAACGTACGATTACACGTCTGGAAATTTATTGTCAACTTCAGGCACGTAAGCTGCAACCAAATGAGTCCTACCATTGAAGAGCAAGAGCTGATAGATATGATTATTGATGGTATATCTGAAACGGGAAATTTGATTACCTTTTTGTATGGTGCTAACTCCATGAACGATCTTATTCGTCGTTTGGTTTGTTTTGGGCAAAGGCGTCATCGACCTTCTGCTATGTTTCAGAAAAGTGAACTTGTTTTGAAACAGCCTTGGAAAGATAGGAATAGTTCTGTTACTCAACACAATGCTAATAAGGTTGTGGAGGATTATGTGCGGTGCTATAATTGTTCACAATTCGGGCATTATCAGAGCAAGTGTCCAAAGCCTATCCGTACACCAAATTCTTGTTTTTTTGTGCAGTGAAGTGGGACATTATCAGCAAAATTGCCCAAAGAAAAACAACATTGTTGCAGCTCTTGTTGAGGACGAAAAGGAAAAAATAATATTGCCAATAGAGGCTTATCAGACGGTAAGTGTTGCCTTCATTAATGGAGATAAGTGCACTAATTTAAATCCAATTATATCTCTTTTTGATACCGGTGGTCCAATTAGTTGTGTACAGAAATCTTTTGTGCCCTTTGTTATCAATAGTGAAAAGGCCGTTTCTTCATTTCGTGGAATAGGAAAGAATAATATAAATGCTTTCGGTTTTATTAAATGCATGGTGAAATTCAAGGGCCGAGAAGTTACAAATGATATACTTGTTTTACCAGATGATGAAGCGGTTGTACCATTGTTGGTGGGAAGGGATTTATTAACTAAATTTGGCATACTTTTTTGTCAGATACAGAAAAAATATAATAAAAACACTCTTTTGAATTTAAATACTACTAAAAATGTTAATAAATTAAATGAGGATACTATGTGTGCACTTATGTCTTTTGAAATATATAAAAATTCAAGGGAAAATCAGGTTCCAGTCATTTATCGGGATGATGTTAATGCTCTACTAAATATGAATGACGCTGCGGTCGGTGTCCCTGGCAATGTACGGTTTAACTCCGATATTGCAAGTTCAGTACAAGAAAATGGTGTTAGACATAAAGAAATAGAAAGATTTAAACATACTAATGAGAAAAGGATTTTAGATTGTATCATTGATGTTGATCCTTATTTGGGGACTGGATACATGGGAAAAATTCGAAATGTTGTAGAGCGATATTATTTAAGGGATGTAGAGGTAGAAGGAAAGGGCCGGACGGATTATGCTATGAGGATACGGTTGTCAAATGACACACCTGTGTTTAGTGGTCCAAGAAGATTATCTTATCGGGAGCGCATAGAGGTTAGAACGACACTTGATAATTTATTGAAATTGGGTATTATTAGACACAGTGAGTCTCCATATGCTTCACCTATTGTATTGGCCCGGAAGAAGAGTGGAGCATTACGCATGCGTGTTGATTATCGTGCATTAAATAGGATCACATTGAGGATTACCAATAATTGAGGATTGTCTTGAGTATTTAGGCAACAAGAGTTATTTTAGCTCGTTGGATCTGAAGGATAGTTTTCATCAGATTCGTTTTCATAAGGATTCTATACCGTATACAGCTTTTATTACACCTTTTGGGCAATATGAGTATTGCTATATGCCGTTTGGTTTAAAAAACGCTCCGGCTGTATTTCAACGCTTTGTATCCATGGTATTGAGAAATCTTATAGAGAGTAGTAAGATTGTAGTGTACATAGACGATATTGTTATTGCAACAAAAACCATTGAAGAACATGTGAAGCTTTTATGTGAAGTTTTAGGTCTGTTGAGCAAATTTGGGTTAAAATTAAATTTGGGAAAATGTAAGTTTGGATATCGTGAACTGGATTACTTGGGTTATCGTGTAAATTGTATTACAGGATGTTAATTTTCCCAACAGGAACGTGATTACATTCTATTTATTATTTTTGAGAGTGAAATATTAAGAATATTTTTCATAGTCATTAAACCAGCAGAACGGATCAGTACTGATGTCGAGGCCGCTACGCCATCTCGTCATCATCATTGTGGGTGCTGTTGGCTGAAGTAGTAGAACACGAGACTATGAAGCGGAGGGTCGTGAGTTCGAGCCCGCGCTGAGTAATGAAATATTGTGTTGAATTCTTCTGAGCAGCATTAGTGCGTGGTTGTGTTAGTTGTTGCCAGCCTGTTTCAATGATGAAGGCATAGTCACTGGTCACTGAACATAATTGGCGGCGACTGACACTATCATGTACTAAAAGCAGAGTAACAGCACTCACCTTCGTCGGCCCTGTAGCAAGAATTAGCCGGTGAAGTAAAAGGTTAAAATAGCTACAAAAAAAACTGTCTATCTTCTCATCTTTCCTAATCTGTCCCTTCAATAGTATCCCCTCGTTTTCAGTTCCGGCGCAATGCATTGCATATATAGGGGTCATGCCCTGAGTGCTGGTCCAAGATAAAAAAAAAAATTAAATGGGTGTTATGCTAGAGTTAATGTCGACGTCGTCGACGGCGTCAAATGTCAAAAAAAAAGTTGAATCGTATGAAATTGTATGAGAGCAGTTAATCTCAACGCGTTGCAACGCCGTAAAAGTTCAATCTATTTCAACTTTTTCGGCGTTGAAACGCCGTCAACGGCGTCGACATTAACTCTAGCATTAGGCCAAATTATGATCACATTAGAACAATAAAGGATTTCCCAATACCTCTCAATGCGAGGGAAGTACAATCGGATCATTGTACCATCTCCGCTTCTTTTTCGTTCTCAGCACTTCGAAACATTTCACCTACAGCCACGAAACGTTTAAAAACTTTATACGAAAAAGCAGAGCTCAACTAATTCTATCGAACTTTCAATTGGACCTTTGTTTCTTAGACAAAAATATCGATGTAATGGCGGAAATGGTTGGAAATATAATTTTGCTGGGAATGAAATACTTCATCCCATCCAAAAAAATTTCGGTTAAGCCGAGACAAAAATCTTGGTTTAACCAATCTTGCAAAGAGGCAATCAGATCCACAGAGGAAGCATTCAGTACTTGGCGGAATAATATGAACGCAAATACTGATGCGCTGCACAAACAAGCGAGGTCTTCGTATGCCAGAGTGCTAAGGCGTGAAAAAGCTCTATATAAGCAGCGCCTTCGTGCTAAAGTTCTTGCTGCCCCGAGAGGCAGCAAAAGCTTTTGGTCATTTGTTAAAAGAGTTAAGGATGAAGCTAGTTCATCAATTCCAACTTTTTTAAGGGATGATCAAATATTCACTGAACCTGTTGATAAAGCTAACCTTTTGGCTGAAATGTTTGCACGAAATTCTTGCTTGCCGGATAGCAATCAGCAATTGCCCGTGGTGGAAAGAGTATCAGTTACTATGCCAAGAATATTCTTTCGGCCGCGAGCGATTAAAAAGGTTTTAGCGAATCTCAACGTAAACAAGTCTCCTGGGTCGGATGGCATTCCAGCACTGGTCTTGAAGCAGTGCTTTTCGACGCTAGCGCGTCCATTGACTAAGCTATTCAGTCCATCGTACCATGCTGGTAAATTTCCAATGTGCTGGAAGTTAGCCAATGTAACGCCGATCCCTAAGAAAGGAGAGGCGCAATACCCCGAAAATTAATGCCCAATTGCAGTTTGTTCTGCACTTTCCAAAGTGATGGAAAGTATGACCAATTTCCACCTGGTATGGTTTTCGCAGAGCTCGCTCTACGGGAGACCTGCTGGCTCTGTTAACAGAGCCAGCAGGTGTAATTCCGTTCACCATTTCGGCGAGAGTAAGGTGGTGACTCTAGATATCTCAAAACTGACTGCTTTTGGTGTCGGTGATGATTTCTCTCGCTTTATAGCGAGCTTCCTCAGAGACCGCACTATACGAGTTGTTATAGACGAAGTCTCATCAAAAGAGTTCAAGGTAAATTCAGGGGTGCCGCAAGGCTCTGTTCTATCTCCTACTCTCTTCCTCATCTTTATTAATGACCTTCTATGTCAGACTTCAAACCCTATCTACTCTTTCGCGGATGATAGCAGCATTAACCACTCTTTTTCGTTCACCAGCCGGCCAAGCCTGGAGGAGCTTGACGCCAGAAGACGAAGAATGAAGGAGTCGCTCACGAGTGATCTCGTGTCAATCTCCGAATGGGGCCTCGCAAACAGGGTTAACTTTAACCCTCATAAGACGCAGTGCTGCGTGCTTCGCATAGGCGGCTGGTGGATGGTTCTGCGCCATCCGTGTTTATGAATGGTATAGGTATTGGGGAATCAGAAGCTCTTGATGTTCTTGGTATGAAAATACAGTGTGACGTTCGGTGGACTGATCACATTTTTCATATTGCAAAAGAAGCATTCAAGTGCCTCGGTTTTTTAAGACGGTGTAAGATGTACTTCAGCCCAACTGATCTCCTCACTATATATACCACCTACATCCGACCGAAGATGGAATACAACTCTCATGCATGGGCCGGTGCTTCAAAGTCTATTTTGAAGTTGCTCGACCGCGTACAAGAGAGAGCGAAGAAACTTATCGGTGACAGTAGGGTAGTCAAGTCTATTGACTCATTGGAGCATCGACGCAACGTGGGGTGTGTTTCACTGTTCTAGCGATACTACAACGGAATGTGTTCTGGTGAAATAAGGGAGCTTGTGTCCGAAAACCGTTTATTCTTGCGAGCTACCCGCAGCATCCTTTTGTGGTCGAGTTGTCAGTGAATCGCACCACGCATAACAGAGAGAATTCGTTCTTTGGCCGAACGGTTCGTATGTGGAACAGACTTTCAGCAGAGGTCTTTCCAGCCAATTTCAACTTGGGGAGGTTCAAATCGAACGTCCACAAACACTACTCCCTCTATCCTCCTTCCAATAAACAACTTTCCTAGTTCTGGCACAATGCATCGCATATGTAAAGGTCATCCTGGTCATGCTGGTCCAAGAAAAAAAATACATTTTGAGAACTATTAACAAAAACTAAGAAAAAATGTTTTTTCGAAAGTGGGTTTTTCAGAATAACTTTCAAACGACTTTGCCGATCGACTTCAAAAACTAATATCAATTTCTGACATTTGCAAACCATCGAAATCGTAAGCGAAAAAATTCAAAAAAGTGGATTTTTTAAAAGGTTCCGAAATTATATAAGTTCTCGATCCTTTTATAGTATATCAATCACCGTTTACCACGTGGAAATCGTCTGTTACATTTAAAAGCTATAGCATTTTGAAAATTAATATAATAACATTTTTTTAGGGGCTAAGATTAGCGGGCTGGCCTTTAGGGTCAACCGTTTTCCATATTTTCTCATAATATATTTAGCTAAAAAAGATTGTATCTGGATTAAATTGCAAAGTTATTGTTCTGTAAATTTACAAATTACGTTGGAGGTCTATTTCTAGACAAAATAGGTATTTCATATTTAAATTTTCTTTGGCTAAAAATGGCATTTAGTCGCTACTGTATTAAGTTGTTAATTAGCATTTCACCTCAGCATTTTCGCAATAGACTTCTGCACTAATTAATGAACGCGCTTTTGTTTGCTACAATCCATTTTGTATAAGATATGAAAACTATTAGTTTTGAAAATTAATAAAATTATTCAAATCAATTATGTACAACTATTTGAGGGTGCAGCTGCACGTTTGCCATTTACGGCCTGAACATTTTTCCCTTAAATGCAATTAAAGTTTAATAAGAAGTAGTATACTTTTATAATCTTAGATTCTCTTTTGCATGCTGAACATAACTAATTCAGTACACCGAGGATACCCCAGAATTTTTATGTATTCCCAGCGGAAGTTTTTAAATAAATAATTAACCTAATGTTTATCTCGTAATTAATGTATACATACATACATATTTATAACAGAGTTTGTATTCATGGCATAAAAATTTTTAAGAACTCAACATAAAACACAAAATTTATTGCATTTAATGTTGGCGAATGTTGAGTTTTTTGCTTGCAAATTTATTATAATTAAATATAGAGGATGGGTAACTAAAGTTTAGTTACTAAACCATAGGCACGCAAAATTTCATTTGCAAGCCCATGGGCTTGCGCAGTCGACGTTATGGTGACACACGTATACGTCAGCTACTTCTTACAAAGTATGTGTGATGTTGTGTGTTTGGCTGTTTCGTTGTTGTTGCTATGGCCAAACAAAGCGAGTAATTTGATGTTCAGCATTGATCGAAGCAAGACCTACATGTGTACGCAAAAAATACACTCGATTCTTAGCAAAGAATAATAAGCAACTTTTTTCAAAAAAATAAAAATCAATTAGTCAACATCAAGCCCAGACCCATGATCGTTTACTCTCTTTCAAACGTTTTGCGTTTCCTTCGGACTAATTAATGTCAACACCCCAGATAATTAATGTCAACACCCAGATAACTTCTCTTCGTGAAGCTTAAGTCATGTCACAGTAAAGGAGAAAAATAGGGAGTAACAACATCGCCGAGATATGGTCTCAGTCATATCGTCGGCGTCTGTGCACCGATACAAATTTACATTGCTTTGCAAAATATTCCTCAAATAATAATAATAAATCAGAAAATATCAATTATCATGCGTGTTTTGAGAATCACATAGCTTTAAATCATATATTTTAAAATCAATAATGGTCCTGCAGATATATTTTCGCCTTTTTTTTAATAATTCTATGGTATAGAAAGCAAATGATGGAACATTTTAATATCAAAAACTGATTTTAATATCACTTTTGATTTAAAGCAATGTGACTTTCAGAACATGTCTGCAAGTATATATTTTAGTAATAAATATAATTGTTACGGCTCAAGAATGCACACATATCACCCATATAATTCAATAGTATCATAAATCCAAAAAACTGATTTAGAGAGTTTTCTTGAAATCATTCCTGGTATTGTGTAGAGTTCATACAAATATCGGGCGCTGAATTGAGTTTTTTACAAGCATACTTACGGAAGGATTGAACACTTGAAAAAAAAATCACTTAAGCCTATAAACCGTCGAGCAGTAGAGAAGCAGCTGTAGAAAAAAATATTTTACTTCCGTCGACTTACACACTTATTTGTTTTTGCCACATATATTAAGTTAATACCTTCATTATTTCATAAATAAATATTTGCATTGGTATGTTATGTACCCGTCATTAAGTAGTCATAAGGAAATCATACCAGTGATATGCTGTTTTATGGGGAATATGTATGTGTGAAATTCCCAAGGCAGGAATTCTCGATACCCACACCATAAATGAAAACCTTCCATGTTTGATCAAGAATATAATAACGACATACACACAGCTATTTTTCCATAATAAATTGCTTACAAAAAGTTTTAATTGAAAACAAGGAAATAAAGAAATAATGGCATTGTTTTATTTTTTATCCCTATTTTTCTTTTTCTTTGAAGGAATTCTTGTTTCTTTTCTGCATTTCAATTTATATTTCCAAATAGAGGTACATACATATATACATGTGCGAGTGTGCGTTTATATTTGATGAGCAGAGATGGTGAAAATAATAGGGGTGGTCTTCGAAGGTAAGTGGCAAAATGAACATATATGGACAGATATGAATGACTACCTTAAGGTAACCACATATTTGCAATATTTTTGTGAAAATTCTACATGTATATACATATTATATATTGAGTAAAATCAAGAACCATTACATTTATATTGCGCAACATAAAATATATTGTATAGTGTTGACAACATTCATGTAATAAAACGTTATCTTTTTATATTTTCAATTACCCACTGCCTGTTCCACGATGTCACTTGTTACCATTCTGACGCACGAATATATATTAAACAAAACCAAATTCTAAAATTGTTTGTTTCATATCGAATGATATCGATTGACATCAAGGGATAGGCTGTTAATGAAAATGGTTTAATTTGTTTAGGATTCTATGTGTATTCGTCGGCCTTCATCTGTCCTCTTAGCACGTTCCTCAAATTTCATAGTTCCAGCATAATCTATTGCATCAATGGAGTTCATACCCTGAGTCTCAATTCAAGTACAAACATGTCACCTTGTTAGGAATCTTGCCTTTCAAACATTGTGACCATCCTTAGTTGTAATTTTATATTGAGCACATATTGCTGTAACTTTTCGAGCAAAGTAAACTTTATTTATCAAGTTTATATTAGGTAAATCACAGAGTTGTCCTTATAAGTCTGGTATTTCAGCTGACTTTTAGAAGCATTAGACATAGAAAAATTTTTGTTTTTAACACCTTTCTGAATTAAATTATTATGTAGGTACGAATATGTTTCCAGGCAGTACCGGTAGTCTATGTAAGTATTACAGATTAATTGCCTGAGCCACGATGTCACTAGCTTTGTTTGTCGCAAAATGAAATTCAAAACAAGAGCAAATTCCATAATTTTAATAAATATTTTAGGTTTATATAAAAAGAAGATGAGCTTAAGAAACTATTATTAAAATAACATCGAAATAAATAGCAAGAATAACTAGATATTAAATTACAAAATTCTGGAAGTTTGTTTATGTTTTGAATATAATTTTGCTGCAGAACGTTAACTATTGACATGCTAAAACAGGCATTAAAATTCGAGTTGCTTTCGGAATAACATTTATTTCATTGTTATATAAGTGAAGCAGTTGTTTTCAATATTTTGTAAACACAATATGCATTTTGGTGCATTTTATATGAAAAAATAAAAATTTTTTAAATCAAATAATTAGAGTAACAGACAAAAATATTTTTGCAATATTTGGCATCTATTGTTGAGCATTAATTGGAAAAGAACAGTGCGACTGAGTAAAAGAGAAACACTGGTAACATACCACAATTTGTTGCCGTATGCAATTACTTTGCTATTTTTATTTCCAGATCTGTACTTTGTAAAATTGTGGCCTGTTCACTAGTATTCTTATACTTCCTTGTGTAAGTATAATACACTTAGTATATCCAAACTCATGTGTAGATATGGTTGCTTTTTATAAGTGATGTCCGAGTCTTCGGCCATTTTCAGATATTCGCATTCGTATTCTCCATTTAGGAGAATATTTCTTGAATATTTTATAAATTAAATAATTTAATAAATGCATAGAATGTAAAAGGAATTTTAAATAATTGGAAAAAATCAGTTGTTAATATTAAAATAGTTACTTTATTTGAAATCAAACAACAACTAATATTAAATGGTTACAACATTGCTTTTTGCTTCAAAATATCAACATATCTAAAGATTGTTTGCCATAAACGCCGCGCATTCACATTACTGGACGTGGCTGGAATACATTTTCGTTTTAGACACAAGCCTAGGATCAACGCCATTTAAATTATATTAATTTGATCGTGAATCAGTTCACAAAAGCCTGACTACAAAAAATTAATATCAAAATTTTTCATGCAGACGTTTATCGAACTCCAATTAAATGGCTTTAAATTTTGTTTAAAGGGTGGACAATATTGAGGTTAGGAAATAAATTGGCTTAAAAGACACTTTTTTTGACAATGGAGTATGATGCCGGGCAAATGTCCAAGTAGTACGTCGGCAAACGTCCGCTCTTTTCACAAAACTTTGAAGTACATTTTGCAACAAAGTTTTTCGAAATTCATGTTTCAGAGCGTCAGTTGTTTGCGGTTTGTTTACATGAATTCGGTATTTCAAACGCGCCCAGAGCAATTAGTCCAGCGGCGTTATATCACAAGAACGTTAAATTACTTGACCGGGAAAATTCAGGTGAAATAACTGAATTATTAGACAGGATGTGTGGGTTATGGCGCAGTCTCGTTGAAATCAAAGGTCACTGATGATGTTTATAGATTTTGCCAGACTCCATATGCGACATTTTTGTTTGCCTAATTAGAAATGGGCCTCATCACTAAACATGATTTTGTTAAAAAGAATGCATTGTTTTTGTTCAGTAAATTTTCGCATTTCAAATTCTTTGTTCAAGAGTGTAGCATTCCATGGTCTAAATTTCGCACCTTTTTACTAAGTAAATGTCTCCGGATGACAACTAAATTCTTAAAATTTCATCATTTAACAGCTAATTTACTTCCTTATCTCAAGTTTGCCACCTTCTGTAATAAAAAATTAAAATATTCGTATTCGCATTCGTGTTCGGGAATATAAAAAATTTACATTCGGCACATGACTACTTTCTATATTGGAAACCCATTAGAAGCAAAAATGAACTAGATAATACACAATAATATTATTAAAATATTTAGCAATATTTTAGATTCTAAAGTTTAGATTCAAATGAGCACGAATATGAGCATATCCAAATGAAATTTATTTGTTGTTGGTTAAACAATATCTACATGCATTTCATTGGTGCTTCACCAAATCATCAGTAGATGGTTTTTGAAAGTATGTACATACAACAATGGGTTTGTAACTTTTCAAAACTGTGGTTGAAGTCTACTGATGTTTTTATATTTTATTTGTTAAAATTCATTATTTCGTTAACAGTTTGTTACCATCGCCGGAAATAAGTAATAGATATATTTTTTTTAGTGCTTCTTGTTTGTTGTGTGGTCAAGTGTGTCATTGGTTCTTACACGAAATCATCAGTAGACTTCAACCTAATTCCAAAATAACAAAACATCTCAGCTTATACATAAACTCCCAAAAATGAATTGAGAATTACACAATAAAAGCATTAATTTAATTAAGACAATGCCGAATAGAAGATTTTAAAACGATTTATGTAGATTTTGTTTTTCATTGTGACTTTTTTATATACTTTTATTGTTTGCCAACGGCAGACTAATTGTATGAAGGTGGAAAAATAAAATAGATTTATATGTAGTAATTATTTTAAATTGAATTAAGATTTATAGGCTAATTGTTCGAAATTTGTTTTTAAATCTCAGAAAGACATGATAAATATTCCAAGGCACAAAGGAAAGGCAGCATCAGATTTTAGTTATTCAACTTACGCAGCAGAGCAGAACAGCTGTTTTCGAAAGCCGCAACACTTTCATCAACAGTGCTCATGTGTATTGTGTTTCTCACCAATTATTAGGTGGCTTAGTTTAATGTGTTAACATTTCCTATTAAACAAATTTTATTATGAAAAAGAATCCGAGAACTCTATCAACCTGATGTTAACATGTTATTGTTGTAATACCCGTGTTATTAGATTTATATCGAATAAAATTTGGTTGTTGTGTTTTCTGAAATTTCAAATCCTATGGTTCTGTTTGTGTAATTCTCAATTCATTTTTGGGAGTTTATGTAGGTATAAGCTGAGAGGTTTTGGAGTAAGAACCAATGAAATGCATGCATTTAGACATACTTGACCACATAACAAACAAAAAGCACTAATTTAATTGAGACAATATGTCGAATAGAAAATTTTAAAATTAGTGTTTTCTTTATTATCAATACTTCTCTGCTTCTGTGTGGCATATCTTTACATGTTCCTTTTTATCAAGAGGCTCACTCACTGACACCATTTTAAACTCTTCAAAACACTTTCAAAGTTTCATAGAGAAACAGTCAAATTAACTAACTTTTGTTTTTCTAATTTTTCGACCTCTTTTTTTAAGTAATTAAACTATTTTTGTAAGCTTTAGCTCTGTATGTTATATATTTATGGTATTAACTTTTATTTTCAATATTTGGTTAATCTCTGGTTAACTTCTTCAGGAAATTTTATATTTTTTCTTTTTTTTTTATATTGAAAGCAAAAAAGGAGATATTTGGTGGCTACTTTTCTTTTGGTCCATGTCTGTATGTGTGTGCAATTTTAAAGGATTATTGCAAATTTTGGTAATATTTCCGCTCTCCGGAATTTCAACATTTGTTGGCCTTTCTTGTTGTTTCAACGATTTTTATTTACATTCTAATTTATATATTTGGGAATTATTTTTTACCACTTAATTTTAATTTTGCCGATTCTTTTTTCTTTCATATTCCACTAATTTTTTGTCTGTTTATTTATATGCAAATGAAAGTTATTTTTCGCATATTTCAACTGAAAACAAAAATATATTTAAGTTTTAATATACATTTTATTAGTCGATCTTGTTTATTTTAATTATTAAGTTAAGAATATTTCATAGGCTTTAAATCTGAAAATCATTATTTATTTTATGAATTTGCATTAAATTCCAATTATTTGTTAATTAAGAGTGGAATTGAGGCTTAGAATATGTTTTATAGTCATCAAATCGGCAAGCTTTACTGTCACTATAAGATTTTTCACTTCAAAGGAAACATGAAATTTTTATTTAGATTAAAAATTATTACTGAGAGTTTTGAAATTGATGCATATGGAATTTTGTATATTTGCTAATATTGGATTTAAAAAATCTCTATAATTTGTGTTTGGGTCATTACAGGTTCCCAGATTATAATCTGGACTACGTAATCTTGCCATCAAATTAGCGTTTATGTAATCGGAATCGAAATATATATCTAGATCTTCTGCGAGAATCAAATCATGCACAAGAATACACTTAAGCCACTCGTAGGAGGCCAAAAGTACGTTCACACTTGTCATATATTTGCTCAAAAAAGCTTAACCACTAAATACGAATGAAAAGCCTTTTTATTCAGAAGTTTCCAATAATATTGGATTCTATGATACTGCCTATTAGTTCTGTATGAAATTGTTTTAACTAATAAGCGAAGACTTGCATCAAAATATTTTTCACTAACATTTAGTGGTTACGCTTTCTTAGGCAAAATATTTATTTGATAAATGCAAAGCTAGCTGGCACTACTTGAAATGCTTTTTTGTGTTTTCGATACGAAATTGATTTGAAGTCAAGTTTTCAAAGTCGCATCTATTAATCATAGGAATAATAAATAACAGGATATTACATATTTTCTTCCTCGAAGAATCCACAGAAGAAAACATTATAAAACTATTTTAAAGTAACTTTCAACTTTCAACAACTTGCCCCTCAATTGGCCTACACAGATCGTGAGATTTAACGTCTTTAGACTTGTGGGGCTGTATTAAGACTAATGTCTATAAAATAAGATTTCACACGTTTCTTTAAATTTCATGTGCGTTTTTGTTTTAAATCAAACCCGGAAGATCTTAAAAAATTACCAATAGGAATTATTGGCACATGTTAAAAATAATGAGTATGGCTTCAAAAGGTGTGGAATTTTGCGAAGATACAAGGGAATGAACAGTTGGCATTATATTTTGTGTTAGACACCAAAGTACAACAGAATATTATACAATATCATTCATGGCTAATAAATACAATAAATAAACAAGTAAAACTGCTATATTCGGCTGTGCCGAATCTTAAATACCCTTCACATATGTAATTTTTCTTTCTTCCTTGCTAAAACAGAAAGTAGATTTAATTAAAAAATAATAAAAAAAAACTAAATGATGTTATCAGTTCCTTTTATGTTTAAGACAACGTTTAAATTTTTTGGTTAGGGAGCTAAATGTTTGGCTCTTCTTACTTGTAATACCTCTGAAAAAAATAATAAATATGTTTAATTTACAAACAAAAAGAAAAAATCCGTTTCATGTACCCCAAAAGCTTCTAATTGTCCAACCGTAAAATAGTCTTTTCGATTTTTTTTTGTATTTAATACCAATTTATTTCTTCCTGATATATAAAGTAGGTATCATTCATCATAAAAATGAAAAATAACAAATTATATGGTTACTTTTATGAATCAGAAAATGTCGATATTCCAACCCTGAAATTGGATTTTTAATTTTTTTGGTTTTTAATACCAATTTAACTCTTCCCGAAGTATAAAAAAGATTTCATTCACACACAACCTAAATAAGGAACTTATATGACTACTTTTAGGTACTAACAAATTTCGATTACAAAACCCTGGAACCGAATTTTTGATACCAAATTAATTCTTCCTGAAGTATAAAATAGGTTTAGTTCACTAAAAAACAAAATTTGGAATTTATGTGGGTGCTTTTATGTACCAGAAATATTTCGATTTTCCAACTCTGGAATCGAATTTTTATATTTTTACCTATGCAATTCATAGTAAATTTTTAAACATTTTGGTCACTTTCATGTACCATAAAATATTTCATTTGTCCAACCCTGGAATCGAAATTTTGATTTTTTAAGATTGTAATACCAATTTTGATCTTCCTGAATTATAAAGTAGTTTTAATTAACAAAAACAACAACGTCAATTGCCTCTTTTGTTACTTTTATGCATAAAGAATATTTCAATTTCCCAGCCGTGGAAACGAAATTTAAATTTTTGTTTGTTTGTTTTTTTTACCAATGCAACTCTTAATAATGAGGTTTATTTAAGAAAAACTTAAAATTTGTAACCATTTTGGTCACTTTCATGTACCACAAAATATTGCAGTTATCCAACCCTGAAAGCAAAATTTTGATATGTTTTAATATTTGATACCAATTTTGTTTTTCCTATATTAAAAAATAAATTTAATTAGTAAAAAACCGACGTTAGTTGCCTTTTTGGTTACTTTTATGTATAAAAAAAATTTCAATTTCCCAGCCCTGGAATTTAAATTTAATTTTTTTTTGTTATAAATGCGACTCTTCATGAGGTATAAAGTAGTTTTATTGAAGAAACATATTAAATTTTTAACCATTTTGGATACTGTTATGTATAAAAAATTTAAATTTCCCAACCCTGGAAGCGAAATTTTAATTTTTAAAATTTGTTTATCAATGCAAATCTTTATGAAGTATAAAGTGATTTTATTTAACAAAAACTCAAAATTTATAACCATTTCGGTTATTACATACGAAGAAAAACTTTAATATTCCCAACCGTGGAAGCGAAATTTAATTTTTTTATCAGTGCAAGTCTTCTTGAGGTATAAAGTAGTTTTATTTAAGAAAAATTAAAATTTTGTAACCATTTAGCCCACTTTCATGTACTATTAGATATTGCACTTGTCCATCGCTGGATTCCAAATTTTATTTTTGAATTTTTGTACCAATTTTGTTCTTCCTAAATTATAAGACAGGCTTAGTTAGCAAAAAAAAAAACAACATCAGTTTCTTGTTTGATTACTTTCACGTATAGAAAAAAAATTCAATTTCCCACAACTGGATGCAAAATTTGAATTAAAAAATTTTTTTTTGCCGACCTTCATGACGGATAAGGAGGTTTTGTAAAAGAAAAATTTTTAACAATTTTAGTTACTACATGTACTACAAAATACGAAATGGGCCGAAAAAAATTTTTAATTTCCCATCCCTGGAAAATTTTTTAATTTTTTTAGTTTTTAATAGACTATTGAGGCTTCCCTAAGCAAGAAATAGGTTTAATTTACAAACCTTAAAAAAAAAATAATTGAATTTTGGTATAAATTTTGCGTCGAGAAATAGGTGTAAGCTTCCCAGTTCTGAAACCATACATCGGATCTTTCTGAATTTCAATAGTTCTTTCTGAATTTCAATAGTTTTAAGTTCATTTCCAATCCAACGGTCCAAGAACGAAGTCTCTAGCTCTTCTGGGGGCTTGGGAAAACCGTGCAGACGGACATCACGTGCAGACGGACATCGCTCAATCGTCATGGCTATTCATAAGGATCCAGAATATATATACTTTATGGGGTCCCATGTGCATATCGAGGAAATTACACACGGAATGACAAACCTATATAAAATAAAGTTGAACCATGATAAAGTTATTCAAGGAATTTTTAATGGATTGAATGATATACTCAATTCACAAAAAAAACACGTGGATATTAATATGTGCATATTTGTAGCTTGGTGTTGGAACGTATCCACTATATTGTTTATTCTTTACTTAATTATTTTTACATAAGTTTTTTAAACTCTATTGAATTAATGGAAATTGTTTTCATTTCAAGAAAAAACATTGCTAATAAATTCGCTACAACTTGTATGCACCATAAATTCTCTGTTTACTTGCCGCTGTCAAGTGTGTCTACGCGAACATGCATGCCGTTTTCCTCTCTGAATACAAATATTATTGACCCCTCCACAAGTTAGGACATTTGTTATTCAATAACTCAATAAAGCATTTATTATTCAATAACTTATTGAATGCCATGTAATACCGAAATTAGTTTAAGGCTAGAGGTGTTTGAAAGTAGGGGACTCAAACATACAAGTGTGTGTTCGCTTCCCAGTTGGCAAAACCGTCTTAGACGACAAAGTCTTCAACGATTTATGTACGATTTGTCCTCTTTGTTCTATTTTTCTTAAGACGTAGGCGACAGGATGGGCGACAATGTCTTTTATCTTGTCTTTAAGCTGTTGATTTTTTCTCTTTTGTTTAAGTTTTCTATAAACGTTGTCGACAAGGTGGGCGACAATGTCTTCTGTCTAGTCTTCAAACTGTTTAAGAATCAAGGAATTTGAAATAACGGGACTTTGAAAAGAAAACAAAAAGGTTAATAATTTTGAATGCGCATTTTTGTTCAGTTGTATTTTATAAACAGTGAGTGAAGGTAAATTTTAACAAGTTTTGTAACGACAATTACATTAAGCAAATAAAAAGTATATATGAAAAACTATGAATTTATATATCTTATCTTATTTTTGTTAGTGACTTTTGACTATGTGTTCGTCGACGAAATGGTGGAGGAATTTGCCGCTCCTGCATTCGTCGATGACAATGTAGAGGAATTTGTCGCTTATTTGTTCGTCGACGACAAGTTACAGGAAATTTTCGCTCATACGGTCGTCGACGATGAATTGGAGGAATTTGTCGCTCATGCAGCCGTCGACGAATTTGTGGCCATTTGTTCGAAAATTTCGTCGACGATTTGCTTCAGCTGTCTTTAACATGTCTTCGACGATTTTCTATTGTCTTGTACCCGTCGTGTAAGATGTCTTGCAGACATGGCCAACTGGGTTTAGTTTTCTATCATTAGTATTTGTTGTTTTAATTTTTTTTTATACCCTTCACAAAAAAGTGAAAGGGTATAATATACACACGGAATGACAAACCTATATATTATATAGGTTTGTCATTCCTTGTGTAATTTCTTCGATATGCACATGGGACCCCATAAAGTATATATATTCTGGATCCTTATGAATAGCGATGACGATTGAGCGATGTCCGTCTGTCGGTCTGTCCGTCGGTCTGTACGTGAAATCGGTTTTCCCAACCCCCATTAGAGCTAGAGACTTCGTTCTTGGACCGTTAGATTGGAAATGAACTTAAATAGAGTGCTATTGAAATTCAGAAAGATCCGAGGTATAGTTCCAGAGCTAGGAAGCTCTCGACGCAAAATTTATACCAAAAATCAATTATTTTTTTTAATGTTTGTAAATTAAAGCTATTTCGTGCTTTGGGAAGCCTCAATGGTCTATTAAAAACTAAAAAAATATTTTCCAGGGACGGGAAATTAAAAATTATTTTTTCGGCACATTCCGTATTTTGTAGTACATGTAGTAACTAAAATTGTTAAAAATTTCAAGTTTCTCTTTAACAAAACCACTTTATACGTCATGAAGATTTACATTGGCAAAAAAAAAAAAATTTTAATTCAAATTTTGCTTCCAAGGGTGGGAAATTGAATTTTTTTATAAGTAATCAAACAGACAACTGACGTTGTTTTTTTTTGTTTTTTTTGTTAACTAAAACAGTCTTATAATTTAGGAAGAACAAAGTTAGTATCAAAAACAAAATTTCGAATCCAGGGTTGGACAAGTGCAATATTTTGTTGTTCATGAAGGTGACCAAAATGGTTGAAAATTGTAAATTTTTCTTAAATAATACTACTTTATATCTCATAAAGAGTTGAATTGGTTAAAAATAAAACAAAAATATTTAAAATTTCACATCCAGGGTTGGAAAGTTTAAAGTTTTTTTGGTACATGCAATATATTGTAGTACATGAAAGTGACCTTAAAAAAACGACTTTATACCTAATGAAGACTAGGACTGGTAAAAATAAATTTAAATTTCGCTTCCAGGGATAGGGAAATTTAAATTTTTTTTATACATAAAAGTAACCAAAAAGGCAACTAACGTGGGGTTTTTACTATTTAAAACTATTTTATAGTTCAGGAAAAACAAAATTGGTATCAAAAATTAAAAAAAAATAAAAATTTTGATTCCAGGGTTGGATAACTGCAATATTTTGTGGTACATAAAAATGACATATATGGTTACATATATTAAGTTTTTCTTAAATAAAACTATTTCATGCCTCATTAAGAGTTGCATTGGTAAAAAAATTAAAGTTCGTTTCCAGGGTTGGGAAATTGAAATATTTATTCTGCATAAAGGTAACCAAAGAGGCAATTGACGTTGTTTCTTTAAAAATGGTTTATAAATCAGGAAGGACAAAATTAGTATAAAATCTTAAAAAATCAATATTTCGACTCCAGGGTTGGACAAATTAAATATTTCATGGTACATGAAAGTGACCAAATAGTTTAAAAATGTTAATTTTTTTGTCAAGTAAAACTATGTTACACTTCACTAAGAATTGCATGGTAAAAAAATAAAAATTCGGTTCCATAAAGGTACATACATAAATTCCAAATTTTGTGCTTTTAGTGCATTAAACATATTAGATATTTCAGAAAAAATTAAACTAGTATCAAAAAATTATAAATTCGGTTTCAGGGTTGGAAAATCGAAATTTTTTGGTACATAAAAGTAACCATATAAGTTCCCAATTTTGGTTTTTTTTCAGTGACATAAACATATTTTATACTTCGCTAAGAATTAAATTGGCATTAACAATTTTAAAAACTAAAAATTCGGTTCCAGGGTTGGAAAATCGAAATATTTTTGGTACATACAAGTACATACATAAATTCCAAATTTTGTGTTTTTAGTGAATTAAACCTATTTTATATATCAGAAAAAATTAAATTAGTATTAAAAAATTAAAAATTCGGTTCCAGGGTTAGAAAATCGACATTTTGTGATTCATAACAGCAGCCATTTTATTTGTTATTTTTGATTTTTATGATGAATTATACCTACATTATATTGTATCAGAAAGAAGTAAACTGGTATTACAATAAAAACCAACAAAATCTAATAGACGATTGTACGGTTGGGCAATTTGAACTTTTTTGGGTACATGAAACGAATTTTTTGTTTTGTTTGTAATTTAAATATACATATATAATATTTTTGATAGACGCTCATAGGTATTATATATAAGAAAAGCCAAACATTTTACTTCCTAGCCGAAAAATTTAAACGTCTTCTTATATGTATATAAAAGTAACCGATAACATCATTTCGATTTTTTAATTAAACCTACTTTCTGTTTTGGCAAGAAAGAAAGAAAGAAGAATTACATCTGTGAAGGGTATTTGAGGTTCGGCACAGCCGAATATAGCACTTTTACTTGTTTTATTTGTTTTTTTTTTCATCATGTTGTGTGGTATTACTTGTGTAAGCTTCCGAAATTTAAAATGTGTGTGTACATTTTTTATTGCTATCTCCTTCTTTAGCATAGCTGGATGAGCAAATGCCATGTTGTTGTTTGTGCCATGGTAGTGGTATGTTTATGGCTGTTTATGTATGAGCATGCGAGAGGTGAGAATGTTTTGTTGTTTATTTTTGCAACCATGAAAAGGTGGAGTCATTGTAGGTAGTGATTGGTTGAAAAATTTCTCTTTATTTTCTATAGACACTATGCACTCCACCTTTATGTTGCCGATTGTGAACAAAACATATTTAGCATTCAACCGAACTTAAAAGTGCAAATTTATTACAAAAGAGTTCTTTGTTTTATATTAGATTTGAATTTGTAAATGTTTTCAGAATTTGTACATAAATTTTATGATTATTTTTTAACTCAATTTTATATTTCCATATAAATTGATTTTGACTGATATTGATTTTTAATCTAAGAATAGTGGATTTTGATTTAGTTAAATTTTAAGCAGATAGCTAATACTAAGTATGTATGTATGTACGTATGTATGTGTAAAAATACTATGCTGACAATAATCGATTTATTTAATTTAATTTTATTCCTTTTTTACATAGCAGTCAATTTAACGTCTTGTATATTGAAATTTAAAGTTGTTATATTTATGCAGAATACTAATTAAATTTGTAAGCATATTTATATAATCATGAATATATGTATTATACTCTAGAGCAGTTTAACGTGTAAAAAGCTTTTCAAAACTAAAATTACTACCTGTTTTATCTTGCTAATTTCATTAAATTTTTTTTTAAATTGCAGACAAGCATATATGCTATAGGTACAGGGGTGGATAAGAAGGAAATAGATATTTAAAAAATTTTTCATTGATTGCAAATGAAATGAGTAAAACCATAGAGGGATATCAAAATGATTGTCATGTATCTATAAAACCATTGAATTCTGGTTTTAAAATTAAAAGTCCAATGAAAAATATGATAAATACATACTATACTTGCAATGTGAACATAAATAAAACAGTTACATACCTTTAAAAAGATATAAATATCTACCACGGTACATGTTGATGGTCATAGTTTTATTGCGATCCTATGTTCTTCCTAGGAACTACGGGAAAATTTATATAGATTCATAGTCAAAACAAAATATACTTTACAGTGCACTTACACGTGTACGAAATCTAGAACTTACAACATTTCGAGCCAATTGTAAATATTTCTCATACAAAACAAGATGTTGCCAAAAACTAATAACAACTACAACCGTGGTTTTCTTTCGTAATGTACGAAAAATATACTACCCTGTAGAAAAGCTTTACAAGCCAAGGTGTGAGGTGAATTTGAAGAAACACTTTTTCACATTGAATTTGACATTACAAGAACAAAACTCTACCATAACCATTTTAAGTATTGTAATGAAATCTCGACATAGTAAAATAACATTAGCGTTAGATTAGGTGTAAATGCACTATTAATAGTTTTAAGCCCGTATTTTTTGTGGAACCACTTGTTTTATAATCTAAAATATACCTTGTTTATGGCTATTAAAATCGGCATATACTACATATTTATATATATTCGCAGTCGTAAAAAGCTTCGAATCGAACTGTTCGTGCAGACTTGACGGAAAGCACACAAAAACAATATATATACAGTGGAGGCTCGAAATAGTTAAGTCATAGAAAAGTTAAGTATATGGAAAAGTTAAGCAGCTTTTATTTACCACACGTGACGCTAAAAAGTTAAGTACTTCTCAACTTTTTAGAGACAATTTGTTTTTTTTGTTTTGTTTTTCTGTTTCTAAAATCATTTTACTTCTTATATTTCAATCATCAATTCATATTTATATATACAGGGAGACATACATGCGCAACAAAAATAAAATAAGTGCGTATAGCAGTTACCGTTATAATTTTAGCAAATTTTATATACAATCTTTAACTGTTATTGACAACACTTGCTCCTGATTGTATTCTCTCATGTGATGAGACTATTACGTGGAATGCCGATAGCCTTGATGAGAATGAAACGGACACAGGCACGGATCAAGAGGATAACAATGTGACCGAAGCTCCAGAGTTCGTATCATATAATGATCCAATATGCGCAGTTAATACTCTGATCAAATGGAATGAGTACAATGCCAAGTCCTCCGACAAACACATTTCACAGCTTCTCGAACTACGATCCGATATCGTAAAATGGCATTCAAATAAAAAGCTCCATCAAAATAAAGCTACTGGTTTTTCATATTAAAAAAAATGATATATATGTACATATAAATATGTATGTATAATCCTAATTTTAAAATAAATACACAATGAGTAAATATATAGTACATATAACCATATGCAGTGTTCATACTACGGAAAAGTTAAGATTTCGGAAAAGTTTATCACTCCAAAAACAAACTACTTAACTTTTTCGAGCCTCCACTGTATATATATATACATATATATATATATATATATATATATATATATATATATATATATATATATATATGTATATATAAATATATATATATATATATATATATATATATATATGTGTATATATATATATATATATATATATATATATATATATATATATGTATATATAAATATATATATATATATATAGATATATATATATATATATATATATATATATATATATATATATATATATGTATATATATATATATATATATATATATATATGTATATATATATATATATATATATATATATATATATATACTATATATACATATATATGCATGGTTGATTATAGTGCATTTGTAATTGCACGTAATCTAGGAGATTTATATTGAATTCTCTATCCAAATCTATACCGTTTATAATATAAAAAAGTTGGCAGAATATTTTTCCTCTTGATATGCTAAATTCTGTATGAACATTTTTTCATGAAATTCATTTCACCTACAGACAAGTCTTGACAAGTAGATATATTTCTTCTAATGCGTAGTATTTTTTCGTGATACACTATGAAAAAAACCATTGTTGAACTTGTTAGTAGTGTAGACTCCAACTAGGTTTTGAGTAACTAGATTTTATTTTGTATGAGAAATCTAACCAAAATCTACTAGATTTTGCTCGAAATCTTGTAAGTACTCCATTTCGTTCAGGGGTAAATGCACTGTTAAATTATATTCAAATACAGAAATTTTTATACGGAAATTTGTTCTTCCATTTTTATGTACAGAGAGGGAAAAAATATGTTTTTAAAGAAATTTTCTAGCATATACTCGTAGACATGTGTGCAATATTTGCACAATTTTTTTAATATAATATTTTTAAGAATTTTGTATTATTGTCACTGACCCTTAATCTCTGCATTTAAAATCCATGTCGCTTCAAGCAGAAATGATATCACGATCCAATCACTGAACCATTTGAACTTAAATTACCATTCTCATACATACGCACATGTGCACATACTCCTTAGGATCCCAATAATTTTTTTTACAAAATTAATATTATTGGGTTTCAGCTTACGTTGATACATCTCCAAAAAATAATGTTGGGTTTGATTTGCTTTGCAGAGTTCTGCATATATTTTTGTATAAAAATTTTTCAACTTAATTTAAATGCAATAACTATCAGTCGTAAACTCAACTTTAGTAACACGTACGATATTTGGTATTTACTCGTACATATATCATTTTGATATTTTGTCTTCCATATTTTGCCTTTGTTACTTCGTATATTCTTGTGCAATTTATAAAATTTCCATCAAAATTTCATTGGACGCCATTATGTAATATTTTGATATTTTCTTGAAAGCTTTAGCTTGAGGAAAGTGAAAGTGATGCAGAAGAAGAGAGGGGCAAAAAATTTCCTTAATATCAAATAACAATTCATTGAGGTGTAGTTAAAACGTGCGCAAATTCTCATTAAATTGATTAATTCTCATTGAGATGAAAATATTTTCGTTGTTAATGCATTCGACCATGTTCAAGTTGAGAAATTTGGGTCATTCATACATGCAGTTGTATTGTGTGCAACAGCACATTTCCTTTTATATCACTCCTCCTGATATTTAACTCAAGATGATACAGAAATAAAAATACAAACATAAAAAATGGCAAATGTGGTAAATAAGGCGTGTTTATGGGTATTAAATAGCTGCTGTTTTGTATCATTTTCACAATTTATTATACGTCATTCATTTTCAGGAAGTTCAGACAACTAGTTTGATAAGTAGCGTGTTTTTGTCACTGTTATGTATTATATCATTCTATATATTATTATGTTGTTGTAATTGCAGTTTTGCTTCTAAATGGTTGACTAAAACAAAACCTAAAAGAAACACTTTAATAGAAAATGTTCAATCAAATTGGGCTATTGTCACAATATTGAAACTGTTTAGTCGAGACGCCGGTAGTATATATTAGCCGCCGTCACTTAGTCATATGTATATCTATATGTATATGATACAAGACTAAAAAACTGTTTAAAATTATGCAAACTTGTATAGGATGTATGTGCACGTAATGACAGGAACAAATTTAAGCATTCTGCAATAGTAAACTGGGGGAAAAATTGTTATTATTCCCCAGCAAATTTGATGTGAGATAAAGGAAACTGTAGAAATAAAGAAAATTTATAAAAAATGGTGTAATGGCGTTTTCTTTTTAACAAACATGTAACACATTTTTCTCCTTTTTCTAAAAGTTTTCAGTTAAACTCAATTTTAAACCAAAAATTTATTTTTTTAAGGGATGGTAGAAACATTCCTAATAAATTCGCTGTTTTCAAAGAGCATAATATGGTAATTTAATATTTTGAAACGAACACAAAATATTGCAACAACACCATTATTGAATCAAATATTTGTAAAAATTTATTTTACGCACAACAATTCTATAGCTTTTGCTATAGTTTGGGATAGGCTTATGACTCTTCTTGTCGTTTCGTTAGTTCTGAAAGCTACTTGAATGAAAATAAACATTTTGAAAAATTATCTATGTCACTTAAAAACATTTTAAAAAATATTCAAAATGAGTTATTTTGGTATCAAATATGTAAAATCAAGGAATTCGAATACACGCTGCTTTTGTTAAAAACATAAAATTTACGTGCAGGCAGATTCATATTTTTGTATAATATTCTTTTTTCTTTTTTGTATGTAGAAATTTTTCGTGTTGACGTTGTTCTCTACTGACATTTTAGTGAAACAAATAGTGTTCATGTATTATATAATTGAAACTTGTAAGCTTTATTATTTGTGTATATAACAATTAAAATACGTTAACTTGATTTTAGACAAGTTGCATGTTATAGAATTCGTGTATCAAACACTTAAATTATTCCAACGCAAATCCCTGTTATATACTGACAAATTTACTAATGTAACAAAAATGTTTTTCCTATGACTATGTAATACAATAAAATTAAAATTTCCCATCCGCTTTTTGTACAAAATTACACACTTACACTTAAATAATTTTAATAATATATTGCATATGGAAAACATTATATCATTATTTAATATTACGCTATAGACTATCTGAAACTTATAGCTGACAATCGGTTATTCATATGAGTTGACGAAGAACTCGATATGTTTTGTGTGATGAGAATAAAACAAGTAAAAGTGCTTTATTCGGATGTGCCGAATCTTAAATACCCTTCACTGATGTACGTCTGGAGTATATGCAAACGTTAATTTCAACCTTGAACCCATCTTTTCAATCTTTCCGTTTTTCAATATTAATTTCTTTCTTTCAAAAACCGAAATAAGTTTAATTGCCGAAGAAAAAAATTCTTTTATTTAGGTACTTTAATATTTAAGAAAGAGTTCAAATTTTTTAACTCTGAAGCTGTCTTTTTTCTTTCCTGATTTCTGTTACCATTGAAGTCCTTTCAAATATATTAAATATGTTTATGTAGTAAAAAAAGTTCCAATTGTCCAACCCTGGAATCTTCAATTTGTGTTTTTTAATTTTCAATACCAATTGTATTCATCCTGAAGTATAAAATAGATATAAAACACAGAAAAATTCCAATTCGTAATATATCAAAAAATGATTATCTAAAAATGTTAATTGGTTCAACACTGGAGACCATTCTTTTAGAGTTTTAATAAATATTTTTGTCTTCCTGAAGCATAAAATAGTTTTAAGACCAAACAAAAATTAGTAGCCGTTTTGCTTACTTGCATGTGCCAACAAAATTTCGATTGTAAAGTAGGTTATATTAATAAAAAAAACAAACAAAATTGAGATCTTATGTGATTATTTTTAAGTACCAAAAATTTAGATTTTCCAACACAGGAGACCTATTTTGTCATTTTTATGATTTGTAATACCAATTTAACTCCGAAGCTGCAACCTAATCTTTGATTTTTTGTGGTTTTTAATACCGATGTAATTTTTCCTAAAGTATAAATAAATTTTTAGTAAAATAGGTTTAATTAACAAAATATACAAAAAATTCTTACTTTTGGTTCCCAGTTCGGGAACCGTATATTGGATTTTTCTGAATTTCAATACGATTCTATTTCATTTCCAATACATCAGTCCAAGAAAGAAGTCTGTAGCTCTTTTGGCGGCTTAGGAAAACCGTAAAGACAGACGGACAGGCGAACATCGCTTATTCGTCTTCCCTATTCATGAGCATTGGGAATACGTATATATACTTTTTGGGGTCCCATATTTATATTGAGGAAATTACGAACGGAATGACAGACCGAAGGGTATGAAAAGCGGTCTGGAAGATTGCCCGATTCGTTCAAACAGTTACATTAACTAGTTCGAATATATCATGATATTTAATAAAAAAAAATCTATTAATTTACTTTCTGTAAAGCAGTCAATTGGTAATAAGCATTACTTGATTCAGTAATCCAACTTAATATGTGATGAGCAAAATGTTTTGTTTTCAAGCAAATATTCAGATTGATAATGTAATAGGGAGGGATAAGTGGACGGGTTAAAAGTGTATTAGGATTCCCAGACCTGTTTAGATAAAATATGGATAATGAAGTGAAAACAAATTTTAATAACAAATGTTTTTAAAAGTGTTAACATTCGATTAAAATTTTTCAAAACACTCGTATATAAATTATTCGAATAAAAGTTATTCGAATAATGTTTACTCGAATATTTATATGCTCGAATAGAAATTGTGCGAATATTTATATATTCGAATCCAAATGTTAGAAAAATATTTATTTTACTCAAACAGGTTAAATACGAGTTTTATAAATTTTTTATATCAACAGATTTAAAGTGGAATAACTACAATTATGCAGAATAAATTTCTTTATTAATGTCTATATACATATGTAGTAACGTTATTGACATTTATTAAAAGGAAAATTAATTATAAATTATAAAATACGCCTCGGCAAGCAACATTAACAAAAATGAAATTGACAATAATGTTAAACTGGAGTTAGCCGATATTTGAAAACTGTTTTTTGTTTATATTTTAATAGTTACAGGCATTTTCCATTACCAATAAAATTGCAACAAACATAGACAATAATTTTCAGTGTTAAAGCTTTAAATGCCAGCAGCACGCACTCATTATTTTAAGTGTAGAAAAAAAGGGAAAAAAGAAAAAAAGGGAAAAAGAAAAAAATTCATAGAAAATTCAAATAGAAGTTGTTTATAAATAAAATTTTTTAGAATCTATTTTTTGTTTTGTTATTATAGTATGTTTCTGCTATGAGCAAATTAAGTTAATTTGAGGAAATCATGTCGAAATGTTCGTATTATATTGTAAGAATATTGTGTTTGAATTTTCGAAATTAATTTGATATTTGTATTCTTTGTTTATTTTTAACATAAGAAATTAGTAAACGTTTCGTTCAATGTTCCCTTGAAGTGAAAACTGTAAAAATGCAAAATAAAATTTAGTTTTTAGTAAATTATATTCGTACTTAAATGCCCTTTTTTGCAATTGTAACTCTCCAATAATGGATGGCCCAAGGTTGCATTTGTCAGAAGAGCATCCACGCAGTGTTGCATAGAAAAATTTCTACTTAATTTGAAACAAATTAATTCAATTGAGATAATTTGGTCATATGAAAAATGTGTGGGAAATCATGTCGCAAATTAATTTGGGCAAATGAAATGATTTGATGTGTGCGTATAAAATAATATGAAATTTAAAATAAAGTCTATTTATACGAAATATATTTAATACTATTTATGGCGATTTTATATTATAATAATTTTACCACGTGATTATGAGAGTTTAACTTTAATCGTACAAAAGTTTCAGATTACATTTTCCATTTTTAAACAGATGAGTTTCATAATTTAAAATTAAAATAGATTTAAAGTAATAATTTAGTTTTCTTTATTTTTTGTTTTAGAATATATTCAATATTTTGAACAGTTTATCGTCCGCATTATAAGGTACGGGCTACAAATAAATCCCGCAATAGTAACATTTATTCTGCTTGTCTTCTATGAGCGGCTCTATACAAATAAACAAAATTTTGCCACCAAAATTTTCCTTCAAAGCTTCAATGACTACAATCATTTTCCTGACTACATATTATATTTATACATTCCTAATGTTGTTGATATTAAGAAAATGATAAGTAATATTTGTGCTATTATATCTAATGATCAGTTCACTTATAAGTCACTTAAAAATAATCAAGTTAGGCTTATGATAAAAACTATTGATTTATATAGAAAATTAGTAAAATACTTAGATGCTAATAAAATAGGTTTCCACACTTATCAGCTTAAACAAGAACGCTCTTTTAGAGTAGTTATAAAAGGCCTACATCCCTCCACTCCTGTTGCTGGGATAAAAGCTGAATTATTAGAATTAGGACAGCCAGTTCGAAGTATAACTAATATTAGAAGTCGACTCACTAAGGAACCTTTGCCAATGTTTTTTGTTGATTTGGATCCTAATTCAAATAATAAGGAAATTTACAACGTCAAGCATATTAATTATGCTATAATAAAAGTTGAAGCCCCTAAGAAAACAATAGATTTGATTCAATGTCATAGATGTCAACTTTTTGTTCATACGAAGGCCTATTGCAAAAGGCCATTTAATTGTGTTAAATGCGGTGTTAATCATCCGACGGTGGATTGTAAGAAAAATGCAGATATACCACCTCGCTGTTATCACTGTTTAAAAGATCACACTGCAAATTATAAAGGTTGTCAGGTATATAAAAACATACTTCAAAAAAGAATGTTGAATGTAATAGATTCAACAACGAAATAACGTCCAGCATGATAAATTACCACAAATTAATAATAATAATAATAATAATAATAATAATAATAATACATTCAATTTACCTCAACATTTCAACAACAATAAATCTTATGCAGAAGTTTTAAATAACAATATTAATAATAACACTAATAATATTACTATGGAAAGAATTGAATCTATGTTAGCAAACCTTCTTAATATGATAACAATGTTGATCTCTAAATTATGCAAATAAATCTTCGTATTGCAATATGGAACGCCAACGGTCTTTTAAATCATTTAAGAGAAATTGAGACTTTCATTCATTTACAACACATAGATATTTTCTTAATATCTGAAACTCATTTTACAACAAAAAGTTACTTTAAAATAAGAGGTTATGATATAGTTTCTTGTAATCATCCAGATGAAAGAGCTCATGGTGGATCAGCAATTTTAATAAAATCTAATTTGAAGTACGTTCCCTTCGAAAATTATAAAATGGCGCATATACAAGCAGCTGGTATTGAAATTAAATCATGTAACTCTAATATTTCTATATACTCTATATATATTCCACCAAGGCATCCTGTTAAATGCCAAGATTTTAACAACTTTTTTGAAACACTTGAAGATAAATTTATAGTTGGAGGTGATTTCAACTCTAAGCATCAATGGTGGGGATCTCGGTTAGCAAACCCAAAAGGTAGAGAACTATAAAAAAGTATAATAAACAAAAAGTTTTCTGTTCTATCTACTGGAAATCCAACGTACTGTCCTAGCGACAACAGAAAAATTCCAGATTTACTTGACTTTGTTGTTTACAATGGGATACCAAGTCATCTTTTAGATATCCTAGATTCAGACGATCTAAGTTCTGATCATTCACCACTTATTGTAAATTTAAGTACATATTGCTCAACTTTAGATAAAAAATATAAAATTGTTTCACCTAAAACTGATATAAATTTGTTTTAAAATTGGATAGAGGCCAATATAAATCTAAATGTTCGAATTAAGGATGGAAAAGATCTTGATGATGTAGTGGAAGATTTCACAAATTTGATTCATGAAGCTGGTTTTCAAGCAACTCCTTCTGCAACGCATGAAAATTCTCGAAACCAGATAATAGTGTCTGCAGAAATCAGAAATCTGTTAAGAGATAAAAGAAGGTTACGGAAAATATGGAAACAAACAAGGAATCCAACAGATAAAACCAATTTTAATCGAGCTACAAAAGAATTAAAAATATGTTTAGATGATAATAAAAATGAACAGTTAAGTCGATATTTGGAGAACCTTACCACATTATGCGATAGAAGGAATGAATATAATTTATGGAATGCCACAAAATATTTAAAACGACCAACTAAAAGAAATGTACCTATAAAAGATCAAAACGGTGTCTGGTGTAAATCGGATCAACATAAAGTTGTTTCATTCTCTGAATATTTACAGAACATCTTCACACCATTTGCCTTATGTAATTCTGAAGATGAAATTACTACTTCTGCTTTTATAGACATACCGTGCCAAATGGATCTACCTATTAAGCATATAACCCCAGTTGAAGTTAATCGAGAAATGTCTAAATTGAATAACAGAAAATCTCCCGGTTATGATAAAATTTGTTCAAATTATATTAAAATTTTACCTAAAAAAGCCATTATTTTACTAACAATTTATAACTCTGTACTAAGACTCCTTCACTTTCCAACTCAATGGAAATGTGCAGAAATAATGATGTTTCATAAACCTTCTAAGCCAGAAAATGATATTAAATCGTATAGACCCATATAGACCCACATTTTCAAAAGTTCTTGAGAAATTATTTTTAAATAGATTGCAGCCAGTTTTACAAACCAGAGATATTATCCCTAAGTATCAATTTGGATTTCGTCATAAGCACGGTACACCAGAACAATGTCATCGAGTAGTAGAAATGCCCTAGAAACAAAACAGTACCGTTCTGCTGTATTTTTGGATGTTAAGCAAGCATTTGACAAAGTATGGCATATAGGTCTTTTATATAAATTAAAAAAATTGTTACCTGCACCATTCTATTTGGTCCTGAAATCTTACCTAGAAGATCGTTATTTTTATGTAAAAATAAATGATGAAATTTCAAATATTTGTTATATAAAGGCTGGTATTCCTCAAGGAAGCGTACTGGGTCCTGTTCTAAATACAATATATACATCTGATATGCCTTTGAATGAAAATGTTACTATTAATTGCAACCAATAATTCTGAATCAGAAGCCTCAAGCCTAGTTCAAAATCATCTGGACAGAATATCATATTGGTTTAAAAGATGGAATATTTCAATTAATACAGAAAAATCTAATTATATAACATTTACATTAAGGAAGGGTATATCTCCTCCCATTTTTTTAAATAATGAAGAAATTCCAAAATCTGATTGTGTAAAATATCTTGGCATGTATATTGGTAAAAGGCTAACGTGGAAACAACACATAAAAGCTAAAAGAGATTGTTTGGATATTAAAACAAAACGAATGTACTGGTTACTAGGAAAAAAATCTGAACTTAGTTTAGAAAATAAGGTACTATTATATAAAACAATTTTAAAACCAATATAGACGTATGGAATCCAACTTTGGGGTACGGCAAGTAACTCCAATATAGAAATACTTCAACGATATCAATCAAAAACTATTAGAATGATTGTAGGTGCCCCATGGTTTGTAACAAATGATGCGATTCACAGAGATTTATGTATACCAAAAATTAAAAATGAAATAAATAATTACAGTTTAAGATACCTTGACAGACTTAGTTACCATTCTAACCCTTTAGCTATTGTTTTATTAGATGATGAAGAAGAAGTACACAGATTAAAAAGACAACACGTGCTTGACCTTCCATTTAGAAAATAGTGTATAAATCATTGTATGTAAATATATTATATATAAATCACATATGTAAATATATTATTTATATGTTAAATAGAATTAATGTAAATAATTATGTTTTAATCTTAATGTAGGTTAAAATTCATGTTAATATATATGTTTTAATTAGTTTGCTTATTATTGAAAAATAGATTGCAAATATATATGATATAAAAAAAAATATATATATTATATTTCGTGCTTTTATAATTTCATGTAGGAAAATCATATGGTGGGTGCTTCTAAGAATTATTTCCAAAACGATTTAAAATTTTTCAGAAATATTTTAACACAAATGAGATGATAATTAATTAATTATGGCAACTCATTACAAAAGTGAATTGTGGTTGGGAGAATTGTGCATAGACAATGGCGGTTTGATTAGAGATGTGCAAATGTCGTGATTTTTTCGTGTGAATTACGTGTATCATAATTATAAATTATTAAAATCACGCATGAGCGTGATTCAAAAATGTAGGACCGTGCGCGGTAGTGTGTGGTTTTTAATACGTATAGTAGTCATGCACTGAAAACAGAAGATGTGTTTTCTCCTTTTTAACTTTTCATCCTAAGGAAAATATATATTTATAAACATACATACACATCAATGTGCTATAGAGATATATACTTTTACGCACGACAAAAATTTTCCCAGTCAGCATTTTATGAAATTAATGATCATATTCGAGTCTTTTTCGATTCCTTCGCACGATTAAAATAAGCATTTATGCGCTCGTTTTCGAGTCGAAAATGACTGTTCATTCGGGAGAAAATGGTACCCTAGCCGCGACTCTTCTAAGGGAGTCTTTTATGATTCGCGCTTCTGATCAATTTCGACTCATTTTCGAGACAGTTTTCGATAATTTTTTATATATATATTTTTTTATTTTACTGCACGAGCTTGCTGTTTGTGTTTGTTTTTTTAAATCACTTTCTAAGTATTTCTGGGAATCATTTTCGAGTCTTATTTTAATCGCAGAACTGATGAATCAGTTTTTGATCATCTAAGGTACTCGAAGGAGATTTAGTTTGGTGAAATAATCTTCCACATGCTGACTGGGTTACTGTGATCGTGCGCGGTTTTCCAAAATTGTTACCATCGTGCGTGAAAATACGTGATTAAAAATTATGCGTAAGTGAGCGTGCGTGATAGTGAGCCCCTTAAATCTTATTGTGCGTGACAAAAATTGGTTTTCATGATCGTGTGTGATGGTGAGCTTAATTTTGTAAAAGACACTTTGTATGCAGAATTTTCATATATTTTAAGGTGTTTTGTGTTAATTTTCACTAAGTGAAGCGGAGTACATCCATACATTTATGTGTGTATGCATTTATCTTGTTCAAGTTGTTTGTTCTTGGAATTAATTTTTGTTTTGTTTTTAACTAAGTTAATTTTATAAAGGAGCTCTACATTTGGATTAGGTCTATAGCTTAGCAAATATTTGAATTACATCAATTAACAGGTTCAAAGCTGTTCCGGGTCACTCGACATCAAGCTCCTTAACAACTAAGTTTTAGGTGCTGATCGTTTGCTCTCTTCGGAGAGTTTTGCATCTCACTCGCACTAGTTAATACATACACCTCAGATAACTGTATGCATTTAAGGTTCATCTGAGAAATTTTCCGTGGTTTTCTACGCTGCTACTTGATATGTGAAGGCATTGGTCGTGTACAGTCACAAGAACAGATACAAACACGGGTTAGTAACATTGCCGACATATGGACAAAGTCACCCCTGTCTGCATCTGTTTGCCGATACTTTGCAAAGTTTTTTATTTTTTCAAATAATAATAATAATAATATATCAAATGAAACGACAATGCCATATTAAGTTCCTCAACTCAAACCGGTTGCTAATCTCTGTGAAGCAACTACGAAACCAATTACAGAAAAATGTTTTAAGACTCGTAATTAAATTAAATTTAACATATTACATTTTGGCTCTCAATGAAAAATTTATAACATCTACATATGTATATTTATCAAACATTTGATTTGTTTGTTGAGGGTTAAATTTCTTCTACAGACTTCAACCTAATTCCGAAACATCTTAAGCTTATGAACAAGCTTTCAGACATGAATTGACATGTACTGAATCTGCAACAAATCAAATGTTTTATAAATTAATGGTGATTTCTTTTCTGAAAAAATTTAACATTTTATCACTGTTTTCCTAACAAACTACAACTGGGCGTATTTTTAAAATAAAAATAATTGTTCGTAAGAGATGGTAGATTAATTTATAATAAATTCACTATTTCCAAATCCCATAATATTGCCATTTTTTCATTGAAAAGTGCAAAATATGTAGCATTCTTTTTTATAAAAGAAATCAACATAAGGCAATATCTGATATATATTATTTGCAGGGTTACTGTTAGATTAAAAAAAAAATATGCGTAGCCTGTATTAAGAAACCATTTGGTTCAACTTACGTACTAACAAATTTCAGAAAATGATGATACAAGTGATATTGAAAGAGAAAGTGAATCAGATGTGTTTTAAATTTTTTTACTAGGACCAGCACTCAGGGCATGCCTCTTACATATGCAGTGCACTATGCCGGAATTTCATTAGAAGGGGATAGTATTGAGAAGACAGATATGAAGCTATTTTTGACTTCACCGACGAATTTTTACTACTGCGGAAGCTGTTTTTTTGCTCTTTTTAGTATAGGATAGAGTCAGTAACGTTGGCATGCTCTTCTCCAAACGTTTAGCTGACGAAGGATTAAACAGACTAAAATTTCTTTTCCTCTTTCGATTTAGTGAAAAATTACTTGAAAGGAAACTTAAGTATGCAGGCACAGTGCGCCAAAATAATAGTTGTATGTTTCGAAAGCTGCTGACTATAAAACAAATCGCTTTATAAAACTACGTTTGCTTTCTGTGACATTGCGACCTTGTTGTCATATGTCAGCCATAAAAATAAAGCAACTCTTTTAATAAGTTCAATGCATAAAACTGCTGCAGTTGACGACAGTGGAGCGAAGAAAAAACCGAAGATTGTTTCCCGCTACAATTCAACAAAAGATAAGCTTTGATGCTACTTAAGAGATTACTTACTGCAATCTCTAAAAAAAATAGTTTTTTTGTTTAAGCGGTCAACACGACGGCACTTTATTTAAATCAGAACTAAAATAACTTTACAAACTTTCTTAATTTAAATGACCTAAATTTAGAGGTGGCGTGATTTTAATATTTTAATAAAAATTCTTAGAAAGCAATAATTGCATTTTGCAATTATTGGGAAATTGGCTTAATTAATAAAAGACGCTGATTTGGGCTTTTTAGCATTTGCAAAAACTCTTACTTATTTGTAATTTATTGGAACATTACTTTTATTGGTCGTTAACTTTGTTTGCGTTAACTTGCTTATCGTCTATAGTTTCTAATATTTTATTTCTTATGGGAGCAGTAAATACAGCTGGGCAAATGATCGCAGCTTACACAACAAAACGTAAAACAAATTGATGACAAATTGATGATATATTTTGGACACATACACACTCTTTCCTGAGATTGATGATTCGTCGGCAGCTCCTGATCGAAATCGGCGGAGACCAGAGCTTTTGTGAAAATTAGAACTTTGTTTGGCAAACACAAACGTAGATTACATCAACAACAGTTTTCAGCGATATTCCTGACTGAAATACAAACCTCATCTTCGATTTCCATGAGCTTATCAAATATTGATTCTTCTAAAGTAGAGTCAAGAAAGTGGGGAATACGTAGTTGCTGTCTATCTAAATCTGAAATAAAATTCTTCACTTGCGAAAATTTTATTTGCAAAACAACGCGAAAAGTATTTGGCAAATCATATAATAAAAGACACTTTCAATAAAACAATATTTTTCTTGTAAATAAACGCAACAAAATCTTCGTATTTTGTATCCCATTAAACTCAAATATTCATAGGACCAAATGGTCCTTGATACAAGATTAGTAACTTTCGAATTTTTTCCGTACAGCTTAACATTAGATACCTAATATTTTCAAAATAATATTTTTACAAAAATAAACCACATGATCGAAACCAAAAAACAATATATTACACCGTTCAAAAGTTATTGAGATTATAAAAAAAAATGTTGGACCAAATGGTTTTAATCTAAAAGCAGGGTTAAGTAAATGTTTTTTATTATATAAAAGCAGAAACATAATTTTTTGTTTGAAAACAAAAACGTAAATATGTATATCAATAACTAATTATTGTATATGTTTATAGCAAACAAAAACTAGCACAAAAAATACAAACTTGTATGTAATCAAAAAATAAAATACGAAAAACAGATAAATCTTTAGTTTTTACTGTGTGTGACGTAAAGTTTTCAATAAGTTAATAGAAAATAAAATAATTTTTGGCTTAAGAACAGAGTATAAATATTTCACGCAACATAATATAGTTTAATTGAGTTTTTTTACAACAAATGTCATTATTGAGCTAAATTATCCTTATAAAATTTCAATTTAGTTATTGCTTTTTTTTAAACAAAGATTTTTTAGATTTTTTTTACAATATCTCACGAACACATCAACCAATTTTAACTCGACGTGGTTTTTAATGTGCAATGAGTAGTTTGTGGAATAGATCGGTAGAACCGTTTATAAGTTAGTCCAAACAAAAAAGTGATTGAAATTAAAACAGTGAACAAATTGTATTATAATCATAAGCAAAATTAATTTTAAAGCCTAAACTGTACAGGCAAAAGAATAATAAAAATTCCATATTAAATTTTTATTTTATTTTCATAATTGCTCACGTAAAATTTTAAAATCTTTAGAGTAAAGGATTTTTGAAATGATTCGTAGACGGTTTTAAGGTCGCACAAGTTCAATTTTGACTAAAAATTGAGTTTGCCGTCCTTTTTTTTTCTTATAACTTTTTAAAAACCCAAGATTTTCTTCACTATTGAGAAAAAAATTTAAAACGAAAATGCCAACGCTTTATATTTGTGTGCAAAACTAAAAACTTTGGCAATATATTTGCCCATTTATGTTCCCTCCATCACACTTTTTCGTCATTTTTCCTTAAATTTTGTAAATAACGCTTTACAACTTTTGTAAATTTTTTAAAATTTTTATAACAATAAAAAAAGTAATAACAGATACATTTTGAAAGGTCAATTAATTGTAAATAGTTTAGAAATTTGTTGAATTTCCTCCTACTGTTCCGGAGTGATTATAAGTATTAAATTCTCAAATGACAAAAATTTCTTGCTTTGTAATCAGCTGACCGATAAATCAAATAAATAAATCGTTTTTTGTTTGTGTATAGGAAAGTTTTCGTTTGCTTTGAATTACAACAAAATATTTTTGTATTAGGACATTAGCGCCTAGGGGATGCACCCTACATATGCAGTGCATTGCAGGACGTAATGTTATTGAGAAGCCAGATGAAGAAAGATGGAAGATAGGAAATTTTTTTGTAGCTACTTTTTTCGGCGGCTAATTTTTGCTACAGAGCCATCGGAGATGTCAGTTATTTTCAGTGACCAGTGCTATGCCTTCACCACTGCAACAGGCCGACAACATCTAACACAGTCATACACTAATGCTGATCGCAAGAATTCGACACCATATTCATGACTGACTGCGGGGTCGGACTGGGAGCTCTTGACATAGTTTCATCTTAACTACTTCAGTTAGTTTCGTCTTAACGACTTCAGCCAATAGCATGAACCAAGACTTTATTGTGAACATTGTTAAGTTAATATGAATTAAATTGTTATCCTGACAAAAAATAAATAAATAAAAATTAACAAATTATAAAAACCGTTTTGGTTAAAAGAAAAAAAAAACAACTCAAGTTCAATATTAAAACAATTTACAAATACGGAAGATCAAAATATTAGAAATAATACGTATAAATAATTGTTATATTTTACCTTCTTATTATTTAAAAATAATATCAAATACGTGCATTTATATAATTTTTAAAAACTTATAATGATGTGTTTGGGTATTTAGTATATGCAAATAAGTATGTAGGTACCTATTGTAAATATTTTTAGGTCGTCCTCAATATTGCAAATGCGTCTATTAAGTAGGTACAGAAACTTGCCCATTCCCAGAATTGTTGTATTATTTCCGTAGAAAAGAAGCTCCATATAAGTCAAACTCAAATCAGTGACACTCTAACAGAAACACCCTGTTAAAAACTCAACTCTGGCATATCACTTAACTCCTCCTTCTTCTAGTGCATAGCAATTTGTAAATGATTTGCATGGCCCAATGTTTTTCCATTTGTAAAACAACAATTGTAAGTAATTTTACTAGTAGCAAAACAAACAAAAAATTTATATGGGCTTGTTTCCGTTATGCGCGCGTCAACCTTTCTTTTTTTTTACTTATACATGCCTACATTCCTATGGATTGCTTTTTTCTGTTTGCTCTTTAAGTTGTTTGTTTATATTTTTGCCAGCTTTTGCCTCTTCTACACTCACAACCCAAACCAGACTGTTTTACACATTATCAACAAACACACATACTCACTTACAACGACTGTATTTACCACTCCCCATTACGGTTGAAGTAAACGATGCCATTAGCGAACATAAATGTTTCTATTTACTTAGGGAAATGTGTGTGGCTGTGTTAAGAGCGTTCCAGAAATGGCGTTGATAGGCTTTGAAATGTTGGTGGTGGTATTTTTCTTGATTTACTTTGAATTCTTTTTTCATGTATTTTCTCTTTTTAGTTCTGAAATGTTATTCGTTAATGGGCAATGTTTTGCTTTGAATGCCACACTGATCCCGTTCTACATAAAAGGTCATTAAATACCTTAATTAAGAGAAGCGGCCTACTGTGTTTCCCACGATTTAAATAATGGTTCATGTTTATAAAGCGCCCCATACACGTTTCAATTAAATTTTCAATTCAGTCTTTCAATTGAATTGATTCTTGGCCTGACAATTCATAGACTGAATTAAACGATTTTCATTCAACTGTCAAATTTATATTTTCATATTAATGCTAGAGTTAATGTCGACGTCGTCGACGGCGTCAAATGTCAAAAAAAGAGTTGAATCGTATGAAATTGTATGAGAGCAGTTAATCTCAACGCCGTAAAAGTTCAATCTATTTCAACTTTTTCGGCGTTGAAACGCCGTCAACGGCGTCGACATTAACTCTAACATAAATTAAAAAATTAAAAACTTATTTAATATTAAATTTTATTTAAAATTCAATTAAAAATACTTAGCTTTTTGCTTTCAAAAGATACTTCGACAGCTAATCAAGAGACACGAACAACCGCCTCAGTCGCCAATTGAAACGTGTATGGGGGCGCTTAAGAACAAATCTACACATTGTCCTTTAACAACACTCCACGTCAATATACATATATAATGAATTTCAGTGAAACAAGCAGAGATATAAAAATTCTGTCCTATCACAGAATAAAAATTTTGATTCTATTAATTTTTATCAAAAATATTATATTGACATACTTTTCCTAATATCCGGAAGTTATAAGATGCATAAGATGTTAATATGATAATACATATAAGACACAAATATTGCGTAGTTCCTACTAGTTCCATAGTCCACTCGATCAATCTAGTTTTCTATACTAAATTGTACATCGGCATAAACCAATGACTTAACATAGTCCTATAGTAAATAATCAAGAGACGTTAAACCTCTCCAACGAGAGGAAAATACTTTAGTCTTTGCAAAGAAAATCGTCAATCGTCACTCTTCTGTATTTTAAGAAAAAAAAAAACGTCAAACCGCGTCGAAACGGCGACGTACAATCGCCATATCTAACAACACTGACCGTACAACAGACGAAGTACTCTATCCGCTATCCGAAAAGAATTATTATTTTATTTTATTTCTACAATTTGGACACGTTGTCAATACAATTTGATATTCTCAGCTGTCAAACCGTAGTTAGCGATATCTATAGTTCTCAGGCAGCAAAAAAAAAACACTAGGAATATATATGTATTTGATATTTCTTACATGTGCATTTAGAACAATTGTATCGTTGATGCCAAATAGGCCCTAACTCAAATAATAGCAACTTTACAGGAGAAGGTAAAAACATGGCCGCAACTTTATTGATCATAAAGGAAATTATAATTATAATTTGCTTGAAAAATCTTTACTTTTAATCAATTAGTGAAAAATAGGAGTTAGGGCCTTTCTACTTGAGACCATTAGACTGTCGATATGTAGTCAGCTTAAATGAACGTATTACGACATTTATCCGCTGTTACGGCAAAAACATTTTTTACGTTTTGTTACTTTAGTGTTTGAACTTTAAGTACAACTGCTATGGTTGAAAGGGTTGACCATTTATCGCATTTTTGTGATTTTAAATGACGAAAATGACTTTGTCTTAAAGAAAAAAATTCTTATCAAAGTTAAAAGAAATAAATTAAAAAAAATTGTGTTTTCATATAAATATCGTTTCTTTATTGCAACGTAGTCATAAATAAAAAATATAGGGAAACTTGACAAGATCCATTTAAAGTTGCAAATATATTAGGAAGACTCTTGTTGCTTTATTAACAGATTTTGGGTTAGCAAACCCAAAAGGTAGAGAACTATACAAAAGTATAATAAACAAAAAGTTTTCTGTTCTATCTACTGGAAATCCAACGTACTGTCCTTGCGACAACAGAAAAATTCCAGATTTACTTGACTTTGTTGTTTACAATGGGATATCAAGTTATCTTTTGGATATCCTAGATTCATACGATCTAAGTTCTGATCATTCACCACTTATTGTAAATTGTTTCACCTAAAAATGATATAAATTTTTTTAAAAATTGGATAGAGGCCAATATAAATCTAAACGTTCGAATTAAGGATGGAAAAGATCTTGATGATGTAGTGGAAGATTTCACAAATTTGATTCATGAAGCTGGTTTTCAAGCAACTCCTTCTGCAACGCATGAAAATTCTCGAAACCAGATAATAGTGTCTGCAGAAATCAGAAATCTGTTAAGAGATAAAAAAAGGTTACGGAAAATATGTAAACAACAAGGAATACAGCAGATAAAACCAATTTAATCGAGCTACAAAAGAATTAAAAATATGTTTAGATGATAATAAAAATGAACAGTTAAGTCGATATTTGGAGAACCTTACCACATTATGCGATAGAAGGAATGAATATAATTTATGGAATGCCACAAAATATTTAAAACGACCAACTAATAGAATTGTACCTATAAAAGATCAAAACGGTGTCTGGTGTACATCGGATCAACATAAAGTTGTTTCATTCTCTGAATATTTACAGAACATCTTCACACCATTTGCCTTATGTAATTCTGAAGATGAAATTACTACTTCTGCTTTTATAGACATTCCGTGCCAAATGGATCTACCTATTAAGCATATAACCCTAGTTGAAGTTAAACGAGAAATTTCTAAATTGAATAACAGAAAATCTCCCGGTTATGATAAAAATTGTTCAAATGATATTAAAATTTTACCTAAAAAAGCCATTATGTTACTAACAACAATTTATAACTCTGTACTAAGACTCAATCACTTTCCAACTCAATGGAAATGTGCAGAAATAATGATGTTTCATAAACCTTCTAAGCCAGAAAATGATATTAAATCGTATAGACCCATAAGTCTTTCAACCACGTTTTCAAAAGTTCTTGAGAAATTATTTTTAAATAGATTGCAGCCAGTTTTACAAACCAGAGATATTATCCCTGAGGATCAATTTGGATTTCGTCATAAGCACGGTACACCAGAACAATGTCATCGAGTAGTAAATATTATCAGAAATGCCCTAGAAACAAAACAGTACTGTTCTGCTGTATTTTTGAATGTTAAGCAAGCATTTGACAAAGTATGGCATATAGGTCTTTTATATAAATTAAAAAATTGTTACCTGCACCATTCTATTTGGTCCTGAAATCTTACCTAGAAGATCGTTATTTTTATGTAAAAATAAATTATGAAATTTCAAATATTTGTTATATAAAGGCTGGTATTCCTCAAGGAAGCATACTGGGTCCTGTTCTAAATACAATATATACATCTGATATGCCTTTGAATGAAAATGTTACTATTGCTACTTATGCGGATCACACAGCATTAATTGCAACCAATAATTCTGAATCAGAAGCCTCAAGCCTAGTTCAAAATAATCTGGACAAAATATCATATTGGTTTAAAAGATGGAATATTTCAATTAATACAGAAAAATCTAATTATATAACATTTACATTAAGGATGGGTATATCTCCTCCAATTTTTTTAAATAATGAAGAAATTCCTAAATTTGATTGTGTAAAATATCTTGGCATGTATATTGATAAAAGGCTAACGTGGAAACAACACATAAAAGCTAAAAGAGATTGTTTGGATATTAAAACAAAACGAATGTACTGGTTACTATGAAAAAAATCTGAACTTAGTTTAGAAAATAAGGTACTATTATATAAAACAATTTTAAAACCAATATGGACGTATGGAATCCAACTTTGGGGTACGGCAAGTAACTCCAATATAGAAATACTTCAACGATATCAATCAAAAACTATTAGAATGATTGTAGATGCCCCATGGTTTGTAACAAATGATGCGATTCACAGAGATTTATGTATACCAAAAATTAAAAATGAATTAAATAATTACAGTTTAAGATACCTTGACGGACTTAGTTACCATTCTAACCCTTTAGCTATTATTTTATTAGATGATGAAGAAGAAGTACACAGATTAAAAAGACAACACGTGCTTGACCTTCCATTTAGAAAATAGTGTATAAATCATTGTATGTAAATATATTATATATAAATCATATATGTAAATATATTATTTATATGTTAAATAGAATTAATGTAAGTAATTATGTTTTAATCTTAATGTAGGTTAAAATTCATGTTAATATATATGTTTTAATTAATTTGCTTATTATTAAAAAATAGATTGCAAATAAATATGATATGAAAAAAAAAATTAACGGATTTGAGTAATTTTTGTTCCCATTTCAAATAATTCTTTTAAAGTGTTACAACTCAACACTAATCCCTTAAATTAGGTTCAAGTTTTTAAAAGGTATAACATGGTTTACCATTTTGACATTTAATGACATGCAAATGAAAAATTTCACTCACATGAAAATTTTAATGTGTTAGTAAAAAGGTGTGGGTGCATTGGGTCTTTTAAAATGGCCGTCTGTTTGAATTGTGATCACTTTTGACCCAAACCTGTTGCCACCCCAGAAATTTTGTGAAATTTTGCAAAGAGCACATATACGAAATTTTTACATGAACACAGCACACATCTGCACTGGAATATAAAACTTAAATGCATAAATATTTCGGGCGAAAACTGCTTACAAATGCTTCAACAGAAACCATAAAATATCAAAAATAATAAAAAGAAAATAATATGTAAATAGCAACACGCAAAAAAAAAGATGAAATATTGTGTGAAAATGGGGTAATAAAATTATGCAAAGAAATCTTCAGTTCGTCATGACTCGATGTCCTGTGAGTGCATGGGGAATTTATTATGACAAGTGCTGTGTGGTCTTTGCATTTTATTGACTTTCTAAACATTTAAAAAGTGTGAGAATTATGGATGTTAACAAAATGCCAACCAAATATTTGGTTACATATTACTTTTGTGTCTTTTTCTAATAACTTTTATACGTTCAAGTACTTCCTTTTTTAAATCAGCAACATGTCCTATATCTCAATAAAATATGTAACTCTTTAACAAGGAAATAGTAGATAAAAAATGCAAAATGCGTACAAAAGTGATTGAATAACAAACTTGGTTTTTGCGAATTCAATTAAAATCAATCAATAACAACTTGATGGAATAATATTAAAAATACACGATTATGATACCTAGACTGTGAAGCCGAAGATCCTGTGTTCGATTTTGAACTCACTTATGAATTTGGTATCAAGTTTTTCTGATATCTATTAGTAAATGTTTGTGTTTTTGCTCTCGTTCTGTTTTAGTCACGAAGCTACACAGGACGTTGAACACTACCGACAACGACTAACACTATCAAGTACTAAATTGCACTCTTTACAGCAATCTCATCGCTATCAACGCCGAAGTGGCTCCAACAAATTGTTTACCTTCTCATCTTTCTCCATGTGTCCTCTCAACACTATCTTTCTTAGGTAACTGCGCTGCATGAGAAGGAATCATGTGCTGTGTGCCGAGCCAAATAAAAAAGATCTATCCTGCAATAATAACCTGGCTCTAGTTCATAGTTCTATCTCATCTGTTCATATAATGGCGTTTTTATAACTTTTCTTTAAACTTTTTTTGGTATTTTATAGCCCCTTTATTTACAATCCATTTACTTATACTTGCGTCCATTTAAGCAAATATTTAAAAAATGTGTTTGACATTTTGTTGCTAAAACAATTTCAATTAACTTACTAATTGCTTCGTAATAAATGTTTAAAATATCTACACTTGTCACTCGAAATGACACAAACAGAAGTAAGAACAAAATGTTTTATTGTTGTTGGTGGTTTTTAGTGTAAATGCGACATCAAATTAAATCAGTTACATGTGTTTATTTGAATAATAATAAAAAAATATCATGTTTATTTTCAAATACACTAAATTAAGCCACCAACAACAAAAATATGCTTATATTCACCCCAGGCAAGACAACTCATTTAAGAACAATATAAATTTATATGAGAATTTATAAATCTTTGTCGAGACAAAGACCGCAAGCAACAATTAAATCTCAAATAAGTGCATTCAAAATAAGCAGTTACTCGCATGAATGATAAGGGGGAGCCAAAATGTCTGTTTAATAATAACAGAATGATCTTTGCGTGTGTGTGTGTCTATTAAAAGCATGGGTGCCAATGAATGTGCTGATGCAATTGCCTAGAACATAAACCATTAACCTGATGCATATTTTTAGGCGTGGATATGATTATGCACGTAGCGGACTATGCGACAATATATAATTTTTTTTAATAAAGTCCAGTTAATATTTCAAGTTTTTAAAAGATAATTACACAAGTACACATACGACGCATGTATGTTTACGTATGTGTTTACATATGATATGCATCTAAAACAGGGTTAGAAGTGTGATGTCTAATATTTTTAAAAATCTAAAGTTCTTTCAAGTGAAGTACATATTTCAATAAGGCGACTTGGCCAACTTTAAAAGAGAACTCCAAAACCAAAATTCGCAATTGCAATTACGTAAATGCACATAATAGGCGATTTTTTAAAAGCTTTCGGATTTGATTTAAAAAAAAAGTATAGAACATAGAGAAACGCTTATTTGAAATGTTTATTTGCTTTGATAGTACGATCTATCGAATTCAATGTTTACAGACGATATCATGTAAATGTTGAACGCTGCTACCCTTAAATGGTTAATCCACCATATCGGCCGGTATCTCACCAATAAACTCTTCAACATTGACTTCCAGCGTATTATCCGTTGCGTTATGTGTTCCTATACACATGAGCCATAACAGAGCCCTAAAAAATAGTGTAAACACTTTAAATTTCACGATTCACATTCACGATATTTCACATTCACTAGACCGTGTGAATGTGAAATAAGTTGTTCACCGAACTCACCATTCACAAGTACGTTCCCGCCTTCGTCGGCTTTGAAAAAGACGCCACCGGCCCATAATACAAGCTAAACAGCGCATTTGTCGGGATGAATTGTCAGCCCCTTCAATGCATCTGACTGCTCTTCACACTAAATATGGCAATTTTTCCTGTTCACGTATCCATTCAACCAGATATGAGCTCGGCACACTTTTTTCGTCAAATATGAATTTTGACAATAAAATTCAACAATCAAGCGTTGTTCGTTTGCAAGTAAATTCATGATCAAACACGTTTAAAGTAAGATGTTAACGAAAACAGCTCAGCTGAAGAAAAGTGTGCTGCCAAGTTTATAAAAAAATCACTTGTCAGAAAGTTTATGCACGTATATTTCAGATGTACGTTCTAAATATGCTTCAGCAGTTCATAGTACCTATTAAAAGAAAACTGAATACTGCCACCGAAAGCACAACAGGGAGACAAATTATAACATTCGATAGCGATCGAAATTTGTATATAAATTGTATTGAAATTTCGATCGATATAGAATGCGGTATTTTGGACCCAGAGTTTTTGATTGATTATAATATAAATTTACAAATAGACATCACAATCAATAAAAAATCGTTGTAGCCCTATTCACTATCTTGTGCAAGTGGTCTTGCATTATTACATTTGCAAATTGGGAGAGTATTTCAGAGCATTTTCAATATATTTTGTTGGTGTAGAGTACAATTATTTTGCAAATGCAATGATGCAAGACTATTTGCACAAGATTGTGAATAGGGCTTGTGTGTTGAATTGTTATCAGTTGAGTGTTTTGGGTTTTAGAAGGCAAAACAAATAAACCATTTGTAAACTCATTGGCGAAAGAAATTTGTGGAAGTTACAGGATGGATGTTATATAAATTGGATATAAATATAACAATTAATAATGCGTTTCTGGCGAATTATATTTTTCTTGGTCGATGGTTTTGATTTTATAATTGTATTTTTTTAATGTTTTTAACAGTCGGAAGAAATCTCTTATAAAGTATTTAAAAATTTGAATTTTTTATATCTATTTAATTCTATATTGCGTTATATGTATGTGAATTTATCACCCTCGAAAAATATTCTCTACCCTAATGCAGTAATAAATTTCTGTTTTCTTTCGCGCCAACAAACGTAAAAATTATAAATAACGCACAAAGTGTTAAATTGTAATGTTCTACCTTAATTCAATACCTAAATTGAAAAAAAATATATATTAATCAGTTTGTGTGCCTGCATTAAATTAACCAAAAATACAGAGGATGGGTCACGCCTGCATGTATTTAAAATAACAAATTATTCCACAATAACATTGTCAACAATAAATAAGGAAATATTATTTATTATTATTATTATTTCAAGTCTATTATAATTAAAATTACAATAAACAAAAAGAAGTGAAGGCACTAGCAACTAATGGCTATCGGCCCATAAGGAAATAAAAAATGTGTTTATATTTATTTTTGTGTGGCTTAAGAATTTTCTTGCATATAATATTTTTAGTGCTTTTTGTTTATTATGTGGTCAAGTATGTCCATATGCCTGCATTTCATTGGTTCTTACACCAATATGAATGAATAAACGATTTTAATAACGTTTTGTGTAGATTTTGTTTTTCATTGCGCCTTTTTTATGTACTTTTATTGTTTGCCAACGGCAGATTAATTGTATGAAGGTGGAAAAACAACATAGATTTATATCGAATAAAATTTGTTTGTTGTGTTTTCTTGAATTTCAAATCCTATGGTTTTGCTTGTGTAATTCTCACTTCATTCTTGGGAGTTTATGTATAAGCTGAGAGGTTTTGTTATTTTGGAATTAGGTTAAAGTCTACTGATGATTTGGAGTAAGAACCAATGCAATGCAGGCATATAGACATACTTGGCCACATAACAAACAAAAAGAACTAGTTTAATTGAGACAATATGTTGAATAAACGATTTTAAAAATATAATATTTTTATTTAAAAAAAGCTCTCGCATTGATGATGTTTGCATTAGCCCAATTCACAATCCTGTGCAAATGGTCTTGCATTATAGCATTTGCAAATTGAGAGAGTATTTGAGAACATCTTCAGTGTATTTATAGCATTATAGCATTTGCAAATTATAGCATTGCATTATAGCATTTGCAAATTGAGAGAGTATTTGAGAACATCTTCAGTGTATTTTGTTGGTGTAGAGTACAATTATTTAGCAAATTCAATGATGCACGACCATTTGCACAAGATTGTGAATAGGGCTATTGAAATGATTTTATATTTTTAATAGCAAAAATTGTTTGACAGTGGCCCAACACCGCAACGAATACAGCAAATGTAATTGATCGACATTTAGATTTTTCAGCAAATCTAAGTAATGCCAAGTGCATTTTTAAGTTTGTCGGATCATCGAAGAAATAAGAAAAACAAAGTCTGATCAATTTTAGCTTTCACAAAATAAATATCTGCTATTTGGGGAAAAATACTCGAATTTGAGAGCACTATAACATTTTACGAAAGGATAGTTTCCCTCTGATTAAATTTCTACATTTCTTCTACAGACAGTAAAAAAAAGCTTTAGTAGACTTTTCGCGAAATAGGCCCAGTGCACTGGGGGCAAATTACGGCATTCGATATCGAACGAAATTTCCATTTAAGTTGTATTGAAATTTCGATCGGTATCGAATGCGGTAATTTGGCTCCTGTTCTTTATTGTTATATTAAGAAGTCCAAATACATGTTTGTAGAACGTATTAAAATTATTGCATAAATTTTTCAGCAAGTTATTAAGACAAATGACACTATTAATTTTCTTAAAATTTTTGGTATGAATGTTATGGCTTCATCAATGTTCAAACAGATTTTGCAAATTAGATACTCAACAGTTTTTAGTTTTAGTTATTGAGCTTTTTTTCTTTGTCAGAAACAGCAGTAAAAACTTACGTGCAGTAAAAACTATTTCAACAAATATTTATTTCAACAACATTTTACGACTTTTATAATTTGGCATGTACAACTTACAGGCATACCTGTATGCTTGTATGAGCATGTACGAGCATGTATACCCGCATTATTCGTTTAATTAATGGCCGCAAAAAATTTTTTATTTAATATTTAACATTTACAAGTTGGCTGCTTTTGCATGTACGGCCAATTAGTTGCCACTGCAAGAGAAGAAATATATTGAAATTAAAAATTCTATGAAATCTGCAAATAAAAGAGTCATAAAAATCTGACAGAAACAGCAGCAATTGTTTCTGTATGCCGAGGAATATATTTACAAATATCAATACTTTACACGTTTATTTGCTTCGATGTGCAACAATATGTTTCTTGTTTGTTTTTGGACTTGCTATTAAAATAAAACAATTTAATAATATTTTACTAATTAAGATAACGCTAAGAATGATCGCGTGGTTTAGCCATATTTTCTTAGCGCTGATTGCAAAGAATTTAATTATTTCTAGCATTTATTAAGCTATAAAATATGTATAACTAATATTTCATAATTTTATTATAAGCAAGTTACGATACGAGTATTTATTCCGAACATATCTGCCCACGTAGTAGTTCAGTTGCCATGTGCGCAAGGATTTGGCATGACTATGAAGACATTGGAAGTGACTGCAGCGTTGCAATGTACGCACTCCTGAAAATATTGTTTCTGTTAAGCTGAAAGTCCATATTATCCGTTCAATGCATTTGCTTTTGTAAATTCAAGTTATATGCAGTGCCTTTTATACGCCCAGCATTTCTCTTATGTTTTAATAGAACAAAGAGCAGGGTGATATAAATATTAATATTATTATTGAAAAAAGTAAATTTGCAAAGTGTCGCTGCACAGATGCCGACGGTGTTGTTAAACCGAATTTGTATCCGTTACTGTGACTGACTGCACACGACTTATGCCTCCACATTAGAAGTAACAACGTAGTTATTCATGGAAAATACCTCATAAGAGCCGTAAAACTATGCAGTCATCTGAGGTGTTGAAATTAACTAGTGCGAGTTAGATGCAAAAATGCAATAGTTGCCAAAGAGACTAGATGTTTACTGACTCAGAGCCAGTTTTCTTAGGTAATCTTTATATCTAAAAAATTATTTTATCTATTTTGAGAATAAAACCCCGTATATGTACAAGTTTAGGCAATTCAATTTCAATCAAACGAACTTCACCTGAACAAAGCGAAAACTCCCCAAATATTCAATATTTTTCTGAAATTCCCCCCAAAAAATGTATGGTTTTCTCAAAGATTTGTATTTAAAAAAAACTTTAAAAAGATTAAATTTTAAGAAAATATTACGCACAAACGTAAGTATATATAAAGAGAGTTGTATATCAAAGTAAATGCCTTAAAAAAGAGATTTCATAAACATTGAAATCAACTGCGGTCAAAAACATCAAGATTTGTCGATTTTGTACATGTTAATACAACTAAAAAGTTTGAGCTTAATATTTAAAATCAAAGTCTTCTCAAAAACCTGTTCTCTGTAAATGTTGCAGTAGAATCAACACTTAAAACCTACAATCCATTTAGTTAAAACTTACAGCTTTCATATTCAATAAGGACAATAAATTATCTAGTACTGAGAAAGCATCTAGTAAAACTTAGCTATAGAACAGCGGTGGAAAATTCAGTACATTTTCTTCTCAAAATGCCTCAGTACTGCCATGACATTTACTTTAATAAAAACATCAATACACCGGAAGTTCCATATTTCTTCAAGAGCTCCAATTACCACTGGACTAGACAAACGAAATAAACCAAAATGCATTAAATATTTATGATAATTAAGAATGCATGAAATTTAATATTTTCATTTGTGAAAAAGTACCATTAAGGCGAAAGAAGTACTCAGTTAAGGCTCAGTACCATTTAAAAATTTGCGTTTAATACTTTTAAACATAATGTGTCTAGTTTCTCCCTATTTTAGGTATATATATATATATATATATATATATATATATATATATATATATATATATATATATATCTTTAGTTTTAATCCTGTATAATTAAATAAAATGCACTTGTACAATTTTTATTTAAAATTATATTTATTTTAAAAAAGATATAAAAACTTACGTAAAAACAAATTAAATATTTAGTATTTCTTTTTTTTAGGAGTAGGACCAGCACTGAGGGGATAACCCCTACACATGCAGTGCATTGCGCTGGAACTAGGAAAATAGATTTTGGGAAGGAGGATAAAGGGAGTGGTGTCTGTGGATATTCGACTTGAACCCCCTCAAATTGTAAGCGGCGGGGAACACATCTGCAGGTAGTTTGTTCCACATACGGACTGTTCGGCCAAAAAACGAATTTTCTCTGTAATGCGTAGTGCGATTCGTTGGAAAATCGGCCACAAACGCATGCGCTCTTGATGAAAAACGCGTTGAGCGTAAGAAAGAATGGGTTTCAGGAACAAGTTCCCTAATTTCACCAGAGCACCTGCCATTATAGTAACGATAGAACAACGATACGCACCCCACATTGCGACGATGCTCAAGAGAGTGAATAGAGTTGGCTACCCTACTGTCTCCGATGAGTTTTATCGCCCTCTAATATACGGCCCAAACATGAGAGTTGTGTTCCATCTTCGGTCGGATGTAAGTGGTGTAAATATTAAGAAGATCAGAAAGGGTGAAGTATCTCTTGCACCGTCTTAAGAAGCCAAGGCACTTGAATGCTTCTTTTGCGACCTGAAAGACATGTTCCGTCCATCTGACATCACACTGCACTTTCATGCCCAGAACATCAAGAGCCCCTGCCTCCATAATACTTACACCACCCATAGAAACAGATGAAGCAGCATGGTCATACGTACGTCGACGCGTAAGCATACAACACTGGGTCTTACGGGCATTAAAATCGACCCTGTTCGCCTGACCCCATTCGGAAATCTTCGCGAGGTCGCTATCCAGAACGTCATTCATAAACTGCCTTCTCGTCTCGATTTCAGACGTTGACGGCGTGCAGTTAAATGATTAATAATGCGAAAGGCTGCTATCATCTGCGAAAGAGTAAATAGGACAGGAAGTTTGGGAAAGTAGATCGTTGAGAAAAATTAGAAATAGAGTAGTATTTCATTGCTTATTAATGTACCTACATAGTACATATCGCTCTCGTTCAACAATACTGTATTAACTCAAAAACTTCAAAGTTTTCAGGAGAGACAAAAAACTGTTTTCTTAACGCTTAAGGAAGTTTTCATTAACAAACGTTTGGCAATATTTAGAAAACCCATCAATTATTGTATTGCGCTGCATAACCTTTTCATTTGTTCATTGTCTGCAGATAGAAAAACAATTTTTTCAGTTACTATCATTTTCTTGAATTATTTTTGTTTTTAAGAAGCAAATATTTTGAGTTGTGTTTTTTTATATGAAATTCATTGCTGTATTTAATATATTTTTAATAAAACAGATATACACGAAATGAAAAAAGACTAAAGTAAATAACGGTTTTAAGGCTAAATAAATGCTAACAACCGCTAAAAAGTTTAAAATATATATTTTCTTAAATTAAAAAAGTTTAAAATATAATTTTTCGTAGTATGAATCGCAATACTTTTTAGGAATTATGTTTCTCTTGACTAGATCTATAATATCCTTTCTTTTATTTTCCGACAGTGGCATGTTTTTTTTCGGACAACTCATTTTGTTAATTGAACTAATAAGACTTTTTTATTTCAAACATTCGCTGATCAAAATTACATTTTTTGCTATATTGCTTAAATGCAAAATGACAAGGTGATAGATAATATTACAAAGTGTCATTAAAACTATTTCATCAAAACAGTAATAGCTCAATAAACAGCAAAATTATTTCACGAAAACAGTAACAACTCAAAGAAAAAGTTAAGCATTATTTCATGAAAACAATCATATTTCGAATCAAAACAAAAAATTTGCTTAGCCTGAATCAATTAAACAGTTGCAACTAAAAATACTACCTGACTAAAAGAAACTTTTGTTATTAGAACAACAACTTAACTCAAAATACTACTCTTTATACGAAAAAACAATTATTTGTTAAGGCCAATCACTTCAAACAACTCAAAATAATTTTGTTTTCTTGATTCACAAAAATAACCCATTTCAGCAGTTCACAACCTGTAATTTTATTAAGAAAGAGTAGTCAGAACTATGGGAATTTTTAACCATAGGTAGACATAAGTGTTATGTATTGTTTTTTGCCAAAAGGATAAAATAAAAAAATTTTGAGTTAATACAGTATTGTTGAACGAGTGCGATATGTAAAATACAAACTAACTGCCTATTTCTCATTGTCGAACGAATTCTTTCTTTCGTACAAATATACTTAAACCAAAAACAAAATTTTATAAATTGTTTTTGTTCCAAATGTATTTATACGAAAGAAAGAATTCATTCGACAATGAGAAATAGGGAGTTAAATAAAAATATTTATTTCAAATGAGGTATTATGAATTTTTTCCGCATCTTGAAAACAAGCACCCATTCCTTTTTTAAATTTTTTTTTCACAAACTTGGCATTTTAACATTTGGTTTATACCTTTTTTTATAAATATCTCAAATACTACTTGTATCTATTTATTTATCCTTCACAGAAAATATCACGCCACATGCTATAAAATAAAAACTCTCTAATGCTTTTTCTTTATGAAAAAGTTGCTATTATTACATTAAGGACGATTATTACAACTTGCCTTTAATGCAGCTGATAGTAAAAGGTAACCATAGCTAAAGTAGGGAATAAAGTGAACTTTAAAATTTTTCATTATCAAACTTCTTTATAAAATAAAATTAATCTTTTCAAAAATATGGCAGTACCACAGAAAAAACCGATTACTTTTGACAAGTTGACATTACATAGTGGCATCATTAAAATGACGAAAATTCAAGAAAGCGGGGAAAAAATTATACGAATGAAGAATAGGTACTGTTTCTTTCACAGACCAGAAAATAGGGCAACTTCAAATTCATAAATCTTACGTTAAAAATTAAAGTTCAAATCGGGTTCGCTTTACCTTATTAGCCACTTTTAGCTTAAAGTGTACTCATGATAATGACAAACGAGTTATCTGTCTGATAACACCTTAACTTTAGCTATTGGCAAGTTGTAATAATGGCCCTAAGTGTTGTGTTTTTGGATATATGTTTAATTTTAAACATGTTTCTTATTGTTAAGTCACATTGAACACATTTTTAAACACACTTGCTTAAAAAGGGACCATTTTGTCATAATAATTAGTACTTTGTTTAAAATAGGACAAATTATGTTTGTTTCTCATTCATTTTTTTGCTGCACAATCGAAATTCACGTAATTTTAAACAACAAGGTTTTTTTAACAAGAATTTATGCAAAATATTAACGTAAATTCCAGCAAAAGCTTTAGAGTGTAGGTCGTGTACAGTCAGTCAAAGTAACGGAATAAAATACAGGTTAACAACATCGCCGACATATGGTCTAGTCACTCCGTCGGCATCGGTGCACCAATATTTTGCAAATTTACTTTGTAAAGTATTCTACGAATAATAATAATATACGGGTGGCTGATGAAAGCCGCTACCAAAAAAAATGTAATAACTTTTTTTCTATTTAATAAATGTGATCCATTTTTTTTTATTTTGCAGATTGATTCTTAGATTTGACAAAAATGGATAACTGGGACATCGAAACAAGAATTTGGATTGTCTGCCGTTATCACGCACTGGAGTCCGTAGTTTCGGTTCAAAGAGAGTATAGGCGCACATTTGGCGGCAATCCTCCGAGCCGATGGACCATAATGAGACTTGTAAACAATTTTGCCGAGCATGGGACAGTCAACAGAAGACCTTACCATCGAAACCCTTCAGTTCGAACGGAGGAAATAATCCAAGAGTTTCGACAAGAAGCTTATCTGCTCAAATGGGTATAAGCAGACAGTAATTACAGTCAATTATGCATAAAGATTTGGACTTATTCCCATATAAAATTCAAATGGCCAACAAACTGAACGCTGCAGACTTGCCGATTCGCTTGGAATTTTGCCAGAAGATGCTTCAAATGGTGGGAGAGAATGGAAACATGTTGAACTGTCTTTTCATGTCTGACGAGGCCCATTTCGATTTGAACGGCAACATAAACAAACAAAATTGTCGAATATGGAGTGCTTCCAACCCACAGACACTCCATGAGACGGAATTGCATCCACTTCGTGTCACAGTGTGGTGTGAAGTCTCATCACGCTGCATAGTCGGGCCCTACTTCTTCGAAGAAAACGGCCACTCCGTTACGGTTACTGGAGACCGTTACTTGAGCATGTTTAGAGAGTTTTTCTATCCAAAATTACGCCGAAAGAGAATTCCTTTTAACTCTGTGTGGTTTCAGCAAGATGGTGCACCTCCTCACATAGGCCAACCTGTTATGACAGAATTGCGACGAAAATTTCCCAATAAGCTGATATCCAGAAACTCCACATTCCGTTGGCCACCCAGGTCGCCTGACCTTACTGCACCTGACTTTTTCTTGTGGGGTTATTGCAAACAGGAAGTTTACAAAGCAAAACCAACAAATTTGAATGAACTAAAGCATTCAACTTCATTTTTGAAACATACAAATGAATAACACGCTTTTTCGATCAACAATTGCGGCTATTCCTGTCTCAACTCTCCAAGCAGTAATGAACAACTTTTTGCTACGATGCCGCACATGCACCAACGAGCAGGGGGGGGGGGGGGCATTTAAATTCCATTATTTTTAAAACAAATTAAACTATATTTAATAAAATTGAATGAGCTTTAACATGAATAAAAGAAAAATGTATTCCATACACTGAAAAAAAAGTTATTTGAGTTTCTTAAGGTAGCAATATTCATCAGCCACCCTGTATTTATAAAAACTTTGTATGAATATAACAAAATGATACCATAAGAACTTGTTTTTTTGAAGAAAAAATAAAAAGCGGCAAAAAATATTTGCCCAAAATATATAAATATCAAAATAGAACAAGAACAATCATGGTTGAAAAAACCCGTAACTTCATTTTTGAAACCCACAAATGAATAACACGCTTTTTTCTGGAAAGCATTTACTGCTTCCAAATTTTAGCAAAAAGTTGGAGTCTAGCAAACAGCTGACAAGAGAAAAATTTTTCTGTAAGTATTTCGTATCGAACTTTTAATTGTTCCGAAATTGGTATTACATTCGATATTCCAAGGCGCAAAGAAGTCAATATCCGTTAGACTCCGCTTAATTGAATTTAATTTAGCAGTAAAAAGTTCAATTCATAATACTTACATTCAAATTTAAGCTGCTGCCTTCAGCTAATAATAAAAATGAATCCTTCACACGTAGTTAAGTATAATAAAATTCAAACTAAAACATATTTGGCGTAGGTATAATGGAACAATATATTCAAAAAATGGGACATGAAGAAAATTATGAAACGACAATAAAGAGGTTAAAACCGTGTTGCTATCGGTTTGATACACTTCTCGTAGGCAATTTCCTGTTAAAATGTGTATAAATAAGTTTCGTATAAAGTTTCGTACTAACTGTAATCAGGGGTGTCATAGAATCCAAGTCGTTTTGCTGATTGTCGGTTTTGCAAATCGATATTGGATTCATTTGGTGTCATGAAAACAAGTCGGTTTTGTTATTCTCGAACGTAAAATAAAACCGATATTCGAATCAGCTGTTTTAGGTTTTATGCTCATTTGTTTCTTTAAATGAATTTTTTTTTTTAAATTTGGTAAATTATAGTGTTTGTGCTTAAATTTTGTTAAAACTTGTGTTTTTAATAAAAAAAAGAGTTACAGAAAAGAAAATAAGAAGTGGGAAATACATTGTATCGTTATATTATTTACATTTGTTTTTACGTTTGTGTAATTTTACTGCTTTGTGAAAATATAAAACGAATTTATTGAATATATAAAAAATTATTGTTTAAGTATTAAAAAATTAAATTTCTATAAATAAAACGACCGCTGCAGTTGTTCCATATTTGCTGTTAGTGGAAGAGCGCGCAGAAAAGGCGCGAAGAAGACTTTTGCGAGATTGTAGCAACCCGCTTGATCTTCCGCAGACAGCGTAATTACATTTGTTATAATCTGCGTTCTTTTTTAAAGCTGTTTTGCAGATTCATAGGTTATTACCGTTTAAACAAAGACGATTTCTGTATGGTACTAGATACAATTAAAGAATACCTTTCTAAGATCCCGCCATCGCTGCAGTTTGCAGCTTCGTTGCGATTTTTAGCTGAAGGGTCGTATCAAAGAGCTGTTGGAAACAATTCTAGCATATGTTTGGGTAGAAGTACAGTATCAACTATTCTGGATGCAACTTGAAATGAACTCTAAACAAAAGCAAAGAGAGATTATTTTTATAATATATACAAAATTCCTTCAATAATTGGTTGCATCGACGGGACACACGTAAAGATTATAAAGCCTACCTTTAATGAGCATCTATATATTAAGCGGAAAGGTTATTTTAGTATGAATGCCATGATTGTAAGTATGTATTGTATAAATACAATTTTATATCATAATTCATTTATTTACACTATGAAACTAATTTCTATGTACTATGCATTTATGTTCAGATTTGCGACAATGAAATGAAAATTCGAGCGGTAGATGCACGCTATTTCGGCTCAAGCCATGATGCATTTGTATGGAACATAAGTAGCGCCAGAGATTATTTCCTTGCCAGGTATGAGTCAGCAGAACGGACATCTAAATTATTAGGAGATGGTGGATATGGCATTGAACCTTTTTTGTTGATCCACGCTGCAACTCAAAAGAGTATAATTTAATATGGCTCAGTTATCGGCCCGTAATGGTGTGGAACGAACAATAGGAGTCTTGAAGAGCCGGTTTCGCTGCTTAATGAGCTCTTTACACCCAGAAAAAGTTGTAAAAATTATAAACTCCTGCTGTGCACTTCACAACATATGCAGAAACTATAATGTACAAAACAATGAGGAAAACATAATTTTGACACCCATGATACCGAAGATAATACGATATTACCATCAAATTCTTCTCTACAAAGTGAAGCTAAAAGGGATGAAATAGCTAATACCTTGTAACAAAATATCTACTCAAGTAAAATAAATCTAATTTATAACAATAAAAAAAAATTTATTTCATATATCAGGATATTTTTCCATAAACTCCATGAATATCGAGTTTTGGGTGCTATTTTCACGATTTCCCCTATTGAGAAAAAAAATTAAAATAATTAAAATTTTTTTACTAATTTATCTATTATTTATTTACTAATTTATTTACTTACATCTTCGTAAAAATTTAGCTGTTCAAAAATAAAAAATGGAGCTTTTAGCTTATTTTATTTATTTCCAATAACAAAACGACAGCTGTAAGCTGGTTGGATTATTTCCAATAACAATACCGATAACATTGGTTTCTGTGACACCTAAAACCGATATTAGTTCTAGTTCGAACATAAAACCGATAACATCGGATTCCATGACACCAAAGTATTTTTTTTGTCGGTTTCAAATCTAATTCCGATGAGATTGGTTTCTATGACACCCCTGAATAACTTAAAAATATGAATGTGATAACTTCTCATATTCAATTTTCGTTAAAATATTGGTTAAATAGTTGATATTCCTACTAACTAGCACCACTTGCAAAAGTGGAAAAATTGAACAAAGAACGCTGATGAGATGGCGTAGCGGCCTCGAAATCAGTACTGATCCGTTCTGCTGGTTTGATGATTATTAAAAAATATTCTTAATATTCCAATCTTAATATAAATTAATAAAAAATAGAATTTGAACAAATTCATTTATTAATAAAATAATAAAAAATGGTTTGCAGTCTTGCAGATTCGAACTTAAGCCCGTTGATAAAAATTAACAATTTAAAATAAATTTCTTCCAACAATTAGCCTATCAATAATAATTGAAAAGTTTTTCGGTTTGACAACTGCCTTCTTAGACACAGATTAAGTTCAATTTGTGGCAGAGTTTAGCAGTAATCTACACCTGTACCGCATGTGCACATATTGTTTAAAAGGCTAAAAGAAGCCATCAGCATTAACAACAAAATGGTTATTAACACAAGCAGATATCAAAATATATTGTACAAATTGTATTTGCATATGAAAATTAAAATGAAATATTAAAAAATTGCAACATGAAATTTCGTCGTTATGTTTACAGTAGTGCACGCATACTTCCCTACATGTGTGCGGCTGTGTGTGTAGTCAAGTAAGTGTACATGAGATCGGAATAGTACGGAATTTAGTGGAAAACATCTCATATCTTATAATCAAATGCTCACTAACACATTCCAGTTATTAACTAATGCAGTCTGTAAAGCTTGAGACCCATACTTTGGCAGCTCTCGATTTGCTAGATTACTGTTAACGGCACAATCAAGCAAAATTTTATGGCGCTCAACAGGCATTTAACGTCTTAAAATTTTAACAAAAACTTAGTCAATCAATGGATGGCGATGATGATCTAAGAGAAGTGAAGATACACAGGTAAATGCCGCATATCCACTTACGCAGTCAAGTGCAATCGGGTATGCGGATTAGTTTAACGACATTCAAACTGTAAATAATGCTTAAATATGTACGAGTATTTACCTCATATTTTGGCACATCTGACAAGAGTGTTACGTTCAGTCAAGAAACATAAAGCAGTGCCCTGACATTGTGCGTGCGTGTGAGTGTGTGTAATTTGAACATTTCAAAGTTAATTGGAATGAAAAGTACTCGTAACCATGTGTATTTGTGATGAAGTTCTTTTACTGCCGTATTCTTAGCAAATGGTACTTGCGGAGTTCTTTTTAATTCTAGGGATGCCCATAAAAATGTCGTAAACATTTCCAACGTCACAAGCTGTACAACTAAAAGTTTTACGATGGCACAGTCTAGGGCAAATAATAAAGATTCATGTTTTACATTGAAATGGCAGTACGAGTAGTCATGTGCATTTCAACGACTTCCCATATGAACGCTAGTTTATAGAAGCTTTTCAACATCCTCATGGTTGAACATTCAAATTTGATTTGATTTTTACGGGTGGCAGCAGATTTGGGCAGAAAATTAATTTCTTAAGTCCGAAAAATTTCATGAAATTTTCCATTTAAAATATTGTGCTATTTGGCTGGGCTACTTGCGAATTTTTTTAATTAGGAGCAGCATTTAAGGGATAACGCTTATTCATGCGATGCATTGCGCTGGAGCTAGAAAAGTTTGTTGTGGGACGGAATATAAAGGCTGTAGTGTTTATGAACATTCGAGTAGAACCTTTACTTGCTGAAGATGACAGGTCAGGCATCGCTGGGTATTTGTTCCATGTACGGGTGGGTCGTTGATAAGTAGGAAGAAAAGTGCGGGCTTCGGGAAAGAAATACTTGATTTCATTAGAGTAGCGATAAGATATCGAAATGCTTCCCACATTCGGAAGCCATAAGGCCCATTGTGACGCACAAAGGACTACAACCTACTCATTCCTATGATGTACTGGTATATCAGTTCTTTATAGATATCGAAGCCTACGCTCGGATAGCCACATAAAAGGTGTCGAACTGACTCTTGCTGTTCCTTGCCGACGGGTTCTGACTTTTCTCGTTAGGAGTTGTTTGGTCCTAGCACTTCTAAATGAGGGCGAAAGAGTTCTGTATACTTTGGAACTGGTAATCGTAGGCCACCAGAGCGCCGCGTTCCTCTGCGTCCACTTCTTAATAATGCTTCACAGCTCAACTAAGTGAATACCAATATCCTTGTGTCAGTCTGTTTCTTGCGCATTCTTAACCATTTAGATCCCCTGTATGGCTTGATGCCCTGGAATCCAAACAATTTTGGTGCAATGTCTTTCAAGCTGAGCAGGAGATTGAATGCATGTTAATATTTTACCTGATTATTGCCTGAATCCAGTGCTGTACTTGCGGCCAGACTATCTATACAGACGTCTCTAGTGCTAGGGTTTAAGCAGAGCCCATCGATTCTATTTGTAGTCTATTTTATCAGGAAATTCAGCAAATAATTGAGACGGACAATAGTGGGAGCTAGGTGAAGCATTGCTCCCGGACAGGCCTGAGGAGTTGACTTCATTGCACAGAAATAGATTCTAACCTTTGCCCAGTATAAAGAGATATGAGAAAAGTACATATAGACAGTCAAGAAAAAATAGTTTTTAAAGCGGCGGTCCAAACATGCGAATTGCAATTGTGAGTAGAATAACTAGTCGGGAAATCAGATGAAGTGGGTTATTTCATACATCGCCTTATTGATTGTGTTCTGTTCATTTAACATCAAGAGCTTCAGTTTCTTAAATATTTGCGCCACCAGTAGCTGCAGACGAAGTCGTATAATCGGGCATGCGCCGGTGTGTAAGCAACCTTCCGACATATTCTTTCGAGTTTTGCTTTATCAAGCGGATCGGTGAACATTTGGGCATTCGTTAAGAGTTGTTCAAATAATAAGCATCAGTTTTTACTCTTTTAAGTACAGCAGGAAGTAGTAAAAGCTGTAGCACGAAGGCGTTGCGTTTTGTATATTAAAATAGTATCAGGATTTTTGTACGATAGATACAGAATGCTTCTCTGTGAATGTGAATGAATTCCTGGATGTCTAATAAAGCAAGAATTATTCTTCAATTTAATTGAAATTTGCTAGGAATTGATGAGCATTCTGAAACTGCTATAACTTTTGAATGGATCAATCGATTTCCACGGGATCACTGGTGGTTGATGCAGTTTTTCGAGTTATATAAAAGAATCGCGATCACTGATTGATGAGATATATTATATCAGAGTTTAAAATATATACGTTTTCTCAGAATTTTTTTGGCCACGATATCTCACGAATCCATTAACAGATTTTGATCCGATTAGTGGCGATCGAAGTGGTCTTTAATGTCAAGGGTTGACTAGTGGAATCGAACGATAAAAGTTACTTAAAGGAAAAAACAAATTTAAAATTTGTTTTTCGTAGTTGGGATCGGTTTCAATTCAAAGGAAATCTAAATTTGATATAACAAACACATACGTACAGACATTGTGACACCCCCTCAGGAGTAGCCCAGGAAGTTTTATGGGAGCTTAGAACTTTGAGATCTGGTATTAACCAGCGTGAAGTCAATAAGTTACTGAGTTTTTGAAAATTTTAATTTTCTTAACGGGAAGCTAGAAATATTCACCCTTATTCTATTTGTCAACGTCAACGTCACGTCAAGACAATATCTAAAATAGGACACTTACATATCCTTTCTGTGCAACAATTAACTACACCTGCCAGCCTCTTACTACTCTCTATGTCGTTGAATATAGCAAAAAGTTGTGAGAAATTGACAATTGTTGAAGAGAATGAGTATAGAAGTGCTCTAACTTTCATATTGTCTTGACGTGACGTTGACAAATAGAATAAGGGGAATTTTCAATAATTTTTGACGAGACATCAATGCCTTTGTCTAGAAGACACAATTTCCAATTATAATTTGATCAAATTAATTTTGCCTATCGGTATCGCCCGTGTTTATTTTTGAGTATCGGTATTGCATCGGCAATACCAAAAATAGCAAGAGACTATAGAATAATTCGAACGCAACGCAATCATTTCGGTACAGTGTTCCACAAGCAAGACTTAAGAAAGTTAGAGACCGAATCTACGCAGCTCGTCTGCAAAGACTCTAAATTAATATATTGCGCATTTACTACTTTAACAATTAAATCATTAAAGCCAAATTCTAATTGCAGTCATTGTTAAAATTGTGTTTAGTAAAAAAAAGTGGCACAATGACAAGCCAAAAGTCAGAAATATATTAACAATCGTAATGCAAGGGCGAGCAAAGTTGATATTGTGTTCTTGTGTGCAAATGTAATTGAAACTGAATTCAATTACTCGTTTAATATGAAATTGTTTCAATTAAGAATGCATGCCGCAATATACCATTAGTCGCATAAATGTCCTAATTGTGCAATTAAGGAACAGGTTTTTTATTTATTTTTTTGTTTTTTTTTTTAAATCAAAGGGGATGATGGCCTCACCTCATCTTGTTGTTATAGTTTTGCGCTTGGAAACTTTAAATTATCTCTATTTTTCCTTTACAGACGTTATTTAGAAATCATGATTTTATTCTTGGGAAATATCAAATCACCACTAATTTATTGCGGAATTTGGTGAGAGTATTTTCCAAACAATTTTGTTTACACCACGCTATTTAACCAATGACATTCCGTCCATTTTAATTTTATGTAAATTTTTCTAATCTTTTCCTTCACCCTAAATATTTGTTTTAACATTAATAAGTTTATACAGTCACCTTTGAAGTAAAACAAACATGTACATGACATGATACGCGCGTGTAGCAGAATTCATTGCCACGTTGTTGTTCAAGAATATGATATGCAATTCACAGGAGTATCAAAGCACTTTGATATGCAGTCGCGCTCATGACGAAAGTGTTAGATACTAAACGAAAATGTTTGTAAATTGTTTAGTAACAAGCCAAAAGAACAACTACAAAAAGGTGTATAGAAATAATAAGAATAAAACAAAAACATCAACAACAAAATGCAATCGGTAAAAGGGACGTATGAGTTGCGATGATTGCCTATGATGAACAATTGCAAGAAATATGGAAAATATGTATAAAACCATGACCATTAAAATATCTTAAATATTCAAATATTTACACAAAAAACATAGAAAATATGCATACAAATGAAGCTGCAGAACAAAAACAGGCCTGGACAAGAGTGCATTGTTATTGAGAGGAGGTACGGCTATAAAATTTTTATGAACAAAGACAATTTCTTAAACAAAAAAAGATCTGCGATCATCTCGAGGAAAATGACACTGACATAAATAACCTTTTAATGAAATTTTATTTGCAAATTATAAAATATTGGAGCTTGTCCAACAAAAAGTTTGATTTAAGGAAATACTCGTGGATGAGAAAAACGGGCGAAATAATTTTAAAACGGTTTTATCCGAACGTAATATTAATACAGAGAAAAAAAATAATTAGCCGCCCAAGTAAAAGTTCCAACTAGCTACACGAAAAATGTTTTATCTTTCTTCATCTGTCTTCTTAATACTCTTCCATCCATTCTAGTTCCGGCGCAAAGCCCTGCGTATGTAGGAAGGGGTCATCCCCTGAGCGCTTGTGCAATTAAAAAAAAAAAAAGAAAAAGAAGATACTCTATTCGATATCGATCGAAATTTGTATTTCAATTGCAAAGAAATTTCTTTCCATATCAAATGCAATATTTTGGCCCCAGATCGATCTAAGCTTTGATGTCGAAATAATATTTGAATTGAAAAGTCAGAGAGATTCACTCTGAAAGGAAGCTAATGGAATCTGTAGATCCTTTAGCAATCGGTTTAAGATTTTTTTAACACATCCTCTTAAGTCGCAAATACAGCTCCCAAAGCGTTTTATCTTTTCAACCGAAAACAGCCACGATTTCTGGCGGAAAACTAATCAAAAGATATTCGGACTTACAGGCTAGCATTACAAGCTACCAGCCACAGCGGCCTAAACTAGTACAAGTAAATGAAAAGAAATATTTATTTTAAATGCGTATGGAACTGATCAATTGTGTAATTATAATGTTTTATTGCTAAGAAATATACCAAAACTGCGGACGAACAGTGAAACCTGCTTGCAAGGGTCGTGATTGCATGTCTTCGCATTTATAAAGGGTAGACGAATTTGAGGTTAGAAAGTAAATTGGCTTAAAACCAGGGACCGGAAATAAGAGTTATTTTTCAATTTTTGAAGAAATAAATCATACATAAATGAACATCGTAGAAAACTTTTAATTACACCATCATGATTTTTAGGCAAAATGCATCCAACATATTGCATGATTTTTAAATTTTTGATTTTTATTTTAACAATCAAAAGTAAGAGTTATTTTTGATATTTATTTTTTTAAATGAAAAATAAGAGTTATTTTTGATTTTTATTTTTTTAAATGAAAAATAATAGTTATATTTGATTTTTATATTTTTAAATGAAAAATAAAAGTTATTTTTGATTTTTATATTTTTATATCAATAATAAAAATCAATTCAAAATTCGTGATTTTTTTGATAAAAGTCATAACAGTTACGGTCCCTGCTGGAAACATAATTTTTTTTTACAAATTAAGTAAATGAAATGAAAAGTAGAAATATGGGAATTAATAACAGAATATGATATCAGGCAAATGTCCACCTCTAGCACGTCGGGAGACTCCGCTGCTTTCACAAAATTTTTTACCACATTTTGCACTAAAGCTTCGCTTATCCCGTCAATGCAGTGCCGAATTTCATCTTTCAGAACGACAGTTGTTTGTGGTTTGTTCAAAGGGCCCCATAGAAAATAATCCAGAGGAGTTAAATCATAAGAACGAGGCGGTCAATTGACATCGCCAAATCAAGAAATTACGTGACTGGGAAATTTCTCATGAAATAACTGAATTGTTTGGCCGGCTGAGTGGCTTGTGGCGCGGCCTTGCTGACAGCTAATTTCACTAATGTCAACATTAACAAATTGCTCCCACAAAAAAATCGGTTATCATTGTTTGATAGAGCAAAGAATTTGACAGTGACAGCACATTTTCGAAAAAATAAGGCCCAATGATGCCACCTGAACACAAACCGCCCCATATAGTAGCTTTCTTTACATGTAATGGTTTTTCGAGGATTGTGAGCCCAATATGCGCAATGTTGGAAGACGCCTAATTAAAAATTGGCCCCCAACACTAAAGGTAATTTTGTTAAAAAAATTTTTTCTTTTCGTTAAATTTTTCAAACAGCCACTTCACAAAAGTTCGAGACAAACAATGGTTGGCCGGCGTTACATTTCCCAGCTTTTACTAAATAAATGTCAAAGGATAACATCTCAATGCTTGACATTTCATCATTTGACAGCCAATTTATTTCACAACCTCAAAATTTGCCCACCCTATATATCCTTAAACTGTTCTCGGTTCAGGAAATCAATTTAGAGCCTCCGAAAAGCCTTCTAGTTTACACATTTTCACAAAAGGACAATTTTTCTTGGAGTTAAATGGGCTTCCGTCCTTAACAGCAACCTGCTAGCCTATTTCCAAGAGAAATCAAAGTGTGCCAGTTCAAATGTTTAGGGCTATAACAGAAACACTTGAAATAGAATATTTAAGTTCCACTGATTGAATTTTAATAAAAATCATTACGCAAAAAGTTGTTTAAAAAAACTGTCTCAATCATCAATTCATCCCTTTAAATTCTTCAACAGCGTAATTTTTGTGTAAATATTTGGAAACATCCATCTATAGTGGAAAAATAGAAACAGACAACTTTTCAAAAGCTATTAACACCAAACCCACAAATAACAACAATAACAACGACACAAGAGACATCAAATAGCAAAAATATTGAAAATTTTTCCATAAATTTCCTTCCACAGATTCTACATTTCCCAACGACAACAACAACAACGACTACAAAAATAAATTAGCTCATGAAATAACGCTTTGGTATTACAAAGTCATTTATTTCTATTTTTGATTTTGATAGAAAAAATTTATTAAGCATATCCGCTGGTTTGGTTAATAGATTTTTGTATGCATAAAAATAAACCGTCAAAAATACGTAAGAGCAGACAATCACACAAGCAAACACTTAACCAACATCATTATCAATGGCAGGAGCGTGAAGTAAAAAGTGTAAGTATTGGAAGTTATTTCAAAAAGAAGTAGGACAAACGACACAGAGTCTCATGCGCTTAAACAAAATTTAAGGTTTTCAAAAGATGCCTTTTTAAAAGGTTTCACAATTGTGGCAGCAGCTAGATCAGTGGCAGAGGTTCGGCAACATGATGTAACCTTTAGCAAAGATATTGTGTTCCTGTTATCGTATTCAAATTATTTGAATTAAATTGACGAGTTCCGCATCGGATTTATTTTGGAGTTAACTGTTCTACAGCTAAATAGTTGTTGCTTCTTAATTGAAATCATTTTCTCTTTTAGGCAGAAATATTTGTTTCTCCCATTTAAATCAGTGTTCCCATTTTGCTAATTTTTAACATGTTATTTTTCCCGCAATATGAATAAACTCATACGCAAATTGTGTAAGACTACAAGGCTAACAGCAGTATTCACAAAAAATAAAGTAGACTTGATCAACACTTTAAAATAAATTTTCTATGAAATTTTTACTTTAAAGCACACTTGAAGTACACATTAATTTTTGTGAATACAGCAGTAAGTGTTCCAAAATGTGCTTTCAATTCAGGAAGACATGGTAAATTTTCCAATGCGCAAGGGAAAGTCAACAGCAGTTTTAATTATACAACTTACACAGCGGAGCAGAACAACTATACTTTCGTCATCAGTACCCATGTGTGGTTTTGTTTACCTCTACTTATTAGGCGGCTTAACTGAACGTGATAACAGGTTTTATTGATACATATTTTATTGCATACGAGAAGTACATATATCAAAACGATGGTAACACACTTTAAATCCGCGTGTTGCCATTTTGATTATTTTCTTCGTGTTCTATTCAAAACATATTTAGATTTTAATTGAATTAAAAATCCGATGGAAAATGCTTTCATAAATATTGTCTTGCAGTTCCAAATGCAAAACAAATTGGAATTGTTCCATTACCACAATGGACAAAATCGACCAAAATTATATACGTTAAACGGCAATCTATAAAATTTAAGATTTGAGCTTCTTTTTATGCCCTCCATAAAAGAATTGGAGGATATATTCACTTTGTCATTCCGTTTGTAACGCAGCGAAATATCCATCTGAGACCCCATAAAGTATATATATTCTTGATCAGTGATGAAATCTAAGACGATCTGAGCATGTCCGTCCGTCCGTCTGTGGAAATCAGGATTCAGTCCAAACGAAAAGAGCTAGACTCTTGAAATTTGGTATAAATATTTTTTGAAGGTTATAGCAGGTTAAGTTCGGAGATGGGCTAAATCGGGCAAGAGGGAAAAAGTTCCCCTAAGAAGAACTAAACCAACCTCTAAAAAACAACATAATTTTTAATTTTTTTTTTTTGTAATTTTGTTAAGCAAATGATATGTTTTTATATTAAACAAGGTCCAACGCGTTAAACTTGGAGCCAAAAAATAAAAAAAAATATTTTTTAGACCCCCCCCCCCCTTTACTGGGCGTTATATCTCCCCCACGGCCCTTGCCAGAGAGACTCCGGCAAAATACAATTCTGATACCTTCCAAAAAGAATGGGACCCCATAAACTATATATATTCTTGATCAGTGATGAAGCCTGATACGAACTAGCAATGCCTATATGTTCGCCTGTGGAAAACATGATATAGTCTATTTTTGGACACCGCCCCCTTTAGTGGGCGTTGATGTACGATATTGTATGCAAAAATAGTTTAAACATTGAACAATTTGTATTCCTTAAACCTATAAGAAGCTGAGATGTTCTCTGATCTTGCAGAGGTGAAACGTCTCTCCCTCGGAATGTCTCTCTTAAAATAGAGATTTAAAATTGGGTACAGATATGTCTTAAAGGAGCTTTGTCCCAGCAAGTTAAACATTTTAAATTTACTTACTAAATATTTGGAGGGTATTTAAGATTCGACCTGGTCGAATATAACGTTTTTACTTATTTGATTATAAAAGTGTCAAGTAGCATGAAAAACTGTCCAAAAACTGAGAAACAGGACTGTTACAGCAATTAAAAAAAATTATTCGAAACTGTTTTACGAAAGTTCTATTTGGTTGCGATTAGTTAAGTCATTCTAGACTCTAGAATCTAGAGTTAATCGGTTTGCTCACTTACATATACATACACGTACGTTCGTACATGAATTCATATTCTCATCCAAATAAAAATCGTAATAATACGAAATGCATTTCATGCACATTGTGATTTTTTTTTTGGTCAGCATAATCGGTCAAATGTGTCCCCAATCGGGAGATGGCAGTCGATATCGTGGGGTGATATCTTCTTGTGACCAGAAACTGAGGATATGGACCTGGACGTTATGTGGTTCCAATAGGATGGTATCATTTCCCATATAGCCAATAAAACAATGGCCCTTCGCCTGGATTGTCCATTTTTTTAAATCTTGTCCAGGGTCCAGGAAAAATTACGTATGTCTAGGAAATATTAGATTTTTACTTTTTACCAAGGCGTGGCTCTAACAAATTCAAACAAATGCAATGTAACAAAAAAAAATAAAATAAAATTAAAAAATATAAACAACTAATTTGACAATAAAAGTTTTGTTTGAACTTCGCCCAATGAACCGATAGTTGAGACGCCTAGGAAGAGATTTAGCCGCCCATAATTTCCCATCGACTTATTATCCTTTTGTTTTATTTTGCTTTTAATGTTTTTTATGAAATATATACAACACTACCTCTGACGTCTTACATTTTTATTGGCCAAGGATTTTTCTTTATGTCCAGGAAGTTTTTGATGGGTCTCCAGTAATTTCACTTTCGGCATCTGGCAACACTATAGGCAACCGAAGTCGATCCGTAATTGTTATATATCCTTCTAGGATAATGAACATTTTTTGTTTTATTTTCATTTAACTTCGAGTGTTTCAGTTGCACCACCCTTTACAAGAAGAATGATTTACACTACGAAAATTTTAATTTTAAAATTTATTATCCGCCGACTGGCATAATGCAGTTTGTCATTGTTAAAAATTGATCATGTAAATTGAGAACAAAAAAGCCCACCGCTGAAATCATAACGAAACATAAAAATAATTAAATATGATTTGCAACAAGAAAATTCAACAAAGTCCCTGAACCACATAATCAATTCAATTACGTTTAACATTTTTGCGGGTTCCTGTGTAGAATTTAATTTCTTCAAGAGTTTTTGTTTTCCATTCACGTTTCGTGTCTAGCTCTGCGTCCATTGTTTGACTGGTCGTTTGGTCACTTGTCACCTGCCCTTTTAATCCCAAATGTGATAAACGTCTAACCCAGAATGTGTGAATCTTTCACAACCCATTAGCTTTGAGTTGGGTTCGTGGCACGAAATGTTTGTTTAATTTTGACACATGTGGTAATTCAACTGGAATCAATATTTATACAAAATTATTGGAAATTAAATATTTGTGGTTAATTTGCATTTTATTTTTGCACGAAAGAATTAAAAGTTTTTGCTTGTGAATAAACACACGAAAGACTTACAGACATTTATAAAGAGAATTTTCAACAATTTTAACGGCAAATTAGTTTTCAATATTTTGCCCGAAAATATATTAGAAAGTAATTAAATTAGACAAATATTTTTAAGCACAATCGCTACGATATGCGACACTGTGCGGTTGTTAATTGGAAAAGCTGGCCAAATGTTTGATATTATTTGCTTTACTGCTGGAGTTGCACGCATCATAAAGTTCATTGGGGTTATCGGGATGGCTTCAAGTGAAATACACAATGTCCCATCACTTAGAAATTGACTCTATTGTTTGTTAATCAAGGCCATAACTTAAGTTCGGAAGCAATTTGCAGTTGATATTATTTATTTTGAATAATCGATAATTATTAAATCAACGTCCAGATCCATGAGGTTGCTCAAAACACAAACTGCGCGGCTATTGTTTTGACATTTAACTTGCATTAATACAGTTTTCTAACTTAGAAAAACAAAATTATTAAAATTACAGAAAATATTTTATTGTTATTACTAGTCACATCCGTTGTGTTTGGCTGTATTTAAAAGAAAATAAACAATTTCTTTGTTTACTGGGTACTGCTCTCCTCCGCTATTGCCTCCAAGATTTTTTTTGAAAATGCACTTCATTCTAATAACAACAACAAATTCAAGGAGTCTAATATAGAAGTTGCGGAAGTTGTTGTCTATAATTACTTTACAAGAGGGGAAGTAGTCTCCTCCTTTCTAGACCATCATAATTTCTAAAAGATACTCTTAGTCCCTACTGCAGTCCACATCAAATTAAAGAGTCTTGGATAAGGAAAGTAAAGGAAGTAAAAATTACTTTTCAATGGTGGGAAGCGTTTTCCCCAATCCTATACCGATTTTGCTAGAAATGTTGTTTTAGTAACCCACATAAAATTTTTTACAGTTTCCATATCGTAGTAATAAGTATTTTTTATGGAGGTATACGTTTCACGCAACCTATACCTACAGAATTTTTCCGCAAATTTCACTCTATTGCCAGAGTAACCCACTCTATTGTAAAGAGATGGTGAAGATAATTTCACGCACATGTTTCACGCTGCTACGCCTCAAATGGTTCATATGCTGGGTCCAATTTTGGCATATTCTGTACAAAATATCGGCCAGTAACTCACGAATAAGTTCTTCAGTATTGCCTTCCAGTGAGTCAACCGTTACGAGATTGTCCATACAGACATCCTCAACATGGCCACACCAAAAATAGTATAAAGGCGTTAAATCGCATGATCTATACGGCCAATTGACCGCCGATAAACATGAAATAAACTGTTCACCCAACTCGCCTCTCAATTGGAACATTGTTTTGCATCCTGAATGGCATGTGCAGCGTCAGTCAGCCACGTCTAGGTCTTCCATTTATTTATTTATTTTTTTAAACTCGGATCAGCGCTCAGGGGATGGCCCCTACACATGCAATGCATGGCATGAAGAAAGAAGACAAGACAGAGATTTTTTGTAGCAATTTTCAACCTTTATAGTCGGCCTTGTAGCAAATTTTTTTTGCTACAAGGCCGACGAAGGAGAGTGCTGTTTTTCTGCTCTTTAGCACATGATTGTGTTAGTCGCTGCCAATTATGTTCAGTGATCAGTGCCATGCCTTCATCACTGAAACAGACTGACAGAGCAACTAACACAACTATGCACTAGATCAGAAAAATTCGACACAATATTCATGACTGAGCGCGCGGTTGAACTCAGGACTCTCCGCTTCATAGTCTCGTGTTAACTACTTCAGCCAACTGCATCCTCATTTTACTGCTAAACATGTTCCATTTGGTCTATAATTTAACTATTTTGGCAGAAAAAAAAGATTCGGAACATGAATAATTTGTATTTGGAACCAATTTGCAGAAGCAATACAATCCACTTGGATATCTATTTTGGAATGGATTTATTCTTATGTGATAAAAAAATCGGCTATTGCCAGCCTGTTACCGTGTAAGTGGCATATGCCTTTCCGTTTTTGTCACACTAAAGACATTTTACGATATTGCGTTAATATCAAAAGGCATGGACGGGTATGACACGGTCACTATTACCATCTCAATTAATCGTTCCATTAGTAATCATTATCACTTCTTTGCTCTTTCACGCAACTCTGTCTTGTGTTAATCTTTACGATATTTTTGTGTCATGTTAAAATTAACTTCTTAGATTAGTTTCAATTATACGGGCTGTTAAAAACATGTTCACGCTATGAAACTAGCAAATCTTTAAAAGAAACATAAAATGTAGGAAAGCGCCAAAAAAAATCTGTGCGATTTTTTGTTATAAAGTAGTTGACAGTATGTAGTCTATATTAGAGCAAATGCTACTGGGAATCAGTTTATAATATAAACTTTATGTGTACATGTTTGTGTGTGTGTGTGTGTGTCGTTATGCAGTTGAGTTAATTTTAAAAGTAAAATTTCAATTTCAGACCTCATTCTTTTATTTAACTTTTTTCTAAGCCACTGACATGCATACAAAAAATAAAATTTAAAACGTCTGGCAGACATTTAATAAACTCATATGTGGTTCAACGCACACAGCAATTTATATGGTCAAGTATCAATGTTAGACAGACGACAGTGTGTGACAAAAGCGCACACACACATATAACTGGCACTAGCAAATTACTTTGCAAATACTTGCCTACAAAGCATACGCTCATACATCCCACAGCAGTGGCACAAAGAAAGCAAAAGCAGAAAAAAACGCACAGAGAATGCCGCATAATCGTAGACATGCAGCCGCACAAAAGCCCAAAAGATCCAGCAAGAAATATCGAACAATGCGCAAAGAGGTACAAGATGACAACAGGCTGTCTATTGAATGAGACCAGAAGTGTGGGGCAAGGCTTGAACGTAAAAATGAATTGTTTTAGAAGGCAAGAACAAAAGTTCTGGAACAAAAATAAAAATCTATTATACGGTAGTATGAGTAACTCGTTCAAAAGAAGAGCTTTGCTATAATCAGGGGACATCCATTCGCGTGTGCTCAGCAGGTAATTTAAATTATTTACCCACATGCATGCGAGCTTAAAGCCATGCTGGCCAGTGTTACCAATCATGCATTTCTTGCCTACAAAAACGTTTTAGGTATAATATAATATGTGAGAATACAGTCGAAAAGAAACTACGAACACATTTTAAGGGAAATTTAATATCGTGTTAGAAGGCATTAAAAAGAGTAACGGAAGTCATGTTTACAATACATTTTATAGCGTAGGAGCTGGTTTGTATGGAAAACGAAAAACAAAGCAGCATGAAAAAGTCAAGGCTTTGCAACAACAATAGCTAACAAACAGACATTCTTGGAAATACAGCGACAGAAAGAAAATCGTTTTATAAATAATGGGAAACTTGAGTTTTATTGGTAAAATGCATGTGATATTGCAGAGTTGTAAGTTGTAGGTATAAAATATAACGAAAATGAAATTATTTTATGTAATATGTTTAATTATAATAAGAGTGCCTTTAGTTTACAAAATATTTGAATTAATTACACGGGACTGTATCATCCGCACATCCCAAGGTGTGCCACATTTGCTAGATGAGCTAACATAACCACAATGGTTGTAACGGGTGTTGCACTGGCAAAAAGTTAACCGAATTCCGTTTACAAAAATGTTTATTATATCAATATCGATCTTATTGACATTCGATTTTGTTGCGATTTTTATACCCTCCAAAAAAGAATATGGAGGGTATATTCTCTTTGTCATTCCGCAGCGAAATATCCATCTCAGACCCCATAAAGTATATTTATTCCTGATCAGTGATGAAATCTAAGACGATCTGATCATGTCCGCCAGTCCGTCCGTCTTTGGAAATCACGATTCAGTCCAAACGAAAAAAGCTAGCCTCTTGAAATTTGGTAAAAATATATCTTGAACGATAGCACAAGTTAAGTTCGGAGATGGGCTAAATCGGGCAAAAGGAAAAATAGTTCCCCTAAGAAGATCTAAACCAACATCTAAAAAATAACAAAACTTTTTTGTTATTTTGTTAAGCAAATGATATATTTTTATGTCAGAGAAGGTCCAACGTGTTAAACTTGGAGCCATAAAATCCAAAAAATTATTTTTGGACCCCGCCCTCTTTAGTGTACAAATTTAACAAATTGTTTTACTTGAGCTTACATTCCTTGAAAATAACATATTTAAGCTTTAATGACGAAGCTGAGACGTAACCTGATACTACTTACTTACTTACTACTTACTTACTACATATTTGGAGGGTATTTTAGATTCAACCCGGTCGAATATAACGCTTTTACTTGTTTTAATTAACATTTTTTTAAAAAGTTGCATGACTGTGCTGTTGGCTGAAGTAGTTAACACGAGACTCTATAGCGGAGGGTTCTAGGTTCGACGCTCAGTCATGAATATTCTGCCTTATTCTGTAACTATTTGTTGATGTCAACGTCAAGACAATATCAATAAAGGGATACTTGGATACTCCTTGCGGAGAACAATTGAATTCTGCTGATGGCCTCAGACTATTCTTTAGGGGATAAAAATTAACAAGAGGCTGTTAAATACAGATAATTGGAAACAGAAATAGTGTAAATAAATGTCCTGTGTTTGATATTATCTTGACGTTGGCGTCGACAAATAGTTACAGAATAAGGGGGATTGTGTCGAACTCTTCTGATCAGCAATAGTGCTTGGTTGTGTTAATTGTTGTCAACCTATTTCAGTGATGAAGGCATATCGGTGGTCACTGAACATAACTGACAGCGACTGACACATTCATGTACTAAAGAGCAGAGGGATAGCACCCTCCTTCGTCGGTCCTGTAGCAAAATATTAGCCGGCGAAGTAAAAGGTTCAAATAGCTAAAAAAGCTCTATCTCCTTAGCTTTCTTCATCTGTCTCCGCAATACTTGTTCATATAATAAGAGTTTCTAACTCCCAATACACACAATAAAACAACACTTCCGCCATTAAAAGGCGTTTTAATGTTCACAGAGTCAGAGAAAAAGAGAGAGAGAGAGAGAGTGAGGTAGGGAGAGAGAGATATGATGTCAAATATTTTCCATCGCTTTATACAGCTCTGGTATGCAATTTCCTAATAAAATTATTAGAAGTAAAAACGTTTATCATATTCAATACACATAAATACTCATGATGGAAGTGTAGCGGCTTTCAAAAACAGCTGTTGTGCTCTGCTGTCTAAGTTGAATAATTAAAACTGATGTTGACTTTCCTTTGTGGAAAATTTATCATATACTTCCTGAGTTTAAAATAAATTTTCGGAAGATCTTAATTGAATTTTATGCAGCAATAAAAAATTCAATACAAAATACTTACAGAATATTATATCAAGTTTACAACTTTTTAGCGGTAATTGACCACGAGTGCTATGTAAGAATCGGGAACTCTAATGGATCAGATATATAGCTTCAGAATATTAAAAATAAAGTTATTTTTAGAGACATTTTTCGTTTACGATATATCACGAATGTATCAACCAATTTTGAGTGGCGCTCGACGTCGTTTTTCAATGTCAGAAGCTGATAAGTTTGTGGAATCGATCGATAAATCCGTTAAAAGAATTTTTTAGGTTCTTTCTTGATATTATTCCAAATATACCACTCCGAATCGGTCCCACCATAAATCTCAGTTTGATACAATTCTTTAAAACGTCGAAAAGCAGGTCAGCTACTTGCACCCACACAGACATAGTGACACCCTCTCATGAGGAGCCAGAAAAGGCCCCTAGGAACTCAAAATGTTAAGATGTGGCAAAAACTAAATTTTTTCAAAACGGCTAAAATCAATTTTAGGAATGCCGCTGGCTGAAGTAATAAACGGGTTGACTATGAAGCCAAAAATCAGGAAGGAGTTCGATCTTTCACGTGGTCATGAATATGTGATAGGATTTTTTTGATAGCCATTAGTGAGTAGTTGTGTGAATTGTTGTCGGCTTGGTTGGCCACTTATCTCAGTCGGTATTGTAGTAAAATTTGCCGGCCAAGTAAAAGAATATATTTATAAAACGCTACTAACCATTCTTGCCAACGTTCAATATTTATAATAAGCCAACTATCGCCTCCCTTCTATAGTTCCGGCACAATGTACAATTAGGGAACATCCCCTCAGTGCCCATTGTAAAAAACAAGAAACTGAAATGAAACTGAAGCTGGATGATCGAAACATTTGGCGAATGATCGAAACATTTTACTAAACGATAAAGCACACCGAATTTAATTACAAATCAATAGTCAATTAGCAAATAATATATATGAGCACAGATGTGTCTAAGATTAAAATGAGCAGCAAAAATACTTTAAAATGCAAATTGAAGATGTACTGATATATTGGCATTAGTGAAAGTGCTGTACTCTCCTATGCCGAATCCAATATACCCTTCACAGTCATTTATGTATCTGAAATATATTCATACATTTATTTCAACCCTGGAAATATCTTTTCCATCTTTCTGAATTGCAAAGCTAATTTACTTCTTTCTAAAATATAAAATATATTTCATTGCCAATGAAAACCAAATACTTTTATTTGGTTACTTTAATATTCCAACTCTAGAACTGGCTTTTTGGCTCCTCATGTTTCTAATACCAATGAATTTCTAATAAAAACATCAAATATATATTGATGTGTAAAGAAAAATAAAAAATTTATTTTAGTTGGTTCCTTTTTTTGTACCAAATAGATTTAAATTCTCCAACCGTGGGAGGTGATCCCACGATTTTGTTTTATTTTCAATTAACTTCTTCCCGAAGTATAATATAGATTGGGTTTAATTAATACAAAAATAATGTTAAGTACCCAATTTTTACAATAGTTACTTTTAAAAGTTCAAACTTGGAATCCTGGTTTTGATTTTTAATATGAATTTAATCCTTCCTGAAGTAAAAAAATAGGTTTAATTAAGAAAATATTAATTAGCTTTAGCTAATTACTTTTATTATAACATTAATTAAGCTAGTGATATATTTTTATACAATTCTAAAGCAGATTTTGATAATTTTTATTTCCTGAAGACGTTAACGAAATATCGAATAAAAAATAAAGAAGTTTATAAAGAACTACGAGGGCGGATTGATACTCAAGCTACCTAAGTTAGGAAAAAAACATTATTTTTTTTCCAAAATCATTTATTTCTCAACATAGTCTCATTTTAACTCAATACACTTAGTAAGACGATATTCCAACTTTTTTATACCATCTGAATAATACGATTTTGGGAACCCCTCAAAATACGTGTTTCGGTAATCACTTCTCCGTTTGAGATGAACCTTTTTCCTGTGAGCCATTTTTTCAAGTTTGGAAACAGGAAAACGTCACTAGGAACTAAATCTGGACTATAAAGTGTATGATCAACCAATTCGAAGTGTATTTCACGAAATTTTAGCATCGTATCTAATGCTGTGTGAACCGGTGCGTTGTCTTGAAGAAAGAACACTTTTTTCTTCTTTAAATGTGGTAGTTTTTTTCTTGATTGCATCAATCAATTGATCCAATAATGCACGATAATACTTTCCTGTGATTGTGGATCCTTTTTCCAGATAATCGATGAGCAATATTCCGTGTGCATCCCAAAATACAATGGCCATAACCTTGCCAGCCGATTTCACTGTCTTCGTCTTCTTCGGAGCACTTCCAGCAGTTTCCACACATTGTCTCTAATGATTTTTGGTTTCAGGTGTGTAGTGGTGGACCCACGTTTCATCAACAGTTATTAATCGACGCCAAAAATCAACAGGATTACGCTTTATCACGTCCAAACACCGCTGTGAATTGGTCTGTCGAACTCGTTTTGTTCGACAGTGAGCAAACGCGGCACCCATCTTGCCGATAGCTTTTTCATATGCAAAATGTTCAACACACCATCATATGATATGTTTACCATTTCAAATATCTCACGTAACTTGACTCGGCGCTCATTCACAATGATATCGAGGATTTTCTTGATATTTTCTCTTTTGGCGGTCCTGTTAATGGTATTGTTGCAGTGCTGGTTCGGCCGCGTTTAAGTTCAGCAATCCAATATTTTACCATGTAATCTGACGGAGCAGACTCACCGTAATGTTTATGGAGCTTTTCTTTTATCTCTTTCGCCGTTTTCCCTTTCAAATAATAGTGTTTAATAACTGCACGAAATTCATTTTTTTCCATTTTTCAAGAAACACAAAAGTTGCTTACTTCAAACGACTACAACAAATAAACTATGAAATTTTAACAGCTGACGTTTGAAAGATCGCAAAGTTTTTGTATTTGTGCTGACATCTAGCGCTAGGTAGCTTCAATATCAATCCGCCGTCGTAACACCGATAAACTAATAAGTCCAAAAAATATATTTAAAAAAAATAAAAATAAATCAACTAATAACTTTTCTATACAAAAAATAAGTTTACATTTTCCAGCTCTGGATGTTTAATTTGCATTTTGCTGATTTTCAATAGCAGTCTATTTAGGACTATTTCCAATACATCAATCTAACCCTGACGTCTCTAGTTCTTCTGGAGCTTCTTAAAAGTGATTTCTTGTACAGGCAGACGTACGCTTCGTTTAATCGATTTCCGTGTTCATAAGGACCCAGAATATATGTATGTATATGTATGTTTTAAAGTGGTCGCATATTAATATTATGGAAATTACAGACCGAATGACAAGCCTGTATAACATACTCTTTACCATTTTTGGTGAAGGGTATAGAATACATTCACAGACATTTTTCTAAAACATAAACAGGTACTCGATATGTGAACGCACTTTTTAAAAACGGCCTCCTTGTATACACACACATACTCCTGTGATAGTGTTCACCAGAAACAAGCGAGATTTTATTATTGCAGCCAAAAAAAAAAGCGCAAGACAAATTGTATGAATTGTCGACTTTGAATTTTCTTTATTTGCTTTTGCGTTTTCTTTTGATGTAATTTAACAAGTAAATAAGTTACTAAGCAATTTTAGCAGGATTTTTCTTTATTTATTTCTATGTTTGCTTGGATATGCCAGTTTTTTAACTCGATGCTGCTTTTTTTTTTTGTAAAGATGCCAGCAGCAACATTTTTATATACGACATTTGAATACCACGTTTTAGCAGGTAACATACAACTCAAGTGACATTAACACAGTTTCCTTTTTAACTCGAAAGCCCGCTACACTAGACTAGTGGAGAACTCTAGGAATATTTTTGTAATACGCAGGGCAATAAACAGGTATTTGGGCCTTTTTTCGTAATAGAGTATTTTAAATTTAAAGTATTAAAACCTGTCCTATTTGCGATTATTTAATCTACATTCAATATTCAATAATGCATAAATATCTTTAATTATACTTAAAATTATAAAAACATTATATGTTTACAAATTCCTTATCTGAAAAATTTTGTATAGAAATGTGGAAATGCGAAACCAATATTTTTTATTTATACTGATTAGAGCCTTATTTGCTCGTTGCTTAACTACTTATTTTTAGTAGCAAAGTGCATGTTAATTTTTATTATTTGTTTTAAGCATAACTTTGCTGCAACATTACGACACACTTTTGGCTAAGAGCTAAACTCAAATGACAATGGGACTTCAGTGCCTAAATGATTTTTTGTCTGCAATATCATATCAAAAAAGTAAGCACACAGATCCACAGGGGAATAAATGAGAAGAATCCACGCCATAGATACATTTGAAAAGTTTTTTTATGTGTAACAACTAAATAACGTTGACTGTGCTGACGTCTATGCGAATCAGACAATAAATTAGAAAAATTGTATACTAAATTATATATTTGTTTAGTTCGGACCAGCGGATGGCTCCTACGTATGCAGTGCATTGCGCCAGAACTAGGAAGGAGGGGCTCATATTGAAAGGACAGATGAGAAGAAAGATAATTTTCGGTACAATATTCATGACTGAGCGCGGGGTCGAACTCAGGACCCTCCGCTTCATAGCCTCGTGTTGACTACTGCAGCCAAATATGGAAAGACCATGCCTGCAATATGGTTTAATGTGCTGTTCGATGCCTTGAAGCTCTTCGACTTCAACAGTTTTATAATTTTAATTTTGAAAATGCTATAAATTTTAAATGAATCAACCGGTTCCCACGTGATAACCGGTGATTGATGTAGTCTTTGAAACCCACAAAACAAACGAAAACACTAATTGATCAGATATATAATTTCGGAGATTTAAAAATAAAGTAACTTTTTTAGATTTTTTTCGATCGCGATATCTTACGAACGCATCACTCGCTGGTTAAAGCGGTTTAAAAGTTACTCCTAAAGAAAATTATTTGAAAAAAATGTTCTTAATTTTTTGAGATTTCTCGAAATTTTCCGGTCCGAAAAGGTTTTGATTTCCATGAAATCTAAGTTCGATAAAATTCCCAAAGGTTCAGTTTTTTTTGTGCATTTACTATATTATTTCTATGCTACATCTCCTAGTGTGATTCATTAGCAGCTTTCTTTTTGGCAGCACTGTTTTTTAGCAGCTCATCTGTTTTCGTGAGACATGTTACTGTTAAACATGTTCAGTTTGGTCTGTAAATTAATCATGAATAGACTTACAAATGAACAACGCTGTCAGAATATTGAATTTTATTATCAAAAATTTGTGCTAGGTTAAGAAAGTGCATTGTACACTTCTTCTGTTCAGCGAAGAAGCTCATTTCCGGTTGAATGGAGGCGTGACGTATTTAGTGTGAACAATAGTCAGAAACATTGGCAATGCATCTCAAAATTTGCACTATTTGGTGTGGATTATGGGCCGTGTCATCTTTTAAAAAGACGACCTGTGAATGGCCATCGCTATCGTGTCATAATTACAAATTTTTTTTGTGTCAACAGGTGCCACATGCGACACAAAATAATTGCTCAATTGAGTGGCGAGTTCGGTGAAGAGTTTATTTCACGTTTGTGGCCGGTCAATAGGCTGTAGGGCTAATTAAATATGCCAATATTGAAGAATTTATTCGTGAAATACCGGGCGATATGTGGGGGAAAGGTTGGGCGAAAATTGAGACGCAACTGCGGTCAACATTTGCATCAAAACATCTTTAAGTTTTACAAGTTTTGTGTTTAATCAAATCCGAAAGCTATTAAGAAATCACAAATTATATAGATTTATTTAGTTTGATTACTACTTACGAGTACAGCAAATTTAAAGTCTGATTAGCTCACCTGTAAAAAAATAAATAAACAAAAGCAACAGTTAGTTTATTTATATAACAAAGCGAAAATAGATTTAAAATAAATTTCCATAAATAATGAAAATATTTCCTTCAGTTCGTTTAGTTTCGAAGACTTTAAGCAAATTGTTAGGATGGTGAGGAATTTTTATTAATTTAAGGATTAAACTATTTTTGTTAAATAACTAACAAAAAGATTAAACAGCGATAACTTTATTACTCAACTCAATGTTGGAAATAAAAGAACCCCCATCTCATTAATAGTAAGATTTCTTATTACTCGAAATTAACTGAGAGAAGTCCATTGACAAAAATTGCAGTTTGCAAATAAATTTAGAAATGTTACTGTCGCATTGAGTTCATCCACTCAATTTTGAAGGAACTCAAAACTTATTCGTATATTTTTTTATTAAATATGGCATGATTTATTTGCTTATTGTGCGAGATCAGTAAAGATTGTATTTTCATCTTCGATTACTATGTAAAGCGACACAAAAAGGAAAAATATAAGAATGTTATATTCGACCAGGTCGAATCTGAAATACACTCCGAATATTTAGTAAATAAAAACTATTTGTATTCTTATTAAAATTTACATTTTTATGGTATTTGACATAAGTAAACAACAACAAAAATTATTCTAATACGGTCGTTTCCACCGTGTAGGGAGGGACATGGCTGAGACTCCTTTTCATCAGGATGAAAGCAATTCATGTGTTAATATTTTATATCAACGTGCAAACAAAGGACTGTAAGTTAAAAATGTTTAACCTGCTGCTTTAGAGTTCCGTTAAGACATTTCTGTGCCCAATTTTAAAACTCTATGCAGGGTCACTCAGGGAGGGGCCGTGGGACAGACACCTTTGTCGTAAAAACTGAAAAAAGTAATTTTTTGAGGTAATGAAGTGTAGGAAAAAAATTATTTTGATAGGGTCATTTAGAGGGCAAAGGCGGGTGGAGGGCTGGGACAGAGGAAAATCAAAGAACATCTTACCTCCGTTATAAAAGCTTATAAATTAAATTTTTAAGGAATGTATGCTTAAGTAATACAATTTGTTAAACATTCACCCCCGGTATCATTTAATTTAAAATGAGTTTCAAATGTATTTTATTAAAATTTTTTCATACAAAATTTTCTTAAAACAGATTTCAAATACATTTTATTTTCTTTGAATATGAGGGTAACACTACTTGTCCATATTAAATGTAACTTCCAAATACACTGATTCGTATTTTCGACAGACGACCGAATGGACATGGCCAGATCGTCTTAGATTTCGTCACTGATCAAGAATCTATGGAGTCCAATTCTTTTTTTAGAGGGTTTACAGTGTAACTCAAATAGAACGGAATTGCTTTCGTAATGCAAGCAACTGCGAACCTTATATTTTTATACACCTCAAAAAATAATTATACACTTTGTCATTCCGTGTGTAACGCAGCGAAATATCCCTATAAGATCCCATAAAGTGTGTAATATATACTTCATGAGGTCTTACATATTACATTCTTGATCAGTGATGAACTCTAAGACGATCTGGCCAAGTCCGTTTGTCTGTCTGTGGAAATCGCGATTCACTCCAAACGAAAATATCCAGACCCTTGATATTTAGTATAGATATATTTTGGAAGATAGCAAAAATTTCTGTCTGTACGGACAGACGGGTTTCCCAAGGGAAATTATTAATTTTTGTTCGACCCACTCCGTATATTGTAGTACATGTAGTAACTAAAATTGTTAACAATTTTAAGTTTTTCTTTAACAATACCTCTTTATACGTCATGAAGATTTGCGTTGGCCAAAATAAAATTTTAAATTCAAATTTTGCTTCCAGGGGTGGAAAATTGATTTTTTTTATACGTGAAAGTAATCAAACTGGCAACTGATGTCGTTTTTTTTGCTAACTAAAACTGTCTTATATTTTAGGAAGAACAAAATTGGTATCAAAAATTAATAAAAACAAGTAAAAGTGCTATATTCGGCTGTGACGAATCTTAAATACCCTTCACAGATGTAATTCTTCTTTCTTTCTTGCTAAAACAGGAAGTAGGTTTAATTAAAAGATGTAACATAGTTTTACTTGACAAAAAAATTTAAATTTTTAAACTTTTTGGTCACTTTCACATACCATAAAATATATTATTTGTTCAACCCTGGTGTCGAAATTTTGAGTTTTCAAGATTTTAATACCAATTTTGTTCTTCCTAAATTATAAAATAGTTTTAATTAGAAAAAACAACAACGTCAATTGCCTATTTGGTCACTTCTATGTACCTGGAAACGAAATTTAAATTTTTTTACCAGTGCAACTCTAAATGAGGCATGAAATAGTTTTATTTAAGAAAACCTTAATATTTGTAACCATTTTGGTCACTTTCATGTACAGGTGCAGTTATCCACCTCTGGAATCTAAATTTTAATTTTTTTTAAATTTTTGATACCAATTTTGTTTTTACTGAACTAAACAATAGTTTTAATTAGTAAAAAACCGACGTTAGTTGCCTTTTTGGTTACTTATATGTATAAAAAAAAAATTAAATTTCCCATCGCTGGAAGTGAAATTAAAATTTTTTTTCCAATCCTAGTCTTCATTAGGTATAATAGTTTTAGCAAAAAAAAAACAATGTCAATTGCCTTTTTGGTTAGTTTTATGTATGAAAAAAATTTCAATTTCCCAGCCTTGGAAGCGAAATTTTAATTTTAAATTTTTTTTATCAATGCAAATCTACATGATATAAAGTAATGGTATAAAGTAGTTTTGTTTTAGAAAAACTCAAATTTTTCAACCATTTTGGTTTTTACATGTACTACAAAATATTGCATGTACCAAAAAAAAAACTTTAATTTTCCCAACCCTGGAAACGAAATTTTAATTTTTTGTTTTTTTTTATCAGTGCAACGCTTCATGAGGTATAAAGTAATTTTTTTTAAGATAAATTTCAAATTTTTAACCATTTTGGTCACTTTCATGTACTATTAAATATTGCACTTGTCCATCCCTGGATTCGAAATTTTACTTTTTATTTTTGATACCAATTTTGTCCTTCCTAAAATATAAGACAGGCTTAGTTAGCAAAAAAAAAATAAACAACATCAGTTGCTTGTTTGCTTACTTTCACTTATAAAATAATTGCAATTTCTTTTTAATTGGGAAATTAAAATTTTTTTTCGGCCCATTCCGTATATTGTAGTACATGTAGTAAATAAAATTGTTAAAAATGTTAAGTTTTGCTTTAACAAAACCTCTTTATACGTCATGAAGATTTGCATTGGCCAAAAAAAAATTGTAGAGGTGGGAAATTGGATGTTTTTTATACGTGAAAGTAAACAAACAGGCAACTGATGTTGTTTTTTTCTAACTAAAACTGTCTTATAATTTAGGTATCAAAATTAAAAAATTGGTATCAAAAATTAAAAAATTCAGAATTCAGGTTGGTTATGGTATATGGAAGTGACCAAAATGGTTAAAAATTTTAATTTTTTCTTAAATAACACTACTTTATACCTCATAAAGAGTTGCATTGGTAAAAATACTAAAAAAAATTTAAATTTCTCTTCCAGGGTTGGGAAGTTGAGAGCTTTTTGGTACATGGAATATATTGTAGTACATGTGCGTGACCAAAATGGTTGCAAATTTAAAGTTTTTCTTAAATAAAACGACTTTACACCTAATGAAGACTAGGATTGGTAAAAAAAAAATTCCCTACAAGGGCTGGGAAATTTAAATATTTTTATACATAAACTTAACCAACAAGGCAACTAACGTCGGTTTTTTACTAATTAAAACAATTTTTTAGTTTAGGGAAAACAAAATTGGTATAAAAAATTAACATTTAAATTCCAGAGTTGGATAACTGCAATATTTTGTAGTACATGAAAGTGACCAAAATGGTTACATACATATATTAAGTTTTTCTTAAATAAAACTATTTCATCCCTCATATAGACTTGAATTGGTACAAAAAATTAAAATTTCGTTTCCAATGTTGGGAAATTGAAATATTTATTGTGCACACGAGTAACCAAAAAGGCAATAGACGTTTGTTTTTTTTGCTAATTAAAACTGTTTTATAATGCAGGAAGAACAAAATTGGTATTAAAATCAAAATTTCGACTCCAGGGTTGGACAAATGAAATATTTTATGGTACATGAAAGTGACCAAAAAGCTTAAAAATATTAATTTTTTTGTCAAGTAAAACTATGTTACACCTCACTAAGAATTGCATTGGTAAAAAATAAAAATTCGCTTCCAGAGTTGGAAAATCGCAATTTTTTGATACATGAAAGTACCCACATAAATTCCAAATTCTGGTTTTTTCAGTACATTAAACATATTTTATACTTCACTAAAAATAAAATTTTTTTTAAAAATTTTAAAAACAAAAAATTCGGTTCCAGGGTAGGAAAATCGAAATTTTTTAGTACATAAAATAAGCCATATAAGTTCCTAATTTTGGCTTTTTTTTGGATGAAATCTTTTTTATACTTCGGGAAGAGTTAAATTGGTATAACAAACCAAAAAAATCTAAGAGACGATTCTACGGTTGGACAATTAGAACTTTTTGGGATACGTGAAACGGATTTTTCTTTTTCTTTGTAAATTAAACATATTTAATATATTTGAAAGACGTTCAGAGGTATTAGAAATAAGAAAAGCCAAATATTTATCTTCCTAGCCGAAAAAATTTAAACGAAAAAAATGACATCTGTGAAAGGTATTTAAGATTTGGCACATTTGTAGTTTTGTTAAGCAAATAATATATTTTTACGTCAAAGAATGTCGTAAGATATTACATCCAAAAATAGTGTAAATATTTAACTAATTGTATACATAAGCCTACATTCCTTAAAGATTAAATTTTAAGCTTTTATAACGAAGTATAGACGTTATCTGGTCGTCCTCTAATCTGACCTAGCAGGTTAAAAATTTTTGATTAATTTACTAAGTATTTGAAGTGTATTTAAGATTCGACCCGGTCGAATATAACGTGCTTACTGGTTCTTTTTTGTAACATACATCGCACACATATACATTTCCTGGGAAATAAGAATAATATTTCCTAAAATATAAAACTATACATATATAAATGAAATTTATTTGTTGGTGGTTAAGCAATGTCTATATGCATTTATATACATTGCTTAACTACCAACAAATAAATTTCATTTATATATAGTAGTATTGTGACAACAATGTGTCAAATAAAAAATTTCATAACAGTTTGATTTAGATTTTATTTTTCATTTTGCCTTATAAATACTTTTCTTGTTATCCAATGGATTTCTGATTGTATAAAGGTGTAGAAAAATAAAATAGATTCATATCGAATATACTTTATTTGTTGGTTTAGTTTTGTATGAGTTTCAAAGCCTACTATTCTTATTCTGTTGTTATTTTTGAAAATAATTTGTAATTTACAAGTTGTGAATTCTCATATGGTTTTCGGAAGTATATGCATAAGATAAGAGGTTTTTAACTTTTCAAAAAACTTTAAAGCACCAATGAAATGCATATAGACATTGCTTAACCACCAACAAATAAATTTCATTTATATATATGTAGTAGTATTGTGACAACAATGTGTCAAATAAAAAATTTCATAAAATATAAAACTAAATGTTTTAATACAAAAAAACCCCATCATGAATTGCAAAACCGTATATTGGTCAAATGATCGATCATATTTACAATTTTAACGCTTCAATGACAAACGAAAGATGACAAAATATAAATAAAAATTACCATCAAGCCACGAGTATAAGACAAGTAGGTACATAAATACCAGAACTGCTATAAACAAAACCAACAAGAGTATAAGAAAGAACAGGTTTTTGTTAAGATCTACGACAACAAATACTTTATTGTTGCATAAATAAAGAAATGCACTGTGGGCAGTCCAGTGCTCGTTGCGTGCATTTTATTATTGCATTTGGTTCATATTTCACATTTAATTTTCATGCTATTTTCAAAGATTTAGGAAACGATTTATTAATTAGCTGAACTCCAAAGGTGTCATTTTTAATTATCACGTCAAATTACTTAATTCAGAACACACAGCACTGTATAACGGAGTTAAAGCTGCTAATGCTAAAGCAAACAGTTCTTGTAGCAAAATATTGTGAAATTTCTTTATCTGCTCTATAATAAATTACATAGTCTAACGATTTTACTTCCCCATGATTTATTAGCAATACATATTGAAAAAGAAATAAACACTCGCTGTGTAAAACAAAATAAAAATTATCTGCTTTTCTTAGTATTCTTTTGTATGAAACATTAAAAGCCAATAAAAAGAAAACTATAACTGCACGAACTAGATTAATTTTTGAAATTCAATCATCGTTATTGAAGCAAAGTTTAGTGGCATTTTTGTTTATCAAACATCTTTTCTTTAGCTTGTTCTGTAAAATGTCACAGAATATAATTAATTTCATTAACGACGATTGCAGGGCGAAAATTTTATGTTTTAAATTCCATCCAAGAGTATGTGATTACCAAAACACAATTAATTTATATTATGTATGCAATGCTCATTTGAATTTCTCAAGAAACAGTGTAATTTAACTTAAATTCATTTATAACGAACCTTTCACAAAAATTTAAAGGTTGCATAATATGTATGTATATACATAGGTTAGTCATTCCGTGTGAAATTCTGTCTGTTTTCCTAAGATCCGAGAAGAGGTGGAGACTTCATTCTTGGACTGGTGGATTGGAAATGAACCTAAATAGAGTGATATTGAAATTCAAAATACGGTTCCAGAGCTGGGAAGCTTACATCTATTTGTGGGCACAAAATTAACTAGGAAAAACTAATTTATTTTTTTTTAATTAAACCTATTTGATATTTTGGGAAGAAATAAATTTCCAATACAAATCCAAAAAAATTTAAATTTTGACTCCAGGAATGGGCAATTGAATTTTTTTTGTATATTAATTAAAACTATTTTATAAGTTAGGCAATATATTAAAAAAATTAAAATTTCGATACCGAAAATCGAAATTTTTTCAATTAATTTTTGGTGCATAAAAGTGACCACAGAAATTCGTTTAATTTTTTTAAGTAATACTATTTCATACCTCACTAAGAATTGAATTGATATTAGAAAAAAATAAAAAAATTTAATTCAGGCTTGGAGAACGTAAATTTTTTTGTATATAAAAATAGTCAAATAGGTAATACTTTTTGTTTTTTGTTTAGAATTAAATATTTTTTGTCCCAGGAAGAATTACATTCGTGTATAAAATCCAAAAATTAAGTTGGAAAATCGAAAGTTGTTTGATACATAAAAATTATCATAAGTTCTCAATTTTGATTTTTATGGTGAATTATACCAACTTTATAGTTCAGGAAGAATTAAATTAAGCTAAACCCTAAAAAAATTAAAAACTTAATTCCAGGATTGGACAATCAAAATGTTTGTTGGCACATAAAAGTAATCATATTCTCAATTTTGATTTTTTTTCGTAAATTGAACCTATTTTACAGAATCAAAAATTGTATTCCAAGTTTGAACAATCAAATCGCTTTTGGTAGGTAGAAACAAAACGGCTACTAATTAAAAATCTAAAAAAATGGTCTCCAGGGTTAGACCATTGAAATTCTTCTGTAATTTAAATCTATTTTATACTTTAGCCTGGAAAAAGTTGGTATTGAAATTTCAGAAAAATCAAAGAGACGATACCAAGGTTGGACAATTGGAACCAACAGAAACGAACTTTTTTCTTTTTGTTTATAAACTAAGCATATTTAATATTTCTAAAAGAAGTTCATAACTAAATATTAGAAATCTGAAAAGCCAAAAAACAGCTTCAGAGCTGAAAAACTTAAACATTTTCTTAACAAAAATAAAGGTAACTAAGTAACACAAATTTAAGAAAGAATGGTATTTAAGATTCGGCACAGCCGAATATAGCAATATTACTTGATTTTATTGTTTTTAATACATTTTATTCGGAGTTTTTATTTTATTGTATAATTTAATTTTTCATCATACGAAATAAAGACCTTGGGTCCATAATTTAATATCAAATTCATTTGTGTTAAATTAACAGACATTTTATAGGGCGGAAAATTATATACATATAAGAAATAATATTTTTGTATGCAAATATTTTTAACAACGATATTGAAGGCTTTGGTAAGTTTTATATGTATTTTGCACAAGGCCGAAAGAAAACGTCAATTTACAGTCCCTTCAAGTATGGGTCGAACCAATTTCAAAATTTGTAAAGTTACTAATGGTTTACGTAACGATTTTTATGCTAATATTAGTTTATGAATACAATTTTATTTAATTTCCCATTTTAATCGTTTGTAAATCAAGCGTAAGTTTCTACGTAGATATATCATATATGACAGTAAAATAATGAAATATATCAAGTGATGTATTATAACTTTATAGGCAGCAGTTTACGTTGCTAATAACTGAACTAATTCCTTCTATGTGATAAAAATAATTAAAAGTTTAAGTTCTGCATTCAATGCAATTACAAATGCACCAAATATTGTACGCCCAACGTCGTTAGTGATGCATACAAATAATTTACTAGAGCAAGTGAATTTACTTGCTCTCTTACATTTTGTTACTAATTGCTTCTCTTAATAAAAAAGGCAAAGTTAAACAAATAATAACAAAGTCAATAAAAATACAAAAACCAGAGTTAAGAGAATATTGAGAAAACAAAATATGGAAAAATTGTAAAAGGCAAACGTACGGACTACGTCAACACGCCATGTGTTATACAAGTTAGCTTTTATGACATTTGACAGTTAATGAAAGCACAAAAAAGACAAATCATTCCTACTTGCGGAGTATGCAATACCCTACAAATCAGAGAAGGTGTGTACGATTTCGAAGTTATTTTTTAAAGAACTTTGAAAATTTTTATATTTTCATATTTATTTTAAATCTTGAACGGCACAGGCATATCCAACGATTATAATTGCCTCAACTTCTCGCAGTGAAAGTTAAGAAATAATAATTTTGAAGAATGCAATTTATTTTATATTAAATTGAATTAAGATTCTATAGGCTAATTGTTCGAAATTTTTAATTTAAATCTCAGAAAGACATGATAAATATTCCAAGGCACAAAGGCAAGTCAACATCAGTTTTTGTTATTCAACTATGGCTTGAGCTACCAATAATAAAATTGGAAAAACGTTCACATGTAATTAAGTATAAAATTCAAACCAAAAAAGTTTGACTTAGGTATGATGGAACAAAAAATTCAGAAAAATGGGACATGAAGAAAAATAATCAAACGGTAACACGGGTATTATAACAATAACATGTTAACATCAGATTGATACAGTTCTCGTATTCTTTTTCACAATAAAATTTGTGTAAATAGGAACTGTTATCACATTCAACTAAGCCACCTAATAAGTGGTGACAAACACGATACACATGAGCACTGATGATGAAAAGGTTGCGTCTTTCGAAAACAGCTGTTCTGCTCTGCTGTGTAAGTTGAATAACAAAAACTGATGTTGACTTGCCTTTGTGCCTTGGAATATTTATCATGTCTTTCTGAGATTTAAATTAAAAATTTCGAACAATTAGCCTATAGAATCTTAATTCAATTTAATATAGCAATATAAAATGTTCGTTAAAAATTCTTACTACATGCAATTTATTTTATTTATAAACTTTTTGCATTGCGGGGTTTATCTTCATTATTAATTAATAATTATTCTTTATAAAGTATATATTGATAAAATAAAAGAAACATATTTATAGGTGCATATTAACAAGATGATTGTTTAATGTAGGTACTACACGGCACAACAAGAGTAATCTTGCGTTATGATTTTCAGTGCCCACTATATAAATATTTAAAATTCTATGGATATTCAACTCTTTCCTTATGTCAAATACCTCAAATAAATTATATTAAATGCTGTAATTGTGGGAGATTTTTCAAGAACTTTCGTACTTGATTAAATATACAAAATGTAGAGAAATGTATGAAATATGTACACATATATAATTGAGCCGATAGAACGATTTATACAATTCAATATTTAAACATGATTACATGTAAATGTTTTCTTTAGTTTTATTTATTTATTTGTCAATGTCCACCATATCGGCCGGTATCTCTCGAATAAATTCTTCAATATTGGCTTCCAGTAAGTCAACTGTTGCCGGCTTGTATCTGTAGACATGAGCCTTAGCATAGCTCAATAAAAAGTAGTTTAAAGGAGTGTAATCGCACGATTTAGGCCGAAGATTGACCGGCGAAAAACGTGAAATAAGCCACTCACCGCGCTCATTTGGGTCATTGTTTTGCGTGTTGTGCGTTCTTGCAATGCTTGTGGCCAAATACGGCAATTTTGCGTGTTCACATTTCACTTAATTTTTATAATAAAACTCGATTATCCGCATGTGTCGTTCGTTTGTTGGTCGATTCTTAGTTAAATTATATGCCAAACTAAACATGTTTAACAGTAGCATGTCACAGCTTCCGGTTCCATTCGGAAACAGAATTGGTTGCGTATTTTGATTCCTCAGAAAACAATTTTTCGGAATGGATGTATTTTTAATTTCGCCAGCTAATTACGTACATGATATTAAAAATGATTTCATTCCGAAAATTTCTTTGTTTTCTGAGGAATCAAAATACTGAATCAATTCCGACATGGCTGAATAATACTTCAGTGATATTACGAGGTGTCACAATGCAGTTAACACATAAGTATGAACTCTTTGTCAAAATTGGATTTCTTTCCGAATGAATGCTTTTAAAACTAGCCTGACTGAGTTTTTAAATATTCTCAACATTCAGTAAATTAAGAAATGCTTTCTAGTTTTAGTTTCAGTTATTTCTGCATATCACTATCATGAAACTGCAAGACGTAGGGCACACAATCGAGTGACCAACCAAGCGTTAAATGAAAAAAATTTATATCTAACAGACATTGGACAGCGTAGGAAGGTAAAGCTTCAGAATGCAAAAAACTGGCCAAAAGTGGGTGGCTAAAACATAAAGCAAACTGAACTCAATATTATTATGACAATGAATAAATGCTAGCATTTTTAAAGGAACTTGTTGGATACACTTATTTGTATTTCTTGAGTGTGTAGTTTAGATAAACAGATAAATTCCCTTTTTTAATGATGTGACCAAAGTTTAATAAATTTTTCAAGTTTCAACCTTGACTTATTATGGATTTTTATTTTAATCTACTGTTTGTTATTATTATTTATTTAGTATAGAAAATGCACGTTTTTGTTGTGTTTTCTTCTTACTTAATGTTTGGCAGGAAAATAAAAGTTAAAACTGGAAATATTTACAATTTGTACAGTAAGTCTATACAAAATAAATAATACACATACACATTGTACTGAATTTTTTTTTAATTTTTTTTTTGTTTGACGAATATTAAGTTATCGGATCGAATTGAAAATTTTTTCATCGTAAAAATAGATAAAATTATATATAGGTAGTATTTGAGTTGCGTAAGGATACCGTTTTAGCTGATAGAGCATAAGTTATCATGAAAGGCTGAATAAATGATATTAAAAAAATTTACAAAAATGACTACAATCTAAAACAGAAAAACTGCTTGTAAATCAATAATATTAATAATAATAACAATAATTTCAATATAAAAATGCGAAAAAATAGTAAATCAAATTCAATAATATATTAAAACTTCTAAGTTATCAGTGTGCAGGTTAGTGGACTCCCACTTTTACTCTAGTCTGTCCCACTGCAACGAGTGAAAATTTCTGTTAGTGTTATGCATTACATGTATGAATTTTTATTAGTCGAACTTTCTTATGTAAATTGTTAATTTTATCAACGGGCTTAAGTTCGAATCTGCAAGACTGCAAACCATTTTTTTTTTATTATTTTATTAATAAATGAGTTTGTTCAAATTCTATTTTATCAATTTATATTAAGATTGGAATATTAAGAATATTTTTCAATAATCATCAAACCAGCAGAACGGATCAGTACTGATTTCGAGGCCGCTACGCCATCTCATCAGCGTTCTTTGTTCAATTTTTCCACTTTTGCAAGTGGTGCTAGTTAGTAGGAATATCAACTATTTAACCAATATTTTAACGAAAATTGAATATGAGAAGTTATCACATTCATATTTTTAAGTTATTACATTTTTGGTTAGTACGAAATTCCCCAACCCTGACGATTAATATTCCCAATATTCCATGTATCTCTTTCGCTTTTTCCAGAGCCATCGGCTGCTTATAACTAAAGCTTCTTTGTTATTTATGTTCAAGTAATTGGGGTTGCGGAATTTCGTACTAACCAAAAATGTAATAACTTAAAAATAATAAAAAAAAATAGTTTGCAGTCTTGCAGATTCGAACTTAAGCCCGTTGATAAAATTAACAACTTATCCATTACATTAAATTTGCACAAAAACATAACAGTGAAAAAATATAAGCAATTTCTTGTCCAAAATTAAGGAAAAGTTCTTGATAGTTAAAATAACATTTCATTCCAGCTATCACATATACATATTTTTTGTACTAAAAAAGTTTAATAATAATAGTCTAAATTTTCAAAAACTAATTGAGAATTACAAAAATAAAATAGGCTTTCAAATTCTTGGCTAATGTAAATTAATTCTTTAGTTGTCTACTTAATAATATTTTTCTAAATAGTATAAAACTTTCATTCATTGTTTGGTTTTTTGTGAAAAATGTCCATCCATTGACAAAATTGCCAAAATTTAGCAAAACGAAAAATTTGAACTGGAAACAAGTTCTATTAATTAAAAATTACTTCAAGTAAAACTAGCACCAAAAACTTGGCAGATTTTATTTATTGTGAGTATTACCTGGAGATGTGCAAATGTCGTAATTTTTTCGTGTCACGAGTGATTCAGCATGAGCCACGTTGAAACGTGATTACAAATTATTAATATTACGCGTGCGTGATTTCTAATTCGTATAATATTCACGTACTCAAAACACAAGATTCGTTTTTTCTTCTTTTGAATTTTTAATGCTAAGGAAAATATAAATGTATGCACATACATACATATAAATGTATGCACATACATACATATCCATGCTATAGAGATACATGCTATCAGACATAAGAACAATTTCAATGTGAGCGTGCACGATTTTGCAAAATTATTACCATCGTGCGTGAAAGAACGTGATTGAAAATAATGCGTTTCTGAGCGTGCGTGATCGTAAGCATCTTAAATTTTTCCGTGCGTGAGCGTACGTAAAATAAATTTGAGTTACGTGATCGTGAGCTTAATTTTACTTACGGGCACATCTCTAGTATTACCAAAATTCTGCTGGAATTATTTGAAATAATTCACTATAAAATTTTTTTATTTAGAAAACAAATACATGCTTAAGGTAAATATCCAAAGTTTGCAAAAAATTAATATCAAAATACAAAGTTTTCAAATTTGTTACTTGGAAAACAACTTGAAGATTTTTCAAGAAAAAAAAACGTATAACATGGAAAATTCCAAACTATTTTTAAAATAGCATGCAATAAAAAACATATGGACTAATGTAGAGTAAAAACATTTAAAGAAATTTTTCATATAAAAAAATAAAAAATAAAAAAAAATACAAATAATATTAGAGTGTCATAAGTTAACATTTAATAACTTTTGTGTTTATATATTCTTTAATAATTTATTTCTTTTATTTTAGATGGTATAAATAAGACCTGAAGAATCACAATGAAACAAAGTACTAGAGTAATTTTATTATTTAGATCAGCGATCAATTATTTTAAAGCAAAGAGCTTATAGGCGAGATTTGAAGGTCAGAATTTCGTTCGCTGATTCGTTAGTTCATCCTTACCACCATCCTGGCATCATAAAACATTTACTTCGAACCGATACACCACTCTTAATTGACACTGCGGAAAATATTGAACGTGTAGAGGAGAGTGTTAACAAACCACCAGAAACATCTATCAGACGACGTTCTGCTTAGATGTACGTTACTACGGAGCATTTAAAAAAAATGTGGGAGTTAAATTGCCACACGAGACCTTAAACGGAGAGCGATATCAGTTTTAAATCGTTGATATGGTTTTAGTATGCATTCTTCCCGAAACACAATGATACGTTTAGATCGAAATTTGAAAGAGCGGATAGTTTCCAGACATTCGGAATTGACTAGCGCGTTCGCCAAATTTGGCAACATCCGACTATTTTCTTTTGGGATATTTGAAGAGCAAAATTGCTGCAGAAATTTTTGCGCAAATAAGTGCTCTGAAACGAATCCATCATTACAAATCAGAAAACGAGGGCTACTTAAGTCACATTATTTTTTAAATTTGTCGAAAAAAACTGTCATTTTTAAATCTGAATTAAATTAAAAGTCTATATAAATGAAAAAGTTATGTAATTTTTAATTTTGGCCCACCCTGAAGAACCCCTAGAATAATAGACTAGAGGAGAAACTTTTTATGAAAATTACTTAAACAGACCTGCGTTCTTTTCATACATATTTTTGACTGAAGTTGAATATGTGATAAATTTTCAATTCAATTATTAACCCTGCAATCAAGAGGGCTTGCATCTGATTTGGCTCTGGTATTTAAGGAAAATAGCCCAATTTCTGACCTAAATATCTAAACTATCTAAAAGAAAAATTCATTTAAAAATATTTGACAATTGCACAGTAACTACGTACGATTGTAATTAGACAGAATAAGAAATTTGTTTTTATTTTTAAAGATTGTCTAGAACAATTTAAAAGCCAATTAAAAGAACCTGAGATAATATTGGCAGCATTTTGCTGTAAAATTTAAAATTGTCGGTGCTTATTAAAAGAAGAAAAAGTAAAATGCAAGAGAATTAAAACAAATTACAATAAAGAATGTAAAATAGTGTACAGTAGTTGAACAGGAGAAGATAAGCGGTTGAAATTTTCTCAAAATGAAATTTTAGGTTTTGAAAATCAAAAAGCCTACTTTTACCTTTTGTTATCTAATTCTCAATTGGTTTTAGAAGGATTTTGCACAAGCTAAAATGTTTCCTTATTTTTGAAAATAACATGAGATTCACGCGTATAGGCATATATTTACGTTTTATTAATATTTTTGGTGTAATTTTGCTACATTAAATTATTTTAATGTCTTTTACTGATATAAAATATGATCAATTCAGAATACAAAATAAAAGTTTTTGCATGTTTTACCAACTTTCTATCTACGAATCTATGGGCTGCCTGAACACGCATCATAAAAATTACTCAATAAAGTTTTCTGGGATCATAATTTTGATTTGATCTAAAAATTTTCTTTTGTTGCACGAGATTCACTTGCAGCTACTGTACACAAGTACAGACAGATTTAATTATGTGCATGTGTTTGTAACACTAAACCCACGTATATAAATAAAAATTATAATTATAGCTAAATGTAACAAAATTATAAGAAACCTCACGGATATAGTGTAAAATGTATTTCAGAACAATTTAAATATGTATATTTTTCTATTTGTTTAATTTGTAGATAAAAACTTAAATAAATAGACTAATACGTGCATACCTCCACACACAAGTGTTGTTCGTCATTCGGGTGGCAATTATTCGAATATTTTATTTCATTAATTTATTTTTTACATTTCCTATTTATTTGAATTTTATACATGTTTCTGCTTGAGATCACTTATTTTAAGTGATCTCAAAAGGTGGAAAGAAGTTGCTAAACATCACCCTTTATTATTACTTTATGTGATATTTCAAAAAATTACTTTTGTATCTGAGTTTGAGATTTAGAAAAATTACTAAAAAAATGCAATTGTCATCGCCTTAAACATTCACAATTGGGATTCAAGTTATCACACCTCACAGTGGCTGCTTTTGAAAAAAAATAGAAATAATTATGCAGTTTCTAATCACATATTCCGATTGTAATAATATTTAATTTATTATTATTTCAAATCTGCAATCCGCTAATTATCTTTTCAAGAATTTTATTAAATTCAAATTTCTTTACTAAATTTAAATTTTTATTAAAGTAATGTGAACTTCATGAAATTCTTAAAAAAATAGTTTACAGATTGCAGATTTGAGCTTGAGCCTGAATGAAAATTTCTTATCTTAATAATAAAACTAATAAGTTCGAATAATAAAATTACATTCATGTTTAATTTAATATATTATTTCAAGAGTCATTCCTTAAGGCCGAGACACATAGAATCCGTCATACGTTACCAGTCACCTGACAACTGAGGTTATAAGTCAGTTGACAACTGAGTTGAAATACATGCTTACTTCTGGCAACGTAAAGTACGAAAGTTTACTTCTGACATACGTTGAATACTTTGGCAGACATCAGTGTTTTAAATTGTTTCGATTAATTGTTTTTGCATTGTGTGTTCAGAAAAAATAAAATAATATATGTATATAAAATTTTATAAAATAAATAAATTTAAGTTGAATAAATAAGCAAAGTACTCATTGTGCCAACCTTCTCCGTCGGTACATTCATGTCAGTTAAAAAAGTCGACGCATAACGTATGACGGATTCTATGTATCTCGGCCTTTTGTTTAAGCATTTTTCAGAGGGGCAGAGATACAAGACCTCAAAGTGGCTCATCTCCAATATCTTCTAAACTACAGGGTGTTTTTTATTGAGGTATAGAACTTTAAGTTGGCATCACTTTTTTAACTGGCGGCCATTTTGTCAGCTGTCAAGTGATTAATATTTAGTTTGGTTTGCCATTTCATCATGAACAGGTTGACAAAAGAACAACGCTTACAAATCGTGCAAATTTATTTCGAAAGTAATGGTTCAGTTCGCGAAGTTTACCGCAAGCTCCGTCCATTTTATGGTCGACATAATCGTCCATCAGAGCAATTAATTCGGTTAACCATGGATCGTTTTCGCACTACGTTTACTCTATGTGATTATACGCATCCGCAGAGACGTCGAACAGTGCGCACCGAAGAAACAATTGCCGCTGTAGAGCAAAGTGTTGAAATAATGCTGGAGAGTCAGTTACCGTTAATGGAGACCGGTATAGAGCCATGATAACCGACTATTTTGTTCCCGAATTGGATGGCATGAATGTGGATGTATTGTGGATCCAACAAGACGGCGCTACATGCCACGCAGCGCACGTCACAATCGATTTATTGAAGGAAACATTCGATGAGCGCATAATTTCGCGGAATGGACCTGTCAATTGGCCACCAAGATCGTGTGATTTGACACCATTGGATTATTTGCTTTGGGGATATGTGAAGTCGCTCGTCTACGCCAACAAACCAGAAACGTTAAGGGACTTGGAAGCCAACATTCGTGGCGCTATTGCCAACATACGGCCCCATATGCTCGAAAAAGTGGTTGAAAATTGGACCTGTAGAATTGGATTTATTCGAGCCAGCCGCGGCGGCCACATGCCCGAAATCATATTTAAACATTAATGGCATAAAATTATCCTTCCAATAAAGCCAAATTGATGGACATTAAAACGATTTTCTTGTGTTTTATTTCAATTCGAAGTTCTATACCTTTAAAAAAAACACCCAATACAAGTCGATGATGTTCTTATAATACGTTCTTTTTTAAAAAAAAAGATGAAATACGTTCGAAATTGAAAAAAGTAGATTTTAAGCAAAAAGATAGAAATTTTATTCGAATAATTTTAATTCGAGTGACAGCTCTTGTTCAAATTAGTACATACTTTTGCTTCTACACTTAAATAAATTGCTGATATTCAAAAGCAAATAATTTCATGAAAAGACAATAAACAAACATTTAATGACACTCACATGAAAAGAACTGATGAAGAGAACTGAACGTACAAAAAGTATTACACAAACGGTGTGACCAGTTTATTTATACTTAAAATCCAATGAAATTTTTATTAATCCCTGTAAATGAAAAACTTTGATAGAAATTCTTTATCAATAAAATATGTGTTTCCTTTACTTTACGTAGTTGTGTATGCTGAAACACTCTATGGGTAAATGTTAACTACTTTCATTCTGTCGCAATCTGAAAAATCTCATTATAATTAATTGTTCTTTGTGATTCCTTCTGCATATTAGGATTGTTGCATACCAAAACAATTATAAAATTCTCATATACCAAAACCCAAAATAATTATGTGAAAATGGAGTCCTATTTATAGCTTTGAAAAATTTATATCTATTATTTGGATAAAAAAGTAGTACTTATGCATATATATTGTTAAAAGATCATTTCAATACTTGAATCAAATTTGTAGATTTTAATGAATAAAATTTATATTAATTTAATTGTGATAGATTGTCCATTTAGTGGTTTCAAAACAGCCGGTCTGGTAAGGCTGTCAACTGTTAAATATCTGTCACCTGAAAGGTTTTTGACTACTGTTCAAGGAATTGGCAAGTTTATATGTGACTCTAAATATATTTGGCATGATCGCCATATGTAAGCTGACATAAAAATCGCTTGTTAGTGAAGCTGTGACGATTAAACCGAAATTTGTCGATTCCAGGGCATTCTCAGCAATTGGCAAATTTTCGCGTCGGCTGGCCTTTCACACCGTAGATATCATGAGGTCAAAATACCGCAATCGATATCGATTTAAATTTTAAAACAATTTAAATGGAAATTGTGATCGATATGGATGCCGTAATTTGCCCCCAGGATGGTTGGCAGAGCAACAGGATTTCAATGCAATGAAGTTCATCACTCACTTGGTGGCTACGCAAACAATTAAAATTCTCCCACAGGAGCAGTGATGTTAACTTTTTTATTTCGATTTCCATACAGCCCTAAAAAAGTTACCCTTTTTTAGGTAAAACTACCGTACGCAAAGTCTGGTACAAAATTAATAATAAGAAACGTATAGAATTTAACTACAGTAGGCATTATTTTGCATAGTTGTAATGAAACCGTACTTTTTAGATGTTTTTACTGACAAATATGTAGTCCCAAGAGAATTTGCAGTGAAGAATTTATATTGGGCGAGTTATGAATTCGCCCTGGTAGACACATTATAGAAAAAAATGTTTGGGATCTAACAGTTAAAAATTAAAACTTTATAAAATTACCGTACAAGTATAGATATTACCTGCCTACCGTTCGGAGCGCTAAATTACCCTACAACAAGGTAATTAACGTACGGTTAACATCACTGCACAGAAGGTTAGTAGAACGCAGAAGAATTTATGATAATTGAAAAAGCAAATGTAAAATCATTGGACCGTATTTTTTGCGAAAATGATGCTAGAAGAGCCGTTACTATCTATTATGAGTGGTATGTGCCTACGTTAACCGATTTTTTCGGCCCGAAGAGGTTGAACTGGACGATATGTGGTTTCACCTAGACGTTGACACGAGCTATATACCACAACCGATTTTTCTTTATTGTATCAGAAGTTTCCAGAAGGTATAATTTTACCTTTTGGCAAATTAGCTTGTCCAACATTATCATACGATTTGACATCGTTGGACTTTTTTTTGAGGGGCTGCATCAAAGCCCGCGACTACGCCGATAGTCGCCTAAATTAGCAGCATTTAAAAATGATCACCAAGAAGGTGACTGAAATGAAAGTTGTCGAAAACTACGTCAAAAGCACTGACTGTTGCAACCAATTTTAAAAATTTCATCGAATGAAAGCCTAATGTGTGTTTTATTTAGCTTTACGTTTAAATCCAAAAATTGATAACCAGATATTAAAACTGATATCGCGTATGATGTACGATCTCAGCAGCATTCGTTGATTTTATAACTTGTCAAGGCGGAAACTATAGAGTAAACATACCAATTGTGAAAGAACGAAGTCGGTTTAACAGTTTCCGAAACCACCGCCTTCTGACAAACTTACAATGACTTTAGTACACATTTGTACAGCCATTGTTACGAATGGGCAATTTTTCATCAGTTTTATAAGTCAAAAAGCGTCGATATATCTGTGATTTTCTTTGATAATGACCCATTAATGGTCATACAAAGTACGTTATACACCGGTCTTTAATAATGAAATTCCTTGCTGGCAACATTATTCTCAAACTATTGCATTTTTAATCGGGTGCCAGCAAAACAAAACAAATAATAATAACAGCAATAGTTGACGTTTTGCCTGTGTGAGAAAAAAATACTCAAATACACATGCACGCATATAGAGACTTTTGTAACAAAAACGATAATCACACTATCAATAAATTCTGTGTTGTTCTAGGGCATTTTTGTTCTTGCCCGGCAAACCCGTCTCATTGTAAATTGCTTACACGTGCCACTAATACTTGAGCAACAAAGACAAAAAGTACTACCTATACAGAATTAGAAACAGAACTAAAACACAACAAAAACTGCTTACAGAGTCGTACACAATTCAAACATGCAAAGCGACACACATATTTATACAAAGATTAAATGTTTATAACAACAAGTGTAATAATTATAATAATGCATTTTTGTGTTAATTATTCGTTGTAGCGTTTGTATCCATTTGACGCAATAAATACAAAATAAAAGTTCGTTATTAACACTAGATTCTCAGTGTGGGGCATTCGAAGATTTTGTTAATGACTACAAGAAAACGACTACATTGAGGTTAATCATACTCAAGTACCACTGAACTTTTTTGGTTTGATTACAACCACTTAAGTAAAGGTGTTGTCTTTCTTTTTTCGTGTTCTGGATGTATTTCTTCTCAGTTGATTGATTCAACTAGTGAAAATATCGGGTGGGTCTCAAACCAATAGATACTTTTTGTTATTAATATTATTTTCTAAACTAAAGCGGTTTTTAATCTAAGCCGATGATTATCCTAACATTTTAGTTGGAAAGCAGCACAACTCTGTTCTACCGATGAGCTTGGAATTAATTTCGTGTTTAATTGCGAATCATTTTTGAATAATAAGCAAATTAATAAGTTATATGTCATAAAATATTAGCACGAAATATGTGATTGCTGTGAGCACTCGTCATAATTTATTGCGCTATTTTAAAATTCGGTCAGCTGATTAGGAAATAACACACTAGATTAAGGTGGTTCACACAACTCATGTATTTTCGCGCTATTATTTGATAAGCTATGACTACAGTTTGAATGCCTCGAATGTGAATTTTAACTGGAGGAATATCTACCGGATTAACGATTAAATGCTTGATTAATTTAAAATAGGCTCTCTTCGATTGTCGATTAAGTCAGCTGACTTCGAACGATTAACCGGTATAAGCAAAAATTTTACATTTTTGGTGGAAATCTTACATGTTTTCCTAAAATTGTGAAATGTAAATCAGCTTCCTTTAAGATAAAAAAAGCAAGTCATGAACAAGTGAACATTTTTTATACCCTCCAAAAAAGACTATGGAGGGTATATTCACTTTGTCATTCCGTTTGTAACGCAGCGAAATATCCATCTGAAACAACATAAAGTATATATATTCTGATCAGTGATGAAATCTAAGACGATCTGAGCATGTCCATCCGTCAGTCCGTATGTGGAAATCACGATTCAGTCCAAACAAAATGAGCTAGACTCTTGAAATTTGGTCTAAAAAGTTCCCCTAAGAAGAACTAAACAAAGATCTAAAAAACAACATTATTTTTAAAGCTTTTTTGTAATTTTGTTAAGCAAAGAAGGTCCAACTCGTTAAACTTGGAAACATAAAATAAAAAAAGATAAATTTTGGACCCGGCCCCTTTAGTGGGCGTAATTATATGCAAAAATATCGTAAAATTTTAACAAATTGTGTTACTTAAGGCTACATTCCTTAAAAATAACATTTTTCAGCTTTAATAATGAAACCTGGTACTACTCTGCCCCACCCCTATTCCCCCTTTGCCCCTTAAATATTTTCTTAAAATTTATATTTATTTATCCCAAACATTTATTTTTAGTTTTATGACAAACGTGAAATGTCTCCACTACAGCCCTCTCCAGAGCGACCCCGCCAAAATATATTTTTAATACCCTCTAAAGAGAATTGGACCCCATATAAGTATATATATTCTTAATCATTGATGAAGTCTGAGACGATCTAGCAATGTCCATACATTCGTCTGTGGAAAACATGATATAGCCTATTTTTGGACCCCGCCCCTTTTAGTGGGCGTTGATGTACGATATTATATGCAAAAATAGTGTAAATATTGAAAAATGTTTATTCCTTAAGCCTATAAATAGCTGAGATGTTCTCTGATTTTGCACGGCCCTTCCCGGAAAGACTCTCTCAATATAGAGGTTTAAAATTGGGTAAAGGAACTCTGTCGTACCAAGCTAAACATTTTAAATTTACTTACAAAATAATTGCAGGGTATTTAAGATTCGACTCGGTCGAATATAACGTTTTACTTGTTTTATTTGGTAAAGCTTTAACATTTTCTATAAACACTTTGTACTTGGCGGGAAATGAGTGTGCTATTAGACAACAACCTAAATGCATTTATATCTTATCTGAAAAACTCTCAACACTAATAACTTAAAACTTTAAGTAAGTTAGACTGATATGAAGGGACTTGAAGAAGTAAAATTACTGTGACATACAGAGAATGTACAGCTTTCCCCTTGCGGTAGTTTCAACGGCTGGATTTACAGACGCGTTATTTAGTTTTGGTGTTGTTGTAACATCTATTTGTTTTTTGTTTTTGTTCGATTGCTATCTTTAAAGTTTAAACACATGTACATACATCCATACATACGTACATTCATAGATCAATAATTAGCACAACTAATTTATAAAGGGTGTTTTTTTAGCTTCTCTTTCCAAACACTCTTTTTAGCAGTCCAGCTGTTTAACATGTTACTGTTAAGCAAATGCAGTTTGGTCCGTAAGAGTATCAGCCAGAACCGTCAATACGTCCCGTAAAAGGCAGTGTTTGTTGCGGATTACAGGTTCGAGGCATTATTTTACAAAGACGAAGGCAGGAAAGTTGCTGTATTGACGAGCGCTACCGTGCGACGATTATAATTTTGTTTGTTTGTCCAAAATTGAAGAAGTGGACATGATGACATGTGGTTTCAATAGTTTTGGGCTGGTCTACTACTTTTGTCGGGGCTATGTTAACGATCATGTTTATAAGGACAAGCTGACGTGCTGGAAGTCAATATTGAAGAGTTTATTCTTAAGGCCCATATTAGACTCAGTGTATGAACCGTTTGAGGAGCAACCGCGGTATAAACATTGAATTATATAGATCGCACTGTCCACTCAAAGAAACATGTCATACATTTTTCTAAATTTTATATATTTTTTAAAACAAATCCGAAAGCTTTTAAAAAATCACCCATTAGAAGCAAAACCTTTTAAAAAATTAACACGAAAGAAAATTTAAAAATTTTCTATCACAATTATGCACATGCGAATTCTTTCCATTTACTTAGAAGCAACGTATAATTTTAAGGCACAGAATGAAAATTATTTACATCTGTTTCTTGCACGCAAGTCTAGCTGCCAGTGTTGTCACATGTATTTAGTAAGAAAGAAAAATGGTGTAAAATAATAATTATGAATAAAAAAACTTTATATAAAAAAGTATCCACGTTTTGTTCAAAGAAATGGGATATTACAATTTAGTAAGTTCGAAGTCTTTTTATAAAATTATTATAAATTTCATTTATAGAAATTCAACATTTCGTTAACAGCTGCTTTTTCCTGACGATGTTAACAAACTGTTAACGATATATTGAATATCAATAACTAAAAGGTTTTGGCATTGAAAAACCACGTCCATCGCCACCAACCGGGTCAAAATTGGTTGATGCGTTTGTGAGATATCAAAAACATACGAAAAAAGTGATTTAAAAAAATTAAAATTATATATCTCATCAATTAGTGTTTTCGTTCCTTTTATAGGACTCGAAAAACTACTTCAATCACCGGTAATGACGTAGGAATCGGTTGATTCATACAAAAGTTAAAGCCGTTTGAAAATGAAAATAATCGTGTTAGACTTTTGAGCTCGAAAAGATCAAAACAGAATAGTACGTATATAGTATAGTTCGTGTACAGTATTTCTAATACACTTTCAGTATTCCATTAGTATTTCATGCATTTCTCACGTGGTGTGTAATTTTCTATAAGTTTTTGACTTATTTTTCCACTTACACATATTGACTTTTTTTCAGAAAAACTTCCGCCGTTAGCATATTTTTCAAAACGTTATTATTTTCGTCAGTAAATATGTCAGGGATGTGCTAAGTTGATTATTCCTTAAAATATCGTCTTAAAAATCTATAATTAATACTGAAGGTGTGAAAAATATTCTTAAGTCGAATGAACTGCTTCCGTTAAAAGTCAATAGACTTAAATTATTAGTTTATTTATATCTCACTAGCACAATTTTTCGCCATGTATGGGCTTTTTTAATCTCACACCGTTGACGCCTGCTTAATTTAATTTATATTGAGTTTTATTGAATGTAAGGTAATTACTTCTGCTTGATTTACTTACATTGTGTATTGGATACAGTACGAGACGTAACTATAGTATAGGGTGATTTAGAAATCCAGCAAATAATTAAGTCTATTTATTAAGAAGAAGCAAAAACGTTACTGATAGGTTTTTGTAACTTATCAGCGGTCCTCGATATTGCTTGTTTGGTTTCAGGTTTTGCATCCTCGCAGAGCAACCAAAAGAAGAAAGTAGGGATTATTTGAAATTTGTCTTGAATTATTTCTTTTATTATTTTTAAAATTTCACAGTAAACCAAGGCTCAGTATATCTTGAAATTACCTATAAACTGCTTTCGCCATTTTGTTAGAAAACACTACGAAGAAAATTTCCTTCTCCGCATGTTAAATAGCAATTTTGTTTAATAAGATATAGAAAAGGTTTAATTTAACGCATGTTATCAGAGTTGTATTACAATAGAAAATGGAGAAGGCAGAAATAAAATAAAGCAAAGATAAGATACGAACTGCTTTATTGGACTCAAGTTTAAATATGCAATCTGCAAATTATTTTTTTTATGAATTTTTATTAAATTCAAGTTATTTTTATTAAGAGGGGAATATTTTAAATAATAAAACTAGCAGAATGGATCAGCACTTATTTCGAGGTCGCTACGGCAACTCATCAGCGTTCACGATACAGTCCAAACTAAAAGAATCTGAAATTTCGTATATTTAAATTCTGAAGCATAGCACAGGTCAAATTCGAAAATGGGCGACCAATTCAGCCCATTTTCGAATCTGTCCTGTGTAGAGAGAAAAAAGTTCCCTAAGAAGAACTAAACCAACCTCTAAAACACAACATAATTTTTAGTTTTTTTTGTAATTTTGATAAGGGAAATATATATGTACATATTTTTATGTCAAAGAAGCGTTGAACTTAGAACAGAAAATCAGCAAACCCATTTTTGGACCTCGCCCCTTTAGTGGGCGAGGTATATTATTACATGCAAAAAGAGTGTAAATATTTAACACATTGTATAATTTATCCCTATATCCTTAAATATGACGAAGCTAAGATGTTCTTTGATTTTCCTTTGCCCTACCCCCCTTTCCCCCTAAATGATACTATAAAAAATTGTGTTTTTTATTGTTATGACGAAGTTTGAATGCCTCGAATGTGAATTTCAACCAGATTAACGATTAAATGCTTGATTAATTTAAAATTGGCTTTAAGATAAAAAAGAAAGTCATGAACAAGTGATCCTCAAAAACTACTTAACATTTTTTATACCCTCCAAAAAGAATATGGAGGGTATATTCACTTTGTCATTCCGTTTGTAACGCAGCGAAATATCCATTTGAAACCCCATAAAGTATATATATTCTTGATCAGTGATGAAATCTAAGACGATCTGAGCATGTCCGTCCGAAATCACGATTCAGTCCAAACGAAGAGAGCACAAGCTAAGTTCGGAAATGGGCTAAATCGGACAAGATTTAAATGATCCTAACAAAAAATTGTGTTTTTTATTATTATTAAATCCGAAAATTTGCTTTTTAAGTTTTTACGATAAGGTGAGATATCTCAACCACGGCCTTCCTGACGTGTCCCTGTCAAAACTTAAATTTTAGACTTGAGCACGGAAATGCATTAAAAAAGCTCCGACATAACAATATGTTTTAGGGCCATTATTACAACTTAAAGTTAGTTAAAAATAGGATTTTATTGGACGTATAAAAACTTTATCATTTGCAAAATTTTAATTTAACTTAAAGTGAGCGATAAATTACAGTTAAGTTAAATTAATGGAACGCCTTTTATACGTCTGATAAAATCTTACTTTTAACTAACTTTAAGTTGTTATAATGGCCCTTGATATATAAAACCAACTGCTTATTTCACAAAAATTTATAAAATTTTGTTTATGATTGAAATATAGTTTTACGAAAGAAGGAATTCATTCGACATTATAAAATAGGCAGTAACTAGAATAACTCCCGTTTAGGCTGCGTAATATGTATTAAATTTCATTAAATGAAATCATTCCTATTGAAATTTTCGTTAGTTTTACTTGACTTTATAATTAATAGCTATACTACTTACTATATCTTTGAAATCCAGAAGGCCAAAGCATAGGGCTGCACAGTTTATTAATGCATTAATCTACAACAGTTATTAACACTTTATTGATTTTTGTTAAAAAGAATAAATAATAATGAAACTTTTTTGTGTGCATGTGTGTAAGTTCTCCTGCTAACAGTGTTTGTGTGCGATAGTGTAAAATGTTAGAAACTAAGCGAAACTTGTATGACATTTATTGTCTGGTTTTTCAAGAATTTCTGATAATAACGTTTACTTGAAATTGAAATGGTCTTGAGTATGTAAGAGTATAAGCATTTGTAATATCAAGTTGACAACAATTTGTAAAAAATATTATACAACTTATTGCAAGTACGCAAAAAATAGATATTAATCAATTAATCAAGCGCCACAGTCATACCTGTATAGCATTTAAATTGCGCGTGATAAAATTCATATGTCATTTACGCTCTAAACCCTTTTGCATATTCGTGTTTAGGACAGGTAAACTTTTATAAGACATGTTATTTACAATTTTAGTGCCTAATTAATTGTAGCATTCTATAATTCATTTATCAAACTCAGGCTAACTAATTTGAAAAAATAAGGTAAACGGTTGAACCTAAAGGCCATCCCTGAAACTTCTCGCTAATTTTAACCACATCGTAACGTAGAGTTACGATGCGGAGTTAAAAAAAACACTTTTTTCGAATTTCTTCATTCAGAATATCTCACGAACGCATCAAACGATTTTTACCCGGTTAGTGGCAATGTCGAGATCCAGCGAAAACTTAATTTTTTCAAAACGAGATGAAACCAGTAACTTTCCGATTTTTTTTTAATTTTCTTAGCGTGAAGATAAAAGTCCACATATTAAATACGTATGTATGTGGGCTGCTGTCGCATTAGTCACCACCTATTCATTATAATGTGGTAAGTCAAACTCACCACTAAGCAATTGTTCATAGACATGTGTCGAACTCGTTCATTTTTTAAAAGAACCAATGATAAAAACCCATTTAAATTACGTAGGTTTGATCAAAGGTTCCCGTCAAAAACGAGCTAATAAACGATTTCGACACAAGTCAAGTTGTTAGCTGTCAAATCGATTCTCAAACAAAACAGTGCTACCAACTCACAAATGTGAATGTGCACAAACACCTTTCATGTTAACTTATTAACGAATTGGAAGCAATGAAATTTTATCCCAGTCAAAATTACCGTTTGGCTGCAAAGAGCCTAAGTCTACTAAATTAAAAATATATAAATATGCATATTCTATATAGAATTGAAAATAATATTTACACATGCTCCTCATACATTGTATGTAGTTTGGATTACTCAATTATAAGTGTCAATCATGAAGGCAGTATTTTGAAAAAACGACAACATCAACGCAGAAAAAGCGATGCAGAAAATAAGAAAGAAAAGATATTATAATGCTGCAGCTGAGTTTTTTGCTCTCGAAAAGATTTGAAATTTATTCACATGTGAACAAGATTCACATGGTCATTTGATATGAGGAGACCAAAGTTGAGATTCAACAAATACAGCAAACTGTCAACGACATTTATTTATGTATATAGTTTTTTCAAATAAAATTTATTTATAAGTAGATATAAATATGCACATGTGTGTTCACAAGTACGGACTTACAGAGATGATAAATTATAAAAGTAATTTCGTACCTGGAATCTACCCCTTAAAATTGTACTTTTTTCAGTACTAAATGTATAAACTAAGGATGTAACGATACGCAGTTTTGCCGATCCGATACCGATAATCAAAAAAAAAAAAAATATCGCATATTGAAATTGAACTAAGCTAAAATTAACGTAACTCAAGTAGAGTAGTTCTTTTATTATACAAAATTACAGTGTAAGAGATTATTAATAATTAAAATTGATATTTGAATTCATTCTGAAATTAAGAAAAAATAAATTATTTTTAAATTATGTATGAATTTCTATTTAAATAATGAACCTTTATTTATGTAAATTGTATTACAGATTTGATTGTATTGCAGATTTGAACTTATATCCTGTTGAGAAAATAAATTATTTGTTTTAACAAAAAATGTGGGGCGTGCCGACAGCTCAATCGTATGATTGCGCGTGCATGCTGTTGTCGTGTATTGGCTGCTTTAGATATTATGCAAAACAAAAGCGTTGAAAATTGAATTGTTAGTTCAAAACAGCGCTAAAAAAGTTTAAGAAGTATCGTTGTAACGACAGTAAAATATCGCCGATATCGATATAACGGCAAATCAGAAGTATCGCCGATATATCGGAATCGGTGTCGTTTGCATAATATTTTAATATGATACTTTTTTATCCCCATTCGTTGATGAGTTCAAAACTGTCCGGTAACTCTAAAAAATTTGGAAAAATCAACTGATTTAATTAATTTGTCATTGCTGACCCTTTGGACTCAAATAGAGAAATATTTTAGTCCAAAGTATTCATGCTCAGATCGTCTTAGATTGCATCACTGATCAAGAATATATATACCTTATGGGGTCTGAGATGGATATTTCGATGCGTTACAAACAGAATGACAAAGTGAATATACTCTCCAAATTCTTTTTTGGAGGGTATAAAAATATAGATTTCTGTTCAGCGATATACAAAACGCTATGATAATAAAATCTTTTTCGTTAATGAAATCAAGATTTTGCTTGTCTTCTGCTTGCATTTCAAATTTATTTTACCGATGTATTTACAATATTTGGTATTGACTGCAGAAAGAGGCACGACGTTAAAAAAAATTTGAAAACGTTTGGCCCTAAAGACCATCCCTGCAAATTATCGCCGAGCTATCGTAATCTGTTTTGTTGTGCTGTTCTCTGCTTTGAAGCTCTACGTACTCAAAAGTCTGATAAGAGTTTGAAGAAATACTATTATTTTAATTTCCAAACTGCTATAACTTTTGAATGAATCAACCGATTGGTAAGCGGTGATTGAAGTAGTTTTTCGAGTCCTATAAAATACTCGGGAATACTGATTGGTGCGATATATATAATTTCGGAATTTTCTAATATAACAGGTTTTTCGATTTTTTTTCGTTTACGATATTTCACGCTCCCATCAAGCGATTTTGACCCGATCAGATCTGGTGAAAACTAAATTTGTTGCAAAAATTTCTAAATGTTACCAACAACTTTCTGATTTTTTGAAAATGTTCAGTTTTTCAAGAAGTTAAATATTCAGGTATGATAACATTTAATTTTGTACTTGCAATATCATCTTCAGATAGTGCCTCGAGACTTTCTTATTTGTTCGGAATAAAATAAGCATAGTGTTGCATTAATTAGCAACAATATATTGGAAAAATGTGTAAATGATACCAAATGAGTCGAGACGGTACCAACTTACTTTTAAAGTTTGAAGAAAAGTACAATTGTGCCACTTTATCATTCCTGAGGACGTACGAGTATATTTTTTATATAATTTTTAGTTGCTGATGAATTACACTAAAATCGTGTACTTTAGTTGAAGTATTTTCGCGGCTTTGTTTTTTGTCGCCAAATATAATTTGCCCTTTTAAAGTTTTGTGTTTGTTTGACGTAGTACGTTATAAGTACAAAAAGGCAATTCATAGTTAGAATTTTTATCGATTTTGAAGGTGTAATTTGATATTTTACTCGGTGCATACACATTTTTATTTTAATTTGCCTGTTTTAAGTTTCACTCGCTTTCCGGAGAAATATCAAAGATAATTGTACGAAAGCAAGAGGAGATATAACGAAAGAATAATTATAAGTTTTATTATTGTTTATTTTCAATATTATTATTATTACTGTTATTATTATTATCAATATTATTATCATTAGTGTTATATAGTGAAATTACTCAATCTTCTTTTAAGTAGGGCAAAGTTGACACTTTCTTCGCGTGTTGGCTGTTAAATTTCTATTTATATAAGTAAATGTTCACGTAGATACATTCAGAGGCTGAAAATAAAACTAGCTAAAAAGTTAGAATTAATTGTTATATAACAAATTTTTTCATTTAAAATGCATATATGTATGTTCAGTTTTGTAAAACTAAATGTTTCTTTGTCTGCTTTTATTTAGCTATTAATTATCATTTTGCGTTAAAAACTGATTGTTTATTTTTGTAGTGTAGCCTAAACAAACACTAGCATAATCACATCGGTAATAGATATGAAACAGAATTAGAAACATTATCTAAGTATTATAATTAGTATTTATGTTAAGGTAAGAAATTTACATGGACAAGAAAATACATCTTGTATGTGTCTATTAGTATTTAGATAGGGATAAGATTTTTGTGTATAAGACAATACACATTATAATAGTAGTGAGTTCTAAGTTTAAAAAGAAACAGGATAGTTGTCCATTATATCGCTCCTGTAACTAAACAATATACTTATCGACTTCCTATCAAATTATTGCCAATATCTAGATCAGAGTTTATCAATATACCGTACGTGTTCGAACGTTCTTACAAGACTGAAGAGAACAAGAATAAAATAATTCACTCTTGGTAGAACATTGATGCGAACAAATTGTGTATCTACTTGTACTAAACGACCAGGGTGACCATATAAATTTTAAAAAAGTTTAATGTAGATTTGTGTCGAACTCGTTCATTCGCTCGTTTTTGACAAGAACCTTTGATCAAACCAATGTAATTTAAATGTGTTTGATCATACATAGATTCTTGTCAAAAACGTGCGAATGAACGAGTTCGACACAAGTCTAACTATTGTAACTCCGCATTATACATGATGCTCAGATCAGACGAAAAATGTTATACAAATTCGTGCAATAATATTGGACGATCGGAGAATGAAAATACGTGAAGTGGCTGGGGTGATCGAATAAGTCACATTTCACATGAATATTTGTATGAGTAAAACAAATTTATTTCAAATAGTCATTTACTAATTAAAACTCTCTCGTATATTTAATAGAAATTATTATTTAAGTTTATTTATTTATAAAAAGATATGTTTCTGAGAAAGAGTAACGTTCGGTACACTAAACGTTTTCTTACTGTTTTATCATATTAAAAAAAATGCATTAAATATTTTACTTATTTCTATTGTTAATGTTTTAAGCAAATAAAAAATTAAAATGTGTCGTCAATACACGATGGGAATCATCCATATCAATAATTTTGCTTTGCATAACGTGATTGAGAAACCAAAATTTGTTTAAATAAATTACAAAAATTCATTTGTATTCATATAAAAATTAACATTAAAAGTAAAAAATAATATATTTTATAAAACAATTGTGTAGAGTTAATAACTGCACGAAAACATATGGCGTGTTCCATACAGTAAAAAAGAAATTTGTAAATTAATTAATGAATATTTTTTTATTCATTTAATTGGTTAATAATTAGTAATTATAAATATTTTTTCTTTCTTGAAAGCAAAATAACCCGGCAAGTTGCCACTATCATTCCTTGTGGGTTCATTTATATTAGATAGTTCTCTAAGACTTTAAGCGTTTTAAAACTCCATAGCAGAGTCCATTTAATACTCATGTTTTCAATATGTTCCTCTGCATATAATACAATACAAATAAAGTTATAAATAAAATTTATTCATACTCCTTCCTATCTGGCAATCTACTCGTATAAAGATAATAGTTGTTATTGTTTTCACTACATGAGAGTAGTTTAAAATTGAATACTTTGAACAATAAATAAATAAGTAATTTTGCTGTTGTGTTATTAAATAATAAAGCCATAATCAATAAATTTATAGACACAATACAAAAGTCATAATGCTCAAATATATGCCAACTACACATCCTATCGCCGGTTGGCAAGCAAAAAGCAATATGTTGGCCCTGTAAAATGTTGGATGGCGCAAATAGTGAATATAAAGCCAATTAATATTGTTGTCATTATTCATAAACAGTTGCTAAAATTAGATTTGATTTGAACCCCATATTTATTACAGACAAATATTTTTGATTTATAAAAGGTTTATAAAACAGGTTTCCATACAAAATTTGTTTTATAAGCCCTTTACAAAGCAGAAATATTTCTTATGAATGGTGCAGTAAATGTTACATATATGTCTTTGATTTACGTCAGTTCCTGCCTTGCGGCCTAACCTGACGATGCTCTTAACATCGGGTGATAATTGAGTGATACCAGCACCCCTCTTAGCACCCAAGAGACCACACGAAGGCGACCTCGGGTCGCCCAGGTGGCAATTTCTAGAACATGATTTGGTAAGCCCCATGATGTAACACCTTGCTTAAGTGCCGATCCTATCTAGATGATCTTTTATTTGTTGATTCACAACAACACACAGGTTTTGCTACTATCAGCCATACCGAAGTCCAACCGCAAGGATTGAACATCAATCCTTATCTGACAAACCTTCCACCAAATTGGTGACCACAACAACCACGTGTACTCCCGAGGGAGAACTCACCAATATCCAGCCGCAGTAAACTGCGAGGCTTGTACTGGATCCCGTGGTACCAGTTCCAACTACTGGTAAAGCCTCGAAAGTCAAACCAGTGGAGGTTCTATAAACTTTCTATCGACTTCGGCTATTTTTTTACCCAAACCTAGGTGTCGCCGCACCTATTATTTCTTACTCAGGCACGTAGGCGATCCTACTACTTTTATACTCTTATATGCACATCCGTGCAGTAAATGTTAAAGAAAAATATGTTAAGAAAACATTTCAAATAAGGCTTTTATCTACATAAAATATTTTTTATAAAGTAGGCAGTTCATTTTTGACAGCCACTATCATACAAAGATGAAAGCTCAATTCGAGCTTTGTGTGTTATTAAGATCAGAACAGTAAATATTTATAAATTTAAATAACAATATTCTATCCCATTGCGCGACTCATCAAGACTTGGGGCCAAATTACTGCATTCGATATCGAACGAAATTTCCACAATTTTGACTTTTAGTTCAAGCTAAAAAGTTTATTATAAATTTTCTCATTTTGTTTCTTTCTTTCACCCTTTAACATTTCAATTAACGAAATTTGCATATAATCATGGAATATTTAAATCAAATATGCATACATCAAAATGTTTGTACTCGCACGGGCATTAACAAAATCAGCGTGAATAAAACTCCCACACAAACATTTATCAACGTGCAATGGGGAAGGAAAACACACAAATGTTTTTATTAAATATGTACTCGTATTGCAGAGGTGTGCCAAGTAGTTGACAATAAATAAACACTTTAATAAAGAAATTAGTTTTTCCTCAACAACTACAAATAATTAATATTATTATTATGCAAATTCGGTGTGTGGTGAAAAGTTTGAAGTGTGTTAACGGCCGTTGCAGTCGTAATAATGTCACTCCCAATACACTATCGTGAGGTGTCTTGTTCCGACCCGTGGAAGAGATGGAGAGCCTGAGTTCAATTTATTATACTGATTTGGTAATACTTTTCAAAATTTCTACTTCATATCTTCAGCTAAGACATTTAACACTGTTTTTAGCTTTTATTAATGGACCAAGAGAATTAAGAATTCCTTTTCAGTCCTTGAATTTTATGTATTTTTATCTTCTCGCTAAGAAAATTTAAAAAAAAATCGGGAAGTTATTGATTTTACCCATTTCGCAACAAGCGAATTTTCACCAGACTCGATGTTCTAAGTTCCCAGGCTACTCTTGAGTGGGCGTCTCTGTGTCTATATGTATGTGTACATGAGTGTTTGTAAAGGTCTTATATATATTGAACGTCTTGACCCAATCGAAAGCAACTGGTGAAGTTTCAAAGAGTTCTATTTCCTGTGAATTGGAACCGATTCGAACCCGTAGATTTCGGGAAATTTCAAAAAAAAAAGAAAAGTGTTTTGTAAATGTGGTTTTTGGAAATCATTTTTAAACAGCTTTTTCGATTGACTCCACAGGCTAATCATCTCGGGACATTGAAAAACTATGTCGATCGCCACCAACCGTGTGATTTAAAGAAAAAAGTTCCGAAATTATATAGCAAATAAGCTTTTAGGTTATTTTATATTAATAATTATTGCTCGATATTTCGCTAACCATGGGTTAGCTTCATCAGGAAATTACTTAGTTTTGAGAAGAAAGTTTTTTGACAAAACTAAATAATTTCCTGAAGAAGCTAACCGATGGTTAATTAATTATTTATTAATATAAAATAACATAAAAGCTTAAACAAATCTATTTACTAATAAAAAGGTTTCATCAAACTCTTATTAATCTTTTGAGCTCGAAGAGAACAGCTTTGGGGCTAAAATTAGCGAGAAGTAGCAGGGATGGCCTCAAGGGTCAACCGTTTTCCACATTTTTTAAAATTTTGTTTGTGAAAATTGGAGTTATTTACATCTTTTAAAATTTCTGCTTTATTTAAGATTTAAATATTAAATATTGATATTTTCTGGAAAGGAATTTTAAATTTGATATTACATCTCAGAAATCAATTTTTTAAAATTAGAATTGGTTAGTTGTTGTATGAAACTTGGGAAGGGACTAAGAAAACATCGGTCTGTTTTCAAACCAAATTTAACCTGGGTGCCTGAAAGTGGGTTCATATCATATATGTATAAGTTTTTTATTGTGTGTTTGTTATAAGTTTCGAAGTTTTCGCAGCTTATGATATTATGGTGGTTCAAATATGCTTGGGGCATGTGCACACGACAGCAAAAAGTTATCACTTATGTACTCGTAGTGTTTGTCGATAACAATGGGCTTTTATTGACATGCTCTTTCAATGTTGCATGGGTTAGAGAATACCAAGGACTTGTCAACACTAAACGATTATTATCGATAGTGATTCGATAACGATATTCATAATAGAGGAAAACATGGCACAAAAAGTCAAAAATAAATAGTATCTACAATTTACCTGTGACATTTGATCTACTCACAAGAGAAAGAACATCATTGGTTTCAAAGTACTTTGTATATATAATTTATTATTCTTATTATTATTGTGTTTTTTTTTTTTTTGCAGATATGACAGAAAAGGCATTGAGAAATAAAAAATTATAAATTGCTCTTGTAGATATTCTTCTTACTGTGCAATACATGCTTTCTATTATATAGTTTCATTAATTGAATTGGAATATTCAGGTCTATTTGCTGTTAAATGAATTACGTAATTTAATTTTAAAACCCATTTCAAACCTTCCACTAACGGACAGCGTACTACTTGTGCGGGTAATAGGATCAGGTATACGGAACTTTAAATTTATATTGAATGATACATTTATTCACACATGCTCCTGCTTGAAACTGCCGAAAAATAACTGTTTAAACATCTTTAAACAACTTTGTTCAATATCCTCAAGCTTTAGTCCCAGCCAACATATCCATATATTGTTGAGGAGAAACTAATTCTTTACATTGATAATACTCAAAAGCTATATTTTCCTTAAATAGTTAGATTTTTTTTTAAATATATTTTTATTGCTTTTCATTATTTAAGACTGATTTGACAAGCATGTTTCTCGTACATGTTGTACTACCGGACTCAAAACTCTACTCAATACGTGCCTCAGTTGCACCACTAAGTCTTAACAGATTCCACACAAGATAATAAAAGAAGAGAATTGGACTTTTGGCAGTTATTATAGTAGTTTTCTTTATTTTTGATACGAGTATGTACCTTTTATTTATTTTTTTGTCATCGGGTACGTTGCTCTTGAAATACAATAAAATGTAAATACTTGTGCTACAAACAATTTGAGCTTTTATTTGATTGTCATGTGCGGTCGGTTTGTATTTAAGCGAAACAATATTGTTGTACAATCTTTTTTATCATACGTAGCAACAAAAAACTAAAAATAAGTAAAAACAGTGAATGACAATAAAATAAAGCACGTTTGAGTAGTTTTTGAACAATCATATGTGGAAATTTTTTTATGAATTTAAGCATATAAGTGATATTCAACAATGGGAACTGGCGTTAATTTTAGTCGTTAAAAAATATTAAAAAAAAACACCAGAATTTTAAAGAAATATTTCCAATAATAAAGAATAAATAGAATTAGGTTTTGAATCATATTATAGTCTGACGTAAGATATTTTTAACAACTTGGTATTTACGGTATATTAATTTGACTCCAGAGCACACGTCGTTGCATTTGGTCGTTTATATTCAGTTTCTAGGTCAGTCGAATTTTGTACGGGTGCAGGCTTAAGCCACCACGTAAAATTTACTAATTTGCGGTCTTCGAAAGGCCAAGTTTTTCTGAGCGACTCGTAGTCCAGTGCTTCTAATTCTCTTGCTCACAATCAAGGGCAGTGGCGATGTTTCGGCAGCTTTTTTGGTCAAAATAAATTAAATCACTCATAGATATTTGTGAATATGTTCTCTATTTTTAGAACACTTAATGGACAACCTGTACAACAGAAGTTTTTCCAAAATAGAAATTATTTTGCATTTTGTGAATGAAAATTTGAAAATTATGGAACTACTTACACAAAGTGAAGAGCTTTTTGGAAATCAAGTTGTTGTATATAAAATATAACAAAAAAATATTTCAGGCGTCAGTATATATTCCTATTAACGTAAACAATACCAGCTGTTTGTAATACACAACTTGGCAGCACTTAACTTAGCACAGCAAAAATCAGGCAAAAACAAGGTTGCATTATATTATTCCTCAACTGGAGAATAGTTTCTTCAAGTATGTAACAGCATTTTAAATGGAGCACAAGAACAGTGATTAAGAAATTCGGAAATGAATCTTTTTGTGGAATGTTTAAGGCAGAGCTTAGGCCGAATTAGTCTAACAATGATAATGTAAATAGAACTTTAAAAGAATTAACCGAAAGTTTTTGTAGAGTTAATATCCTGGAGAAATCAAAACATTAATCTAGTGTCATATTATTAAAGCTAACGAAATAAAAATTTTAAAATCCCAAACATTTGAATTAAATACAATTTTTAAAAGATTAGTTTTGGAATGTGCTACATGTGTAGAGGTCATGTCCTAAGTACTGGTCTTGCTAATAAAAAATATATGGCTAAGGGTTGACCCTGAAAATAATCCCTGCAAGTTTTCGATCATTGCAACCGATAAAAAACACTGTTATTTTAATTTTTTAACTCCTATAACTTTTGACTGAATCAACTGATTTCCACGTGATTAGCCGTGATTGATGTAGTCCTTCGAGTTCTATAAAAGAATTGAGAACACTAATTGATCACATATATAATTTCAGTTTTAAAAATATCACTTTTTTTATTTTTTCGTTCACACTACTTCACTAATGATTCAATTGATTTTAATTCGGTTAGTGGTGATTGACGATAAAGCCGTCTAAAAATTATTACGAAAAACACACATTAAACAAACATTTTAGGATGTTTTATTTTGAGCTTTCTAGGTTCCAACTTACGATAAATCTAAGGTCGATAGAACTCTTTAGAACTAGTTTGACTCGATTCAGCTGTTCCTACACGCATATCTGCAGGATTTTTCAAAACGAGGTAAACACATTAACTTCCCGATTTTTTTATAATTTTAAATTTGCTTAGCGGGAAGTTAAAAATGATATATCATTTTTATTAAAATATATTTCAAGAGTTGTTGTACTTTTTTACTATAAAAATCTCGAAATAATGAATAATATGTGTTTGTATATAAAATGAAACATTTTTACTAACCGATTAAAACAAAGATTAATTAATAAAAAAAAAATCTGATTAATTGAATGTGGCTTAAGCTCTTTTGACGCCTATGACTCGATGTGATAATAAACTGATTTAAATACTCAAAATTATAGATATGTTAAGGATATTTGTTGTTGTTTGATCAAATACTTTACAAAGTAAATATGCCAAGTACTTGGTGCACAGATGGCGACGGAGTGACTGGGACCATATGCCGGCCATTTTATTAACCCGTATATTTTTCCGTTACTGTGACTGACTGTACACGACCTATGCCTTCACATAGGAATTAGCAACGTAGTTAACCACGGAATATTCCTCAGAAGAACTGTAACTTTATACAGTTATTTGAGGCGTTGAAATTAACTAGTGCGAGTGAGACGCAAAACTAACTACACTAAAAAATAATTGCCAACGAGGCTTGATGTTGACTGACTCAGAGTTGCTTTACGACGTTAAAGGATATTTAAAATGCAACTTTATTCTATTAATTATATGAATAAAAAGCAGTGTTGCGAAAACTAGCGCTTTTGCCTTTAATTGTTTAATATTTTAGCCGTTTTCTCTGGGCGATTTATTTTTTGTCCTTCTCGTAAGCCTGTCAGTGGTTCCAAATTGAAATTTCATATATGAGAGCATCTCAATATATTTGCCCTTTAGCCTTATTTTTAGAAATTTTCCACGAAGTTGCACATCTATGCACATTTTTTTATATCGACGGCCACCTGTTGAATCAAAATATAAAATAATCCAAATCTGCAATTTTAAAAAAACGATAATTTACTTCACCAAATAAATATCGATTTAAAATATAATACAAATCTGTTTAGAGTATTAAACACCCAGGCAATAAACAATATTCGAGGACTGATAACCACTAGAAGTATTACGAGCATCAAGAATAATTCAGAAATCTGTAAATATACCGGTAACTCGATTTTTCTCAATTTGCAGCTAAGTATTAAATTCTAATTTCAACAACATTTTCGTAATTTATGTTGAGAAAACACTAAAAATTTATTTGCCAAATTTCTTATCCGGATTTTAGTAAATTCAATCTTTATAGGGGCTGAGTACAAGATAATCGCCATCTGCATCTATTTGTTTGTAGAATGCCTTCCTTAGTTGCACGTTGAGTTTGCACAAGGCGCAATGCATCTACGTGAAAGCAGAAGAGATAGAATTGATGATGTGCAACGTTTAACATAAAATGCTACATGCTACATGCTACAACACCCAAATATATTAACAAGGCACGTGGAAATTTGCTTGTATACGATTTTTATTTGTTGGCATGCTTTTCTTTTTATTATTTAGCTGCTGTTTGAGTTAAAAAAAAACTCTTCTTTATCGTTTTTGATACCCTACAACTGGTGGGAGTTAAGTATATTTCCATTGATAAGATCTTAAGCAGAAGAATTGAATAATGGTTTCTTAAATAAGCAATTAAGACTGCACATGCGATGGTTATCGCAGTGCCGAACATTATTTGAAATTGTAGCATGTACTGGTTTTGTAGATGTGATTTTATGCACTGTGGATTTTGTTAAGGTTTTTCTTTACAAAATAGTTAAACTACATTTTCTGTGGAAATATATTCAAAAAGGACGTAACAAATCTTACGTCATTGATGTTTGGAAAGATCCCCAAAAATTTTAAAAATTTTTCAGTTTATTACTTCTTGCTTTACAGTTTAATGGTAATTTTCATATGCTGCACTAAGAACATTTTTAGGCTAGCAAAAACAAAACACAATTAGCGGCAATTCAGAAACGATATTAAGAAAACTTTAAAATCGGTAGAGATCTTCCCGAATTATTATCCATTTAGCGGTTTCAAAACCGGCGATCTGGCAAGGCTGTCAGCCATTTACAAAGATGAATCCAACAATAGTTAAAACTTACCATAAAAGTGGTGGTGCCACTTTTCGAGAATTACGTTTTGATTTTGGCATTTTGTGGGTGCTGTTGGCTGAAGTAGTCGAACACGGGACTATAAAGCGGAGGGTCCTGAGTTCAACCCCGCGCTGAGTTATAAAATATTGTGTTGAACACTTCTGATCAGCATTAGTGCATGGTTGCGTTAGTTGTTGGCAGCCTGTTTTCAATGATGAAGGCATAGCACTGGTCACTGAACATAATTGGCAGCGACTGACATTATCATGTACTAAAAAGCAGAGAAACAGCATCCTCCTTCATCGGTCCTGTAGCAAAAAAATTACCCGGCGAAGTAAAAAGGTTGAAATAGCTACAAAAAAAAACTCTATCTTCTCATCTTTCTTCATCTGTACCTTCAATACTATCCCTCCTTTCTAGTTCCGGCGCAATGCACGGAATATGTAGGGGTCATCCCCTGAGTGCTGGTTCAAGATAAAAAAAAACACTATCGGCCGACTGTGAAAGAATTATAAAGATATTTAAGCAACCCAAAAACGCTACAGAAATAGTCAGCAGCGATGCCATTTTGGTGCTTTTCGGGTATTTTTTGGTGCTTTTTTAACCGAAATTTTGTTAAATAGTTTTTTTGAAAAGCGGGTACTTATAGTGCTTTTAACAATTTCTCACAGTGCTTTTAAGTGCCTTTTAAGTAATCTACATACATTTTCGGCACTGAACCATTTTGCTGCTATTCTGTAAGCACAGCGAATACTTTTTTAACCAACTGCGTATTATTTGCATTTGTTTTGAGTAGTATTCGCAAACTCTTCTAGGCTTTTCTCATTAGTTATCTTTTTTTCATTTGTTATCTTTTCGTTATAAGATATCAACAATAAGGAAAATTTAGGTTGGTGCTGTTTTACCCGTAATTTTTTTTATTTTTACCCTTTTTTACCCTATTTCTATATGTTCGCAGAGCTTTTAATGATGCAAGAGTTGACACCACTGGTATTCAGGCATGTGCGTCAGTGTGGATTTTTCGAACAACATTTTCTTCAGTTTATTTCTCACACATAAATAACGTTGATAAGCAAAATTGTCACATTAGGGGTTTCGGAGAATCCAGAAGTGATTGTGCAGAAGGTGAATGGTTGTTGAGGTATTTTGTCAAAAATGATGCAGGAAAAGCCTGTACCATCAATTCTCACCGCTATTATCGTACCATAAGCCACTTTTTTGGGCTGCAATTGAAGAACCGGATGACATGCGGTTTCTACAAACGGTGCCATGAGCCACACAACACGATCTATTTCGAGGAAATTGGTAAACAAGATTACTCATGCAATTTGACTGGATTAGCAAGAGATAAAAAACAAGATTTAAAATTTAATTGGAAAAGTTTCTAGTTTTCATAAATATTTGAAATAATTTAAATATCTTAGGGAACATCCAAGTCGTCTATAACAACAACTTAAACAAATAAATTTTTTACTTACTTCAAAAGTTACTGAAAAATCACTTTAAAGATTTATTTGTGTTTTAAAACGTGTAAAAAAATATCGCGCACACCAGCAGGTCCTACATTCATTGTACTCATCCATTGCATCGTATTACGTCAACAGTTGTATTGAATTAGGGATGCGAATGAGGCATGTACGCTTAAATTAGACATGTGTTTTTGTAATATCAACGATGCCTAACATTCAGACGTTTATTCAACACTGAGCAAACAAAATCGCTACAGAAATTGCAACTTAAAATAAATAAAGGAAATTTGTAAAAATGTAAATCATTTAAAGGCAATTTTGTTGCAGCAACAATACACTGCCTAAGCGTGAGATCTTTTGGTTACAACACTGTACTGTTTACAAGATATGAGATTAATAAGAATTGTATGCAATTAGCAAAATAAAACTTACAGTTTAAGGCCTTATTAAAGTTGTCTAGACTTCAACACTTCATTTGATTTCTTAATGAAGTGCAATTGATATTTTGTTTTTGAGAAATTTCAATACACTTACCTGGAACCAAGTAAAAAATAATAACAATAATTTGTAAGGCGTAATATTTTGGAAATTAATGAATAAGGGTGGCGCCGTTGGAATTATCGATTGTGCGGATTTGTCAGTCACGATATCGCAGTAGTCGAGTGAGCATCGCGGGTTCTCCGTCGAGACATTTTTCAGGAGTAATGATTCTTACGTATTTGCTCATCGACAATTTTGTTCAAAGTTCAGTATTCGGCGAATAAGTGATGGATCGAGTGTAAATTTAATTTTAATTTTTATTTCGGCTATGAATGTTCCACATCCAGGGCCCAGTTGATCTTCAAGATCTCCCGAAAACATTGAACTGGTTGAAAGCACTTAAGTGAAAATCCGCAACTTTGAATATGGAAAAGAGCAGTCTCACTGGGACTTCCAAGACCGATTGTTCATGAGATTTTAAAAAAGGATCTGAAGTTCCATCCTTTTAAAATTCAAATTGTTCAAGAACTGAAAGAAGTGCCTTTGATTTACGCAAAAATTTTTGTGAGTCGATGTTGGAGCGTTTTCGCACTGTAAATCCCATTTTTTGGAGCGATGAGGTCCATTTTCACTTAAACGACCACGTCAACAAAAAACTGCCGTCTCCAAGAGCCCGCAACCCATGACTGAAACATCAAAAACCATTGCGTTGCCCCACGCTAACTGTTTGGTGTGCTTAATCCTCGTATGAGATAATTGGACCATTTTTTTCTCGAAAATTCTCGATGCCAGGAGACGATTGTCAACGTGAAAATTATCGACACATGATTACGGAATTGTTTTTGTCAAACCTGCAAACTCATTCATCATACTCTTCACACACGTGAGTTTAACAGAATGGGCGACTGCACACATAACCACAGCTTCGATGAAAAAGGGAAAATTTCCCCCAAAAACTGATCAATCTTGAATCTCTTAAGTCTTTAAAGCAAAATATTCGTCGAGAAATCAGTTCAATTGGACCAAGTTTACTGCAGCATGTGGAGCAGAACACAGTGTGTTCAACTCGACGGACCACATCTGGATGACATACTCTTTAAGAAATAAAATCCGCATTTCCATTCTATTTATTCAATGCTCTTAATGAAACTTTGTGACAATTATTACGTTTCTTAAGTTTGAACTATCAGACAAAAAAATTTACAAAGTAGGTCTTCAAGTCACGAATTAAACTTGGAATTCATACATAATTTAAAACATTGCGAGGGCACGATTGCGATTCCTTGAACATAAATAACAAAAAGCTTTAGATATCAGCAGCCGATGGCTCTGGAAAAAAGCGAAAGAGATACATGGAATATTGGGAATATTAATCGTCAGGGTTGGGGAATTTCGTACTAACCAAAAAATGTAGTAACTTAAAAATATGAATGTGAGAACTTCTCATATTCAATTTTCGTTAAAATATTGGTTACATAGTTGATATTTCTACTAACTAGCACCACTTGCAAAAAGTGGAAAAATTGAACAAAGAACGCTGATGAGATGGCGTAGCGGCCTCGAAATCAGTACTGATCCGTTCTGCTGGTTTAATGACTATGAAAAACATTCTTAATATTCCACTCTCAAAAATAATAAATAGAATGTAATCACGTTCATTTATTTAAAAAAAAAATTTTAAATAATTTGCAGTTTCGCAGATTTGAACTTATAGCCTGTTGAGAAAATTAACATCCTGTAATACAATTTACATAAATAAAGGTTCACTATTAAAATAGAAATTCATACATAATTTAAACTTGGAATTATTTAAAGCTTTTCTTAACAACTCATTATATGTGTATGAAAGGTTCTAAAAAAATTATAACACAGTTATTAAAGACTTGTTATGCAAATAGTTTGTAACCAAAATATATGTGAACAAATAAAAATATATATGTAAAAGGAATTAATATTTAACTCAAATTTTTTGATAACTCAACTGCAAATCTAGCCCATACCTTTTCAGAATTGAAGACAAGTGCAATAGTTGCTCACTCAGCCTCTGATGGCTTATTCCTTTAAGCGTAAAAACTTGTTTTGATATACACACACATGATCAATTAAAAACAGTTGACTAATTACTCGCAGATAGTGATGCGAGTATACAGATATCGATTATTTTTCTTAGATGTCTGATATCGATAACTATAGTTTGACAGCTGACATTGTTCAACTGTGTTGTCAATTCCTTTCAGTAGGAACTGGCTAGTCATCTTTCAAAAGTTGGAAATTCACTTTGAAAATAAAAAAAAGAAATAAAGGAATAACGTTTGCAGATGATTGAATTTTATTATCAAAATTTATGCTCCCTCAAGAAAGGTCATCGTGCACTTGTTGAATGCAACGATGAAGCCGATTTCTGGTTGAATGAAAAATGCATTGTTTCGAGTGGATTTTTGGCCGGCGGCATTATTTTTGAAATACGATCAGGAACGTTACTGTGAACGTACGATGATTACAATATTTCCCCCCCCAAAACAGCACGTGAAACAATGGCCGAATTAAGAGGCGAGTTCGATGAACATTTGGAGAAAACGCACGATATGTTGGCGAGAATATGCCAAAATTTGACCCACTGTATAAACCATTTGAGGCGTTTACATGAAACAATAATTAAACATTAAATTATATAGATCATTCTATCGACTAAACTACAAATTTCAAACGTTTCTTTAAATTGTAGGCTTTTTTCTTAAATCAAATCCGAAAAAATTCCACATATTCGCATGCAGCTAAAGTAAACAGCCGATACTTATTTGAGGCATTGCCAACAATTAACTTTTAAAATAAGAGAAATAAGTACCACTCATCAATACTTTGCAACTCATGGATATCAAGAGACAGATTATATACAAGTTTTTTAAATCAAATATTAAATAAAACTTATACGTTAACAACAATTATGAGTTTCGATCAAGTGTTTTGTGTAATATTATATTCAACAACGCTAACTTTCCTAATAACTTATTCCAGCAGTCGCTAGCAAATCAAATTATTTTTCTCTTTGACAACCGCTACATTTAGTTGTTTATGGTGTGCTCCAGCATTAACAATTTATTTGAATAAAAATAGTTAAATTATTAGCAGTAAAAGTGGTGAAGGCGACTTGTTGAAATATGAGCCTCAATTGCATATTTATGCATTCCATCGCCAACAACTCTAAAAGCAATTTTACAAATACTAGGCGGCACAGTTAAGGGGACTTGCTTTTTTGTACGCTTATAATAGGGTAACAAATCAAATGGATTTCTGCTGGAACCGATTAATCGGTCAATTTATTTGTCGATGCTCTGTTTTAATCGGCTAATGATTGGTTAGTTTTGAATTAAAACGTTAAAAGATTCATAAATATTTCCGCTAACAAAACTAACAATTCTCAGAAGAAGAATTCACAATATGCATTTATAAAAATTAAACTAGATGCTTTCCTTATTTTTAATAAATCTTCACTTCAAAAATTGTTCAGTTTCTCTTGAAGACTCCGTTCGAATTTTCTGAAAAATGTTAAACAACATTGACTATTTTAATGTGAAAAATTTAGCATGTAACTGTTGTAGCCCGTCCCGCCATTTTTATACCCTCCAAAAATGGATATGGAAGGTATATTAACTTTGTCATTCTGTTTGTAACGCAGCGAAATCTCCATCTGAGACCCCATAAAGTATATAAATTCTTGATCAGTGATGAAATCGAAGACGATCTGAGCATGTCCGTCCGTCTGCTGTGGAAATCACGATGCAGTCCAAACGAAAAGACCCAGACTCTTAAAATTTGGTATAAACATATCTTGAAGGATAGACAGGTTAAGTTCCGAAATGGGCTAAATCGCACAAGAGGGAAAAAGGCTCCCCTAAGAAGAACTAAACCAACCTCTAAAAAACAACATAATTTTTTAAGTTTTTTTTGTAGTTTCGTTAACAAATAATATATTTTTATGTCAAAGAAGGTTCAAAGCGTTAAACTTGGAGCCATAAAATAAAACAAATAATTTTGGGGCCCCGCCCCTTTTAGTGAGCGTTGTTATGTGCAAAAATAGTGTAAAAATTTAACAAATTGTTTTACTTAAGCCTACATCCTTTAAAAATAAAATTTTTAAGCTTTAATGACGAAGCTGAGACGTAAATTGGTGCTACTCTGCCCTACACCCTCGTTCCTCTTTGTCCACTAAATGACTATCAAAAAAAATAAATAAATTTTGCTTTTAAATTTTGTATTTAATTATCAAAAATATTTATTTTTAGCGTTTCATGACAAAGGTGAAGTGTCATTCCACTACCCTTGCCAGAGAGACCCTGCTAAAATACAGTTTTAATACCCTCCAAAGAGAATTGGACCCCATAAAGTATATATATATTCTTGATCTGTGATGAAGTCTAGGACGATCTGGTAATGCCCATACGTTCGACTGTGGAAAACATGATATAGTATATTTTTGGACCTCCCCCTTTAGTGGGTGTTGACATACGATATTATATGCAAAAATAGTGTAAATATTGAAAAATTTGTATTCCTTAGGCCTATAAGAAGCTGAGATGTTCTCTGATCTTGCAGAGGTGAGACGTCTCTCCCACGGCCCTTCCCGGAACGACTCTCTCAAAATAGAGATTTAAAATTGGGTACAGAGATGTCTTAAAGGTACTCTGTCCCACCAACTTAAACATTTTAAATTTACTTACTAAATATTTGGACTGTATTTAAGATTCGACCCGGTCGAATATAACGTTTTTACTTGTTTTTATTAATGTTTTAACTAAAGGGTCCGCCATCTAACGTTTTTTTTTTTCAACTAGTGCTTATTTCATGAATGGTAACACTTAGCTCATGTCTGATTTGACAGATAATTAGTTTTATCCTTCCGCTGAACGAATATGGCTGTGCATACGCTTGAAGAATGCTTCGCTAAGTGGGCCTGCGATCGACTTACAGAAGATGCCGATTTTGCCAAAAAAAATCATCTTTTCAGATGAAGCTCATTTTGATTTTGGCGGGTATGTAAACAAGCAAAATTGTCGCATTTGGGGCACAGAAAACCCGCACGCATACATTGAAAAGCCGACGCACCCAAAACGAGTCACTGTTTGGTGTGGATTTTGGTCCAGAGGCATAATTGGGTCATTTTTCTTCGAAAATGAGCAAGGAGTGGACGTTGCAGTCAATGGCGATCGTTATCGGGCCATGTTGAACGAAGTTTTGTTCACAAAAATTAAAGAGGAGGATATTGGCAACATTTGTATTCAACAGGACAACGCTACGTGCCACACAGCCGAAGCTACACTCGATGTTTTGCGCCCTGTTTTTGAAAATCGCTTTATCAGCCGCAGAGCTGATGTCGTTTGGCCACCTCGGAGCTGCGATTTGACACCGTTGGACTATTATTTGTGGGGTGCCGTCAAAGATAAGTGTTACGCCGACAAGCCAGAGCCAATTGACACTTTAAAGGACAATATTCGTGAAGCCATTGGTGAAATACAGCTGCACACAATCGATAATTCGCTTAAAAATTGGACCGATCGTGTAGGCTACTGCATGGCCAGCCGAGGCAGCCATTTGAATGAAATTATTTTCCATTATTAACCGTAAGGATTGTACTTTCAAATAAAAAAAGAAATTTGAGAAAATATTGAGTAGTTTTTTTTATAGCATTTACAAAAAGAAAAGTTATTTGGCGGACCCTGTATTATGCTTTCGTAAAGAAAAAACTTTTTGATGGTAAATATCTTTGACAATTGATGCAATGTCGATTGAGAGTACTGCCATGTTGATAGGGTAGAGTTTTACACCTAGAGTTCTTTTGTCAAACTGCGAGGGCATTATTTTTAACAACCTTTACAAAAAAGTTGCCTTTGTAAAATGTATATGTGTTTCTTTCAATCCTCTATCAAAAAATATTAACAAAATAAAAGTAGATGTCATTATTTTATGCCTTAAAAAGAAAAAAAATACCTCCCTCAAAATTGCAGTGTCTTTAAACAACATTTAGCACTATTACTAAAAAATATCTACGTTTTTTTAATTAAATCTATTTTAAAATTTCATAAATTGCCGGATATTACATTTTTCCAAAAAATAGTTTTTCCATATTTTGTAGCCCCAAATATTCCCTTTAAAATGACATACGAATGATTTTTGCATCTGAAAAGATTTTTGAGATATTGAAAAAATGATGTGAGATGGAATTACCCATATTTAACAGTTTTCACAATAACCAAATACCATAATTACATTATTGCTGTGGTTGTCTTTAGTAACGTCGCGACGTAAGTGTAACGTATTTTGTATTCCCATATGTAGGTAGTTATATGAGATGTGCGCGTGAGTAAAATTAAGCTCACGATCCCTCACGGCCATATTTAAGGCACTCACGATCGCGCACGCTCACGAAAGCGTTATTTTATTTTTATTTTTTTTTCACGCACGATGGTAAAAATTTTTTTTCTGTTTTGAGTGGGTGAATATTATACGTATTGAAAATCACGCACGGTTCTAAATTTTTTAATCACGGTTACGCACGCATGCGCGATTTTAATAATTTATAATCACGATTCACGTGCACCACGTGTGACACGAAAAAATCACGACATTTGCACATCTCTAGACCGTATCAAGAAAACCACAGATTTGTATTACAAATTATATATGTATGAATGTGTAGTTCATGCAGTGAGTGTGCTGTCAAAACATATACTCGTATGTATATGTTTTCAGTATTATAAGTGTGCTAATTACTTAAATATAGTAATAATAAATATAATACAATCGTCATATAAAATACTGAAGGAATTAACCAACAAAACATTCCAAATAGATTTTTTTTTTTGATTATTAAGTTTTTTGTTAATTAAAAATAATTCCTTGAATTTTTTATTTGCCATTTACGGCCTTTTGGGATTTTGGTGACGATAGGTATCTTGTTGCCCGCAGGAAAATTATTAAAACAACAAATGCAAAAGGAAATTTGGACTATTAAATTACAACAACACAAAAGACAACTGGTGTTCACAAACAAATAAACGATAAACAAATTTTTGTGAATTCAACAATTATTTAATATTTTCTGACAATCCGTTTGGCAATTTAAAGTCTATTTCTAACGAACAAGAAATATTGTAGCATACGAGTACGTTCAAACACGTATTGTTCTGGTTTTTTTTAATAGAAATTGTATATAAAAAAGAACTGTCGCTGAAGATAAAAGATAGCAGCGACACTAAAAATATAATTCGATTTGAATTTAAATGAAATTTTTTTTTAAATTTTATTGTACCACCATGGTAGCAAACTTATTTTTTATTTCTATTAAAAAAAGGAATACTCAAAGTCATTTTGTAAGCCCATAATTAAATAGTAATAAAAATTATAAGCTGAATATGAAATTCAATACAAAATCGTTTAAGTCCCTAAGGGAACGTATCGATGAAAAACAAATTAAAGTGAGTTCTTTAACAGTGGGACCGCCTGTTTAATAAACCTAAACTTTATTTCTTAAATTCAGTTTTATTTTTTTAAATGTTCCTGGAATTGTTATTTGCCCACTATGTGTTTTTGAAATTTTCAAAGTCCCATCAAATTTTTATAACAATAAACATAAAAATCAAACTAAATTTTTATTTATGGCCAATTTACTTAAATTGAAGAAGGCGTCTTAAGCTGATGCAGCAACAAAAGCTTAAAAATTGTTTATTTCTTGTAATTTTTTCTGATTCTTTATTTTTTTTTAATTTCATGTAGAAACATTAAAATGTATGTATATTTAAAAGCAACAATTTTGTTTTAATTGTTAAATTGTTTTAATGTTAACAAAACGCAAAAATCAAAATCTCAACAGTGAAGTTAAAAAGAAAATAATTTAATAAAACATAAACAAACAAATCAAATTACAAACGCACACATGCCCAAATGTAAACACACTCTAGCGAACGCATATTGACAACATGCCGTGCTTAACATCAGCACTATAAATGTCTGACAATAATAATTTCTGCCATAAATTTTAAAATTTTATGACAAAATTTTACCAATGCATCCATCTAAAGGAAGCAGATAATGAATAGTAGATTTTTTTTCTCAATCTCTGCAGTTTACATTTAATTTATTTGTGCTGCATGTGTGCAGTAAAACTGCATGATTGTTACGTGCTTCATAGAGACATATTTGTGGGAAGGTAATCTTGCAAAGGGACACGCAATAGGATGGTATAAAAATATTGCAAACTTTGTGTGAGTAAGAAATTGAGAAAAAACTATTATTGTCGGCAAATTCTATAACTGTGTTTGATATTATACCACAAGGAAGAAAGAAAGTTGTCTTACTTTTCCCGCTTTTCACAAGTGTGATAGTCAGCAGAGAGGGAGAGAGAATGAAAATTGGAAAAAGTTACTGGCTGATTGCCTGATAGAACGAATTTTTGGAGATTCGAACGTAACGGGTTGAAACCGGTTAAAAAAAGTAAAATCGCTAAATTTTTATCTCGGACACCACGATAGCTAAACTCGAAAAACTTACGAAACAAAAATGCTACTAAAAAATAACACGACATGCGTTTGGTACCTTTTTGATGTATGCAATTGTAATTGTAAGTTTTACACTTTTTTAAAATTCGTAATTATGAGAGGTAAATTCGTGCCCATTTTCGGTGCTTTTTTTAAGAAGAAAGTACATATGCACATGTATTTACAAATAATTTTTTGTACAAAAAAGGCATATTGGCATTGAAGAGGTACTTTCAAGATTAATTTGGCATCTTTTGCAAACAAATACTCTTCTAAAAGGAAATGATTGTTTTCGGAAACGATCGTTTTGTGAAGTGATATTTTTGAAAATGGTACTTTTTTGAAAAACGTGCTTTTTGAAAAAGGTACTTTTTTTTAAAAATTATTTTTGAACATGTAGTTTTCTATATTACATATAATTTTTTAAAATGTACTCTTAGAGAAGCTAATTTTTGAATAATGTGCTTTTTGAGAATGAAAAGAATACTTAATAAAAAAAGTGTTTTTAAGAAAAGTACTTTTTTCAAAATATGAATTTACTTAATATTCTTTTTGCAAAAAACACTATTCGAAAAGCTCGCGTTTCCAAAATGCTACCTTTTAAAATGACACTTTTTTTAAAACGTAATTCTTAAAATCAACATTTTTGAAAATTTTACTTTAGAGAAGGTACTTTTTAAAAGATGTACGTTTTGAGAATGGTACTGTATGAAAGCAGAACTTATGTATATATATATATATATATAATAAAGTTGTTTTAGGAAAAGGTATTTATTAAAATAAGTAATATAATATCTTTTTTTGCAAGTATTTAGAAGCTTAATGTTTGGCAACCCCACTTTCTTTTTTAGATACAAAAACCATAAACCAAACGGCGTGTCCACATTTTGCCTAGCTGGATCATTCATGCTTAAGGTTATCTTATATATTATTAAATTTTTTATTTAACATATTGTCTGTCACAGTTCTATATATAATTTATATCGAATAGAATTTATTTGTTGGATTGGTTTCGTATGAGTTTCAAACTCAGCTATGCTCGTTCTGCTGTGATTTTTGAAAATAAGTTGGAATTTACAAATTGTGAATTCTCAGATGGTTTTCGAAAGTACTATGTGCATAAGATAAGAGGTTTTTAACTTTTCAAAACTAAATTCTACTGATGTTTCTATTACAGCACCAATGAAATGCATATGGGCATTGCTTAACCATCAACAAATAAAGTTCTTTTACATATTTTTATTATCATTATTTTATTTCATTTTATTTTACAATGAGGAAGCACGAAAAGAATTAAGATATCAATTATCCATTATTAAAATATTTTGCTTTAGTTGTAATTAAAACTTTTGGAAATGTTTCGCCTGACTTGAACTTAATTGTGTTTTCACACTTTAAGCATGTAACATCACGTGTATATGATGCCTCTAGCCTTTTATACATTTTGTTTTAAGTGCATCACATCAGCAAAATACTAGACAATCAAAATTGCAGATATCAGGAGTGCGAGTGAACAATTTAGTCTGACAAATAAGACCGTCTACATGACAATCATTTTGGCTTCAAATGTGCACAGATTTTGGTTTTTATTTTTTTATTTTTCATTATATATAAGTAAATATGTGTGCCTGTGTTTTACTTTTAGTATTAAATATGTGCACACGAAATTTATGACCGAAATGGCAGAGGCAAGTCATCTGCCTGTATGTATTTAGTCATAAGTTGCAACATATTATAAATAATACGCTGTTGAATTTTTTTTCGTTCCTTCATTCATATTTTCCACCAGTTTATTTATTTATTTTTATTACTGAAGTTATGATGCATAATTTGTAGGGGGACCAGGCTGTTTTTTAACAAAATTCTCTGAAGTTTCATTAATTAAATTAATTTGTTTCCATTCAATGTAGTATTTTTTTAACGCGTGATTATGAAATTCATGGATTTTTAATCAGTTGTTTTTATAAAAAAAGAAAATAAGTTAAAAATATTTTGACAAAATTGTCAAATACACATAAAATAAAATTCATTTATGAATTAGGCCATAAACTCTTTTTACAGAATAACAACAGAAAGTTAATAATAAGAATAAAGAGGCCTTCGATGTTGCTATCGGAAGTTGGAGATATAGGAAATTTTCCGACAGGCACAATTAGCGACAAGAAAAATGTCATTGAATTAGCCGATATAAACGAGGCCAGGTCAAAAAAGTAGTGCTCCATTACTAGTTATAGCGATTGAGTTACGCTAGCCCAATGTTTTCATAATAAACACCACTGCAACCATAAGTAAATCCCATATATACTCTGTATATTATGCAATCCAAGAATATTGTGTAGGTTTTGATAAAATGCGTCTTTCATTTTTTTGTTAGCTTCATGGGTTCGTAATATGAAAACTGACTATATTTTATTGTCTGCATATTATTTTATGTGTGATTAAAAAATATTATTTTCTGTAGACGCATATAACAGCATTTTTAAATTGAAACTTAGTGTTGTTAATAGTAATATTTTTTGATATATAAATATTTTATATTTACAGCCTATTTCACAATGTCAAAGTAGTTTTTTCTTTCTCATGAATACATTTGAAACAATGAATTTATAAAGTTTTATTTTTGTTTCAGAAATATTGTACGAAAGAAAGAATTTATTCCACATTGTGAATGTAGGCAATTAGATGTCGAGGTCATACAAAGAAATTACTAAGGAAATTTGTTTCCTGCATAATGAAGTGACCAAAGTTTTAAATAATTGGAAAATATATTATTAAAGTTCAATAAATTTTAGCAAATAAATTTTGCTAATGTTTTTGCCATTCGATTAATGACACGTGGGTCATATTTACACCGTTTTTCATTAAGTGAAATTGTCTTAAGAATTGTATTATTTTCTAATGTGTCACATTAATCAATGATACAAAATTGTTGTTATGGTCACCTTTGTCTCCATTTGAATGTAGATACAGTCAAGAAGCAGCAATTATTAGTTGTAGATTTGACTCTATATATAAACTTGTAATTAGTTACAAATGTTATTACCCACGGAGCCCATGTAAATGCATATAAAATTACTTGCATTGAGAAACAAGTAAACAAATAAAATTATTACGTAAACTGGCCGCTTCTTTTTTAGTTTTGTATTTAAAGTAAAGTAAAGTAATATTGTATTTCGATATTTTCTTATAAAGTTTTTTCTTCACTTGTTCAACAAAAATTATACTCGCCTTTGCACCTTAAGAACTATGTGATTATTTGCATTCTATACGATTTTTAAGTGTGCATTTGTATTGCTAAGAAATTCACCGGCTGCCAAAAATAATATGAATTCAAAAGAAGTGAAAACTTCGAGAAATAAAATAGGGATTCTTTTAGAGAATCTTTTCGAGGACATGACGAATAAGTTTGTTGTCAGTAAAAGCAGAACAACAAATTCTATGGAGTGACTGGAGCATTCACGTACATGGCGTGTGTTACGCTGTTTTATAGTTCTTATATTGCCAAGCATTGGAATAAAATCAAGGAATTGGATCCTACTTGCACTTTGCCATACAAACAACATGTTTGTCATTAAGAGCACTGTTCCATCATCAAGGGTAAAAAATACTCCTGTTTTTAACTTTCATTAATTTTTTAGCCTTGGGGACAGTTTCTTAAAGTTACAAAAATATGCTTGTATTTACTTGCAGATTTGTAAGTTCTAGGTTTGAGAAATTTGGCCCTGCTACAATTTTTTTCAAGAGTGCTATTGTTATACAGAAAAAGAAATATTAATACCAATATGTGACTGGTTCTAGTTCCTCTTAGGTGACAGAATTGAAAAGTTATATAAAAATATCAACTCGAAATATATTATGTGTTTTATAACGAAATTCATTTCTTAGATTTTTGGAATAAAAATTATCATTAGCCTGGTTTGCATGTGTGTACTACTTCGGCACAATAATCTTGTTCGTTTCATTGATAAACATTTAAAACTGCATTTACAAATGAAACTGATGACAGGGAAGTCGCAATACACTCACACATTTTCACTATACACTCATTTTCTTTTTAGTTTCCACTCGGATTTCAACGATATTTTGAAGAAAGTAATTTTTTTAAATTTTCAGAAAGTAAAATGACCAGGAGATAATAGTTTTACCCATTTTAAAGATGTATACAAATAAACCGGATTGTGGCAAATAATTGTTATAAATTATGCTTATTTTGTATAAATATTTAAAGAATTATAAGATTTTATATTCAAATGAACTTGAAGTAGACAACTCGTATCTTTCTGAAACAACAATAATATTAAAATTGCAACAATAATAATAATAAATAATATTTATTTAAGCAAGAGGTCAATTATTTTTTATAAAAACCTTTGCTTATTCCGATATTTCGCTCAATATTTTTTTGATATGTCTGAATAAACAAAGTTTTTTGTGAAATAAATTAACAACAATAATAATAAGTGGTGACAAACGCAATACACATGAGCACTGATGATGAAAGTGTTGCAGCTTTCGAAAACAGCTATTCTGCTCTGTTGTGTAAGTTGAATAACTAAAAACTGATGTTCACTTTCCGTTGTAACTTGGAATATTTATCATGTCTCTCTGAGATTTAAAAAAGAAAACAAATTTCTAACAATTAGCCTATAAATCTTTATTTAATTCAATAATTATTCCCTCCTTATTGCCCTAAAAATTTGTGTGGATCATAATATTCGTAACTTTATTAGTGGTTCAAGAGTATAGCAAATATGCAACTTTACTTTAAGACGACATTTTTAAAATGAACTTTCACTTTTCTATGAAAATGAACACGAAATTTTCATGAAAGTCCTTTATTTCATTAAAATTTTTATTTATAATACGTGTACAGAAATTTCAAGAAAGTACTTTCATCTGTAATTGTAGGGTCAACGAAAATCGTGGGTTTTAAGGTATTAAAAAAACGTTTAAGCGTTTTAATACCTTAATAGATTAGCCGATTAATATAAAAATATAAAATTATCTATTTTTGATTAGCGGTTAAATCGGCTAATTTTGGTCGATTAACTGTCTAGTAAAATGTAGTGCTTTTTTTGTAGAATTTTAGTATATTTTTTATATGGCTGTTTCATCTAATATAAAAAATACATGTGTTGCGAAAACCGTAAAACCGTTGGATGTAGCTATGGAGTGCTGGCAAGTGGTGGTCTAATTGAAGCTAGGGAAATAACTAAAGTATTGATTAAGAATTTGGTAAAACCTATTGAACTGCAGTAAATGATTTAATTGAATATCTAACGCGGCCCCTTCACGTTGCGGCCTGTTGTACAATTTGATCAAGTTTTACCACCAATTATTACACTAGAGATTTGGTTGACCATCTGTTCAATAACTCCATTATACAACAAGTCGCATAATGATTAGAGGATTAGAATTAATGGAAAATACTTATATTGTAGCTCAATTGGATAATATTTCCTTCAAGTAGCACTCATTTTAACTACAAAATAAAAAATTTGGAACTTAACTTCTTGTAAAATATTCAGCAGAATAAGTTCGACAACGATAATACGAACATTCCATTCCAAAAAACTTAACCGAAACTATTAGCAGTGATAAAATTCTAAAAGAATTAAAAAAGTAATTTAATGGCATAATAGAAGATTCTATATGTTTAGAGAAAATGAGGAGAAGGACTGAGAAATTGGACATTGACTGCTATAAATTGAATTCGACTTCTTCAAAATCTGCAATAAACGTAAGGAGTTTCTACAGTCAGGTGTTATTACACCAAACAATCAAAACAATCAATCTAAGATTCGACCCGGTCGAAATTTCGCTGAATACAGGCGCTGGTTGCTGACTGCACTCATCAATGTCTTCAAAGCTGCTTCTCATATAGAAATCCTAGTTTATTAAACATTGGGCGAACTTCCCATAAACATTTATACTTAAATACTAGGCAAGAATATAATTTGAAGAATTTATCTAGGATGCAGAACATGTCAAAAAATTATCGGCTTAAAAAAACTCACCCTGTGTTTATTACTTGAAGTTGTTGATATTTGCTGAGCAAAAGTCATTAAAGTCTTTGGCCAATTTTTATGTTGAAAGTCATAAAATCATGCTCACTTTTAGAATTTGCTTTTGTGTACTCGTATGCAGAATGAGCGAATGGAACATTTTTTTATTGTTCACTACAACTGCAGCAAACGTATACTCGTGTGTATTATTTCCTTTGGCGTTTTTTTTCTGTTTTCCTGCAGTATATTTTGCTGCAGAAGATTTTTGTAAAAACTAAAACGAGTAAAATTGTTCATATGATTGCTACTTAGCCAAATATAACTCGGATATAAACTCTGTGCTGTAGAATTTAATTTGTTTTCTGTTGTTATTACATTTTTAACAAAATTTCCTATTCGCTGCAGTTCTTGAAAGCAGAATATGGTAATAAAACTTAAAGTTATTCAAAGTATAGAGAAAATCATAAGTAGATGTTTCGGTTTCGGTTTAACTTTAATTTTCTGCCTGAAATGATTGCGGCGTTTTTTTCAGTCAATGTGGCAGGAGCACCAGCACCGGCACCAGCAGCCGCTTTGTGTTAGCATATACATGTGTGTGTGTGTGTGTGTGCTTAAGGGAGTAGCAGAGAGCCGTACTAAAACGGCCATATAAAATTAAAATTTACAACTTTGTTTTGTGCATGTAGCCATTCATTTAGTTTCCTTTAAACTGATTAAAAAATTTTCTATAGTTTATTTTTTTATTATATTTCTCATTAAGATTCACTAGATCTTTTTTTTTCATCTCAGTCACAGTTGAAATTTAAATATATTTTAATGGCTGGCAATTTTTTAATGGTTGTTAATAAAAAGGAAGTTGCAACAATTAAATGTAGTTCTAAAAAAAAATTAAATACTACAACTGAAAATCTTTGCTTGCGGAAAATCCGTAAATTGGACACAATATTATTAAGGCGTGGTGGTGAACTTCAATGGGATTAAATGCCATAGAATGATGATTTGCATGAAAGGAAAAATTTTAAATTTTGTGCCAGCCATTTTAAAAACTACTTCATAGGTTAAACAGTATTATGGTAGTAAATCGAAATAATTTTATGGATTAGAAATGAAGACTATTTATTTTACTTAAGAACTACAATTAGCATCGATGGAGATGCTGTTGGCTGAAGTAGATGCTATTTTTATTGAATGCGATTCAAACAATCGAATCTTTTTGCGGGAGTTGTTTAGGAAACATAATCTGTAAGTTTGATAGATTAAACATAACAAATTCTGATATAGAATTTGGAACTACTCAATATTGCAGTTTACCGCACAGGATATTTATTGAGTAAAAAAGTTTTAATAAAAAGAATTTCTTAAGTATCAAAATTTTAAAAATTAATAAAAATTAAAAAAAAACTAAAAAATTTGTTTTTTGTTTTTATTAGATTGTAAGTAATGCGAAGTCAAAGTTTTCGTAATTAAATAATTCAAAAAAAAAAAAATGGTTGGTATGAACTAAATCTTTTTTTTTATATTAATGGATATTGTATCAATTTTGATTGTGCCTCAATGCCCTCTGTTATACATAAATTCCATGACTTCTTAGTAGAACTTATTTATTTGAAAAATGAAAAGAAACCCATTCCAAATAGGACCGCATCTACATTTTGCAATAAACGCCTCAACTTGTGCATTCTTATACCACCCAAAAAAGGATTGGAGGGTATATACACTTTATCATTCCGTGGGTAACGCAGCGAAATATCCCTCTAAGGTCCCATAAAGTAAAAAAAAGTTCGCCTAAAAAGAACTAAAACCAAACTCTAAAAAACACCATAATTTGTAAAGTTTTTTTGTAATTTTGTTAACCAAATGATATCTTTTTATGTCAAAGAAGGTATAAGCGGTGAACTTGGACCCAAAATATCTATAGTGGGCGTTGCAAAAATAGTGTAAAAATTTTACAAATTGTATTACTTAAGCCTACATTCGCTAAAAAATAAATTTTTAAGCTTTTATGACGAATCTGAGACGTTAAGTGGTCATCCTATGCTCTACCCATCACTCTTTCTCCTTTGCCCCTAAATGACCCAATAAATTTTTTTTATTTTTTTAAACTTAAAACCCTAAAATTTTACTTTTTAGTGTTTTATGGCAAAGAAGTCTCCCCACGGCCTTTGGCGGAGTAACCCCGACAAAATAGAGTTTTTATACCCTCCGAAAAGAATTGAAGTAACATATTACATGGAAAAATAGTGTAAATATTTAACAAATTGTATTACTTAAGCCTGCATTCCTTAAAAATTAAGTTTAAAAGATTTTACGACGAAGTTGAGATGTTCTTTGATCTTCCCCTGCAGGAGTAACTTGAAAGGAGTGAATCGAGTTACAGAAAACTCAGTGGAAATAAATACACCTTAAGACTTTCAGGGAGCCCTGAGCATGTTTGAATATGTCGGTGCATGCATGTGTTTGTTCGTGAAGGTGGCGGTATATGCACGAGAATGTGCCACCTTAGTGCACTTCCCGTGACATTGTGTAGTTCCGATTGTGATGGTGGGTGGTGGTGTACACATAACTTCACATGGTGCGAAAAGCACCGAAGGGTAGAGCGTAATGGCACGTGCCCACGTTAATAATCTTATACACATCTTACGTCTCAATTGTGCTCAACATTTTTCAATACTGTTCTATTTATTCATTTATAATTTTATAAAGTCTACATTGAATAAAATAAATAGTTATTAAAATTATCTGCGATGAAGATTTTTTGTATATGATAAGCAAATTGTGTGTTTGTTGATCAAATAAATTTAATTTTTTATTAGTATTTTTGCACAAAGTTTTGTATTTGATAAACGTATTATTTTAATCAAACACAAAACGGAACGACTTTGGAAAATGCGCTTGTTAAAAATGATTATAATATATAGAGATCTTGATCCCATTTGTAATTGATTAAATTACAAAGTCAATTGATAACAATTAAAATGTTTATAAACCGATTTCATATCACATTATTGAGCGATATTTCCTTCTGTTTGTGGCACAGAGTGAATTGTATTAATAAAAGCTATTGAAATTCAAAAGAGATTGAAACCTTTAGAAATTCCATTTCATATTTATCTCTTAATGTAGCAGCCATGAACAAGGCCGTTAATGTTCTTTCAGCGCTATTGTCATTTGGATCTGCACACATTAAACTTGATCTTTCTCTGCAGCCATTTAGCGGTATTCACTCTAGTTTTTTTAACGCAAAAGTTTAACTAAATTTTAGCCTTTTCCTCTGTTGCTAAGCTCGTCAGTACTTTAAAAATTTTATAAAACAAAACAACAGACAATTAATTGCTTGCAGTTGTAGATCGCTGATAATGAATTGTATTATTATTTATTTACACTATTTTATTTAGTTTCGTCACGCAAAATTCTATGTATGAGTTTTGCTAAAAAAAATTTTAACATTAAAAATGGAAAGAATTAATAGCTTAATAAACGCTTTCATGACTAGATTGTGAAAAGTAAAACTGCAATCGAAAATCTGCAAAAACAAACACAACGTTGGCAATTATTTTCCTATTGAAAAGTGCTTGAAATAATGAAACTGAAATCTAAATGATTTAATTTTGAATTGGAGCATAAATTCTTTTCGTAGGGGGCTGCAGGGGCGTAATTAACACGTTGCTTTGGAATATCTTCAAGATAGCGAAGACCTTAAATGGGCTGGGACGCAACAAACTAGCAAAACTTTAAGATAATAAAGTTAAAAGAATACTCGCAATACACTGCATTTATTAACTAACAACAGGTTAAATAAAAACAAAAATCATTGTTAAAGGTACGACATAGAAAATTAATTGTAGGCTGTAAAATCTACTGCAACAATAAAAACATGATAATTAAACATTTACTCGTAGTTTGGCGAACGAAAACCTTTTTCAAATTATTTGGGCTTGAAAATCTCTCATAAACGAGAGCATTTTCGTAGAAAAATTGTGCACTATGATATCAGCATAAGCGCAATTGACTTCTCAGAAAAAGCCAATGGAAATCATATAGAGCTTTGATTTGATTAAATAAATGATTACGTGTAACCGTATTACGAAATGTCTATGTAGATTTGAGCATTTACAAATAATTATATTCATATTTTAATAAAAAAATTAATGGAAATGTTTTTAAAACTGCATACGCATCTATTAAATATTTAACGAATTAAGCGTAACCACTATTTTGTTTTTGCAAACGTTTCTTTAATATGTCGTGTGTGTGTATCTTTAATATTTCGTGTGTATGTCCGACAAATATGTACTAATTGTTTATCGAATTTTACACGAAATAGCCGCATGCTAATTTGGAAAATTTCTGTTAAAATTATAAAAAAAATTAAGCCACAAATTATTAGTTACTCTTATTTCGACAAATATATTTGAAATATAATATAAAACTTTCTCAAAGATTATTTTTCTTTAGCAAGGACCGGCTCTCAGAGGACGAGTTTTACTCATGCAGTGCAATATGCCGGATCTATGAAAAAGGGAGGACAGAGAAGTCAAATAGAGAAAAATCAAATGATAGAATTTATAGTAGTCATTTTTATTTTACTTTGTCCAGGAATTTTGAGTGCAATGCCGGCGAAACACGAAAGACTATTAATTTTGTTCTTCAAATAGCTCAGTGACTAGGCCCTCGCCAAAAACAACGCAAGTATACGAAAATAAAGGTCAGATAAGTGTGAGAATGGCATAGGTAACTGCCATTACGTTTCCACTCCACGGTGCACCCAACACCATGTGAAGTTCCATATTCACAACCATCTCCAACTGCAGTACCCGGAACCACGCCAAGGTGACTCCAACTGCGCTGGATGGCATTGCCCCCAAAATCCATGCATATCTCTGTCTAACCGCCTTGCTACACCAATGGCTATATGCCGTGCTTCCAGTAGCCAAAGAATAACAAGGCGTCTAGTCTTCACATGAAGACATCTGGTCTTAAAACACAGACCTGAGCTTTACTGCCCTCCCTCAGCCCCATGTTTGCGTTATCGGCTTGATCAAAGTGGTAGTGGCTGGACAACTTTACCAGCAACTCTTGGTATTAAACTACAGTACTTCCGAAGTAGACCTATCCTACAACTATATACAATTTCTCTTTATTTCCTTCACAAAAAACTTATAGCCATTCCGCCATATCTCATGAAGAGTGAACTTGTATTAAAAATAAAAAATATAAAAAATTCGATTCCAGGGTTAGACAATTGAAACTTGTTTTTGGTACGTAAACGGAACGAAATGTTAAATTAAAACTATTTTATACTTCAGGAAAGATAAAATTCGTAGTCAAAGGTCCGAAACAATTCAAAGAACGATTCCAGGGTTGGACAATATTTTCAACTTAATAATTTACTGCCTGTTTTTGTAAAATGAATACAAATTTTCGTTTGGGTATTTATATTGAAACAAAAATCAATTTTGAGTTTTATTATTGTTGCTTCAATATAAATACCCAAATGAAAATGTTTATTCTTTTTACAAAAACAGGCAGCTAATCTACAAAAACGTTCGACTAATAAATACATTCATAATGAAAAAATTTTTAATCATTTATAAATGAAACAAATTTTATTTTGAAAGAAGTTCATTTGGTATTAGAAATTGGAAAGCCCAAAGAGACAGCGCTTCACAGCTGAAAAATTTAAACCTTTTTTTTTGATATATTAAAGTAAATAAATAGAAAAAATTTGTTTCTTTGATAATCAATATTTTTTTCTATTTTGGAAAAAAACAGTATTGAAAACAAAAAAGATAGTTTCAGGGCTGGAATGAATGTGTATGTGTACAATCCAAACTTTGGTGAAGGGTATATAAGATTCGGCATAGCCGAATATACTTGTAGCTGTCACTTGCTACTTCCTATGCCCATTTCGCTGGGGCTAGTGCAGATTGTCAGAGAACCTTTAGCCAAAATACCATGGAATAATTAAAGATACTATTTTAGATATCCACTTAAATGGATATCTTAAAGTAAATATTAAAGTCGTACATAAACGCGAACATTAAAGTAAAGTATGACATGCATGCGCATTCAGCAGACCTGTGATATAATGCTTGATGTTGAGATTCACCTCTTTAGCCTCTAGTAGGATTGCAATGTGCTGTGCATATCGCATGTCATGGTAACACCGACAAGTCACTGCCTAAGTCTAAAACGAAAGCCTCTAAATGTTAAATTTCTCTCAACTTGGGTTCTATGTGGGCAATGCAACAAAATGTCATATCTCACAACTTGTCTGGGAATCGCCCTTTTATGTTGTGCGAGTTGCCCTAATGAAATTTCGAGAGCTCTATTATTATAGTTGTGCAGATGTAAACAAATTTATAATTATTTTCTATGGAGGATAGCCGTTTCCCTCATTTTATACTGCCAATATTTTCGCAAATAATGGACTTATTGTAAGATTAACGAAATTCACTGATTGAGTTTCGCAGATACAGATATATTAATAATTGCTTTGCAAGGTGAAGAAGTAACCTTATCGATTAGATTCGTATAAGGAACACACATGCAAGCACAGAACTAACCGTTTGTATACTCATTCTGTTTTTACGCGACTTGATTTGATTTAACGTGATCAAAAATGTATGTATTTTTATCACAAAAGCGCTGTTTGATTTTAAATTAAGCATATATTTGACTTCACTATAAATCGTGTGTCAAGACAAACAATATAATCAAAACAAGGGACGTTCCTACCCCCACTGAATCCGTAGTTAAGGAAGGATCCCAAATGGCAGCTAACATGTGCTATCATTTCTCAGGGCATGATGCTAGTGGGAAGAGAACCAGGAAATTGCAATGTGAGCTGAAATTGTTAAAGGGTAATTATCGTGAATTACACAACAGCCCTATAAAAACTCCGAGTCAACGATTAATAATGAAATTCATGACCAAAATCACTAAATATTTCTAAACGGATACCATTATCAGAAAGTAAAGAATGATTCTAAGGACGTTCTATAATCATATAAGAAATTTTTTTCAGCTACATATGATATTTAAAGCTATATGTGAAAGAAAATTTTATAAAAGTCTAAATAAATATTTCTATTAGTGCAAAAAATATTTCTAAGTTCGCACGATTTCAAACAGTCACGATTTACAAAACAGATCTATAAATTTTTAAGTTTGATGAATTTTGTGATTACTTTTTTGAACAAACTTTTATTTATCTTGTCTTAATTTCCACGATATTTCATACGTGGAACATATTCCCCTATTTAATATGGTTACTTTATATTTTGTAAAAACAGAATTGAGTGTATTTATTTCCACAATTTGCAATTCAATAATTAATTTATGATGACGTTCAAATGCACTCTTAATTAAACGAAAAAGTTCCATGTTGGCTAGAGCTTTTCTGCCCAGAATAATTTATTTCAATTGAACACATGGTTTATTTCATTTTCATAATTGTGGACAGACTGCCACAGATTTCTAAATAGAATTACAGCAGAATCTCATTTCTATAGTCAATTTTTTTTAAGATAATTTACACTATTTTACAAGAAAAAGAAATGTGTGTGCAGAATCGAGCCAGTGCGCTATCGAGTTTTTGTTTTCAAAAATTAAGTCGTTAAACATCAAAGACATTTATTTCCAACAAAATGGTACAAACTGCGATACAGGGCGCTGGACAATCGATTTATTGCAAAACTAATTTGTTGACAACTTTATTTCTAGACGTAGTTCTGTTTACTGTCCCCAGAGTGTCTGGATTCTTGTGAAATGAAATTATCTACCACATTATTATAAAAACAATTAGTTCCAATAATATTTTTGACTTGAATCGTCATTTTAAGTCGTTTATATTATTTATTTATTTATTTTTATTTTTACTTCCTGTTAGAAAAGTGAATCTCCACGTTGCGAGTTCCAAGGAAGCTTCCCTGACTAGTCCTGACTGGGTGTCATTATGGTTGTATGTGAACCGCATATAGCTTTTGAATTGACTAACCGAATCAAAGACTTTTATCAAACTTTTATTTCCTGTGTATTGGCACTGAATCGGACTGGTAAACTTCGAGAAATCTCCAAAAAAAAAAAAAATAACTAAGAAAACATTTTTTTCAAATGTATTTAATTGGAATTATTTTTAAACGGAATTACCGATCAATTCAACAAACTAGTCAGCTGGAAAATTATATGGATCGCCACTGGTTCAAAATAGGTTGATGCGTTCAGGAGATATCGTGAATAAAAAAATTAGGAAAAATCAGTTTTTTTACCTCGCAGTTATATATCTGGTCAATTTGTGTTCTCGATTCTTTTATAAAGGGTTTTTTAAAAAGAACTTTGTTTTTAAAAAGAAAATGTTCGGATGAAACTGTTTCAAATTTTCATTGTATAACGAAGAGAAAAGTTTGGCAATTATAAATGAAAAATGATAACTGGTAAATGACCACAAAGAGGACGCTGGGTTCAAAGCTAAATCCTAACGCGAAATTGGCCGTGTTGTGTTTTTGGGTAATCAGAATTGTTGAGAACGTCGAGGAATTGACAAATTTGGATCTGCTTCAACACTGTGCCTCAAGGCTGAAATGTTTTCAATTGAACGACACGTCAAACACGCGTTGATGTTGGCACATTTTGTATCGACCCAGGCCACTCAAATTTAACGATCAAATTCTTATCTTGTCCGAAAATATCACGAATTTTACGAAATGTAATTTTAATTTTAACAGAACCATTCCATTTTCATAGTGAATTTTAATTATTTTAGTGGGGTTTTCGGACGAAATTGAGTTCATTGTAACAATTGCCAATTGAAATGTCAAAACTATCATGTTGTTGCTGTTGCCACAATTGAAAAACAATGTTCTTATTGAAACCCCTTTAGGACTCGAAAAACTACATCAACCACTACTTCGTTTGAAAATTTAAATAAAAGTCAAATTTATCAAACTCTTTAGGGTCTACTATTTTCTATATAAATTTTTCTTTTGCTGTTTTTCTATCAATTTTTGTTTCTGTCAGAGTAAATAGATAGAAAGAAAATAATATTTTGTTTTCTATTTTAATAGATTTCCCTCAAATCGACATAATTTATTCGAGTGGTGAAAACACATACGAAATATTCATATACGAAAAATTTCGTGCTTATGTGTTCTGTAAATATTTTTGGTTGATTAAATTTTGTAATTTTTTTTAAAGTAAATTCGTGTGGCCTTTTGGTTATTTGATGACTATTTGATGTTTCCATGACTTGTTGCATGTGCACTGTAGTGACATTGAAACACCCTTAAATTTTAATGAAAGTTAATAAAATATTTTTTTGATGATTATTAACTTTTACTTAAAAAGAAAGAAAGGCTTGATAAACACTATCGAATCTTGAAACCATTAATAATCATTTTTAAAAACTAGTTTCATACGATATGTACTCAAAAAAATTTTTTTTTTCCAGATAGATCGTCAAATCGATTCCTGAGACTGTTTCCTGTTTCCTAATTTAAAGAACAATGTTGGTGTTCAAAAGATCCAGTTTAAACGAAGAGAATATCAAGAGCCTGTTTTGAGAGCGTGGGAAAATCGTCTATTTTGTTTAACTAGGAGTAGTTAGTTTTATCTATTATTTTGCTTCGTCGAAGAAATAAGAACACTTAAAATAACTGTAGTTGAAGGAGTTTGTGTTAGGATAGAAAAGTATTTTCCCGAAAAAAATATGTACATATGTACTCGTAGTTCATGCAAAGAGACAGAGATTTATTAAACTGCGGTCATAGAAAAATGTAATACAAGAACTTTTTATGAATGATGAGCAAAATTGTGGCAGCCTATTACTATGACGTCTATAGACCCTATTAAGTCCTAAGGCTGCAATCTGTCACTACAGCGAGTCGTGGTTACTAATCTTGTTTCAGTTATGATACAATTTGTGATTGCTTTTATAGCATTAAAAAATAAATTGAAAACAAATAAAATATTTGAATATGATTTCAACGCCAAATTTATAATTTAAAAACATTTCCATTAAAATATTCCAATAACTTTTTTTTAAATTGAAACAAAAAATTCTCACATTTTGTTGCTCCACAACAAATCGACATCACCTTGCCGAGATAAATACTTCAGAAATATAAAAACTATCTCTAGAAAATTTCAATATTTCATTTAACATTCCATAAAGTTCATTGATATACAATTTCTTTCGACCAAAGCTATAAAAATATATTGCAGGAAAAAATTTCATTTTCATTTGCGTGCAGTTTTGTTTATTGCATAATTCTATCCAAATAACACTGGCATTTGTGTGGAAGCCATGAGTGCAATTCCTTTTACATGCAAATAGTTTAACCTTGAACTTTTCTGGAAAAAAAGATACATGCAACGGGTGCTTCGTTTGTGGCGGGGAATAAATTTAAATTTAAAATATATAAAAAAAAACTGTTTTAATTTAAACAACTTTCTATTGGCAAGCAAACACAAATTCATTTCAATGCACATGTTTGATTACAACAATGCACTTCTGTACAATATGTCTTGACTATTATTATTTGTTATAACAACTAACAAAGAAATGTTAGCACAATAATTTGCGACGTCTGGCCAGCTGTTGTTACTGTTATGCAACATCGCTGTTAAAACACTTGTTTGACAGACATCATTTCAAGGCGACAGAAAGAGAAACAACGCAAACATAAATTTATTGTGTCTGGCGAACAACCTCAAGACATCACATGGAGGAATATTTTACGTTCTCTTCACAAAAAACAAATAAACATGAGGAGAACTCTTTAACCTTCTCAATAATGTCGTTGTGACCTCCTGCGAAATCAACTTGTTATAAATTTTGGTATAGGTCAGAATTAATTTATGTTCAAAAATAATCTTTTATCTCTTTCCTTCCAGCACTAGGCATTTATGAAGATAGTCTGGTCGCATTTAGGCACCCTGGATCCAAAGGTGGTGAATTTGAAGTTTGTGCATGTGTTCACTTGGTTTAAAAGAAACGACGTCAAAATATTTTGGGTTCTAAGGCATTCATTAAGATATACAGAGGGATGGAGTAGCTGAAGAATGCGCAGGGGCATGTACGGAGAGTGGTCTTAAACTACGTAAAAACCCTAGACTGCAGTCTACAGCATGCAATGTAGAGACGGTTCTTAAAATGGAATTGCACTTCGTACATAATGACCAGGTCCAAGCATTACAATAAAATAAATATCACCAAAATCTTAGCTTTAGATGTCTGTGTTATTTAGCTTTACTTTTGAGAACAACCTTCAGTTTTGAGCAAAAATTAATTTAACAACCACTTAACTGTCATAGCCTCTTATAACTCCCGATACGTTCCAATACATTTTACAAAACAATTTTGAAAAATTTTCACAAATTTCTTCAACTCATCACTGATTTCAAAATAGAACTAATCATCGAAATCGTAAATATCTCGCGTAAAAAAAGTAACACTCAATATATTCAAATCAGACTGGCGCGTGTGTATTAAACGAAAAACGACAACAAAGAAATACATTTATTTCAAATGAAATAGAGAAAAATATTTAGCAAATATCTTTATACCCAGTAAACTTTCTCAGGTACTGGCATCAGTTATTTGCATTCGAAACCTTAAAATTGATATTTTTATCAAAAGGATTTTAGCTCAAATCGGAGCAATACAATGTGAATAAATTTCCGTTCGAAAAAATTGGTACTCCACAAATCCCACAACCAAGAAAAAAAAAGTTTGTTCTGAAAGAGTTCCCATCATCTCCCGTCAAAATGGGTTTGTAAACAGACAGTTTTAATCGTTAACGTTAACCGTTTTAAAAGCTATTAAAAGCTAAAAGCTATTGATGCAATTCGTCGAATCGAATAAAAAAATTGAAAATAACAGTTAATAACAGTAGATAAGGTTCTCGTATTGATTCAGTTCTCGTATAAATTTCGTCATAAAAATTGTATAATAACAATTAAGAACTTTATATTCGACCGGGTCGAATCTTTAGTAAATAAATATCAAATATTTAGTAAATAAAAGCTTTGTATTTTAGGAGTCACTCCGGAAGGGCCCATAGCGGAGACATCTCACCTTTGCCATGAAACACTAAGTATGCAATTTTTGGAGTTATTAAGCGTAAACAATTTTTTGTTGTTGTTTTTACAGGGTCTCTTAGGGAGCAAAGATGGGGGAGGGTAGGGCAGGGCAGAGGATGATCAGAAACAATTTCAGCATCAAATATTTACACTATTTTTATACCCTCCAAAAAAGAATTTGGAGGGTATATTCACTCATTCCGTTTGTAACGCATCGAAATATCCATCTCAGACCCCATAAAGTATATATTCTTGATCAGTGATGAAATCTAAGACGATCTGAGCATGTCCGTCCGTCCATCCGTCCGTCCGTCCGTTATCCGTCCGTCCGTCCATCCGTCCGTCCGTCTGTGGAAATCATAATTCAGTCCAAACGAAAAGAGCTAGACCCTTAAAATTTGGTATAGATATATTTTGAAGCTTAGAGCAGGTTAAGTTCGAAGATGGGCTAAATCGGGCAAGGGGGAAAAAAGTTCCCCTAAGAAGAACTAAATTAACCCAGATAAAACAACATAATTTTTAAAGTTTTTCGGTTATTTTGTTAAGCAAATGATATATTTTTATGTCAAATACGGTCCAACGCCTTGAACTTGGAGCCATAAAATAAAAAAATAAAAAATTTGGACCCCGCCCACTTTAGTGGGCGTTATTATATGCAAAAATAGTGTAAAAGTTTAACAAATTGTTTTACTTAAGCCTACATTCTTTAAAAATAACATTTTTAAGCCTTAATGACGAAGCTGAGACGTAACCTGGTACTGCTCTGCCCTACCCCCTCCTCCCCCTTTACCCTCTACCTGACCCTACCAAAAAAAAAATTTTTAAATTTTGTATAGAATCATCCCAAGCATTTCTTTTTAGAGCTTTATGACTGCCGATTTCTGCCCTACCCCCTCCTCCCCCTTTGCCCCTTAAATGACCCTATCAACAATTTTTTTTTAAATTTTGTATATAATCATCCTAAGCATTTATTTTTCGAGTTTTATGACTACCTGTATCTGCTAGCAATGCCCATACGTTCGTCTGTGGAAAACATGATATTGTATATTTTTGAACCCCGCCCCCTTTTGTGAGGGTTGACGTACGATATTATATAAAAGAACACTGTTTCACCAAGTTAAAAATTTTAAATTCACTTACTAAATATTTGGAGGGTATTTAAGATTCGACCCGGTCGAATATAACGTTTTTACTTGTTTCATGTAAAATGTTACTTCAGAGCCCACTAAAAGGGGCGGGGTTCAAAAACTGATTTTTTTTTAATTTTCTGGCCGCAAGCTCAACGCTTTGGACCTTCTTTAACATAAAAATATAAGAATTGCTTAATAAAATTACAAAAACAAAAACTTCAAAAATTATGTCGTTTTTAGAGGTTGGTTTAGTTCTTCTTAGGGGAACTTTTTTCCCTCTTGCCTGATTCATCCCATTTACGACCTATACAAAATTTGAATGGTCTGGCTCTTTTCGTTTGAACTGAATAGTGATTTCTACAAACGGACTGACGGACTAGATCGTCTTAGATTTCATCACTGATCAAGAATATATATAATTTATGGGGTCTTAGAGGGATATTTCGCTGCGTTACATACGGAATGACAAAATGAAAATATTCTCCCATTTTTTTTAGGGTATGAAAACTTTTATCAAATTGAACTATGCCATTTAAGAAATCCTGATAAACAAAACTACACTTGAATATTGAATGTGAAAGTGTGGCGGGCTTCGAAAACAGCTCTATTCTGCTTTGCTTTTTAAGTTGGTAATTAAATCGATGTTGATTTTCCCTTGTTCATATCTTTTTAAATGTGATATTGCGAACTTTAGTCTAAAAATTTTAAATGGCAAAACTTACCTTTGGAAAAATTGCTCTGCTGTAAAATTGTTTTTATGGCACTACTTTTAATGAAGTGGAGGGGATCGTGCCTTAAAAGTAAACTAAAAATTGTTTTTATCTGATAATTTTAGCAAGAAAGTTCATTATCTCTCGAAAAAAAAATATATAAAAATAAAGAGTATCATAATCCCATGTTGAATTTTGCATCCGCTGGGCTAACATCCACCAAATATTTTTTTACTTACGTTTACATTGTACATACAATTGTTAACACAAACTGTAAACACAAAATGTTAAACCAGACGTCTAGAAAGAAGCTGAATTTTCCTTTAAACTGTTTACAAAATTGTTTACAAATTTAATTTATGCTTATGTTTTTTGCAAATTTCTAACAAGACTGGAAATAATATTGAATATTTTAATGCAGTTTTTACAATCCAAAATAAAAATTTTGTTTAAATATTTCATCATCTGTTTGTTGTTGGCAAGGAAATAAAATTGTTTAACAAATTTCTTCGGGTTTTTTTTTGCATTTGAAATACACGTGTATAAAATAAAAGATTTTCATTGTAAACAGTATTAGATCATCCATCCACTTGATTAGGAATACATACTTGAATAAGAATAAAAATAAAAACTTTTAACACGAATTGACATGGGATAGGTTATGGGTTGTAAAAATTTATTATTTTTCAATAACAACAAAATTTAGGAGAAGTTATTTATGACTTTGTTGGTAATGAAATTTCTTAACGGATATAAATTGCTTTTAGTGCCTTGATATTTGGAAATCTATTTAATTTAGCATTTCAATTGCATATTCTATGACTGAAATTGCAGCTGTACCTTGGAAATAAGCTTATATGGCGTGGGAAAGTTATCACCCACGTTCACTTAGCACAAAACAGAAACAATTTAATCATTCATTATTTATCTGTACAAATATATTTACGTAGCACTTAAGTAATCTACATAACACTTAAGTAATCTACTTAACCCTTGAGCTACACTGAACCAAATGTATATTTGACAGACAGTTAATATTTTCTAAAGAAGCGCAAATGGAGAAAATCTCTGTCACGGTTCACACACTTCAACTCTGCACCGTACTGAAATAAAAAGAAGTAAAATCGCAAGTTGTAAACTACCTCCTACTTTCTCACAGAAACATCAACAGTTGAGCAGCAAAAGTTTAACAGCTTGAATAGGGTCCAACAACAAGATCTGTCAGCTCTGTCAATTGCCTATAGCAACCAGAAAAAAATTAGTTGATTATTACTCCTGTTGGGCTTTTCAAATAGTTACAATTAATCCCCACTATCTTGTGTATTAAAATTAGTTTTTACAAGTTCGCCAATGACGAAAGCTATCGTTCGATCGAATAAATAACATTTAAAACAAAAACAAATTAAAAAAATTGTTTTTGTTTTAAATGTTATTTATTCGATAGCGGCGAACAGGTAGTAATTCTTTTACACAAAATTTTGTTTTTTACCTGATCAATATTTCGTTAACCATGGGTTATCTTTTTCAGGATTTTTTTTATACATCTGTCTGTACTGTTTATATAAAAAAGATAAAGTTTGTAAAAGCTTATTATCTTGTAACTCACATATTTTTGTGGTACACTCTTAGGCATCTTACCTTCCACAAATATTAAGAAGCCGTGTTTGATTTAAAAGACATTTTAGTGCAGATATGCAATATATAAATATTTTACCTAAATTCTTATCATAAAAGTAAAGAAAATCAGTTTTAAATGTGCATAAAGAACAACCATACAATCTGTGCATTTTTATGACCGCTGGAGAAGTGCTCTTTTAATTTACTGTACAAAGTCAAAAATAATGTGTACTGGTGGTAGTGGTTAATATGCCGAAAAAATCCGTGTAAAGTTAAAATACTTACTACGTACAAATTTAAGCTATGGCTTGAGCTAACATTAAAAATGAAAAACGTTTACATGTACTTAAGTATAAAAATTCAAACCAAAAAAGTTTGGCTTAGGTGTGATGGAACAAAAAAATCAGAAAAATGGAATATGAAGAAAATAATCAAATGACAACACGGGTATTAAAACAATAATGTGTTAACACCAGGTTGATACAGTTCTCTTATTCAATTTCCTAATAACATTTTTTTAAATAAGAACTGTTATCATATTCAACTAAGCCACCTAATAAGTGGCGACAAACACAATAGACATGAGCACTGATGACGAAAGCGTTGCGGCTTTCGAAAACAGCTGTTCTGCTCTGCTGTGTAAGTTGAATAACTAAAAAACTGCTGTTGACTTTGCTTTGTGCTTTGGAATATTTACCATGTCTTTCTGAATTTTAAACTTTCGAACAATTAGCCTATGAATATATTGTTTTTGTTCTTTATATACAACAACTAGATTTTCAAGAAGATCTTCACTTTGTATAAGTAGTTCCCTAATTTTAAAATATCCATTCACAAAATGTAAAATAACGTCTATTTTAGAACGCATTGTAAAACTTTTTCTTTTTTCTTTCAAACAAAAACTTCTGTTGTACAGGTTGTCAATTAACTGTTGTAAAAATAGAGAACAAATACTGCAATAAATCCATACATTTCTATGAGCTATTGAATATATTTTGAACAAATTGTATGTTAAAACCACAATTTGCAGTGTGGAGGGAAATTCAGCTCTTTATGGTTTTAACGCTAAAACCAGTTTTTAACTTTCAGTGTGACAACACAATAACTATTTTTTAAAAAAGAATTTTTTTGAGGCCAGCTCTGGGATTATTCCTTTTGTTACATTAACTTGTGGTAACTACCACCAGAAAATAAACTCCTCTTAATGGTAAATTTAATTCATTTCAATTTAGTGCTCAAAATTTTTTAATCAAATTTTCTTGTCCTGAAAAAAGAATTGGCTAGTTCGTTGCAAATTAATATTTCCATACCTGGTTGAATTGAATACACTGAATTGAAATTTTTAATATCTGACGTTTAAAAATAAGATAGAATAACTACACAACAAATTTGTCTGATCACAAGTGAATTAACGAGTATCTTTACTTTTTTGCCACACGGTTGAGTTTCTTAATTAAATAAAAGTTTTGAGCAAATGCCACTTGATCACCCATAACCAGTTCTTTTATTGACCTTGGTTCCGATGCCCGCCAAACAGTTTCACCTTTTCCCCGCAGACATTATAAATTCCCAGAAAAATAGTGTTCGCTAAAACAGGATAGAATTCCCATCAGCCGTGACTAAGGCGTTGGGAATTACAATTATATTGCACTATTGCCATCTTAGTTGCTCCCCAATAAAATTCCCAGCACGCTTCATAATATTCAGTAGAGTTAAGCAATTTCATAATACTTACAATTATTATCGAAAACGTTACAAATTGAGTTACATACCTGAAAATAAATGAAAAAAAAAAATTTATTAAAATTTTATTATTTGTAGCGACATAATAAATTAGGATAGAAAATTCACATCTAGGCAAATAATACAGTTAAGATATTTCTGTTTTCTTTATAATATAATCGCCACAATCGAATCCAGTTCTAAATAGTAATAATTAAAAAACTATTATTCTGTTGGCATTTAACTAATATATTCATTCGACTGAAAGCAATCGTCATAAGTCCCCTTTCACACACATCAGGTTTACTTGATCAATTTTTCTTCAATTTTCTTTTGAACCTGCATTTACGTTCACACACGAAACGTCATGTCAAGGTTTTCTTCATTGCTGAACATTCATTTAATATATTACGGATGATAAAACAAAAGAAAATATAAAAACTGACTAGTACCGTGAAGTTGTACCCCTTTTCACGCTCTTCACCGCTCTTTCACCGCTCTCTCATAAAAGATCAAGACTGATGTGTGTAAAAGGGGTCTAACCGACCTGCATACAAACCGGAATTGATTTGGAATGACAAACATGATTTTCCACTGATATAATGATTTATATAAAGCTTCTTTAAATTTATTACTGAATAGGTGGCTATAAAAAATAATTCCACAGAGTGTTAGGCGGTGTGTCAGCCTACAAGGTTTTATATTAAGTAATCGATTCCTAAAACTCTGGTTAACTTTACTTAACACGTAAAAGCACTGCAGCAAAAATTAGCCATCAAAGTCAAGAACAAAATGGCTACAACATCTATCCTCTCATGTTTCTTCATCTGTCCACAATACGTAACACCACTAGGGTTGACATACTGAGTGCCGATCCAAAAAAAATTTTTATTCATTATAGTTGTTTTTCTTCTCCTTTTTAAGTACTTAATCTACTTTTTAAGCTTTAGGTCTATATGTTATATGGGTGAACCATCTATCGGTTTCAATTTCAACTACCGGTTATTTCGAATCTGGTCATACTTATGTCACTCTAGTCTGTCACAATATATTATCTCCACTGAACAAAATTAATCGATTTACCCTTGAGCATCGATGGGATTTATTGAAGATTTATTTCCAAAACAAAGACAATTAGTCAGAAAACGATTTGTCGACTTTGCACAAAAAATCATTATTTCGGATTAAGTCCTTTTTCATCATGGTGGGTACAGTAATAAGCAAAATTTACGTATTTGGAGCTCAGAAGGCCCTCACAGAAGCCAATGCATCCATTACAAGTCACTGTTTAGTGCAGCTTCATTGGCCCATATTTATTTGGCAATGATTACGTTGCAACCAATACGGTCAATGGAGACACCTATCGCACCATGATAACCGATTTTTTTCGTGGTACTGATGTGAACCATGTTTGGTTTCAACAGAATGGTGTAACTTGCCACAATCGTTTTATTGCGTCAAACCAAGAAGCTGCGCTGACGGCCCCATACACTCGAAAAGGTGCTCGAACTCTGATCCGATAGAATGGGGTAGCATGAGCCCAGCCGCAGTAGCCATATGGATGAAACAATATTCCTTTTCTAACTGGATAATATTCCTTTTACTACGACCAGTAAACTTTTTAATACCATTTAATTATGCCTATGGCAAGTACTGGAAGCAAGAGACTTGTGTTGTTCTCGTTCATTCGCTTGTTTTAGACAAGATCAAACCAGTTTAAATTACATTGGTTTGATCAAAGGTTCTTGGCAAAAACGGGTGAATTAACGAGTTCGACACAAGCCAAGTGAATTCCAAGTCAAACATAGTCATGGTAGTAAAAATAGAAAGTCGGAGTTCAGATATTATGATATAACGCGCCATATTATATTTTCATTACCATTAATTTGTTGTATGCCAGGTATGGAAATTTTAATTTGCAGCGAACTAGCCAATTATTTTTTCAGGACAAGATAATTTGATTAAAAAAGTTTGAGCACTAAATTGAAATGAATAATCCCAGAGCTGACCTCAATAAAATTATTTTTTGAAAAATAATTATTGTGTTGTCACACTGAAAAACACTTAAAAAACTGGTTTTAGCGTTAAAACCATAAAGAGCTGAATTTCCTTCCACACTGCAAATTTTGGTTTTAACATACAATTTGTTCAAAATACATTCAATAGCTCATAGAAATGTACGAATTTGTTGCTGTATTTGTTCTCTATTTTTTCAACACTTAATTGACAACCTGTACAACAGAAGTTTTTGTTTGAAGGAAAAACGAAAACGTTTTACAATACGGTCTGAAATAGAAATTATTTTGCATTTTGTGAATGAATATTTTAAAATTAAGAAACTACTTATACAAAGTGAAGAACTTCTTGGAAATCCAGTTGTTACTCGTATATATAAAAAACAACAACAAAATATTTCAGGGGTCAGTATATATTCTTACTAACATAAACAATACCAGCTGTTTCCAATATACAAGTTGGCAGCACTCAACTTAGCACAGCCAAAAACCATTTCGAAAGTGGTTTCAAGTTGGTTTTAACAAAATCATTTTGTATGGTAAAACCTGGTTTTAACAGTTGGTTTTATCGTTAAAACCAGAATTTATTAAAACCATGTCAGTATAAAAACATTATTACGATTGGTTTGGATTGGTTGGCGTACACAAATTCCTAATTAAATTTGTATAAAAAACTCTTATCATAGTACACATAAAAATAGTTGTTCTGCTCTGCTGTATAAGTTGAATAATTAATAAGTAAAAGTGCTATATTCGGCTGTGCCGAATCTTAAATACCCTTCACAGATGTAATTGTTCTTTCTTTCTTGCTAAAACAGGATGTAAGTTTAATTAAAAGATGTAACATAGTTTTACTTGTCAGAAAAATTTAAATTTTTAAGCTTTTTGGTCACTTTCACGTACCATAAAATATTTTATTTGTTCAACCCTGGTGTCGAAATTTTTATTTTTTATGATTTTAATACCAATTTTGCTCTTCGTGAATTATAAAATAGTTTTAATTAGCAAAAACAGCAACGTCAACTGCCTTCTTGGTTATTTTTATGTAGAAAAAATATTTCAATTTCCCAACCCTGGAAACGAAATTTAAATTTTTTTACCAATGCAACTCTTAATGAGGCATGAAATAGTTTTATTTAAGAAAATCTTAATATTCATAACCATTTTGGTCACCTACGATTACATGTACTGCAAAATATTGCGTTATCCAACTCTGGAATCTAAATTTTGATTTTTTTTTACTTTTTGATACCAATTATGTTTTTCCTGAACTAAAAAATAGTTTTAATTAGTAAAAAACCGAAGTTAGTTGCCTTTTTGGTTACTTTTGTGTATAAAAAAAATTTCAATTTCTAATCCCTGAAAGCAAAATTAAAATTTTTTTTTACCAATCCTAGTCTTCATTAGGTATAAAGTCGTTTTATTTAAGAAAAACTTAAAATTTGCAACCATTTTGGTCATTTTCATGTACTACAATATATTGCATGTACCAAAAAAACTTTAAACTTCCCAACCCTGGAAGTGAAATTTTAATTTTTTAAATTTTTTATCTACGCAAATCTTCATGACGTATAAAGAGATTTTGTTAAAGAAAAACTTGAAATTGTTAACAATTTTAGTTACTACATGTACTACAAAATACGAAATGGGCCGAAAAAAAATTTTAATTTTCCATCCCTGGAAAAGAAATTTATTTTTTTAGTTTTTAATAGACCATTGAGGCTTCCCAAAGCAAGAAATAGGTTTAATTTACACACATTAAAAAAAATTGATTTTTAGTATAAATTTTGTGTCGAGAAATAGGTGTAAGATTTCCAGCTCTGAAACCATACTTTGGATCTTTCTGAATTTCAATAGCACTCTAGTTAAGGTCATTTCCAATCCAACGGTCCAAGAACGACGTCTCTAGCTTCTAGGGGGCTTGGGAAAACCCCCAGAAGAGTTAACGTACAGACGGACATCGCTCAATCGTCATCGCTTTTCATAAGGATCCAGAATATATGTATATACTTTATGGGGTCCCATGTGGATATCGAAGAACTTACACACGGAATGACAAACCTATATATACTCTTTCACTTTTTTGTAAAGGGTATAATAAAAACTCATGTCTACTTTTCTTTGTGCCTTGAAATATTTATGATGTCTTTCAGAATTCAAAACAAATTTTCTAGCAATTTGCCATGGAATTTAATATAATAATAATTGTCTTTTGTATTATCATTTGAAGTTCTCACCAGAATAGTAGACCAGAATAGACAAATTTATGCCAAAAACAAAATGTAGGGTGACTGCATTATATGTGAATACTAATATGGGTAACTTCAAATTTAAGTTTACTGTTATATTTCAAGTTATAATAAATTCAATTAAGAAGCCGATTAAAAATATTGTAATGTTTTCATCAAATTTACGTATAGAGGTTTGAATTTCGATTGTCAATGCAATTTTCCTTGCTTCACAGTGTAATCAAAACACCAGAGCTTTAATGAATTCCAATTCAAGCAATAAACTGCCATTAAAACGATTGTCAATTGCACCGTACATAGCAAAAAATCTTAAAGATACTATTATATTACAACAATTAGTATATGATACTACACTAATTGTATACAATAATAATATATGACATATAAAATTATTTGTTAAAATGTTGTTATTAAGCAGCTATTGATATGTTTTCTGAATGACAGCAAATGACCTATTTGTGGATATTTTATTGTTACTTCCGAAGAACCCTTAATGGATTGAACTGATTTCTAGTTGAATATTAATACAACTCTAGACTACTAGATTTAAAAATTTAATAAGAATATTGTGAGCTTTTAAAAATTTTACAGGCTTTAATTAAATATTTTCTGCAATGAATATTAATTGTTAGTAAATTCTTTACTTGCATTTATTAAAAGGGTTTTCAGACGTAACACTCAAAATTTCTATTTCAGATTGTATTATCTTAATAAAAACATTAATTGCTATCCGCCGAAATTAAATATAATTAGACAGAAGATTTATTTGTTGCAAACTAAATTAAATGCTGCCGGTTATACATAAATATTATACACGAGCCGAAAGTTGAATGTTTGCTCCACAAATAAACAATTCCACTTAAGCTTGAAGTGATAAGAAATGTTTTGTTTGGAAATAATATTTTTTGCCTTTCGTTATCTATTTTTTTACTATATATACGAGGTGTGTTCAGAATATAAGGATAATTTTAAAATTTCGACTGCAACGTGATTTTAGTACCAAAATATGCTACTAAAAAAATATAAATAAAAAAATTGGCATAAAATTTTATGTGAAAAATTAATTTAAGCGCTTAAAATGTTGTCAGTGGTATTCGATGATTGTACTCTAAATCAGAAAAATTTTCAGCTGTTCAACGACGGTCGTGAATATGTGCATGGCGATGCTCCTCCTTGTTGCCTCAACAATCCCTGAAAATGCTGAAAAAGTGAAGAAAATTGTTATGGAAAATCGGCGAATTACTATTAGAAAAGTCAGCTGAGAATTTCGGCATAACTCATTATATAATTTTTCTTTTTTTTGCAATTTCAGGCTTTATGGATAAAGCAACCAACTAGGTTCAAAATTGCAAAATTTTTACAAAAACAATCGTAATGTTTTGGCCAAAAACAATACGGCAACGATTCAATAAAATTGGCTTCCTACGACTTCTACCTGTTTCCTGTTTAAAAAGAGCTATGAAAGGACGACGTCTAGTGGCGTTTGAACAAAAAACAAAAATTTGAATCGCTGAGAAAGATAAAGATCTTAAAAAAGAGCATATCAGAACAGCTTGAAAGATTAAAGAATAAAAATGAAGACTCTGGAGAGGACTATTTTGAAGGGTAAAAAATAGAAGATTATGAATGAATAAAAGTTATTTTTAGCTCAACAAAAACTGTTATCACATTCAACGATGCTAGTGATGACAAACAAAAATATACACATGGCATCTTAGGGACCAGCACTGAAACAGGCCGAGTTCGACACAGTATTCATGACTGAGCGAGGAGTCGAACTCTAGGCCCTCCGCTTCATAGCCTCGTGTTAACTACTTCAACCATCGGCATCTTAGAATATTTATCATGTCTTTCTGAATTTAAAAATACCTTATCGCACATTTATCCTATAAATCTTAATAAACTTGACAGGGGTATGTTAAAACATTGTTTGAACACACCTCGTATATTAAAAATAAAAAGCGTTTACTGCAAGAAATAATTTATATGAGCAACTATAAAAGTTATTCAACATTTTTGTTTCTAGCTTTTAATAAATATCGTTTTGAAAACTAAACAATTGCATTTTAGCCGTCAAGCGAGAGCAGCCAGCACGTGTATAAGCATTTGCAAACTTTGTTATCTCTCTTAATTCCTACCGATGACAGAGCACTAAGCTTACACGCTTACATACACTACTGAACTTAAATAAATACATTTTATTAGTTATTGTTGCTCGCTATCTGCTCTATTGAAATTTACAGACGTTTGTTGCATTAATTTTAAGCAAACAGTCGCTATTTATACGAAACTACAACATCTATTTACAAAATTTTTAAGTTTAAAAATAATGATTTATGGCCGGTAAGAGCGCCCCTGAAGATGATAACTAGTTTTTAAACAAAAACTTCTACTCTAACATGTGATGAATAAAAGAGACAGAAATAAATCTTGTTTGCAGAACAAAAAACCAACATTTTTGCAGGAAAACACTAAATCATGCAAGAAATTTTGAAAAAATATTCCTAAAAATTAAATCAGGTATTTAAAACGCAATGAATTAATTTATATTAAACAAGTAAAAGTGCTACATTAGGCTGTGCCGAATTTCATATACCCTTCACCGATGTACGGCTGGAGTATAAACACTCATTCATTCCAACCCTGTAACCATCTTTTTCATTTTTCTAATTTTAAATACTAATTTGCTAGGGCGGATTGATATTGAATCTACCTAAGTTGGAAAAAAACTTTTCTTTTTTTTCAAAAAAAAAAAAAAAAAAAAAAAAAAAAAAAACACAACCACAACCACAAGCTTCATTTATATTACAATAAACTGATAAGGTCAATAAGAATAAATCAACGTAATATATAAATATTTTAAACTATCAAAAAAACATGCAACAGAGCAGTAATAAAGATGGAAAAGAAAGAACAAAAATATTTTTTAATATATATTTTTTTCTTCCTAAATCCAAAGTTGTCATTCAGCAATGTAATATTCAGAAGTAATTAAAGAGGATCATTGTAACAATTAATAAACCGAAATATACATCAAAACAAAAACGAAACTATCAGAATTCTCTATATTCCCGTCAGCAGTGCTCATTTGTATCTTCTGCGGTTACCAGCGTTTGTTAGATTAGTACAGGCAAAGAAATTAAGTGTGTTCGCAGACTTCGATGTTTTTTGTTCGTCGTTTCTAAATAGTTCCATACATGTATTTGCAAGCACCGAGCACTAACCTAAAAAAATTTTCCGTCAATGAATTGAAAAAGCACTCAAATGGTAGGAAAAGCAACGAGTTGACAACGCTGGGAATATGAAACCGATTGTCGTGTGAAAAACTTCGCATAAAATAAACCAGAACATTTTTATTAGTATTATAACGAGTGGACAAATTTGAGGTTAGGAAGCAACTTGAAAAAAAGTTGTATTATATGTTTAAAAACTGCTATAATGTAGAATTATTTTTATCAGCTTAATAGTCCTGCAACATTAAATACCAATTAACTGGTAACCTGATCTTTCTGGTTATTCTCGTCTTGGCATCTCAATCCAACAAACACTACAAAAATCAATCGTATTGAATTTTGTGAAACATTAATTAAATTAATAAATAAATTGAAATATTAATAAATTATTGAGCCTTTCATTATTCACTGGTTTGAGGAGCGCACACAACAAGTTGGAAAGTTTTAACCATGGAACGCTACACTTTTGAACAAAGAATTTTGATTGTAAAAATTTACTGTTTGAAAAATTGAACCAAAACAACGCATTTTTCAGTCCTCGAAAAACCATTACATCCAAAGAAAGTGCGGTTTGTGGTCAGTCGGTATCATCGGCCCTTGTTTTTTTGAAAATGAGTAAGGAAGCCCCGTCACCGTTATAATCAGCGCTACCAAACTGATTTTTGGCGGTCACAATTGGCTAATGTTGATATCAGTGACCTTTGGTTTCAGTAGGCAATTCAGTCATTGCATGAGGCATTTCCCGGTCGTGTAATTTCTCAGTTGATCGCCTCGTTCTTTTGATTTAACGCAGCTGGATTGCTTTCTCCGCTGCCATTTGAAAGAACGGGTTTACGTGAATAAAACACAAACTACTGAAGATCTAAAAAATTAAATTCGGCGCTGCTTTGACGAGATAAGCGAAGCTTTGTTGCAAAATGTGGTTCAAAAAAGTGGACTTCTGCCAACGTGTTAGAGATGGACATTTGCCCGACATCATATTCCATTATTAATTATCATATTTCTACTTTACACTGTTATCAATAAAACTGAATTTGTCGAAAAAATGCGTTTTTAAGCCAATTTACTTCCTAACCTCAAATTCGTCAACCCTTTACCAGACTTACATCATGCAAATAGGGCAACATTGCAGTCTGAAAAATCGGGATTAACCTAAAAAATATTGTTATATAAAAACTACTAAGTCAGGCAAATTTTACAAAGAAAATTTTTTTAATAAAACAAAAAACAAAATAAATAATCACTACAAAAAATCGTTAAAATTACATTTGGCAACGGTGCTACAGACTGACTAACAATTAGATTTTAAATGACATGTTTAAGCACTTGATGATAAGATTTTTTTAATGTCTTTGCTGATAATAACTTTATCGCTTAGCAAAACGATGACAGCTTACACTAAATTTCATTACTGAATTGTTATCGGAGTTGATTTAAATTGAAAAAAAAACAAATATTTTAATCTCTAACAAAATTTAAAAGCATTTATTTGCAATCAGGCGAAACACAAGGGCCATTTTGATAACCAAATTTATCGAGTTTTATAAATATAAACAATTTTGAATCTGTGTTGCAATGTCGATTGTGGTACAATTTTTTAGTGCAACATGATGCACCACAAACCGCAAACCAAAAATTATACGAAACTTGTTGCCAAAAATACAGGCGATTGTGGTTTTGCGTGTCTATATGTATCACACATTTGTATAGAAATATTTAAGTCGGTTTTGAGTCATCAATAAATGAATTGCACCTGCGCAAAATTGATTGAGAAATAAATGTCACCTGCCCGTGTTGCATTACATACACAAGTTACATGTGAGGTATACCACGGGAAAATCTTCTTCTAGTAATTAATCAGTGGAAAATTTTTAAAAACGTTATTGAAATAAATTCAGAAAGCACATTCAAAAATACAGCTGCAATTTGCACTAGTAGCCAAAAGTTTAATGACAAACGAAATATTCACCGCTTAAAAGCCGTTGTCCAAAGTTGACCGATTTTCAATAATTAAAATTTTCATAGATGATGAAATTAAAAAAATCACCCAAAATCGATTCAGATACTGAAACTTAACAAAACCACACACAATTAATTCTATCCGTCACCTTGCGTATCGGTTAAGTTCAAACGTTTCAATTTTGCGCATTTATGGTATTGGATTCACCAAGAGATAAAAAGAATAAGACAACTTCTAAACGATTACTTTTGATGAATGACAGTTCACCTGCAGGATTTGTTACTTGCCAGCAGGACGGGCAATGTTAACAACACTTTTTGTCAGAGAAAAGCTAAAGCCAGGTATGTCAGAAGATTTATTTCTTTTAACCGGTAGTGAATACAAGATCAAATAAGTGAGTGCAAAACTTGCATGGTGGCTGTTAAAAATATATTTAAAGAATTTGTAAATTTGGTGCGTAGTCATCTCTATGCGTAAGCAATTGGTTTGGATGCCAGAGTTGGGAAGCTTTTCGTGATACTTAAACTCGTTTCAGAATATTTTGAAATCTATGAAAAACAAAAGATTACTGCTGAGCTTTTTAACAAAAATTATTCGTGTGAGTACTCATATTATTTATTCATTAACACTGTTGGCTAATTGTTTATCTATATTTATTCGGTGGTTAATTTGAATGCGATAACAGTTCTTAATTATACAAATGTCTAAATACAGTTAATAAAATAATTAAAAGTGTTCTACTCGGCTGTGACGAATTTTATGTACTCTTCAACGACGTAGGCCAGGATTATATGCACACATTCATTCCAAACCTGGGACTATCTTTTTGATATTTTTGGTTTTCAATACTAATTTATTTCTTTCTAAAATATAAAATTTGATTTACACATGGCCAAAACAAACAACAAATTTGTTCTTATTCATTACTTTAATATTAAAAACTAGTAAAAGCGTTATATTCGACCGGGACGAATCTTAAATATCCAAATATTTAGTAAGTAAATTTAAAATGTTTAACTTGGTGGGACATAGTTCCTTTATATAATATCGTACGTTAACACCCAATAAGAGGGGCGGGGTTCAAAAATAGACAATATAATGTTTTCCACACACGGTCGTATGGGCATTGCTAGATCGTTTTAGACTTCATCACTGATCAAGAATATATATACTTTATGGGGTCCAATTCTTTCGGAGGGTATCAAAACTGTATTTTGTCGGGGTCCCCCTAACAAGGGCTGTGGGGGAGACATTTCACCCTTGCCATAAATCTCTAAAAATAAATGTTAGGAATAATTAAATGTAAAATTTATTTAATTTTTTTATAGGGTAATTTAGGGACAAAGGGGGAGGAGGGGTAGGGCAGAGGAGTACCAGGTTACGTCTCAGTTTCGTCATTAAAGCTTGAAAATTTTATTTTTAGGGGATGTAAGATTAAGTAGAAGCCATTTAAGAGTTATACTAAAAAAACATTTGAAAAACAAATTTTTTTTTGAACTTTCAAGTTCAAGACTTCGCAGGAAGTCTACGTTTGCAGGAACGCAACTAGTTTGGTTGACGGTTCAGCCGTTCAAAAGTTATAAGCGGGTGACATACTTACACACACATACACAGCCATAATGACGGCTTCTCAGGAGTAGTAAAGAAAGCTTCCCAGGAACTCAAAACGTCGAGATCTGGTGAAAATTCGATTTTTTCAAAACGGAGTAAAACTAATATCTTCCAACTTTTTTGAAAATTTTTGAATTTTCTTAGGGAGAAGTTAAAAAACAACAAACACATTTTCCAGCAGCGAAGCTGTCTTTTTGGCTCTTCAGATTTCTAATACCAATGAATTTGTTACAAGAACATCAAATATGTTAAGTTTATAAAGAAATATATATTAGTGTACCAGAAAACGTTGTAATTGCCCAACCCTGGGAAAGTATTTTTGACTTTGTTACATTTTTAACACCAATTGGATTTTGCCTGAACTATAAAATAGGTTTAATTAAAAAAAAAATATCAAAAAGAAAAAATTTTGGCTTCTTACTTTACTATAAAAAAAAAGTTTAAGTTTTTCAGCCCTGGAATCGTATTTTGAATTTTGATGGTTTCCATTAGCAATTTTATTTACGACTACATATTCCCAATACGTTAATCTAAGCCCTAAGTCTCTATCTTTTCTGGAAGCTTTGGAAGATCTATTTCAAGTCCATTAATATTGTGGAAATTATACACTATTTTTGGTAAAGGGTATACAATAATGATCATAAATATAACACTTAACAGATTTGCTGACCTTGAAGAAAATATCTACTATATTATACTAAAAATGTTCACATTTCATTTTTTGTATTGAGGTGTTGATTTTCTACCAATAAAATACATGTGTTTTTGGTGGCACCTGCTTAAGCTGCCTTGAGCAAAATGGGGTAATAGGTTTGATGCGCCAGTCGTTGTTACAAGAGGGGAATCCAGAAAATTTTTCTAAAATGCGATTTAAACGATTTTTATACCCTTCACAAAAAAGTGAAAGGGTATATATAGGTTTATCATTCCGTGTGTAATTTCTTCGATATGCACATGGGACCCCATAAAGTATATATATTCCGGATCCTTATGAATAGCGATGACGATTGAGCGATGTCCGTCTGTCCGTCCGTCTGTACGTGAAATCGGAAGAGCTAGAGACTTCGTTCTTGCACCGTTTATACCAAAAATCAGTATTTTTTAATGTTTGTAAATTAAATCTATTTCTTGCTTTGGGGAGCCTCAATGGTCTATTAAAAATTAAAAAAAATTAAAAAAAAATTTAGGGGGATAGGAAAAACTGTCTTATAATTTAGAAAGAACAAAATTGGTATCAAAAATTCAAAAAAAAATTAAAATTTCGAATCCAGGGATGGACAAGTGCAATATTTTATGGTACATGAAAGTTACCAAAATGGTAAAACATTTGCAATTTTTCTTAAATAAATCTATTTTATGCCTCAAGAAGCGTTGCACTGATAAACAAAAATAAATAAAATTTCGTTTCCAGGGTTGGAAAAATAAAGTTTTTTTTTGGTACATGCAATATTTTGTAGTATATGTTATAACCAAAATGGTTGCAAAATTCGAGTTTTTCTTAAACAAAACTACTTTATACCTCATGAAGATTTGCATTGATAAAGAAAATTTTAAAAAATTTAAATTTCGCTTCCAGGGTTGGGAAATTGAATTTTTTTTTATACATAAAAGTAACCAAAAAGGCAATTCACGTTGTTTTTTTACTGATTAAAACTATTTTTTAGTTCAGGAAAAACAAAATTGGTTTTAAAAATTAAAAAGAAATCAAAATTTAGATTCCAGAGTTGGATAACTGCAATATTTTGTGGTACATAAAAATGACCTATATGGTTACAAATATTAAGTTTTTCTTAAATAAAACTATTTCATGCCTCATTAAGAGTTGCATTGGTAAAAAAAATATAAATTTCATTTCCAGGGTTGGGAGACTGAAATATGTATTTTGCATCAAAGTAACCAAAAAGGCAATTGACGTTGTTTCTTTTTGCTAATTAAAGGTGTTTTATAATTCAGGAAGAACAAAATTGGTATTAGAATCTTAAAAAATCAAAATTTCGACTCCAGGGTTGGACAAATGAAATATTTTATGCTGCATGAAAGTGACCAAACAGTTTACAAATTTTAATTTTTTTGTCAAGTAAAACTACGTTACACCTCACTAAGAATTGCATTGGTAAAAAAATAAAAATTCGCTTCCTCAGTTGGAAAATCTAAATATTTTTCGTACTTAATAGTACAGTTCCAGGGTTGGAAAATCAAAATTTTTTGGTATATAAAAGTAACCATATAAGTTCCCAATTTTGGTTTTTTTCAGTGACTTTTATACTTCGCTAAGAATTAAATTGGTATTAACAATTTTAAAAACTAAAAATTCGTTTCCAGGGTTGGAAAATCTAAATATTTTTGGTACATAAAAGTACATATGTACATTAATTCCAAATTTTGTGTTTTTAGTGAATTAAACCCATTTTATATATCAGAAAAAATTAAATTAGTATTAAAAAATTAAAAACTCGGTTCCAGGGTTGGAAAATCGAAATTTTCTGATTCATAAAAGCAGCCATTTTTTTGATATTTTTGATTTTTATGATGAATTATACCTACTTTATATATCAGAAAGAAGTAAACTGGTATTAAAAACCAACAAAATGTAAAAGACGATTCTACGGTTGGACAATTAGAACTTTTTGGGGTACATGAAACGGATTTTTTTTGTAAATTATATATATAATATTTTTGAAAGACATTCATAGGTATTAGATATAAGAAAAGCCAAACATTTAGTTTCCTAGCCGAAAAATGTAAACGTTTTCTTAAATATAAAAGTAACCGATAACATCATTTTGAGTTTTTAATTAAACCTACTTTCTGTTTTGGCAAGAAAAAAAAGAAAGAAGAATTACATCTGTGAAGGGTATTTAAGATTCGGCACAGCCGAATATAGCACTTTTACTTGTTTTCTTTAGGTTTAATAAAACTTAACTTCCAAAATATTTATCTTTTCACTTTTTTTACACGTTGTTGCAATCGAAAGCAATCTATGGTAGAGTCCTTTTCCGGGATTTTCTTCAAGACTGAAAATTTTCGATTATGCGATTAGAGTCCAATGGTATTATTTATTGGCTTTGATGAAATTATTACTAAAAATATGTGTGGTTCTCTTCAGTTCTATCAGAATATACAAAATTTTACTACGCTCTGCTAGAGCTACTTCCCAAGGGCTTAGGTTTTGTGAAGCTTTTTAAAAGGAAAGGAAACACATTTATACCCGAAAAAAAATATTGTCTACAATATGAACAATGAGACTTCCATACTTAATTTAATTTAGTCAGTTAGTAGAAAATAATGAATTTGAAATTAATCGGTTAAACGAATTATTAAGCAGTTTTGAATTACCTTGTACGATGGCAACAAATCATTGACTTGGAACACTGATTTAAATAATTTAAGATAAACGATTAAGGAAGCTATTGAATTACCAGATTTATTCGAGCATAAGGTTTTAGATAATCGAATATGTTACTAAGTTATCGAGCTAAAATAGTTCCCTACATTTCGTCTCCATAAGAAATTCTTTATAAATTAATGTATAAGAGATACAAATGTAAACGCTTTGTGCTGTTACTATTTATTTAAAGATTGAATATTTTTAAAGCTCTTTTATGTAAAATTTAATAGATTTTTCAGCGACAATGATTTCAGTTCTCATTAAACTTAAATTAGTTAATAATTACATAATCATGATATCGATTAAAAATGCGTGTAAAAAAGATAATAAATGCTTATGATACTTTTCAAAACAGTCATATCGCCAACCCTGGTTGCTAACAAACATTCTGCTTCCTTGATCTCTTTCTGAACAAATGTTTGAGTAAAGGAGAGCAACAAAACCGGATATGGATATATTACATCTTCCCAAAACTAAAAAAAACAATCATACTTTCGTCAAACCAGAGTAACCTCAGTAACAAGTCGTGCAAAAATTATTTTAAAAGACATTCCAAATGATCGGTCAATGTTTCCTTACCCCATAAACAGGATTGTGCAAGTGGGCCACGCTTAATGATGGCTTTCCTAGTCTCATTCGTTGGCGTGTTTAAATGAAACATAAAAATAACTTTATAAACTTTAAAACGTTCGCAACATTTATTTAGTGGTATCAGTTAATTATGGCTTTTTGTAACACGCAACGACTGCGAAAAATGTTTCGATTAACGTTTTATTAAGTTTTCAGGAAGCAAACGCATTTACAGTCATTAAAAAGTATGCGCCAAGGAATTAAATTAATAACACAGAAAAATAGAACTAAATGAATTTAAACAATAAACACCAATTAATGTTTTAATGAATATATTTGGTTAATCTCTATGACACGCATCAGTCAATTCAGAGGAGAGATAATAAAAATTATATTAAACCCCTTTTACTTTTCTCTCATATATCGGCTGGTTTTGTAAAGATTGTCCAAGTTATTGCATGTGTGTACTCGTACGAAACACTGTGCCCTAAAATAATTCACTGAAGCAAAGATGCCGCAGAAACCGGTTAAATACTTAATAAGCAAATAGATTTAAAGGAGGATCAACAAACTTGTATTGGGCTGGTAAGGTGATGCAAAACATGGTGCCTTTACGATCTCCATGTAAATAAAACCAAAGCTGCTAGAGATTTTGTCCAATTTTGCTTTTAGCAAAAATATTATGGAATAGCTGATTCACTTTAGATATCCTCATACTTTCTAAGACAAGTTGTTGCAAAACAAAGAAATTTTAATATACTAAGATCGAGCAGAATTCGACTGATTGAAAGATTCATATTTATGTACGTGTATGCGATTCTTTCTTAAAATTAAGGCTACTCAAATTGTAGAAACACCACGAGGCTGTTTGTTGTCTTTCTATCGGCCATAAGCAATTGAAGCAAAGCCGCGAACAACATTGTAATTGACAAATGTTGCACAAGCGGGGTTTTTCAGATTACCCTTGGTATTACTGCCCTTTTAATTATTCAAACATCAAAACATTTAAATAATGCAATTACAATTGGCCAGTGAGTGAAAATAATCAAACAATTAAAATATGTATTTTTGCTCTCCTTCTATTATACAGACTCTTTTGGACGTTTACACATGAGTGTGCATGTGTATTTGCTAGTAAAAAGGAAATAGAAAAATTTTGTTGTGGTTTTTTAACCACATGTTTAGTATGTGTGTTTTTAGCACTTTTGAAAAAATTATTTATGTTGGGCTCATCTACACAACAATATCTTGTAAGCCATATATACTTAATTAATATTCTTAGGCGATAACACACCTACAAGCGTACCACAATGTATACCATATTTACATAAGAAGGAATAGTTGCGCTTAACCATTTATGTATTTGCTTATTGCGCAAGATTAGTTGTTGCAGATACTACAAGAAAATATATATATTTCATTACTTAAGAATATAAAATTTAGGATCATCTGGAGGTAATAATTTAACCCCGTGATATAAGAACACGCGATTCTTCCTTAATATTAAGAGAAGAATGAAAATGGCTTCTGACAAATGCTCTTATTCGTGGCACAAAAAGTTTTAAGAGAATAATAAAAAGCACTTGTCATGTTTCTAGGAGACGTAAGAAATTATACAAAAACAAAACGGGCGCATGTTGTTGTTCTTTTCTAAGCACATATAAAATGATTTTTTGCTACTTTTACAATAAAAATTTATATTTTGCATATCTACAGGAATGTACCTGTCAAAATATTTATATTTCATTAATATTGTTGCACAATAAGATATCTGCAAGTGTACCACAAAAGCATGTAACGTACTTATACACCAGATTTATGCACTATTCTCATGCAAAACCCAATAAAGATTTTACCAAATTTTAAGGATTATAATTCTTATTGAAAAAAGGACAATAAAGCACAATTCGAAAATATATACACTTTAATTTGTTTTAATCTAAGATGATGGTCAGCATACCTATATAACTGCGTTGTCATTGGAACGTCGAAATCGCGTTTTATCTTCATGCACTTAGTAAACTTTCCAAGTAATAGGGGAAAATTCAAATAAAATAAACTTATACGGCAGAGTAGCACAATAGAGTTTTCGGAAGTTGCAACACACCCACATGAGTACAGATGGCTCAAGTATAAAATATTTGAAGAAAATATATTTGTTTAATAAGTTTTTTGAAATTTTTAATAAAGCTTTTTTCATGACAGATTCAGTTAAAAATAATTTGCCGTCACAAATTTTTTAAAACTTTTTTATAAACTAACAGTTTTTGGGAACATTATATGCAAACATGTAAAATGCAAGTGAGCGACAGGATTAATAAACAACAAAAACAAATCACATTATAATAAATAATTTGATTAGATCATTAAGTATTCGATAATTATACCATTTATTCCCACCCCTTTTCATGCTGCACCAGTCACGTAGCAATTTATTTTTTATAATTTTAAATTTGTAGCAACATTGACTTTGCAACCGGTTCATTCTGCACAAAGTACAGAGCAAACATTTAAAATATATGCGAAAAAGTGTTCTGATTTAAGTTCATACGGTGCATGTTGCCATTAAAGTACCAGCATATTGACTTGAATTGTTTTTGTTTCTTAAGTAATTTAAATGTTTTGAATTCCTTTTTACCAAATATTTATTGTGTACACATCACAGCGAAATATTGACGATCGAAAACTAAAAAAAAAATTATTAAGCTAGAGCGGTAAGTCTGAAGTTGTCGCCGGCTAATATATTTTATTAAACGAAAAATTACATATGAAAAACAGCTAAGGAAATTTGAAAAAACTTGAAAATTGTTAAAGTGTTCAAATTTTATATACAGGTTGGGCAAATTTGAGGTTAGGAAGTAAATTGGCTGTCAAATGATGAAATGCCAAAAATTGGGCTGTCGTCCTTTGACATTAATTTTGCTGAAGGTTGGAAAATTTTAACCGTGGAACGCTACACTCTCGAGCAAAGAATTTTAATTTTACTGTTTCAAAAACAAAACGAAAACCACACATTCTTTTAAACAAAATCATCTTTAGTAATGAATACCATTTTTAATTAGGCGGTTATGTAAACAAACAAAATTGTAGCATATGGGGCTCACAAAATCCACAAACAGTCCTCGAAAAACCATTACATCCAAAGAAAGTGACCGTATGGTGAGGTTTGTGGTTAGGTGGCATCATCGACTCCTATTTTTTTCGAAAAGGAGAAGAGAAACTGCGTCACCGTGAATTCTCCGTGCTACCACAGTGACCTCTGCTTTATTAAGGCGGCCAAACAATTCAGTCATTGCGTGAGACATTTCCTGGTCGCGCAATTTCTTGATTGGCCTTCTCGTTCTTGTAATTAAAGTCTGAAAAATGAAACTCGGAGATACATTGACGAGATAAGCGAAGCTTTGTTGCAAAATCTGGTTCAAAATGATGTGAAAATACATCGTACTACATTACCATACTTCCAAAATGGAGTTGTCATTCCGTTTGTAACGCAGCAAAATATCCTTCTGATCAGTGGTGAAATCTAGGACGATCTGAGCATGTCCATCCGTCCGTTTGTGGAAATCACGATTCAGTCCAAACGAAAAGAGCCAGACTCTTGAAATTTGGTATAAATATATTTTGAAGGATAGCAGAGGTAAAGTTCGGAAATAAGCTAAAACGGGTAAGAGCAAAAAAAAGTTCCGTTAAGAAGAACTAAACCTACCTCCAAAAATCAATATAATTTTAAAGTTTTGTAATTTTGTTAGGCAAATGATATATTTTTATGTCAAAAAAGGTCCAACGCCTCAAACGTTGAGTCATAAAATCCAACAAATTTATTTTTGGACCCCGCCCCCTTTGGTGGGCGTTATTATATGCAAAAATAGTGTAGCAATTTTATAAATTGTATTATTTAAGCCTACATACCTTAAAATAAAATTTTTAAGCTTTAATGACGAAGCTGCCCTACCCCCTCCTCCCCCTTTGCCCCCTAAATCACACTATCAGAAAAAAAATTGTACAATTTTGTATATAATTATTCCAATCAATTATTTTTAGAGATTTATGGCAAGGGTGAAATGTCTCCCCTACAGCCCTTGTTAGGGGGACCCCGACAAAATACAGTTTTGATACCCTCCGAAAAGAATTGGACCCCATAAAGTATATATATTCTTGATCTGTGATGAAGTCTAAAACGATCTAGCAATGCCCATACGACCGTGTGTGGAAAACATGATACAGTCTATTTTTGGACCCCGTCCCCTTTAGTGGGAGTTGACGTACGACATTTTATTCAAAATTAGTGTAAACATTGAACAATTTTTATTCCTTAAGCCTATAAGAAACTGAGATGTTTTCTGATCTTGCAGAGGTGAAATGTCTCCCCCAAAGCCCTTGCCGGAATGACTCTGTTAAAAGAGAGATATAAAGTTGGGTACAGAGATATCTTAAAGGAACTCTGTCCCACCAAGTTAAACATCTTAAATTTACTTCATATTTGGAGGGTATTTAAGATTCGACCCGGTCGAATATAACGTTTTTAGTTGTTAATTCTCATATTTCTACTTTAAAATAGCATCAATAAAACTGAATTTGTCAAAAAAGTGTGTTTTACTTCCTAACCTCAAATTTGCGTAATCTTTATAAAGATGACGATCGCATAATAAATTTTATTGAGCCGGAAATTTAATTAAAAATACAGTGAACTATTTATTTCGGAGCGTATATTTTAGTTAGTGTTTTATGGCAAAGGGGAGGTGCCTCCCCCACGACCTCTCGGAGTGACCCCTACAAAATAGAATTTGGATTTACTAAATATTTGGAGGGCAGTTAAGGTTCGTCGCGGTCGACTATAACGTTCTTATTATATACATACATACTAGTACTTGTGAATTTGTATGCAATTTCTTAATTTAAAAAATGGTACCGCAGTGATGTGAGAAGTACATTTTGCTTATTTAATGTTACAAAGTCAAAATAGCTCTTTTCCATGCCTTGTGTATGTGTTGGCAACTTTGTATTGGGTACTTTTTAATTGCTTTAGCTCTCCCACTTCTTATTACATTGTTGAGAATGTCGGGTAGTAGGGAAGACTACCTATATTAAATTATATAAACTAAATACACATGAGTACTGATGGTGAAAGTGTAGCGGCTTTCGCAAACACCTGTTCTGCTCTGCTGTGTAAGTTGAATAATTAAACGCTGACTTTTCTTAATGCCTTGGAATATTTATCACGTCTTTGTGAATTTAAACAAATGTTCGAAAAATTCAGCTATAAATCTTAATCGAATTTAATAAATCACGTTGTGTTTTTGTTTTTCGATAAAGTATTAGAAAGGCCACAATATTTAACACCTTTAAATATTTTGGCAATTAATACAATTTGTTCAATTAAATTTTCCACTCCATGGTTGCTGCCTCATACTCGTATCCAGGTCTGACTATAAGTAATTGTATCTATCCAATTGCTGAGATTTATGTCACTCTTAATGATTGCCTGCCACTACGTCTGCCATTTAGTGTCGAAATGTGTCGTATTATGTCTTTACTTTTTTTATAATGGAGACGATTCAATTTAAATAGTTTACAGTGATTTGTTCTCTGTGAAATAATCTAAACAAAATTTAGTGTTGCTTCGAGTTTCTTAAGTTAATTTGTACATCTTGATTTTTCGTCACATACTTATAAAATATATAGATATACAAACAAACATTTTTACAAATTTTAGCGTTTTTTTGTTTTTGTCATTATACTTGTAAAAAGTACGCTTTAATAAGATTAATTTGATTTCAAGTACTTAAGAGAAAACAAGTTAACCAATTTAGCTGCTGAAGTTAATTGCTGCAGGCCTGTCTCTAATTGATTCTCGATCGATTTCATTCTGTTATCGTTTACATTTTTATCCTACTGAAGTTCCCCGTTTTACAAAATTATTTATTGCTTTGTCTTCGACATTGTAATTCTCTTCAGGCTGTTTGCAATTATTTCTGTAATATGAAACATGGGTTTGCAATTAATCGTAGGCAATGAAATGAGTAGCAGTTTGTTGTTGATCTTTGTATCGTACTTAACTCTTGATCGTGGATAATTATATTTATTAGTTAAACAGAGCTAAAAGTTAAATATATTGAAATGAGCACGGAAGGGTTGGTTCATATTCCAGCTGAGGTGTGAAAAATACTACATGGAAAATATTGCTCAAGAGGAATAATTTTGTATTTTTATTTGCTGCGTTTTTTATTGCAATTTTTGTTCAGTTTTCTATTTGTTAAAAACATTCCGTAATTTTTGAGCTCTTACATAACAGAGTTATTAAATGAAAGTTTTGTCTTATGTTTAGGTCTTTGTGGATAGTAAAATACATGACGCCTATGGCAAATAAAGTTGAGAAGTGCCAAACGCGGCACAGGTTGAAGATAGTGATACGGTCCGTAGGCGTACGGAATAGCCGCTACTTGTAGCAGTTGTGAACAGTCAATGAGTCCCACAAAACGTCGTGCGTATAAATTGACACTAATAAGAAGAGCTTTCTAGAGCAATATCTTTATTTGAAAAGCTCATTTTATGGATTAAGCAACATATTGCATGTCGGTGTCATCAATCATTGCTGCAGTCAGTTCATGACAATAAGTATTTGATTTCTATGATTGATTGTTGCAAAACTGTTTTCAAATGACTTAATAAACACGAAATACCGTTAATTCAGTGCAACAGAAAGCACTAGACAAAGTAAAATATTTCCACTTGCACTTTTTTTAGCCACTTGCTGATTCATACAACTTTTTGAAAAATTATTCTTGACAGCCGCACGCAAACTGACAAAAAACAAACAAAAATCATGAAATGATTCTTTTCTATTTTAGATACTTAGTGGTTGTTTCGATTAGCGAAAATCTCGCAATGTCTGGTGATGATACGAGTATAAATTTAGCTTTTCTTCCAGTGGATTGGAAATGAACTTAAATAGAGTGGTATTGAAATTCAGATAGATCAGAAGTACGGTTCCAGAGCTCGGAAGCTTACACCTATTTCTCCACGCCAAATTTATACGAAAAATCATTTCTTTTTTTTAATGTTTGTAAATTAAACCTATTTCGTGCTTTGGGAAGCCTCAATGGTCTATTAAAAACTAAAAATTTTCCAGAGATGGGAAATTAAAAATTTTTTTTTCTGCACATTCCATATTTTGTAGTACATGTAGTAACTAAAATTGTTAAATATAATAAGTTTTTCTTTAAAAAAACCTCTTTATACGTCATGAAGATTTGCATTGGCTAAAAAAATTTTTTAATTCAAAATTTTGCTTCCAGGGGTGGGAAATTGTATATTTTTTATACGAAAGTAATCAAACAGGCAACTAATGTTGTTTTTTTGCTAACTAAAACTGTCTTATAATTTAGGAAGAACAAAACTGGTATCACAAATTAAAAAACAAATCAAAATTTCGAATCCAGGGTTGGACAAGTGCTATATCTTATGGTATATGAAAGCGACCAATATGTTCAAAAGTTGTAAATTTTTCTTATATAAAACTACTTTATACCTCATAAAGAGTTGCATTGGTAAAAAAAAAATTAAAATTTCACTTGCAGGGTTGGAAAAATGAAAGCAGGGTTGGGAAATGAAAATATTGCATGTACCAAGATGGTTAAAAAATGTTAGTTTTTCTTAAAGAAAACTACTTTATACCTCATGAAGATTTGCATTGATAAAAAAATTTTAAAAAATTTAAATTTCGCTTCTAGGGTTGGGAACTTTAATTTTTTTTATACATAAAAGTAACCAAAAAGGCAACTGACGTTGTTTTTTTCCTAACTAAAACTATTTTATATTTTAGGAAGAACAAAATTGGTATAAAAAATTTAACAAAAAATCAAAATTTCGACTCCAGGGTTGGACAAGTGCAATATTTTCTAGATCATGAAGGTGACCAAAATGGTTCAAAATTGTAAATATTTCCTAAGTAACACTACTTTATACCTAATGAAGAGTTGCATTTGTAAAAAAACATAAACAAAAAAAATTAAAATTTCACTTCCAGGGTTGGGAAGTTGAAAGTCTTTTTGGTACATGGTATAGTGTAGTACATGAAAGTGACCAAAATGGTTGCAAGTTTTCCTTAAATAAAACGAATTTATACCGAAGGAAGACTAGCATTGGTAAACAAAATTAAAATTTCGCTTCCAGGACTGGGAAATTTAAATAATTTTTCTGCATAAAATTAACCATAAAGGCAATTTACGTTGTTTTTTTTTTTTTTTTTTTGATAATTAGAACTGTTTTATAATTCAGGAAGAATAAAATTGGTATATAAAATCTTAAAAAATTTCGACTCAAGTACTTAGAAGTGACCAAAAGGCTTAAAAATTTAATTTCTTTGTCACGTAAAACTATGTTACACCACACTAAGAATTGCATTGGTAAAAAAATAAAAATTCGCTTTCAGAGTTTGAAAATCGAAATATTTTTCGTACATAATAGTACATACATAAATTCCAAATTTTGTGCTTTTAGTGAATGAAACCTACTAGATATTTCAGAAAAAATTAAACTAGTATCAAAAAATTATAAATTCGGTTCCAGGGTAGGAAAATCTAAATTTTTTGGTACATAAAAGTAACCATATAAGTTCCCAATTTTGGTTTTTTTCAGTGACTTAACGCTATTTTATACTTCGCTAAGAATCAAATTGGTATTAAAAATTTTAAAAACTAAAAATTTGGTTCCAGGGTTGGAAAATCGAAATATTTTTGATACATAAAAGTAAATACTAAAATACCAAATGTTGTGTTTTTAGTTAATTAAACCTATTTTATATATCAGAAAAAATTAAATTAGTATTAAAAAATTAAAAATTCGGTTCCAGGGTTGGAAAATCGACATTTTCTGATTCATAAAAGCAGACATTTTATTTACTATTTTTGATTTTTATGATGAATTATACCTACTTTATATATCAGAAAGAAGTAAACTGGTATTAAAAACCAACAAATTTTATAAGACATTCTACGGTTAGACAATTAGAACTTTTTGGGGTACATGAAACGGATTTTTGTTTGTTTGTAAATTAAATATGTATAATATTTTTGAAAGACGTTCATAGGTATTAGATATAAGAAAAGCCAAACATTTAGCTTCCTAGCCGAAAAATTTAAACGTTTTCTTATATATAAAAGTAACCGATAACATCATTTTGATTTTTTAACTACACCTACTTTCTGTTTTGGCAAGAAAGAAAGAAAGAAGAATTACATCTGTGAAGGGTATTTAATATTCGGCACAGCCGAATATAGCACTTTTACTTGTTTCATATACTACGTAACTTCAACGCCCACTAAAGGGGGCGGGGTCCAATAATAGATTATGCCGTGTTTTCCACAGACCGTCCGTATGGGCATTGCTAGATCTCCTTAGACTGCATCACTGATCACAATTATATATACTTTATGGAGTCCAATTCTTTTTGGGGAGTATTGAAACTTTATTTTGTCGGAATCGCTTTGGCAAGGGCAGTAGGAGAGACATTTTAATTTCGCCATAAAGCACTATAAATTAATTTTTGGGATAATGAAGTGTAAAAATTTTTATTTAATTTTTTTGATATGGTCATTTTGGGGTCAAAAGAAGAGGAACAGGATAGAGCAGAGGAGGATCAGGTCACATCTCAGCTGCGTCGTAAAAGCTTAGACTAATTACTTTTAAGGAACGCAAGCTTAAGTAAAACAATTTGTTAAATTTTTACACTATATTTGCATATAATAATGCCCACTAAAGGGGGCGGCGTCCTAAAATTTATTTTTTTTTTATTTTATGGTTCCAAGTTCAACAATTTGGACCTTCTTTGACATAAAAATATATAATTTGCTTCACAAAATTACAAAAAAACTTTAAAAATTATGTTGTTTTTTAGAGGATGGTTTAGTTTTTCTTAGGAGATTTTTTTTCCTCTTACGAAATTGACCGGTGCTACCCTTCACGATATATTTATACAAAGTTTCAAGGGTCTGGCTCTTTTGTGATTATAGACTGACGGACGGACGTGGCTAAAACGCCTTAGATTTCATTACTGTCCAAGAATATACTACATATATACATTGTTTCAGAGGGATATTTCGCTGCGTTACACACGGAATGACAATTGTTTTTGGAGGGTATAAAAACAGTGACATAACCGTTTGTAATTCTTGCTTTAAATAGATATTTTCACTTAATTTGAAATTACAACGGATGATTTTGACAGAAAGCCCTAAAAGTACAACAAAATGATATCATTTTATATAAAACAAGTAAAAACGTTATATTCGACCGGGTCGAATCTTAAATACCCTCCAAATATTTAGTAAGTGAATTTGAAATGTTTAACTTGGTGGGACAGAGTTCCTTTATATAATATCGTACGTCAACGCCCACTAAAGGGGGCGGGGTTCAAAAATATACAATATCATGTTTTCCACAGACGAACGTATGGGCATTGCTAGACCGTCTTAGACTTCATCACAATTCTCTTTGGAGGCTATAAAAACTGTATTTTGGTGGGGTCGCTCTGGCAAGGGCTGGGGGGGAAACATTTCACCTTTGTCATAAAACTCTAAAAATAAATGCTTGGGATAATTATATACAAAATTACAATTTCTTTTTTTTTATAGGGTCATTTAGAGGGCAAAGGGGGAGAGGGGGTAGGGCAGAAACAGGTAGACATAAAACTCTAAAAATAAATGCTTGGGATGATTATACACAAAATTAAAAAAAAATTTTATTTATTTTTAATAGGGTCATTTAGCGGGCAAAGGGGGAGGAGGAGGTTGGGCAGCAACAGGCAGTCATAAAACTCTAAAGATAAATGCTTGGGATGATTATATACAAAATTTAAAAAAAAATTTTTTTGTTTGGTAGGGTCATTTAGGGGGCAAAGGAAGAGGGGGGGGGGGGGGGGTAGGGCAGAAATCGGGAGTCATAAAACTCTAAAGATAAATGCTTGGGATGGTTATATACAAAATTTTAAAAAAAATTTTTTTTGGTAGGGTCATTTAGGGGGCGAAGGGGAAGGAGGGGGTAGGGCAGAGTAGTACCAGGTTTCGTCTCAGCTTCGTCATTAAAGCTTAAAAGTGTTATTTTTAAGGAATGTAGGCTTAAGTAAAACAATTTGTTAAATTTTTATGCTATTTTTTCCTATAATAACGCCCACTAAAGTGGGCGGGGTCAAAAAATATTTTTATTTTATTTAATGGCTCCAAGTTTAAGGCGTTGGACCATATTTGATATAAAAATATATCATTTACTTAACAAAATAACCAAAAAACTTTAAAAATTATGTTGTTTTTTCTGGGTTGGTTTAGTTCTTCTTAGCTGAACTTTTTTCCCTCTTGCCCGATTTAGCCCATCTTCGAACTTAACCTGCTCTAAGCTTCAAAATATATTTATGCCAAATTTCCAGAGTCTAGCTCTTTTCGTTTGGACTGAATCGTGATTTCCACAGACGGACGGACGGACGGACATGCTCAGTTCGTCTTAGATTTCATCACTGATCAAGAATATATATACTTTATGGGGTCTGAGATGGATATTTCGATGCGTTACAAACGGAATGACAAAGTGAATATACCCTCCAAATTCTTTTTTGGAGGGTATAAAATTACTTTCTATGAAATTTACTTTTACTATTGATGAAAAGTATCTTATGTTACGCCTTATAAAGGGTGTAACAGATTTCGCTTTAGATTTGAATTAAATAGACATTAAAGTTTTTAGCCGTTCGACAGTGTTTTTTATTGAATCATAAAATATATATGATAGCGTTATTTATGGAATAGCACATCGGCAAATGGCCTCCACGGCTTTGCATACGCAGTCGTTTGTCGAAATTAGGACTGAATTTCGTTGATACAATGTTGACCTCTTTTAACGTAGCCAGATACAAGATTTCATAAAAAGAACTCTAATGGTGTTAAGTCACACGTTCTTGGGGGCCTAAACACCGAAGGCCTCACGCAGTAATTGCTCTCGACAAGCTTTCATTATTATACCCTCCAAAAAAGAATTTGGAGGGTATATTCACTTTGTCATTCCGTTTGTAACGCATCGAAATATCCATCTCAGACCCCATAAAGTATACATATTCTTGATCAGTGATGAAATCTAAGACGAACTGAGCATGTCCGTCCGTCCGTCCGTCTGTGGAAATCACGATTCAGTCCAAACGAAAAGAGCTAGACTCTGGAAATTTCGCATAAATATATTTTGAAGCTTAGAGCAGGTTAAGTTCGAAGATGGGCTATATCGGGCAAGAGGGAAAAAAGTTCAGCTAAGAAGAACTAAACCAACCCAGAAAAAACAACATAATTTTTAAAGTTTTTTGGTTATTTTGTTAAGTAAATGATATATTTTTATATCAAATATGGTCCAACGCCTTAAACTTGGAGCCATTAAATAAAATAAAAATATTTTTGACCCCGCCCACTTTAGTGGGCGTTATTATAGGAAAAAATAGCATAAAAATTTAACAAATTGTTTTACTTAAGCCTACATTCCTTAAAAATAAAAATTTTAAGCTTTAATGACGAAGCTGAGACGAAACCTCGTACTACTCTGCCCTACCCCTTCTCCTCCTTTGCCCGCTAAATGACCCTACCAAAAATAAATAAAATTTTTTTTTTAATTTTGTGTATAATCATCCCAAGCATTTATTTTTAGAGTTTTATGTCTACCTGTTTCTGCCCTACCCCCTTTCCCCCTTTGTCCTCTAAATGGCCCTACCAAAAGAAAGAAATTTCAATTTTGTATATAATTATCCCAAGCATTTATTTTTAGAGTTTTATGACAAAGGTGAAATGTTCCCCCACAGCCCTTGCTAGAGCGACCCCGCCAAAATACAGTTTTTATACCCTCCAAAAAGAATTGTGATGAAGTCTAAGACGGTCTAGCAATGCCCATATGTTCGTCTGTGGAAAACATGATATTGTATATATTTGAACCCCGCCCCCTTTAGTGGGCGTTGACGTACAATATTATGTAAAGGAACTCTGTCCCACCATGTTAAACATTTCAAATTCACTTACTAAATATTTGGAGGGTATTTAAGATTCGACCCGGTCGAATATAACGTTTTTACTTGTTTTTTAAATACTGTTGAACAATGAAGACCCGTTGTTCTATCGTGTAACACTTCATTTTGACTAACCTAAATTGTCACATTTCGAAATTTTCTTCTAGGGTTGCCAACATGGTGATAAATTCAAATTTTGCGTTAACTTTGAGACAGCCTTTATAAAGCGGTAGTATTTGTATTTAAGGATACCAGTGCCCTTAATCGGTGAAACGATTAGCTACAATCGATTAGAAATTGTTCTTGTTTAAATTTAAATTCTGTACAAGAACGATTGAAAGATGTAGGTTTGCAAACATAAAATATATAAAATCTGTCTGAGTATTTCACCTAAATTATGGGTTACATAAGGAATTTTGTTATTCATCCAAATTTTTTTTCATAAAACTAAAAATAAGTATAACCTGTCAATACAATTAGGGGCAAAGAACCCAAATTGTTAAAACAAACAAGTTTAATTTTGAAAACAGAATTATAATCCCAGCTTAACCAGGACTTGCTAGCGCTAGCTGCTTCTTTAAGAATTAAATCATTTCAAAAGATGCTATTTACTAAATTTTAAAACATTGTAAAAACGAAATGAATTATAGATAATGCTGTAAAGGCATTTAATAAATCACGCTGAAATCGATACACTTAGATTCACTTAACGTTTCATTTGTCAGATAATAAATCATTTTGTAGCTGCTGGCAAAGAAATTTGTTACAAAAAATGGTCATAATCCATAAAACAGTTTTATATATAATAACGGTTGCTTTTCATCATTAACAAGTTTATTGAAATAATATAAATAAGATTGAGAGATAAATTCTGAAGGTTGCCTCTTGCACCTGGCATCCAACAAGACACGTTAACTTGTTGCATGTACACTGTTTACAAGTGTCTACAACTTAACCGTTTTTCAGCAACTGATTTAATACGAGTTTCGTCATTCCGTCTGCTATTTCCACAATCTTAATATGCGACCACATAAACTATATTTATTTTAGGCCCGTATGAATTAGGAAGTCAAATAACCGATGTTCGGCTGTTTGTGCGTGCAATAAGTTTTTCTTTCATGGACTGGTGTATTGGAAACAAACCCAAACAGATTGGTACTGGTAGTCAGTAAAATCCAAAATACGGTTCCAGATATACGGTTATGAATTTCTATTTTCTTAATTAAAATTTTTTTTATATTTCAAACATATTTTATGGTTAAAAAATTTCGTAGCTATTAGAAATCGGAAAATACAGCTCCAGAGTTTGACAATTTAATTCCTTTTTGGATTATTAAGGTAAAAATGCGAATTAATGTGTGTCCAGACGTATGTCACTGAAGGTCGTCAAAGCCGAATATAGTACCTTTTCATGTTTTTAAATTTTATTTACTTAGAAACAGTTTTGTTTATGAAATGCTTTTTTATTATAAAAACACATTTTAATGTTAAGATATATATTATAAATAATTTAATTTGCTTGCAATTTGATTAACAATTAATAAAATTGCCAAAAATTTAAATTTTCGATAAACATTTCCTTCATCCCTTGGATTCTTGTAAATATTGCCTTGAATTAAAATATTTAGAAACAATTTTTTAATTCGGACCAGCACTCAGGCGATGACCACTACATATTCAGCCGAAACCAGAAAGTAGAGAATACTATATAGAGGACGTATTAAGATAGATGAGAGAAGATGGAATATTTGTAATATAGTCATCAAGGTTAAGGAATTTCGTGCTAACCAAAACCGAGTTAACTTATAGTAAAAATACTGGTTAAATAGTTAATACTCCTACTGACTAGAACCACCTCGAAAATATAACAAAAATTCTTATATAAAAAAATATGGAAAAAAGTTAACCCTAAAGGTCATTCCTAGAACTTCCCGCTAATTGTGACCGCTTAAACATTTTATTATTTTAATTTTAAAACTGCTATAACTTTCGAATATATTAGTTGGAAAGTGTCCTAGGAATTCAAAACGTGAATTGGAAAAAAACTCGATTTTTTCAAATAGGGGTAAGACCAGTAACTTCCCACTTTTTTGCAAATTCTCAATTTTCTTAGTGAGAATCTAAACAAGTAAAAGTGCTATATTCGGCTGTGCCGAATCTTAGATACCCTTCACAAATGTAAAGTTTCTTTCTTTCTTGCTAAAACACAAAGTAGGTTTAATCAAAAAATCAAAATGATGTTATCGGTTACTTTTATATTTAAGAAAACGTTTAAATTTTTTGGCTAGGAAGCTAAATGTTTGGCTTTTCTTATTTCTAATATCTCTAAACGTCTTTCAAAAATATTAAACATGTTTAATTTAAACACAAAAAATAAAAATCCGTTTCATGTACCCCAAAAAGTTCTAATTGTCAACCGTAGAATAGTCCTTTAGATTTTTTTGGTTTTTGATACCAATTTATTTCTTCCTGATATATAAAGTAGGTATAATTCATCATAAAAATCAAAAATAGAATATTATATGGTTACTTTTATGAATAAAAAAATTTCGATATTCCAACCCTGAAATTGGATTCTTAATTTTTTTGGTTTTTATACTCTTTTCGAAGTATAAAAACGATTTTTTAAGACCAATTCACTAAAAAATACAAAATTTGGAATTTATGTGGGTACTTTTATGTAACAAATAATTTCGATTTTTCAACCCTGGAACCGAATTTATAATTTTTTTAACAATGCAATTCTTAGTGATGTGTAACATAGTTTTACTTGACAAAAAGATTAAAATTTTTCAACTTTTTGGTCACTTTCATTTACCATAAAATATTTCATTTGTCCAACCCTGAAATGGAAATTTTGATTTTTTTAATATTGTAATACCATTTTTGTTTTTCTTGAATTAAAAAATAGTTCTAATTAGTAAAAAACCGACGTTAGTTGTCTTTTTGGTCACTTTTATGTATAAAAAAATTTGAATTTCCCAGCCCTGGAATCGAAATTTTAATTTTTTACCAATCCTAGTCTTCATTACGTATAAAGTTGTTTTATTTTAGAAAAAATTTAAAATTTGCAAACTTTTGCATGTACCAAAATAACTTTAAACTTCCCAACCCTGGAAGTGCAACTCTTCATGAGGTATAAAGTAGTATTATTTAAGAAAAATTTACACTTTTTAACCATTTTGGTCACCTTCATGAACTATGAAATATTGCACTTGTCCAACCCTGGATTCGACATTTTCATTTTTTTTGGAAATTTTTGATACCAATTTTGTTCTTCCTAAAATATAAAATAGTTTTAGTTAGCAAAAAAAAAACAACGTCAATTGCCTTTTTGGTTACTTTTATGTATAAAAAATTCACTTCAATTTCCCAACCCTGGAAGCGAAATTTAAATTTTTTAAAATTTTCTTTATCAATGAAAAATCTTCATGAAGTATAAAGTAGTTTTGTTTAAGGAAAACAAAAATTTTTCAACCATTTTGGTTATTACATGTACTACAAAATATTGCATGTACCAAAAAAATATTTAATTTTCCCAACCTTGGAAACGAAATTTTAATTTTTTTTATCAGTGCAACGCTTTTTGATGTATAAAGTAGTTTTATTTAAGAAAAATTTAAATTTTTTTACCATTTTGGTCATTTTCATGTACCATAAAATATTGCACTTGTCCAACCCTGGATGCAAAATTTTGATTTTATTTTAATTTTTGATACCAATTTTGTTCTTCCTAAATTATAAGACAGTTTTAGTTACCGAAAATATACAACAACATCAGTTGCCTGTTTGATTACTTTCACGTATTCAAAAAATCAAAGTTCCCACCCCTGGAAGCAAAATCTTAATTAAAAAAGTTTTTTTTGGCCAATGCAAATCTTCATGACATATAAAGACGTTTTATTAGAGAAAAACTTAAAATGTTTAACAATTTTAGTTACTACATCTACTACAAAATACGAAATGGGCCGAAAAAAATTTTTAATTTCCCATCCCTGGAAAAAATTTTTAATTTTTTTAGTTTTTAATAGATAATTTACAAACATTAAAGAAAACAATTGATTTTCGGTATAAATTTTGCGTCGAGAAATAGGTGTAAGCTTCCCAGCTCTGGAACCGTACTTCGGATCTTTCATTACCACTCTATTTAAGTTTATTTCTAATCCAACGGTCCAAGAACGAAGTCTATAGCTTTTCTGGGGGCTTGGGAAAACTGATCTCACGTACAGACGGACGGACAGACGGACATCGCTCAATCGTCATCGCTATTTATAAGGATTCAGAATACATATACTTTATGGGGTCATATATTGATATCGAAGAAACTACACACGGAATGACAAACCTACATACATATACCCTTTCACTTTTTTGTGAAGGGTATAAAAATAATAGTTTGTGAATTCTCGGATTTGAACTTGTGTCTGAACAATAATTCTCAGCTTAATAACTAATTTTATATATTTTTATTTATGGGGCTATTTTTAATTTTTGAAGGTCCTTTTTATAAAAATATAAAAAAATGTTATTTATTTTCCCCCCAACAACGATATATTCAATGTATATTATGTAAGTTATACTTACAATATAATTAATTACAACTACTTTGGTACCGCTCTGTGCTATTCCCTAGTTATTCGTTTTCTTTATAACGCGAAAACTTGATATTCTAGAAATCTTTTAGTTCAGTTTATTTTTTGAGCATTGTTCATACTTGAGAATTTTCATATACAAATTAGCAAGCTTAAAAATAATTTATTCATTTAAAGTCTCTTAAACTTTAATACCAATAATTGTGTTACAATCGCCTTAAAAGATCATCAAATTATTATTAAATATTTGCTACACTTTTAAAATCAAATTAAGCTTTAGAAAAGAAAATCATCGGTTATACAAAATAAATACATGTGTACTTCCTTAAGCTCTTAAACGATTACAACTTATGAATGCATTTTTAATCGCATGATCATGGAACATGATTCCATGCCTGCCATTCAATGCAACTATTATTTCTATGCAATACATTCTGCTTCTCTTCTCTTGCCATTGTTTTGTTTTTAGCCGTGCGTTGAAACTGCTTCGGAAAAACGTGTTGTAGTATTTTAGAAAAGCCAGCTAACTTAACAAAATTCTAATTGATTCTGAAAAAATCGTAAAAGGAAGGTGGCTGAACGGTTTATTGAATAGTTTTCAGTTTTTTCAACGGTAATCACTAGGTACTCATACTTTTACTTGCATTCATATAAGGTTTGTTTTTAAGACGTGAGGGCATGTTCATATGTGAAAGGAAATGCAATACAAATGTTTTGTTGCGATATTATGTAAGTTCTCCGAATAAAATGTATGTTATAGTGGGATATTTGGAAAAGGATGCACAGTGGCGTGAAGGTAGGAAATAGCAAAAGTAAAGCCGCAAGTTGGCTGACACTTTGTCAGTTGTTATTATTGGCGGCTTAAAAGCGATTTAACCAGATGTCCTAGTGCGTTTTCGGTTTAAGCCTGCTAAGCCGTTGATATTTTTTTGTTAGTTTCTCTAAAATGGAAACGTAGTTGGGCCAAACATAAACTGAAACAAACATTCTATGACTGAAGTATTTGATTACATTCAAATCATGTTGTTGCCCAAATGAATAACAAACTATTATCGTTATTCAAATAATATCATTCACACAACAGTCATTTACATAAATATATATTTGAGCAAAAATAAAACAATTAATACAAATTAAAGTTATATTTTAGTTCGTATGTCTATTAAAATATAAGTTGAATTTTTAAATTTCGCATATGGAATAATCCCCGTTTTTCTTGTTTATAGTGGCACACTAATCTCGAATATGTGGTCACACTTTCAGCTATTTCACACGGTGTTCATACATGCATGTTCACACGGTATTCATACATGCACCTTAATTGTATTTCTCGCAATCATGCCATTATTGAACTCAATTAGCGGTATTAAATTTTAACTAAGTAATTGTACAATTAACACTTAAGTGCTATAATATGGAGTAAAATTACAAATGCAACACTGCTAAAAAGCGTGTTTAGTGAGCAAAACTCAAGTCACTGAACAAAGTTAGCCGAGACTTATGCGGGAAAATCAAACAAAATATGTCTGGCCATGATGAAGTTAAATTATTGGCATTAAATTTATTATTAATTAGAAAATTTTTTAAACAAAAGATACCAGATTTGAACTTGAAGTCTTCATGAATAGCAAACATTTTTACTTTTAGTTGTCATACGTTAATTGAATTGGCTACATTTTGTATATGTGAACAGAAAGATAATTATGTTGTGTGCCCGACGATTATCTGCCGTGGACATAAATTGATCTAAGAATTTTCATCAAAATTTTGAGTAGAAAATGGAATAAACTGCTCAAAAACACTTCAGATAATGACATCGACATGTGGTGATGATTGTACAAACTGTTAAAAGAAGATCGAAAAAATGTGAATAACGACGCTCTTTTTAGACGCCCCAGCTTCTTCAGTATTAAGTGTAAAACTTAATACTCAAGAAGCTTTAATACTTTCTTGGACGATTGGGTATATTCAAGTTTATTTTGCTCAGGAGAAATTGAGATGTGATGATGCCGTCTATTAATTTTAGCAGGAAGGTAACATTTTCCATTTGCCGACGGCTCCTTAAGGTTGGGAGCTTAATAAGTCGGAAGAGCACGAAGACAAAATAATAAGAATTGAACTTGTACTGACTCTATTTTAGTTGAGTGTGCAAGATATTGTGGGTCCCATATAACAGATCCAAGTTCAAGTATTGGGCGAACTAAAGTAGTAAATAATTTCATGGTTAGAGGGTCAGAGAACTTCTTAGCCCAGCACTTATATGGCAACCGAAGTCTAGTTTTTTATTTAAAATAACTCCGAAGTCATTAAATGAATCCACTACGTCAAGAACAACATTACTCATTTTATAGAGTCCATTGATCCGAGTTGTTCTTGAGAAAATCATATATTTGCACTTTTCCCCATTGAGCTTCATTAAATTAGCGCACTAAGTGGTTAAGTGTATAATGTCAGCTTGGAGGCATAATTGTTGCTCTATAGAGTTAAACGATAAGAATAACTTCACGTCATCTGCATACATCAGTATATTTGAGTTTTCAACAACGGAGGGAAGATCATTAATATATAAAGTAAATAAAAGTGGTCCCAGATGACTACACTGAGCCACACCTGATATAGAATGACATCTGTTTATTTGCCAGCGACAAATACATCGTTGACTAAGGTTGTTAATTCTAAGAGATTCGTAATAGTTGATCGACCTTTACACAGACCATGCTGCGCAGAAGAAAGGATAGACGTTGCTTGATAAGACAATGTAACGCATAAGAGTTGCTCAAACAACTTTGGTATAGCGTTCAGTTTAGATATACCTCTATAATTTGATATATCAACTTTAGATAAAGACTTGAACAGCGGAATGATGAACGATTTCTTCCAACTTACAGGAAAATAACCTAATTTGACCGATTTGTAGAATAAATAAGTCAATGCTTAGTATATGAGGACAGTATTTTAAAATACTAATAGGAATGCCATCAGGACCGGGAACATACGAAGGTTTTGGATTATTCCTATAAGTCAAAACAGTTTGCTGCTCAATATGACGTGCATTATGGTCAATATGATTCAGGCATATGGTAAGAATACTGATCGACACTGCTAAACGTAGACGATGAATAGGTTGATGCAAAAAAGTCAGCAAACATATTACTTATAACTTTATCATCTGAAGACTCACAATATTTAAACTTCATAACAGAAGGGAAATCCGACACACGCCTCTTCGAATTAACAAACTCATAAAAAGATTTGGGATAATTTTTTAAATTATATTTTAGTCTGTTTAAATAAGCACTATAAGCCAGTTGATTAGCAATGTTATATACAGATCTTGCTGAGGAATACATGGAATAATTTAGTAGAGATGCATTTTGTTTGTACCTTTTGAATAATCTACTCTTACGGTTTTTAAGTCTTGAAAGCTGTTTAGTGTTCCAAGGTGGACCATGACCCGGTTCCTTGAATAACCTAATCTAACATGTCATCCGCTTTTAAGGTTTCTTTTGTGCCGCAACGACAAGAAGTTTTAATATTGTATGATTTTCTTAATATGAAACATTCTACTTGTGCGACTGCTCGGTCCCATAGTGCAATATTGTTGCAGTGCTAATACGGTAAACACGTGCAACAATTTAAGGTAATCAAGGAGCCAAACAGCATTCTTTTAAGTCTTTCTTCGATTGCTACATTTTACAATTGCAATTTTATGAAATAAGGAGTGCTACACGTCTGCCCCGCATAACCTAATTGGAATGGGTTTCCCCTCAAGCATTTCTTTTCAGCGAGGATGATGGTTGTAGATACTTGTTCACATACACTATAATATTATGTGTAAAAGGCTGTCGACACAAACAACCATCTCTTTTCCCACTTTTTAGCGTAAGTTGTCAACAGTTGATTTATCATGTTAGAAGTCTGTTAAAGTTTAAAGAAAAATGAAGTGCTCGAATATTATTTTCGATTGACAGTGACACGTATTAAGTCAATTTCGATTGGAATCTTTAAAACAAAGTTATTTTATAGAAAAGCTATGAACATCGAGTTTGTTTAATTATAAGGTTCGAATGCGAATCGCTAGTTTGCTTGAAGTCATCTCAATTTTTAACTTTTTTTGTAAATCTAGGAAAAGAATCAGCATGATTAAAATTAAAGATTTAGTGTTAAACAACAGATTCCCAAATATATGAAATAAACTAACTATCTATTTGGTTTTTCTCTAGATTTAAAAAAATCTTAGACTACTGGTTCCCAAGTGGTGCAAGACCAGATCACAAATTATTGCATTCGATGTCGATCGAAATTCCAATACAGTTTTAGTAGAAGTTTCGATTGATATCGAATGTCGTAATTTGCCCCCAGATATTTCCCCTTTTTTGGCGCGCGTTCATCATGTTATTCTTTTAAGTGTGTATTCTATATTGTAATGTGTCTAATCATATACACATATACATTCTTACATATAAATATAAATTTCTTACTTTTCGTGATTTTTTGCTGTCTCCCACAAATAAAATACTTTTATTTTATCTCTTGCTTTCCACCTACAGCGCCCACCTAAAATGGTAACGGCCAAAAATGAATGCCACTAGTTAATAGAATAATTCTTTTATTTATTTTTTATTTTATTTTTTTATAAGCAACAAAACGTGCACAGCATTTTAGTTTATATACAGTAAATAACTATAGCCGCAGAAAGAAATTGAACCCGCGGCCTCTGTATTATTAGACCAGCACTACTACCACCCAGCCTCAGTGCACAATGGTACCAAAGCCCTTTTTTATTTTTATACCCTCCAAAAAAGAATTTGGAGAGTATATTCACTTTGTCATTCCGTTTGTAACGCATCGAAATATCCATCCCAGACCCCATAAAGTATATATATTCTTGATCAGTGATAAAATCTAAGACGAACTGAGCATGTCCGTCCGCCCGTCCGTCCGTCCGTCTGTGGAAATCACGATTCAGTCCAAACGAAAAGAGCTAGGCTCTTGAAATTTGGCATAAATATATTTTAAAACTTAGAGCAGGTTAAGTTCGAAGATGGGCTAAATCGGGCAAGAAGAAGAACTAAACCAACCCAGAAAAAACAACATAATTTTTAAAGTTTTTTGGTTATTTTGTTAAGCAAATGATATATTTTTATGTCAAATACGGTCCAAGGCATTAAACTTGGAACCATTAAATAAAATAAAAATATTTTTTGACCCCGCCCACTTCAGTGGGCGTTATTATAGGCAAAAATAGCATAAAAATATAACAAATTGTTTTACTTAAGCCTACATTCCTTAAAAATAACACTTTTAAGCTTTAATGACGAAGCTGAGACGAAACCTGGTACTACTCTGCCCTACCCCCTCCTTCCCCTTCGCCCCCTAAATGACCCTACCAAAAAAATTTTTTTTTTAAATTTTGTATATAACCATCCCAAGCATTTATCTTTAGAGTTTTATGACTCCCGATTTCTGCCCTACCCCCCCCCCCCTCTTCCTTTGCCCCCTAAATGACCCTACCAAACAAAAAAATTTTTTTTTAAATTTTGTATATAATCATCCCAAGCATTTATCTTTAGAGTTTTATGACTGCCTGTTGCTGCCCAACCTCCTCCTCCCCCTTTGCCCGCTAAATGACCCTATTAAAAATAAATAAAAATTTTTTTTAATTTTGTGTATAATCATCCCAAGCATTTATTTTTAGAGTTTTATGTCTACCTGTTTCTGCCCTACCCCCTCTCCCCCTTTGCCCTCTAAATGACCCTATAAAAAAAAAAGAAATTTTAATTTTGTATATAATTATCCCAAGCATTTATTTTTAGAGTTTTATGACAAAGGTGAAATGTTTCCCCCACAGCCCTTGCCAGAGCGACCCCGCCAAAATACAGTTTTTATAGTCTCCAAAGAGAATTGTGATGAAGTCTAAGACGGTCTAGCAATGCCCATACGTTCGTCTGTGGAAAACATGATATTGTATATTTTTTAACCCCGCCCCCTTTAGTGGGCGTTGACGTACGATATTATATAAAGGAACTCTGTCCCACCAAGTTAAACATTTCAAATTCACTTACTAAATATTTGGAGGGTAATTAAGATTCGACCCGGTCGAATATAACGTTTTTACTTGTTTTCGTTTTATTTTGTATATTTGCCAAAACTCAAAACTTTTGTATTGTTCTTGTGGAATTATTGTATTGTCCAATAGAAAAAGAACAATATTTTGATTTTGCAAACGTCAATTAGCTATTTTTTGGTAAAGTGAAAAAGTTTAATTACATTTTTACATTCATATGCTTTGTTTGCTGCAACAGAATCCAATCTAATTGCAAAAACAACGAACTTATTAACAAACTTTCAAAAACCATTTGAGAGTTACATAAGAATAAACATAGCATACTTTGAAATTTTTAAAAGCACAACAAACACATTTTATTTGATATCCATTTTATTTTTCTACTTCTGCACAATTAGTTTATAGTTTGAAAACAATAAAAGCATTCAATAAGGCGCAATAAATAAAGAACAATAAAATCTATATTAAAGCAAATTTGCTTAAATTGGATTACAATTTTTAATTTGAATCGAGCTTTTCCAAAATTTTCCAAATGTTCAGATTTATTAAGGAGTTTTTGCCAGTTTCTATGCGCATTTCACTGGGGCTAAGGCAGATAATCAGGGAACCTTTCCCCCAAATTTTTAAAACTAAAATGCCGAAAATCCCGAGTTCGAGTCCGTGCTCAGTTATGAAAATAATGCCGAATTCTTCTGATAGGTGCCAGTGCATAAGTTATGGTAGTTGTTGTGGGCCTGTTTCAGTGAAGAAGGCATAGCACTGCCTGTTGAGCTGTTCTGCTCTGCTGTGTAAGTTGAATAAAAAAAATGCTGTTAACTTTCCTTTGTGCCTTTAAATATTTATCATGTCTTTCTGAGATTGAAAACAAATTTCGAACAATTAGCCTATAAATATTAATTCAATTTAATATAGCAATATCAATGTTCGTTAAGATACTTACTAAACACTCTACTTCGTCGGTGCTATAGCAAAAAGCAAATTCTTTATCTGCTCATCTTACTTTATCTGTACTATCAATATTATCTCTTCCTTTCTAGTGTGCTGCATATGTAGGGGTTACTACCTGAGTGCTGGTCCTACTAAAAAATATAGAGAATAACTAAAGACCTCCCCATAAACAACTTTCTTTTTTGAAAATTTACCACTGCTTTGATACAGTTTGCAATTTCCTAAAGAAATTTTTGAAAATAAAATTTTTTGTCATATTCAACTAAGCCTTTATTAGGTGGCCTTTATCATTGACAAACAAAAATACACATGAGTACTGATGATGTGGAGCGGCTTTCGAAAATAGCTATTCTGCTGCGCTGTTTAAGTTGATTAATTAAAGCCTAATGTTGGGTTTCTTTTGCTACCATGCCCTTCTGAATTTAGAAAACACGTTCTCGAACTATTAGTTAATAAGAAGAATGGAAGTTAATAAGAAAAGTTTAATTGTAATATGTATTAATCAAGCTTATGGTCGTTTTTTATAAAATTTTATGTCGTCTAATTTTTATTCAATATTTCGTTAACAGATTGTTAACATCATCAGGATATAAAAATTATTTCTGTAGTAGTGTAATTTTTATTTCCTGAAGATGTTAACGCCGAAATAAAATTTTAATAAAAACTACCATAAGCTTGACTAATATTACAATAAAAGCTAATATATCCATTATGCATTAAGCACATTAACGACAGAAGGCTGCCGACTACATGTGTTTATATGGCATTGATTATTTTCTTCCCAGGTTGTTGTCTGTGCGACTTTTCACTTATAAACACATGTATTCTATTTCTGTAGTCGTGTAGTCGGTAGCCTGCTGTCATGATTGTGTTTACTACGGTGCAGTATATTGAAACAGTAAATTTATATTTGCATAGGCGACAATAAACAAATTTTTATAGGCGACAATAAAATAAATGATCAAGAATATGAAAATTGTTGAAAATAAAGAACACAAAAAGTAATATTAGCACAATCAAAAATAAAAATTATTGAATTTTTTCTGCGATCGCTCTCTCTTTCCCTCTTGGCTCCGGGGTTACGAGCTTACAGGACACATATTTGCGATATGGGTATCATTTCAAAATGCTCTAAAATGGTGTTTTTATTTGTATACAAAATTCTATCAATCTATTCCCAGTGATATCCCAATTTAAAATTTGTTGATCTGACTTTTTACATAAAAATAATATTATTTTAAAAAGTGCCCGATGCAACGATACTTAAGCTCGTATACAGTTTTATAGAGAATCTTCCAAGTTTTAATTGGATATGTCGTTGATAGGCGTTATATATAAAACACGTGTGGTGTGACACTTTGAAATTGAGAAACAGAAATTAAATTAATTCAGACACTCATTTTCAAAATGTCATAACAAAAAAGAACATCACAAAATACCAAAATGTATTAAGAACGCAACAGCAATAAAAAAATGAATTTAACTGTTTTTAAATGTTTTCGAAATAGAAATAGATTTATAAAAAGCAATTGTACATATTTTTATAATTGAAAGTAGTACCACTGCATAGGATGGCAATTGTTTCTAGCGGCGTTTACAGTCCTGTAGTCCGTAGTCCGCTATCGTGTTTTTAAGTTTAACTTGCGTCAATCCAACCTTGGATTAATATGTACAAGTATCCGTTTGGTTTTGAGTGTTAAACCTGACAAAACTGACTTCGAAACGTTAGGTATACATATTTGTTTAGCAAAACCATATTGTAATAAAAAGGGAAAGTTGCTTTAGCTGCGGTTAAGTTAACAAATGAATTTTCCAATATTTATATCCTGACAATATTTATGCAATACTGACTGTACATCGAAGCTAAAAAAACAAATCGTGAACAACATCTTAACAATTTAACTACCTGTTTATTGCATGAAAAAAAAAATCATAAATATCAATACAGCAAAAAATATCATGTTTTAAGGCGAAAAAATGGCACCTGTATAATTAACTCGGCAAGTGAAACCTAATTATATGGGGGAATAATTTCATTACTTGTCCCTAGCATTTATTATTTTTTTTTTCACAATCATAAAATGTTGTAGAAATGTTTTACTGTTTTATAATTTATGTAAATGATGCGAAAAAAGATCTCAAGTGCTCAAGGTAATGTTGCCATGTTTTGTAAAGTTCGACTAAAACAATTGGTGTAATTAAACGTTGTCGTTGGGTTATTGACTTACAACATAATGTTGAATATAGCGGAAATTTACTTAAGATGCGCCTCCAAATGCCAGTACAAAAATATAACAAAAACAAATGCTGGAAAAACTCAAAAGAGCTGTGGAAGAATCCTATAACATAGACAGCTGTTTGCGCGTGTGTGACCAAACTGAAATATATTTAGATTGCGGAACGCAGTGATCAAGTATTTGATGGCATATCAGATAGAACAAATTAGTATTACCTATCCAAAACTCAATAAAAGTAAACGTTTATCTTGTAATTGCAGCATATACGAGGGCTGCTTGACAACTCCGTGACTTTTTAAATTTTCATTCGCAATTACTTCAAATGCAATACTGCTGCCGTCAACAATCATCTATTAAAGGCCAAATCACTCCAAGAAGTATGCTTGTATTAGTGAAAGTTTGTATGTGTGACATTGTCGATGCTTGATCAAAAATGCAAAAATGTTTGCCGTGCTTGACGAGTGACTTTGATAAATGTATTTCTCTACTCTTCAAGCACGTACACACTTTGTATGAGATCTAAAACAGAACAGAAAAATATCGCTTGGAAATATATAAAATTAAATTAAGTTATTTTCAATCTCAAATGTAAAAGAAAGTTATAACATTAATTTTGGATATTCATGAGATAATGTGAGCGTAAGGAAGACAAAATGAACACTTTTTATTTTCTGCTGTATCGCTACTGTAGTTATTAACAGTTCGAAATATAATAAAAAATTAATGCTTGACAGGTCTTTAAGCAAATGTATGTTTCATCTTCGTGCACACATACATAAGCTTGATGTCAAGCATTTGACCAATGTATTGCGGTCTTAATAGACTGCAATGACATTTTGAGCAAGCTGCGTCGTTTATTTTGTGTTTGACAGCCATTAAAAGCAGACACCTCGAGAATTTTAATAGCAATTGGGCAAAGTAAATTTCTTGCTTTGAAAAACATCACGGAAATCAAGCAAAGACTTGATAAATACTATGATAACTCTGAACTACCAATTTCAGTGGTTAAAAAGCAATAATAAATAAATATAATTAATATTTCTATGCTTAAGATCTCTTTATTTTTATTTAAAATTTATTAATTTTCAATATTTCGTCACTCCTTTGTGTGACTTCCTCAGGAAATATTAGAGTATAATAATAATTAAAAAGAGGTCAAAAAACCAGAAGAATTTGTAAATAAATATAACTAATCTTTTAAACCAAATTCATATGTATATTTATTATGTGCTTAAGTATGAATTTGTTTGTATTCAAAATAAAGAAATAATTTTTTTGTAAAAAGACGTTATCTGGTTTAAGGAAATTTCTCCCTTCAGTTATTTCACAAGTTTTCAAAACTGTATTTTAAATAGTAATTTGTAAGCTATACTGCATGGAGTTATCTAACAGCCCTCGTAGGATTACAGGCTATTTTGGAAAGATCGAATAATTCATTGATACTTAATTGAATAATTAGCAGGCAATACCCTCTAAATTTTTCTATTTTCTAATAATATATGATAATATATTTTATGGAATGCATCGTTGCCGAACACCAATAGAATTTTTTCCAGCGCCTTGAAATATATTCGGCTGCTGCGCTTGTTTCACTTAACTTAAGCACTATTCCAAGGAAAATGCAGAAAAATTAAGCGGTATTTCTTTTAAAAATTGGTACCCTGGTCAAAATTTCGTACGAAATAAAGGCTTATATGTAGTATGAAATATCTGCGGAATAAAGTTGTAATGTAGTACCGTGTTCTTGTTGTGAAAAATATGTAAAATGAGTGAGAAAAGTTGCTAGTAGTGCTTCATAAAGTTTCTAGTAGTGCTGCACGAAAAAGTAAGGACTTGGAGTATTACATAAAACAATGTTGCATACAAGAAATAAAATCCTTCAAACATAAAAAATCGCGTGATGGACTACACTAGTTATATGTATGTCAAATTTTTCACATGAAAAAAGTCAATATTCTTCAGGAATTTTCGCCTATTTGATCATAGACCCAATAGTACCAATCTTTATGACCAAAAGTATGCGAAATGACTCTGGCACATATTTTAGAAAAAAATTCTAACAAATTCTCTTTCAACTGCAAAAAAACGTAAGCAGTATCATGGTGAAATAAATAGAGGGTGTTTTTTAGTTTTTTATAGTTTCACGTTTTGGACCAACAAGCCGGGGCGGTCATATGCCAGAAGTCATACTTAAATTACAATGCCGGAAGATTATCTTTGGAATAAAGTGAATTTCAAGTCAATTCAAAATATTTATCTTTGTTTTATTGAATTTCAAAGTTCTATACCTCTGCAAAACATATACATACGAGTATAAGATGGTAGCACTATACCAGATGAGAGTTTTTTATACCCTTCACAAAAAAGTGAAAGTGTATATATAGGTTTGTCATTCCGTGTGTAATTTCTTCGATATGCACATAGGACCCCATAAAGTAAATATATATTCTGGATCCTTACGAATAGGGATGACGATTGAGTGATGTCCGTCAGCCCGTCCGTCTGTACGTGAAATAGGGTTTCCCAAGCCCCCAGAAAAGCTAGAGACTTCGTTCTTGAACCGTTGGATTGGAAATGAACTTAAATAGAGTGCTTTTGAAATTCAGAAAGATCCTAAGTATGGTTCCAGAGCTGGGAAGCTTACACCTATTTCTCGACGCAAAATTTATACCAAAAACCAATTATTTTTTTAATGTTTGTAAATTAAACCTATTTCGTGCTTTAGGGAGCTTCAATGGTCTATTAAAAACTGAAAAAATAAAAAAAATTTTCCAGGGATGGGAAACAAAAATTTTTTTTCGGCCTATTCCGTATATTGTAGTACATGTAGTAAATAAAAGTGTAAAAAATTATAAGTTTTTCTTTAACAAAACCTCTTATATACGTCATGAAGATTTGCATTGGCAAAAAAAAATTTTTAATTGAAATTTTGCTTCCAGGGGTGGGAAATTGCATATTTTTTATACGTGAAAGTAATCAAACAGGCAACTGATGTTGTTATTGTTGTTTTTTTTCTAACTAAAACTGTCTTATAATTTAAGAAGAACAAAATTGGTTTCAAAAATTAAAAAATAAAATTTCGAACCCAGGGATGGACAAGTGCAATATTTAATAGTACATGAAAGTGACCAAAATGGTTAAAAATTTGAAATTTTTCTAAAACAAACTACTTTATACCACATGTAGATTTGCATTGATAAAAGCAAAATTTTAAAAATTAAAATTTCGTTTCCAGGGCTGGGAAATTAAAATTTTTTTTATACATAAAAGTAACCGAAAATTGGTATCAAATATGCCAAAAAAATCATAACTTCGAATCCAGGGTTGGACAAGTGCAATATTATATAGTTCATGAAGGTGACCAAAATGGTTCAATATTTTAAATTTTTCCTAAATAATACTACTTTATAGCTCATGAAGAGCTGCATTGGTAAAAAAAACAAAAAAAAATTAAAGTTTCACTTCCAGGGTTGGGAAGTTTAAAGTTTTTTTGGTATAGGGTTGCAAATTTTAAGTTTTTCTTAAATAAAACGACTTTATACCTAATGAAGACTAGGATTGGTAAAAAAAAATTTAAATTTCGCTTCCAGGGCTGGGAAATTTAAATATTTTTTTATACATAATACATAAGGTAACTAATGTCAATTTTTTACGAATTAAAACTGGTGGATAACTGCAATATTTTGTAGTACATAAAAGTGACCAAAAAGTTTAAAAATTTTAATTTTTTGTAAAACTGTTACACATCACTAATAATTGCATTGGTAAAAAATAAAAATTCGCTTCCAGAGTTGGAAAATCGATACATATTTGATACATAAAAGTACCCACATAAATTCCAAATTTTGTGTTTTTAGTAAATTAAACCTATTTTATATTTCAGAAAAAAATAAATTAGTATCAAAAAATTAAAAATTCGGTTCCAAGGTGGGAAAATCGAAATTTTTTGGTACATAAAAGAAACCATATAACTTCCCAATTTTGGTTTTTTCAGTGAATTAAACATATTTTATGTTTCGCTAAGAATTAAATTGGTATTAAACATTTTAAAAACTAAAAATTTGGTTCCAGGGTTGGAAAATCGACATTTTCTGATTCATAAAAGTAACCATATAACTTGCTATTTTTGTTTTTTATGATGGATTATAACTACTTTGTATATCAGGAAGAAAAGATTGGTTTTAAAACCAAAAGAATCCAAAAGACGATTCTACTGTTGGACAATTAGAACTTTTTGAGGTACATGAAACGGATTTTTTCTTTTTGTTTGTAAATTAAACATATTTAATATTTTTAAAAGACGTTCAGAGGTATTAGAAATAGCTTCCTAGCCGAAAAATTTAAACGAAAAGAATTACATCTGTGAAGGGTATTTAAGATTCGGCACAGCCCAATATAGCACTTTTACTTGTTTGTTAAAGTGTTGCTTCACTACATTGATGTCAGCTTTTAGTGTTCAACACTGTGAATGAGACCTGGCGACGAGTGACTCCAAGTCACCACTTTGGTTTACTATTTTGAACACATCGTAAACAAAGCGCATACATTTTTATATTTGTTTCTGATGAGAAAAACAAAAATAAGTAGCCGCGGTAGATGACTGAAAGGAATTAATACCTTATTTTTGCTTATTTACTGTTAGTTGCTTTTAAGGAACTATGAATTTTCTTTATCGACATTTATTTCATCAAAAGTGTAGACTAAAATTAGTCAAATGTACTAGTGAATCACTAGTACTAATATCAGTACATGGTAAATGTCTGCAGTAAATGGCATTGTCTGGGGCATTATAAGTCACTAGCACTGGTGACTGTGTCAACAGTAAGTCATTTATTGACAGTATTGACATTTATTGCAGGTATTAGTATTCGCTGTATTTGTATATGTGAACATTGGCTATTTGAACACCACCTTAATTTGTTTTGTTGCTATCATTTTTGACGTGCAACAATTCCCTTGGTTGTTGTATTTTTTGTTGTAATACTGCCACCTTATATTTATTTCTCAATGGAGCAGTACTTCTGTGTATATCGCTAAAACAATGTTGCATACGTTCAACCAATTCAAAATGGCGAAATGGGCTACATTAGCCACATGTCCAATTTTTCATTATGTTTTTCAACAATTTCCGCACATTAGGCTTAAACTAACAAAAAAAAGCTGCTTGAAAATCGGTCGAAGCTAATGAATAAAATTTTATTTTACTAAGCGGTTTTTTCATTTAAATATTTTAGCGATGTTCTGAGTGCTTATAGTTAGATTATAAATAATATTAAAAACAATGTTACAGTGAGTCGACGTAAGAAATCCTGTGACCCCTACGTACATTTTAGGGATAAAGAAAATTTTAATTGATTTAAAAGACAATTTTTATTCATTCATTGCCAGCAACTTCTCACATAATTCAAGTGAAAATATTGTCATACGACGCCTACAACTGCCAACGTGAACAGCAATTTAAAATCTCTGTTGTATGCATGAGTTTGAAATGCTCAGCGATAGGAAACGAATGTAGGAATTAAAAAATACAAATTTATGTGTTTGGTAGAGGAGTGAAAGGAGGAGGGTGAGATTCTTAGACGCCAGCTCAGTGTTAGAAAGCGTAAAAATATTAGACTGCCAGATATTCATTAATCATAATTAGTATGAATTTCTTTCCACATCCATCATATGAAAACTGTTTTTTGCCTGAGACTTTGTCTTGCTAATTGCAGTGTGAAAAATTGAATTTGCAAATAAATCAAATTAAATAATTTACGTGAGTAAAAAATTAACCATCAACGGTAGCAGCTGATTTATTTTTTCTAATATATTTGCTTGGCTAATTTAGCATTTTCTCTCGTACTGAATTTAATATGCATACAAGCGATGATGACAGAATAATTTAAACATTTACTGCAGCCATACACGATTTGGTAGGAGAGGGAAAGTAGAACCGCAGAATGCGTCTATTGAATCTTTTTTCCCCAGTTTCGGCTGTAAGGGTCAGCTTTGTAAGTCGTAGTTATTGTTAATTTAGTGTGTGGAATATTAATTTGAAAAACACTCCATCACGGCTTAACGAACTTGTGTGTAAACAATGTTCTTCGTTGCCATTTGTAGCAATCACAACCCACCGTAATTATCCTTTTCTCACAAGTGAATTTTTGTTCCGTACTGACCATTTAAACGCTATTGGATAAACAGGGGAAAAATAATGAGCGTCCAAATAAGAAATTCAATGACAATTTTACAAATGCTAATGAAATTTAAAGCAGCAAGCGACTAAATTTGAGTTGATAGCGCCAAATTGACAGCTTAGCATGTTTCTGATGTGGTCAAAGGCGAGTGGCAATGACAGGCATGCTTTTCAGTCATCAAGGCAACAACATTCGTACTGTTACTTAGCAAGTTTACAGTGTGATGACCGACAGGGCCAGAACGTTCTCACATCCTCAGATATTTAGTCACTTGTCATTATTATTTAACAGAAAAAAGAACGCTATATTTCCTTATCACAATTTGGTTTTAATTATTTCCGTGCAGTTAAAAAAAGAAACTACGAATTTGTCACCTGTTGTAGAAGCTTGTACTGGCCTAAGTAGGAAGTTTTACAATTATTTAAAGTATTTTATAGTAATTAATATAAAAGTGGTCCTCTGTGTGATTAATAAATCTAAAAAATTTTCAAAATGACTGTTTATTATTAGCTAACAGGTTAACAGAGTCCATATGAACATATTTAGCCAACAGCGCTTTTCAGGCCACTTGTTGCACTAGACTATTTGCTTATAGAAAGTGTGATAAAAACTCTTCTTCTTTTTATATCCTCCAAAAAAGAATTGGGGAGTATATTCACTTAGTCATTCCTTGTGTAACGCACTGATATATACCTCAAAGATCAGTGATGACATATGAGACGATTAGCCATGTCCGTCCGTCCACCCGGCTGTGTAAATCACTATTCAGTCCAAACGAAAATAGCCAGACCCCTGAAACTTGGTATATATATATATATATATATATATATATATATATATATATATATATATGTATATATATATATATATATATATATATATATGTATATATATATATATATATATATATATATATATATATATATATATATTGAAGGATAGCACAGTTTAAGTTCGTAAGTAGGCTGAATCGGGCCAGATGGAATAAGTTCCCCTAGAAAGAACTAAACAAACCTCTAAAAAACAAACTTAATTTTTGAAGTTTTTTTTGTATATTTTTATGTCAAAGAAGGTCCAAAGCGTTGACCTTGCAACCAGAAGATCAGAAAAACTCCTTTTTGGACCCTGCCCTCCTCAAGCGTTGAAGTAAAACATTACATGGTTAAATAGTGTAAATATTTAACAAATTGTATAATTTGGGCCTACATTCCTTAAAAATAAAATTTTAATGCTTTTTTTTATGTCGAAGCTGAGATGTGCTCCGATCTTCCTCTGCCCTAGCCTCCCTCCGTCTTTGCCCCCAAAATGACCCTAACAAAAAAAAATTTATTTTGTGTGTTATGGCAAAGGTTAGATGTCTCCCCCACAGCCCCTCCCGGCCTACAAAGTAGTTTTTATTAACCAATCATTTGGAGGGTATTCTTACTTGTTATTTTGTGAGCAAGCGATGTGCATAATAAGCATTTCCATTACATTTTCGATTAAGAGCAGGGTAACGGCACACTCCTTCGTAGGTCCTGTAGCAAAAGTTCGCATGTGCATTCTCTGTCTTCTTATCTTTCTTCATCTGTCTTATCAATACTATCCCCTCCTTTTTAGTTTCGGCGCAATGCGCTGCATATGTAGTGGTCATCCCTGAGTGCTGGTCCGAATTAAAAATCTTAAATTATTTATGCCCTAGCAACTATAACGAGCTCACAAAAAGTTCTTTTCTCAATACAATGGTAATGGGCTATAAATCCTGTATTAACAATAAATTGGTTTAGGCAGCCAAAAAATATATAACAAAGATATCTTCTATATACATGTACTATAAATACGATATAATTACTTTCTGGTATTCTTTTCAATATCTTATAGTTCACCATTAATGCTTTTAAAGGCACTTGTTGGCTGACATGCACAATGGAAATTGATTTTCTAAATTCTTGGCATAAAATAAATAAAAACATATGGAAAACGGTTGACCGTAAAGGTCATCCCTGCAACTTCCCGCTATTTTTTTTTTAATTTTAAAACTTCTATAACTTTCGAATGTATCAGCCGATTATCACGTGCTGGGCGGCGATTGACGTAGTTCCTCGATACTTTTAAAGAATTGTAATTACTAATTGATCACATATATAATTTCGCAGTGTTTTGAAAAATTCACTTTTTCGAACTCTTCGTTCGCGAAATCTCACGAACCCCTAAGCCAATTTGGAACCGGTTGGTAGCGTTCGACGTGGTTTTGAATGTCAAGCCGTTGAAAAGTTATTTAAAAAAACAATTTTTAAAGTCTACTGATGATTTGGTAAAGCAGTAATGCGTATAAACATTGCTTAACCATCAACAAGTAAATTTCATTTAAAATAACATTTTTAAGACAGTTTTTGATATTTCTCGAAATCTACTGGTCCGAACCGGTTGCAATTCACAGGAAATCGAGGTTTGAAAGAAACATTTGAAGCACTAATTTTTCGAACACTAATTGATCAGATGTATAATTTCAGAGTTTTATTTAAAAAATCACTTTTTTCGAATTTTTTCGTTCACGAAATCTCACGAACGCATTAAATGATTTGGACCCAGTTGGTAGCGATTTTTTATTCTCCAGAGCTGATTAGTTTTTGGACTCGACCAGCAACGCCGTTTAAACTTTTGAAAAAAAAAATTTTGCAGATAAGAAGGGACAAAGTCTCATCGAAAACAATTTACACAGCAATTCTCCGTGTTCACTTGTTTTGAAAAAATTTATTATGAATCAATGAACTTGAAGGGGGAGGAAAAAAATGTAGAGCTTATTAATCTCGGTTAATGTATTTTAATTCCGAGAGTAGTTTTATTGGAACAAAAATACCTGATTATTTTAAAATTAAATTGCAAAAATATGTAGTTTCTGTTTAGTGAAGTTTCTACACAATGAGGAACTTTTCGGGCCCCATGCATATTCATTATAGCACAGTTCGTCTGTCTACTCGTATGTGTCTAACGCTTGATTCGTAAAACGTACATTTAATAATATATTATAATCTGACCTATTTTGTAATACCTTTTACCAGTAAACAAGTTTTTAATTTGTACGCCATTTCTCCAAAGTGCTTCAGGCAATTGTTTTTGTTAATTAAATCTTTATTTCTTAGATTCAGTTTGATAGCCGAAACCTTGGTGAACTGTATTCTTCTTCGCCCAGATGACATGTTTATTTATTCACCTTCATTACCAAAAATGGAGTAAATAAAATGTCCATTGTCGCTCCATTTGTAGTTGTCAATACGTTCATTTATACGAGTGCATTTACACTCTGCACACATGACGTTGTCCGCATCCTGCTGTTACTGTAAATGGTTTTCAATTTACATACCAGTTTGAGCAACATGTTGTCTTCTCAACTTAACTCATTTTTCGTAGTTCAATAACATGCAATACGTATTCATTAATTTATTTACGTGTTTTACATGAGGGAGTATAAGTACTTTTCAAAGAGGTGTCACATTATGTCAACCGGTAGGTAAAACAAGTAGTTGTAAGGGCCATGAAATCGTGCTAACAATTGAATACTTAAAGCCAGAGGCTCATTCTTCATTACATTAAATAAGAAGTTTACTTTTTCTATAAACAAAACTTGGCTCAAACTTGTGAGGTATTAAATTATTTTTCTTTGAAAAAAAATTAAAACAAGGAAAAGTTTCATTGAACAAAAATGGTGGCACTTATTTATATTACCAAACATAAGCAATATTTCGTTTTACTTCGGACACTTTTCTGACAATCTTTCAATAGCATTTCTCAAATCTGGCGCTTTTGCTTATGAAAACACTTATAGATCCTTCTGTAATCGATAGACTTTACACACGAATAATTACAATTCAACTGCCGGGAACGCTTGTACATTAAGCGAAATTTTTAAGTAAAATGCTATATTCGACCGAGCCGAATCTTAAATACTCTTTACAGATATATTTCTTAATTCTTTCTACAACAGAAAATAGGTGTAATACATCCTAAAAAATACCTAAAAAATTTCATTTTTCTAACCCTATAATCGAATTTTTTATTTTAATTTTTTTGGTTTTCAATACAAATTTAATTCTACCTGAAGTACAAAATAGGTTTAATTCACTGAAAAAACCAAAATTAGGAACTTATATGGCTACTTTTATGTACCAAAAAAAAAAATCGATTTTCCAACCCTGGAACCAAATTTTAAAATTTTTTAAGTTTCTAATACAAATTTGTAACTGCTGTTGCCTGAAGTAGTAGAACACGAGACTATGAAGCGGAAAATCCTGAGTTCGAGCCCGCGCTGGGTCATGAAATATTGTGTTGAATTCTTCTGATCAGCATTAGTGCGTGGTTGTGATAGTTGTTGCCAGCCTGTTTCAATGATGAAGGCATAGTCACTGGTCACTGAACATAATTGGCAGCGACTGACACTATCATGTACTGAAAGCAGAGTAACAGCACCCACCTTCGTCGGACCTGTAGCAAAAATTAGCCCGCGAAGTAAAGGTTGAAATAGCTACAAAAAAACGGCCTATCTTCTCATCTTTCCTAATCTGTCCCTCAATACTATCCCTTCGTTTTCAGCTCCGGCGCAATGCATTGCATATATAGGGGTCATCCCCTGAGTGCTGGTCCAAGATATATAAAAAAAATAAGTATTGCTGAAGCGTAGGAAAGGTTTAATGCAAATAAAAAGAAAAACAAAATAAAGCTACTGCCTTTTTAAACTATTTTATGTAACAAAAAAATTTCCATTCACCAACCCTGGAATCAAATATTTAATTTTTTTGGATTTTAATACAAATTTAATTTTTTCTGAAGTATAAAATAGGTTGAGTTCACTAAAAAAGCAATATTCAAAACTTGTATGGCTATTTTTATACATCAAAAATATTTCGAGTTCCCAACTCTGATATAGAATTCTTAATTTTTTGGTTTTTTTTACCAATGCAGCTCTTAATGAGGCATGAAATAGTTTTATTTAAGAAAAACTTAATATTTCTAACCATTTAGGTCATTTTCATGTACCACAAACTATTTCAGTTGTCCAACCCTGGAATCAAAATTTAGATTTTTAAAATTTTTAATACAAATTTCGTTCCTGCTGAAATATAAAATCGTTCACAAAAACACGCCAGTCGCGGTTGTCTAACTCTGGACTCGAAATTTTGATTTTTTTAATTTAAATACCAATGTTTTTTTTCTAAATTCCAAAATACTTTTAAATAGCAAAAACAAAACACAAAAAAACCTATGTACCAAAAAAATTTTCAATTCCCCATCCCTGAAATAAAAAATTTAATATTTTTAATTTTTAATACATATTTGATTTTTTTCAAAGTATGAAAGAAGTTTAATTAACAAACAAAATAATAATAATAACAGTTGGTTTTTGCTTGTTAATTTTGCGATCAGAAATAGGTGCACCCTTCCCAGCTCTGTAATCGTATCGACCAAAAATCAATTATTTTATTTAATGTTTGTAAATTAAACCTATTTCGTGCTTTGGGAAGTCTCAATGGTTTATTAAAAACTAATAAATTAAATTTTTTTTCCAGGAATGGGAAATTAAACATTTTTTTTCGACCCATTCCGTATTTTGTAGTACATGTAGTAACTAAAATTGTTAACAATTTTAAGTTTTTCTTTAACAAAACCTCTCTATACGTCATAAAGATTTCCATTGAAATTGAATCTTTTTTCTATACGTGAATGTAATCAAACCGGCAACTGATGTTGTTTTTTTTTTTGCTAACTAAAACTGTCTTATAATTTAGGAAGAACAAAATTGGTATAAAAAATTCAAATATACAAAATAAAATTTCGAACCCAGGGATGGACAAGTGCAATATTTAATAGTACATGAAAGTGACCAAAATGGTTAAAAACTTTAAATTTTTCTTAAATATAACTACGATATACCTCATGAAGCGGTGCACTGCTAAAAAAATCAAAAAAAAAATTAAAATTTCGCTTCCAGGGTTAGGAAAATGGAAGTTTTTGGTAGATGCAATATTTATAGTACATGTAATAACCAAAATGGTTACAATTGATTTTAGTTTTTCTTAAACGAAACTACTTTATACCTCATGAATTTTTGCATAAATAAAAAAAATTTTAAAAATTTAAATTTCGCTTTCAGGATTGGGAAATTGAATTTTTTTTTTTAACAAAAAGTAACCAAAAAGGCAATTGACGTTGTTTTTTTTTTTTGCGAAATAAAACTATTTTACATTTTAGGAAGAACAAAATTGGTATATAAAATTAAAAAAAAGTCAAAATTTCGAATCCAGGTGCAATATTTTATAGTTCATGAAGGTGACCAAAATGGTTCAAAATTGTAATTTTTTCTTAAATAACACTACTTTATACTTCATGAAGACAAGCATTGGTAAAAAAAAATTAAAATTTCGCTTTCAGGGCTGGGAAATTGATATTTTTTTATACATAAATGTAACCCAAATGGTAATTAGCGTTGTTGTTTTTGCTAATTAAAACTGTTTTATAACTCAGGAAGAACAAAATTGGTATTAAAATTTAATAAAACCAAAACTTCGACTCCAAGGTTGGACAAATGAAATATTTTATGGTACATGAAAGTGGCCAAAAATGTTTAAAGATTTTAATATTTTCTTTTCAAGTAAAACTAAGTTACACCTCACTAAAAATTGCATTGGTAAAAAAATAAAAAATCGCTTCCAGTACCCACATGAATTCCAAATTTTGTTTTTTTAGTGAATTAAACCTATTTTGTACTTCAGGGAGAATTAAATTGGTATTAAAAATTTTAAAATTCAAAATTCGGTTCCAGGGTTGGAAAATCGAAATTTTTTAGTACATACAAGTAGTCATATAAATAAGTTCCTAATTTTGGTTTTTATACACCGGGAAGAGTTAAATTGGTATTCAAAACCAAAAAAATTTAAAACAAAATTTCAGGGTTGGAATATCGACATATTTTTATTCATAAAAGTAACCATATAATTTCGAATTTTTTATTTTTATCACGAATTATAGCTACTTTATATATCAGGAAGAAGTAAACTGGTATTAAAAACCAAGAAAATCTAAAAGACTATCATACGGTTAGACAATTAAAACTTTTTGGGGTACATGAAACGGATTTTTATCTTTTTGTTTGTAATTGTTTGTAAATTAAACATATTTAATAGTTTCGAAAGACGTTCAGAGGTATTAGAAGTAAGAAGAGTCACACACTTGGTTTCCTAGACGATGAATTTAAACGTTTTCTTAAATATAAAAGTAACCGATAACATCATTTTGATTTTTTAATTAAACCTACTTTCTGTTTTAGCAAGAAAGAAAGGTAGAAGGATTACATCTGTAAAGGGTATTTAAGATTCGGCACTACCGAATATAGCACTTTTACTTGTTAATAGAGGTTTAGATCTTGGAAATGGAATTAACCACAAACAAGTCTACTTTGTATTTTAGGTATGACCTGCGGCTGACTCGGACGTAGTTTAATCTGGAGCTCCAATTTACAGTGAATTTATTCACCATTTTTGGCCGTGTATCGGCAATAACGCGGTGAATGTTGCCCTTCAAATGATCAATCGTTTCGGGCTTATGCGGCGAAGACTAGCGACTGTAACGTTCTAGCCAGCATTGTTTTTAAAGAAGCGCGGACCAATCAGCCCACAAAGCACAACAAACCCTCAGTTTTCTGGATGTAACGGTTCCTCTTAATACGATAATATCCATCCAAACCAAAGTGAGCTTCTTCGAAAAGCAAACTAAGCATAAATCACTAGAGAGCAGACAAAATGGCCGCCAGGCAAAAAAACCCTATTTGCTTTGAAGTTCAACAGAGATCAAAAGTAATAAATTCATAGAAAGCATCTCCAAATACAGAAAAGGCCTATAAACGATTTTCTTTAGATACATAAAAATGTTTTACGTAATTTTTTCGTTTTTTTTCACATTCAAATGTTGTGAGATTTTTTATTGCCACAAATAATTACCACAAACATCTAAAGAAGGCTAGAAACGCAGAGGGTGATTTTGAAATAAAAAGTTGCAAATAATTTTGCAGTTTTAAACGAACGAAATTTATCATCGTTGCCATGTTTTCCAGAATATTAGACGAAACTTAGTATCCGTACACACTCCTGCATAAATAATTCTAGGGGGAAAGAGTGGTTTCATCAGATCACAAGCTTCGGATTAGTTTGAATTTTTCAAATCTTCGAAGCCACAGCTTCAATATTTTCGAATGTACGCACTTTACGAGCACGCTCATGCTTTGACAATAAACTTGTTGGTCCTTTTCCACGACCAAATTTTGTACGACAATTTCCTGCAATTTCGAACAATTGCCTTTGTTTTGGAAATAAATTTCAATAAATCCCAAAGTTGCTCAAGAGTAAATCGATTAATTTCGTTCACCACAGATAATCTACTGAATTTAATCACGGAATAGAATGACACAAGTATTGCCAGATTCGAAATAACCAGTGGTTCAAATTTAAAGCGACAGATGGTGCACTGGATACAAAACGCAAAAATGTAAGAGGAAATTAAGTGTAAAAGAAATGTAAATCATGGTACAACTATATTGTTACAGAGCATTTTAGACGTTATTGTTGCAATGGTACTAATGCATTAAACATATTCTCGGCAGCAAGCTACCGACTACACGACTACAAAAATAATTTACATGTATGTACACATGTGGGAAAAGTATGACGGACAACAACCTGTCGTGTAGCCTTGAAAATAATCATTCCTATATAAACACATGTATTATTTTTTTGTAGTCGGTAGCCTGCTGTCGTGAATGTGTTCAATGCATAACGCTCAAAGTAATTCGTTGTTTTTTTGTTTTTGAAGCTACAATTTGATACGGCTTTTTACAAAATGTCTAAATCAAAGGAATAAAAATATGTATATAATGTGAATTAGAATTAGAGCTTCAACATATGATACTTTCGGAAAACGCCAACTCCCCAGCATCAGCGTTAATTTTGTAAACTTAAAATAATGCCTCGTACTTGCATATAGTTTTTAATGTGTCAGCATTTAAAATGACAAGTTGTAAGATAGACCAAAAACGAATAATTTTTTGCTGATACGACTGGTGTGTGTCTGTGCTATCGTTTAGACGACGATTCAGTTTCCTATAACATATTTTTTGTAGGTAATTTACTTTTAACTACAACTAAATTTTATATAGGATATAGAACTTCGTTGCAACTATCGCAATTTTTTATTTTTTTGTTTATTTAATTTTAGTTACAAGTTTATTTCATTTGCTGATCCGTAAAAATGTATTGTCTTTCAATCAGTTTAAGCGGTTTTTAAATCGTGCACTTTAATCTTCCTTCATTGTATTTTCACTTTTTTATTTTGATTTTATTAGATCTTTTTTTATATTTTCATATATTAATTCAATACCGAAAGTACCTGCTGATTGTGGAAAGATGTGGACAATGTACGCTGTATAGTCGGTTCATTATTTAGATTAAATGTTTTACTTTGTTTTTTTTTTTAACAAATAAAAACACAAATAAAAAAGTGATCAAGGCTCAGGTCATCATCAGTGATTAAATTTATATTGTTTAAACAAAGAAAGGTGTCATAGAAAAGATTATTTGTATTAAAAATAGCAATAAAAATTTCAATTTAATGAATATATGAAAAACTACATTGAAAACATTGATGAAAAGGCTTATAGAATTGTTGTTGTACTCGTATCGTTTGACTTGCTACCTGTTGTTGCCATTTCGATGGCAATTGCGTGTATAACAAGGTAAACTGAAAACAAAACGTAACGATTGATCACTGCTGTCGTATAATAGCAAGATCACTATACAGTTTATATAGGGGTATGTAGGGTATATTCACTTTGTCATTCCTCTGAGTCCCCATGAAGTATACATATTCTTAATCAGTGATGAAATCTAACACAATCTAGCCGTGCCCGTCCGTTTGTGGAAATCGCGATTCAGTCCAAACAAAAGAGCCAGACCCTTGAAATAGCACAGTAAGTTCGTAAATGGGCTGAATTGGACCAGAAGGGAAAAAGTTCCCTTAAGAAGAACGAAACCAACCTCTAAAACACAACATAATTTTTACAGATTCTTTTTGTAATTTTGTTAAGCATATGATTTTTATGTCAAAGAAGGTCCAGCGGGTTAAACTTGGAGCCATAAAATAAATAAAAATATTTTTTGGACTCCGCCCCCTTTAGTGGGCGTTATTACTTAAGCCTACATTCCTTAAAAATAAAATATTTAAGCTTTTATTACGAAGGTTAGACGTAATCTGATCCTTCTCTGCCCTACCCCTTTGCCCCTAAAGGACCCCATCACAAACAAACAAATTAATTACCATGAAATTTTTTTTTTTGTGTTTTATGGCAAAGGTGAAATTTCTCCTCCACGGTCCTTGCCAGATCGGCTCCGATAAAAAACAGTTTTAATACCCTCCAAAAAGAACTGGACCCCATAAAGTGATGAAATCTAAGACGATCTAGCAATGGCCATCCGTCCGTCAGTGGAATACGCGATGCAGTCCATTTTTTAACGACACCCTCTTTAGTGGGCGTTGATATTATATATTAAGTGAAAAATATTGTAAATATTATGAAATTTTTATTTGACACATTGTTGTCACAATACTATTATATATAAATTTATATATATTTATATATAATATTGTAAATATTTTACACATTTTATTACTTAAGCCTGCATTCCTTAAAAATTTAATCGATAAGCTTTTTCGACAAAGGTAATATATATAGTCTCTGATCTTCCCCTTTAACAAGAAGAAAAATAGTGTTTTTATATAAAATTCGACCCAGTCGAATATAACGTTTTTACTTGTTTTCGTTTTGTTGGTTGATACACTCTTTTCGAACACGTGTTCACAGTCTGCGCTTTTTAGCACATTTAGTTTGTTTGTGAGAGTCATAAACGTTAATAGTGTTTTAAGAGCTCTGCAGTTTTTTGCTGTCGTAAGAAAGAGATAAAAAAATTTCTATAAAAATTTTGTTTATAAAATGGTACTGAGTGAAACAAATTGTCATGGAGAATTGTCGCATGCCATAAAATTTTGTCGAAAATGTTGGGCAACAAAAGAATTTCACAAACACCATAATAATCCCATTTATTCTGTTACTATTTATCAATGTCACGTCAACTTCTCGCTAATTTTAACACCAAAGCTATGGTGACGTGTTCTGTTATGCTGTTCTATGCCTTTAAACTCTTAAATTTCAAAAGTCTAATAAGATTGTGGTAAAATACTTTATTTTCATTTCCAAACGGCTATAATGAATCAGCTGATTCCCACGTGATTAGTCCTATAAAAGAATCGAGAACACTAATTGATCAGCTATATAATTTCGAAGTTAAAACAAGTAAAAGTGCTATATTCGGCTGTGCCGAATCTTAAATACCCTTCACAGATGTAATTGTTCTTTCTTTCTTGCCAAAACAGAAAGTAGGTTTAATTAAAAAATCAAAATGATGTTATCGGTTACTTTTATATTTAAGAAAACGTTTAAATTTTTCGGCTAGGAAGCTAAATATTTGGCTTTTGTTATATCTAATACCTCTGAACGTCTTTCAAATATATTATATATATTTAATTTAAAAACAAAACAAAAAATCCGTTTCATGTACCCCAAAATGTTCTAATTGTCCAACCGTAGAATCGTCTTTTAGATTTTGTTAGTTTTTAATACCAGTTTACTTCTTTCTGATATATAAAGTAGGTATAATTCATCATAAAAATCAAAAATAACAATTAAAATGGCTGCTTTTATGAATCAGAAAATGTCGATTTTCCAACCCTGGAACCGAATTTTTAATCTTTTAATACTAATTTAATTTTTTCTGATAAATAATATAGGTTTAATTCATTTAAAAACACAAAATTTGGAATTAATGTATGTAGTTTTATATACCAAAAATATTTCGATTTTCCAACCCTGGAACCGAATTTTTAGTTTTTAAAATTTTTAATAACAATTTAATTTTTAGCGAAGTATAAAATAGGTTTAAGTCACTGAAAAAAACAAAAATTGGGAACTTATATGGTTACTTTTATGTACCAAAAAAATTTAGATTTTCCAACACTGGAACCGAATTTATAATTTTTTGATACTAGTTTAATTTTTTCTGAAATATCTAATAGGTTTAATTCACTAAAAGCACATCATTTGGAATTACTATTATGTACTAAAAATATTTCGATTTTTCAACTCTGGAAGCGGATTTTTATTTTTTACCAATGCAATTCTTAGTGAGGTGTAACATAGTTTTACAAAAAAATTAAAATTTGTAAACTTTTTGGTCACTTTCATGTACTATAAAATATTTTATTTGTCCAACCCTGGAGTCGAAATTTTGATTTTTTTAAGATTCTAATACCAATTTTGTTCTTCCTGAATTATAAAACAGCTTTAATTAGCAAAAAGAAACAACGTCAATTGCCTTTTTGGTTACTTTTATGCAGAATATATATAGCAATTTCCCAACCCTGGAAACGAAATTTAAATTTTTTTTTACCAATGCTACTCTTAATGAGACAAGAAATAGTTTTATTTAAGAAAAACTTAATATTTGTAACCATTTAGGTCAATTTTATGTACCACAAAATATTGCAGTTATCCAACCCTGGAATCAATATTTTAATTTTTTTTTTAAATTTTGATACCAATTATGTTTTTCCTGAATTAAAAAATAGTTTTAGTTAGTAAAAAAAGCAACGTCAGTTGCCTTTTTGGTTACATTTATGTAAAAAAAACTTCAATTTCCCAACCCTGGAAGCGAAATTCAAATTTTTTTAAATTTTCTTTATCAATGCAAATCTTTCTGAGGTATAAAGTAGTTTTGTTTAAGAAAAACTCGAATTTTGATACCATTTGGGTTATTACATGTACTACAAAATATTACATGTACCAAAAAAAAATTAATTTTTCCAACCCTGGAAACGAAATTTTAATTTCTTTTGCTTTTTTTATCAGTGCAACGCTTCTTGAGCTATAAAGTAGTTTTTAAGAAAAATTGCAAATTTTTTACCATTTTGGAAACTTTCATGTACCATAAAATATTTCACTTGTCCATCCCTGGATTCGAAATTTTATTTTTTATTTTTCAATTTTTAGTACCAATTTTGTTCTTCCTAAATTATAAGACAGTTTTAGTTAGCAAAAACAAAAAAAAACAACATCAGTTGCCTGTTTGATTACTTTCATGTATAAAAACAATTCAATTTCCCACCCCTGGAAGCAAAATTTGATTTAAAAAAAATTTTTTTTTTTGGCCAATGCAAATCTTTATGACGTATAAAATGGTTTTGTTAAAGAAAAAACTTGAAATTAACCAGGAGCCTTTACGGTGAGAGGACACACCAACTGAACCTGCTTAACATTAACGGCATTTAGTTCCACCAACACGCTAAGAACCAATTTACTGCAGAATAAATTTGGGGAAAATTTTATTTCCAAAAGTGGAGTCTGTTCACAGGCCCCATTGTTGTGCGATTTTGGCCACTGTGTTACTTTCTACAGGAATGTGTTACTTCACTACCTTAAGACGACAGAACAGCAACTTTTGAAGAGTTGAAAGTCAATACTTCAGCTAACATCGACGCCGCACTGCCAGGTTCAAAGAAAAAGGGCAAAAAATTGTATATAATACCATTTAACTCGCAGCCCCGGCAGACATATGCCGGAAATTATATTTAAAATATAAAAGCCTTGAATTGTCTAATTATAATAAAAACAATTTCACTCCCAAAATATTTCTGACACGTGTCACCATTTTATGGTCTCATGCAACCAAAGAAAAAACACCCGCTACAATGCATCGAAATCTGATCCACCAGAATAAAATAAATAATTGTCTGATAAGAATTCAAAGAATTCAAATTATGCCAGGCCTTGGCAACAACAAGAATTAAACTAAAATACAAATTAAAAATTCTAGCTGCCAAACCGGCATCAGACACAAGCAACAACAAACAGTAAGGAGCAAAAACTTCGACCATTAATCGTATCAAAGTGGATTTTGCACTTATCGAAAGACATCTTGTCTTGTTCTACCATTATGCGGCTTAATCACGATTTTCGTATATTGTTTCGTAATTGTGGCAATTATTAGTTGTTATTTGAGTCCGTATTTTGTTGCTCACTGTTTTGGATATGCAGTGAGTGGCTTTTCTTTATTGTTTATTGCTGGCTCTGATCTTACGGAGAGCGCGCCACTGCTGCTGCAGCAACATTTCAGTAGTTGAATTATTCGCTTTGAAAACAATTTGGCTTTAGTATTTATTTGTGTAACTTTAATTATTTCTTTTTCGTTTCCTCTTTTTTAATTTATTTAATTTTGTACTGGTGAACTCCAAGAACCAGGCGAATAACAGTGAATATCATTGATGACGTTAATGTTGCCAGAAGCTGGTAGCAGAACCCAAAGTCTTTTAAATTTTGTAACGCTTAAAAACCGCCAAGGAAACATTAAGTTTCTAGTTAAAGTTGTCTTTGATATTTTTAATTGGTTTTGGAAAACCCCATTTGTGTTCATTAGTTAAAGATTTTAATTATATAACTAATAAGTATGTTATTTGGGTAAAAATTTAAGTTTACATCTATTTTTCGAGCAGATCTGGTATACTTAAATTTGACTCGTATTGCTGTTTTGCCTTTCGAATTTTTTCATATTACAATACTAAACTATACAACTGAATGTACTATATTCTTCTGTGCCGCATCTTATAAACCCTTCAGCGACGAACGTCAGGACTCCAACTCTGAAACCATATTTTTACCCTTCTAAATTTTCCAGCTCTGCAGTTTTCTTTTTCAATTTTTTAATTTCTAATACCAATGAATTTCTTTTAATAATATCAAATATGTTCAATATATAAAGAACAACTTTCTTTTAGAAGGCTACTTTGAGGCACCAAAAAAGTTTCAATTGTCCAACCCCGAAATCGCATTTTAGATTTTGTTCCACTTTTCGTAAAAATTTAATTCTTAAATAGTTGTAGCTTGGCCCGGTTCACACACTTCAACTGTTGCTGCTCAACTTTTAATTTCTCCATGCGAAAGAAGGAGATAGACTACAATGTTTTTATTCTTTCTAAAGTTGAAGTGTATGAACCGGGACCTATTTACTTTTATATAAAATAAAATAAATTTTAATTTCCAACCGATAAATTTTAATTTTTCCGATTTTCAAAAACAATTTACTAGTTTCTCAAATTTTAAAATGTGTTTGACTATAAATATATTGTGTTATTTATTTACATTAATATTCCAAAAATGATTGAATTATACCGCTCTGGAGCACTGATTATTTCTACAATTGTATTACACTGAGATCGTCGATTTATTATTTGCTTTTTAATACCAGCATAATATGGTGTCCAGACATGAATTTTTAATTGAGTCAATATTCATTTCATTGGCACAATTATCTTCCTGTTCACATATACAAAATTTACTTAATTCAATTAATGAATGATGACCACAAGTAAAAATTTTGATACTCATGAGGACTTAAGGTGCAAATCTGGGATCTTTTTTGTTTTTAATTTTCTAATTAATAATAAATTGTATATCAATAACTTAACTTCAATATGACTCGATGTATTTTGTTTAGTTTTTTTTTTTACTTTTTCACACAACTTCGATTCTAAGTCTCGACTGTCTCTGTTCAGTGAGTTCTGTTTTGCTCAATTAAAGTAACTAGCAAACAAATTATTTTTTTTTAATTAAAACTGCTTTGTACTTCAGAAAGCATTGTGCACACCGCACAATGCTTTCTGAAGTACAAAGCAGTTTTAATTAAAAAAAATAATAATTTGTTTGCTAGTTACCTTCATATACCAAAAATAAGTGTAAGCTTTCCAACTCTGAAGCCATATTTTATATTCTGTTGATATTCAATAGTAATCTAATTTGCAATCCATCAGTCCAATAATGAATTCTCTAACTCTTCTGGGGCCTCGGAAAGCCGTACAGAGAGACGGGCATAGCTTATTCGACTTTCCTATTCATAAGGACCCAGAATATACATACACAGACTATCCCACGATGTCAGAAGATATTTTCCTATCTACATCGTGGGCCAGTCGGTAATATGATTTATAAGTAAAAAACTAGTTTTTTGGAGCTCAAAAAATACGTTAGGAAATTCAGATATATTTGGATATCTTGGTGGTGTTGTATCACAAACTATTTTGAAATCACGCGACCAATTTTAAATTACGAACTAACAGCTGATTTGCAATTTGTTTTGAAAATTTATCAGAAAATGTGTAATATATTGAAAGTTAATCTGTTGTTCTTGTAAATAATGTACAAAAATGTTATATAAAAAAAGAAAGCTGTTTAAATAGTATTACAGTGCATTCGTAAAGTCATAAATGTTAATACGGTGCTCTGACATACAGCTTAAATGAGATTATCGCAATTAATGCTATTCATTATTGCACTCAAGTAACAATATAAAATTTTAATTAAGTGATTGCTCAATTAAAACTTAATTGTTATAATATTGAGTTAAACTGCAAATGCAGCAAAAGCTGTGTTTAGTGAGCAGTACACAACTCACTGAACAAAGTTAGTCGGGACTTATGTGTCAAAGTAACACAAGACCATAAACAAAATATGTCGGGCCATACTGAAGTTAAATTATTGACATTAAATTTATTACTAATTTTGAACACTAAACAAAAAAGAAAGAAAAAACTTATTTGAACTTGAGGTCTTCATAAATAGCAACAATTTTTACAAATTTTACTTGTACGTACGTCAATTCAATTGACTAAATTTTGTATATGTGAACAGGAATATAATTATGTCAATAAAGTGAATAATGACTCAATTAAAAATGCACGTCTGAATAATAAATAAAATATTCCGAGTGTGTTACCGAACTTGAACTTTGTGCACGAAACACCTTTTCAGACAAATCAAATCAAATATCAGATAGAACATGCCCGATTATTAAAAATATTTTATATTAATATTTTTCAAGTCTAATTTATTGCTGTTTAGAAATGTAGCTTCTATATATATATATATTGTATATCAAAGAATAGGAATTAATTAGGACATCTTTTAAAATTATACTGACATGCTAAGAAAGATATTGTTAAGACAGTGCGTTTCTTTACGACGACTTCTAGTTGATGCATTCTTATGTACACTTCCGTCCAACTCTTTTAACCTTTGATAGAGCCCATTTTAATTAAATTGGTTTGTTCATAGGTTCTTGTCAGAAATAAGCGTTTGAACGAGTTCAACACTAGTCTAATCATAATATTGAACATCATTATGAGAATCAAATTGACTTTAGCTGTGTTAGTAAAAAAACACACTTTTTTCATTTAAAGAAAAGTTTCGTACGTATCTTCGATTTAGTGCAACATGTTGAATGTTATTCGAAAATTAGGCTACAAATAAAAACTGGATTGTCAATTGTCTTAATTTTCATATGACGGCGTCAAAAAACTAGTTGCAGGAACTTTGATATGTTGGCCGTCCGTTGGTGCAACGTTGTTAACAGATCATACCGTTTGTGCGCCTGAATTTGTATCAACTTTCAAGTTCAATGGCATTGTATCATGCAACAGTTTTACTCCTTACCACTTCAAGCAAGTTGCTGTTGGAAAACTGTTGTTATTTTATTAGGTGGCAAAACAGGCATAAAAAAATAATACACTTAAATGCTGCATAATATTGAAATCTTTTTTAAACATTTTTGTACATCTTCAAGTTTTTGTTTTAGTTTTTTTTGACGGCGACGGCATTGATAATAAACTTGTACCTTTCATTTTTTGAATTTTATTTTTAATTTTCTTTTAGGTCACGTACTTTTGATGGACGTTAAGTCAGATATCTGATTTCAATTTGACTTTAAAGTTAATATTTTGAATTGTTCGCACAACATAAAATTTAATGCAATTACAAGTTTGTTTTTTGGGATTTTTAGTGATTTATTTTTATTTTACAAAATGACTTACGTAGTTAATAAGATTTTCTTTCCGTTTGTGATTGCGTGTTAGTACATACCTGAAAGAAAAAGAGAATTTATGAACTCATGATTGCAATAATAGTTCTTAGATTTATTTCAGGATTTCATCTGTAGGTTACAGCAACTTGAATAATTTTTGTGAAATTCTGTTTGATATCAAAAGACATATCTTTCATTAAAACAACAATGATGATGTCAGCAAAGATATAATTTTTTTCAAGAAACGTATTGCTACAACTCAATATTAAAAATGTCTTTGAAAAACTCATTTCTTATGCTCATATGAGTTCTCCTACGTTAATTTTCAGTTACTATCAAATTTCTTTTCAAATCAAACGTATGAGTGAGTGTAACAACTACTGGATTTATGTCGAAGTAATTCACCCGCTCGTTTTTGACAAGAGCCTGTGTAATTTGATCAAAACGAGCGAACGAACGAGTTCGACACAATTAACTCGGCATGAACTGCTTCATTCATTCGTTTTAGACAAAAGCCTATGATCAAACACATTTAAATTGTATTGATCAAAACCATTTAAATTACATTGGATTGATCATAGGTTTTTGTAAAAAAAACGAGCGAATGAACAAGTTCGACACAAGTCTATTTTAAACGTTAAATTTATTTACGGATTTTAAAATATCTCAAAATCAAGATTTATTATTTATTTTCGCTATCCTCGTTTTTGCAAATTTTTATTTTTTATAACGTTCACTTAAACAATTTCATATATCATATTTTAACTATATATAATAAATAAAAAGTATTACATATGATTTAGATATAACACTGTCCCAAAAACGGGATCTCAAATATATTAATTATGTTGTGATAACTAATTTGTTACATATAATAATTATATATCGTTACTTGAAACGCAAAATGCCCTATTTAACATTTTGATAGTTTTAGTGGAAATGGGAAAACATGTTAAAACGCTAAATATTGGGGTGTTTCATGTGAATTTTTCCATCATAATATAAATTTAATCATTATTTTCGTTTATGAAAACATGGCTTTCTTCTGTAGTGATTAATGAAATACCACGAAATTTCTAAAAAGACCTAGACCTAGTGCCAGTTTTTTTTTTCTATACAATATAAAAGTGCAAATCAAAGTTACTAACTAAAGTAACTTTTACAAAATTAAAATAATTTTCTTTTTTTCAGCGAAACTATATTTGTACATACATTTTTTACTTAATTTGAAAAAAGTTCCTGTAAAATTTTTATAGGGCGTTTTTTATTTTATGAAGCGATATGTGAATATAGAAGGCTCCGAAATAGAAAGGGAATTGATGTATATTGTAGTATGAGTACATAATAATTACTATATTAATGAGAAGTATATTAAAGTATATAGACAGCGTTACCATATGTTTTTTTCAAAAAACTTGCCACTCCAGAAAAAAAAATTTTTTTTTGATAAAAAAACTTTTTCTTTAAATACGACAAAAAATAATAACCGAAAATACAAAATTAGACTTCATTTTTTACAAATATTTTATTTACAAAAAAACCTTATTTTTCTAACTAATACAAAACATAAAAAAACATGGCATACATAATATGTACCTATACATACATACATACTTATGTATATTAAGCGTTATACACATAAATAATAATAAAAATCAAATAAAAGTGCTATATTCGGCTGTGCCAAATCTTAAATATCCTTCACAGATGTAATTCTTCTTTCTTAAATAAATTGTTAATTCAATTTCTTAAATAAATTGTTAATAAAAATTCATACATAATTCTTCTTTCTTGCTAAAACAGAAAGTAGCTTTAATTAAAAATTAATTTAAAAAAAAAAAACAAAATGATGTTATCAGTTACATTTATATTTAAAACAACGTTTAAATTTTTTGGTTAGGAAACTAAATGTTTGGCTCTTCTTACTTCTAATACCTCTGAACGTCTTTCAAAAATATTAAATATGTTTAATTTACAAACAAAAAGAAAAAATCTGTTTCATGTACACCAAAAAGTTATAATTGTCCAACCGCAGAATCGTCTTTTAGATTTTTTGATTTTTATACCAATTTATTTCTTCCTGATATATAAAGTAGTGATAATTCATCATAAAAATCAAAAATAGCAAATTAAATGGTTACTTCAATGAATCAGAAAATGTAGATTTTCCAACCCTGGAAGCGAATTTTTACTTTTTAAAATGTTTAATACCAATTTAATTCTTAGCGAAGTATAAAATATGTTTAATTCACTGAAAAAAAACGAAATTTGGAATTTATGAGGGTACTTTTATGTTCCAAAAATATTTCGATTTTCCAACTCTGGAAGCGAATTTTTATTTTTTACCAATGCAATTCTTAGTGTAACATAGTTTTACTTGACAAAAAAAAAATTTAAGCTTTTTGGTCATATAAAATATTTCATTTGTCCAACCCTGGAGTCGAAATTTTGATTTTTTTAAGATTGCAATACCAATTTTGTTCTTCCTGAATTATAAAACAGATTTAATTAGCAAAAAAAAAAAACAACGTCAATTGCCTTTTTGGTTACATTTATGCGGAATAAATATTTCAGTTTCCCAACCCTGGAAACGAAATTTTTGATTTTTTTTACCAATGCAACTCTTAATGAGGCATAAAATAGTTTTATTTAAGAAAAACTTAATATTTATAATAATTTTTGTCACTTTCATGTACTACAAAATATTGCAGTTGTCCAACTCTGGAATATAAATTTTTATTTAGTTTTTTTTTTAATTTTTCATACCAATTTTGTTCTTCCTGAACAAAAAATAGTTTTAATTAGAAAAAAAGCCGACGTTAGTTGCCCTTTTGGTTACTTTTATGAATAAAAAAAAATTTTAATTTCCCAGCCCTGGAAGCGAAATTTTATTTATTTTTTACCAATCCCAGTCGTCATTAGGTATAAAGTCATTTTATTTAAGAAAAGCTTAAAATTTTCAACCATTTTGGTCACCTTCATGAACCATAAAATATTGCACTTGTCCAACCCTGGATTCGAAATTTTGATTTTTTTTTAATTTTTGATACCAATTTTGTTATTTCCAAAATATAAAATAGTTTTAGTTAGAAACAAAAAACAACGTCAATTATTTTTTTGGTTACTTTTATGTATAAAAAAATTTAAATTTCCCAACCCTGGAAGAAAAATTAAAATTTTTTTTATCAATGCAAAGCTGCATGAGGTATGAGGTAGTTTTGTGTAAGAAAAACTCAAATTTTGTGTAAGAAAAACTCAAATTTTGTTTTGTAACCAGTTTGATTATTACATGTAGTACAAAATATTGCATGTACCAAAAAAACCATTCATTTTCCTAACCCTGGAAGCAACGCTTCATGTGGTATAAAGTAATTTTGTTTAAAGAAAAATGTCAAATTTTTAACCATTTTGGTCACTTTTATGTACTATTAAATATTGCACTTGTCTATCCCTGGATTCAAACAACATCCGTTGCCTGTTTGATTACTTTCACGTGTAAAAAAAATCAATTTCCCATCCCTGGAAGCAAAATTTGAATTTAAAAAAATTTTTTGGCCAATGCAAATCGCCAAGACGTATAAAGAAGTTTTGTTAAAGAACAATTTAAAATTTTTAACAATTTTAGTTACTACATGTACTACAAAATACGGAATGGGTCGAAAAAAATTTTTTAATTTTCCATCCCTGGAAAAAAATATTTTATTTTATTAGTTTTTAATAGACCATTTAGGCTTCCCCACGCAAGAAATAGGTTTAAAATACAAACATTAAAAAAAATAATTGATTTTTGGTATAAATTTTGGGTCGAGAAATAGGTGTAAGCTTCCCAGCTCTGGAACCATACTTCGGATCTTTCTGAATGTCAATAGCACTCTATTTAAGTTCATTTTCAATCCAACGATCCAAGAACGAAGTCTCTAGCTCTTCTGGGGGCTTGAGAAAACCGACTTCACGTACAGACGGACGGACAGGCGGACAGACGGACATCGCTCAATCGTCATCGCTATTCATAAGGATCCAGAATATATATACTTTGTTGGTTCCTATATTGATATCGAAGAAATTACACACGGAATGACAAACCTATATATACCCTTTCACTTTTTTGTGAAGGGTATAATAAAATTATATACACTGATGATGAAAACATTTCGAAAACAGCTGTTCTGCGCTGCTATGTAAGTTGAATAACTAAAAACTGATGTTGACTTTGCTTTGTGCTTTGGATTATTTATCATGTCTTTCTGAATTTAAAACAAAATTCACAACGAAGTAAGTTGCAAACTTTCAATTCAAAATAATTACAGCGTCATTGTTTTTGGTGGGATTAAAAACAAATCAACATTGTTGTATAAAAAGGGAGTAAAATATATAAGGTCGTTTCATTGTATAATGTGCATTATATCGTCAATCCATATATACATAAAATTAATTCCAAACTTTAAGTTATTAAAAAAAAAACTTGAAAAAACTGCATATAATTTAAACACTTTTTTGCATCTCAAAAAACTTGCAAAAAAAGGAATAACTTGGCAAATGGCAACGCTGTATATAATCCTAAAAACTTTTGGGCGGATTTCAGGGAATTAATATGATCTTTCGTATGCATTACAAATAATAAATGCAAGGAGCAAACTTGCGGTTAGTATACGCTTCACCAAAAATGGTGAAAGTATATTTGCATTCCGAGTGCATTTTCCATAATATTAATATACGCGCCCATAGAGAACATATTCTGGGCTATCGGTCCATTCGTGAAGTCGATATTTCGAAGCCTCCATAGCAGCTAGATACTTCAGTCTTAGATTGATGTCTATAGTCTTTAATAAAATCAGTAAAATCCAAAATACAGTTCCAGAGGTGGGAAATTTATTTTTATTTTTGTTATATACAAGTAACAAATTTGTTTGTTTGTTAAATAAACCTATTTTATAGTTCAGCACGAATAAAATCGGTATCAAAAGTCAAACAAAATCAAAAAGGCGAATTTAGCAGTTTTTCTTCTTTATTTACGCTATTATCACTAAATGATTTCATTAGCAAAAAATATAATTAATTTTGTTGCCAACAATAACGTTTAGAGTTTAAAAATAATTTGTAAGAGCTACCAGTCTTGAAACCCACTACTTATTCTGCGCATGCGCGCATATAACATTAATAAGCTGCCCAAACAACTTGTAAATCTTCCAAAGCAGCAAACATTAGACCGAATATGACGGCAGAAGTGAGGAGTAAGCAAATCGAAATTTGTTTCAGTCTACAGAGGGTTTAAGTATCAAATGAGTTGCCTGACAGCAGAATTCCTGTTTTTATGCTCTCTAGTACACTAGGCTACAGAACTAATATGAGTGCGTACCCTTTTATTCTTATGTGCCAGTAGCTAATTTGATTTCAATTCGTATCGTAGTGTGCTTTTTGAGTTTTGATTATTTTAATTTAGTACAGATCTGTTGCATTTCAGTTGAAAAAACTTTTATGTCTTATTTGCATAAAAAGTCGATTTATTTAATGTGCAAAAATAAGCATTTGCTGCAGCCCGAAGGTGGTTTAATAACCACATAAACTGTGAACAGAAGTGAAAACAATTTTTTTTTCAATAACAAAAACCAAGGGGTTGGGCCTGCGTATAAGTGTGCAAGAGAAGAGGTTTGATGATCATGAAATATTGTGCTAAAAATAATATTTACATAAATTTAATTTATCTATATTCCCATCGGTGTTTGCAAGATTTAAGTTACAGTTTTGAAATAAATATTAATTTTACTTAAGTTTTGATTGACGAAAATTTTATTAATTGTATTAGAAAATAAAACAAATAAAATTATTTTTCAAACGAATTTCAAATATCTTAACAGGGGACGTTCAACAAAACATTGACAACAATTCAAAGATACAGATATCAAAAGAAAACATAAACCATGTTTTATCTTATTTTAATAGTTATAAAATATATTTAAAACAATTCACTCGCAATAGAAATTAGAATTTGGCCAAATTCATAAAAAAATAATTTGCAAATCGCGGATTCGAACTTTCGAAGTTAGAAAAAATAAATTGTTTAAGGATAATTTATAGTATAGATGCAAAACGGAACCCTCTGCATACACCTCAAAGAGCACTGATGATGAAAGAGTTGCGTCTTTCGAAAACAGCTGTTCTGCTCTGCTGTGTAAGTTGAATAACAAAAACTGATGTTGACTTGCCTTTGTGCCTTGGAATATGTATCATGTCTTTCTGAGATTTAAATTAAAAAAATGTCGATCAATTAGCCTATGAAAATCTTAATTCAATTTCGTATAGCAATATAAAATGTTCGTTAAAATTCTTACTACATGAAGATTGTATTTATTTTCCACTTTATGAAATGCGAAAGTATTTCACTGCAAGAGTTTTTACTGCTTTTGGCAACACTGTTTTTGGCAACTCACCTGTTTTCGTGTAACATGTTCAGTTTGGTCCATAATTTAACCATGAATCGACCAACAAACGAGCAACGATTGTAGATTATTGAATTTTATTACAAAAATTCATGATCGGTTCAGAAAGTGCATTGTGTTCAATATTTGGTGCGAAAAGCATTGCAAAAACTGCCAATGAATCCCGAAAAATTTACTGTTTGGTCTGGATTTTGGGCCGGTGGCATAACTTTTCAAAGACGACGAAAGCAGGAGCGCTGTCCTGCGATCATTAAAATTTTTTGCCCAAATAGAAGAGCTGAGCTTAGCTGACAAATGGTTTCAACAAGACGGCGCCACATGAGACACAACACGGGAAATAATGACAAATTGAAAGGCGAGTTCCGTGAATAGTTTATTTTACTTTGCGGTCGCCCAGATCTGTGGGAGTATGTAAAGGCTCATGTCTATAGGGAATTGAAGAATTTACCGGAAGATATATTGGAAAAGGTATGCCAAATTCGGACCCAGCGTATGAACCATTTAAGGCATAGCCGCAGTCAAAATTTACAAGAAATCTTCTTCAAACATTTCTCTAAATTTTAAGTGTTTTTTTAAATCAAATTCGAAAGCTCTCAACCATTATATTCTCAATTGCTTCTTTTAGCATATAAAAGAAATTTCAAGGAACGTATTTCATTAAAAAAATCATTGTGTAAATATGTTAACAAAATTTAAGGACTGTCAATCCGCTCCAGAACGACACGACCTACAAATAGAGCCTGAAGTTGAGTGTTTACAGTCATCCCCAAAAAGTGCGATAAGGTTACCAGCATCCGGGTAGTGATGACCAAGAACTTATGGTCATGACATGATCCTGGATTAAGTAACCCCTACACTGAGGAAATCCTCTTAGAACCATGTACTTCATATGGATTTTTATAAACTGTATAAGGATGCAAATCTATCCAGACAGGAATGGAAAGGAGGTAAAATAGAAAGTAATGAAGGTGGTATATTTTAGTGCACTTTTGGCTTCAAGGGGGGTGGAAAACTTGCTGATCGACAGAAAGGTTTAGGGTAAGGTTTAGGGCTAGACACGCAACACTTCCGTCCCTAAGATCATAGACACCTTCCTCTGTAATAGTGGGACAGTGCAGGGAAGTTTTATCTAGATTATCTGGTCAGTCTGACATGTCGTTGGCACACACAGCGGCCTTCCAGGTAATGAACGGGCGTAAAGGTTGCCAGAACTGTTTCTACTATGCCCCAACATAGCTTTGACCTACTGGTTGCAAGTCAAGCGGTAAGTTAGCCAAGCGTAACCACTAAGATAAACCCTATATGGCATAAGGCGGCCAAAGATATATTGTAAAGGGCTTTGTAAACGGAAATTACTTCAACAGCTGATAGCGGCCACCTTCTTAAGCTCAATCTATTAAACTAGTTGTGATTCCAGCGACATGTGCAAATAAATAATAAAATTGATTTATCAAAATGGATGTTCTGTTCGCGTAAGTTCTTGCGCGATTTTTCATCGAGCAATCATCGTCAGCGATTAGGCCCATTTCTGGATGAATCTGAGCGACACCAACCCACCATGGCGTACCAAAAGAGTTTCTGTTTGATGTAGATTTTGGGCTGGCAGCATCATGGGTACATATTTCTTTAAGAACGATGTTTTTCAAGCCAGCACTGCCAACTGTGAGCGCTATAGGCCGACAATTACTAGCTACTTTTGAACTGAATTGGACGATATGGACACCAACGACATGGAATTTCAACAAGGCGGTGCTACGTGCTACTCAACTCATGGCGCATTGAATATTCAGCAGAACCTCATTCATCGTCGATATTTATAAGCATCCAGAATATATATGTATGTATATACTTTATGGGGTCCCATATTAATATTGAGGGAATTACACACGGAATATATAGTTCCTTTCACTTTTTGTGAAGGGTATAAGAATATATGAAAAACGGAGAACTATCAACGCCATCCCTGCAACTTTCCGCTTGTTTTAACCGCTAAAGATGCCATTATTTTAATTTTGAAACTGCTATAACTATTGAATGGATCAGCCGATTCGAAAGAGATCTGGTGGAAACTAAATTTTTTTTAAGCGGAGTGAAACCAGTAACTTTGCAAATTTTTGAAAATGGTTAATATTTTTAAAAAATGCATGGCATGAGCCAATCGAAGTGCCGATGTTCTCAGCATTTTCTTTAATAATGATTTGACTGTTCTTCATAACAATTTTTCTTAACTTTCTCGACATTTTAATCAGTTGTCGATGTCCTTTGAAGAAGCTATAAAGGACGAGCGTCAATCAAGTCTTCTCGACCAATGGTGAGGCGATGGCTGGCTACAATCGCCGCTGTCAATATTTCAAGAGCTCTTGAGTTTTCAGTTCCATCTTTTCTTACATAAAATTTGAAAGGAATTCTTTGATCCATATTTTCCGTTGGCAGAAAATCAGAAGAACACAAACTGAAGTTTTAAATAGCTGAAACTGTAAACACACGAGAATGTTCGACATGAGTGTACCGGCAACAACAACGAAACGTTAATCGAAAGTACTTAGCACGCGAAATTTAAAAATTCACCTTAGTTTTGCAACTGACCTCGTACATGACCTGAACGTTCTGATCAACACGGTTAATCTCAACGAAATGTGAAAAACTTTGACGATCATATCAGTGGGAGTTTTGTTGCTTCTCCTCTAAATCTTTCTCAATGCGACTGTGGGCTTTTTGAATTTATTCGACGATGTTTAACTCCAAAGATTGCCGGGCTTTGAAATCCAAAACATAGATTTATGAATCCCTATAATTTGAAATGCAAAAAAATTATAAAACCAATCAACTTTATCTTTATGCGATTTTAATGATGCATCTTTGTACGTGCCATTGAAACAAAAACCAACAAAAAAAAAACACAATTTAATGATGTTCAAAGTCCTTGGAAAAAAGCGAATGCACTCATATCATTTTGAGTTTTAAACAAACCAACCTTAGAGGCAAACTATCTGCTGCAGACGTAACACTGATGTTTCTTAAGGCTATTGATGTTGATGCTCTTGCATTTTTTAAGTTGGCAACAACAATTTTATCGAAACAATACACTCAAATTTGAGGTAACGTAGAGTTTTTGTATATTTTCAAATTTTTACTTTAAGATTTCCCCTCCCTCCAGTCATGGTTTTGGCGAGGAAAGCCTATAACTGCAAAATTGACAACAACAAAAATTATTAAAAAACAATAAAATTTTATGTGCAAAAATAAGACATACAGTCTACACCAAAACATGCTGGCACTACACAAACGCACCATTGCCAACGACAAGTTTTGTTAAAAGCTCACATTTATTACAAATCAATTTCAAGCATTTTCGATAGAAACAACACAATGGAAAGAATTATGCTGCAAATCGGAAAAATATAAATTGTCAGTGTGCGGCAAATGTGTAAAATTAACTTCAACCGTTAAATCGTGCGTGCGCCTAAATACAGTCAGGGCACAATATTACTTGTACGCACCGCTTGTAAATGTAGACAAAAAGCAACAAAGACTAGAAGTTGCAAAAGTTAATCTACGTCTGTTCAATTCAAAGCATCTTTATTAGGTTACGGTCAACGTCAGTACTTGCTATCAGCACCAGTTGATCGAGTACTACCCCCGAAATTCTCTCCAAGTCACTTCAGTGCTACTTGAAAAGGGTATTTTATTAAGCGCTTCCTATTTTTCAATTTAACAAAACATCATCGAAGTTTTTAATATTAATTGTGGAATATGAACTCGCTCAAATGAGAGCAATCGAAATGTCCAACTTTCCATGGCTTTGGTGCATAAATCTGGCTAAATTTTGGCGATGACATGCGTTATGAGGACTTTGAGGACCTCTTGTGGCTTAATCCCATACACTCGCGACTTAAACAAACCACACAAAAAAGACTAAGGGGTCAAATCGCACGACCTCGGTGGGCAGTTCACAAAAACTCCACGCGAGATTAGCACACTTAGCGTGTGTTTTGGTTTCAATGGCATGTACAAAGATGCATCATTAAAATCGAATAGAGATAAAGTTGATTTGTTTTATTTTTTTTTTGCATTTCAAAGCCGGGCAATCTTTGGAGATAAACATCGTCGGATAAATTCAAAAAGCCCACAGTCACATTGAGAAAGATTTAGAGGAGAAGCAACAAAACTCCCTCTGATATGATCGTCAAAGCTTTTCACATTTTGTTGAGATTAATCGTGTTGATAAGAACGTGAAAGTCATGTACGAGGTCAGTTGCAATAATAAGGTGAATTTTTAAATTTCGCGTGCTAAGTACTTCCGATTAGCGTTTCGTTGTTGTTGCCGGTACACTCATGTCGAACATTCTCGTATGTTCACAGTTTCAGCTATTTAAAACTTCAGTTTGTGTTCTTGTGATTTTCTGCCAACGGAAAATATGGATCAAAGAATTCACTTCAAATTTTTTGTAAGAAAAGATGGAACTGAAAACTCAAAAGCTCTTGAAATATTGACAGCGGCGCTTGTAGTCAGCCATCTTTTCACCATTGGTCGAGAAGACTTGATTGACGCTCGTCCTTTATAGCTTCTTCAAAGGACATCAACAACCGAATTAAATGTTGAGAAAGTTACAAAAACTGTTATGGGGAACAGTCAAATCATTATTAGAGAAAATGATGAGAATATCGACATTTCGATTGGCTCATGCCATGCATTTTTTTTTAACTTCCGCTAAGAACATTTAACATTTTCAAAACATCGCAAAGTTACTCGTTTCACTCTGCTTTAAAAAATGTAGATTTCATCAGATATTGTTGGAATCGGCTGATCCATTCAATAGTTATAGCAGTTTAAAAATTAAAATAATAGCATCTTTAGCGGTTAAAACAAGCGGAAAGTTGCAGGGATGGCGTTGAGGATCATCTGGTTTTCATATATTTTTATATCCTTCAAAAAAAGTGAAAGGGAATATGTATTCCACTTGTAAAATCCTCAATATTAATATGGGACCCCACAAAGTATATAAATTAGGCTGCCAATTATTTTTCAAAGTTGGAATTTGTTTAAAAAAAATGGTCCCTTGAAAATTTGAGCTCAATCGGATAAGGGGATAGTGTGCTCCTGACCCCATACCCAAAATCTGCAAAATAGCGGATTTTTGACTTTAATTGTCAATAACTTCGTTAATATTTATTTCACAAAAAAAGATTGTTAGTAAAAGTTATAGACTCAGAGGAACAACTTTTGCTCACAATTTTTTTTGCATCTCTAATACCTACCGAATTAAAACTATATTCGGCTGTGCCGAATCTTAAATACCCTTCACAGATGTAATTCTTCTTTGTAGGTTTTATTAAAAAAAAAACAAACGTTTAAATTTTTCGGCTAGGAAGCTAAATGTTTGGATCTTCTTATTTCTAATACTTCTGAACATTTTTCAAAAATATTAAATATGTTTAATTTAAAAATAAGGAGTAAAAATCCGTTTGATGTACCCCAAAAAGTTCTAATTGTCCAACTGTCTTTTAGATTCTTTTGTTTTTTAATACCAATTTATTTCTTCCTGATATAATTCATTATAGAAATCAAAAATAGCAAATTATATGGTTACTTTTATGAATCAGAAAATGTCGATATTCCAACCCTTAAATTGGATTTTTAATTTTTTTGGTTTTTAATACCAATTTAACTCTTCTCAAAGTATAAAAAAGATTTCATTCACAAAAAAACAAATATTAGGAACTTAAATGGGTACTTTTATATACCGAAAATTTTCGATTTTCCAACCTTGGAACCGAATTTTTAATACCAATTTAATTTTCCCTGAAGTATAAATTAGGTTTACTTCACTAAAAAAACCAAATTTGGAATTTATGTGAGTACTTTTATGTACCAAAAAATTTCGATTTTTCAACCCTGGAACCGAATTTTTATTATTTGATACTAATTTAATTTTTTCTGAAATATCTAATAGGTTTAATTGACTAAAAGCACAAAATTTGGAATTTATGTATGTACTATTATGTACGAAAAATATTTCGATTTTCCAACTCAGGAAGCGAATTTTTATTTTTTTACTAATGCAATTCTTAGTGAGATGTAACATAGTTTTACTTGACAAAAAATTAAAATTTTTGAATTTTTTGGCCACTTTCATGTACCATAAAATATTTCATTTGTCTAACCCTGGAGTCGAATTTTAGATTTTTTTTAGATTTTAATACCAATTTTGTTGTTCCTGAATTATAAAACAGTTTTAATTAGCAAAACCAACAACGTCAGTTGCCTTTTTGGTTACTTTTATGTAGGAAACATATTTCAATTTCCTAACCCTGGAAGCGAAATTAAATTTTTGTTTGTCTCTTTTTACCAATGCAGCTCTTAATGAGGCATGAAATAAAAAAAAATAACATTTGTAACCATTTTGGTCACTTTCATGTACTAAAAAATATAGCAGTTATCCAACTCTGGAATATAAATTTTGATTATTTTTTGAATTTTTGATACCAATTTGGTTCTTCCTAATATATAAAATAGTTTAAGTTAGGAAAAAAACGTCAATTGCCTTTTTGATTACTTTTATGTATAAAAAAAATTTCAATTTCCCAACCCTAGAAGAAAATTTACATTTTTGAAATTTTTTTATCAATGCAAATCTTCATGATGTATAAAGAGGATTTATTTAAGAAAAACTTAACATTTTGTACAATTTTAGGTACTACATGTACTACAAAATACGGAATGGGCCGAGAAAAAATTTTTAATTTTCCATCCCAGGAAAAAAATTTTTTTATATATTTAGTTTTTAATAGACCATTAAGGCTTCCCAAAACACGAAATAGGTTTAATTTACAAACATAAAAAAAAAATAATTGATTTTTGGTATAAATTTTGCGTCGAGAAATATGTGTAAGCTTCCCAGCTCTGGAACCATACTTCGGATCTTTCTGAATTTCACTCTATTAAGTTCATTTCCAATGCAACGGTCCAAGAACGAAGTCTCTAGCTCTTCTGGGGGCTTACACACGGAATGACAAACCTATGTATACCCTTTCACTTTCTTGTGAAGGGTATAATAATGAAAGGAAACGATTAAAAACACAGTTAGAACGGCTGATCTTCAAGAAAAATTATATTTTCATTCAAACAATCACGCTCACCTGTTGGCCACAAAATACTTTTAATGTAATAATTTGAATTCTTATAAGTATTATTATTATTAATTTTTTCACATATATCATGTGGGATACAATAGTTTTCACAGCAAGAATTTTAAATTTTTAGACATATTTTACGTGAATTAATGAATTTACAGTAGTAAGTGATGCTCTGTCTCTTATTTTCGATTTGAAAAAATTCATTGTACTAAAAGATCTTTCCACATCTGCATTAGAAAAAGGAAAGCTTAATAAATTAATCACAAATGTTGATAACTTTGTAAATGGATTTTCATTTAATGAATTCTGCTATTAAAAACAATTGTAAAAATAAATCCGCTAAGTTAGCGTACTGCCTCGTCTAAATAAAGCTTTTAAACTATTCAGTCAAAATATTGCATTGTAAAAAAACCTTTGTTGGTAGGAAAAGGATATGGAAATGGGCGAATGTTATAAAACCGACACAAAAAGCTGTACCCTACAGTAGAGAAGAGATGAGAGAAATCATGTAAAGAGTGGGAATATTTGAGGTTCGGAAGTAAATTGGTTTAAGAAAACATAAATTTCGAACCTCATTTTGCAAAAAGGCTTCGCGTATCTCGTCAACGCAGCACCGAATGTCATCTTTCAGAGTGTCAGTTGTTTGTGGATTGTTCGTGTAAACCCATTTCAAATGGACCCAGAGGAAATAATCCAGCGGTGTTAGATCACAAGAACGATGAGGCAAATCGATAACTTACGCGACCGGAAATTGTGCCATGCAATAAGTGGATTGTTCAGCCCTCTTTGCTGAAACCAAAGATCACTGATGTCAGTATTAGCCAATTGTGACCACAAAATATCGGTTATCATGGTTTCATATCGGTGACTGCGATTTCCTGCTCATTTTCAAAAAAAAAAAAATGGATTTCATGGTTTTTCAAGGGCGGTTTGTGGATTTTGTGAGCCCCATATGCAACGATTTCATTTGTTTACACAACCGTGTAAATGAAAAATGCTTTGCTTTCGTGCAGTGTTTCAAACAGTAAATTGTTCAAGAGTGTAGCTTTCCATGGTTAAAATTTCCCAACTTTTAATGCCAAAAGACGACAGCCCAATTCTTGAAATTAAATTATTTACTTCCTAACCTCAAATGAAAATTCTAGCTTTTCCTCAGATTTTATATAGAAAACACTTGCAACACTTCGATTTTTATATGATTACACGAGTTTTAAATATCCTTCTTGTCAGTTTTTTTTACCTAAATAATGTCGTCCCCTAAAAACACATTTCAATTTGAATGTCATCACACTTATTAGCGCTGGCATTAATACTTTGAAATACTTAAGTGAAGTGCAGTTCCTCTTTAAAGTGTTTGCTTAATGCCAACATTGTTAATATACCGTCACAAGTAACTTGGTGTCTTTGTTTCCAGTTCGTCAAATCTGTCGGCTTGTAAGCCAACAACAACAACAACAACTGGAAGTCTCAATATTTATTTAATCCTTGTTGATAGTTAAGTGCAACTATAGCATTATTTTTATTAAACTCTTGTCACGCTCTAGCTGACACAGCGTTTAAGTAATAAAGAGTTGTAGCGCTAAAACTGGAAACAGGCCAACACATGCAGTTCTTGGCATTAATAGTATTTATTTTTGAACATTAATTCTATCTATTTTATTTTTGTATGAATTTAATACAATTTATGGCAGTTAGAAATGAGTTGAATTCGAAACCAATCAAGCCTACATGATTTGAAATTGCTGTATGCAACAAAGAATGTATCAACTTGTTTTTGTTGTTGGTATTAATTTCTTATAAAAACGTTAATACGGCTTTAATTAATTTGTTAACAAGTTTACAACTTGTAGGTTGCATGTTAGACAATTAATTCTTAACTCACATTATTTAGAGCATATTACGTTGCAACCAACGAGCTCTTATCTGTGGCATCAACATGACTAAGACGCGGATTCAGGTGCGTTGTAGTGGAGTAGTACTTTTCGAGCGTACCTCGTGTGTAATAAACAAAATATTCAAATATTATTTTTTAACTTCCTGCTTAGAAAATTAAAAATTTTCCAATAAAGTGGGTAGTTAAATGTTTTATTCCGTTTTGGAAAAATTGAGTTTTCACCATATCTCGACGTTTTGAGTTCCTAGGAAGCTTTCCTCCTTGAGTGCGGCCCCCATAGTTTGTGTATGTTTTTGTGTGTGTGTGTATAAGTATGTGACCTTCTTACAACTAAAACGGCTGAACCTGATTCAATCAAACTAGTCTCGTTTCTAAGAAGTTGAACCGGTTCGGAGCGGTACACATTAGGAAATACCAAAATAATAACAAAAATTTTTTAAATTTGTTTTTTAGAGCAACTTTTAAACTTTTAGTTCTTGACAATTAAAAACCAAGTCCAGCGCTGCCAATCGGTTTAAAGTTCTTTGACGAGTTCGTGAAATTTAATGAACGAACAATTCAAAAAAAGTGAATTTTTCAAAACACCTGAAATTATATATGTGATTAATTAGTGTTCCACGTGAGAATCGGCTGATCCATTCGTTATAGCAGTTTTAAAATTAAAATAATACCATTTTTAGCGGTTAAAATTTGAGGGAATTTGCAGGAATGGCCTTTACCGTCAATTGTTCTCCATATTTTTCAAGAAACAGTTGTTCGAAATGTATTGAAAAATTTCCAGAAGCGAAAATATTTATTTGTTGGGGATTAACAAATCTTGGATCTTGGTCTGTTATCATCGACAAGAAAACATTCTCGGAGTGGAAAATGTACGCGTTATTTTCTATGAATGGACGAAGGACCTGTTGTACGTCGTGTGGCAATTGACGATTCAAAAATCAAGAAGCTGTAACAAAAAAAAGTCTACAAGTCTAAAATATATATTTCTTTTTTTTAATAGTTCTGTTGGAATTATTGAAAAAATTGCTTAGCAAAAGTTTAATGATCTGATATTAGGGTGGTTGGAGATCTGGTGGGTAAATACTTGAGCGGTGTATTTGAGGCCAATGACTTTTAAAGAAAAACATTGGCCTCCTCAAGACAAAAACAGCGACATATCACTCTTTGAGATCCGACTATAAACGTAGAAGACATAATGAAAAATGTATTTTGGCGACCCCTACTTTCGGCAAAAAAAAAATTTTTTAAACCGCCTTGCAACAATGCTTTATATTCGGTGGTGTATGGCGAACTTTTTTTTGCCTGTAAGTCGAGAGGCTCTACTAGTCACTTATCCACAACCGATAAGTCGATTCAAAGTCACCAGAAAAAAAAAACAGATCACCAATCGTAAATCATTATAGTTGAGATCCATTAAATTGTTGTACGAGGTCAGCTCAAAAATGAGGTGAATTTTCAAATTTCATGCGCTACAATTATTGTTGTCAATATCATTATGAAGCCTTAGATAACATTATTATGTCGTACTCTTCACTAAACTATTCTATTGCATTGTCAAGAAGAGGGATTCTGTTGGCTGAAATAGTTAACATGAGACTATGAAGCGGAGGGTGCAGAATTCGAAACCGCACTCAGTTATGAATATTGAGTCGAACACCTCAGGTCAGTATTAGTGCATGCTTGTCTTACGTGTTGACGGCCCGTTTCAGTGACGAAGGCACAGCATTGGTTCTTGAAAATGTATTGGTTTTTCCAATAAGATTGATATGATTTCTTAAAAAAAAACACACTTATTGTTAAGGAAATTTTAAAGTTATTTATTTAATGTGACGTACAATCTATACAATAAATTCTAAATAAAAGGTTATTCAAATGACCTCTACGACTTCTTCTGCAGGAACGAATTCAATGAACCCAATTTTCGAGCACTTTTTCCATTAAATCAAGTCGTATGTCATTAATGGCATATTTAATGCTGACTTGTAAAGTTTGAAGAGAGTCTGGTTTATTTCGAAAGACCACTGACTTCAAATAACCCCACAAGAAAAATGGTGTTAAATCACAACTTCTTGCAGGCCATTCAAGATCACAATTTCTTGAAATAATCAATTGTTGCATTTGTGGCACGTAGCGCCGTCTTGTTGGAACCAAATGTTTTCAAGATCAACTTCTTCCAATTTCTGCCATTAAAAGTTGGTTATCATCGATCTATACCACTCCTCGTACGAGCCTATGATTCCACCAGACCAAAAATCACACCAAACTGTCAATTTAGGTGATTGTTATGGTTTTTCATGAATAATTTGTAGATTATCATTTCATCGACAAATGAAAGTGAGCCTGAAGCGGAGGGATCCGAGAAATCACAAATGACATCTTTAATTTTACGTTAGATTCAAAAGTCATTAGGGCAAAAATGAAGCCATAGTCAACCTATGAACGATATGCGATATGATGAGATCGGACTTTAAACGGCGGCGCTATATATAAAAAAACAAAAAATGCTATATATCGATGCGTGGCAAAAAGAAAAAAAATCCAGTTTTATAAACTTCATTGATATATCTTTGATTCTAGGGGCTGACTGGCACAACTTTTTTTATGGAGGCCGACCCGCCTTACTGTACATATTTAGTTTTACATTTTATATGACGATATGCTTACTCAACATCATATATTTAAGTTCCAGACTACACTTTTATATCTTCTATTAAGCACATTCACGACAGCAGGCTACCTACCACACGACTGCAGGTTACCTACTACACGACTGCAGGCTACCTACTACACGACTGCAGGCTACCTACTACACGACTGCAGGAATCGAATAGAAGATGCGTTTAAATGGGAATGATTACTGCTATACGGCAGGTTGTTGTCCGTGCAACTTTTCCCATATAAACACACTTATTGCATTTCTGTAGTCGTGTAGTCGATAGCCGGCTGACATGAATGTGATTCAACGTATCATATTTGTGCTTTCCCTACCGGCTACAAACTCTCATTTCGAATTGAAACTGGAAATAAACAAGAAAAAGTGCTATATTCGGCTGTGCCGAATCTTAAATACCCTTCACAGATGTAATTTTTTCCGTTTAAATATTTCGGCTAGGAAGCTAAGGCTTTTCTTATTTCTAATACCTCTGAACGTCTTTCAAATATATTAAATATGTTTAATTTAAAAACAAAATGTAAAAATCCGTTTCATGTACCCCAAAAAGTTCTATTTTAGATTTTTTTGGTTTTTAATGCCAATTTAACTCTTCCCGAAGTATAAAAAGTTTTTCATCCACAACAAACCAAAATTAGGAACTTATATATTTAATTTTATGTGCCAAAAAATTTAGATTTTTCAACCCTGTAACCGAATTTTTAATACCAATTTAATTTTCCCTGAAGTATAAAATAGGTTTACTTAACTAAAAACAAACCAAATTTGGAATTTATGTGGGTACTTTTATGTGCCAAAAAATTTAGATTTTTCAACCCTGTAACCGAATTTTTAATTTTTTGATACTAATTTAATTTTTCCTAAAATATGAAATAGGTTTAATTCACTAAAAACACAAAATTTGTAATTTATGTGGGTACTTTTATGTACCAAAAATATTTCGATTTTCCAACTCTGGAAGCGATTTTTTTTTTATTTTTTACCAATGCAATTCTTAGTGTAACATAGTTTTACTTGACAAAAAATTAAAATGTTTAAGCTTTTTGGTCACTTTCATGTACCATAAAATATTTCATTTGTCCAATCCTGGAGTCGAAATTTTGAAGTTTTAAGATTTTAATACCAATTTTGTTCTTTCTGAATTATAAAACAGCAAAATTAGCAAAAACAACAACGTCAATTGCCTTTTCGGTTACTTTTATGTAGAAAAAATATTTCAATTTCCCTACCCTGGAAACGAAATTAAAATTTTTTTTGTTTTTTGTTTACCAATGCAAATCTTACTGAGGCATGAAATAGTTTTATTTAAGAAAAACTTAATATTTGTAGCCATTTAGGTCACTTTCATGTACTACAAAATATTGCAGTTATCCTGTCTTAATTAGGTATAAAGTCGTTTTAATTAAGAAAAACTTAAAATTTGCAACCATGTTGGTCACCAAAAAAATTTAAACTTCACAAACCTGGAAGCGAAATTTAAATTTTTTAAATATTTTTGTCAATGCAAATCTTCATGAGGTATAAAGTAGTCTTGTTTAAGAAAAACTCAAATTTTGACACCAATTTGTTTATTACATGTACTACAAAATATTGCAAGTACCAAAAAAAATTTCACTTTTCCAACCCTGGAATCGAAATTTTAATTTTTTTATCAGTGCAATGCTTCTTGAGGTATAAAGTAGTTTTATTTAATAAAAATTTAAAATTTTTGACCATTTTGGGCACTTTCATGTAATATAAAAAATTGCACTTGTCCAGCCCTGGATTCGAAATTTTGATTTTTTTTTTAATTTTTGATACCAATTTTGTTCTTCCTAAAATATAAGACAGTTTTAGTTAGCAAAAAAAAACATCAGTTGCCTGTTTCATTAATTTCACGTATAAAAAAATTCACCCCTGGAAGCAAAATTTGAATTTAAAATTTTTTTTTGGCCAATGCAAATCTTCATGACATATAAAGAGGTTTTGTTAAAGAAAAACTTAAAATTGTTAACAATTTTAGTTACTACATGTAATACAATATACGTAATGGGTCGAAAAAAATTTTTTTTATTTCCAATCCCTGGAAAAAAATTTAATTTTTTTTATTTTTTAATAGACCATTGAGGCTTCCCAAAGCACGAAATAGGTTTAATTTACTAACATTGAAAAAAATTGATTTTTGGTATAAATTTTGCGTCAAGAAATAGGTGTAAGCTTCCCAGCTCTCGGATCTTTCTGAATTTCAATAGCAGCCTATTTAAGTTCATTTCCAATCCAACTATCCTAGAACGAAACCCGATTTCACGTACAGACAGACGGACATCGCTCAATCGTCATTTCTATTCATAAGGATCCAGAATATATACACTTTATATTGATATCGAAGAAATTACACACGGAATGAAAAACCTATATATACCGTTTCACTTTTTTGTGATGGGTATAAAAATACTCTTATTCTGGAAAAATGACGATCATATTTAGTTTTATTTACGCTGTAGCACAGTGCTATTGCCGTCATAATTTTTTATTAACAGCATTCTTTGTATATTGATTTATTATCTATATCAGCCTGTCAATATGTATGTTGTCTTTCTAGTTGTTTGGCTTTTAATGCCATTGCAACAATGTCAATTTTAAAGACATTTGAAAAATTCAAAACTGGCCCAAAAGAGGAAAAACTGGAATTTTAAAACTATAGCCACAAAGCCAGCTACAAGAGAGCCAAAAAGGAAATACAAGGCGCAAATAAAACAGAAAAGAATAATAGTGTTCAACTGTAAAATGTAGTAAAACCATTTCTACCGTTTGTTCCTGTTCTGCTGTTGTACTATTTTTTATATATTTGCAAGAAAATGTGGGAGCTGTAGCAGTTCGCCCAATTCATTTTTAATTCCTCTTTTTTGTACATTCTACTTTGTTTATCTGGCTGTCTTCACATATTTTACTAGACAACAACTCAACTATCAGGCGCAGTCTATTTATTTGGTTTTATCATGCTTAGAAAATCTGTGCTTGAAATTGAAGGGTTCGAAGCAAAAAGGCATCCTTTAATAGCGGGAAATTTTTGTTTTCTGATATTTAAGCTGCGAAATTTTATGCAAAAACGTGATGCAAAAAATTTGCATCAAACATGTTTGCATATTATTTATTTCTTACTTTTTTTTCCAATTGTAACATGTATTTGAATTCAATTGACCGAGAGTAATGATATCAATCAGTTATAAATTAAGAAATAATTTAAAAATCTGTGATTTTCTTTTAAATATACTAAAGAAACGGAAATCAAACTCTTGATCCAAACGGCCTTTTTCATAAAATATATTAATTGCTAATTTAGCAAGTTTCTATAAAAAACTTTTCAAACAAGTCTTTATTCTTCCAAATTCTTTTTTGGAGGGTATATTCACTTTGTCATTCCATTTGTAACACATCGAAATATCCATCTCAGGTCCCATAAAGTATATATTTTCTTGATCAGTATATATATTCTTGATCAGACGACCTGATCATGTCCGTCCGTCCGTCCGTCTGTGGAAATCACGATTCAGTCCAAACGAAAAGAGCTAGACTCTTGAAATTTGTTATAAATATATTCTGAAGCTTAGAGCAGGTTAAGTTCGGAGGTGGGCTAAATCGGGCAAGAGGGAAAAAAGTTCCCTAAAGAAGAACAAAACCAACACAGAAAAAACCAACATAATTTTTAAAGTTTTTTGGTTACATTGTTAAGCAAATGATATATTTTTATGCCAAATACGGTCCAACGCTTTAAACTTGGAGCCATAAAATAAAATAAAAATATGTTTGGACTCCGCCCACTTTAGTGGGCGTTATTATATGCAAAAATAGTATAAAAATTTAACAAGTTGTTTTACTTAAGCCTACATTCCTTAAAAATGACGGAGCTGAGACTATAGCTGGTACTACTCTGCCCTAGCCCCTCCTCGCCCTTCACCCTTTAAATGACCCTATCAAAAAAAAAATTTATTTTGTATACAATTATCCCAAGCATTTATTTTTAGAGTGTTATGACTGCCGATTTCTGACCTACCCCTTCCTTCCCCTTTGCCCTCTAAATGACCCTACCAAAAAAAAAATCTAATTTTGTATACAATTATCCCAAGCATTAATTTTTAGAGTTTTATGACTGCCTATTTCTGCCCTCCTGCCCCTTTGCCCCCTAAATGACCCTATAAAAAACATATTTTTAATTTTGTACATAATCATTCCAAGAATTTATTTTTAGAGTTTTATGACTGCCTGTTTCTGCCCTACCCCCTTCCTCCCTTTGCCCCGTAAATACCCTATAAAAAAATAAAAAATTTTATTTTGTATGTTATTATCCCAAGCATTTATTTTTAGAGTTTTATGACAAAGGTGAAATGTTTCCCCCACAGCCCTTGCCAGAGCGACTCCGCCAAAATACACAAAATATAGTTTTTATACCCTCCAAAGAGAATTGGACCCTATAAAATAAATATGTATATTCTTGATCAGTGATGAAGTCTAAGACGGTCTAGCAATGCCCATACATTTAGTGGGCGTTGACGTACGATATTATACTTATAGAAGAACTCTGTCCCACCAAGTTAAACAATTTAAATTTACTTACTAAATATTTGGAGGGTACTTAAGATTCGACCCGGTCAAATATAACGTTTTTACTTGTTTTTTTAGCAAGATATTATTGAGAAGCAGGCATGTTACATAAATTTTTCCAAAAATCGTCAAAATTAAACCGAAAAAAGTCCAATCCGTAAAAAAAATAAGATTAATCAAAAACGTCACATACAAAGGCGATCTAAAAACAAGAGCTATGGTAAATTCTTCAACTTAAAAACTTTTTTTTAATAAATACTTTTCAAAAAAAATTCTTTCAATTGGTACTTTTCCTTTGTTACCAAATTATTACCAATTTTTAACAAAGAAAATAAACAAGTATTTTAATTTCAAACAACAAGTGGACTAATTTAATTTAAATTATTTAGAAATGAACTTTCAAAGTCAATTAAATACTTGAAACACAATCACGACAGCAGACTGCCGACTACACTACATTACAAATGCCGTTAGCAACAATTTTCGCCGTGTAGGCATCTACTTAATTATTTTGAACGCGGCAGCTATAAATGAACATCTGATTTCACTGCTGCCACTTAAACAAATAAAACCGCTTATTCTAAATCTACTTATATATCGAAACAATTTAAAAACAAATCAATTTATTTGTTTACACCTCGTTATTGTTATTGCATTTTCAGTACCTACTTGTATTTTGTAGTGTTCCTTTTTGTCGTGGCACTTTGAAAATGAGTGTATGAATTAATTTATTTGTCAAATCTCATTTTCAAAGTGTTCTAACTGACGTAATTCAGCGATAACGGCTATTAAGCATGTAACATATTAAAGATAATGATATTTTTATGCGAAAAGCCAGTACCAATGAAAATACATTTTAGAACAATTTTAGGATTTATAACCACAAAAAATAAAACTTTTGAATGTAAATATTTTTTTAACGAACATTCATATTGCAATATTAAATTGAATTAAGAATTATAGGCTAATTGTTCGAAATTCTTTTTGTTTTAAATTCAGAAAGACATGGTAAATATTAGAAGGCACAAAGGAAAGTCAACATCAGTTTTTAGTTATTCAACTTACAGATCATAGAAGAAAAACAGTTTTTTCTATTTTTACTATGTACATACATGGTTTCGATACCAGGCTACTTTACACATTACTATTTTGATAAACCTTTAATTAATTTTGTAATTCTCATTTCTAGTTTGAGATTTTTTGTGTATCATATGAGTTTGAAAACTTCAAACATATTGGTGAAAGATCTATTAATGATATGGCATTAACACTAACAAAATGCAGGCATGCTCATATGTTTATTTTCTTAACCCACAACAAATAAAAATTTTTGAAATAATTTTTCACATAAATGAATTAATTTTTAGTTTGTTGTTATAATAGCTTTGTATTTTTTTATTAAATTTAATTAATTTTTAGTTACATAAGTCGTTTATGTGTAATATGAATTAATTGTTCACTTTAAATAAATGCATTCGACATACATATATATTGTATATGTATGTAAGGTATTTTAAATAATTATTTATAACAAAAAAAAATTTCAATTAAAAGATTTTTAATTTTATTTTTGAATAAAAATATATGTTTCCTAAAAAGTACCAAAATGTTTCAATTTTTCATTTTTCTATCACAGCTTCACTGTATACAAATTCTGCAGACGTACGTGGGTGAAGGGTATTTTAGATTCAGTACAGCCGAATATGGCAGTTTAGTTCGTTGTGCTTGTGTTATCTTAATATGCACAGATAATAATAATTATATAATTTAATAATAAAACAAGTAAAAACGTTATATTCGACCGGGTCGAATCTTAAATACCCTCCAAATACTTAGTAAGTAAATTTAAAATGTTTAAGTTGGTGGGACAGAGTTCCTTTATATAATATCGTACGTAAACGCCCACTAAAAGGGCCGGGTTTCAAAAATAGACAATATCATGTTATTCACAGACGAACGTATGGGCATTGCTAGACCGCCTTAGACTTCATCACTGATCTAGAATACATATACTTTATGGGGTCTCAAATAGATATTTCGTTGCGTTACAAACGGAATGACAAAGTGAATATACCCTCCATATTCTTTTTTGGTCAGTAAAGTTCGTTAAAAAATTTTCTAAGCACATACTTTTGACCGAAACCTAATGTTCGGTCGGACACTAGTTTCAGAAATATTATGTTGTAACCTTGAATTGTATTTTAACCTTGGCTTTAACAAAATGGTGATTTTATTTGTCATTTTAAATTTCTTAACAAATATTTTTCCCTAAAAGAAAAACCTATTTTGTAAAACTAAAAACCGATTTACAAGAACCTACTCTGTTACGATCGCTCTTGCGGCGAAAGTGTACTTGTACATACCATGCAGTTGTGCAATCCTCATGTTAGAAAAACAGTTGCTTAAACAAAATCAATTTGTGTGGACATTCTTAGGTGCAGAATTTCAGTAGTTTTTGAAGCGATTAAAATGTCAAAGAAAACAGTACACAAACAACATGGTTTTTGTTCTTCTACAATTGAAGAAAAAGAAAAATTGTAAGAGTAATTTGTGTAATATTTGATTGGCATCAACCTGGTCTGCTTCGCTGTACACATTGAAATTGGAAGAAAAAAAAACAAGTAAAAGTGCTATATTCGGCTGTGCCGAATCTTAAATACCCTTCGCAGATGTAATTCTTCTTTCTTTCTTTCTTGCTGAAACAGAAAGTAGGTTTAATTAAAAAATTAAATGATGTTATCGGTTACTTTTATATTTAAGAAAACGTTTAAATTTTTTGGCTAGGAAGCTAAATGTTTGGCTTTTCTTATTTCTAATATCTCTAAACGTCTTTCAAAAATATTAAACATGTTTAATTTAAACACAAAAAGTAAAAATCCGTTTCATGTACCCCAAAAAGTGCCAATTGTCCAACCGTAAAATAGTATTTTAGATTTGTTTGGTTTTCAATACCAATTTATTTCTTCCTGTAGGTGTAATTCACCATAAAAATCAAAAATAACAAATAATATGGTTGCTTTTATAAATCAGAAAATGTCGATATTCCAACCCTGAAATTGGATTTTTAGTTTTTTTGGCTTTTAATACCAATTTATCTCTTCCCGAAGTATAAAAAAGATTTCATCCGCAAAAAACCAAAATTAGGAACTTATATGGCTAATTTTATGTACTAAAAAATTTCAATTTCCCAACCCTGAAAGTGAAATGTAAATTTTTGTTTTGTTTTTTTTTACCAACGCAACTCTTTATGAGGTATAAAGTAGTTTTATTTAAGACAAATTCACAACTTTTAAACATTTTGGTCACTTTCATGTACTAGTCCAATCCTGGATTCGAAATTGTGCAGCACATTTGTTCCGGTTAGAGGTGGAATATTATTTCATTCATATGGCTGCTGTAGCTGGCGTTACCGTACTCCAATTCGGTTGGACCACTTTTCGAGTACTTATTCTAGTTTATGGATTCATGTCTTGGCAATGGCATCACGAATGTTGACCTTCAAATGCTCTTATGTCTCTGGTTTGTCGGCATAACAATTGTTGTCTTTAATGGCGCCCCTCCATCGGCGTCAAATTGATATCACTATTTTGGCTAATTAAACGGCCATCAAACGTTTGGCGAAATAAAACCATGGTATGGATGTGAACGAAACATCGGTCACATCCATTCACCGTAATGGTTGCGCCTTCTTCATTTTCAAAGAAATATGGGCCAATGATGCCTCCGCTCCATAACAGCTGCATCAAACAGTTAGTCGAAATGGATGCATTGGCTTCTGTAAGACCACGTGTGGGTTTTCTGAACCCCAAATTCGACGATTTTGCTTATTAACGTACCCACCAAGACGAAAATACGGATATATAATTTTTTTTATCAAAATCGAAGACTCGCTGGTTCAAATTTAAACCGATAGATGGCTCACCAGGTAATTCTTGTTATATTCTGAAAATTTCTTGGTATTTATTTTTTAAATATGATATCCGAAATATGTCGGCCGTGACAACGAGTTACAAGGTCGTTTGACCAGTCCAATTTTTTAATACTTTTGCGAATAACTCTAACCATTAGGCGATAATGCTGGCTTTGATATTAGCTTCCTATCCTTCAAGAGTTGCGGGTTTGTGGGCACAAAGCAATGGGTAGCCACATGAAAAGTCTTTAAGACAAGTTAACTCGCCCGAAAGAGAGGACAGTGAACAGGACCAATTCTTTAAATAAATTTGTCATCACCTTGTTGGTACCAACAAAAGGTGATGCAGTTTATTTCGAAAGATATAAAGGGCTAATTTGTAATTTACAAATTATGACTTCTCAGATGGTTTTCGAAAATATAAGATAAGAGGTTTCCAACTTTTCAAAACTATGGTAATTTGGTAAAGCACCAATAAATAGAATTGTGTCGATATGGGAAATAGAAATTTCATAACAGTGAAAATAATCTATTTAATATTAGCCGAATACTTAATAAGGTAGAAACTAATGGATTAAACAGTTAACGGTGCCTAACCTTAGGAAGACATTTTTCAACCCAAAGAAGAAATGAGTTCAACTTCGACAAAATAATTAAAAATTTCGCTTCGTGGATTAATAGGCCGAAGTTAACCGATATAATCGAAAATAATAAATTTTATATTAGCCAATCGGATTGAAATTAAACACTTAACGGTGACTATCCTGGCAAAACATTTTTCACTTTTCATAGGTTTCCGATATCCATCTTGTCTCAACCGTTACCAATATCGCCTAAAGCCACTGTCACTCATAGTATGTAGACGCCAAAATTATTAAACCCAACTGAAAGCCGGCTAACCATATCATATTTATTCACAGAGTGCACTCCGCCCCTACGAAGTCAAATTTTTTGGTATGAAGTTGCACCAAAAGAGGCTGCTTATAGCCACTTGGCAGCCATATAAGCATTGGATTTACCACCTACTTATTCCCCTTGTGCTCAAACAAACCCCGTAGCGATACACCTTCCTTACCAAAAATGGGCGGTTTTAACAGAAGTAGTGTGGTTAATACAATTATTTAAAAACGCCCGAGGGAAGAAGCTAAACAGTATGTTACTACACGCTTTAAATCAAAACCGATTTTTTGTCTACCAGTCACACAGGCAGACACTCTAATATATCGACTTGATCGATTCCCATTATAATTTCTGTTGAAGAAAGTTGAAAGCACGCAGCGACAATGTTAAAACCAAAAAAATTGTAAACATAATAAAACTTATTTGTATATAATTGCAAAATGGAGAAAAAATTGATTATAAAGCAATAAAACGTAAGCAATTTTAGGATAAAAAACGTGTAAAATTATATTCATACTTGTGGTTTTTTCAATGGTTGCATGCGTGTAGTTGTTTTTTTTTTGTTTTTGTTTTTGCTTTTCTTTTGCATAAAATATTCATGGCAAATTGCTGCAGCATTAAATTAATGTGAACTTCACTGCCACCTTATAAAATTTATTTTTGAATATTTTTTATGCTGAAAATTACGTGATTCATACATAGATTCGTAAAAAAGTCTAAAACTGATTTTCTGCACATCAAGTGACTGACCACGATTGGGAAGGCAGTTTATTTTGTGGAAAAAAGTAACTTGAATTAAACGAAAGATATTGACCGATGCACACATGAAGATAAAAAATTTGAGGACTGCGTTAGTAAGCATGAGATAGTTTCCCTAATCAATATGTAAGCCTACGAGTATGATAACTGAATAAACTTGTATGCAATAAAGCAAAAACAATTATCTCACAAAACTAGTATCATGCAAGCTCTAGTCATACTTTCGCCTAGTTCAGTCTAGTTTAAGTTTAGAGCGAAAGCGAATTAAATATACAAATGGTTGCAAACACAAAACAAATAAGAACAAGTAAAAGTGCTATATTCGGCTGTGCGGAATCTTAAATACCCTTCACAATTGTAATTCTTCTTTCTTTCTTTCTTTCTTGCCAAAACAGATAATTAAAAAGATGTTATCGGTTACTTTTATATTTAGAAAAACGTTTAAATTTTTCGGCTAGGAAGCTAAATGTTTGGCTTTTCTTATATCTAATACCTATGAATGTCTTTCAAAAATATTATATATATTTAATTTACAAAAAAAAAATCCGTTTCATGTACCCCAAAAAGTTCTAATTGTCCAACCGTAGAATCGTGTTTTAGATTTTGTTGGTTTTTAATACCAGTTTACTTCTTTCTGATATATAAAGTAGGTATAATTCATCATTAAAATCAAATATAACAAATAAAATGGCTGCTTTTATGAATCAGAAAATTTAGATTTTCCGACCCTGGAACCGAATTTTTAATTTTTTAATACTAATTTAATTTTTCTGATATATAAAATAGGTTTAATTCACTAAAAACACAAACTTTGGAATTTATGTATGTACTTTTATGTACCAAAATTATTTCGATTTTGCAACCCTGGAAACGAATTTTTAATTTTTTAATACTAATTTAATTTTTATTTATATATAAAATAGAAATTTATGTATGTACTTTTTTGGAATTTATGTATGTACTTTTATGTACCAAAAAATTTCGATTTTCCAACCCTGGAACGGAATTTATAATTTTTTGACACTAGTTAAATTTTTTCTGTAATATCTAATAGGTTTAATTCACTAAAAGCACAAAATTTGAATTTATGTACGAAAAATATTTCGATTTTCCAACTCTGGAAGCGAATTTTTATTTTTTTACCAATGCAATTCTTAAATTAAAATTTCTTATTTTCTAAAATTAAAATTTGTTATTTTTTTTGGTCACTTTCATGTACCATAAAATATTTCATTTGTCCAAGCCTGGAGTCGAAATTTTGATTCTTTAAGATTTTTATACCAATTTTGTTCTTCTTGAACTATAAAACAGTTTTAATTAGCAAAAGAAACAACGTCAATTGCCTTTTTGGTTACTTTTATGCAGAATAAATATATCAATTTCCCAACCCTGGAAACGAAATTTAATTTTTTTTTACCAATGCAACTATTAATGAGGCATGAAGTAGTTTTATTTAAGAAAAACTTAATATTTGTAACCATTTAGGTCATTTTTATGTACCACAAAATATTGCAGTTATCCAACTCTGGAATCTAAATTTTGATTCATTTTTTAATTTTTTAAACCAATTTTGTTTTTCCTGAACTAAACAATAGTTTTAATTAGTAAAAAAAACAACGTCAATTGCCTTTTTGGTTACTTTTATGTATAAAAAAAATTTTAATTTCCCAACCCTGGAAGCGAAATTTAAATTTTTTTAAATTTTCTTTATCAATGCAAATCTTCATGAGGTATAAAGTAGTTTTGTTTAAGAAAAACTCGAATTTTGCAACCATTTTGGTTATTACATGTACTACAAAATATTGCATGTACCAAAAAAAAATTAATTTTTCCAAACCTGGAAACGAAATTTTAATTTTTTTTTTTATCAGTGCAACGCTTCTTGAGGTATAAAGTAGTTTTATTTAAGAAAAATTGCAAAGTTTTTACCATATTGGTAACTTTCATGTACCATAAAATATTGCACTTGTCCATACCTGGATTCGAAATTTTATTTTTTATTTGTGAATTTTTGATACCAATTTTGTTTTTCCTAAACTATAAGGCAGTTTTAGTTAGCAAAAAATAAAAAAACAACATCTGTTGCCTGTTTGATTACTTTCATGTATAAAAAAATTCAATTTCCCACCCCTGAAAGCAAAATTTGAATTAAAAAAATATTTTTTTTTTGCCAATGCAAATCTGCATGACGTATAAAGTGGTTATGTTAAAGAAAAACTTGAAATTTTTAACAATATAAGTTACTACATGTACTACAAAATACGGAATAAGCCGAAAAAAAATTTTTAATTTCCCATCCCTGGAAAAAAAAATTCTATTTTTTGCGTCGAGAAATAGGTGTAAGCTTCCCAGCTCTGGAACCATACTTCGGATCTTTCTGAATTTCAATAGCACTCTATTTAATTTCATTTCCAATCCAACGGTCTAAGAACGAAGTTTTTAGCTCTTCTGGGGGCTTGGTAAAACCGATTTCACGTACAGACGGACGGACAGACGGATATCGCTCAATCGTGATCGCTATTCATAAGGATCCAGAATATATATACTTTATGGAGTCCCATGTGCATATCGAAGAAATTACACACGGAATGACAAACCTATATATACCATTTCACTTTTTTGTGAAGGGTATAAAAATACAAAAGAGCAAAAACGGTTTGACATTTTGTCAAATTTATTATTTTGTTGTGAAATACGATTGTTCGGGTTAGAGATGAATGGTGGTGTGGCTTCAACTCTTGAACCAATTGAACTTTTTATGTCGGCATATCTACCGAGATCTTTTCGCAAAATCCGACGCAAACTGGTGCGTGAAATGTTCAATTCTTGAGAACGATGACGACTTGATGTTGATGGATTCTGACGCACATTTTCAGCCACAGCTTCGATATTTTCGGGTGTACAAGCAGGTGCATGAACAGTGAACCCAGTTTCCCGAATTTATCCCGCAATAAACTTGCGGGTACTGTTGATCCTTCTCTGTGACCAAAAATTTTGTGCGACATTTTCGTGCAATTTCGAAAAATTGTCTTTGCTTTGGGAACAAATTTCAAATAAGTCGCAACGTTGCTCAATCGTAAATCGATTTATTTCGTTCAGCGGAGATAATCTACTGAATTTTGCCACGAAATAGAATGACATAAGTATCGCCAGATACGAAATAACCGGTGATTCAAACTTAAACCGATAAATGACCAACCCTGTATCTATGTATATATTTATATTGGCGTAATTTAGAATTATAGATGGACCATCTGTATTTCGCTCTTCTGTACAAGAATTCTAAAACGTGCAATTGTTTGTTATTTTGTCTTCTGGTAAGAAGTACGTCGTTTTGCACTTCACACACTGATTTTGACCGAAAAATATTTGTTATTTGATGTAAGTATTTTGTATCGAAATTTTCATTGCTATATTAAATTCAATTAAAATTTTTCGAAAATGTATTTTAACTTCAGACGGACTGGATAAATATTCCCAGACACTTGGGAAAGGCAACATCAGTTTTAATTAACCAGCTTACACAGCAGAACAGATTAGCTGTTTTCGAAAGCCGCTACATTTTCATCATCAATACTCACGTGTATTTTGTTTAACACCACTTATTAAATGGCTTAGTGAATATGATAATATTTCTTGTTTATCCCAATTTTATTAGGAAATCGCTTACGAGAACTTTATCAAACCGATCCCCGTTTTGCCATTTCATTATTTCTTTCATGTCCCATTTTCTGATTATTTTCCATTGTACGTAAGCCAAACATTTTACTTTTCATTTAATTGACTATCTAATTACAAAGAAAACGTACTTACATTTTACATTCAGTTCCCAAAAAAGAATAACACGAACAAACTACGAGTAACTTGAAAAAGGGGAAACAAATCTTTTAAAATATACATTCACGATTTCGAGAATATTTTTTTATTGTGATAATATTAACAACTGAATGGCTGATTATATTTAATTAAATACAATGAAGTATTTATTATATTTCGGTTTCAGGTCATATCTGATTTGTTTCTAATGGCATATCTTTGTGTTTTAGAACAATTTCAAAAGCACAGAATTTATTTACCGAAACAGGTTTTTCTTCGGCGAAAATTTTATTCTTGAAAATCTCCCATAAGCGGAAAAAAGTTCCTGTAAATTTTGCTCTTCTTTTAAGCGAATTCGTGTGTGTATAAAATTTGTAAAAATTATCTTTGAAATATTTTCAAAATGTCAAACAATCTCTAGCAGAAATTTACAAAAAGTTACAAAAGACTTTTTAATTTCTATTCATTCTTGACTTTTCAATATTTTTTTTAAGAAAAGGTAAGGTATATTTCAAAAAATTAAAAAAAAACATATGCAATATTTTCTTGAAGAAGCCAGATAAAAGAATAACGAACTATTGAAAAAATAAATATTTTAAAACTTTTTATATAAGAAGACCTCAAGTTTAAAGAACTATTACTAAAGAAAAGGTTACTAAAAAGTAACAAATTATTCTATGTGTTAATATTAGAAAAACTTACACAAAAACAAAATTTACACGTAAACATTTTAAATAGGAAAAATACTTCCGTAAAAAAATCAGTTAAAAATATCAGCTAAAGTGGAAATGTCTTAAACATGTAAATTCGCACAAATCAGCTTTATTCACTTGCTTTTAATAATGTGATATCTAGAATTTTTCTTATCATCCGAACGATCAAATAGCAATAGCATTATGGCGGTTTGTTCATAGCAATCACAATTTTGGAATTCACTATTTTACTTATGATTTTATGGGAAATATTTTATAACATTATTCGAAGTTAACTTCCTTGAATTGCTTATGTTTCATGTCCTTTTTGTAGATTTCTCATGATTCCTCGAAACTTCTTAATGTTTTTCTTAGCCAAAGCAAAGCGAAGCAGTTCATGAACTTTGATGAGTAGAATGGTTGGAAAAAATGTGCGGTTTAACATTTTTTGTTGGAAAAAATGTCAAGGATTCGACAGATAAACATGCAAGCTTCTTACTTTCGACATTTAAGTGTTAAATTAGTTTCCCATGTTTCTGAATTAATAGTTATTAAGGCTTCCTGCCTTCAATGTTCTCAAACCCAAATAAATATCGTGCAGTTAATAAGGCTACAAGATACATGTTGATATAATGATTTTATCTGTGCTTTATCAATTTTCTACTGGCATTTGTTTCGTATTTGGCTGTTTTGCTGGAAAATATTTTTATTACTTGGCAGATAACGTTTTTATACAGCCTTGCTTTTTTGATAACAAAAACACATGTAATACAGATTGACTAGTATCATTTGGAATAATATGAGTACAATGTGCCGGCATATTGTCCGCTACTCTGTTAACGAAAGTTGTAAAAAAAGGCTTGACAAATTATTTTATATTCGTTTTGAACTAATATTAAATATGTATTCCAAAAATCGCTTTTTCCAAAATGTACCTTTTCCGAAAAGTACTTTTTCTGAAAAGTACCTTTTCCAAACAGATTTTTAGGATCTTACTGAAAACATATATTTTAAGAAAAATTTTTTTAATAACTTTAAGTACTTTTTTTAAGTACTATTTTAAAAAGATGCTTTTCAAAAAGCGAAAAACAAATTTTTTATTAATACTCTTGCTTAAAAGAAACTTTTTATATAAGTATTTTCTATTTTCATTAAGTACTATTTTCAAAAAGTACAGTCATCTTTACAGAAGCTTTTACAGGTTCAAAAATTACATTTTAAAAAAAGTACCAATTCCAAAATAACCATTTCCGAAAATCACACAATCTAAGGGCGGTTTCTTTTCTAGAAAACATGTAAAATTTTTTCTCTTCTAATCCAAAAATTTGCATTTAAGCGGAATTTTAAAACAATAATATATTGCCTAAGCAATGGTAGATTAATTTGTAATAGATTTACTATTTCGAAATGGCATGATGGTGCAGTTTTTCGTTAAAAAGTGTAAAAAATGTAGCATTTTTTTCCAGAAAAGAAATCAACATAAAAGCAGCAGGTTCCAACAAGATCATTAATTTCTTTTAAATGAAATGCTCTCCCCGAAAAGAAACTTTTCAAGGTCTCCCTTTAGTGCCGATGATCAAGAATACTCTTGTCAGTTAATAATAGTTAGCTCATATTTGAAAAGGTTCAATTGTATGAGTTTTCCAGAATTTTTCCCCATATTTACCATTTTTGTAACGTTTTTTCTGCACCTTTGAAAAAAAACACTCACTTTATTATTTAATTTTCTACAGAGCAGGTAGGTACAGAAGGGTACCGGAAACAGGTACGAATTTCTCTTTTATACAGGCCTGTTCTGTAAATCACGTAGTTTGAAATCGCGTGATTTTAAAAAATTATCTCCACTAATAGAAATATTTTTCCAGACATTTTTCAATATTGCTGTTATATGTAGCTTCATATGTCATATCCAGAAGAAAACTGCCGTATCGAATTTTAAGAACGTTTTCAGGACCATGATTTATTTTTGAATTCACGCGATTTCATCCCGACGTGATTTACAGAACAGGCCCGATAATTCAAAATTTTTTAAATGTGCCTTGGAATATTTATCATGTCTTTCTGAGATTTAAATTAAAAATTTTGAACAATTAGCATATAAAAATCTTAATTCAATATAAAATGTTCGTTAAAATTCTTACTACATGTTTCAGAATAGTTTTGATTACTTATTGCAAAAAAGGTACCAGAATTCAGTTGCTACTCTTTTTTAACTCCCAAAAGTGCATTTATAAAAACACCAAACAATATATGGGGATGTTTTTTGAGCAGCATTCCTCTGCGTATACTGGAATCTTTAGTGAACAATAATTCCAAAAATTCCGAAGTATGAGTAAAAAGAGTTAAAACTTATTACAAAAGTTGTGGCTCAAACGTGGCCAATTTTAGAGCATTACGAAGTTATGCTTTTGGCTGAAGTAGTTAACACTAAGCCTACGAAGCCCAAGATCGGGGGTTCGACTTCGGAGTCAGTCATGAATATGATATCGAATTTTTCCGATCTGCATTAATATTTTAAACTTTTTCGCCGACGAAACTAAATATTAATTGGCTGTAACAAATTCTCCTTGCCTGTTCGGCGATGTCGCAAGCTATCGTACGATCGAATAAATAACATTTAAAACATGTTTCTTCATTTGTCTCCTAAACACAATCCTCTTCCTTCTAGTTCTGGCACAATACGCTGTCTAGGTAGTGGGCATCACTTGAGTGATGGTCACACTGTGCAATGAATGGGAAAGTTGTACAGAAATTTAAACAGACTGGAAGCGTTATGATCAGACCTGTGCTTTGCGCAAATGTGCGCATTGCCGAAAATATCGAATCCATTTGCTGGAGAACCCTGAAGTGATTTCTCAAAAGCCATTTTATCCGAAGAAATTTTTTTCGTAGCCGTTAATTGAGGGCGCTATCACTGTATTATAACAGAGTTTGCTTTTTATACCCTCCAAAAAAATATGGAGGGTATATTTCGTTTGTAACGCAGCGAAATATATCTGAGACCTCATAAAGTATATATATTCTTGATCAGTGATGATATCTAGGACGATCTCAGCATGTCTGTCCGTCCGTCTGTGGAAATCACGATATAGTCCAAACGAAAAGAGCTAGACTCTTGAAATTTAGATAAATATATCTTGAAGGATAGTGCAGGTTAAGCTCGGAGATGGGCTAAATCGGCCAAGAGGGAAAACAGTTCTCCTAAGAAGAACTAAACCAACCCTAAAAACCAACAGAATTTTTAAATTTTTTTTGTAATTTCGTTGAGCAAATCATATGTTTTTATGTTAAACTTGGAGCCATAAAATAAAAAAATAAAATTTTTGGAACCCATTCAATGATCCTATAAAAAAAAAATATTTAAATTTTGTATATAATTATCCCAAACATTTATTTTAGAGTTTGATGATCAAGGTGAAATGTCTCCCCCACAGGCCTTGCCATAGCGACCCCGCCAAAATACAGTTTTTATACCCTCCAAAGAGAATTGGACTCCATAAAGTAAATATATTCTTGATTAGTGATGAAGACTAAGACGGTCTAGCAATGCCCATACGTCCGTCTGTGGAAAACATGATATTATCTATTTTTGAACGCCGCCCTCTTTAGTGGGCGTTGACGTACGATATTATATAAAGGAACTTTGTCCCACTAAGTTAGACATTTTAAATTTACTTACTAAATATTTGGAGGGTATTTAAGATTCACCCGTTTTTACTTGTTTTTTTTATAACACATTTTGCTTGGTTTGTTACTGAAAATTATGAGTTGCGCGATATGTGATTTAAGAAGACGGTGCCATGAGACAACAACGACGACTTTTTAAGTTTTGAAGATGCTCATTGGTCAAAGAACCAGTCAACGCGAATACTGCCTGGACATTGGAGCATTTAAAACACCACCTTGAGTGTGGGAAAAGTGATCGAAAACTACCTCAAAAGGTCCAACTGCGAGATCCTAACTTAAACTTAGTTAGCCCAAACTAGGAAACTTAATGGTTGTCTTGTCGTGGCATCTTCAGAGGACGTTTGCACCGGATTGGGGCCGTGGACGGCCGTGAATGTACGGCATGCTGGGAAGACACAGAGACGTTCTTTTTTTTCTTTTTTTAGGAGTAGGACCAGCGCTCAGGGGTGACCCCTACATGTGCAACGCATTGCGCCGGAAGTGAAAACGAGGGGATAGTATTGAGTGCACAGATGAGGAAAGATGAACAGTTTGAACCTTTTTAATTCGCCGGGCAATTTTTTGCTACAGGGCCGACGAAGGAGAATGCTGTTCCTGTGCTCTTTAGTACATGATTGTGTCAGTCGCTGCCACTTATGCCTTCAGGCTAACAACTAACACAATCATGCACTAATGCTGATCAGAAGAATTCGACACAATTTTCATCACTGAGGGAGGGATTGAACTCAGGATCCTCCGCTTCATAGTCTCGTGTTCTACTACTTCAGCCAACAGCACCCTCAGCACTTCATTTTCACTGACCCGATTTCGCCCAAATTAAATTCCGGTTCTTTGTGCATGACACTCTACCAGACGTAAAAAGGCTTACAGGTATTGACTTGAAGAAATGGAACTGCTACGTCAATGAGACAGAGAGCATGTCCAGGATATGACAGTCATGGCGTCTCTCTTCTGCCTCATCTAACCTAACCGGCATCAAAATCATCGCTTTATATTTGATTTATTTAATTTTACTTTTGACACCGAAAAATGGATAACCCGTTATGTGCCAAACTCCTCTTCAGTTTGAAATTTATTTAAATAAAAATATTTTTTATATCTTTATGGAAAAAGCTCTTTATTACTTATCAATAAACTTCTACAATAATGGTTTTAAATAGTCGTGCACGATCCAACAAATTGATAAACTCCAGCTACAGCTTAATTTAAAGACGTGCTCCTTTCGCAGCTGATTGACTTCGTTTGTATTAGTTGTGACATGATTTAAAAAATATTAAGTCCACAAAACGCATATAAAGGCTAATGGGAACCCAAATGGCTTCATTGTCCATGAGCGAAGCCAATCCAACTGTTTATGTTTTATTTAAGTTTTAATTTTTTTCGCAATGAAATATTTTGCACCTTTTCTTTTGCCTTGTAGGTTGTCATAAAGTTGTTCATTTGATGTTGTCATAAAAATTAAATAAGAACAACTAAAAAGTGGCTTAGTTCTGGCTCGAGCAACGCTTTTGTTTTAAATATACAATATATTTTTGGTTCATTAATATTGTGCGTATTAAAATAAATGTAAATAAGAAGATCATGTTAAAATGCGAAGGGGGGAATAAGCGCTGTGGATAATCTTCCAAAGGAATATAAATATAGTATATTTATTTATTTATTTTTTATGATTTTATTTCATTATTTAAAATATGTTAAGATCATTATCATGCACTAACTTGTCACATATTTTGGGAAAACGCCTAAAGATTTCGGACAGCAAACGAAAGATCTTAGCAATTGCCGCAAACGTCAAGAGACTGCTTATGAACCGAACTGTAAATTTCTTTTTTCCAAACTACACACATGCACGCTTAAGTAATGGAAGAGAAAAACTACTCAGAGTCATGAGTGATTAAGCTTCAAATTGCTGAAAGCTGTCGCTAGTGCATATTGTAAGAATTTGGCAAATCAAATAATTGAATACCCTAATTAACAGCTGAAATTCAATGTTCACTCTAAAATAAGATCAAAATGCGGAATTATGTATGTCTAGATGTCTGTGCAACACCTTAAATTTCAACAAAGTGGCTGTTGCTCAAAGGAGTTTTTCATAGAAGACGAAAAATTTCCCAGAATAAAATTTATCTTATTATCAAATGCACCATAATTGTTTTAAAATAATTTTACGCATTCTATGTACGTGTCTGTATGTTCCCTGCAGGAAATGTCCATAGTGAAACTTTGAAACTATACTGACTTACTGTTGACACGGTCACCAGTGACTACTGACTTGTAATACTCTAGATAATAGCATTTGCTATGGACATTTTTCAGGTGCGTGCCATTGAAAATCCACTATTGGTACTAGTGCTTCACTGGTACATTTTAGTAGAGATGTGCGTATGAGTACATAAAGCTCACGATCACGGATGGTCCCGAAACTAAAATTTTTTACGCACGCTATACTTAACCCTAGATAGATAAACATATTCTGACATACGTCAAAGATAATCATGCGTTAAATTGACGCATACTTTTCAAAGAGCACGTTTTCATTATTTTTAAATTAATTTGGAATCGAGTTATGTTAATTCTATATCTGCATAAAAATGAATCAAAAATATCAACAGCTTAAATATATTTATAAATGTTTATTATGAGAAAAATCAAGAACATTAAAACTTCATAAGTAGTCAACTAAGCAAAGAAATCATATTTGTTTGAAAACTTATAAGTAATCACGCGTCATTTTGACTTATATAGCGCGTATATTTAAAAATGGGTTATACGTACCGCAGCAACTGAGATGTCCAAAGGGCGCAGCGATGAATTCGCGCTATTTAAAAAGAAATTGCAACATTTTGGAAGGGAATGCGGAAATTTTACGCAGATTATCTTTCTAGGGTTAAGGCTCTCACGATCATGCATGCTCAATAAAGCATTAGTTTTAATCACGTACTTTCAAGCACGATGGTAAAAAAGTATTTTCCAAAATCGCCCTCGTAAAATTGTTCTCGTGTGTGAAAGTATTTATCGCCATAACACATATGTTCATTTATATGTTTCTCTGTTCTAAATCCATACATGTTTTCCTTGGTATTAAAAATTCCAAAGAAAAACTTCTGTTTTGAGTGCGTAAATATTATACGTATTAAAAATCACATACGGTTCTAAATTTTAGAATTCAATTTATAATCACGATTCACGTTATTTACGCGCGCATCTCTACATTTCAGTAATTCTAGTCTACGTTTTCGGTACTTTTTTGAAATAGATGTCAATAATGAAAATTCATAACTTTTTAACTATTTTAACTTTTTAGTTCTAATAAAAAAAAATTACGTACATTTTCTAGTTAAAATGAAAAAGTGGATCGTTTTGCTCAAAAAACTAGAAAATTTAAGAAAGTAGAAGAATATTAGAAAAAAAAAAATTAAAATACTAAAAAGCAATAATTCTTAAGTTTTTAATATTCAAACAAATTATCTTCAGTCATCCGCCGACCCATTGTTGACAATGTCGCCAAGCAGTAGAAAAAGTGGTGACTGGGGGACACTCCCCAGGTTTCCTTAAGACATGCCAGACATGTGTGTAAGTACATGGGATACACAAATATTAACTGAACACCACCAGTGTTGACTTCGTGTACACTGTCATTTAAATGAAAATTGTATAAATTATTTCTGGCCTAGAGATCGTTATCAAAGTCATAAGAGACATCTCATATGGCTTGCGGCAATATGAAAAAATTCTAAATGAGTTATTCAAAAGACTCACGGGGATGTTTTGTTAAACAGATTGTTCTATGACTACTTTTTCATTTTACTATTTTGGTTCTTCATCATTATGCATTTTGTGAATTGCCTTCCTGACTGCCACAAGTGGCTGAGAAATATTAGAAGGGTGTAGTAGACCTTGCCAGTGCGCCACTACATTAAATAAGTGTGTAAATAATTTAAAATGTTTGCAATATGGATGAGTTTTTTTTTTGCGTTTCGTTTTGTATTATTTTAAATATTGTAAAGCAACAACTCTGGATAAAGTTGACTTTAAGCAACATTTGCCCCGAGGTGTACGTTTAAAAAACGAGTGCAGATAATTATTCTATAGTTTACACTCACATGACAAACGTCTCTGTTTTTAAAATTACTGGGCCATTATCTTACCTGCAAATGAATGAAAAGAGATAATAATTATGGTTAATCGATTTTCGAAGTTTCTTAGTTTATGCTAAAGTTTGCTAATAATTACTATAAATTTCCTCTATTAGCAGGCTCAAGTTCAAATGCTATCGGGCCAAGATATCACGCAGTTAATCAAAGAAGCAGTAAATTATAAATTAAAGCGACAGAAATGATTAATTTATTTATTTCGTTATGCGTCAATGCTGCAAATGTTATGGAAATTCTCAACAATTGTTTAACTCATAGAAACTCGAATATCTAGTAACATGAACACCCAAGAAGAGGAACTTTTTTCTGTCCTTCACCATAAATAAATATGAATAAGGCAATATAAGTCAAATAAGCGATGTCCGTCTGTCTGTACGTGAAATCGAGAAAAATCAGAAACGGCAGAAACTGCGGGTTTAGATTGAAATGGTCCTAAAATTATGTGTTTTGCCAATCCGTCAAATTGAAAATACTATTTCAGAGCTGGAAAGTGTACACTTATTTTTCGTATGTAAAAATAACTTTTTACACCCTCCACAAATAAGTGAAAGGCTATATCTAGGTTTGTCATTCCGTGTGTAATTTCTTCGATATCAATATAGGACCCCATAAAGTATATATATTCTGGATCCTTATGAATAGCGATGACGATTGAGCGATGTCCGTCCGTCCCATGTGAAGATCGAAGAACTTACACACGGAATGACTAACATAGATATACCCTTTCACTTTTTTGCAAAGGGTATAAAAACTGTTGGGATATTCAACTCAGTAAACAAAATACTGATGAGTACTGATGATGAAAGTGTAGCGGGTATCGAAAACAGCTCTGCTGTGTAAATTGAATAATTGAAAACTCATGTCGACTTTTCTTTGTGCCTTGGAATATTTATCAGGTCTTTCTGAATTAAAAAAAAATTTCGAACAATTCGCGTATAAATCTTAATTAAATCTAAAAATTTTTGTAATTTGTCGGTAATTTGTTTACCATTTAAATGTGCGGCCACTCTTTTATTAGAAGACATATAATTTTAGACTCAAATATTGAAAACTTAAGTTTACGGAAAAATTACCTAATTTTCTACTTAAATAAAAATAATTGCTTGAATCTCAAAGGATATTCTAAATCCGTGATATACGAGTACAATAATGTTTGATTTGTTGAATAAAAGCAGGCGCCAAAATTTGGCATCTCTGTTAAGAACAGGAGTACGAGTATTTTATTTAATTTAGGATAGCAAATTTAGAATACAAATTATTTTTATCAAGATCGCTTAGCAGCAACTCGATGAGTTACATAAATTAAAATTTACTCTTGCTTATACTAATGAGAAAAATGTCGTCAAAGGAGATATTTTGGGTCAAATTTGTTACTATTGGTTTCTAATGTTATGCAGGGCTTGTCGCACTCATTGTACACAATTATGCGATTGTCAAACACAACAATTTTTCAACACAGTCATCTCTACAAAACAACTCTGCAATCGGCCTGATCTGATGGAATCAACGTAAAAATATCAATCAAACTGATAACTTCTTTCTTCCTCGAAGCCGGTTATCAACATACATCAATTTAAAAAGGTAAAATATTTCCATATCCTACACGTTGCTCAAAACGTGATACATTTTATGGAGTTCTCACGTTTATTTTTCCCCATTTACCATCCATTCCCGTCATCATGTGCACTCCTCCCTATAATCGTTATACTTCGTATGCAAGCATCGCATTTTCAAGGCAATTTTTTATGCCACAATATTTGATTGAATAATTTAATTTTTCTTCCTTTTTGCATTCATGTTGAATTTCCTCCTGATATTTTAACAATTGATCTGATGATAACTGACCCAATTGATCTTTTTTATCGTAAAATTAACAATGACGCATAAGTAATAATTTCCAAAAACCCAACATTATTGACTGATGCAGGCCAGAAAATAATCATCAAACAAGCAGATGAAATTCAAACTAATCAATGGTCCAATAGGCCACAGCAACAATAACAATAGCAATACCTGTAAGAAAGCAAAACTGTATTTAGCGTAACAAAATGTTAATCCCGACAAATTGAAAAAAAGAAAAGAAATTAATTTGAATTGAATGAAAAAATAATAAAAACGACATGCTGAAGGAATATCAAATTGAATTTCTAAAGATAATTATAATGAAAGTTTAAACATATTTTTTTTTTGTCTTCTGCTTTGTTTCAGGAAATCGCAACTAAAATAAAACATGAAAAATGATATGAAATGAAGCGCAATGCAACGACAAGACCAGAAACATATGAGACATCACATCAAACAGGGTCTAGCGCAATTTGCAGTTAGTTGTTGTTTGTTGTACCATCGGACACAAGTATTCTGAGGAATGCACGAATACAAACATTCACATACACGAGTACTTGAAACGAGTCTAAATATAGCAAGTCCAATTGGCTTACAAGATAACACCGCCCATTGCTCCATATAGCTCCTTAGCATTGTTGTAATACCTTCAGGTAGATGGATATATAAAACTAATTCAAAGTACGGATGCTTTAGCGAATATGGCCTAACACATTTGACCGACATCACAACGATTTAACAGAACATTATTGGTTATTCATACGTGGGATATTAATGTGACCAACTATATAAAATTATAAACAGGCATGTATTTGCGTCCGCGGATGTACATACATCGGACATAACTGAACGTACTTTACCTCCCACTGTGGTTTAAATTAAAAAAAAAAGTTGGAAAACGGTTGGCACTAAAGGCCATCCCTGCAACTTCTCAACAATGTTGAGCATAAAGCCATCGTAACGCTGTTTGTTGTGTTGTTCTATGCTTTTAAGCTCTTCGACCTCTACAGTCTAATAAGAGTAATTAAAACATGTAAAATTGCTATATTCGGCTGTGCCGAATCTTAAATACCCTTCACAGATGTATTTCTTCTTTCTTTCTAAAACTGATATAGGCTCTAATTCACCAAAAATTGAAACATTTTTGATTATTTTCATGTAAACAAAATTTTCCGTTCTACAGCCCTGGATTAAAATATTTTATTTTTAATAGCAATTGAAATCTTAGTGAAGTATAAAATAGTCTTCCTTAAAAAAATTAATATTATAAAAATTTTTGGTCACGTTTGTGGAAAAAATTTAATTGAATTGTCCAGCCCAGGGATCGAGATTTTGATATTTCAATTTCCTTCTTCCTGAATATTAAAATAGTTTTAGTTAGCCAAAAAAAAACGTCAGTTGTCTAGTTTAGGTACTTTTATGAGTAAAAAAAATTCAATTCCCCAACCCTGTTTTTGGTTTTTTTTACCAATGAAACTCTATATGAGGTATAAAATAGTATTACTTAACAAAAAATCAAAATTTGTAACCTTTTTCGTCACTTTCATGTACCACAAAATATATATCCGTTCTCCAACCCAGGATTAATTTTTTTCTTTTTTAGATTTTAAATAGCAAATCAATTCTTAGTGAAGTATAAAATAGTTTTACTTAACAAATAATTAAAATTTTTAACCTTTTTTAACACTTTCAGTACCCGAAATATATTTAAATTTTCCAGCGTTGGAATGAAAATTTCGATTTTGTTTTTCCCAATTTCTAAAACAGTTTTAATTAGCAAAAAAAACTTACTTTTAGTACCAACAAAAAATTCATTTCCCATTCCTGGAATAAAAATGTTGACTTTTTTAGTTTTTAATACAAATTTAATTCTTAAAAAAGTATCAAATCGGTTTAATCAACAAACAAAAAATTCGTTTTTACGAATTAATTTTGCGTCTACAAATAAGTGTAAGATTCCCAGCTCTTGAACCGTATTTTGGACTTCTCTGAATTTATGATAATTTCCAATCCACGAATGAATTATCTAGCAATTCTGTGAGCTTGGAAAACCGATTTCACGTACAGGCAGAACATCGCTTTTTATAAGGATCCAGAATATATATATACTTTGTGGGGTCTCATAATAATATTGAGGAAATTACACACGGAATGATAAACCTGCGAGTATATACCCTTTCACATCAGCAGTAGACTTCAACCCAATTCCAAAATAACATACATATATGCATTAAACACATTCACGACAGCAGGCTACCGACTACACGACTACAGAAATTGAATTCATGCGTTTATATGGGAAAAGTAGCACGGACAACAACCTGCCGTGTAGCCTTGAAAATAATCATTCCCATATCAACACATGTAATTTATTGCAGCAGTCGTGTAGTCGGTAGCTTCCTGTCGTGAATGTGTTAAATACAATAGACGTACTTAACCACCCAACAAAAAATGCATTGCAATAATATAATAAATTACAATTAAAAGGTCTAGTAAGAGTTTGATAAGACGCTATTGTTTTAATTTTCGAACTGCTATAACTTTTGATGAGTCAACCGATTCCCATGCGATTAGCGGTGGTTGATGAATAGACAACACTAATTAATCACTTTTTCGTTCACAAGACCTCACGAAAACATTAGCCGATTTTGACCTGATTGATGTGAAGAGTTGATTAGTTTGTGGAACAGATCGGCAAAGCTGTTTAAAAGTTATTCACAAACAAAAACACACACACATTTGAGAAGAATCGGTTCCAATTCAGAGGATATCTAATCTAGATAGAACTCCTCGAGGTTATAAGCGGTCATATACTTACATACGCACACACATGTACATACAAACATAGTGACACCCTCTCAGTGGTAGTCAGGGAAGATTCCTACGAATTTATATATGTGAAAACTCGATTTTCGGAAAACTTTAGTCCGATTTTTTAAAGATTCTCAATTTGCTTTAGCGGGAAATTAAAGCAATGGACCTCTCAAACTATTAAATGGATATCTAAGAAAACTGAAATGATTGGAAAGAATAACTCAGGCTTGCAGAATTATATATATTGAAAGTTGTCTTCTTAGGGCATGAAATACTGACGAATTTACAAAATCTTGTGAGCATTCGATTTTGATAAACAAAATAAACAATTGAAACTCGACATAAGTTTTTGTAATTTTTTAGTTTTAATTTTAAATAAACATTTTTAATATTTTACGTTAATTTTTTGAGCTTTCTAATTGTAACTAAGCATCTAAGTTTAATATGTAGCGTAATATTAAATTGCTGATTAGTAATTACACTAAATAAAGCTTTAAAATATCTTTAAACGTTGAGACACAGAAATGGTCAAAAGTCTAGACTGAAATTTTGCTAAAAAATCGTAAATTTTTTCGAAAAAATGCTTTCATTATTGAAAAATTTTAATTTATTTTCAAATATTAATTTAATTTATTACGTGCTGATGGGTACCCTACATTTAGCAGTGGTCGACAGTATATATTTGAAAATAGCTGTGTATGCGAAGAAGGATGTGTTAACAATCTATAAACAGGCCTTCAGTTACCAGGTATTACCTTAAATGAAGGCATCCTGGCTAAAAATGTAGCTTCAGAAAAAACACAATTTCATATTTTGAATAAATATAGCTAAAATTTTTAATTTTCTTCCGAAACATATACCGCAAGCTAAAAATGCTTTATTAAATTACGTATTGATAAATTATTTATTACATATTACAGCAAAAATCTTGAAAAACTGAAACCAAGCAAAGTCATGATAAATACTTTAGCAAACTCCTCACAATCAATTTCAATAGTGAGAAGCGATTTACTCAGTTTTTGTCGCAATTATTGAAATAATATTGGAGGATTAGAGAATGAAAATACTTGAGGTATCAGAGGTTGTATTGATGTGAACTGAGCGGGTATATCACACTTTATATGAGTATTTGGACATGAAAAAGTTGTATCAAAACAATGCACGAGGTCACTTCAGATTTTTCCAGATTTATTCCATTCTATTTTTCCAAACATAAAAAAGTGGCTGCTGGGTGGTGAGAGATTTGAGTCGAATGAAGGGGTCGTAACCCAAACAAACGCCTATTTTGAGCGTCTTGAGAAAACTTGTTACTTAGAAGAAATACAAATATTGAAAAATTGATCTGCAAGAGGAGGAAAAATAAAACGCATATTTGCTGAAAAAAATATGACTTATCTAAATAGTCACCGAGTTATCAAACCATTTGGTGTTCATATACGCAGCAATATTTAAATTATAACAATCAAGGCCATTATTGACACTAAATTTTCATATAAAAATTACAATCTACTTATTGGTATTTAAGAGATAATTGTTTTAATAATGAGTAAAATTTATAATACAACACGTCAGAAACGTGTTCAGTGAAAAGAAAAATAATAAATGAACAAGTTTTTACAACGAAAGTACTTATTGAACACACTTTGTTGAAATTTGACTAATCAAAAGCTGAAGTAGTAGAACACGAGACTATGAAGCGGAGGGTCCTGAGTTCAACCCCGCGCTGAGTCATGAATATTGATATGAATATTTATGATAAAAAACAACAAAATTTTCACAGAAAAAATTTAAACAATAGCCCAGTTCACAATCTCGAGCAAGTAGTCTAGCATCGTAGCATGAGCAAAATAATTGTTCTCTACACCAACAAAATACATTGAAAATGCTCTCAAATAGTCTCTCAATTTGCAAATGCTATAATGCCAGACCATTTGCACAGGATTGTGAATTGGGCTCAAATGTTGTTTGGGTCAAATGTAGTTGACCACAAAGACTCACAAAAGTAAACTTAATATTTCTTTATTGTTTGTGCCCAATGATTAATAATTTGGTACAAAATTATTGCTTCTAATATCATTTGGTACTCTTTTTCTTAGATTCATTTGACTAAACAACGCCAAAAGAAGACTCATGTTATGGCAGTTTGTAAATCACACAGACTCGCATTTTTGTATTATTTAGAAGAAAACAATCTGTATTAAATAAAAACTATTGTTTTTAATAACGTTTTGTTTAAAAATTATCTTTTTCACAAAATTTTCACAAAACTAAAATTTGTCTTTTTGGCGCCCAAAATAAATCTAACAAAAGCAGAAGGAGAATTTGACAGCTGATCGACATTTTCTGAAATAAGGCCACCTAGTATTCAATTCGCCTTGGGACAGATGGAGGAGAAACATAGATAGAAAGAATTGTTATTATTTTACATCCCCAGTGAATTTTACCGACGAAGGACTGTACTTTAATGCGCTCTGTAGTACATGATAGTCATGGTGCAATGATATAGAAAGTAGTCGCAAGAATATTTTATATAAGCCGAATTGTCAACCAGCAGATGAAGTAACACAAGAAAAGTAGCACGTGTTTTTTCTGTTCGCGCCTTTATTTGTAAACAAATCTGCCATGTTGTTTGTTAAAGGTTCATCTGAATGTTCATAACATAAACATTTGAAACTTCGTATCTTATAAAAAAAAAAAAAAATAGATGGCGCTTCGAGACCATCTAGTACAGGGGTCCTCAATGGGAGAAAATATTTAAGTATAATGTATTTGTGAATTTTTCATGTGTTAGTGACTGTTTTTTTAAGCAAGAGCGTACAAATAATGTTGCCAGACTACGTCATTTTTACGACTTTTTATGCCAAAAATAAAATGACATGATATACTTATAAAGTTTTCATTAATATGTATTTCTTACATTTAATTAATACAGGCGAACTTCCTTATAGTGAATAAATTATACACTCCACGCAATATTTGTAAGGCTAAAATTATTTAAATTTTTTTTCCGAATTTATTAATGTACATAATGTTGGAATATTTTGACTTATATATTGCCATTTTATCTGACATAAAAACATTGTGTTCCGTTTTTTCTGTTTAAAAATAACGTGATTTAAATATTAAATTTGAACGAAATATTTAAAAGACCAAGTCCAGGAAATTATAATAGAGGAGTAAAAAAATCTAAATATGAATGTGGAATCAAAACATTTTGCTTCTTACTTTTAATTAAGAGAAAAAACATATTTAATAAAAAAAGACTTACAAATCAAAAAATTAGCTTTCAAGTCAATTCATCTATTAAAATGTTTGTAATTTTGAAAAAATTCTATATAAGGACGCTACTAGACGTTGAAACTCGTACTTCTAGCAATATAATTCGTAAAATATTAGTAATAGGTGATAGCTACATTAAAGTTAATTAAAAAATCTAAATAATAATAATCGGCAATGTAACTTCTGAGATATAGAGCCTCGGAAAAAAGAGCTTTATGTACCCTCTTCTCCCCATAAAACTTTTTGCAATAAAAAAATTTATAGGAACAAAAATATTAAACAGAAGCAATTTCTTATTTTACGTATACTTCAAATTGAACTTACTCATTGTTTTTAAATATTTTTGTCAAAATAACACCGTTTTATATGAAAAATTGAAAGCATTTTTTAATTCTGCAGAAATGTTGAGGTATTTTTCATAAAAATACTGTAATAATTTCACATTAACGATTTGAAAAAGTAATATGAAGATTTTGATGTTTATTCTCCAAAACTTGGCGATATTGCATTTATTTTGTCTGGCAACTATGTGAACAAGAAAGAACATTTAAAGGTGTTGCCGTTGATCACAAAATCAAATTGATAATAATATAAGAAGGCAAAATTAGTTTTCACTTTTATGTATAAATGTGTGAAATTGATTTTTGTTTCTATAGCCTATATTCTATTCACAATTTCGACCGAAATGCTATCAAAGCCCAAATAAAAAGTATTTAGTCGAAATAAGCGTGGAAAAATTTGGAAAACTAGTTTACTATGAAAAACACGTGAAATTTTTCTGAACACAATTTTGCTAAATATTTTTCGAAAATTTAAACAGAGTACCGTCCTTATCGCTGTGAGCCCTTGTATGTAGTATAATTTTTTGGCCTCCTAAGCGCACACAAAAATTTTATTTAATTGACTGTTAAAGTTCGACGAGGCAAGTCGCATGTTTTTTATGAAAAAAAAATTTACTGCAAAATTAAACAAAATTTGTATTTTAATAGGCTTATATTAAAATATTCTATTATAGACAATACTATCTTCCAATGGAGATATAAAATATTATAAAACCATTTTTGTATCATACAAAATTACTAAAAATCATAATATATATAAATTCATCCATCCAAGAATACAAAAAATCGAACGATGGCAACGCGGGTTGAAAATTTAGTCATGCATTTGTTGTTGTCTATGAATAAAATTTTTATTTTCTCTTCTCTCATTGATGTGAATTTCGTTACTGTTCGTGTTGCGTTTGTGAATACGTGTAAAAAATCCGATTGGCACTCGTATCTGGAGTGTAATGGCTGAGGAGCCCTGATCTAGTATATGATTGTACCGTGATGATAATGTTCAAACATAATTGTTTTGCAATCAATTTTCGGCACTCAATCCCTCAACAATTTTACCACACTTTAATGTAATTTCATACATTTTGTAAACAGAACCAGAAAAAAATATGGAAAACGCTTGACCGCTAGAAACGGTGTTGTTTTAATTTTAAAACTGCTATAACCTTCGAATGGGTCAGCCCATTCGTACGTGGTAAGCGGTGATTGATGTAGTTCTTCTTTACCTATCAAAGAATCTAGAACACTAAATGACAACATTTATAATTTCGGAAAAATCCATTTCGAATTTTTCGTTCATGATATCTCATGAACAAGTGAAGTGATTTTGACCCGGTTTATAGTGCTTGACGTGGTTTCTGATTATGAAGAGCTGAAGTTTTTGAAACCGATCGCCAAAACCGTTTTAAATTATTCTGCAAATAAGTTTTGAAAAATAATGTAGTATTTCCGAAAGTGGAACGGTTCGAACCGGTTCCGATTCACAGAAAGCCTCAGTCTGAAGTAAGCAGGTCACATTCTTACACACACATTCATACACACACATACATTCATACACTCAAACACAGACATAGTGACGGCTTCTCAGGAGTATGCTTTCTAGGAAGTCAAAACGTCGAGATCTTTTGAAAACTTGATTTCTTTTTTCAAAACGCGGTAAAACTAGTAACTTTCTAAAAATTTTAAATTTTCTTAGCGGGAAACTAAAAACATCAGAGAGCTTTTGAAGTTTCTGGTGTCGATTTCTCCGACGGCGTTTTTGCCCGAAGTTGCGGACTCATTCTGATTAAACATATGCTCGTAGTGTCAATCGTTTTTAGGACTGTAACAGTGCCCTTCGTCGTTCAGGCAGGCCGACAACAATTAATAAAAACAGCACTGATTAAGAAATCGAACCCTTAGTCAACACATTAACTTCTTTAAGAAAGCAAACAATATTTTCCATGTTTTAAATCATATTTTCGACATTTTTAGGAAATATTTTGGATTGTTGTTCTTACTGCTTCCTTGCATTTGAATCATATTTCCGATATTTCGACTTGCTTATGTAAACTTTTATGGTGTGAACCAATCGATTAAACATGTTATAGTTTAAGCCTATAGTGCAGGGTACAAAAATAGAAAAAAGCTGCAAAATCGAACGGATGATGTAGTAGAAATTAAAGACATTATACTATTGGCCAAAGATGGCAAGAGAAGAGAAGAAGACCCACCAGTTCGTGTTTTTATTTGAAGTTTAACACCAAACATACGAGTACAACAACAATATGTTACATACATACGACGAGTACATGTTGTAAGTTGGCTTTTACACTGGCACTTGGCTCACATAAGACGAGTCATGATCATGATAATCATCATTACATTTTGATTTTTTTGTATTTCGCAAATATTTTCCCTAAGTGTTTTAGATTATTCGCATATAGTTTAGCAATGCTGCTACAGGATGATGATATACACTTTGGCAAATAACCGATTATTTCTGATTCTGAAAGCAAAGATCAACACAAACTGAAGAGAATGTCAATTTTGACTTTTTGAGCTGAAATTTAAGTGAATTATCGACGTCTGTGAATTAAAAAAAAACTAAAATTTATGAAAAACTCATCCAGTTTGCATTAATAATGACATCTTCAAAATATTAACACTTGTGTTATGAATTATCTTCCAAGTGTCAGGTGATCAGGTCAAAATCTGGAACTTAAATAATAAAATCGGAGTATTTGACGCTGCAGGATTTGCTCATAAAGAAATATTTGCTCATAAAGAAATATTAAACATTTTCCGAAATATTTATAAAAAAATAATATTGATCTTGAAAATATATTTGAGTGAATTTTTTATAAAAATTATGTTTTAAATTATAGCTCAAGCATCCATTATTTTAATGTTATTCCTTTCCCTTAAATATGGCCGTTTACTTTTAAAATGCCATATAATTAATTATAAAGTCCAATTACGAATACAAACTGCGTGAGAAAATTTTAATTTTTCCCATTTCTCCTATTCTGAATTAAAATGTTCCTCTTATTTCTCCTGAAGAAGGCCTCAACAATATGCGGTCCCAAACTTATACAAAGAAGTCCGACCCACGATACCACAATCGGAAATTTATGATGACGGCAGCACATACATACAAACCTGTGGCGTCATGGCTTCTGGCGAGTATCATCGCTTTACGCTCTGCAAGGCATACAGGATTCCGTGGTATTAGTTTAGGTTACTGGACAAGCACCGAATGCAAGGCAATATATATTTTTAATTTCTCTATTGAAGTTGGCTCTGTGGGCAACCTTAGGTACCTGTACACCTTCTTACCAAACTGCCGTAGACGAGCCTGTTTCCTTCCTTTATTCTTACATGCATTTCCATTACCGTGTTACTTCAGAGATTGTAGAGTAAAATATAAGTTTTAGGAGTAGAATGGCGCGTAAAAGGCACGGCTCTAAAAATTATTTTATAAATTTAGGCAAATTACTTGTAGAAATTAAAATAGAACTACAAATTAATTTACTTATTCCCCGGTTCATTACTACAGCAAGATTATTTCTCGGGAGGAGGAAAATGTAGAGAAAGGAAGAATTCCAAATTCCCATCTACTTAAAAAATTAAACATATTTTTCTTTCACTTCAACTTTGTTGAAATATTTCTCATGCTACGTACGAATGTTTGTATGTGTATCTACACAGGATATTCGATTAATCGGCCAGCTATACTATCAATTAGCAAGCAAAAAGAAAACAAATGTGTTTCTAAACTTCACTAATAGTTGATTTAAACACTAGATACAATCATGTTTATAACGCAAAAAGACAATAAAAGCAACACCTCTTGGTATTTAAACGTGCTCTTCAGCATATCTACGGTTGCAATCGAATGCATATATGAATACATAAACAACCACATAAACAATAATATCGATCTTAGATTAAGTGGTAGCAGTTCCTTCTAAAGTCGAAGTAATCGAAATAGGGACATTCTAAATTTTTATTTTTTTTTAAGATAAACATTCTAGGGACTTGTTAAATAAATATCCTTAAATTAGGCAGCCGCTGAACAGATTAAGTTAATTTTTTCACATTTTTTCAATCCTACTTGGGCAGTGCATTGTGCCAGAACTATGAAAGGAGGGGATTGTGTTGAGTAAGGGAGATTTAAAGAATTTTTGTAATAATTTTATTTTTTACTTCGCCATCTAATACCGAAGAATTCTTTGCAATATAATTGTGTCAAGTCAAGCCATCCATTCTATGCATATGAGTTTCATGCTTTCAAATTACATGCAAAGTTTCTCTTCCTTTCATAAAAAAAACACAGAGAAGAACGTAATCCACGTCACAAACCTTTCATCAACACACATGCCACGGATACAAAAGTAGAAAGTAAACGTACTTTATGCGTTCTATGCTTGCTCAGACATGCATTTTTAATGGAGTCAATATTCACTTTATTGACATAATTATCTTCCTGTTCACATGCACAAACTTTAGTCAATTCAATTAACGTATGGCAACTAAACATTTTTCATGAGGACCTCAAGTTCACATCTGTGATCTTTTTTTTTATTGTTAATTCCTTAATTAATAATAAATTTAATATTAATTACTTAACTTCAACATGGCTCGATATATTTTGTTTACGCTATCTTTTTTAATTTTGTCACATTTAGGGTGCTAAGTCTCGACTAACTTTGTTCAGTGAGTTGTGTTTTGCTCACTAAACACACTTTTTAGCAGTTCTGCATTTGTAATTTTACTCGATTTTATAAAAATGAAGCGTTAATTGAGCAATTACTTAATTAAAATTGTATATGGTTAATTGAGCTCAATAATGGCATTAATTGAGAAAAACTTATTTAAGGTGCGTATCTTAAAACCGCGTAACTTGTCACATACAATTGCATTGAACCTATTTTTTAAGAGATATATGAAACTTATGGAACGAATTGTATGGACTTACAGATGTATACAAATTCAATATCATAATCACTAGTGACCATGGAATCGAACACAGTATCAATGGCTTCGTAATCTACTACTTTAGCCAGCAGCATTCTTAATAGATAAGCGATATAGTGACATTTGCCCAGGCAATTTCTTTTACAACCGTTTGTGTAAGTGCTGCTATAAAAAAACAACGATTGAACTGCGCTGGAAAATTTTATTCTTACTTTAATTAAATAGAATTTCCATCCCACTTTCCAAAATATTCAACACAGTTACAAATATGTATGTCGAATGTTCTTGGCTGTATTCGAACTGAAAATAATAAATAGTTACTACGACCTTTCCTTTTATTATCTGGTATATAATTCCATGTATTTATTCTTTTTAACCTGGTTTCAGGCGTATGATTTACACGGTCTATTCGATTAGTTCCATTTTTTAATATTTTGTTCAATAAATCTAGCCGCATAACATCAACGGTAGCTTGAATATTCCTCCTTATTTCGTAACTATTTGTCAACGTCACGTCAAGCGAATATCAAAATTAGGACACTCACATAATCCTTGTGGGTAACAATTAACAACTTCTGACAGCATGTGACTACTTTCTAGAGTCTTGGATATAACAAACTGTTGTTAGAAATTGTCAACTGGAAAAAGCAATAAGTACACAAGTAATATATTTTTGACGTTATATTGACGTAACGTTGACGAATAGTTACGGAAAAAGAGGGATTGTCTTTCAATGCGTCAACAGTAGCTGGTTTGTAGGCATAACCAATGACCCCATAAAAGTGATCTAAAAGCGTAAATTCTAACCAACGTGAAGCCAATGAACGGAACTACTTCCGGAAATAAAGTTGTCTCGTTGCAGCCAAAAGTCGTTAATGTTTAGCTGATTGATTTCTGAAAAAAAAACTTTAATCAGAATGGTTCGTCATCACCGCAACCATAAAGTTTAAAAAGTTTTTAAGTTCTTAATTCTCAATCAAGTTGTGATAAAAAGATTTGCTTAGATTGGAGTCCTCCTAGTTTTTGTCGATTCAATCTTTAGCCGTTCTAATGAAAAATATAACTAAAACAAAGAGAAAAAAAATTCATAGATATTTATTTAGATATTAAGTCAAGTCTAGTACGTCTTTTTGTGGAAAAAAGAAAGAGTAGACGTCCATGATCTTTAAATCTAATAACCACTTGAACAAATATTTTTTCCCTGTGATCTTCTTTTAACAGAAATTTTGTAAATGGAACAAAATATATGAGTGCCTTCCTACGTTAGCAATAAACTTGACTGCTTTATTGGGTGAAAATATAAATTCAGTTGTACTGAAACGTTAATACTCTACAATTAGAAGCGTAACCAGTCTAATGAATGATGTTGCTTTTTTCAGCTGAAACAAAAAATAATGTTGTTGAGCACTCAGTTTTTCTTGCAACTTTTTTATATATTTTACAGAAGATTATTGCTTTTTAATTTTTTGTTTTTCTTTCAAACCATGTAGACGGCTCCAAGAGTTTTAATTGAGTTGCAGGTTAGGATTATCAGCGTACCACAAAGCATTTTTTTGCCAGACCACTTTTTCATCATAATGTCTGATAAAATACTTAAGGTGTGCTTTATTAAAATAAAATATATCCAACTAAATTAATATTATTATTATTAGTCAAAGATAAAAGCACAATTTATTTATTTTTCCTGGCTAATTATGTGAAAATCGCTTACTAAGTTGATTAATCATATTTTAAATATCTTCTCTTCAGACTGTCTGTGAAATACAACACCCAGCACTTGGGTTTTTGGCAGCAGTATTAAGTTTGTATTAAAGGCAATTGGGTCATGGAAACTAATGAAGCAGAAAAGAACCAGACACTAAGAAGTGCGATTGGCAGCATATACTGACGTTGGGGAAACTCAAGCTTCTAAATGATAAAAAAACTGCCACACAGTGGAGCAAAAAAAAAGTAAAGAGACGATTTTGTAGTAGGTATGGAACTTTTACCCTGCAGGTAAAATGTTGCATGTTGTGAATACGTGTTAACCACCAATACATTGAAATAAAGCTCTAAACGGTTAGGCGACAGGAGACTACACGGCAAGAGGACATCAAATACAGTGGGTTTTAATTGTCGTCGTGTAGTCAACTACTGAATTATTTTGAAAGCCACCAAAATAATTATGATGAGTAGCTGTTTATTGTAGACTTGTGTCAAACCCGTTCATTCGCTCGATCAAACCCATTTAAATTACATTGGTTTGATCGGAAGTTCTTGTCAAAAAGGGACGAATGAACGAGTTCGACACAAATCCAGTTTGTTTGTATGTAGAGTAATGGTACATAAATAAACCTCAGTTTGAAAGCAAATCATGTCTGTTTCTTGCCAATAGAGTTTAATTTTTTTGTTTGGTCAAATACAATAAAACATTTTCAAATTCACATTTATTTCATAAATTTTTACTGTACTGAATTCTCTCGTTGTCGCTATATGCAAATAGAAATTAGTTTAACTAGAACATCAGCACGGACAAACACATGCTCTGAAGCAGTCTCTTATAGGCACATGTATTCTATTTTTGGCAGGTTGTAGTCAGTAGGTTTTGGTTTTTAATACCAATTTATTTCTTCCTGATATATAAAGTAGGTATAATTCATCATTAAAATCAAAAATAACAAATAATATGGTTACTTTTATGAATCAGAAAATGTCGATTTTCCAACCCGGGAACCGAATTTTTAGTTTTTAAAATTTTTAATACCAATTTAATATTTAGCGAAGTATAAAAAAACCCAAAATTGGGAACTTATATGGTTACTTTTATGTACCGAAAAATTTCGATTTTCCAACCCTGGAAGCAAATTTTTATTTCTTTACCAATGCAATTCTTAGTGAGATGTAACAAAGTTTTACTTGACAAAAAATTAAAATTTTTAAACTTTTTGGTCACTTTCATGTACCATAATATATTTCATTTGTCCAACCCTGGAGTCGAACTTTTGATTTTTTAAGATTTTAATACCAATTTTGTTCTTCCTGAATTATAAAAAAAACAACGTCAATTGCCTTTTTGGTTACTTTTAGGCAGAACAAATTTTTCAAATTCCCAACCCTGGAAACGAAATTTTAATTTTTTTACCAATGCTACTCTTAATGAGGCATGAAATAGTATTAGTTAAGAAAAACTTAATATTTGTAACCATTTTGGTCACTTTCATGTACTACAACATATTGCAGTTATTCAACTCTTTAATCTAAATTTTAATTTTTTTTTAATTTTTGATACTAATTTTGTTTTTCCTGAATTAAAATATAGTTTTAATTAGTAAATAAACGACGTTAGTTGTCTTTTTGGTTACTTTTATGTATAAAAAATTTAAATTTCCCATTTCTGGAAGCGAAATTAAATTTTTTTTACCAATGCTAGTCTTCATTAGGTATAAAGTCGTTTTATTCAAATATAACAAATGATATGGTTATTTTTATAAATCAGAAAATGCCAATATTCCAACCCTGAAATTGGATTTTTAAATTTTTTGGTTTTTAATATCAATTTAACTCTTCCCGAAGTATAAAAAGGATTTCATCCATAAAAATCCAAAATTAGGAACTTATATGGCTAATTTTATGTACTAAGAAATTTCGATTTTCCAACCCTGGAACCGATTTTTTAATTTAAAAATCTTTAATACATAGCGAAGTATAAAATATGTTTAATTCACTGAAAAAAACAAAATTGGGAATTTATGTGGGTACTTTTATGTACCAAAAATATTTCGATTTTCCAACTCTGGATTTCTTTTTTTACCAATGTAATTCTTAGTGAGGTGTAACATAGTTTTACTTGACAAACAAATTTAAATTTTTAAGCTTTTTGGTCACATGAATACCACAAAATATTTCATTTGTCCAACCCTGGAGTCGAAATTTTGATTTTTTAAGACTTTAATACAAATTTTATTCATCTAGAATTATAAAACAGTTTTAATTAGCAAAAAAAACAACGTCAATTGCCTTTTTGGTTACTTTTATGCAGAAAAAATATTTCAATTTCCCAACCCTGGAAACGAAATTTTAATATTTTTTTACCAATGCAACTCTTAATGAGGCATGAAATAGTTTTATTTAAGAAAAACTTAATATTTGTAACCATTTTAGTCACTTTCATGTACTACAAAATTTTGCAGTTATCCACCTCTGGAATCTAAATTTTGATTTTTTTTTTAATTTTTTATACCAATTTTGTTTTTACTGAACTAAAAAATAGTTTTAATTAGAAAAAAACCGACGTTAGTTGCCTTTTTGGTTACATTTTGTACAAAAAAATATATAAATTTCCCAGTCCTGGAAGCGAAATTTTAATTTTTTTTACCAATCCTAGTCTTCATTAGGTATAAAGTCGTTTTAATTAAGAAAAACTTAAAATTTGCAACCATTTTGGTTACTTTCATGTACTACAATATATTGCATGTACCAAAAAAAACTTTAAACATCCCTGGAAATGAAACTTTAAGTTTTTTTACCAATGCAACTCTTCATGAGGTATAAAGTAGTATTATTTAAGAAAAATTTTAAATTTTGAACCATTTTGGTCACCTTTATGAGCTATAAAAAATTGCACTTGTCAAACCCTGGATTCGAAATTTTGATTTTTTTTTTACATTTTTTATACCAATTTTGTTCTTCCTAAAATATAAAGTAGTTTTAGCAAAAATAAAAAAACAACGTCAATTGCCTTTTTGGTTACTTTTATGTGTAAAAAAATTTTCAATTTCCCAGCCCTGGAATCGAAATTTCAATTTTTAAAATATTTTTTATCAATGCAAATCTACATGAGGTATAAAGTAGTTTTGTTTAAGATAAACTCAAATTTTGCAACCATTTTGGTTTTACATGTACTACAAAATATTGCATGCACCAAAAAAAATTTCATTTTCCCAACCCTGGAAGGGAAATTTTAAATTTTTGTTTTTTTTTTCATCAGTGCAACGCTTCATGAGGCATAAAGTAATTTTTTAAAGAAAAATTTCAAATTTTTAACCATTTTGGTCACTTTCACGTACTATTAAATATTGCACTTGTCCATCCCTGGGTTCTAAATTTTATTTTTGATACCAATTTTGTTCTTCCTAAATTATAAGACAGTTTTCGTTAGCAAAAAAAGAACAACAACAACATCAGTTGCCTGTTTGATTACTTTCACGTATAAAAAATATGCAATATCCCACCCCTGGAAGGAAAATTTGAATTAAAAATCTTTTTTTTTTTGGCCAGTGCAAATCTTCATGACGTATAAAGAGGCTTTGTTAAAGAAAACCTTAAAATTGTTTACAAAGTTAGTTACTACATGTACTGCAAAATACGGAATAGGCCGAAAAAAATTTTTATTTCCCATCCCTGGAAAAAAAATTACATTTTTTTTTTAGTTTTTAATAGACCACTGACGCTTCCCAAAGCACGAAATAGGTTTAATTTACAAACATTAAAAAAAATTGATTTTTGGTATAAATTTTGCGTCGAGAAATAGGTGTAAGCTTCCCAGCTCTGGAACCATACTTCGGGTCTTTCGGAATTTCGATAGCACTCTATTTAAGTTCATTTCCAATCCAACGGTCCAAGAACGAAGTCTCTAGTTCTTATGGGGGCTTGGGAAACCCTCATATCGCTCATCGTCATCACTATTCATAAAGATCCAGAATATATATATATATATATATATATATATATATATATATATATATATATATATATATATATATATATATACCTTATTGGGTCCCATGTGAATATCGAAGAAATTACACACGGAATGACAAACCTATATATATACCCTTTCACTTTTTTGTGAAGTTTATAAATATATGATTGTCGAGTACTAAAAAACAAATCTGGAAGATTGTATTAAAATGATTTAAGCGCATTATTAGTTATTAACTATTTATTTAATTGTAATGAAAATTCATAAGCCATGCAGCATGCACGTTCATGCCTGATGTTATACGATGCTTTGTGGTAAAATATTTCTTGTTTGGAATTCCCGTACATTCGGGCATTTTTTCTGAGAGAAATTTCAATTAATTCTCCTTTTATCGAACTTTACCCAAAAAAAAGTAAGGGATCCCACCTTATATGAGCTATTAATGCCTGAGTTGCCAAATTTTAGCATTGCAAAATTACAGAGAATCAAATTATGAAAATAAAATTTTCTCAAAATAAACAATAAATTTATACTAGAAATCATTTTACATTTGATCTTATTTTTAAAATTAAAATAAAATCGTTATAATTGCATCACTATTTTTACTTTGAACAATCTACCAACATGCAAGTGGTCACAATACGCACAAGCATATGACAGGGTTAGTAAAAAAAATAAATGTCATTGTTTTGAGTTTTTTGCGCTTGCACTTGCATTTGTAACCGGTACTTTAAAGGATCGATGGATTTTCGAGAAAATTCAAATAATTGTAGAGGAGCATTTAAGTAAAAACGCGCACATTTGTACACGCTAAACTTGTCTTCATTTACGTATATGAAATTGGTTTCGCTTATTATTTCGCAGAAGTTTTAACAGATTACGATAGCACATGATGCATATCTGATGCAACTGCAAGGTCATGGAAATAAAAATGATTTATTTTGAAACTAAAGATGCTTTGAATATGAAAAGTTTTCTCTGAAGAAAAAGTTTCAGTAAGATGCACGTTTTCATTTTAGAATAGAAACTCTTGTATTTAAAGCGGTTGACCTTAAAAGCCATCGCTGCAACTTCCCGCTAATTTTAACAGCTAAAAATTTTAGTATTTCAATTTTAAAACGTGGCAAGCTTTGATTTATGTAGTTCTTCGATAACACTAATTGATCAAATATATAATTTCAGAGTTTCTTTTTTAAATCAATCTTTTCGCGTTTTTTGTTTCGAACGCATAACCGATTTCGATGGTTGGACAAGTGCAATATTTTATAGGTGACCAAAATGGTTCAAAATTGTAATTTTTTTTTAAATAACACTACTTTATACCTCATGAAAAATTGCATTGGTAAAAAAAAAGAAAAAAATTAAAATTTCACTTTCAGGGTTGGCCAAATGAAATATTTGATGGTACATGAAAGTGACCAAAAAGTTTAAAAATTTTAATTTCTTGTCAAGTAAAACTATGTTACACCTCACTAAGAATTGCATTTGTAAAAAATATAAAAATTCGTTTCCAGAGTTGGAAAATCGAAATATTTTTGGTACATAAAAGTACCCACATAAATTCCAAATTTTGTGTTTTTAGTGAATTAAACCTATTTTATATTTCAGAAAATATTAAATTAGTATTAAAAAATTAAAAATTCGGTTCCGGGGTTGGAAAATCGAAATTTTTTGGTACATACATTTGGTACCCACGTAAATTCCCAATTTTGGTTTTTTTTCAGTGAATTAAAAATATTTTATACTTCGCTAAGAATTAAATTGGTGTTAAAAATTTTAAAAATTAAAAATTCGGTTCTAGGGTTGGAGAATCGAAATTTTTTAGTACATAAAATTAGCCATATAAGTTCCTAATTTTGGTTTTTTGTGGATGAAATCTTTTTTATACTTCGGGAAGAGTTAAATTGGTATTAAAAAAAAAAAAATAAAAATCCAATTTCAGGGTTGGAATATCGACATTTTCTGATTCATAAAAGCAGCCATTTTATTTGTTATTTTTCATTCTTATGATGAATTATACCTACTTTATATATCAGGAAGAAATAAATTGGTATCAAAAATCAAAAAAAAAATCTACAAAACGATTCTACGATTGGACAATTAGAACTTTTTGGCGTACATGAAACGGATTTTTTCTTTTTGTTTGTAAATTAAACATATTTAATATTTTTGAAAGACATCCAGAGGTATTAGAGATAAGAAAAGTCAAAAGCAACTTTTATTAACTTTTTATTATTATTTTTTTTAATGTAATTTGTCAAGCTTAAAATAATTCTTCTACTCAATGGCATAATTAATTAACCGAAGTATTAATTATTTATGTCTTTTGTAAAACTAAATTGTTCAGACTTATATGTTTTGAATTTACAAAGTCATTGAATTTCTTCACTAGCAATGAAATTTTGTTTGTGCTGTGCATATGAAAAAAATAATTGTCTATCGGTGATTAAGTCCTTTGTATCTTTATCTAAAATTAATACAAGTCATAAGCTGGCCAAAATTTTAGCACAAAGTTTGTTAACATGAAAATGTGAAACAAAACAAACAAAACATTAGCCCAGCAAACATTTTCGGAGTTTCCGTAATGGCTAGTAAATTTTTAATTTGCTGGAAAGTAATGGACACAACGTTGATTTATATACGAATGACTTACTGTCAATTAATCTAATAAGCAAATACTTATAGGGTGCTTAAATTGTAAGGGCCGATGTTAAATGTGAACCACACCTAAACGTCAAGTTTTTTTCTGCATTTCATTTGAAATTTCTCAATTTCAGACTAACTCAATTTGAACCATGGAAAGATACACAATCGAGCAACACGTTAACGTTATCCAATCTTATTTGAAAGTGGGCGTTCAAATCAAAATGCATATCATGCACTTCGTAATTTTTTCGGTCAATTTAATGAGGCACATTTTCCCCTCAGTGGATTCCTCAATAAACAGAATTGCCGTATTTGGCGAAAAACGAATGCACCCACTGTGGGTGACTGTTTGGTGCGATTTATGGGCTGGCGACATCACCAGGTCGTATTTTCTTTAAAATGAGGCCGGTCAGGCAGTTACTGTGAATGGTGTTCGCTATCGTGAGATGATAACGAACTTTTTATGGCCCGAATCGGAAGATATGGATGTGGACGATATGTGGTTTCAACAGGACGGTGCCACTTGCCACACATTTCACGAAACAATGGCTCTTTTGTGCGACAAATTCAATGGCCGTGTTGTGTCACGTGGTGGCGATGTCAATTGGCTGCCAAGATCGTGTGATTTGACACCGTTGGACTTTTTTTTGGGCTATTTAAAAGACGTTGATAAGCCAACAACAATTCAAGAGCTAATGGATGAGATAAGTCGGCACATTAACGCCCTAGAACCCCAATTATGCCTCAGCGTCATCTTTTTGGCCGATAGTTTGTTTCGGGCAGAAAAGTAATTTATAAATATCATAGCATGGTGTACTTTTGTGCAATGTTTTGGCGAAAGTAAAATGGAGGCTGTAGATATTTCTAAGGCATTTCGACGATTACTGGAAATTTCATAGTTTCCTACACTGTTTGCCCAAACATTTCCGAGGTATTTCGATAAATGGTCGATATATGAAAAAATCGTCAAAATGATTATGAATAATCAGAATGACAATAAATGGTCAAGTATGGCAACCGTGTTCATACCGATTTCCAGAAAGTATTAACACAAAGTTTGTACACAGTTCTGTTGCGGTATTAAGACCGTGTACATATAGAAGCATTTTGACAGCGATGCTCCTCCTGTCCTTTCTCTTGTGGTGTTGCTTAAACTAGACGACGAAATTTATAAATGATATCCATTATGAATGTTTTTATACACTTCACTGAAAATGGTGAAATGGTATATACAAGTATATCCGACCCCATAAAAAAATACAGGGTAGGCCATTTGAAGCTTTAAATTTGAACTATTTTTGTTGTTGTTGTTGTTTGATGACAAAGTAAATTTGCAAAGTATTTGGTGCACAGATGCCGACGGGGTGACTTAGACCATATGCCGGCGATGTTATTAACACGTATTTTTTTCCGTTACTGTCACTGACTGTACACGACCTATGCCTTCACATGTGAACTATTTTTATTTTCAAGTTTATGTTTGTCATTTGCGAAATTGGGGAATATTAAAAACTTACTTCCAAATTAGTGAGTATTTAACGCAAACTGTAAGAAATTTACGTGGAAAATTTTCAACATGTAATCGGCCTTCAGTTCAATTTCTGAAGCGAATTCACGAAATTGGATCGTTATTGGACAAATCATTCGAAAACATTCGTGCTGTGACTGAGAATGTGCAAGAACATCCATTAACATCAACTCGTCATGGTTCTCAGGAACTGAACATTTCTCGCACTTCTTTGAGGAGAATTTTGCATAAAGAAAAATTGGGTTGATCGGATGAGGTACTGCCGAGCCAGTCGTGATAGTCATATGAATGATACTGTGTTCCATTCCTAAGTGACAATTTTCAACTTTTCTATAAAATCAGAAATAAGAAAAAATAATCAGTACCATTTTTATCGCCGATTCTGTAATGCCATGCGAGTGAAAAACTGAACATGCATTTGTATGTTATTTACGTTGAAATGCGAAATCAATTCCTTTGGCAATCGCCTGTCTTTCTGTACGTGAAATTGGATTTCCGAAGCGCCCAGAAAAGCTAGAGATTTTGGGTTTGCATTGGTGTATTGGCAATAGTCCTAAATAGATTGCTATACACCTCCAGAGCTGGAAAACTTATTTTAGGTATATGTATAAGTAAAACTAATTAAAACTGTTTTATACTTCAGAAAGTATTTAACTGGTACTAAGAATCAAAAATACGATTCCAGGGTTGGACAATTGAAACATTTTTTGGTACATAAAATTATTTTTTTATTTATTCCAAAACACAGCTCCAGAGCTGGAAACTGTAACTTTCTTTTGGGATATTAAAGTAACTAAATAACACAAGCGGTTTTTTTTTTGTAATCAAAGATATTTTATATTTTAGAAAGAAAGAAATTATTATTGAAAATCAGAAAGATTAAAAAGATGGTCCCCGTGTTGGAATGAGTGTATGTGTATACTTCAGACGTACTCCTGTGAAGAGTACATAAAACGTGGCAAAGCGGAATATAGCACTTTTAATTGATCGTTTTAAAAAGTTGTGCAATTTATGAAAACAGAAAGTTGTTACCCTTTTTTCCTAAAATATGATTGGATGAAAAAGAATTATTTTCCTATACAACCGGATAGCTGGGCAATGCATCGCGCAGGAGCTTTGGAAAGGGAATTTCTTGTGGAAAGAGTATTCTTTAATTCGTCGTCAAATTTTTGCTACGCTACCAAAGAGGATGGTTGTTGTGATGCGTACTTTAGTACATGGGAGTATTAATAGCCAATGACACTACTCGGTGATCCGTGTTATGCCTTCGTAACAACTAATACAATCACACACTAATACAGGTCCCAAAAATGTTAGCCCTTAAGAACAGAGTGCGGTTTCGGACCCATATCCTTCGGCTTGGTTGTCTACGCTTAAAGTACGTACACGAGTTTGAGCTTGAAAAAAACTTTCGACACATGAATGGAAACAGTCTCGGATTCATCTTAAGCATTTGTTTCTGGAAATTATAAATAAATCTTAGAATTGCTCCGGTATTTTATTGAAGCTCGGAAAAATACCCTCTTTGTTAAATAATACAGTTAGATGGCAAAACGTTTGCTGGGATATCTTTAATTCACAAATATTGCATACAATTTTTGCAACTTGTTGAACCATAATTTAATTGTGTCTTCTTGTCACTAACACTAAGAGTACGTTCAGAGTTTATTTGATATACTGCCTTTCTTATTTGATTTTTTTAGAAATAATTTTCTTCTCATTCTCCCACCTTTAATGAGGACACAAAGTCTGGTAAGTCATTAACATCTGAAAATTTTTATAACAATTTAAATCTTTGTGCCACATTGTTTATGAAACCTAACGCCATAAGAGTTGTTCACACCTTCTTATGTGCGTTCAACTACATGTTTAATCACATACAAAAAAAAAAAAAAAAAACTTGAAATAGCAGCGTAGTGAAAGGGTTGTATGTTGAGCAGGCAGTGAGTAAAAATACTAGTGTTGCAACTTAAGAAAAGTGAAAGTGAGCAGAGAAAGAGCTAGATGATGATACTGAATTATTGTGGCATTTAAGGCCAGAAAGGGTTGGCTTCAGCATGTAAGTATTTCTTTTTTATACTCTTCCAGTTAAACAATAATTAATTGACATGAATATTTTTTTAATGCAAATGAAAAAATATTTTTAGCCTTAATTTTATCAAATTCCACAGTAATTTGCTCTCCTGATAATATACCGTCACGCTTTAAATATTTTTGCAAACCGTTTACCAACTCATGTAGCCCACTGTATGTGACATACGTTAAACTTTAACTTGTACTTTTACATTATGGACTTGGTCATACATTTTGGTCATGTATTGAAAGGGGCATGCAACAGTATGAAAGCCAGTGTGAGTGTATTTGCTGTTGTTTAACGCAAAACTGATAGACTAGCACATGTTAATGACACCGGAGCAATAACAACCAGCCAAACAAATAAATTTGTTGAACAAACTTACGAACGTAAGTGATGAAGTTGCTGCTGCAAGCTAAATATTAGCAGACAGACCAGTCAGTAACTGTTTTAGGGTCGTTTGAAGCGTGCTAAGGAAATTGTGACTTTTTTTTGGGTCAAATGTTTAGGAAAATTAGAAAAAAAAAACGAATATGAAATGACAGTAAACAGTTTACTGCGTTTAAACATGAGTATATAGCAAGAGTTTAGGGGCATAGCCTTGTGAGCCATACGAATTGAGTCCGTATATCGGGTGAGCCATCTGTCGGGCAAAATTTTAATCTCTTATTTTGAATCTGGCCATAATTATGTCATTCTATTCTGTCACAAAATTCGGTATGTTATCTCCGCAGAACGAAATGAATAGATTTACGCTTGAGCAACGTAGGGATCTATTGAATATAATTTATTTGTTGGGTTAGTTTTGTATGAGTTTCAAAGCCTACTATGGCTATTCTGTTGTGATTTTTGAAAATAGTTTGTAATTTACAAATTGTGAATTCTCAGATGGTTTTCAGAAGTGTGTGCATAAGATAAGGGTTTTTCAACTTTTCAAAATTGTGGTTAAAGTCTACTGATGATTTGGTAAAGCACCAATTAAATGCATATAGACATTGCTTGACCACCAACAAATAAATTTGATTTAAAATAGTATTGTGACAACAATATGTCAAATGAAAATTTCATAACAGTTAAAATTTTTAACAATTTTAGTTATTAAATGTACTACAAAATACTGAATGTGCAAAATAAATAAACTTTTACATTCCCATCCCTGCAAGTGAAATTGTAATTTTTTTTTTTACCAATGCAACTCTTTATGAGGTATAAAGTGGTTTTATTTAAGACAAATTTACAACTTTTAAACATTTTGGTCACTTGCATATAGTCTGTGTTCATACGAGTCATGTCTTATTGACAAGATTCTTACTTTTTCTTCTTTGAACTTTCGTTGGCGTTCACACAATTCATGTCTTGTTGACGACATGTACATATACTTGTATTCATGTGCATATAGTTGTGTGCTTTACGAATGAGAAAGCAAAGCTTACTGACAGTACATGCGCATGAGTACTCGTTACTTTGCCCTATAAAGTAGGGATTCGAAAATTGGGATGAGTTGATAGAGAAATTTTTGTAGCTATTTCAACCTTTTCACTTCGCCGGCTAATTTTTTACTACAGGACCAACGAAGGAAAGTGCTGTTGTTACTCTGATTTTTAGTACATGATCGTGTCAGTCGCTGCCAATTATGTTCAGTGACCAGTGTTATGCCCTCATCATTGAAACAGGCTGGCAACAACTAACACAACCATGCACTAGTGCTGATCAGAAGAATTCAACACAACGTTCATGCCTCAGCGCGTGCGGATTTGTCAATCACGATGTCGCAGTGGTCGAGTGAGCATCGCGCGTTCCCTGTGGAACGCCTTAAGAGTAATGATTCTTACGTAGTTGCTCGTCGACAACTTTGTCCAAAGTTCGATATTCGGCGAATAAGTGATGAACCGAGTGTAAACATAATTCGTTCGTGGGCGCAACTGCTTCGGCTATGAATCTTCCACGGCCAGAGCCCAGTCGATTCTCAAGGACTCCCGAAAATATTGAACTGGTTAAAAGCAGTTTACGTGAAAATCCGCAACTTTTAATACGGAAAAGAGCAGCCTCACTAGGATTTCCAAGAGCGATTATTCATGGAATTTTAAAAAAGGATCTGAAGTTCCATCCTTTTAAAATTCAAATCGTTCAAGAACTAGAAGAAAATGACTTTGATTTACGCAAAAACTTTTGTGATAAGATGTTGGAGCGTTTTCGCACTGTAAATCTCATTTTTTTAAGTGACGAGGCTCATTTTCACTTATACGGCCACGTCAACAAGCAAAACTGCCGTTACTGGTCTCCAAGAACCCGTAATCTTCGATTGAAAAATCAAAACCCAATGCATTGCCCCAGGGTAAACGTTTGGTGTGCCTTATTGGCGCATATGAGATAATTGGACCATTTTTTTCCAAAATTTTCGAGGCCAGGCGACGAATGTCAACGGTGAAAATTATCGACGCATGATTACGGATTTCCTTTTGCCAAACCTGCGAGCTCATCCATCGTACTCTTCACACACAGCCAGAGCTTCGATGAATTTGCTTCGGGCAAATGCCCCCAAAAACTGATCAGTCGCTTTGGGGACGTCCACCGAGGTAGCCTGATCTAACTCTCAGAAACAATCCCCAATCTATTGTGGTTTTAAAGGAAAATATTCGTCGAGAAATCAGCTCAATTGAACTAGACTCCGTTTTGAACAGTGTGTTCAACTCGACGGAAGACATCTGGATGCCATAGTTTTTAAAAAATAAAATCCGCATTTCCATTATATCGTTCAATGCTCTTAATAAGACTTTGTGTCAATTATTACGTTTTTTATTTAAGTTTAAGACTACAGGGTGGGAATAAGTTAATTTCAGATTCAGAAAGAAATTATAAATATTACAAGGCACAAAAAAAGTCAACATCAGTTTTAATTATGCAAATTACACAGCAGAGCAGAACAGCTGTTTTCAAAAGGCGCTACACATACGAGTAAAATAATTTATTTTAAATATTGCCTCAATTAATATTTTATTCTTTGTTAAGTGTGTCTATATGACAGCATTTTATTGACTCTCACAACAAAAAATCAGTAGGTTTCAAACTTATTGTTGAAAAAGTTTCAAACTTATTGTGGAAAGTTGAACTACGCCGATTTGAGACAAGAGCCAATGAAGCGTTCAAGTCCAAGCTTAAGTCAGCTAAACAAAGAAATGTCATTAATCTACTTGTCCGCCATATGTCAAGCCAGTCCAATAAGACCCTATGAAATGTTCAAACCCAATTCAAATTCGAGTTTTCAGCGACTAAGGAAACGAATGCCACAAATCATTTAATTGTTATGCAGAGCAAAAATTAGTGTGCGTCTACTTAGGCTTTATAAATTTTTTCGGAATTAATTAAATATTGTCTTTAGATTCAACAGCAAAATTGGTGAAAATATCTGATTTAGTATATTTTTTGTTGCACAAAGAAGTCACTGTGCTCCTCCTTCCAGATACTCGCACCTTCAATTGCAAAGCGTTAATCATTTTCTTTCTAGTCTTGTCATTTTGATTTATTATGTGTGCAAATAAAAGTATTTTTATCTTTCGGTCTTCTTTCCTACAGCAAATGCCACTGACGTTTTAATAGACACAAGTGGTTACTCTTCGCTGTTCCGCAAGTGCGGAAATGCGTGTTAAAAACATATTAATTTTATATCAAATTAACTATTCAAATAAAAATGTTGAGATATGAATGAATTGCAGATAAATATGATAAGCATGCAGCGAATTTTGTGGGGGACTACCTTAAGTCAAATAATGTGATGTTGTATTTTATTCGTCACACCATAGTTTTTCAATTGAAAAAATATATCCACATGGAAAACTATTAGAGTTCTACGGCTTCCGAATGAATGAATTCAATTGCTTTTTACTGAGCTATTTTAGAACAGTTGCTTTTCTCAATTCACTAAAAGTTTCATTGTCAAATCCCATACGAAAATAGAAAGAATTAATTCTTCCGATTGCACACATGGTTGTAATGCTTTAAATTCTTAAAGTTGCGATATGAAAAAATTTTTAACATGCATATAAATTGTGTCTTAAAACTTTAAGTTGGCAACACTTTTTTAACTGGCGGCCCTTTTGTCAGCTGTTAAGTGATTTATGTTTCGTTTGGTTTGACATTTCATCACGAATAGAATGACGGCTGAATATCCCTTCGAAATTGTGCAAATTTATTTAGAAAATTTTGTTTAGCGATGAAGCTATCTTTTGTGTGAATAAAGAAAGCTGCCGGGTTTTGGGTTATGATAAACCTCAAGTGAACGTTGAGATATCGTTGCATTCAGAAAAACGGACTGTTTGATGTACTTTATGGGCTGGTGGAATCATTGGTCCGCACTTCTTTAAAAGCAATGCTGGTCAGAACGTTATAGTCAATGGTGACCGCTGATTACTGTCACAATTACTGATTTTTTCGTTCATCAATTGAACAACTATGATGTGCAGGATCTGTGGTTTCAATAAGACGGCACAACAGCAGATTTCTTAAAGGAAACGTTTGGCAACCGCATAGTTTCTCGTTTCGGACTAGTGAATTAATTGGCTTTCAAAATCATACGAATTCATGCCGCTACACTATCTTCTGTGGGGATATGTGAAGTCACTAGTCCACCAGTTATTGCCATTATACGGTCGCGAATATTGAAAAAAGTCATCGTAAAGTGGATCTCCACATTAGACTGTATCCGCGCCAGCCGTGGCGGTCCTATACCAGAAGTCATATTTAAATTATAATTCCAGAAGATTATCTTTGGAATGAAGTAAATTTTATGTCAATTTAAAAATTCATCTTTGCTTAATTCCTTTTCACAGTTCTATACCTCTTTGAAAAACACCCTTTACTAGTAGTAATTATTTTGTTGCACTATTTATATTTATTTTATATGCAATTTAAAATATGAAGGGCCCAACTGTGTAAATCAAGTCTCCAAAAAACGAAATTCATATGAAAACAAATCCAATGTATCAAAGTTTTGTTTTTCGCACAATTTATTCATGTTCATAATGATGAGTGAATATGTCGAAAGGGGAATCAACCCTTGAGTTTTTATGCACTTGTTCGATAAACGAATTTGTTTTAACTATAATTTTTTAAACACATGCTTTGTGTGTTGCAAGTATTCCCTTATGCCTTCATTTCATTGGCTCTTACACCAAATCGTCAGTAGGCTTGATCTTAAACAATAATTAAGGGCATCCCGATTTCAACACCTGTTGTCGCATATGGGTGGATAAGCATGCAGATTATTTTTGGCCTGTCATCTTAAAAATTAATTAGTAATATAAAACAAAATTAAATTTTCTATACAATACAAAAAAATTAATTAAAATTTCTTATTGTAGCACCACTGGTGCGCCACCATGTACCTGGGAATAATATTCTGATCAACAAACAGCGCAGTTTTGGGGATGTGACATCTTCAATGTTTTCTTTTGAAACCGTTACCTTTAAGTAGAATGTCGGTTCTCAATTGTAACAAAACACTTGGAAAAATAAACAACAATCGAAAACCAAGAACCTGATAATCCAAGATGGAAAGCATGTACCAAAATAATCTTAAAAATGAATGATATCGATAACTATTATTTGACAGTTGAGAATGGCAAATTGTCTTGACATTTCTGTTGAGTCAAACTTGTCAGCTCATCATGAATCTTTTAATGCCAGAACAAGGCTTCCAAATTGTGTAAAAATAAATCTATCGGCGAAGTTCGTATATTTTACAGTGGACATAATTGTTCGTGCATTTATTGAACGTGTTCGTTCTAATTTTACTCTTCTCGTTTGAAAGCCATCGACAATACAAAAATATATGTATGTGCGTACAGAAGAGCAGGTTGCTACTGTAGCGTGAAGTGTTGTTGCCGATATGTCAATTCATCGTCGTTCCCAACATGTGGGATTTTTTGCCTCGACTCCGTGGAAAAATTTTCATAAGAATTAGACTTGTGTGGAACTCGTTCATCCGCTCGTTTTTGACAAGAATCTTTGATTAAACCCATTTAATTACATTGAGTGGATGAAAGAGTTCGACACAAGTCTAATAAGGATCTTGGCTTACGCACCTATAAAAAACTAACATCGTTTACAAAATTAAATTTATTTATAGAAATGACCTGTTTACAGATCTCCGCGCTCGAGAGTTTTGTTGTCTTTCGATTACTTTTTATATGACTATTAAAAGTCGTTGGCTTATGCTGACCAACAAACACCTCTTGAAGTTTTGAAGCCAGATTTGTTTGAAAATGTAATAAAAAATTGGACTATAATAAAAAAATCCTTATAATAACATTTATGTTTTGCATTATCATTTTAAATTGCCATGCAACTAAAAAACCACCCACTATATGAACTCCGATGAGATTGAAGATAGTGATTGCTACCTGCTGCTAGTATTAATTAACTCCAACAAAGTTCCTTGCTTAATGACATTTAAAAAAAAAATATTATAATTTTATTAAACTCGGATTGAAGCCCTATTGCACAATTTTTTTTTTAATTTCCTTTCTTTTTGAAGTTACGACTTTCTTCTAGTAAACGAACAACATGTTTGTATAAATACCTTTGCACGAATACATTTACATTAACATGCATTAAGAACGAGTGCTTTTACAAAATTGTAAAACATTGTTGGCATTGTTTCCTAAAAGCCCCAGTTGGAAATTTCTGCACAAAAGTGGAAGTACTTCAACAGGACATATCAAAGTCTTACTTAGTTTATGATTTGCTGGCGGCACTGACTGACAACTAGAGCCAAGAGAAGATTATTTTCAAAATCATCTTCTTTTTTGCCTTGATGTCATCATGCCAACGTTTAGATGATTTTTTGGCAGGAATGCCACGCCTTTTTGACTATTTTCGCCAAAATAAGCTTCAAAAATCTCAAAAATCGCCAAAGTATGTGTTTGAAAGACCGAACATAAGTCTAGTTCACAATAATTATTTTATGTTCATAACCTCCTTAAAAAGAATATGGACGGTATATTCCCTTTTTCATTCCGTTTGTAACGCAGCGAAATATCCATCTTAAACATCATAAAGTATATATATTCTTGATCAGTGATAAAATCTAAGACGAACTGAGCTTGTACGTCCGTCCGTTCGTCCAAACGAAACAGCCAGACTCTTGAAATTTGGTATAAATATATCTTGAAGGATAGCACAGGTTAAGTTCGGAAATGGGCTGAATCGGGCAAGAGGGAAAAAAGTTCCCCTAAGAAGAACTAAACCAACCCAGAAAAAACAACAAAATTTTTAAAGTTGTTTGGTTATTTTGATAAGCAAATTATATATTTTTATGTCAAATACGGTCCAACGCGTTAAACTTGGGGCCATAAAATAAAATAATTTTTGGACCCCGCCCCCTTTATTGGGCGTTATTATATGCAAAAATAGTGTAAACATTTAACTAATTATTTTGCTTAAGCCTACATTCCTTAAGAATAGCATTTTTAAGCTTTAATGACGAAGCGGAAACGTAACCTGGTACTACTCTGCCCTATCCCCTCTTTTCCCAAAGAAGTGTAACCACTGCATACCAAATATATTGGATCCTATTAAACATAAATTTTAATTTTGTTTTTGTACGAATTAAGCCTTTTAATTGTGTATATTAAAACAATATTGTGTAAATAAAAGTAACGCTTAATTTTATTATACTAGTACATCTAGAACGCGATCCATTTTATTGCCGAAAGATTTAGCATTGCCTTTTTATTTGCAAATTAATTTTAGTTAACTCTTGAAAATATAGTTAGTGAAAATATAATTTTTGAAAATGTAGTTTTGGGATATGAAAACTTTTGGAAAAAGTAAGTTTTGAAATGGCTACTTTTTGAAACTGGTACTTTAAGAAGAAAGAACTTATGGGAAAGAGTACTTATACAAGCAAAGTAATTTCAACAAAAGATATATACTTAAAAAGATGCTTTTTAAAAAGGTACTTTTTGGGTAAAGTACTTAAAAAATATTTCAAAAAGTACTTTCCACTACAAGTACTTTTTGTAAAAGATACTTTATTGAAATATTAAAATATACTTTTTTAAAGAAGTGTTTTAGGAAGAGGTACTTTTTGCAAGAAGTACTTTTTTGAAATGGTACTTTTTTGAAAAGTATTTTTTTGAAAATAAGAAAATATTGTGCACCTAATTCATCTGAATCAATACGAACATATACATATGTCAAAATAAAACTGCCACATAAGAAATCCAATTACTTGCGGCTGGTTAGATTTTTTAGTAACATCCGCTAACAAAGTAGCGAGTAATATGCTTTTGATTTACATATAATTGTGCGACAGCACGATATATTTTCATGTGAAATAGACAGACAGATAGTATCTAAACAAAAAAGAGTTTCTGAAACGCAGTCGCTGTTTTATTCTAATTTAACATCGATCCACTATTAATTATATGGAAGACATCTTTATTCGCGTATTTAATATTTTGTAATGATTGCAAAGTTTTACTGGATGTTAAGGTGACTTTATGAAATTTTCAACTGGTCTCCCTCATCTGAGAACAAAATCTCTTTAATGTAATTATTCTTTCAGCATGCTGTTGTGCATTTTCAGTTGCACTTTAAAAATACACGCAGAAAAAAAAATTCCACAAATGCGTGCGGATTACATAATTTTAAAGCGCGTGCAATTAACACCACATGGAAACATTATTTTAATTTATTTATCTAATTGCTTTTAATTTATTTCGGTTTTCGTTTTTATTTATAAATATTTTATTATTTTAGTTTGTAGCCGTTCGCATGGAACGTAACAGCACATTTCGTTGATGTGAATTGAAAATAAAATTTATTCTGAAATATTTAATATTTTGATTTTGAGTCCAAATTAATTTGCTGATACTAGTGATCTGCATAGATATGAACACACACAAAATATGTTCATAACGTCCATTGCTATACTATAGAAAATATTTTAATTTCTATGGACATTGTGATACTAAAGGGTGTTTTTAAGACCTATAGAACTTACTTAACTAGCAAACAAACTATCATACTTCGCTTACTTTTTCATATTTATGGCTGGTATATTCTGGCAAAACATTATAAACCTCTTGACAGTGAAACAGCGCAACCGTATTATCCGAATTTACTTTGAAAATCAGTCATCCATTCTCACACCTTATAGAGGAAAAAAATCGCCAATCAACAATAGACCTTGCGGTTGGTGACGCTAGAACTCACGTTGCTGCACAACGGAGATTTAATCATAATAAATGGAGTTTCTTTAAAAATATTATGCCATTGATCCTGTAAAAATTCGGATATTTGACATTTAGGAATATTTCATATAAAATGTTATACATATACGCTTGAGAATGTTCTTTCTCTAACTTGAAGGTTGTGAAATGTGTGAAAAATAAGAACTTTAAAATTTTGGGACAACAACGAAATGAACTTGTCTTACTACCAGCCGCAAACACGTACGAGTATAGGCTGACTATTATAAATGAGTGTTTGCAAATACAAAACAAAAACGAAATAAAAATATTTTGCAGTCACTTGACAAGCAACTGTAAACCGCTTTTTTACAATTTTTTTATCAAGAATTTCAAAAATTATTTATGTTGCGCACATCTGCCCAAAAATTTCTTTAAAACCTTATATGTTTCAGCTATATTGGTGGACGATAGGATGCTTAAAAGTGTACCACAAAAATATGTATAGCGTATTGCATCAAACACATTCACGACAGCAGGCTATCGACTACACAACTACAGATATGGACTACATGAGTTTACATGGGTAAAGTAGCAAGGACAACAACCTGGCGTGTAGCCGTGTTTCCATAAAAACACAAGTATTCTATTTCTGTAGTCGTGTAGACGGTAGCCTGCTGTCGTGTATGTGTTTAATGCATTTTACTATACAAGATATTATATTTCAATCCTTTATGTATTATAAAATGTTTCATTCTCTCCCCATTGTGCACGCTAAAGCACATTGTGTATTGAATTTGCATGAAAGGTGTTGTTGTTTATAATATGACTTGTTCTGCCAACCTGATGATCTCGACTTGAGATCATCAAATTCCCTTAATATGTACTTACTTTTCGTAACATATTTTAGCACACCTTCTTTTGCTGTAGGTATTATTCCTTTAAAAGTTTAACAACTTTATTTAAATTTAAAGAAATAAAGTGTGAAAGTTTATCAAACTTAAAAATCTTATTTAAAATAATACAAATAATTAATTTACGATTAATACCAACAAGTGGCATCAAAAATTCATTATCGCACATGATGCATGATGACGTGCAGGTGTAATAATTCCCTGTCTTCAAGTTTAACCCATTAACTGTCGCCGCTATTCACTTATGGACAGTTTCCTCACAGACTATTTAAATACAAGAACAAACTGTAGGTTTTACGCAAGCAGGTAATATTTTTCAAGCAAGAGATTTCCGATTCAATCAGAAAGTATTTTGAATAAAATCCCATATATTTTTACAAGAGCCAGTCTCTTGCATACACCAAAATCTGTTTGCCTTATCAAATTAGTTCTAAAGCTGCTCTTCGTAGTCGCTTTTCCAATACTATTTGAAAATTTCCCTATGGCCGTGTAGTTGATTGACTGCTAATCAGCAGCACCCTTTCCTTGCCACCACTCATGGGTTAATTGCTATTCCGCTTTAATTTTTTGCTGGCGCAAACAAAATCATGCATAACTAATTGTGTTGCATACGTGTATGTAAGAAGTCAATAGTTGATATCTGATGAACATGCCTTCAGATAACAACAAAAGATAGTTTGATGCACTTTTATGTTGAATTTTAATAAGCAAAAAAATGCCATAATGTTTTACTTATGGATGCAATTTAATTTCCAAGTATGCTTCGTTGTTGTATTTTACAAAATTGCTCATTTTCAATTATAATTTTTATAATGATTTCTTATTAATTTGTGATGTTATTCATGAAACAAAGAACTGACCATGTAATTGATTTTATGTCTTGTACAGGAAATCAAGTATGATCCAGGTTTTAAGGGATTTAAATTAAATATTTTGTTATATGGCCTTTTGTCCGAATCGCAAATCAGTTGAGTTATTTCGCCGCATAGGGCTATAAAATTTTCTTTACTGGGATTTTTTTATATACGAGTACATACACATAAATAAAATATGAGAATAAATTTACTCCAATTTTTTCTGTCTGAATTATTAAATTTAAACAAAATGGTTTGTAATACTTCAAGTTATTAAATGTAACTCTTTCTGCAAAAGATACTCACTTTGCGTTTTAACTATAGAAATGCGAAATAGTGATTACAATCATTTTCATTTAAATAAAATAACAGGCATTAGCAATGGCACGCCTTTTCGTCTCTAAAATGGGCGGAGTTTCGAGTGCGTATGTGAATTTACATATTTCTCCTATAGCCAACATTTGCTTGTATTTTTCAATTACGGGTAAAAAAACGAGATATGACTGACTTAAGCACTTGTAATGCTTCATTTAATATGTAAACTACAATTAAACGTAACACAGGTAGACAAAACTCCATTAAATTAAATTGAAAAATGTAAATACAAAAGAAGAAAATGTGTAACAGATAAAAAAAGAAAAAGAAGAGAGTGAATGTACGTCCATCACATAAAATTATGAGGATTCACACTGATACCTGTAATCAGCGGTTAAAAAATAGAGCAGCCCATTCATTGGCTTATGAAAAATAAATTAAATTTAATTACAAGTTGCGGCTTGAAAAAAACTCTGCATAACATAATCAGAATAAAAATACACAATATTGCAAACATTTTTACTAGAACGGAAGTAGAGAAAAGAATCAGCGAACAAAAGCAAATTGAATTGTAAAAGTATAATTTATTTATTATAAACACTGATACGATAGCCTTCCTAATGTCATATTTTTGCCACCTCAAAGGGCTTGATAAGGACATGAAGTGATATATCAACGACAAACATAGACAACAACATCTTCAATAGCACAAGAAGGTTGTCATTTATGCAGACGGCCACCCATAACGAGTCTCTGGCAAATAGTCGCATTGCTTTATGTCACTATTTAAAATTATAATTATTACAAACGTGTAATTTTCGTGGGAAAATTACTGACCATAATTCCGCCTGTTTTTAAATCCATCGAAATAAATTAATTGCCAAGTTATGTTATCTGGACAAACTGTTATTTTATTTTAATAAGTGTTACTACTACGTGCTGTCTTGCAGTCAACAATTTGTCACCAAATATATAAATAATAAGATTAACGTTATTAAAGTTATATTTATTACTTTATACAGAGCCTTGAGCGATATGAAGGGCGACAAACTTTTCGAATTCCAAAATTTCAGAATCCAAAATACGACTATATTAAATTGAATTAAGATTCATAGGCTAATTGTTCGAAATTTGTTTTTTTAAATCTCAGAAAGACATGATAAATACTCCAAGGCACAAAGGAAAGTCAACATCAGTTTTATTCAACTTACACAGCAAAGCAGAACAGCTGTTTTCGAAAGCCACAACACCTTCATCATCAGTGCTCATATGTATTGTGTTTATCACCACTTATTAGGTGGCTTCGTTGAATGTGACGTCTACTAAAACAGCAAGATGAAGGAATGAGAGCGTTACCACTTAGAAGAAATTTTGAAGGAATTCAACATCCACATAATATGAATTTTTAGAACGCTCAAGCTTCTTGCCGAATTTGGCAGAGATCGTTCTTCCAAAATGTTTATTAAAAACACCATCGCATGTTCGCAATTTTCGTAGACTTGTGTCGATCACATTCATTCGCTCGTGTTTGACAAGAACTTATGATTCAACCCATGTAATCTGAATGGGTGTGATTATAGATTCTTGGCAAAAACGAGCGGATGAACGATTTCGGCACAAGTCTAAACCATACCTCAACCACCGCATTCACCACATTTGTACCTCCACAACTTGTTCCTGTTACCACCACTGAAGAAACCAGTGAAAAGTCGGTGTTACGCCACAATTGAGGAGATATAAGCTGAATCACTGAAAGAGCTCAAGGACATACTAAAAAGTACAAATCGGAATTGAAATTCTGGCACAACTGTATTATATCTGAGCGGGACTATTTTGGCGGGGGCTAAAATAAAATCTGAGGAATAAGTATATAGTTTTGGATAAAGATAAAAATTCAATTAAATAATAATAGTCAATCAAAATTAATAGAATTTCGTAAATCAAAAAGGGCGACGCATCACACAACACCTAGAGCAGCAGCAGTTCTAAATCCGCTACCAAACTTTACAGAAGTTTTGTTGCATCTCATATCTTGCAATTCATGCCATACATCATAATTAGTGCTGTGAACTATTTAGTTGTCAAGCGATTAAGAATAATTTCAGCAATCGATCAAACAAAATCAAACTTGTATTCGAATGACTTTAGAAGGACCATTTTCGAATAACGAATAAATCTATTAATTAATGTTAATTAATTGAAAATTTTTTTATTAAAAATTTAAATAAAAGCCTAGAATTTGATATATTTTTGATGAATTTATACCTATACAAAGTAGGAAAGTTAAAAAATTTCAAAAGCCTTGTTGTATCGTTTATTGTTGTATTGAATAAGACAAATTCAAACAAAATTTCTCAAAACAAAAGCAAAAAACCTGTAAAAGATTTTTGTTTCGAGAGATTTTATTTGAAATTGCCTTTTCCAATACAAACTCATAGTGTTTTCACACTGAACGTTCAAATCTGGTTTTAACATTAAAACCATAAACAATATTTAATAATAAGCTAATTACAAACATTGATAACCTGGGAAGTGACACGAGTACTTCTGTTGCAGGTGCTGTCGAGTACATCAAGAAACTGTTTCTGTAACTTTCGAAACACATTCAACATCCTGAGTTACGTTTCATAAAGGAGATTTCTTATCCTCACGCAGTTACTGCTCAATAACTTTGGAGAATATTATTTAATTTGCAGTTTTCTAACAGACCAGGAGAGAACAAGCTAAGACCTTTCGAATGATATATGGCTCACTTAAGGAGCTTCGGAAAGTATTTATTTATTTCTTCAGCAAAAAGTATATTTAGATGTGAAATGATAATACAAAACAGAAACATAAATTCATTGCATTTACTTTTATTTATAATACGATTTAAATGGTCTATTCGATCAGTAAAATTTTTAAAACTTTTTCAAATGAATCTTGCTCTAAGGGGTCAATGGTGAATTGAATCCTGGCTACAGACTCCACAAATTATGTTGCTGAAAACAGGGTTCGTCTCCTATAATTCCCGAAATTTTCAGGCACCTTAGAAGTTGTATACTAAATACTACATTTCTTATTTCGTGCCACTGTAACGAATAGTTGAATAAAAAGTTTTCAATTGAAAATAAAGAAACTATAGGAAAAGTAAACTTATCACAGGAGAGTTGTCAGATTGATGTTTGTGTGTTTTATTTGAACTAGACATTTCGTCTGGCGATTTTAGAATTTACAAAGGATTTTGCAAATGATCTAGTCGATGAACGACTGAAACAATATGCAGATTCTTCAGACGGATTGTGTTCTTTGTAACACAATATTGAAATAAGTACTATCGCGTACGATTTCATATGTATTCTCAATGAGAACCAACATGCTGTGCCAAGCGATATATTTACAGAGTAAGTCAGCGTTTGCTATTCTTTAATTCACCAAGCGTTCAGAATTTTCAAACCTCGTAAGACCGATACAACGGTACACTTAATCGCCGACATTCGAAGGACACTTTTATTACTAATAATGAGTGCTACGTAATCAAAGAAATTTATGTATATCGTTTGCCATTCCACGATCATTGAAAACGTCATTTGCTGAAACCGGTCTGTTTTCAAACAAAATTTGATTACTGAATATCGTTCCACATTCAAATAAACGCTGCTTTAAGAAATATTTAAAAATGTGAAGAAAGCGTGAAGTTGGGAAGTCATATCCGTTGGGCAAAAACATTCGTCACGGATTTGTGAAACAACATTTCAAACATTCAAGCACAAATGAAAGGGGAATAGAGCGCTGATATTTCAAAGCATATTTTACAGTTACTCTAACACATGCAGTTCAGAGGACTGCAATAATGGTATCCAGATCACTTGTGGCTGAAGAATTTTCATGCTCTTAGTGTCCAAGGGCTTAAAACTAAATCGTTAGTCTTATATTTCTTTTTTCCATAACAAAGTTTTAGGGAGCAAACTTAGCAAATATGACATCGCCAATATTTAATTAAATTGAGAGGTTTGCCTTATTTTAAATTTATTTTCTTATATTTGGAGCATTTATTTCTTTTACTGTATTAATACTTATGAAATCTATAAGGAATGGTTGATTGAGAATTATTTTTACTTTGTCTTCGTTAACGATAGTAGATCCGATTCACCGCTGCATTCTCTGTATGAACTTTTTTTCTTCTTCCAGTACCACAAAACTGACAAACAATATTAATTTCTTTAAAATCTGTGTATTTTCCTTTAACACTCACCATTTACAAGGCACTAACAAATAATTCACAATAGAAACTATCACATCTCAAACAATTCACAATAAACATTTATACTCATAATTATAATTTTTAATAATGAGATTGAGGTAACTTTTTTAAAGTTATTATATCAAAAAGTAATCTCTTTCAAGAATATAATTGAAAATCTAAAGGTCGAAAAATTAAAAATCAAATTATACTTGCAAATTATTCACAATACAGTTTTGTTGCATTTGGGAAAGTAAGTAAGCTCCTCATTCCCATAACATTCGCGGTAGGGGTGAATAAGTTCTTGGTGGCAATTGGCAGAAGTTCAAGATGTGAAAAATGAGAGTTATTCATTGACTGTCATTTCTCATTTACTTCAACCTAAACATTCGTGCCAAGTTCTGGTATTCCGGAACTAGAAAGGAGGGGGAAGTAAATAATGATGACAGCGAATTTGTTGTAGCTACTTCAACCTTTACTTCGTCGGAAAATTTTCGCTAGTGTGGAGGATGTTCTGGTCTTTAGTATATGATAGTGTCGTGTCAATTGAATTGTTCAGTGACCTATGCCTTCATCATTGAAATAAGCCGACAAGAACTACCACAATCATGCACTAATACTGATGAAAAAATTTCGGAACCACTTTCAGGACCGGGTGCGGAGTCGAACTCGGATTTCCGGTCCATTAGTCTCATCTTTACTTCGTCAGCCAACAGTAGTGCGTTTAATAGACAGTTCAGATCACGCAGAAAAAGATAGTCTATGTATCTAAGCCGATAATCTTGCACGGCCGGTCAATCGCAGAGGAGATGATGAATTAAATCTTCTTCTTCCTCGAAGCAGCTTCTACAGTAGCGTAACCCTACATCCGATAGCATAATGTCCCGTAGTGGGTCTAATCGGAAGTAGCTAGCAAAGGTCTAATGCTTTTTAAACATTTGCAAGTGAAAATTGTAGACCACCTTTTTTCCCAGTGTCCCCATCTTAATCACATTTTATAGTTCAACTGATGGAATATAAATATCGCTTTGTGACTCTGCTTCATCTCTAGCTCAGACTTTATTTCGCAAAAAATCAGGATATTTTTAACCCCTTGTAAGCAGATTTAAACAAGAAACTTTTGGTAAATGCCCTTAATGAAATACTAGCAGGGATATTTGAACTCTCCAACATTCAGATAATTCGAAAAGCATTAAGAGCCAGAATATTAAAAAAGGAAATCATAACTTACCTATAGACATATCTGCACCATTTTGATGATGATCCGGCACAACTTTGCGATTGAGTGGCAAGGAAAGTGCTCCCGATGTTGACGATGGCGATGGTGAGGACGAATCACAAGAACTGTCAACTGACTGTGCAGTGGCGCTGACTACCGATAAATGAGGATGGGGGTGATGGTGGTGATGGTGTTGGTTATTGTGATGATGTTGATCCGGCGAGACATGATGTGGCGGACCAATTGTTGAGCTTGAAGCCACACTGCTGCTGCTAGTCAAACCATTTAGAGTAGCTGTATTGCGATCAATAGTGCCAGCGGTCCCACTACTGACACCACCACCACCTCCAGCGCTTGATACACCACTGGCACCGTGATCACTGTGCGGAGGCGAACGTATTGTACTTATAGCGGCCGCAGCAGCATGCGACACATGATGATGGTGATGGTGATGATGCGGCGGCACAGCTCCCACAACAGCTGCTGCTGTAGCATCCACCAAATGGGGATGATGATGATGGTGCAACTGTTCGGTTATGTGATGCTGCAATTGATGATGATGGTGATAGTGGGCCTTGAGCAAAGCTGTTGGTGGATGCACCACGGGCGGCACTTCATTCATTTGCAAGATGCGCTGCTCATCCTGCTGTTGGGCACGTCTCAATGCAGTCTGTAGTGCCATAACACGTTGACGATCAGCAGTCAAACGACACTTTTCACAATTGCAATTACGAAACTTGCAATAGCGTTTGTGGCCCTTCAATTTGATTTTGAAGCCATGATTGTGGCAACGTGCACAATTCGGCTTGGTTCGTGGGGTGCCAGAGCTGCCACTGGAGCTAGATGCACCACCACAAATGTCATTTTTCGAATCATGCATGTCCGTATCCGACATGGTGTCGCTGCTATTCCAGTTCGTATCCTCAGACACCATTCAAAATCAGTTACTGGCAACTGGTTGTTGGAAAATTCAATCGCTTTTATCACAAGCAGCAGCAGCAACAAACTCCAATTCAAAAACAATAACAACAATAACAGGCAACAAAGAGAGCACGGTTAACACGTTTAATATGTTTCTAGCTTTGGCCAGCAGCAATAACCAGGAGATTTTTTGGACTAGATTAGATTAAGAAATCTTCTTTCTTTTCTTTATAATATTTTTTTTTCTTTTTGCTGGTTTGCAAATATATAAGTGTATTTTTTCTGTTTTACTTTTCTTGTCAATTTCCAACTGACTTGGTGATATTTTTCTATAACAATATCTTGTTGAAAATTGAATGTGCAACACTTTTCATTCAAGTGCCATCCATTACATTTTTAGGTGTGATCGATTTTTGCACTTTTGGCTATTTGATTAACACTGCAATGATTTATTGCTTTAATTTTTTTTTTTTCTATTTCTATTTTTTGGTTGCTGAAGCAAACTGCTATTTAAATCGTTGAATTTCTCTCTTAAAAATTGTATTTCTTTGTTGCCAAAAATGTATTTTGTTTTCTTTGATTTTGCGAATTTTCGAAGTGTAACTAGAATGATACAAGTAAAGAAAAAGAAATTAAATTTAGGTAAAAATATAACAGATATCATTATATTGAATTCTAGATAATATGATTAAACTAAAAAGCTATTTAGACGGTCAAATATCAGACGCCAAATACCCGTGAAATATTAAATTTTCTTCATGCACATCTGAGTGGGTTTTTGCAATAAATGACTTTGAGCGCCACCAAATGTTTTAAAAATTTTAGAAAATTTGGAATTTAAATGCAAATTATCAAAAGATTTTAATCTAAACAGTTTTTTCTAAACTGATCGATATTTATCACAATTTTCTATTTATTGAGGAGTTTGAATTCTTCTTTTGCTTTATTTAAAAATGTTTTTCCTAACTCTGCATTTAAATATTAAATTGTTATATATTTCTTTTTAAGGAATCTTCAAGTTTTTAATAAAATGTCATTTTTTTATTTCATTCAGTACTTTGATATTAGGTCTGTTCCGGGTGCGTAGCGAAAGAGTCCGGACTTTTGATACTAAAAAGGAAGCTACGCTGTGAATTTGTTCGAAATTATGGTTTTCTTGGAACGAAAAAAACCATAACTGAACATAATGAACGCAAATTTAATTTTCGTGATCTTAGACGCTTAAAATGTGTAATATTTTAAAAGTAAACAGTTTGCATCATTGGCAGTAAAAAGTAAAAGAAGTAATTTAAAAAATAAAAATAAAACCTACTAAATTTTGTTTTATACTAAAGAGAAGTGGAACTATGGACAAATTTACTTTCAACTTAAAGTCTTTAAAAAACATTCCATTTAGCTTTCTAATACATTTTTAAAGAAAATCTTAGCAAATTTTCTGATTAATTTGTCAGCCTCAAATGTAAACATAAATCAGCTGATAATTTAATTCTTGCCTCAACTTATGCAAAGAAAGAGTTCGTACAACTTTTTACAGACATTGAAAAGTATTATTTTTTATCTCTTAAAATTGCACACAAATTTTTACATGGAACGGACAGATTTATGCGAGTTTGTTATGCTTCTGGAACAGACCTATTGTTTTACTTTTTTATTTGAGTTACTTTGAAACTTTTTGTAAAAGTTAACACTTTTCGGAAAATTACATACAATGCCGAAAACAGAAAGTTTTCGGTGATTTTTAGATTTTTAAAAAAAATACCATTTCGAAAAATTTACGAAACTGCATAAAATCTTTTATGTTAAATACAAAAATTATAAAGAAAAGTAGATACAGAGTGTAATCGACTGAGCATGTGTGATCATCACTCGATCGTACGTTTTTAACACGAAATTTATAATTGGTGACTTTTTAAGAACTTTCGGATTTGGTTAAAAAAGCGCATATAAAATTTAAAAAAATTCGGAATCTTTATTTGAGTCGATGGAACGATCTATATAATTCAATGTTGAGAGAGGATTTCATGTTAATGTTGGCCGTTTCTACGCCTCAAATGGTCCAATTTTGGCATATTCCCTCCAACACATCGGCCGGTGTCTCACGAATAAATTCTTCCCTATAAACATGAGCCTTAACTTAGCCCCACAAACATAGTCTAGGCGGCCAACTGACTGGCCCCAAACGTGAGATAAACTATTCACAGAATTTGCCTCTCAATTGGATCATTGTTTCGAGTGCTGCGTGGCATGCGGTACCGTCTTTTGTGGAAACCACTTGCCAGCCAAGTCTTCCATTTTGGGGAAAAAAATATTGTAATCATCACATGGTAGCGGGTTCATGCCTTCGTCGTCTTTAAAAAATTATGCCATCAACCCCCAATCGCCACTAAACAGTGCATTTTTCGGGATTTATTGCCAATAAATCTAGAGTTAATCGTTTATAAGTCGATCATAACGTTCTGTATCGACTTTTCTCAAAAATTATATATATTCTTATTTTCAGCAATTGAAACGCACTGCGACACGTATTTACACACAATTTGTGCTTTTCATTTTTCCTAATGAGCTGAAGAATGACAACTGTAACTGTCTGTACTATTTTTTAATAATATTAGCCGCCACCGCAATTGTACAATCTTAAGTTGGCTTTCGTCTTTAATTGTCAAATAAATATATTTTCGATTGCAATGCACACGTTAACAATTCTTAGTCATAAACAATTTTACGTAGAATTTACGGCAAAATTTGCCACACAAAAACTCGTAATTTATTTATTTCAAATTATATTTTTTTTAATTCCTTTATGCAAACACATGTTTGTAACGTATAAATTAAATGCGCCAGAAGAAAAAAGTTTTTCAATGTATAAATATTTCTTGATAGATTTTTATATAGTTTGAGTGCGCAATATTATTCAGATTGTTGCCAACACTTCAGACAGACTTGCCAGAGTAATTAATACAAGAGTATAAAAAATTTTGAAATAAAAATGCAACAGATGCATTTGTATTTTACACGTATGATAATTTTTTTAATATTGATTTGAAGTTATTAATGCCAAATTGCTTTTGCTCTCTCGCTTTTTGAATACGTTGTATTTATATATTTTTTGTCGACAAAAAAATTATTTGAATACACGATGCAAACAGTAGTTTTTCTAATGATTCCAGAATGGTCCTTAGAGGCTGTGTAGTAATAACTTTTTGATTGTAACAGAATATTTAAAGAAATATTTACGAGTTTCTAAATATGGGGAATTGGTTCACTGAGAAAAGGTATGATTGCGGCAACTATACTATGGTTATTTCAAATTATGTATAATTGTCTCAAACAAATAATTTCAGAGTTGCAAAAAGTATAGAAAACAGTTGATCCCAAAGACCATCCTTGCAACTTCAAGTTAATTTTAACCGTAAAGCTTTCGTAACGTAGTTTGTTGTACTATTCTATGCTTCTGAGCCCTTCGAGCTCAAACGTCTAATAAAAGAGATTTTAATTATTTCAATTTTCAAACGGTTCTGAACTTTTGAAAGAATCAACCGATTCTCTCGTGATGAGCGGTAATCGATGTAAATTTTCGAGTTCTATAAAAGCGGATTCCCCATGCATTCATAAGAAAATTATGTCTCGGACAAAATTTGTTTACATGAAGTTTGAGGGGAGGCAAATTATTTTTTCCGGAGAACTCTCAGATCGAATTGGTTTAATTTTATATTTACTCCGAGCAAAGTTGATATGAGATGCCAATAAACGAAATGGATGTTAAATTGAGTTGCCCCATCTTAAAATTTGCGTAGTCATTTTGTGGTGTGGCAATTTTCTAGATAAAATAATTAATAAATACAAAGAAATACGATCGCCCAAACGGCAGCCTTGATTTACTTGATAAAATTTTTTAATGTTTTAAAATTTTGTAATGTATGATAGGATATAAATTTTCAGTTTTTCTTAACAAAATCACTCATTTCGAATATTTTCGTTCACGGAATCCTGCGAACGCATCAACCGATTTTACCCGGGTAGTTGCGATTGACATGCGTAAAACCGCTTAATAATCATTGAAAAAAAATTTTCTTAGTGTTTTTGAGGTTTCCTAAAGTATACCTGTCCAAATAGGTTCCAACGTCCCTAATTTGGTTCGCACTGATTTTAAACACAGCCAGTCTTATTTACCTCGCTTTAGCGAAACATCGCTTTACTGAAAATATCGTATTACTGAAAACCAAATACAAGCCCACAACTACGTTTTGTAAGAAACTTACTTCGCTTTAGTGAAAAATTAAAACTTACAAATGTATTTATTAGAAATCGATTGCATAACTTAAGGCTGAACAAATTGTGCATGTTTTGTCCGTTACAAAATTAAATGGTAATATCTAAGTATTTGTTCTTTTCGCTCTTACGTACTTTATTGTATTTTTCTATTATATTGTCAATGCAAGTGGCTAGACATTTTCGGGGAAGTCGTAAAAAAATTTCAACAAAAAATTAATAATTCTATGAATTTTTTTTTAATTAAATTTTTACGTTAAATTGATACAGATTTGATATAAGAAAATATAGTTTTATTGGTTTTAAGCAGTACGCTTAATTGTAACAAATTTCAGTAATCCGAACTACGTTTTAGAGAAAAAATCGGACAAATGAAAAAAATTGGGTTTTGGTTATTTTTAGTAAAGCGGAGTCGACTGTACACACACATACGAGTACATATACATACACACGTTGATACATTTTCAGGTGCAGTCAGGGAAGCTCCTAAGGACTCGGACCGTCGAGATGTGGCGAACACTCGATTGTTTTAAAAGGGGATAAAACCAGTAGCATCCCGATATTTTCTTAGCTGGAAGTTTAAAATATTGCGAGTTACTGTCGTCTATAACAGTTACAACATGGCTGCAAATCGCACGCTACGATTAGCCTATTTTTATGTTGAATAACAGTTTCAGTTTTGTAGCAGTTTTAATTTCTTTTGTAAGAGTCATAAAATTTAGAAGAAGTGTTTTCCGTGTTCGCTTCTTCTTTGCTGTCGAAAAAAATGGATCAAAGAATTTGCATAAAATGTTGTATAAAAAATGGAATTAAGTACTCAAAAGTACTCCCAACATTGACAGTGGCATACGGTGCTTGTACTGTGGCGCCAAAAAAATAAAAATATTGAGAAAGTAAAAAAAAAATTATAAATAGTCGTCGAATCGCTATTTTTGGATATTTTTGGGTAGCACAGTTCGTTAAAAAATTGCTGAATTTCGATCACAAAAAAATCTTCAGATGAGAATATCTTTTTGGCCTCTTGCCACTTCTCCGTTTCCCAAGATTGGGAGGACCCATGAAAAAACGATTGAGAAGATAAAAACCGAATGGCTGAGAGAGCTCAAGGGCACATCAAAATACGTATTATAGAACTACAGTGAGGATTGGAAAAAGCACTGGTACAACTGTATTTTACCTGAGTAGCCCCTTGAAGGGGACAAAATAGAAATTGAGAAACAAAATTATTTTTTTTTTTGGAAAAAATTAAAATTAACAGCAAATAATTCGTTAACCGTTAATAAGTTTATGTTTTATTAAATCGCGAAATTTTGTATCGAAATTACATATATTTTCAAAATTCAGTCAATCTGGCAACCTTAAATATCATTTATTACGCGAAAAGCGTATTGCATATTAAGATTTTGTTATTATTTTAATTTCCTTGGTCATGATTTTGAATTTGTGTGGGTAAAGAAAATGTTTGCTTTGAAAAATTTTGTATGAAAATAATTAAAGCTAAAAACTTATGAACGCCTTAGCGTTGTGTTTTACAAAATAATGCAATAAATATATTCCACTATACGTTCCGAAATATGAAAGAATAATACGAAGGGGAAATATTATTTCAATAATATTCAGCAATTCAATGATATTTATTGCAGATATTGTCTCATTTAATATTTATTGCGAGTTGAGCGTGTCTATAAGCACCTGCGTCTTATTGTCTTTTATACCAAAGCATTAGAAAAGTTCAGCCTTGTTTTTTAAATAAAATCAAGTAATTTTTGCAATTAAGCAATATTGAAATATGTATTCTTAACAACACACACAAATTTTGCAAATGAAAAGTTGCATTTTGCGGAATTTCAGTTGCACAGAGATCAAGAAGCATTATGGCATTTTTCGTATATGAGAAAACATGTTCCTAAAGGAGAAAGTAAAAATATATTCGAAGCGCTGATTTCACTTGCAATATATGTATATTTACTCCTTTGCAAATGTAGGCCGCCCACATCGTCAGAGATCGAGTCAATAAGGCTTAGTAGTTGGATGGGGTCAGAAGAATAGAGTAAATTTTAGTTTTAAGACTCAATGCTGAATGATTACACACTGACGCATGCCCGATCACGCTGCTTCATCTGTAACCATGGGTGGTGTAGGTATTGAGGAATCAGAAGTTCTTGGCATGAAAATCCATTGCGACATTCAATGGAGAGAGCACAAACATTCAACTGTCTCGGCTTCCTAAGGCGGTGTAAGACATACTTCACTCCATCTGAACTTCTTACTATCTATACCACATACATCCGACCGAAAATGGAATACAACTCTCGTGTATGGGCCGGTGCTTCAAAGTCTATTTTGAAGTTACTCGACCGTGTAAAGGAGAGGACAAAAAACTCATTAGAGACGGTACGATAGCCAAAGCTATTGACTCACTTGAGTATCGACGCAATGTAGGGTGTGTTTCACAGTTTTATCGCTACTAAATATAGGCAGTATTCCCTTTATCCTCCTCCCCACAACTAATTTCCCTACTTCCAGAGCAATGCGCATGAGTAGAGATCATCCCCTGAGTGCCGGGCCTAATTAAAAAAAAGTACACGTTCTTCGATTGCGCTCTGAAGAAGATACGCCAAGTTGATGAATCTTGATGATCGCGAAATCATCTTCAGTGACGAAGATCATTTTTGGCTCAATGGGTTCGTCAATAAGCAAAATATGCGTTATTGGTCTGGTGAAAATCAACATGTGCTTCATGAATACTTCATCCACAAAAAATAACTGTAACGATCGTCACATTACTGTGAATGTCATTATCGTTATCTCACATGATTACCGATTATTTTTGGCCCGGATTGGAAAACATGGACTGGGATGACATGTGGTTTCAACAGGACGGCGCTACAAGCCACACAGCACATGTTACAATCGATTTATTGAAGAGTAAGTTTGGCCACCTCGTTCGTGCGATTTAACGCCGCTAGACTTTTTTCTTTGGCGCTACGTCAAATCATTGGCCTATGTCAACAAGCCGACGACTTTGGAAGAACTCAGTGCCAGCATTGAATACGAATAGCGGCCGTTACGACCGAAATGTGTACCCGAGTCATTGAAAATTGGGTCCAACGAATCGACCGCTGCCGACATGCCCGCGGTGGCCACATGAACGAAGTCGAGTTCAACTCATAAAAGTTTTGATTGTATTTCAAGTTGATCATAACGTTTCTGAAATATCTCAAATGGTTTTCGTTTTATTTAAAAAAAGTTGTCAAGTCCTTAATGGAAACTCCTTTACTTAATTGTGCAATTTTTCACATTGATCAATAATATCGCCAATACATATGTAAGTGGCACAATATATTTTGGAAAAATTCGTCGTCTTCATTGAAAAGAATCTTCCAACAGGGACGTTTGACCTTTGACAGTTGATAAAGGCTACATCTGTCAAATTAGTTGTTTCATATTCAGTCTATTTTGACCAAACACGATAAACAGATATATTATTCACCAACATATACAAACAAATAAGAAAGTAGTTTAATCAAAATGTTTGTTCTATTCGGACAACGTACTGCATCCATTTTACGGTCGCCATAATCGTCCAAACGAGAGGATTATTCGGAATGCGGTGGTCAAATTTGAAATCACTGGTTCAGTAAACGTTCGACCAACACGCGTACGTCGACGATGCGTGAGACCTGCGAAAATATTGCCGCTGTTCACCAGAGTGTGCAGGAGAATTCGAGGCAGTCAATTTTGCGTCGAGAAATCGGCCTTTCGCAGATCACAATCATGCGATTTTTTAATTGTGACATAGGCTTGTACACGTACAAAGTTCAACTGACTCAACTAAAGGCAAACGACCATATGCAATGACATGTGCTCGCTGAATGGTCTCTGGAGCAGTTGGCAGCTGACCCTAAGTTTCGTCTAAAAAGCATCTTCAGCGATGAGACTCATTTCTGCATGAATTGGTACGTAAACAAACAAAATTGTCGAATTTGGAAGGATACCAATCCACATGAAATCCAAGAGTGTAACAAAGTAATTATTGTTTTTTGTGTGGATTTTGGGCTAGCGGCGTCATCGGTCTATATTTCTTTCAGAATGACGCCGGCCAGTCCAATACTGTGAACAGCGAGCCATATATGTCGATGATTATCAACATCTTTTGATCTGAGTTGGATGATCTGGACACTAACGACATGTGGTTTCAACTGAAAAGAGCTACGTGCTAATAAAGCTCATGCTACATTGGATATTCTCCACGAGAGGTTTGGGAGACATGGTCATCTAACGTGGAGGGGATGTGAACTGGTCACCGTATGCGTAGACCCCGTTAGACTTTTCTTTGTGGGCTTTTATTAAGTCGCACGTGAATGCGCCTGAACCAGAAATAAATTAATAGATCTTTGAAACGAATAAGAACTGTACACCACATCCCATACAGCCAAAAAAAAAAGTGAAAAACATCGTGAAATGTATTGGCAGCACTGTATAGGCAATATCGTTTGAGTTTTGTTTAGAGGTTATGTTTACTTTTTATTGTAACAGAGTTTTATTTGAAATATCGTGCCACTTTTGCACAACAGAGGGCAAAATGGAAATTATATGGGCCGCTTAAACAAATTTAAAATTCATATAAAAGTAATTATTTCATTTGCTCTCAAGAGCTCAACGAAATCTTTTCTTATCACGTGCATGAAAACTTTTCGTAAATCATGCGATAAATGATCGTGAGCGCAAAGTTCTTGAAGATATTATCTTTAAGTTGACTTACTTGTAGTGCATGTCCAATATTTTAATTAATGAAAAGTTATTCAAATACGACTAATTTCTAAAATGCTTATTTTAATAATTTTTTTCTGCTGGCTGTTCGACTAACAGATAAATATTATAAATATTTTTTACTTGTTTTTCCTTTTTTATATAAACAATATTTGTCTCTACCGGTTATTTTTTCAATTTTTCCCTCTCCTTCTTTTGTTTGCACTCTTTTTCGCAAGTACTGACTACTGTTTACAGTGGGAGAGTGTGTGTGTATTGCTTTTTTAATTTTGTGTTTGTTGGTATCGTTATGCACCAAGTAATCCGAAATAAGAGAAAAAAATTATTGAACTGCAGATAAAGAAAATAAATAATGCAGCAGTAGCAACAACAAGTAATTTGGTTATTGTATTTATTAATTGATGTACTAAATTTAAAAAAACACAAAATAAAAAAAATTAAAAAACAAGATCTACAATGACAGCGAACATATTCGTATTTTAAAGAGAAGCACAGAGAGATTGAGAGCGAAAAACTATCGCAGCAGTCGAACACATGATTTGGAAGTTGCAACTATTTATAAGATTGTTGCAGACCATAATATATAATCATTTAAAGCATTAGGCGTATTCAATGCTTTTACAATCAGACCAAGAAAAATGTAATCGAAAAGATTAAAATAACACAAAAAAAGAGAAAAATATCGTGAAGAAAATAATCAAATCATAACACTGGCATTTAATTTAATCAGTTTTGTATGAATACAATTCTCATATACTATTTTCTCATAAAATTTTTATAAATAAAACGTGATGCCACACTCAATTCAGTCACCTAAGAAGAACAAAAATATACATGACTTCTGCGAATGATACTGTGGTGGCCCTCGAAAACAGCACTATTCAACTCTGCTACACGAGCTGATAATTAAAATGATAAAAATTTTTCTGTCATTTAGAATATTCATCAAGTAAGTATTTCTGCATTTTATATTACGACTCTCAGCCTAAAGATCTTAATGGAATTTAAAATATAATTTCACTTTATTTTCGTAATTTACGAGATTATTAATTATTTTCTTTCAAATATAAATGTTTTTTTTCAATTCAGTGTATTGTGCCGGAACTAGAAAGGAGGGGATAGTATTGAGAGGACAAGACAGAGAATTTGTTGTAGCTATTTGAAGGAGGGCGCTGCTACTCTGCTCTTATTATATCATAGAGCCAATCGCTGCTTTATTTTATAATATCTTATGTTATGTTATGAAATTTTTATTTGACATATTGTCACATTTCTATTTAAATGAAAATTTATTTGTTAATGGTTAAGCAATGTCTATATGCATTTCATTGATGCTTTACCAAATCATCAGTAGGCTTTAACCATAACTTTTAACTTTTCAAAACTATGGTTAAAGTCCACTGATGATTTGGTAAAGCATCAATGAAATGCATATAGACATTGCTTAGCCATCAACAAATAAATTTCATTTAAAATCTTATGTTATGTTTCATGTAATGTTGCGTATTAAGCTTCTACTCTATATTTAATGCATTGCATTTAATATCTGAAAAAATTTAAGAAATTCTGTGCTATTTTATTTTATATGATTTTGACTCAATAAGTTTTTTATTACTTTACTTCCTCTTTTATTTTCTTCCGTATAATATTTTTCTATTTTCTTGAAATTATTGTAGTTACATTTTTAACAACTTCTTCATATTTATTGCAAATGTATTAATATTTTTATTGTATTTTATTTTAAATAATTTATATTTACTTACTTATTCAAGTCAAGTCAAGATTTCAAATTCTCACTGACTAAAAAAGCTAATTACTCGCACCAAATTGCATGAAACGTCAAACATTGTATGTAATTACTTGAAAATTAACTAGCAGTTAGATAACAATTTTCCATTTTAGCACATCATTACTCTTATTATTCAATAAGGTGGTACCATTTTTTAAATTTTCCACTTGAACGCCAAAAAAATAGTCATTATTAACATGAACAGGTCAGAATACAGCACATCAAAAGTTAAAAACTATGAGTTGGTCTTTAGGGCAACTTGAGGCATGATCGTACGGGACATAGCATCATTTTACAAAAGGTAGGAGTGCAGGTATTGGGGAGCCAAACTGATTATATGACTCCCATCATGAGTGTTGACAGACCCTTCTCAGTTGGATTCCCGAAGAGGAAAGACTGAAAGGTAAACTCTGCAACTCTAAATAATGCAATATTGGTTTTTAATGACGGCTCGAAAATGGACACTGACATGGGGGTATTTTCCGAAGATCTCGACCTTTTGGTATTACTCAGGCTACTCGATACCTCAACGGTTTTCCAAGCAGAAATTTATGTCATTACCGAGGCAGCATTAAGAATTAATGGGCTCAGTTTAACGACCAGAACTATAGACATTTGTGTAGACAGTCTGGCAGCAATTAGGGCCCTGGATTCATGGAGGATAAAATCGAAGTGCGTACTGGCATGCATTCAATCTCTAACTCGACTTAAAAGACATGACGTCAAGATAGTTTGTGTTCCAGGGCATAGAGGCATTCAGTTAAATGAGGGATATTGATATTCCCTCATTTGAACTGTCAAATATTATTAAGGAGTGGTCAGAGAGGAAGGCGGCAATCAGGTGGTCAACAATTACCACCTGTAAGCTATCGAAAACTCTATGGCACGCACTTAGCAGCGTTAAGACTAGACAGCTTCTAACTTTTGAGAAGAAGTCGTTGGAGTCATGACGGTTGCTGCTTGGACGAAGAAGAAGAGGAGTCAGTACAATATTTTCTATGTGACCGCGCAGCCCTGCAGGAGCGTAGGCTTAGACATATAGGCTCTCGTTTCCTCCGGGATCTGCACTGTCTCAGGGATGCACCACTAGCTGCCCTAGCGGGCTTTGTGAGAAGTTCTGGGTGGTTCTCAGGAGCCAGTGCTTCATTTGTGAGGTTTGTCTAGGGAGTAGTCCTCTGGGTATCACAATGGGTCTCCGAATGCTGTCCCCCTACCTTTGCGAGCCGGCCTTTTAACTTAACCTAATTTTAATTTTACTAAGGACGAGCACATAATCGACATTATCGCAAGACAAACAAAAAAACAAATCTAAAATTTTTGCCTATAGTGCGACTATTGTAAGCAGTCCACGACCAATCGCTTCTGAGTGCCCCTAATATCGTTCTTTTTTCTCCTACATACTGGATGTTTATAAACGTAATAATTTGCATTACAAAGTTGTTCCCAAGCTTTTTGAAGTAACCTGATGTTACAAAAGCAAAACATACAGAAATACAGAAAAAAAGAAAAGAGGATTTCAGAAGAAATTGACAACACACTTTTTTAAAAATGCATGACAATTATTCATCATTATTTCATTAAGTCAATTTTATTATGTAATTACGTAAGTCAACTGACAGAACTGCACTATATTTTTCCTTAGTTTCCCTTTTGGATAAAACTTCTGTGAAAACAGAATATATTTCAAAACAGGATAGCAATTCCATACATAAAAAAATCACAACTTATAATCGAACTGCAAGGAAATGGCAGCCCCACTCATGCAATGAAGAGGCACTTATTTTAAAGTTATTATAAATATTTTCTTTTCAACTTCATCAATTAAAAATTAAGTGCTAATACAAAGTAAAAGTGAGGAAACTGTTGAAATAAACAAGGGTTGTGTTGTTTTAATTGCGGCTTCGACTATTGTTTTTATACCCTCCAAAAAAGAAATTTGGAGGGTATATTCACTTTGTCATTCCATTTGTAACGCATCGAAATATCCGTCTCAGACCCCATAAAGTATATATATTCTTGATCAGTGATGAAATCTAAGACGATCTGAGCATGTCCGTCCGTCCATCTGTGGAAATCACGATTCAGTCCAAACGAAAAGAGCTGGACACTTGAAATTTGGTATAAATATATTTTGAAGCTTAGAGCAGGTTAAGTTCGAAGATGGGCTAAATCGGACAAGAGGGAAAAAGGTTCCCCTAAGAAGAACTAAACCAACCCAGAAAAAACAACATGATTTTTAAAGTTTTTTTTTTGGTTATTTTGTTAAGCAAATGATATAATTTTATGTCAAATACGGACCAACGCCTTAAACATGGAGCCATAAAATTAAAATCAATTATTTTTGGACCCAGCCCACTTTAGTGGGCGTTGTTAAATGCAAAAATAGCATAAAAATTTAACAAATTGTTTTACTTAAGCCGACATTCCTGAAAAATAACATTTTTAACATTTAATGACGAAGCTGAAGCTCCTCCTTCACCCCTTAAATGACCCTACCAAAAAAATAAAATTTGCCCCCTAAATGACCCTATAAAAAAATTTTACTTTTTTATATAATTATTCCAAGCATTTATTTTTACAGTTTTATGACTGCCTCCTCCCATCCTCCCTCTTTGCACCTTACATGACCCTATAAACAAAATATTTTTAATTTTGTACATAATTATCTCAAGCATTTATTTTTAGAGTTTTATGACAAAGGTGAAATGTTTCCCCCACAGCACTTGCCAGAGCGACCCCGCCAAAATACAGTTTTTATACCCTCCAAAAAGAATTGGACTCCATAAACTAAATATATTCTTGATTAGTGATGAAGTCTAAGACGGTCTAGCAATGCCCATGCTTTGGTCTGTGAAAAACATGATATTGTCTATTTTTTAACCCCGCCTCCTTTAGTGGGCGTTGACGCACGATATTATATAAAGGAACTCTGTCCCACCAAGTTAAACATTTTAAATTCACTTACTAAATATTTGGAGGGTATTTAAGATCCGACCCGGTCGAATATAACGTTTTTACTTTTTTTTCAGATTCAGTTCTGTTGCAATACGTAATAAGCGCTTAAGTCTACTTAAGTAAAGTATTTTTTGTTTGCAAAAGTTTTTATATTTTTTTCTTTTAATTTTTCTATTTTTTTTAATCCCTTCCCGGTTTATGTCTTATTGTGACCACTGAAAACCTCGACTGAATGCAATAATATTTAAGGAATAAAATAGTGACTAAGAAAATTGTTATTAAGTGGATTTAAGCGCTTATTACAGTAAACAGTTGTTGTACAGAACTTTTTGGAACAGCTATTACGAGATCGGAATTTTAATTTGAAAATAAAGGGTGGGACAATTTGAGACTAGGAAGTAAATTGGCTGTCAAATGATGAAATGACAAGAGCTGAACTGTCGCCCTTTGACATTTATTTAGTAAAACATTGGGAAATATTAACCATGGAGCGCTACACTCTTGAACAAAGAATTTTAATTGTGAAAATTTTCTTTCAAAATTGTGAAAATTTCACTTCGTAAAATTCGAACACTTTTTCCTTAAAATCAGGCTCATTTTATAGCTAAATTCGAGGACCGTGGTACCGTTACTGGCAGCAAACCAAAACAATAGCCTCGTAGTGGCCGTAGTGATGCAAACATGGCAGCTCTATAGCAAACTTTTGAGAATTATTCTCAAACATGAACTCGTCGACGTTTGCAATAATACGGCACGACCAGAGGCACTTCAAGATGAAGATCTTCATCTTCACGCTTATAAAGTTCAACTCGTGCAAGAATTAAAGCCGGCGGACCATTGTTTGTGTCGAACGCTTGTGAATTGGCTGTTTGAAAAACTAAACGAAAACAACGCATTTTTCAACAAAATCATCTTTAGTGATTATGCCAACTTTCAAACAAAATTGTCATATATGGGGCTTAGAAAAGCCACAAACGGTTCTCGACAAACTATTCCATCTAAAGAAAGTAACCGTATGGTGCGGTTTTTCGAAAATTAATAAAGAAACGCCGTCACCTTTAATTCTCTGCGCTACCAACGCACAGTGTAAGATTTTGCTAATCTAGGAGGACTTAATTCAATTGCAGCTAAAGTTTAAGAGATATAGACTTGAAACTCGGAAGATAAGCTTTAAATTTTAATGTGGAGGCTCAGATCTAAAATGAGGAACATTGGACAAAAGCCACTCCCTACTCCCATATAAGCCCCACATTTTTTCTAGAATTAAGCCTAAAAAAAAGTATTTTTAATAAACTATAGTTGGGGTACTATAAAGGTTATTAAATTAACTATTTTTTTACTATAGAAATATTAAATAAAATAAATTAAAAAAATATTTTTTGTTGTTGTTTTCAGGGTTGTATTGCCTTATAGTATTTAATATTGTATTATATCTTTTATTTAAACAAAAATTGCATTTACTTGTAAATTTAGTAAATTTAATCTGAATGAGAGCTTTCTTCAAAATTTTGATGGTCCAACAACAACGCAAGCACTTCCGCAGATAAAGTTCCATGCTGGGTTTTTGGAGTTAAACGCAAACTAGCTATGAATGGATCCGATGATATAAGCAGTCTGTGCAATAAATCTCTATTCGTGTCCACTCTTGATGTTTTTCTGGTAAACAATTCGCGGTAATTTCTTGAATCTTTATTTCTAGACTCTTGCGCTTCTTCGGAAAAATTGCCAATGGGGAGAATGCAGGAAGAGATTATGTCTTTTCCATGATACAAAATTTTGTGCACAGTAACTGGCATGTTGAACCATGAATATTCCGATAAATAAAGTTTTATAGTTTCTGTCGTGTAGCGCTGAAAAGCGTGTATATTAATGGGGTAACCACTTCCTATACAAATAAGTATTGCGCGAAACCTCTTTATAAGATCGATATTTTGATTCCACAATACTTTGTCTAGCCTTTTTTAAGTTTGTACCTCTTGATGGGGAAGCGTTTGCTAATTCTTTCACAAGATCGGCTGCGTCCCTTTTTCCGCAAGATCGAATTTTCAGTTCAGTTGCCATTATCAACTGATCTGCTGATACATTAGATATAAGTTCTTGACATTTTCGTTGTTCCGTTTTAAGACAACATTCTGAGAATTCTTTTTCTTCTCTTCCGACATTGAAACTTTTTTTTAGAAGTTGATGGCGCAACATTAAGAATGAACTCTGCAGCTTGAATTGTTGTTTTAAGCCATAAAGCATTATCATTCATAAATCTTTCCCTAACTCGTCGAGATTTATCCCATCTCACTTCAAAATCGTAGCATAGCTTTCGTACGCGTGCTTTTAACTTTTCATAGTCCACATCTCTTCCAAAAATTGTTAAAACGAATTTTAAAATCACTTCAAACCTTTCACGTTTGATGTTATTTAACCAAACATGTAAAAGTTCCTCGCGCGATATTTCAGACATATTAAAAAACGATAACTTTGGGCAAAATATGGGCAAGATTTTATTCTTGGAATCAGTTTCTGGGATGTATTCGATGATCCTCCTTATGGTGCCAACGCAGAATCCGATAGAATATAAAAGTTTTAGTCTATGAAAAGTTGAAAATTTTTTTGTACTTACTTACTTTATAACTTTTTACGAAGCAAAATTATTTAAATGCTCCACTTAAGTTGTTTTTTCCGATTTATTGAAAATTTTATAGATAAACTATTGAAATTAAAGAAAAAAAACTTTTTGGAAAAAAAAGCACGCACGATTTAATTCTATCCACTTTTAATTTGATGACGGTTGCAAGCTGGCAATGTTTGTTTTTAAATACATTTCAATAACACCTGTTTGATAGCCGCCATCATATTAACAACATTTTTGTATTATGTTTTGTGTTTATTTGCGTAACAATAGTATATTTTTCTTACATCAACGAAAATTTGATCAAATTTGGAGCACCTTTTTTTTTTTTATTTAGTCCCCCTAGATTGGGAAAATCTTACACTGTGCAACGCATGAAAGCCGTTTTTTGTGGATAAAATTGGTTAATGTTGAAATCAGTGACCTTTGGTAAATTGTTTGGTTTCAGAAAGACAGCGTCACAAGCTACTCAGCCGACCAAAGGATTCATTTATTGCATGAGAAATTTCCAGGCCGCGAAATTTCTCAATTTGGTGATGTTAACTGGCCGCCTCGTTCTTGTAATTTAATGACACTGGATTATTTTCTCTGGGGCCATTTGAAAGACCGGGTTTATATGAACAAACCACAAACCAACTGATACTCTGAAAGATCAAATTCGACGCTGCTTTGACGAGATAAGCGAAGCTTTAGTGCAAAATGTGGTTCAAAATTTTCTGAAAAGAGGAGACGTCTGCCGACGTGTCTATTATTAATTCCCATATTTCTACATTACATTGGTATCATTAAAATTCAAGTTGCCCAAAAAAAGTGTGGTTTTACCCAATTTGTGTTTTATACAAGTCTAGATTCAATTGTTGACTATTAAGTTCGATAGACAGACATATAGAATTGTGTTGAACTCGTTCATTCGATCTTTTTTGACAGGAACGAATGATCAAACCAACGTAATTTAAATGGGTTTGATCATAGATTCTTGTCAGAAACGAGTGGAACGAGTTCGATGCAAGTTTAAACCAGAGATGATAAATAATCACAAAAAGCTTTTTTTCAAAATTGAGATTTTTTTTTTAAAAAGCAGTACTTTTCGGAACTGACTGTATTAATAAGTTCAAAATATTTCATTATTAATTTTGAATTTTATAGAAAATATATTAACTTTTATAGAAAGTATATTAATATCATAACTTGGATGGATGAAGAGGCAAAAAGGTGCGAAATTACTTTTACGCAAAGTTGTTTGTTTATTAATCACCCAGTTTTTGCGCGATTCTAGATTCTTCGATAAGAGAAATGTTCGACATGTACCAATTTTGGACGGTCTTAAAATATGATCCATAAATTATAGAAGCAACTCCTTCATCATGTGGTGTACATATAACGTGGTGTATTGAGTCGTGCGGGATCCATTGTCTTTGTAATTAATCGACAATTAACATATTTGATTGTTATAAAGATTTTGTCGAATTTCCATGAAATTAATCAACAAAAACCAAATTTTTACCTAAGCAACATTTTATATCATAGGTATTTGCGCAGAAGACATTGTTGTGCATCATTTGTTCATATATAAATATATATATATATATATATATATATATATATATATATATATATATATATGTATATATATATATATATATATATATATATATATATTATTTATATGTACGTTGTATAAATAATATACATTTGCCATCGTATGGTGCAAGAATAGATGTTGAGGGCTTTCATTAAAAAAATTCTGAAGAAAAGGGGACATTAAGATCAACGAATTCGATTTAAAGAAGTTGATATTAGAAATATTTTAATATTGTACTAAAATTATTGTTATACATAGTACTTCAGTACTTTAGGATTGCGAATTATACAGAAAAGAGTACAATAATACTGAATTCATCAGCCCTGATGCAAAACGAAGCGACGTCAAACCCGCATAATATTGTTCTATTCAACACCAAAACTGATCTATTCAAGCCTGTTAATAAACTACTACTCACATAATCCCAACAAATGACGTCGATTTTTATCAATGTTGCCTTATCTTGTATGAGAAAGTAACTAACTATCAGATTTGTGTCGAACTCGTTCATGCCCCCGTTTTTGACAAGAACCTATCATCAAACCCATTTAAATTGCATTGGGTTGATCATAGGTTCTTGTCAAAAACGAGCTATTGAAAGAGTTCGGTACAAGCCTAAAACCAATGTAATTTAAATGAGTTTGACTACAGGTTCTTGTCACAAAAGAGTTCCGACACAACGCTACTAAATATTGGACTTACACCGAGCTCGTTTTTGAGAAGAACCTATAAGAAACCCCTTTTAAACTACATTGGTTTGATCAGATGTTCTTTTCGGAAACGAGTGAATAAACGAGTTCCACATAAGTTTACTAGACTTGTGTCGAACTCGTTCATTCGCTCGTTTTTGACAAGAACCTTTGATCAAACCAATGTAATTTAAATGGGTTTGATTGTAGGTTCTTATCAAAAACGAGCGAATGAACGAGTTCGACACAAGTGTAAAGTTTAGACTTGGTTCCAACTAGCTCATTCGCTCAGTTTTGACGAGAACCTCTGATCAAACCCATTTAAATTACATAGGTTTGATCAGCGGTTCTTGTCAAAACTGAGCGAATGAGCTAGTTGGACCCAAGTCTAGTAAAGTTTACTAAACATTTTATGTAGGAACAAAGCAAGAAAAAAGTGTATTTTGCAGTTCTCTGAAGAGTAGTTAGTGCTCATGGGATGTTTAACGACACACCACGAAAAAATATCTATTATAAACAAATGTATGTGTGTAACACGAAATTTTTAAGTAACTTAGAACCCGTATAATCTGTCACAACAAAAAGAAGTTTTATTTCTTTTTCACAACACGAAGTTCAATATATTTTTCGTTTGGGTTTATATTAGACTGTCGAATGCTGTATGCATGATATGAATGATGTACTTCTGGCTACGAAAGAAAAGCATGGCTTTTAGTTCACCAACATCACGGTTGCAGCTTCCTTACTAGATCATACGTTATCACACGACAAAATCTTTAGTATCGATCATTTATTATGAGGTATTTTTTTTGTTGATTTTTATCCATTTGCTCTCCATAGAAATTTAAGTCATTTTAATTAAGGGAAAACAGGCATACACTCAAAATAGTTTGTGGTTAAAATTATACGAAAATGGATTGTAAGACAAAATTTTCTTTTAATTTTCAACATCAAAATTTATTTAAAATTAAAAGAAACTTTTTTTAACTTATTTAATCTTGACTGCTAAGTAATCAATCTTACTTTCTTCAAAATTAATGTTTACGTAAAACAACTACTAATTTTAAAAGTAAGGGATAATGCATACACTAATGATGTCGTTTTTTTGTTTTCTTTTAAAAATAGAATTGCTTGCAGTTTAAAAAGTTTGTGGCTTTAAAAACAAAAGCACGGACTACTTTGAAATAAAGGACATCAGTAACTGTAAAGATATTGTGAGTTTAACTCATGGGCTTCTTTATGGAATTTTAAACTACATAAAATGTCAAACTAGCAAATATTTAATTGAAATCTCAAACTAGTAAATATTTAAGTGAAATTACGAAATAAAGAAATGCAACTAAATTTACATCACGCATGATGGGCAATGAATTAACCGCCTATTTCACAATTCCGAAAGAATTCTATCTATCGTACAAATATACTTGAAACAAAATTTTATAAATTGTTTTTGTTTCAAAATGTAGTTAATAAATATCGAAAAATTTTGGAAAAATCTGTTAGAACAAAACAGAGCGATTAAGAATCACAAATTACCCAACAATCATTGGCAAGCTTAAGCCCATAGACAGCGGGAATGAAAGTAACATACGAAGAAACGTTTTATTTTTTAATTGGTCTGATCTTTTAGATCAGTCCAAATTTTTTTCAACTTTATTATTCCTTTCAAATAATAGTTTTTCTCAAGGCCCTCGAAATAGGCTCTTGTTTCTTAGTTTGGGAAAAGAAAGTAGTCGTAGGATGGATTTTTGTCATACAAACCCTGAATAATATCGGCTGGTGATCGTACTGATCATACGCTAGCCCAATTTTTGGCTTCCAGTGTACCAACCGTTGAGGACATAAAAAATCATGTAAATTTTCCCTTAACGTTTTTAATGGCTTCAACTGACTTTTTTTAGGACAGAAACTCATGAAGCGCGTCGCGTTGATGTTGAAAGAAGAGATATAGGCAGTGATGTCATCTTACATTGTTTACAAAAACAAAACACATATGACTTGGCATCACTGCAATGCATATTGATGTTTTGGAACTCAGCCGTAGTGATACAAAAAGACAGAGAGAAGATATTAGGTTGCCTTTTTATACGAGGTCTGTTCAAAAAATAAGGTCGTTAACATTATGCATCTGGAACACGCACGTAATAACACTTCAGGTGCTCTCCATACATTTTTGAAATTTATTTCTAAATGACTGCAAATTGAGCTGAGACACGAAATCGTTCCAGTATCAAATTACCCTGAAATTGGATGCTGGAAAGTTTGATTACCTTTTTTAGCACAGACTTTTTTTCCTTTTTGCAAAATGTTGTTTTCGAAACAACGTGAAGTTTTCCTTTTTTATATGCACATTTGTTTTGTTAAAGTTAGTATTTTTTTTTTTATTTTTAAAACTTTCTTAGCTGAAGCTTGTTATATATTATTTAATTTTATGTTATTTTACAATTTTATAAATAAATTGTGTAATATTTTATTTCAAAATTGGTTTTTATCTGTTTTAGCATTTATTGTAATTGATTATGACTACAATGTTGGCATAATTTCTTTAAATACAATTTACGAATTAAAGAATATATATATTTTTTTAATTTACTAAATGTTACGTGTTTTATATTTTGCTTAATAATTTTCAATTATAGTAATTTTTTTAATTATTTTATATTAGAAACTATTGTTTTTTTTTTTTTGTTATTAAGTAAAATATTTTTTGTTATTTCCAAGATGAAATTTCCCCTTTACACAAGTGTTTAATATTAATTATATATTTTTTTTTTAATTTACGTTGTACAAATTAATTTTATATTTTTTTAATTAAATATACTGTGTTTTTTTGCAAAAAGAACTATATTATTATTGCTGTATGCATAAATGATTTAATGAATTTTATATATTCTTCTATTAATGATTTTCTGAAAATCTTTGGATTGTATTATTAAATTTTAAAGTTATTTCAATAAGTAATGAAATTTTGCACTTTAATTTATCATTTTTAGATTTTGTCAGGATGACACTCAATCCTTTTTTATGTATATTCGTTTTAATTTTTTATATTGATTAAGAATTTTATTTTATCATAGAAATATTATATTTTCGTTAATTCATTGTTAAATATATAAATTGATTTATTTAGTTTTTAATGTTCTCCGTTTTTCTCTAAAATAAAATACAAAATATTAAAACAATTATTTTATTATGCTAGAGTTAATGTCGACGCCGTTGACGGCGTTTCAACGCCGAAAAAGTTGAAATAGATTGAACTTTTACGGCGTTGCAACGCGTTGAGATTAACTGCTCTCATAGAATATCATACGATTCAACTTTTTTTTTGATATTTGACGCCGTCGACGACGTCGGCATTAACGCTAGCATTAGATATAAAAACATGGTAGTAGGAGTTTAGCTCAGCAAATATGTATTTTTATACACAATTTTTTATTATAATTATTGATTTTTATTATTATATTTTCGTTTTTCATATCAATCCATATGCATATGAGAGATATCTGAGGTAGCAAGTTATAATATACGAGCGAATTGATAACCTAATTCTTTCTCAAAATCAGTTAAGAATACGAACCTGTTACAAAAATAAGTTGAACTCTCAAAAAAATAGCTCACTCGTCGTGAAAAGTTTCAGCTATTTAGCAAGTTTATTTTGTTTGAAATAAAGGCTAGAACGGTTTTGCGTGCTCGGTGATTTTTTGCTGTCCAAAAAGCAGATCAAAGAAACGCCTTAAACTTTTCACACAAAAAAAGTTTAAATATTGCTCAAAAGCATTTGAAATGTGATATAAAGCCTCCAAACACGACATGATTTTTTACATCTGACATGTCAAATTTTCCACTGCAAAACAAATACATGTTGTGTGTTACCTTTCAAACATTGCTTTTTTTTTTTCTTGGACCAGCACTCAGGGATGACCCCTATATATGCAGTGCATTGCGCCGGAACTGAAACCGAGGGGAACACAATTCAACACAATATTTCATGACTCAGCGCGAGCTCGAACTCACGACCCTCCGCTTCATAATCTCGTGTTCTACTACTGCAGCCAACAGCACCCACAGCACTATTTTTTATTAAATAACTTTAAACTTTTTATTGCCAACATTTCTTCTTCAGGACATCAATTATAATTGAAATGAAATTCACCTCATTTTTTGAAAAGAACTCATATATTCAGGTTCTATTCAATAAATAAAATTAAACGCCAAATAAAAAAATATAATCATTTTCCATTGCGAGGGCGAAGTTTTTGCTTCCCGATTTATCCACAAATAGTATATCTCAAGCAGAAAGGCCCGAACTCCAATAATTGTAAGATAATAAAAATTGTGTTGAACACAATAGAAACTAGAACTATTAATTGCTGGTAAAATCGTAAGTTTTGATCCCAGTGCAATAATTAGGGCCTTTCTACATGACAGCAACGATATGTACCCAACTAGAAATGTTATACCAGTGCCTATTGTTTTTAAAGTACCTGTTCTATGCCTGGTGAATATGGGAATTGTACAAAATTTACCGACTCCTGAGTAGTTAGAAGAGCACGAGTCACAAAACCAAAAGCAAAATGTTAACAAAATTCCCTGGCTCAGTGTATGGTAAGATTTCCATATATTTTTTGCATTCATTTAAGAACTTTATTGACAGCGCTGGGAGCTGTCATTTAAATTCGATTTACATGAAGCTATATAAAGGAGGCCGGCACGGGAAAATAATGTGGGTGCTGTTGGCTGAAGTAGTAGAACACGAGACTATGAAGCGGAGGGTCGTGAGTTCGAGCCCGCGCTGAGTCATGAAATATTGTGTTGAATTCTTCTGAACAGCATTAGTGCGTGGTTGTCTTCGTTGTTGCCAGCCTGTTTCAATGATGAAGGCATAGTCACTGATCATTGAACATAATTGACAGCGACTGACACTAGCAGAGTAACAGCACCCACCTTCGTCGGCCCTGTAGCAAAAATTAGCCGGCGAAGTAAAAAGGTTGAAATAGCTACAAAAACAACTGTCTATCTTCTCATCTTTCCTAATCTGTCCCCTCAATACTATCTCCTCGTTTTCAGTTCCGGCGCAATGCATTGCATATATAGGGGTCATCCCCTGAGTGCTGGTCCAAGATAAAAAAAAAAAGTTAAGATTTGAGTCTAGAACTCGACACGGAGTATCCTAATTATGTCAATTGTCCCCCTTCAATGACAACGCCAAGTAAAAGCCACAGGTTTATTTCATATAAATTCTTGGAACTCGATTGTTCTCCGACAGCAATTTTTTAAACACAATAACTTGTAAATCTGCCAGTTTTCGATTGTACTTATTTATTGATACAATATTTTAATCTCACATGCAAAAAGCTTTAATAATAAAATAGTGTGTTTATAGAGGTATAAAACTTTAAGTTAGCAACACTTTTTTAATCTATGTTTAGTGTGGCTTGCGTTTCAGCATGAACAGACCGACGCGTGAAAAATGATTCCAAAGTGTGCTTAAATCGACCCAAAGCAAGATTGCCGTTGATCCCGATTTTCATTACCAAATTTTGTTTAGTGATGAAGCTCTCTTTTGTGTGAATGGATACATCAATAAACAAAACTGCTGTGAAAAATGGACTGTTGGGTGTGCTTTATAGGCAGGTGGAATCACTGGTCCGCATTTCTTTTAAAGCAATGGTGGCCAGAACGTTACAATCAATGGTGACCGCCAAAGACTCACGATTACTGACTTTTTCGGTCATCAATTCAACAACTGTGATGGGCAGCAGCTGTGGCTTCAAGACGGTGCAACATGTCACACAGGTCGTGCCACAATTGATTTCTTGAAAGACGCGTTTGATAACCGAATAGTTTCGCGTTTTGTAGTCGTGACTTGGCCTCCACGATCGTGCGATTTAATGTTGTTAGACTACTTTCTGTGGGGATATGTGAAGTCGCTAGTCCACACCCATAAACCCGAAAAGATTAACCATCTGGAGGACAATATTCGCCGCGTTATTGCCGATATACGGACACAAATGTTGAAAAAATAATTGAAAACTGGGTCTGAACCAGCCGTGGCGGTCATATACAAAAAGTCATATTTAGATTATAATGTCAGAAGATTATCTTTCGAATAAAGTAAATTTCATGTCAATTTAAAAAAATTCATCTTTGCTTTATTCCATTTCAAAGTTCTATGCCTCTATAGAGAACACCCTTTACAATGATGAAAAACAAGAAATATTTTCTGCCATAAACTTGTTACATATTTCTACTTTTGATTTTAAAACCTCGCAGCCAATGAAATAACAATATGACATAACAATACTATTTTCAATATAATACAATCATTTAACGAGCTTAAAATCTTCTATTCGACATATTGTCTCAATTAATCCGTTAGTTATTTTGGATTTAGGTTGAAGTCTACTTATGATTTGTGGATTTTAGAAATGTTAAATTTCTAAAGAAAAGGAAACAGGAGTGCCCCAATTTTGATGTCTTAACTTGACGTTGACAAATCGTTACAGAATAGGGGAGAATATCTTCCGGAATATACGGTTAAGCACAAATAAAAATTTACAGACATTTTGTTCTGTTTCTGGAAGATTTAAAAAAAATCGTGTAGGTTAGTTCTATAAAACCTAAGGTACAATCGCAATGTCTTTACCTATTGTCTTTTATTTAAAAAGTAGTCCGTCCGTACATTTTTGTGTTTAAAAACAATAAACTTTTAAAACTGCAAGCAATTCTATTTTTAAAACGTTTGTTTGAAATAAACAACAAACACATCAGTATATACTCTTTGAAAATTATTATTTGTTTTTTCATAGACGTTCTTATTAATTTTGAAGAAAGTAAGATTGGCAACCAAAACCAAAAAAATTAAAGAAACTTTATTTTAATTCTCTAAAAGTAACTCATCACATATTTTATGGCATGCAAAGTTGTCGACCAATAAAATTTTTTCCAGCTGTTTTAAATTTATTACGATAAAAAGGGGACGTGGTACCCAGTTATGTGATGTTTGCTTTATATGATCTAGCGCTATTCCAAGGAAAATATCGATCTTCACAGGTAGAAAGGCGCCAACTCAAAGAACTGTAACTTTACATGAGAATGCAAAAAAATAGCAGAAATAAATTATCATTTGCTTGTAAAATTGTTATTTTTGATACTATTGCGCTTAATTTTTTGACGAGGTGCATTTGTGTGAAATGTCTTACAATATAAGTGAATTACATGAAAATACATGAGTTAGGGCCTTTCTACTGGTGGCCATCGATATATTTTACTAATTAAACTTTCAAAAGTGCTCGGAAATCGGTTCATAATAATAAATAATCCTCCTTATTCCGTAACTGTTTGTCGACGTCACGTCAAGACAATATCAAAACTAAGACATCCTCAGCATTTAATTGCTTGTAAGAGCCGAGCCTCTTATTATTTTTTAAGGGCTTAAAATAATCGCAAGCGTCACCAGTAATTAGTTGTTACCCACAACCTGAATTAACTGCTCTATTTTTGATATTGTCTTGACGTGACATTGACAAATAGCTACAGATCAAGGGGGAATAATATATAATGTTATTTAAGCAATTTCTTCACTTTTTTCAATTGTAATCCAAGGAAAATATATTTTAATTAAACGGTTCGGCAGTGTTTGAAATTAAAAAATAAAAATATATGATTCTAATTAAAAGATTTTTGCAATTAAACAGCGTACATATGCTTATCCGAATTCGACTGAAGTCCCTAGGAATATGGTTTTCATTGATATTGATTTTCAGTAGAATGATTCTGAAGTGGGAAACATTTTGAAATAGTGAAAAATTGGCCATTGAAGTGTAAATGTATTTTTGACTTTCAAATAAGGCCAAAAAAGTGCAATTGATACAACTTTTGTTATGGATGAAAAAATTGTGATTGTCAATCTGGAACGATATTTCAATCTACAAAAATATTTTATAAAACACCATTTAGCTATACAAACTCAGTTTTGAAACTCACAGCAAATCGATTTTAATACTTTTTCTGCATTCTTTTAGCTCATAGTATTCCGAAACCTGGCTGTTCTGTGGTCCCTTGCTTACAAAATACGTTACAATTTCTCTCAAAGACGTTGTTTGCTTGTCATCTTATTTTTGGTTTTATTCTCTCGATGTGAATTTATTCCATCATATTTAAAAATTATCTTATTGATTGTTCGAGTTATGGGTCTCTGAATTAGTGACATAAAAATATTTGTACTGTTGGAAAAATTTTACGAAATCCGTACTCCCGGCCAAACGAAATCATGAGTAAATATAAAATTAAGAGCTGATGCCAGGAATCTTCAATAAATAAAGGCGATGTATGAAACACAAGAACAGAAAAATTCTTAGCCTCGGCCGTAGACTGGCTAAGCAGAAAATTTTTAGCAGGCGACGGGAGCCTTGGGACGAAATATCATGAGCAAAGCCGTCGTCATAATTTATAATAAATTTTATTATACTCAATCAAAAATGTACCAAACAAATTCTAAGAGCAAAAACTTGATCAGAAATGCCGCAAACATACGATTCTGATGGTTTTTGTATATCAGCTTTCTGTCAGTAAAAATATATATTTTTTTTATTGCAGTTATTTCCGTAACGTACACAATTTATTTCTTCAAACTGATATCTCCTTGTAGAATATATTTACAAGAAAGTGTTTTATTTACAGAACATAAAATGGATTTTGTTACGATTTGGCTGAGTAGGTATAAATCTACGCCAAATTAAAATTTTCGACATATGAAAAATCCGCATTCTAATTTTTTATTAATTCATTTTGATTTGCAATGCTTTGAATAAACCAAATTAAATTAGTTTTTATTTGTAAAGAAACACAGTCGCACTATTATGGATTTTCATTTTTAATTGAATTTTAAACCGTTTACATATTTGCTTTGCTAAAACTCACTCAAGGTATTTACATACTTTTTTTATTTATTGCACTTTTAAGTTGATTGCATTTTGCTTTTTCTCTATTTGATATTAAAACGTAGGAAACGTATTTGTTACAACACACAATAATTTTTACAAATTTTATTTTAAAACAATATCACTTTTTTAGAACAACACTTTTCTTATTAAATGTTATAGGTAATAATTTCAAAAAGGTCTGGGATGTTCTATTTTCATAAATTTCTAATTGCAAGTGCTTGGCATTTTTAGCTTTTCTTTTTAATTTTTATCATATCAAATATATTCTCAACACCCGCCGGCTTTTTTATGTTTTTATTTTTTTATTTTACAAAATTTTCTGTTGATTTATTATTTCTTTTTGCACGACTTTTCTCGTTTGTTGAAAAACTTTGTTGCAAATTGTGAAATTTTGTCACATTTTTTAAGTTTGTATTATCGAATGTTTTGAAAATCTTGTTTTCAATCGTATATTGTCAAGAAATAAATATGTATAAACAAACCTCAGACGACCGACCGAAAGATTGGCACACAAACAATGTAAAATTGTTTTGGCTCGACTTGAATTTGTTGGGTTTTATTGCGCAGCTTAACAACACTTTAGCACCGTTTAGCTAAAAGCAACGAATGTTCACTATGCAGTTTGCGAAAATGTACTAAAAAAGCAAGATTCAACTTGTGGCTGGCTGACTGACTGGTTGGCTGGCTGTGATGCGAAAAGCACGTAAAAAGGAAGCAAAACAAAATTGTACTATGTAGTTTGTTGAAAACAGCAACACACAAAAACAACAAATGCAAAATAAAAGCAATTGCAAAAACTATATGAAATGTAAAATTAAAACAATAAAGCCAAGGAAAAACAAAGAGAAAAAGCACCGCAACAGCATTGAGTATAAAAATAGTTGGTTCGTTGGGTTTGGGTTGGTTTGGTTTGGTTGGATTAGCTTGTTGGATGGTTGGCTGGAGGTTTTTGTATAAATGTGTTGTATGGATGCATGAATGAAGAGATGGAAAGGCGACAGACCTGCAGCCAGGCAGACGGATGGCTAAGTAAAAATGAACAGCAAACAATCGCATGCATGTTTATAGTTACACGCTTGTATGTTCGTAAGTATAACTGGTCATTAATCAGCGTTCCCGCTCTGGTTTTTTAAAACAAATTTTCTTTTTCTTGACTTGGATTAATTTTTAATACATGTGGGATGAAGAAATAGCATAGTTAAGTTTACCGTAAAATTTGGAGATATTACATATTTTGAAGACAAGTAACAATCAGGTCATTGACATATAGTATTCGGTGAACATATAAGGCCCCAGATTCTCTCAGTTTCATCTATAAATTATCATACGATGCACAAATAAAAGTAGAATATAATCTTCATATTGAGTCGAACAGGATAAAAACAGACCATCAATTGTCCATGTAATAAATCTACAATAACCATAATGGGTTTCTAAATGAAAATTGTATAGATTTTCAATGAAATTAATCAACTGAAACCAAATATTTCCTAGTAGAAATATGTCGAACTCATTCATTCGCATACATTTATTTTTAGAGTTTTATGACAATGGTGAATTTTAATACCCTCCAAAGAGAATTGTACCCCATAAAGTATATATATTCTTGATCAGTGAGGAAGTCTAAGACGGTCTAGCAATGGAAAACATGATATTGTCTATTTTTTGAACCACTCCCCCTTTAGTGGGCGTTGACGTACGATATTACATAAAGCAATTCTGTCCCACCAAGTTAAACATTTTAAATTTACTTACTAAATATTTGGAGGGTATTTAAGATTCGACCCGGTCGACTATAACGTTTATACTTGTTGCTTTTACATTTTATGACTCTCAAAACCGAAGTAAACATGCTAAGTAGCTGACTCTGTGAGCATGTTTTCGAGTATACCAACGTAAAGAGAAACCGTTAAACGTATGTATACACGTAGCTGGAGAAATTTGTGATGTTACCTTATTTTTAGAACAGACCTCGTATAAATGTATACGTACGAGTACATACATATATATGTATATATATATATATATATATATATATATATATATATATATATATATATTTGTATATGTATAGGTATATAGTACATTTGTATGTATATTAGCGAGTTGTTTTCTTTGAAATAGGTATTGGAGAAAAACAGAAAATTTAATTATTTGTTACAACTCTGAAATTGTGCCTCGAGCAACGAGGCAAGCAAACGAGCCTTCTATCCCTGGATAAAAGCATTGCCATTTAAATAGATTATATGTTTTCTTTTAAAGCGAGCGGATGAAAGTAGCCTGTTTTGCAATGCACGCGCACTTTTTAAAATTTTGGCTAGAAAAACTTTTTCGTCATGGCAACACTGGTTCTTACGAAAGATATAAGCTTTCGTAGCTGCATGTGTAAGACCATCTAGTACATTTGTATGAAGTGTGAATGTACGTATGCATTTTTATAAAAAAACATAGGAGGGCCAATCAAACAGTTTTTAAAAGCTTAAAAGTTACTTGTTTAGATTTGAGCTTTACTTGCGTGGGAAGAACATACCTACATACGGGTATAATTACAAAAATCAAAGCTCAGAAATAAGATGATCTTCGCTCGAATTTTGAAGCTCTTTCCTTATTAGGATTATGATTAGTGAATCTATAAATATATATATATTTTGTCGGTAGTAATTTTCTTAGTGGGATCAGGGTCGAATTACCGCATTCGATATGGATCAAATTCCAATATAAATTAAATGGAAATTTCGATCGAATGCGGTAATATGCCCCTGCACTCAGTGGGTGCAGTACATTGCGTCGGAACTAGAAAAATGAGAAGGTAGATGATTTCCGTAGCTATATTAATATTTATTTCGTCACGGAATTTTTGAAACAGGAGCAGACGAAATATATTTTGTATGATTTAAGAATCTATTATTGAGTTACAAAATCAGGAAATTTTTTTTCAACTTGACTTGTATATGAATACGTTTCTATTTTTGCAGTGTAACATTGTGTTTGGTATTTAGTGGTGACAAAAATATGGCAGCACAACTAAATGTTAAGAAAATTATCGATAATTTCCTCAGTGAAAGTGTTATTTCTTTTATATGAATAATAATTCATTGGCAAAATGTTCAATTGCAATGATTTTTTATGGATAAAAATTTACATATTCTTATCAAATGAAAAGAAATAAATCAAACTAACAAAAACACGTGGTGTTATGAAAAACTGTAGTTGCATTTAAATAGACATGGTAAAAATAAATTTTGCATTTAAATAGAATTTAAGTTTAATAAAACCCATTTAATTTCTAATTTGTAAAGTCAACTTACTTGAAATAAACAAGGAATATCTCTTGTTTTAATTTTTACACTATTTGCAGTGCTGCCAACCGTGTATTTAATTAAAAATCCTCTGATAAAACCACATTTATTTTTCTATCGCATCAAAAGGAATCAAAACGCGTAAGAACAGGAAAAAATATCATTTTTGGAAATCGCGTTGCATCACATTCGTGGAAAAAAGGAAGAATTCAGTGTAAATTCGTTGCATAAAAACATATTTTGGATTTACACTCTAATAGGTTAAAAATATTGGGTAATTTTAAATTACAGATAAACTTTTCCGTGTAAATTCCATTTTTTACTGTCCATAGCACATAAAAGAATCTTTTATTAAAGAACGCTAGGAAGATGGGTCAATATAAAATTTTTTTTAAATAAAGTTTGTAAAAAATTTTGGGATTTGTTACTGAGTAGTTTCTTCACATATATAACACACAGTAAAGTTGCTTTTCTAAGCATCAAAATTAATTGCAGTAATGCAAAGTTTTTTGTGCCTTGTTTTTGTAAATATGTAATGTAAAGTGCATCACTGCAAAATATTTTAGGCTTAGGAATTCATCCTAATTTTTAGGTTTGGTTTGAAGTACGTTGCAGTTGTGTATCATAGTTTTACTCATACTGTTATTATATGTAGTTTTTTTCTGTTAGTTTCTAGATTTATGATATTTTAAATATATTTTGTAAAAGTCAAAATTTTTACCAACAAAAATTTCATTATTGTAAAAAAGTACAAGTACTCAGATCTCGAGTGACGTTTACAAAATAAAAAGAAAAAAATAAATAAATAATAGTAAGTAAAAGTTTTGTCGGATATACATATATAGATTATGAAATGCACCCTGAAATATCAGTCATTAAAAGACCCAATTGGAAGGTATAAAAATGAATTCACAGAAATGTCATGTACCCTAACACGTCAAACTACAAATTTTTTACAAATTATGTAACTTTTTTATTTTTTGGGACTCCTTAACATTTTGTCACAACTAGATGGCAATGCACTTTATTTACACACAAACACAACTATTTCAGTTTTAATTTGTTTCGTAATTGTATTTATTTTTTAATTTTCCAACATCTTCTTAATTAATTTAAATAAATTTTCATAAACTTTAGGTCTTTTTATTTTATACATAAATTTTTCTTATTTATTTATTAAAAACATAAATTTTTATTATATTTTCAATATTTCGTTAACTATCGGTTAACTTCTTTTGGTAATTTAATATTTTCATATATCCCCTTCAGATCCAGCTTTATCGATTATGAGATCAGTATTAATGTGCCTTAAATTACGTGAATAAATCGTTTCTAGTTCATTACCCTGATAGCATTTATTGTGCGTTGTGTAATTTGTTGTAAAAAAATTTAGAAAAATATTATTTTAAAAGAATGCTAAATTTTTATTGCGTCGGGAGACGTACGTATTTCTTTACAATATTTTTCAAATAAACATAAAATATTGCTTATGAATTAGGCCCATAATATTTTTTCTTTCTATTATAATTTTTTTTGGTAAAAAGATATTATGTATAACATTTTCTGATGAATTTAACTGATGAACGAAGCATTGGAAGTTCATATTTAAACAAAAAAGTTCTAGGGATTCGTATTGGTGTTTTCAGGCTGACATGTTTTAAAACCAATGTTGGTTTTAACTTTATAACCTGGTTTTACCATACAAAATATATTGTTAAAACCAACTTTAAAGCTTTTTAGAACTGGCACTAAATTACGCTTAATTTAGTATTGCCGATTTAAAAAAAAAATATCAAAATTTAGATTCCAGAGTTGGATAACTGCAATATTTTGTGGTACATGCAAGTGACCAAAATGTTTACAAATATTAATTTTTTCTTAAATAAAACTATTTCATGCCTCATTAAGAGTTGCATTGGTAAAAGAAATTAAAATTTCGTTTCCAGGGTTGGGAAATTGATATATTTTTTCTGCATAAAAGTAACCAAAATGACAATGGACGTTGTTTTTTTCTGCTAATTAAAACTGTTTTATAATTCAGGAAGAACAAAATTGGTATTACAATCTTCAAAAATCAAAATTTCGACTCCAGTGTTGGCCTTATGAAATATTTTATGGTACATGAAAGTGACCAAAAAGTTTAAAAATTTTAACTTTTTGTCAAGTAAAACTATGTTACACCTCATTAAGAATTGCATTGGTAACAAATATAAAAATTCGCTTCCAAAGTTGGAAAATCGAAATATTTTTGGTACATAAAGTACCCACATAAATTCCAAATTTGGATTTTTTAGTGAATTAAACCTATTTTATATTTCAGAAAAAATTAAATTATTATTAAAAAATTTAAAAGTCGGTTCCAGGGTTGGAAAATCTAAATTTTTGGTACATACATTTGGTACCCACATAAATACCTAATTTTGGTTTTTTTTCAGTGAATTAAAAATATTTTATACTTCGCTAAGAATTAAATTGGTATTAAAAATTTTAATAACTAAAAATTCGGTTCCAGTGTTGGAAAATCTAAATTTTTTAGTACATAAAATTAACCATATAAGTTCCTAATATTGGTTTTTTGTGGATGAAATCTTTTTTATACTTCGGGAAGAGTTAAATTGGTATTAAAAACCAAAAAAATTAAAATTCCATTTTCAGGGTTGGAATATCGACATTTTCTGATTCATATAAGTAACCATGTTATTTGTTATTTTTGATTCTCATGATGAATTATATCTACTTTATTTATCAGGAAGAAATAAATTGGTATCAAAAACCAAAAAAATCTATAAAACGATTCTACGATTGGACAATTAGAACTTTTTGGGGTACATGCAACGGATTTTTTCTTTTTGTTTGTAAATTAATCATATTTAATATATTTGAAAGACGTTCAGAGGTATTCGAAATAAGAAAAGACAAACATTTAGCTTCCTAGCCGAAAAGTTTAAACGGAAAGAATAACATCTGTGAAGGGTATTTCAGATTCGGCACAGCCGAATATATTTCCAAAATAAGTCGATTACGCCCGGTGCAGTGCGTACCAAAATTTAAGAAACATAAGCCTACTACTAAGAGAACTAAAACTAAAAAAATTCCATTATTAAGAACTTTTCGGATTGCCTCTGTAGGTGCAAAACGAACAGCCGGTTCTAGTTGAATTTTGCTTGTTGTTGCAGTTGCTTGTTGTGTTTGGTTGTCCGTTGGTTTAATTTCAAATTTCACTTTGGTTTGTATGTTGTTTTAGAGTTCGCATGGAACTACTAGAAAAACAAAACTTTTTTTCTTCTATGAATCGCAAAAACACTTACACTGGCTTGCATACAAGCCCTACAATTTTAAAAAATGGGCAATAATTACCCATACTCAAACACGTATTGAGCGGCAAAAAGTAAATAATTGAATACGAAATCTTAAGAGGTTTTTCTTATTGTTGTAGGAATTGTTGCAGTTGTTGTGTGTCAATGTCAAACACGATGACATAAAAAACAACTTTGCTGGACTTAGCTCTCGCAAAGTGTGCAAAAAAAAAACACAATGATAACGACTAGAGCGGCGGCTACTACGGCGTTAACGATAACAAACTGTAACGACCAACCGTCACGTTGAAGGTGACAAAAAGTACTGTGAGAATTTATGTGCAACGCCATCCATTCATCTATACACTTAGATTTTACCACATCTAATATATTTTATTATCTCTAGGTTGTGTTTTATTTCTCTTGCTATTCCTCGGACTTTGTTTGCTCTTTTTCTTTTGAACGCCAACAAACCAGTGCAAATTCCTATGCACACCTCCTCCAACCGAAGCTTTTTGTTGTTTCTTAATGTATTGTTTTTGTTCGTCTAGATTTTGTTGTTTGAATAAATAGTTGTTGGTTGGCCGGTTGATTGTTTGATTTGTAGTTGTTGCTAGTCGCCGGGACTTGTGCGCTTTTCTCTATTTACTGTAAAATTGCATATGCACTTACACAACAGAACACACACACATATACATATATAGTATATAAAGATTGGTGTACATTATATATGTACATGTATTATGTGGCTTTCTTTATTTGCTTGTGTCTGCTCTTGATTTTGGTCTGATAAGTTCTGGTAAATATCAAATATTGGTACGTTTTGGAGGCTATTTAGAGCAAAAAGTACTTTACGTGTATTTTCAGGGTTTATGGTTTGTTATTAATTAGTTGGACCCAAGTCCAACTCGTTCGTCCGTTCGTTTTCGACAAAAAACCTTTTTTCAATAGGTTTTTGTGAAAGATTAGTGAATGAACGAGTTGGGCCCAAGTCTAATTAGTTTCGAAGCACGTGGTCACGTAAGGTGTTGAAGCGAATCTAAGGGCAGCAATTGATAGAGAACAAGTAATGAAGTCAAGGTGTTCATGTCTCTGCTATGCCGTCCTCTGATGTCTCCAAGCTGGCAACATTAGCTGTTGAACACATCTTACAGAAATACTACAAGCTGAAGCTGTCCTGCTGTCAAAATTCTTATCCCATATCACCATAAGCTTACTTACGGGTGAACTCGTTCATTTGTTCGTTTTAGACAAAAACCTATGATCAAACCCATTTAAGCTACATTGGTTCGAACACGGGATTTTGTCTAAAAATGAGTTGAATTCAGCTATAGTAGACTTGTGTCGAACTCGTTCATTCGCTCGTTTCTGACAAAAACCTTTGATCAAGCCAATATAATGTAAATGTTAAGTTTAAGGTGTAGTGGACTTGTGTCGTAATCGCTCATCCGGTCTTTATCGTCAATAATCTATGATCAAGCAAATGTATTTAAGATGATGTTGCTCAAACTAACATTAGCATGCCAAGGCTTTCGAAAATATCTTATAGTTGATCATTTTACAAAACAAATCAAATATTGAGTTAAAATTAAGGTTCATGAATCCGAATTCGATGCAAGCTTTGATATAACAGACACACTTTTAGATACACGGCAGAGCACGGAAAGTTCAAAAATCATCTAGAAGAGATAGGAACTGATAAGGTTATCTAAGGTAAGTTTAAAAAGAGGGACATAAGATTGTCCCAACCACTTACGGCTCCAATATAAAACCAAGAAACCTATGAGCTAGGTTAGCCTAAGAAGCTAGTTTCCTCAATGTATTTTATTTCTAATTTGGCTGAATTAAATATCTGCCCCCTAATTTGGCTGCCATATTTTTCGCAAGCTCTTCATATTACGTCATCAACAATACCCATGCATGCCAGGTTGTAGGAACTGATAACATATGCAAATATCCAGCTCTGACCGTAAAGCCAATAGTACTCGAAACACTAAAAAATTTAGCAAAAAGTTTGAAAGTACGAAAATAATTCGTAAATCGAAAATTTTAAATAAATCGGCAAGTTACTGGTTTTGGTAAACGGCAGAACCGAATCGAACCAAACTAATAGCGTTTCCAAAGGCTTGTTTCAAACTTAGATTTTCTGTGGATTGGAACCAGTTCGCACCGGTACATTTTGGGAAATATCAAAACTGATATTTCTTGCACAAGAAAACTTCGAAGAAAGTGATTTTTTTAAAAATACTCCGAAATTACATATCTGATCAGTTAGGGTTTGAACCAAACTAGTCGCTTTTCAAAGGGTTATTTGAAACCGAGAAATATCAAACTAAGAACAAATTTTGTTTCAAATGTGATTTTTTATAATAACTTTTAAACGGTCTTGTCGATCTATTCCAAAAACTAATGGGTTTTTGACACTCAAAAACCACGTCGGTCCTCACAAACTGATATATTCGAAAAAAGCGCATTTTTTAAAAAAAACTCCGGAATTATATATGTGATCGATTTGTGTTCTCGGATAGTATTGAGAAGACAGATGATGAATAGTGGGAAAATGGAGTATTTTTTACTTCTACGGCCAATTTTTGTTACAGAGCCGATGAAGGAGGTTGCTGTTACCACGCTCTTAGTACATGATAGTGTCAACATCTGGATGATGATATATGATTAATGAGAAATCAATAAACTTATTTTGAACATATATTATGGACCATAGTTTAATTTGCAATACTTCGGCTCTAAAAAGCAGAAGGCGCCAATACATTCATTGAGGTGTTAAAGTGTCCACTGTTGAGAATTTCGAAGAAGACAAGAAGATCAAAAATATTTTGAAGTAAAATGCTAATTTTAGTACCAAATTGATTTGTTTTGATTATTGTACCATTTTGTAACACATTTTATCTTTGCCATTATGACCTTTTCCGTTTTGTCTCTAGTATATACCATTTAGTGACGTCAAGTTGGCCCCCATTTGGTGGTTTTTGGCAATAGAATCGGTTCTGCATATTTTCCTTAGGTGTTTTTGTTGTCGTTTGTCAACAAGCAATCAACTCTCTCATGCACTCCAATGCAATTAGTGTGTCTGTGAGCACAGAAATAAGCTCTCAAGAAATGTGTAAGAGCGAGTGTTTACCGAAGCATTTGTGTGTTCATGTGTGTGTGTGTGTGTGTGGCAGCAGTGAAAGCCAGACATTTAACCAAGTACGTTTTGCTCTTAAAACAGTGTATGTAACTTCCTCTTTTGCTTTTGTTTGACCGATGGAGCAAGGGGATGAAGCGCATTGTTGCAAAACATGATTTGCCACATGCCCCAAACCCAAGATGCAGTTTGTATAACAAACCTATTTCTGCTGTTGCATTTACAACATGTTGTAGCAAACATGTTGCATTTCAGCGGTTGTGAGTGAAATTCTAGCAAAAACACGTATTTTGCTGAGAATATCTGTTGCTTTCCTTTTTGTGCATTTCTCTGCATTCTTTAGTTTAAGCTTTTAGTTTGTTTGCATATTTGAAAGGTTGTTTAAATAGTGTGTATGTGTATCTGTATGTGTGTATGTATTACACTGTTCGCTTGCATTAGTTTGTATATGTTTTGTTTTAATTCAAAGGGTGTTTTTTTTTTGTAAACGTTCTTATGATGGTGCTTTGAATCCCAAATACTTTAAAATAAACTCAGTGTTCTACAGTATAAATCTATCAGCGGAAATGTTTCATAAAATTTCAATATGATTTGCTTCTGCAAAGATTTTATTGTAAAGGATTTTTATGAAATTTTTATTTGACATTTTGTCACAATACTATTTTAAATGAAATTTATTTGTTGGTGGTCAAGCAATGTCTATATGCATTTCATTGGTGCTTTACCAAATCATCAGTAGACTTTAAATAGAAAAATAAAATAGATTCATATCGAATATAATTTATTTGTTGGTTTAGTTTTGTATGAGTTTCAAGGCCTACTATGCTTATTCTGTTGTGATTTTTTAAAATAGTTTGTTATTTACAAATTGTGAATTCTCAGATGGTTTTCAGAAGTATATGCATAAGATAAGAGGTTTTTAACTTTTCAAAACTGTGGTTAGTCTACTGATGATTTGGTAAAGCACCAATGAAATGCATATAGACATTGCTTGACCACCAACAAATAAATTTCATGTAAAGGATTTTTGTTATAGAAGTATAGAACTTCGAATTGGAATAAAACAAAGAAGCATTTTTTAAATTGACATAAAGTTTACTTTATTCTAATCTGGAGGCCCAATTTTCGATGAATTTTATCCAACATTTGTGGCCGTATATCCAAGAGCTCAACCGTTTCGTCTTTATCGGCGTAGGCTAGTGACTTCACACATCCCCACAGAAAATAGTCTAGCGGCGTTAAATCGCACGACCTTGGAGGCCAATTCCCGGTCCGAAACGTGAAACTTACCAAACGTTTCCTTCCATAAATCTATTGTGACATGTAGAAATCACAGCTCCTGCACATAATAGTTGTTTAATTCATGAACGAAAAAGTCAGTAATCATGTCTCGATAGCGGACACCATTGACTGTCAGGTTCTGACCAGCATTGTTTTAAAAGAAGTGCGAACCAATGATTCCACCAGCCCATAAAGCACATCAAAGGGTAAGTTTTCCTGAATGTAACGATGTCTCAAAGTACACTTGAGGATTATCATCATTCCAAACACGGTAGTTTTGTTTATTGACGTATCCATCCAAACAAAAGTGATCTTCATCGCTAAACCAAAGTCACATATAAAAATCGGGATCAAGAGTAATTTTGTTTCGGCGAATCTACGCTTTCCTAGGTGATCGTGTGGCATCAATTGTTGCACGAGTCTTCTATAAAGTTGATTGATCACATATCCAATTTCTGTGCACGATGTCAGACAGAATGGTTCGGGTCTAACTCTACGCTCTGCAGCAGCAACGACGGCTTTTGTACGCTCTGTGCAACGTCCCTGTGGATTCCTATTATCATTTACAGAAAATATGGTACGTAAACGGTGCAAAGTTAATCGAATTAATAGCAGTGATGGATTATGTTGACAGTAAAATAGGCGCAGAGCCGGGTAAGAACCGTTATTTTCAAAATAAATTTGCAAAATTTGGAAACGTTCGTCAGGTGTCAGTCTTGCGTGACGAAATAACAAACCTAACTAAACATAAATCACTTAACAGCTGACAAAATGGCCGCCAATTTAAAAGGTGTTGCCAAGTTAAAGTTTTATACCTGATATTCCCACGGGTTATAGTACCAGGATTATTTTGACAAAAATTAAAGTTTTTATTACACAATCGATTGTTTTTTAGTTGCATGAGAACTTCAAATGATAACGCAAGTCCAGGAGCCATTCGATCAGTCTCATTTCTAAGTAGTTTTTTCCACTAAATCTCTCCACATGGCATCAGCGGTGGCTTGAATACAGACTTTCATTGCCTCAAGAGTTTGTTGCCATCAACCAATGACTTAAAGCAGCTCCATGAAAAGTATTTCACGGGCGTTAAATCACACAACCGAGCGGGCCACTGAACAGGACCATTTCATGGAAATAAAGTTGTCATTCAATTTTTACTGCAGTACATCGAGTCCTATTAGCGCTATATTGCAAATAGAGGCGTTTTGTCTAAATCAAGTGTAGATGCTGGTTAGATTATTAATATTTTGAAGGATATGTTCCGTCAGCATGGCTTGATAGAACTCGATATTCATCGGAACAACTACAGCCATATTTTCTTCTTTTAACACATATCTTTGCCTAGTTGATGGTTTTGAACCGAGAACCGAAAAACTAGCGTTGTTGCCGTGATAAGCTTTGCATAATGCGTTGGCAACCTAAAAAGAAATGTCGACACATTGACATTCTCAGCTGTCAAGCCCTAGTTATCGATATTCTCACTCAATCTGTCACTGGTGTACTCGCACGCAATTTATTCCATAAAAGATAGTAGTCTCGATACCTGAGATCAACAATTAGCAGCTTCCTAATTTCAGCTATCGGTGTTGCTCTTCTACAGAGCAGACTTATCACTAAGACGACTTAATGAGTAGTGGGAAACTTCTGGGGTCGCTTTTGCAGGAATAAAAAAGTCTCGCTTTACTTTTATGTGAAAGAAATGTATAATCTGATGGAAGTTAAGTAGCTACTTAAGCAGGATTGTCAGATTTGGAACTCCAAAACATGATTCATTAGAAGCGGTTGCTTTTCTTCTGCCGTCATTCTTATAATTTGCAGTTAATTTTACCGTTTCAACTTTTTCTAATTTTCCTGCTAAGAAAATTAAAAATTTTAAAATATCAAAAAATTACAGGTTTTACAACGCTTTGAAAAAAAATCAACCAATTTTTGCCAGATCTCGATATTTCGAGTTCCTAGGAAGCTTTCCTGACCACTTCAAACAAGATGTCACCATGTCCGTCTGTGTGTGTGTGAGTGTGTGTGTAAATATGTGTTTCAAACAGTTCTATCAAACTTAGATTTCCTGTGAATTTGAAACGATTTAGACCGGTAGTTTTCGAGAAATAAAAAAAAAAATCTAAACACTATTATTATGATAAGAATTTTTTATTTAGACTCGAGTTCAAATCTGCAATCTGCAAAAAATTATTTTGTTAAGAGTAGAATATTTTTATAATCATCAAACGTTCTGCGGATTAGTACTGATTTCGAGAGCTCTGCGTCTTCTCATCGGCGGTCTGTGTTCAACTTTTCCCACTTTCCACGGTGGTACTAGTCATTAGGAACATCAACTATAATTATTTAACCAATGTTTTTAACGAAATAGAATTTGAGAACTTCTCGTATAAATTTTTGAAGTTAATTCACTTTTGGGTAGCACGAAATTTCTCAATACTGACGACTATTCCAATTGCTGAAGTAAAAACCTTATTATTTTTTATGTCCATGCAATTGAAATTTTACTTTAGTTCTGCTAGTTTGATGATTATAAAAATTTTCTAAATATTCAACTCTGCATAAAACATCTTGAATTTAATAAAAATTCTTACAAAAATATTTTGCAGATTGCGGATTTGAATATGAGTCTGACATATTCTTATCTTAATAATAAAATTAATAAGTTCGAAAAATAAAAATTTACATTCATGTCTAAACGGCTATTCTGATCGATTCCACTAATCAGCTCTTGGCATTCAAAAACCACGTTCAACATCATCAACTGGGTCAAAATTCGAAAAAGGTAATTAAGAAATTCGGATTTTATACATGTGATCAATTAGTGTTCTGGATGGTTCTATAGAAATCATTCGATTCGGCCGATAAATTCATAAGTTATAGGAGTTTGAAAATTAAAATAATATTGTTTCTGAAGCGGTTAAAATTAGCGTGAAGTTGCTGGGATTGGCCTTTAGACTATGTCCACACGGTGAAACATTTGCTGCAGGAACATTGTGTTTGTTGATGAGAGGGGAAAGACGAGTGGAAAAGGGTACGGTGTTTTATGTACATGAAACATTTGTTGAGCACGCCATTCTCCGCTTCTGCATATAATATAATATATGTATGCAGCAAAACAAATGTTTCAACCGTGTGGACACGAATGCAGCTTCAAAAGGGAATTAATAAATGTTTCTGCATTTATTAATTCTGCTTCCTCTGCGATTCGGTTCTTAGTCGCCATAAAACGCCGTTCTTTCCGTCGGGACGAGGAAAATGCCACAGGGGGCAAATCTAGTGAAATGAGACCGAGGATTTTTTTTGTGTTTTTTGCTAAAAATTCAACAAATTTGAAACGAACTTCGCTGCCACATGATGTTTATATGGAAATTTGCAATTTGAAATTTTAATTTCATGATTTTTTTCAGAATCATTTTGTTTTGGCTAGCAAATGATTGTCCCCTCCCCAAGAAAATACCCTTTAAATTGAATTTATAAATATGTTCTCTATATAACTTGTAACCCGTTTGCGCTTCACAATACTTCTCCGTTAGCAGCCTCCTCATATGTCGTTATCAGTTGCGTTCTAACGCTCAGCATTTAACTGTTGATGCTGCTTCTTGGACTCGGTTACTAAATGGTCTGACTTTACATCACATATTTGCTCTTCTTGTTTTTATCAATATGCTATTACATACATACGCACACACACACACATATATATATATATATATAAATTTTTTTAGCTAACCGATACCTAATTTTGAAATTTGTTGGAAGATGTGTTTTACTTTTTAATTTTGTTTTTATTTAATTTCTTTTTTTTTAATTTCTTATTTTTTACGCTCATTTGTGCAATTGATTGGAAGTGATATTGTGCATTTGATTTGTGTGTCTGTGTTGGTGAAATCATGTTCTTATTTTAAATTCAAATGCATTTGGCTGCTTGACATTCAATTAAAATGACATGTGAATAAGTAACAACTTGTTATTTAATAGAAACCACTGGAGGTAGTGGTCTTCTTTATATGTATTTGACAGTGGAGCAGATATTCGGAAATCATGTTACGGATTTTCTTCGCCCATACAGTTTTACAGTTCCACAATTGTAGGCCATGAACTCAAAATGGTTGGCTCTACAAATCATTTAAAATTTTACAAGCAACATAAAAACTTGGGAATAACAACTATATTATGGTTCCCCAAACATTCTATTGCTATTCACTATTTATAAATAAATTTATCCATCGATATGGTTAAAAATTCCACTACATTTACATATCTGAAAACATGAAAGATAAAAACTAATCTTGAGCACCAGAAATGTGTAAGTCAAAGTTTAATTCATGTTTATATTAATAATTAATTTCGAATTTAAATAATTTTTTAGGTATTTTTATCCAACATATTGCTACATTAAATTCAATTCAGATTTAAAGACTATTTGTTTAAATTCAGAAAGACGTGGTAAATATTCCAAGGCACAAAGGATAGTCAACATCAGTTTTTAAACATTCAACTTACTCAACGAAGCATAATATAGCTGTTTTCGAAAGCAGCTACAGTTTCATCAACAGCACTCATGTGGATTCTCGTCTGTCTAATGCCCAGTTTTTAACTTCAAAATTAAGTACTATTTAAACTTAACGTGTATTTAAATACAAAATTTTGTTTTTCACTTCGAATTTTAATAAGATTTAAATGGCCCACATTGTACATTTAAATTCAATTTAAGTTTTTCATACAACCATGTGTTTTTCATTGTTTGTTTACATTCAACAACCTGAAAATTGGTACAGCAGCTACTCATTGGAACAAAACTTCGGTAAAAAGGTTCTTGTATTGGATCATTTTCAGTATTTTTCTTACTATTTATTTGTGCTACCATACTTTTATCACAATTAAATACCAAAATTAATTTTAGACTGAACAACTGAAAGTGTATTTAAACACAACTTAAGTTTATGGAAAAATTAACTAATTTTGTACTTAAATACGAAGTCAAAAACTGGGGGTAAGCCACTGTTAGGTCGATAGTTTTTATTTTTATTTATAAAAATTTCATTAGGAAATTGCATACGAGAAAAGTATCAAACTGATAGTAACACAGTTTTATTTAATAATCGTGTTGCCGTTTAATTATATTCTTCGTGTCCCATTTTTCTGGATTTGTTGTTCCATTACACCTAAGTAAATATGTTTCGGTTGGAATTCTTTTATACATAAGGAGATGTGAACGTATTAATTTTTATTGTTAGCGTGGGAGAGACGTATCATCTCTGCAATATCAGACAACATCTCAGCTTCTCATAGGCTTAAGGAATAAAAATTGTTCAATATTTACACTATTTTTACACATAATATCGTACATCAACGCCCACTAAAGGGAGCGGGGCCCAAAAATGGACTTTAACAAGTTTTCCACAGGCGCATGTATGGGCATTGCAAGATCGTCTCAAACTTCATCACTGATCAAAAATATGTATACCTTATGGGGTGCAATTCTCTTTGGAGGGTATTAAGACTGTATTTTGGCGGGGTCGCTCTGACAAGGGCTGTTGGGGAGACATTTCACCTTTGTCATGAAACTCAAAAAATAAATGTTTGGTATAATTATATACAAAATTAAAAAAAAATTTTTGATAGGGTCATTTAGGGGGCAAGGGGGAGGAGGCGTAGAGGGCAGAATAGTACCAGGTTACGTCTCAGCTTCGTCATTAAAGCTTAAAAATTTTATTTTCAAGGAATGTAGGATTAAGTAAAACAATTTGTTAAATATTTACACTATTTTTGCATATAATAACGCCAAGTAGAGGAGCCGGGGTCCAATAATAATTTTTATTTTATTTTATGGCTCCAAGTTTAACGCATTGTATCTTCTTTAATATAAAAATATATCATTTGCTTAATAAAATTACAAAACAAAAATTTAAAAATTATGTAGAGGTTGGTTTAGTTCTTCTTAGGGGAACTTTTTTCCCTCTTGCCTGACTTAGCCCATCTCCGAACTTATCCTGTGCTATTCTTCAAGATATGTTTATACCAAATTTCAGTAGTCTAGCTCTTTTCGTTTGGACTGAATCGTGATTTCCACAGACGGGCGGACGGACGGACATGCTCAGATCGTCTTAGATTTCATCACTGATCAAGAATATATATACATTATGAGGTCTCAGATGGATATTTCGCTGCGTTACAAACGGAATGACAAAGTGAATATACCCTCCGTATTCTTTTTTGGAGGGTATAAAAAATGGTGTTTATCAGGAGATTGATATAGTTCTTCGATACCTAGAACGAATCGAGGACACTAATTGATCACATATATATTTATTAGATTTTTTTTCGTTTACGATATCTCACGACCTCGCGATCCGATTTTTGCCGGGTTTCTGAGCTGATTAGTTATAAGAATCGATCGAAAAAGCCGCTTAAAAGTTATTCTAAAAAATCTGCATTAGGAAAAACATTTTTTGTTAGTTTTTTTGATATTTCTCGAAATCTACCGATCCGAAAGCATTTCAATTCACAGCAAATTTAAGTTTCATAGAAATTTGAAACCCGACTAGCTTGGTTTGATTCGGTTCAGTCGTTCAAATGTTATAATCGGTTCACATACTTACACACACAGACAATGTCACGGCCTCTCAGGAGTAGTCCGGAAACCTTCCTAGGAACTCAAAATGTCGAAATCTGGTGAAAACTTGATTTTTCCCGAAACGTTTTAAAGCCCGTAACATCTGTATTTTTTTTTAATCAAAAATTATTTTAGCGGAAAGTTAAAAATAGCTTCCAAGGAAGTCAATAAGATCATGAACAACTAAAGTGGAAGTAGTGCAAATCTGGATAATTTCTAATGATTTTCGAATACTTCAGGAGTCTCTTCAAGAGCTTTATTTTCCGAAACATTAGTTCCTCTTCTCTGACTCCTACATACGATTATACCTTCGTTTCCTTTATCTGACTATGCAGTAGAATGTTTTGAAGGAATTGCTGTTCAGAAGACACAGATTTATTACCACAAATTTAAAACCAGTCCTACTGTGCAGTGACTGCAAGACACATAGCAAATTTCCAATTTGTTTAAATTTAAGGCCGTGACGCTACAGACCCACAATAAAAGTTTAGAAATCGATCCGGACCTCAAACATTCATATATAGAACTTTTAGTCTTCGATTCATAGCTTTCATATTCCATGAATTGCTTTGCATAATGGAAAAGGAATCACCTGGAATAATGACAGTAGTATAAAAGATATTTTCTGAAAATTGTTCAAATAATATAAAAAAGTGATTTTCCAGAAATTATTGCTTGAACGAATTGAGATAAAATTTAAATTGAAAAAAATCTAAATTAATGGGTACAGAGTTCTTTCATATTCGGCTAACCAAGTCGGGTGATGTTGAATATTTAAGTTAACATTATTTTAAATAAAGAAAGAAAGACGTTTTGTGCTTTACAGCGTTTAACAAGTGCACTCAAATAAACTAAAATCTTTTTAAATTGTTTGCATGTAATAACTCGCTAAAACTTTTTGTAATTTCTGTATTGTCATATAGCTTTCAGGGGCCATATTTCCTCATTCAATATCGATCGCATCTTCCCTGTATTTTACATACGAGCTCCGTTAGATGTCTAGTGCCGTAATTTGCCCGTAAATTTGTTGTCATCAAGTTTTAATAAAATATTTCTGAAAATATCAAATTATATAAAAGATCTTTCAATAAGCGATTCCTATCATTAAATTTAACGGCTCAGGCCTAAATAAGTTAGTGGTTATCGAGTAGTATAAAGTGTTCCAGGCTAAAATTTACACCAAACAATGACCTCTTGGGAATGCGTCATTGGACTCCCTAGGATCTTATGTAGATTGATTTATTCACAAATGGACCTCATCGCTGAGCATGACTTTTTTATGGAAAGTTACCATCTGCTTTTGATAAAACCCCAGGGAACAAAATTGGAAGCTATTTTTGAGAAGCTATTTTTTCGGCTTCCAATCTCAATAAGTGAGTATTTTCGACTTATCCGGAAGTGATTATTAACAATATTCCAATAATTGATTAATAAGTTGCTTCACGCTTCAGAACTTGAAGTTATTTATAGTTTTCACAATTATTATATTTTTTTTTGTATAAAATACATAATTTATTAAAATAAATTTATGAAAATAAAGGTTTACATAATATAAATTAATCAACTTCAATTATGAACAATTATTTGTATTTGAAAAACTAGTTCTTTTGCAGTTATAAAAAATTATACAAAAACATCAAGCACATGAATTCGGATTCACTGAAAAGGCGTCAAAAATGAGGAATTCTTGCAATGACAACCATTTATAAAAACTGTAGAAATTATCCAAATTTACATTACTTCCGGATCACATGCTTAGGATCTCATTGCCTCTCTTGACAGCTATTTTTTTACTGGGTAAGCATTAAAAAATGCTATATATCCGTCAACGGTAATTTGGCAATACAGACCAAACAAATGTCAAATAACACTGCCCTGCAAAAAATCATTTTTAATCTCTCCTTTAAATAAAACTGTGTGGACTAAAATCCGTTTTCAGTTTTTTCCATCAGGTTCCGATTTTTTTTTATAGGGGTGGCAAATTTTTCCCCCAAATTAGGTACGGAGACATATTTCACCCTAACTCGACAACGATTCATCCGATTTTCAAAAGTAAAACACCATAAAATGTGTAACAAAATTGTATATATTTTACTCCCGTATAATTTTTCTTTATCTCTTATCGTTTTGGAATTATTCAGAAATTAATGGAGAAAGAAAATGTTTTCGTTCAAAATTCGTAATTTTTTTAGTTTAAAAATGGAATTAAAACAAGTAAAAGTGCTATTTTCGGCTGTGCCGAATCTTAAATACCCTTCACAGATGTAATTCTTCTTTCTTTCTTTCTTGCCAAAACAGAAAGTAGGTTTAATTAAAAAATCAAAATGATGTTATTCTTTTATATTTAAGAAAACGTTTAAATTTTTCGGCTAGGAAGCTAAATGTTTGGCTTTTCTTATATCTAATACCTCTGAACGTCTTTCAAAAAGATTAAAGATGTTTAATTTACAAACAAAACGAAAAAATCAGTTTCATGTACCCCAAAAGGTTCTAATTGTCCAACCGTAGAGTAGTCTTTTAGATTTTTTTGGTTTTTAATACCAATTTATTTCTTCCTGTTATATAAAGTAGGTATAATTCATCATAAAAATCAAATATAACAAAGTATATGGTTACTATTATGAATTAGAAAATGTCGATATTCCAACCCTGAAATTAGATTTTAATTTTTTTGGTTTTTAATACCAATTTAACCCTTCCCGAAGTATAAAAAAGATTTCTTTCACACACAATCAAAATAAGGAACTTATATGGCGACTTTTATGTACTAAAAAATTTCGATTTTCCAACCCTGGAACCGAATTTTTAATACCAAATTAATTCTTCCTGATGTATAAAATATGTTTAATTCACTAAAAAAACAAAATTTGGAATTTATGTGAGTTCTTTTATGTACCAGAAATATTTCGATTTTCCAAATCTGGAAACGAATTTTTATTTTTTACCAATGCAATTCTAAGTGAATTTTTAATCTTTTTGGTTACTTTCATGTACCATAAAATATTTCATTTGCCCAACCCTGGAATCGAAATTTTTTTAAGATTTCATTACCAATTTTGTTCTTCCTGAATTATAAAATAGTTTTAATTACCAAAACAACAACGTCAATTGCCTCTTTTGTTACTTTTATGCACAAAGAATATTTCAATTTCCCAAACGTGGAAACGAAATTTTAAATTTTTTTGTTTGCAACTCTTAATAATGAGGTTTATTTAAGAATAACTTAATATTTGTAACCATTTTGGTCACTACAAAATATTGCAGTTATCCAACCCTGGAATCGAAATTTTGATTTGTTTTAATATTTGATACCAATTTTGTTTTTCCTGAATTAAAAAGTAGTTTTAATTAGTAAACACCGACGTTAGTTGGCTTTTTGGGTACTTTTATGTATAAAAAATTTCAATTTCCCAACCCTGGAATCGAAATTTAAATTTTTAAAATTAATTCAAATCTTCATGAAGTATAAAGTGATTTTATTTAAGAAAAACTAAAAATTTATAACAATTTTGGTTATTACATGTACTACAAAATATTGCATGTACCAAAAAACTTTCATTTTCCCAACCCTGGAAGCGAAATTTTATTTTTTTATTTTTTATCAGTGCAAGTCTTTTTGAGGTATAAAGTAATTTTATTTAAGAAAAATTTAAATTTTTTAACCATTTTGGCCACTTTCATGTACTACAAAATATTGCACTTGTCCAACCCTGGACTCGAAATTTTGATTTATTTTTTTAATTTTTGATACCGATTTTGTTCTTCCTAAATTATAAGACAGTTTTAGTTAGTAAATAAATAAAACAACATCAGTTGCCTGTTTGATTACTTTCACGTATAAAAAAAATTTAATTTCCGATCCCTGGAAGCAAAATTTGAATTTAAGAGGTTTTGTTAAAGAAAAACTTGAAATTTTTAACAATTTTAGTTACTACATGTAATACAAAATACGGAATGGGCCGGAATAAAAATTTGTATTTCCCATCCCTGGAAAAATTTTAATTTTTTTAGTTTTTAATAGACCATTGAGGCTTCCTAAAGCACGAAATAGGTTTAATTTACAAACATTAAAAAAAATAATTGCTTTTTGGTATAAATTTTGCGTCGAGAAATAATTGAGCCAAATTTTCCAACATTTACTTCATTGCATGGAGCAAAACACGGTCAGCTAATCGCCACTAATAAAAACCATTATCCCTTTTTTTATCTGTTTCAACATACACGAATGACCAGTTTAAAGATCATTATGAGCATTTAAATTTCTTTACAGCAATGCTACTGGAAAATCCATTCAAGCAGCAAGGATTAGACTCGTATTAAACTAGTTGCCATGATTGCACCACATTAGTAGTGTAAAGCGGCCGTATGCTTTATAGATGCTAAACAAACAATGAATATTTAAAAGACAAACAAAAAACGGTTTGCAGAGTTCGTGATGATATTGAATTTTTGTAAACATTGTGGCACTACAAAACACTATACAGATAACGATACGCCTCTGACATAGTCAGATATGTGCAGCTAATAAAAATAAATCAACTAGTCTAGTCTGTGCCATCTTTAGTTGACTGCAATATTCTATTCCACACGTGGTTGAAAAAGAGTTAGCGAACAAAGGGAGTAGCCACAGATTTTCTTTGCAGAGTAAAACAAATAAAATAGTTAAAGAAATGTGATGGAAATCTAAAAAAAATCCTTTAAGTATCGTATTTGGATGAAATTCTTATGTTTTAAACTATTTTTCTGTGGATTTAATAAAAATAGAAAATAGAAATTTTCTTTTATTTATTGTATACTGGAGTAACCCTGCCCGCGTTGCTGGACAACACAATAACATACGTTTACGTCTTAGTATTAAAAATTAAATTTTCTAGAAAAAATAGACATTTTCCTGATTGTTGAATAATTTTTGGAATTTTTGTTGATGCAAAGGATTTTAATTTTAACTGAAAGATTACAAATCAATAATTAAAAAATGTCAATGCTCGCACTGTAAACTTAAATGACAATCAATAAACACTCAGAAATTAAATAAGTCAAGTGACGCGAGCAAGCAGAGATGTAATTTTCATAAGAAAATAAATACATTTTATATAGGGAAAACACACCATCATAAAAGTGCGCGTATAACGCATATTCGTAGAAATTTTTCAACCCATATGTGAGCCAAGTCCAGCTATTCCATTTTTGAAAAACAAATTTTTTCATCGAGCGCACGGTAGCGGTCACCATTCACAGTAACTTTCCTGCCTTCGTCGTCTTTGAAAAATGATGCCACAGTCCTATCATAGACACCAAAAGTATATTTTTGAAAATGCATTGGCAGTTCTTGCAATGCTTCTGGCTGCTCTTCAATTGGCGTTATTTAGTGCTTAAGACATTGTTACAAAATACTTTGAATTTTTAAAGAAATGAGTTGAATAAAAGATATTATAAGAACTTCAGAAAACAAGAGGTGAAGAAAATAATCAGAAGGCAACAGGAGTATTCAAAACTCGTATAGGATTTTCCATAAAATATGTATAAATAAACACTGTTATTATAGTCACCTAAGCCACGTAAGAAGTGGTGACAAACAAAGTACACATGAGTACTGATGATGAAAGTGTAGCTTTCGAAAACAGCTGTTCTGTTCTACTGTATAAGTTGAATAACTGGGGGCAAATTACGGCACTCGATATCGAACGAAATTTGTATTTAAATTGTATGGAAATTTCGATCGATATCGAATGCGGTAATTTGGCCCCTGATGATTTCCTTTGTGCCTTGGAAAATTCATAATGCCTTTCCGAATTTAAAACAAATTTTCGAACAATTAGCCTATGAATCTTAATTTAATAAAGGAAACTGTTCGCATAATGCATAGAGCATTTCGTTTATTTTATGGTTAACATAATCGGTCTAATGAGCAACTAATTCGTGCAGCTATTAATCGTTCTCGCAGTAATTTTACTCTTATCAATGCAAAGCCCTCAACAAGGCACGGAAATATGCAAGGCGAATTCAATACTGGTAGAACTCATTTTGATTTTAAATAAAACACTCCAGAAAATACATGTATTTTGTTAGTGTAAAATATTTCCAATTGTCAAATGTAGTTGACAAGAAAATATAAGATAAATGGCGATAGAGAAGCCAAAACCACACCAAAACTCACTAAGCAAACGTAAAGTTAAGTTTTGTACCCAATAACTAATAATTAAGTAGGAAAAATATTTTTTTCTTTCAAATAATAATTGGTTATTCATTTAGAATAATAATGCAATATGAACGGTAAGTGCAGATCAGTGATGTCGCAGTTAATTTCATGCAACAAATCTCACCCCATTTCTGTCTGGATTCCACAACCTTCCGCACACGGAACAAAGTTCTCTCCCCCTTAAGGAATTTATGTTTGCAAATCACAGGATTGGTTTATTTATTTGGCACAAAACAGGCTTTATTGAATAAGAACTATTGTTTTTAGTAACTTTTAGTTTACAAATTATTATTTTTAACAAAAGTTTTAAACAATTTTTCTTTTTGGCGTACAGAATAAATCTAAAAAAAAGTAGAAGAAAATTTTGACAAGTCTTGGTAGCTGCTGATCGACATTTTCTGAAATGAGGCCACCTAGGGTTCAATTCGCCTTGGAAATGTGTGTATCGAAGTGAATATTGCTGTACGGTACCTCCTTGCAGTTTACTTCTTTCTGATATATAAAGTAGGTATAATTCATCATAAAAACGAAAAATAGCAAATTACAATTACTTTTATGACTAAAAAAAATTTCGACATTCCAACCCTGAAATTGGATTTTTAATTTTTTTTAGTTTTTAATATCAAATTGACTCTTCCCAAAGAATAAAAGAGATTTCATTCACAAAAATCCAAAATTAGGAACTTATATGGCAACTTTTATGTACTAAAAAATTTAGATTTTCCAACCCTGGAACCGAATTTTTAATTTTTAAAATTTTTAATACCAATTTTATTGTTAAAACAGGTTTAATTCACTGAAAAAACCAAAATTGGGAACTTACATGTTTACTTTTATCTACCGAAAAATTTTCCAATCATGGAACCGAATTTTGAATTTAAAAATTTTTAATACCAATTTAATTCTTCCTGAAGTATAAAATAGGTTTAATTCACTAAAGAACAAAATTTGGAAGCGAATTTTTATTTCTTTACCAATGCAATTTTTAGTGAGGTGTAACATAATTTCACTTGACAAAAAAAAATTAAAATCTTTAAAATTTTTTGGTCATATAAAACATTTCACTTGTCCAACCATAGAGTCGAAATTTTGAAATTATAATACCAATTTTGTTCTTCCTGAATTATAAAATAGTTTTAATTAGCAAAGACAACAACGTTAATTGCCTTTTGGGTTACTTTTATGCACAACAAGTATTTGAATTTTCCAGCCCTGGAAACGAAATTTTAATTTTAAAAATTTTTTTATCAATGCAAATCTTCATGAGGTATAAAGTAGTTTTGTTTAAGAAAAACTCAAATTTTGTAACCATTTTAGTTATAACATGTACTACAAAATATTGCATATAACAAAAAAACTTCCTTTTTCCCAACCCTGGAAGCGAAATATTAAGTTTAGTTTTGTTTGTTTTTCATCAGTGCAACGCTTCATGAGGTGTTAAGTAGTTTCATTTAAGAAAAATTTTTAACAACTTTGGTCACTTCCTTGTACTATAAAATATATCACTTGTCCAACACTACTTTCAAAATTTTGAATATTTTTTAATTTTTGATATCAATTTTGTTCTTCCTAAATTATAAAACAGTTTAAGTTAGCAAAAAAAAACAACATCAGTTGCCTGATTGACTACTTTTACGTATTTATAAAAAAAATTCAATTTCCCACCCCTGGAAGCAAAATTTTAGTTAAATAATTTTATTTTTCCAATGCAAATCTTCATGACGCATAAAGAGGTTTTGTTAAAGAAAAACTTAAAATTTTTAACAATTGTAGTTACTAAATGTAATACAAATGCCGAAAAAAAATTTTTAATTTCCCATCCCTGTAAAAATTATTTATTTTTTTAGTCCATATTCTGAATTCTTATGAATAGAGATGACGATTGAGCGATGTCTGTCCGTCTGTACGTGAAATCTGTTTTCCCAAGCCCCCAGAAGAGCTAGCTTCGTTCTTGGACCGTTGGATTGGAAATTAACTTAAATTTATACCAAAAATCAATTATTTTTTTTAATGTTTGTAAATCAAACCTATTTCGTGCTTTGGGAAGCCTTAAATGGTCTATTAAAAACTAAAAAAATTAAAATTTTTTTCCAGGGATGGGAAATAAAAATTTTTTTCGGCCCATTTCGTATTTTGTTGTACATGTAGTAAATAAAATTGTTAAAAATTTCAAGTTTTTCTTTAACAAAACCTCTTTATACCTCATGAAGATTTGCTTGCAGGGTTGGGAATATGAAAGTTTTTTTTGGTACATGCAATATTTTGTAGTACATGTAATAACCAAAATTGTTATAAACTTTGAGTTTTTCTTTAATAAAAACACTTTATACTTCATGAAGATTTGCATTGATAAAAAAAATTTTTAAAATTAAAATTTCGCTCCCAGGGGTGGGAAGTTGAAATTTTGTATACATAAAAGTAAGCAAAATGGTTAAAAATATAAAGTGTTTCTTCAATAAAACTACTTTATACCTCATGAAGAGTCGCATTTATAAAAAAGCAAAACAAAAATTAAATTTCAATTCCAGGGCTGGGAAATTGAAAGTTTTTTTGGTACATGCAATAAATATATTGTAGAACATGAAAGTGACAAAAATAGTTGCTAATATAAAGATTTTTGTAAATAAAACTACTTTATAAGTAATGAAAACTAGCATTGGTAAAAAAAGATGACAATTAAAATTTTTGTATGAATAAAAGTAACCAAAAAGCCAACTAACGTCGGTTTTTTACTAATTAAAACCATTTCTTAATTCAGGAAAAACAAAATTGGTATCAAATATTAAAACAAATCAATATTTCGATTCCAGGGTTGGAAAATCGAAATATTTCTGGTACATAAAAGTACCCACATAAATTCCAAATTTTGTTTTTTTTAGTGAATTAAACCAATTTTATACTTCAGGAAGAATTAATTTGATATTAAAAATTCGGTTCCAGGGTTCGAAATTTTTTGTAAATGAAAGTACCCGCATAAATTCCCAATTTTGGTTTTATTTCAGTAAATTAAACATATTTTATACTTCGCTAAGAATTAAATTGGAGTTAAAAATTTTAAAAACTAAAAATTCGGTTCCAGGGTTGGATAATCGAAATATTTTAGTACATAAAATTAGCCATATAAGTTCCTAGTTTCGGTTTTTTGTGGATGAAAGCTTTTTTTTATACTTCGGGAAGAGTTAAATTGGTATTAAAAACCAAAAAAATCTAAAAGACGATTCTACGGTTGGACAATTAGAACTTTTTGGCTTACATGATACGGATTTTTTTTTTTGTAAATTAAACATATTTAATATTTTTGAAAGGCGTTCAGAGGTATTAGAAATAAGAAAATCCAAACATTTAGCTTCCTAGTCGAAAAATTTAAACGAAAAGAATGACATCTGTGAAGCGTATTTAAGATTCGGCACAGCCGAATATAGCACTTTTACTTGTTATTTTCTTCATTTACCATTTTTTTAGTTTTTCTGTTTCATCACACCTAAGCCAAATTTTTTTATAATTAGCTGAAGCCACAGCTCAAATTTGTTTGTAGGTATATTGTGTTCCATACCGAAATGACAAAGTTCAACCTTTCCAATATGATTAGAAATTTGAAAAAATAATTAATATTTTTTTATAGTCGATTCTAATCTAAAATTTTGTATGGCCCGCCCTATATAAAATCATTTAATCACATATTTTATTGGCCAAAACACTTAGACTACGTACCCTAAAATCTCGGATACGACTCCGGAATTCAGTCATGAATAGGACATAAAATTTTTCTGATCTGCGTTACTGTATGTTGGTGTTGACTATTGACTGATGGTGCTTGCGTTCTACAACCATTGACACTATCATCCACTAAAGAGCAGAATGCAGCACCCTCGTTCATCGGTACTGTAGCAAAAACTCACCGTCGAAGTAAGAAATAAAATTCCTACCAAATATTCTTCATTTTCTCAGGTTTTTTTAGCTGTCCTGTCAAATCAAACTCGTTTAAGTCGGATTGATGAAAAATTTTTGCAAAAATGAGCGGATAAACGAGTAGAATACAATTCTAGCCTATTGTATAATAAGCGTTTCATAAACATACAGGAATTTATTATGACTACGGATTTTGTATCCTTATCAAAAAATAATTTATTAAACATTGAAATAACGAATCTGAGTGAGAATTAAAAAGTTCTTTAAACTAGGAACTGAATTAACCGAAGTTGGAGAAAATTCATCATACATTTTACTTTTAAAAAAATTTATATATGTACATATTTGCTAGAATTTATATGGTTAAGTCGCACGCAGTTTTCACTGTTGCATCACTCGTATCACTAGAATACACTTAATTCCATTTCTGTTTCACCTAAATTTATTGTAAAATATGCACATATTTATTTAATTTATTTTGATTTGATTAAGCTTGTGTGGTGTGTTATTTATTTATTATCTTTTCGATTTCAATTCGGTGCATTTTCGTATCGTAAGAAACGTATTTTTGTCCAGCGCATATGAATGATCATTTAATTTTGTATGTTTGTGGATGTTATTTTTTTTTTTTTGCATAAACTTTTTTTATATATAAAAAATAATTTCTTATCATTACTTTTGCATCCCAACACACCCAACTCTGTTTAAGCTACCCTTTTGTTGGTGTGATGGGCATTGTCACTGAAAACAGGCCACCAAAATGTTCTCAAACTTACTAAATTATTAAAATTATTAGGATTCAAACTAAACGCCTTTTTCACAATTCAATTTGATATATAATTTGTTTCTAAAGTGAAAATGCTTTAATGGCTTCCATGTTTAAATGCAAATTTTGGATTATTTGTATGACCGTCACATAAAATTGAAGGTTTATATATAGGTTTGTCAATCCGTATGTAATTTCCTCAATATCAATACGCGATCCCATAAATTATATATATTCCGGGTCCTTATAAATAGTGAAGTAGATTTTTTTGCTAATTAAACTATTTTATAATTCAAGAATAAAAAAATTAGTATGTATTAAAATTAAAATAAATCAAAATTACGATTCCAGGTTTGGATAATTGAAATATTTTTTTTGTACATGAAAGTGACCAAATAAATTTGAATTTTCTGGTAAACCCGTTTTACACCTAATTAAGAATTGAATTGTTATTAAAAAACAAAAATATCTAAAATTCGATTCCAGGGTTGTATTTAATTTTTTTTTTGCACATAAAAATAACCAAAAAGTCAAGCGACGTTTATTTTACTCATTAAAACTATTTTATAATTCAGGAAGAATAAAATTGATATTAAAATCTGAAAAAAATCCCAATTTCGATTTCAGGGTTGGACAATTTAAATATTTTTTGGTGCATGAAAGTGACAGAAAAGGTTACAAATTTATATTTTTTGTTAGAACTATTTTATGACTCAATAAGAATTTAATTAGTACTAAAAATTCGATTCCAGAGTTGGAAAATCGAAATTTGCTTTGGTACATAAAAGTGACCATATAAGTTTCTAATTTTGAGTGTTTTGGTGTATTAAACCTATTTTATACCTCAGGAAGAAATAAATTGATATTAAAAACCAATAAAATGAAAGATTCGATTCCAGAGTTTGAAAATCGAAATTTTGGTACTTAAAACTACGATATAGGTCCTTAATTTTGTTTTTTTTGTGACTTCAATCTAGTTTACACCTCATGGAGAATGAAATTGCTATTAAAAATAAAAAAATTAAAGAGACGTTTCCAGGGCTGGAAAATTACTTTGATACTTAAAAATAACCAAGTAGGTTACTAATTTTGGCTTTTTTCTGTGAATTAATCCAATTTTATACATCAGGAAGAATAGAACTGGTATTTAAAATAATATAAAAATCAAAAATATAATTCCAGGGTTGGACAATTGAATATTCTTTAGTACGTAAAAGTAACCCACTGAAATAAATGTTATGATGCAGTTTTCTAGAAAATTGATTCAGTATGAAGAATCCATAAATTGTACCCCAAAAAAAGGTTTATTTGCCTTTGAAATAATGAAGTAAAATCACATGTAAATTTTTATCCAAAATATTGGAAACTGTTTACGCACTTCTATAGTGTTTGTACGTAAGATAATTTTATTTCTCTGATTTAAATAGTGATTTTTTCCAAATATAGCCTTTTCTGCGTATTTAAAAATATTATAAAATTCGCTCATATGGTTTAAAAGATATGATAGAATAAAAAGGGTTGCTCGGTCGTGCTAGGTGTTCCCGCTATAATAAAATGAAAAGTAAGACCCCATATTATCAATTTAAAAAAAAAGTTGGTATAATTAATAATATTTTTTAGAGCACTCCTTATATTTTTTGCCAAACATTGTATGAACAAATCCCTCTGTGCGTCGATAAGGGTATATAAAATTCGGCACAGTTGAGCACTTCTACGTATTTTTGTTTTTGTAATTGTGTCCTTGTTCTATTGATGGTGGAAGAGTGATCATTGATTCTGAAGAAATTTATTTTCCAGAGAATAATATTGTTAATGAGAGTTTTCATTTAAAAAATTTTATCAAGAAAATCAAGGCTGCCGTATGTAAACAAAATGTATTTGTTTTACAAAGAGGCAGTACTTTTACTGTTTTTGGGGCGATATATTCACTGTTCTTGAATTTAAAATATATTTCTTTATATTTAAATTATAAGATGGGGCAACTCCATTCAACTTTTATTTCGATTATTAGCATCTCATTTCAAGTTTGTTCGGAATAAATATAAAATTAAACCAATTCAATCTGAGAGTTCTCCGGAAAAAATAATTTGTCTCCCTCTGAGAAAGACGTCAAACTTCATATAAAAAAAATTTTTGTTCGAAACAAAATTTTCTTAAGAATGTCTGGGTAAATCCGCCCTTAATGTTTAGTGGATTGCCAATGATGTTTTTTCATGTGACATTTCCTTTCCATTTTTATAGTCTGATTTTTGTGCAGCCAATATCATTCGAAGCTAAGGTCCCATATCCTTTGGTTTTGGTTTGGCCACATTACAGCAACCAACCTTGTAAACATTGTGGTGAGATTCGGTTGTTAGACAACATCTGTGATCTCAGTTTAAAAAATGCGACTATAAGGGTATTTACTATCGTCTAGAGCTAAGCGTGAACTGTATACGTATAATAATTCCGGCACGGACTATACAATACGCTAACAATAAATTAAATTTAAACATTTCCTATTTTTAATAGTATCTTAATCACTTACTTGCTTTGGCATGCTTTGGCCGCATTACTGCTCATTTTTATTTTCATACTGGCTGCGTATGTGATGCAACGTTGCGCAAAAATCTGGTTGACTGATTTGTTAAATTGTTATTTACAGCTTTTGTAGGCAACACAAATTGCTAAAGAAAATTCATTTTGAGCTCTACAAACACTCACAAAAATTGACAACGCACAACAATTTTAAAAGAACTGGGCGATTTAACAGTCAATATAGCAAATTGTCATGTTATGGCGTTTTGTATTTAATAAATCCAGTAATTTTGTAATGCAAAAGTTCGAATGTAAATGCTAATAATTAGAAAGTTTTTATTTTTAACAAAATCTATTAATGAAAGAAAGATCTAAACAGTAAAGGCCTACTTCATAAAAAAATATTTGATGCTAATAAACTGGGGCCAAATTACCGCATTCGATATCGATCGAAATTTTAATACATTTTAAATATAAATTTCGATCGATGTCGACTGCCGTAATTTGCCCCCTGCTTATTTGACAAATTTTTTATAAAAATATGTCAAATATGAACTTAATAAGCATTAAATATTGTTTATGAATTAGACTATAAAAATATGACATTTACTCTGTATGCTTCCAAGTCTTACAAGAATGGGCGTTATGCTGCCCCACCTAGAGTTATAATGTTTTAGAATGTCAAGTTTAATAAAATATTGGCGATCACTATAACAATATTTTGACAGAAACCTAATTTCTTGTTTTTGTTAAGTGTCAGTTCAGTAGAACAGTTGATATCGGGTGTTTTTTATAGAGTGATACAAGTTTAAATCATAATAAAGCATAGTAATATATTTTTGATATAAATGAAACTGTTTTTATTGGATAGAAAATTTTATGACATTAAATATGATTTCGGCCATGTGGACGACACGGCTGGCGCGTACAAGGCGCAATCTGGAACACCAATTTTTACAAATTCACCATTGACAGACAGTAATATTCTGACCATCATCGTTTTTGAAGACATATGGGCCAATGACTCCGCCAGCCCATAAAGCGCACCAAACAGCAATTTTCGGTGGATGTAATGGTGTTTCGACAAAAGCTTGTGGATTCTCCTCACTCCAAATGTGACAATTCTGTTTATTTACGTACCCATTTAACCAAAAATGGGCTTCATCGGAAAATAAAATTTTGCACCAACTTTGAGTTTTAAAGTGCACCATAAGTTTGACGAACAGAACCATTATTCTGATTAAAAATTTCCACAATTTGCACGCGTTGCTCTTTTTTTTTGCACCATTACATCAAGCAAAAAGTAATTTTTTCAGTTCGCTGAATCACTTTCAGCTATTCCTTTTGTAATTAGGTTTTTCATAATTAACCTCGTTTTATATTCATATGCTTACGTATACAAATACACATACATTTCGAAACCCTAACTAACATATTCTTTATTCTATGAAAAAATAGCTTGTTCAGAATCATAGCTTTTTAAAATACATCATCGAAACTAATCTATCTCTCTCAATATATCTTGAATTAATTATGAAAAATTACTATATTTCATTGTAGGATGATCATTGAGTTGAGAGATTTAGCTAGATATATAAATCAGACATCTGCAATAAGAACGAAATTTTCGAGTATACAAAATCAGGCACATTGATTTTTATGAACTAATCGTTTTTGTTTACTCAACCGTTCGTTTCAAACATTCAGTTTTATTCACATGTTGTTTGTGCGAACATGAATGTTCTGACTGTGTCGTTATGTGTATGAAACTCATTTTGCATCGAAGCCAACCTGTTGTTAGCAGAACAAGTGTTTTAATCACTTGTTAAAGTAATTTTCCACTCGAAGATTTCTTCCCATGTTGTTATAAGAGGTTTTTTTCTGAACATTTTATTATCTTATTAACTATGAATTTCCTTAAAAATGTGAATTTTCGAAAACTTATGACATTATAACATTTTCAATATTTCATACCTATGTATATATGTATGTAAATGTTGCTTGTTAAATTTTTTGATAAAACTTTATTTTAACCCGTAAAGTTTTTCTTATACGTACATATTACAAATTTTATAATTACTTTGTCAAAAATTTATGTTTTTTTCGATTAAATAAAAAAATGCGCATCTGTAGATATCTTATACTATCATATTTTTGTACCAACCTCTTACTTACGAAGAGACTATTCAATTAAAATCAGATCATGCACAATAATGTCGTCCTGCAAAAAACAAACTGTGTATCAACAAGACTTTTTGTTTTTATACACATGAGTTCGCAGCAAATGTTGGAAATGATTTATACTTGTTGATGAACTTTCTGCTTGTGCATAAAAAGCGAATGAGTATAGAATTGAATAACACTTGTTTGATTTGTTCTTAAAATTCAACTTCAGTGAATAAGTTGGATCGATAATACTTGATGCAGTTCTCTGATATGAATACTCCACTCATTTTTTTGTGGTACACTTTTAAGTATGTTATTTCCCATCATTATCTATAAATCGTATATAATTTAAGAGCTGCTTTTATATAGATTCGCTCAATATAAACTATATATACATATGTATATTTTTTTTATTTTATTTATTTTTTAAAGTAAAAGCAAAATCATTCTATTTTTATATTGAATTGAATTAAGATTCAATGGCTAATTGTTCGAAATTTGTTTTTAAATCTCAGAAAGACATGATAAATATTCCAAGGGACAAAGGAAAGTCATTCTATTTTTATTTTGTACTTCCTTCGAACACACATGAAAGATATCTATTTTTTCTTAAATTTCAGTACCCCTAACTTTGAAGACACAATCAGATATACGAATCCATATGAAAAAAATCATTAATTATGGAAAGTTGTTGAATAATGACCACAGCTCGGTCCTGGTACTATTTAATCAACCACCTCACAGGGCTTAATTCCTTTCAGCAAATTCATTCCATATTTTTGTTTTTTACAAGAGAAAAACAAAACAACTTTCCAGAATGAAATCAGTTGTAATGCAACCATACATATGACGATTGCAGTTCGCTTTAGTGCTTGTAGCGCCCACTCCGACGTCAGCCTTATTGATGTTTTGTTTGCTGCATTACACACATTTGATCAATATTGGATACCCGCGGTAAATTGACAATAAAATCCAAATTTTTTAACCGATTTTTATGGTTTATAGCTTATTTTATTTTTAAGATATGTAGTTCTCAGAAAAATGTTCAAAATACTGAATATTTGCTTTAATTTTTATTAATTCCATTTTTAAACTGAAAAAAGTACGAATTTTGCACGAAAAACAATTTTTTTCTCCATTCATTTCTGAATAATTCCAAAACGATAAGAGATGGAGAAAAATTATGTTCGACTAAAATAAATACAATTTTGTTACACATCTTCTTACTTTTGAAAATCGGATGACTCGTTCTCGAGTTAGGGTGAAATATGTCTCCGTACCTGTCTAACTAAGGGGAAAAAATTTGCCCCGCCTATAAAAAAAAATGCCGACCTGAAAAAACCGAAAACGGATTTGAGTTTACCTCATCAAAATCCATATAGTCCACATAGTTTTACAGGAGCATTTTGCTGCTGAGCAGTGTAATTAATAATAAAGCAAGTAAAAACGTTATATTCCACCGGGTTGAATCTTAAATACCCTTCAAATATTTTGGAAATAAATACTATTTTTATTCTTATAAAATTTACATTTTTATGGTATTTGGCTTAAGTAAATAACAAAAAATTTATTTTTATTGGAGTATTGGGAGGAGCATGACTAGACACATTTCCGTCAGCATAAGAACTTACGTACTAATATTTTATCAACGTGCAAAAAAGGGACTGAGATAAATTAAAAATGCTTAACTTCCTGGATCACACTTCTTTTAAGATATTTCTGTGCCCAATTTTAACACTCGGGGTAGAAAAATTTTTTTTCGATAAAGTTTTTTAGGGGGCAAAGGGGGCTGGACGGGTAGGGCAGGGGAACATCACAAAACATATTACCTCCGTCGTAAAAGCTTATAATTTTTTGTGGAATGTAGGCTTAAGGAATACAATTTGTTAAAAATGTACACTATTTTTTCATATAATATGTAATTTCAAAACCCACTAAAGGGGGCGAGGTCCAAAAATAGACTATGTCGTGCTTTCGACAGACGGACGTATGGGCATTGGTCTCAGAGGAATATTTCGCTGTGTTACACACGGAATGACAAAGTGAATATACCCTCCAATTCTTTTTTGGAGGGTATAAAAATGGATAATAAATGACAATTCGATTAAAAAAGGATACTTTAGTTTTTTATCTAAGAGAACATCCTGTAAAAAAGCACTGTCCTATAGTTTTAATTGCATTATTTCGACATTCCGTTCTCCAATGCAATTGCTGAATGGCTGCAAGGCCCGTTATCAAGGTGTACAAAAAATTTTAGATTTATTGCAGTTAAATCTATTCGTTTTCTTGCTGATTTTTCGATATTTTCTTTGTTATTTTAATAATGATTTTGAAGTCGCTATTTTTGTAAAAAACTTTATAATATAATTTTTTTATTTTTCAATATATTTTATTGTTTAATTAATATTTAGAAAAAAAAGTCGTCTTAATTATTTGCTAAAAGTTGTTTATACAGAAGAACCTATATATACAAATTTTGAAAAAAAAAGTTCGAGTATTTTTATTGCAAAAGTGATATTTTTATAAAAAAAAGTAACGAAGCTCCTTATTAAACTAATTTTAAATCTATTAGAACATATTTTAGTATTTCATTATCAATTGTTAGTTTGCAGTTGCGAAACTTGTATTAAACCAAAAAATATTTATAACCTCATATTGTTGTTAATATAAAATCTATTACCAAGATACCTAAGATATCAACTTATATATTTCATAAATTACATACCCCTTAGAAAACGCCACTTATGTGTTTTATGACGTCTCATTGCAATGAGCTGCAGAAAAGTGACGATAAAAGAGCATATGACGCCCTAAAGCATTATAATTACAGCACACACATATGGACTGATTGTACGCTCCGACGCGATTGAAAACAACACTGCAATACAATATGCAAATTAAAAAAAAATTAATTATGTTACAACACAAACAAATTGCAACTAGAATGCAACTCCCAGCATTCTTTCTTTTTTTGGTATTTTTTGGATTATTTCTTTTGGTTGGCAATTATTGCAAATATATTATTATTTTTTGTATTTATTTTCTTCATTTTCCATTGTTTATTTACGTTGTATACAAATATTTTTTATACACTCTCTAATATTTAATTTATTCTCAATATTTAACACCAAACACACACAGCCACAATCAAGGTAAAACATTTGATATTATTTCTAATATTTAGCACTTTTTTTACGTTTCACTTGTTGCACGTTTAGATGCTGATCGCCGCATATTGAAGGCGCACCGATAGAGTGCAACTAAACTGAAACAAACGTTACAATTAAGTTTTCCAAGCAAAATAAACAGCGAGTACTCACTATAGCCGATCAGTGTGCTCAATTATGTGATACAAAGCGCAATGCCCTTCATCATAACACCACGACACTTTAACCATAAGTGATCATAAAAAAAGATCTATGGAAAAACAGTACATTTTGCAAACCCAAACAACTAAACCAAGACACACTTTTAAACTGGTTGCAATATGTAGATTCGAGATTGTGGAGTACATTCGCAAGCTTTGAGATGTTTTAATTTGTTTGTGTGTAGAAGTTTGTATCTCAATTGTAGCCAGCGTTCCCAACAGGGTTGCCAGATTAGGTGCTCTGACCCCAAATTAGCGGAATTTGCATCACAAAAAACAATATGAACATTTTTAGTGCGTGTTTAAGGTTTTTATTGGGACTATTTATAAATAAAAGAGGGATTTTCTTTGCGAAATTTCCTCAATTTTCTTTTTTATAGTAAAACAGTTTCGTTGATTTATTTTTATTGGCCTTATCAGTTTATTATAATATTAATCAAGCTTGTGGTCGTTTTTATAAAATATTATTTCTTAAAAATAATTTTTATTTCCTGAAGATGTTGACAAGATGTTAACGAAACATTGAATAAAAATTATAAGAAATAATATTTTATAAAATACGACCACAAGCTTGATTAATATTACAGTAAAACTGTTTCTTTTAAAATATATGATCTTTTCCGAAATTGCTATGATATTTGGAGTTACTAGAGGACCAAAATTCATTGCTATCCGCTAACGTAGATTACTGATCACAATTTGGAAAAAATCGATTACTGATCACAATTTGGAAAATAGTTACCAAATTCTAGCTTGATAAGAGAAATGAGATTATAAAATTAAAAGAAAAAATTATGCCGTGAAAATTGTTATTCGAAACCCTTTATATTTTTTTATTTTCGAAAATATTTATATTTTAAAACTAAAGCTAGAGTTAATGTCGACGCCGTTGACGACGTTTCAACGCCGAAAAAGTTGAAATAGATTGAACTTTTACGGCGTTTGAACGCGTTGAGATTAACTGCTCTCATACAATTTCATACGATTCAACTTTTTTTTTGACATTTGACGCCGTCGACGACGTCGACATTAACTCTAGCATAAGCAAGAAAAAATATATGGAAACAAAAAAAAACAATATTTGTTGAACTCAATAACAACACAACTTTACTTTTTAGTAAAGGTGAGGTGTCTCCCCGCTGCAAGATTTCTTGATGATATGTGCATGTATTGGACTTCATAGATACAAGACAATGGAAAATTATTAAAAGATTAAAATAACGGCAAAATAGAGTTTTTATTTACTAAATATTTGGAGTGTATTTAACATTCGGCCTGGTCGAACACATCATTCTAACTTCTTAAACGTTTCTTTCATAGGGGAATTGTTTTTTCCAATTTAGGGAGGATGACGAAAAACATCTGGCAGCCCTGGTGCCCCGTTTAAATGATTTGTCAAAATATAGGGTATTCATTAAACTGAATAGTGATGCAAATTTGGACTTGGAGATTTTGTGGATATGAATATTATTCAATTCAATTTGTTTCATCTTTATCTGTTATCACCTTTTTCGTCAAACTTTTGCTTATATACTTTAATTTGGTTTTAAAAATAACCTATAACATAAAATTTAATAATATGTAAAAATAGAAATTGATAATAAAATGCAATACTCAAGTTATTAAAATAAAATATACTTGTTCGGTTTAAATTAACAGTTCTTTAAAAAGAATAAGTGATTTAAACGGGAATGAACTTCTGGGGATAACAAAACGATAATTGGAAATAATGTGAGCCCTGATTGCACCAAACGTTGTCAAGAGATTCTGATTACAACAACAGTACAGAAGCAGTGTTACCGTTGTGAGATTAAATGGGCAATTGACGACCTTGGCACTTTTTGCGACTTCTACTAAATATTGTACTTTTGTATTAATTCAAATGAAATTTTTTGTGAGAGCATTTTTTTGATACATGCAATAAAAATTCTCATTACAAAAACCACACTTTTCCATCACTTTGTACATTCACTTTGTCATTACGTGTGTAACGCAGCGAAATATCCATCAGAGACCTCATGTATTCTTGATCAGTAAGGAAATCTAAGACTTTCTAGCCATGTCCGTCCGTCCGTCAGTGGAAATCACGATTCAGTCCAAATGAAAAGAGCCAGACTCTTGAAACTTGGTATAAATATATCTTGAAGGATAGCACAGGTAAAGTTTTTAAATGGGCTGAATCGGACCAGAGGCAATAAAGTTCCCCTAAGAAGTACTAAAGCAAGCTAAAAAACAACATCATTTTTAAATATATTTTTGTAATTTTGTTAAGCACACGGTATATTTTTATGTCAAAGAATGCTCAATGCTTTAAATTTGGAGCCATAAAATCAAAAAAATAATTTTTTGGACCTCGCCCCCTTCAGTGGGCGTTATTACTTAAGCCTACATTCTTTAAAAAATAAAATTTTTTAGCTTTTATCACGAAGCTGAGACGTAATCTGATCCTCCTTTGCCTCCCAAATGACAATATCAAAAAAACATTTCCTTACACATAATTATCCCAAAAATTAATTTTTAGTGTTTTATGGCAAAGGTGGAATGTCTCCACCACGGCCGTTGCCAGAGCGACCCCTACAAAATACAGTTTCAATACTCTCCTAATAGAATTGGACTCCATAAAGATGAAGTCTGAGATGATCTAGCAAAGCCCATACGTCCGAATGAGGATAACACGATATAGTCTATTTTTTGACCCCGCCTCCTTTAGTGGGCGTTGATGTTAGAAGCCTACATTGCTTACAAATTTAATTTGTAAGCTTTTACGATGACAGTAGTATGTTCTCTCATCTTCCCCTGCCCTAACCCCTCTAGCCCCCCCGACCACCCTTTGTCCTTATAAAAAAAAACTTTTTTTCTACACTTAATTACACCGAAAATTTAAAATTGGGCACAGAAATGTCTTAAAGGAACTCTGTCCCAGCAGGTTACACATTTTAATTTTTTTGCATCTTGATATAAAATATTAGGTGTCTCAGCCATGCTGCTCCCAACACATTGGAAACGACGATATTAAAATAATTTTTTTCTTATTTACTTAAGCCAAATATCATAAAAATGTAAATTTTATTAAGAATAATAATAGAGTTTTTATTTAAAAAATATTTGGAGGGTATTTAAGATTCGACCCAGGCGAATATAACGTTTTTAGTTCTTTAATATCAATTAGCGGCAAACAATTGCTTTTTCACATCAATTTCTACTGATTAGAGCTTCTTTTGTTCACAGTTATAATCTACAATTTTTTATTCTTTCAAAAGATTTTATTACCTAGTAATTCTGCCCTGAAGTCAAGTGTGTGGCGTGACGTGACGATAGGAACACACATATATCCTTATAGTGCTTGGCGTTTTTCGCCATTCGACATTTTGTAATTTTTGTCTCTAATGCATGATAAATTGTCGAATTTAAGACAGAAGAGCCAAATACGTAAAGGGTGATTATATTGCCAGGAATGAAATGGGTGATTTGACTACCACAAATAACAGATAAAATAAAATCTAAATACAACGGAGCAAAAATCATTCAGAATTTTTTAAAAGGACATGTCAAAAAATTGCTGCAAATAGTTTAGAAAAATTTTGTTTATAAAAAATTTTATTTTAACAATAAGAAGTTTTAAATCCCAACGATATTCCCAGTTCCAAAATTATACGCGTTATTCGAAATCATCAATACTCTAAGAACAAAAGAATAATCAGCATCAGTGAAAATGCGTATGCGGCAGGTCTACAGTTTATATTGTTAAACAATAAAATTATTACACATAAAAAAATTCTCTTAACCGCATAAAAAAGTATATGGAAAAGATAAGAAACTGTTTAGTTCGTTTGAGTTGTATTATACAAATTAGTCAATTTGCTTTAATTTCAATAATAAAACTGTCTGAAAAACTGAAACGTTATCAAAATTTATATTAAACTTAAATTGAAAATATTTAATTAAGAATTTAGATTAGATTCTTTGATTGACATAGGAAGTCTGCAGCTCACACCTCTTAAAATTCCTATGACTTTAATTTTGATTATATAAAAATACTAATTTTAATATTAAATTTCCTGAACTGGTTGTTGTCTTCAAAGAGATACGTTTTATCAATATTATTTATTAATTTGTATTCAAATTTAATGAAGTACACCTAATTCTGTTTTTACGCGATAGATACGTTGCTCGAAAAATTGTGTAAAGTAAGATGGAGTAGCGATATTATATGAGAAAATTGGTTCCATGTATACCACGTAAAATAACATAAATAATTCATAAATATTTTATTCAAACAAAAAAATAATAGAAAAAAATTTCATTTAGAAAGGTAATAACGAAAATCATAAAACGGGGCTGTTTTGTAAATCGTGTCGGTCGAGCGAACCCAACCCATTCGTTCAAGAAAGACATCACCTTCATCACTAGAAACATTTTCGAAATCATGCTCAATTGTTGGTGATGGTTCAACGATTTTGTCACAAATTCCGTTATCAATCGTTATTTCAGATAATTACTTATTAATAATTTCAATTTACGCTGAAATTTTGCGGCTCTCTCCTCTTGAAGATCATACATGCGAATATGGTCGCTGAAATTTAGCTAAGGGTGCAGTGAGAATAGAAAACATCGCTGTTTTGCTAACCAGTGTTGTCATATTATTTTTTCAAAAAACTGAAAGAAAATCTTTATTCCTATGTTGGAAATAATTAAAGAAACTAAAAAAAAACTATGACTTCATCTGTTTTAATTCTATTTATTTCAGAGTCTTATGAAATAATATACATGCATATGTTTGTGTCATCATACATGGGAACATTGACACAAGTTAAAAATAATCTTTTAATAAAATAAATGCTGGGAAGCTTTATATTAAACGTATGCATAATAAAATTTATGTTATTTACTTAAATTCTAAAACAAAAATTAAGGTAAAAAACTTTATATATATTTTCCATCTCAAAATAACTTACAAGAACAGATAAATTTGACGATATGACAACACAGTTCCTAACACGCGATTCATAGTGCTGCCAGCTATGGCTTTTATTTAAAATCTTCCAATCTTCTTTTTACCAGAACATCGTTGGAATACACACATTTGGATCGCGTTAAATTAAATCAAATGGCATAAAAACAGAATTTTTAGAAACTCTTTAAATCAAATCGCGTAAAAGCATAATTAAGTGTAAATACAGTCGCTAATATTGGGTATTTATTTGTGTCCACTTTTTCTCAGCGGTAGCCAAAGTGACCACAATTTAAATCAACATGAAGCCAAAAGACCAAAAAGTTCTACAAAATTGAATTTGATATCAGAAATTGTTCAATTTTATTAGTTATTTGATAAAGAATACAATTTTCAACGTTTAAAAGTTTAACTGCTACGATTAATTATTATTACAAGGTAAGTAAAAATATTTAAGCGTTGCCGTGTTGTAGTATCAATAGTACGATATCAGGGGCCAAATTAGCGCATTTTCAATACAATTTATATACAAATTTCTATCGATATCGAACGCCGTAATTTGGCCTCTGATCTGTAGTGCGATTTTCAACAGAAATTATGCAAATTTTTTTCTAATACATTTTTTCAGAGAAAAGATTAGAAAACCTAAAAGACTTCTTGAAAGAAGTTAAAAAGAACGTAACTGATATACGTTCCTGAAATTTACAGCTGAAACCAAAATATATTCTCCTATATATAAATCCAAAAGATCTAACGCGGTCACACTGGCGATGGCAATGCCTGAAAGAGACTAAGAATAAATGAGACATTTTATTCACTCAATTCGTACGCCTAATCTGAATTGGTATGATCGCTCCAATCAAAGAACAATAAAACAATTTATACATTGTTGTATAAAAAGAAACACAAAGTTCAAAAATCACAACAAATGAAGAAAATACAAGAACGAAAAGCAAATATAAATACATACATACATATGCATAAATAAATAAAGCAATATGTGCAAAATATAATGACGTTGCGCCAGCAAAAGCGGTCATGTAAAATTGTTCCGAAAATTGAATTCTTATTATACCCTTCACAAAGAAGTGAAAGGGTATATATAGGTTTGTCATTCCGTGTGTAATTTCTTTGATATCAATATTGGACCCCATAAAGTATATATATTCTGCATCCTTATGAATAGGGATGACGATTGAGCGATGTCTGTCTGTCTGTACGTGAAATCGGTTTTCCCAAGCCCCCAGATGAGCTACAGACTTAGTTCTTGGACCGTTAGATTGGAAATGAACTTAAATTGTTGGATTGGAAATGAACAAAAATCCGAAATATTGTTCCAGAGCTGAGAAGCTTACATCTATTTCTCGACGCAAAATTAATACCAAAAACCAAATATTTTTTTGATTGTTTGTAAATTAAACCTATTTCATGCTTTGGTCAATTAAAAACTAAATAAATAAATAAAAAATTTTCCAGGGATGGGAATGTAAAGGATTTTTTTTGAACATTCGGTATTTTGTAGTATGTACATGTAATAACTAAAATTGCTAACAATTTTAAGTTTTTCTTAAATAAAAAAAAAATTTTAAATTAAAATTTCGCTTCCAGGGCTGGGAAATTGAAATTTCTGTTTGTACATAAAAGTATATAATATGCAACTCACGTTTTTTTTTGCTAGCTAAAACTATTTTATAATTTAGGAAGAACAAAATTAATATCAAAAATAAAAATTAAATTTTGAATCCAGGGTTGGACAGGTGCAATTTTTTATAGAACATGAAAGTGACCAAAATGGTTAAAAATTTTAAATTTTTCCTAAAAAAAAATTACTTTATACTTCATGAAGCGTTGCACTGAAAAAAATAAAATTTCGCTTCCAGGGTTGGGAAAATGAAAGTTTTTTTTGGTACATGCAATTTTTTGTAGTACATGTAATAACCCAAATGGTTAAAAAATTTTAATTTTTCTTAAACAAAACTACTTTATACCTCATGAAGATTTGCATTTACAACAAAGAATTTAAAAAATTAAAATTTTGCTTCCATAGCACTATAGGTCAAATGACTACTTTTTCTGTGCAAAATTAATAACAGGTAAATTAATGCTTAATTTTAAGGGAAATTAAAACAAAAAGGAAGGTAAGGTATAAAGGAAACCAAAATTTATAAAAACTTAAAATTTTAAACTTAAAAATTTAATTACATTCAATCCGAATAAAAAACACCCTACAAAAAACTTAAATTTTTCAATCGTAATATTAGTCCTCAATTTCATTCAGCAAACATAAATTATTTAATACATCCACAGATGTTGGTGATAAAATTTCATTTTCATTGTTTTCTTCATCTTCGTTGATGTCTTCTCTTGGGCTCTCAATGCTTAACAACTCGATAGCTTCAGGTGGAAAGTGTAATAGCTTCTGTTGCCGCATGCGTCTGCTTAAATATTTTGATGAGATAAGCGGATCGGACGTATCAGTAGCTCTATTAAATATGTCCAAAAGATTATTAGATCGGCTGACGTTGCTGCCGCACGAACTAATAGCTCAGTTTCATTATTTGTTCCGCTTGAAAGGTCTGCTGCTGCTTTCCTCTTTCCGTACTCAGACTTTTCGCAAAATGCAAGTTGAGGACGTCCAAGAGCAGAAAAAGTCACTTTGCCAGATTTAATTTCATTTTCGAAGCTTATTTCAGCGTTGAGCCAAGTGACATACTCACTTCGAAACTTTTCAGCCTTTTTGTCCTTCCCAATACTTTTGCCATATTTCGCCCACATTTCTGATATGTTTTTACAGAAAAGGCGCACTTTTTCCTTAATACATTTGGTGCAGTCATCGGAAATTTCATTTTTACCAATTTTGTCGACTATAAAATTCACAAGTTTATCCTGCTTGTCTTGCCTTGAATTTTCGTTAAACCAAATTTCAAACAACTCAGCTTTTTTTAAAACGCAATAACCTAAAAAATATGGAATTATTCGAAAACGGCTAAAAATGGCTATTAAATGTAAATGGGAATTGCTTTATAACATTTCAATATATTCATTTATGATTGCATTCAATCCGCCGATCTTCGCCGAAATTTTAAAAGCTTCCACGAAGTTACAGTTTGAAAACAATCGCAGTACTTTTAAGGTTATGTTAAAAACGTGGCTTTATTTCAAGCAAGTCAAACAAATTTATCACCTTTTTTAACAAAAAACATTAAAACTTACTTAATTTATTGATCTCCATTTTCACTTTCTTCTTTATAACTCGCGAAATTATTTAAACAAGCAATTGAATCTTTAAAAGCAATACAGGCTTTTCAACAAAATTTATTAAGTGATTACAATGCAATGACTTCGACTGCGTGTTGTCAAACGGAATTTAATATTAACCAAAAACAAAAAGCTTACTTAGTTAATTTGAAGTATTGGTTACAAAATGACATTAAGAAAAGTGCAATATTTGCACTTGAAAAATTGGACTTTAGCACAGTTTTGGTAGCCGTTTAACCTATAGTGCATAGTTGCGAAACTGAAAATTTTTTATACATAAAAGTAACCAAAAAGGCAATTGACGTTGTTTTTTTTTCTGCTAACTAAAACTATTTCATATGTTAGGAAGAACAGAATTGGTATCAAAAATTAAAAAAAATCAAAATTTCGAATCCAGGGTTGGACAAGTGCAATATTTTATAGTTCATGAAGGTGACCATAATGGTTCAAAATTGTAAATTTATCTTAAATAAAACTACTTTATACCTCATGGAGAGTTCCATTAGTGGAAAAAAAACAAAAATATATTAAAATTTCACTTTCTGGATTTCGAAATTGAAAGTATTTTTTTGTACATGCAACATATTGTAGTATTTACATGAAAGTGACTAAAATTAAATTTTTCTTAAAAAAAAGACTTTATACCTAATGAAGACTAGCATTGTGAAAAAGAAAGAAAATAAATTAAAATTTCGCTTCCAGGGCTAGGAAATTGAAATTTTTTATACATAAAAGTAATCAAAGAGGCAACTAACGTCGTGTTTTTACTAATTAAAACTATTTTTTAGTTCAGGAAAAACAAATTTGGTATCAACAATTAATAAAAATAAAAATTTAAATTCCAGAGTTAGATAACTGCAATATTTTGTGGAACATGAAAGAAACTGACCAAAATTGTTACAAAAATATTAAGTTTTTATTAAATGAAACTATTTCATGCCTCATTAAGAGTTGCATTGGTAAAAAAAAACAAAAAAAAACATGTAAATTTCATTTCCAGGGTTGGGAAATTGATATAGTTTTTATGCATAAAGGTAACCAAAAAGACAATTATCGTTGCTGTTTTTGCTAATTAAAACCATTTTATAGTTCAGGAAAACGAAATTGGTACTAACATCTTAAAAGTCAAAATTTCGACTCCAGGGTTGGACAAATGAAATATTTTATGGCACATGAAAGTGACGAAAAAGTTTAAGAATTTTAATTTTTTGTCAAGTAAAACTATGTTACACCTCACTAAAAAAAAGAAAAATTTGTTTCCAGAGTGGGAAAATCGAAATATTTTTGGTACATTTAGTGAATTAAACTTACTTTATGTTTCAGGAAAAATTAAATTAGTATCAAAATATTAAAAATTCGGTTTCAGGGTGGAAAATCGAAATTTTTTGGTACATAAAAGTACCCGCATAAGTTCCAAATTTTGTTTTTTTAGTGAATTAAACTAATTTTATACTTCAGGAAGAATTAAATTGGTATTAAAAACCAAAAAACCTAAAAATCCAATTTCAGGGTTGGATTACTTTTATTCATAAAAGTAACCATATAATTTGCTATTTTTGATTTTTATGATGATTTATACCTACTTTATATATCAGGAAGAATTGAATTGGTATTACAAACCAAAAAAATCTTAAAGACTATTCTACGTTTGGAGAATTAGAACTTTTTAGGGTACATGAAACGGATTTTTACTTTTTGTTTTTAAATTAAACATATTTAATATATTTGAAACACATTCAGAGGTATTAGAAATAAGAAAAGTCAAACATTTGTTCGAAAAATGGAAACGTTTTCTTAAATATAAATTAATATAGCACTTTTACTTGTTAATCATATTTATGTCTTTATAAGTATAAATTGATTACATAAATAACTAAACAATAATGTATTATTTTCAAAAGAATAATATAATCGTTAAAATCGGATCATTTATTTACTTATTAACTCAACACCTGATTATAATAATTACTCGTGTTGTTCCTTTTACATACATACAAATAGGAATATTAATATTCTATAGGATGAACTTAGAAGAGATTTTTTGAAATGATGAGGAAGCAAAAAGGTATAAAAACTGTCAAATCGGTATCTTCATATCTCGGAAACTAAGACAGAAAAACTGAAAATTCCAAAAACATACCAATGCTGCTGAAAGCTAAAGAGTCACGTGTTTGGTACGAGTATATAGTACAAAGAGCCAAAAACTGAATTTTGGCACCATTTTTTAACTCCACACATCGTCTAAACTATTGAAAATGACAGAAAGTTCTTCAACGGTTTCTATTCTCCGGAGACGAATCCCGAATATTTTTAAATACCTTTTGGAAATTCACTATTGTAAGGGGTACAATCGTACCCGTTTTCAGTACTTGTTTGTCAATGATAAAGTAAACATTTACATGTATGTAAAAAAAATTAACTTAATATTGTTCAGTAGAGACTGAGACTACAAATTTCGCACCGTGCTAAACAGTTTAAATTCAAGGCAATACTTATAATTGAACCATTTTGAATCTGAATTAAATAATATTAAATGATATAGTGTACTCTTGAACATTGGCATTAAAGTGGGATTTTGAAGATTAATTTGGTGCTTTTTGGCAAAGTACTCTTCGCAAAAGGTACATTTCGAAAAAATTATGTTATTAAAAAAATTTTAATGTATATATATATACATATATATATATATATATATATATATATATATATATATATATATATATGTACATACATATAAATTAATACATATATATATATATATATATATATATATATATATATATATATATATATTATATTTTTGTTGGAAATGGTACTTTACTGAAAATATATTTTTTTTATGTACTTTAGGGAAAATGTTTGGAGAAGCTACCATTTGATAATGGTATTTCCCTAAAATTCTACCCGTTCAAAAAAGTTCTTTTCAGAAGAAATATTTAGGTACTTACTTTTTTTTTTGTTCGAAGTAATAAGAGTTTCAAAAGCCACTTTTTGTCGTTATTTGTCGTTTACTAGAAAATGTACTTTCCCAAAATATATTTTCTAAAGAGGTAATTTGAAACAATGATGCTTTTTTCGAAAATTGTTTTTGAAAAAGGTATATTTTGGAAAAAGTATTTTATTTCTAAAAATATATTTTTACTTTCACCTTTGCACTTTTTTAAAAGATACTTTTTAGGAAAAGTACTTTAAAAAAATTTGTTAGGGTACTTTTCACAAAACGAACTTTTTAAAAGAAGTACTTTATTAGAAACGGTTGTTGCTTAAAATATGGTTTTTTGAGAAGGTACTCTAAAGGAATATACTGTTTTTAAGAATGTAGTTTTAAGGAAAAAATAAAAATTTTGGAAACTTTTGTGCGAACTTGAAAAAAAATTTATGCAATTATTTACCCCAAAAATTTTATTTTTAAGTTTTTACGACAAAGATGAGATAGAATTTAAAAATTGGAAAAAAAATCTTAAAGGAGCTCTGACTCAGCAGTTTAACAATTTTTAATTTATTTACTAAATATCTGGAGGGTATTTACGATTCGACCCCGTCGAATATAACGTTCTTTCTTACTTATATTATTTGAGTCAAAGCGGGTGTACATATATCAAATAAATCTGTATCAAAATAAATCTGTCAAAAAGGCGCACTAAAAGTCATATTGTTCTCGGTGGCTTAGATTCTTTCAGTTACATCTGCTAAACATATTACCACGTTACCCGCTGTGGGTAATATGACACCTTTTCACTCATACGATGACCGCGATCGGACCCCAATTTGTAACAGTTTCCCCATCTTATATTTAGTTACTATAAATCTCTTAGATATATTTAGTTGAAGCATAATTAACAAAGAGAATTAGTAATTACTCTTAAAAATTTTTGAGGATCGGTTCGTTCTACTTATGCATGAGTAATTGGTGAAAAGAACACACAATTTGTTACCGCATTCAATTATTGCAGTAAACTGAAGCCAATACTGTGGTTAGATTACTTATGGTTCCTTATGGTTTAGCATACAATTGCAAGTGAGTGAGCGTATGTTTTTGGGTGTTTATGCTTGAGACGGCTAACAAACACTCAATTTATAATAATTAATTGACTGTCTTACAGTGTGAATGTGGTTGCAATGATTGGTTGAAACCATGACAAGCAGCAGCAAGCAAATGAAATGTTTGACAGTTTCTGTCACCATTTAGACACTTATAAAGGCGTTTTGTGATTGAAATCCGATTATTTATGCTTTTTATCTGGGAATAAAGGCGCTAATTGATTAACATTTTGGTTAAATACAGAGATAACGTGTTATTAAGCTCTAAAACGTTTAAAACATAATGAACGTTAAATTAAATCTAATTAAAATGTAATAAATTTTAATTTAAGCTGGTCACACACACTTACTGACATAACGACGGCTTGTAGTGGCCAGGAAAGTTTTCTGACCACTACAAGCCGTCCATCAGAAGCCAAAGCGACAGCGCGACAGGTAATAACGTGGTAAGGTGACAGCGTAACAGAACAACAGCGCGACAAAGCAGCATCACGGCAGAAAATAAGGCGGCAACGCGACATAGGACACAATTACAACGCGAGAGTACTACAAAGCGACAGCGAATAATGTGGTAAGGTTACAGCGTAACAAAACAACAGTCCGAAATCGCGGCAGAAATCAAACCGACATAGCGACTAAGTAACCTATATTTTGCAGGAGAACTGAATTCAAACATTCTATTTACTGCATTTATAAAATAAATTTAAGATTATTTTATTATATTCTAATTCGGTGTGAAGACTTTTATGTAGAGCTGTGCAAACAAATTTTTAATGAGATTAGACTTCGAAGGTTTTCACTATTTTTTTTCCTTTAATTTGTAAATAATTCTTGCTCAATTACACCAAATAAGTTTTAGTTGCTGAGATATTCTTAAGTAATATCTCAAATTTTGTCTATATAAAGAAAAATATTTATGTACTTCCCTTGAATGTTGTGATGATAGATAAATAAATAAAAAAACATATAGAACCTAAGAGACAGGAAACTGAATTTCAATTCTATTTTTCAGTGATAGAGCAATGCAATTTTGAGATATTATTCTCTGAATTAATTACTTAAAAAAATTATGCACATTTAAGTAAAAACATAAATTCAAATATCTAGTTTGAAAAAAAAATTATATCTGGTAAATTTTTGACGGTTACTGACATTTATTTTGAGGATTTGAACGTTTTCCTGCTCGGAATTCCTCCGCTATTTCAAACGGCAACCATGTCTGACAGCTGTTTACTCTTAAAATACTGTTTGAATAACATAACAAGAAGAAGAAACAAGCACAAAACCTTCGAGTTAAAATTTTGCTGGAATTAAAGTTAAAGTGGTATATTCGACTGTGCCGAATCGTATATACCCTTCACCAAAATACATCTGGAGATATTGAATAAATCTATAACTTTAAATTTGTAGAAAACAATTTTTATATATACTAATACTTTCCCACAAATTTTCATTTTTATTATAATAAAATGAAACAATAACATTTAATTAATGTTTATGGCATCGCCTTCAATGAAATTGATCCATTAGTTGACTTTCAATGACAAAATTTCATTGATACATGAAAAGTTTCATTATATGAATAAAGGTTTTCCTTTCAGTGTAAATAAATGAATTTGTTTTGTTATCTTGATATTTTTTGTGAACTTTGCAATAAATAGTATATACATCAGGATTTTATATAAATCGCTAGATTTAATCTTTATTTTTAGTCTAGCATGGCCATAATTTATCATTAGTAAGTAACTTGCAATTATTTTCCAAAGATTCCTACTTATATAAATAATTAAACACTATCCCCGGTATTCATAAAATTTAAAATGAGTTCGAAATATATTTTAAAGAAATTTTTTCATATAAAATTTTCTTAAAACAGATTTCAAATACGTTTAATTTTTATATGAATATGGGGGAATTTATTTATTTTTTTTTAACTTAAAAAAAACGCAACTTTTGATGAAAATATCAAAAAATTTAAGGAAACATGTTATTTTTTAAATCTGCTCCCTGGCAACACTGGCATGTGTACATGTTATATTCACTCCTCTTGACACACTGACAAAATCGACACGAAAAATCTCACAATTGATTTCCAATCATGTTGTCATATTGTATTTTCTGATATTGATAGACATTTTGTGGAAAGAAATAAATAGCTGCGGTGACAAATACGCACAACAATGAAAACAAAGATTATAAAAATACATACTTGTGGAGTGAGTTCGGAGTACATATTGCCAAAGAGGATAGGCAGTCACTTACAGCCATGAAAAATTGTGGTTAAAAGGAAACCATAAAGTTTAGAACTTATAAACTGTTAAGTTTCGTACTCTTCTAGCTACTTAAGCACTACTGTTACCAGCTATTAATAAAACAAGTAAAAGTGCTATATTCGGCTGTGCCGAATCTTAAATACCCTTCACAGATGTCATTCTTTTCATTTAAATTTTTCGGCTAGGGTGCTAAATGCTTACCTTTTCTTATATCTAATACCTATGAACGTCTTTCAAAAATAATAAATATGTTTAATTTAAAAACAAAAAGTAAAAATCCGTTTCATGTACCCCAAAAAGTTCTAATTGTCCAACCGTAGAATCGTCTTTTAGATTTTGTTGGTTTTTAATACCAGTTTACTTCTTTCTGATGTATAAAGTAGGTATAATTCATCATAAAAATCAAAAATAACAAATAATATGGTTACTTTTATGAATCAGAAAATTTCGATTTTCCAAACCTGGAACCGAATTTTTAGTTTTTAAAATTTTGAATACCAATTTAATTCTTAGAAAAGTATAAAATAGGTTTAAGTCACTGAAAAAACCCGAAATTGGGAACTTATATGGTTACTTTTATGTACCAATAAATTTCAATTTTCCAACCCTGGAACCGAGTTTTTAATTTTTTAATACTAATTTAATTTTTTCTGATATATCAAATAGGTTTAATTCACTAAAAACACAAAATTTGGAATTTATGTATGTATGTACTTTTATGTACCAAAAATATTTAGATTCTTCAACCCTGGAACCGAATTTTTAGTTTTTAAAATTTTTAACACAATTTAATTCTTAGCGAAGTATAAAATAGGTTTAAGGCACTGAAAAAACCAAAATTGGGAACTTATATGGTTACTTTTATGTACCAAAAAATTTCGATTTTCCTACCCTGGAACCGAATTTATAATTTTTTGATACTAGTTTAGTTTTTTCTGAAATATCTAATAGGTTTAATTCACTAAAAGCACAGAATTTGAATTTATGTATGTACTTTTATGTACGAAAAATATTTCGATTTTCCAACTCTGAAAGCGAATTTTTATTTTTTTGCCAATGCAATTCTTAGTGAGGTGTAACATAGTTGATGGTTTGATGATTATTAAAAATATTCTTAATATTCCAATCTTAATATAAAATAATAAATAGAATTTAAACAAATTCATTTATTAATAATAAAAAATAACAAAAAAATAATTTGCAGTCATGCAAGATTCGAACTTAAGCCCGATAAAAAATTAACAATTTACATAAGAAAAAGTTCGACTAATAAAAATTCATACATAATGTAAAACATTGCGGGGGCACGCGCACTTGTTCAAAGTAAATTGACAACTAAATTCAATTACTTGAACATAAATAACAAAGAAGCTTTACCTATCAGCAGCCGATGGCTCTGGAAAAAGCAAAAGAGATATTGGAATATTTGGAATATTAATCGTCAGGGTTGGGGAATTTCGTACTAACCAAAATGTAATAACTTAATAATATGAATGTGATAACTTCTCATATTCAATTTTCGTTAAAATATTGGTTAAATAGTTGATATTCCTACTAACTAGCACCACTTGCAAAAGTGGGAAAAATTGAACAAAGAACGCTGATGAGATGGCGTAGCGGCCTCGAAATCAGTACTGATCCGTTCTGCTGGTTTGATGATTATTAAAAATATTCTTAATATTCCAATCTTAATATAAAATAATAAATAGAATTTAAACAAATTCATTTATTAATAATAAAAAATAACAAAAAAATAATTTGCAGTCATGCAAGATTCGAACTTAAGCCCGATAAAAAATTAACAATTTACATAAGAAAAAGTTCGACTTATAAAAATTCATACATAATGTATAACATAGTTTTATTCGACAAAAAAATTAAAATTTTTAAACTTTTTGGTCACTTTCATGAACCATAAAATATTTCATTTGTCCAACCCTGGAGACGAAATTTTGATTTTTTAAGATTAATTAGCAAAAAGAAACAACGTCAATTGCCTTTTTGGTTACTTTTATGCAGAATAAATATATCAATTTCCCAACCCTGGAAACGATATTTAAATTTTTTTTACCAATGCAACTCTTAAACTCATGAAATAGTTTTATTTAAGAAAAACTTAATATTTGTAACCATTTACGTCATTTTGATATACCACAAAATATTGCAGTTATCCAACCCGGGAATCAATATATTTTTTTTTTGTAATTTTTGATACCAATTTTGTTTTTCCTGAACTAAAAAATAGTTTTAGCTAGTAAAATAACAACGTCAATTGCCTTTTTGGTTACTTTTATGTATAAAAAAAATCAATTTCCCAACCCTGGAATGGAAATTTAAATTTTTTAAAATTTTCTATATCAATGCAAATCTTCATGAGGTATAAAGTAGTTTTGTTTAAGAAAGACTCGAATTTTGCAACCATTTTGGTTATTACATGTACTACAAAATATTGCATGTACCAAAACAAATTTAATTTTTCCAACACTGGAAACGAAATTTTAATTTTTGTTTGTTTTTTTTTATCAGTGCAACGCTTCTTGAGGTATAAAGTAGTTTTATTTAAGAAAAATTGCAAATTTTTTATCATTTTAGTAACTTTCATGTACCATAAAATATTGCACTTGTCCATCCCTGGATTCGAAATTTTATTTTTTATTTTTGAATGTTTGATACCAATTTTGTTCTTCCTAAATTATAAGACAGTTTTAGTTAGCAAAAAACAAAAAAAACAACATCAGTTGCCTGTTTGATTACTTTCATGTATAAAAAAAATTCAATTTCCCACCCCTGGAAGCAAAATTTGAATTTAAATTTTTTTTTTCTTTTTTGGCTAATGCAAATCTTCATGACGTATAAAGTGGTTTTGTTAAAGAAAAACTTTAAATTTTTTAAATTTTTAGTTACTACATGTAGTACAAAATAAGAAATAGGCCGAAAAAATTTTTATTTCCCATCCCTGGAAAAAATCTTTTTTATTTTTTTAGTTTTTAATAGACCATTGAGGCTTCCCAAAGCACGAATCAGGTTTATTTTACAAACATTAAAAAAAATAATTGATATTTGGTATAAATTTTGCGTCGAGAAATAGGTGTAAGCTTTCCAGCTCTGGAACCGTACTTCGGATCTTTCTATAGCACTCTATTTAAGTTCATTCCCAATCCAACGGTCCAAGAACGAAGTCTCTAGCTCTTCTGGGGGCTTGGGAAACCCGATTTCACGTACAGACAGACGGACATCGCTCTATCGTCATCGCTATTCATAAGGATCCAGAATATATATACCTTATGGGGGCCCATGTTGATTTCGAAGAAATTACACACGGAATGACAAACCTAATATACCCTTTCACTTTTTTGTGAAGGGTATAAAAATAAATGGAGAAAATCTTGCAGAAACATGACACATTGAAAACATTTAATACAAGGCGACATATAAGCAATTAATTATTAATTGAGTTTGACAAGTACTGAAAATAAATGAGGACGGATAATATGTAATAAATTACACTATGAAACAAAGAAGATTGACAAATAACAATTGAAATTTTTAATTCTATGAATATTATTGGGTACTTTTGAATAAGCTGCTTCACTGATTTTATCATAACTTGAGACCGATTAGCTGTGACCACACAAAATATTTTACGTTCGTGAGAATATGCATTGACAATATTTTTTATATATCATATAGTCTTGGTGTTGTTCAGACCGAAATAATAAAAAAAAAAGTTTTAAATTTTGTTTTTCTTTTAAATGTTATTGGGCAAGCTTTCGTGCAACATTTTGCAACACTGAATTAAAAAGCCCAATTTATTTTTGTGTCGTTTTTTTGAAATTCACAATAAAGAGATTAACCTTATGACTAGTTTTCAAATTAATAAATAAATGCCTTTTTAAGTCCTTTTTACATTCAAAATTTGTTATTAGAGAATAGATGTAAATGGAACTTATGTTCATTTAAATTCAACTTAAGCTCTTTATACCACCATATGATGTTGATCGTTTGCTTTCGTCCGTCACTATTCGAGGTCTGTTCATGTTTGGTTTATTTGTGTGTCGTATATGTAAGTGTTTTTAATTTAAATTACTTAAAATACGGTAATTATAAACCTAGTCAGCAAAATTTCTACAAGTGGTACACACTTTTCAAAGATCTTGGAGATGTGAGTCACGATACTCGTCACATCAATTACCGATGAAACTATGGAAGAAAATTGTTATGGAGACTCGTAGAATCATTACTAGAGGATGTCGACAAATCGGTTTGCTCATGCCATAAAATGTTCATCATGAAGCACGTGGCGGCAAAGTCCGTTTCAAAGAAATGCACTTTTAATGCAATTATCATTTACATATACAAATATAATATGAAATATATGATAGGAAATTAATGAAAAAACAATTATTTTTTGAGAAAAATTAAAATTGTTCCTTATTTTTGAAACGCACCTCGTATATGTATAAAGAAATTCTTAAGAATATTGTCACCCAAATTAAATAATAAATACTTTTTTTTTGTTTACAGTGAATTCGCAGAAACGGGCATACGTTTTAGGTTAAATTTTTATACCCTTCAGCAAAAATGACGAAAGGGTTTGGGTCCTTATGAAAAGTAAAGTCCTATAAGCGATGTCCGCCTGTCTGCACCTGTAATCAGTTTTCCGATGTCCCCAGAATAACTAGAGACTTCGGTCGTGGAATGATGTATTGGAAACCCTTCTAAATAGATTGCTATTGAAAATTCCAAATACGGTTCCAGGGGTGGAAAATTAAATTTTATTTTTAGCATATGAATTTAACTAGCTAAAACTAGTTTTTTTTTCTTTGCTAATTAAACCTATGTTGATATATGAGAAGTCAGAAAAGCCGAAAAGGCAGCTGAAAATATTAAAACACTTTTGAAATATTAAAGAAACTAAAGAAAACATATTTATTTTCTTCAGTATTCAAATATATTTTATATTTTAGATAGAAAGTAATTTGTATTGAAAATCTGAAATATTAAAAAGATGGTTCCAGGTTTGGAATGACTTCAAGTATGTATTTATACTCCAAACGTACGTCGGTGAAGGTTATACTATATAAGATTTGGCACAGCCGAATATAGCAACTGTAATCATGTACTAAAGGTACGTTCACACTTGTCAAATATTTGTCCAAAGAAGTGTAACTACTAAATACTAATGAAACCCCTTTTACATTTACTGAATTAAACAATTACTCTGACACTGTCCTTTAGTGGATTCCATGACACTCTTCATTAGTTGAAATATATTAGTTTGAAACTGTTTTACGAAATATACATGTACCTCAATCAAAATATTTTTTATTTAGTTTTAGTGGTTACGCTTTATTGGGGAAATATTTGACAAGAGTGAACGTACCTTAAACAACTCGGTTCGCCATACAAAATTTTGAGAGCGAATCAAGTAGATACATAGTGAATATACTTGCGAAGCATGAAAAATTCTATAATTTCCCTGAGTGGTCCTACTTAAACAAAATTTTAAATTTTAATTTTTTAATCCTAATAAAATAAAGCAAAAATCAAACAATTTGTTGGGTGTAATCAAAATAACACTTTATTATTTTCAACAAAACATATTACTATTCAAGTTATTCAATAATGTATGTAATAAAGTCTTCGAAATTGTACACTTTAAAAAAATCAATTGACTACTTTATTGGGAATGATATAAACCAAGTTAGTGTAAGAGCTGAAATGCCGACATATATTAAAATAATTATTAGACCACTTTCGTACTTAGGGGATCCAATAATAGACTTGTGTCGAACTCGTTCATGCGCTCGATCATGGGTTCTGGTCAAAATCGAGCGAAGGAACGAGTTCGACACAAGCCTTATGGATATTGGATGGCAAAATAAAATCTTTTATGTTGTTGCTCAGTGTAATACAATAAAAAGTAAATGATAACAAACATTCAGACACTATTTTGAAAAGGGATTTAAGTTATATGTATGATTTATTTTTATAAATCGACCTAAAAAGTTATGCAGTAATTTGTTTAGGTTGGGAATGCGCAAATGTTAACTTTAAAAATGTGTTAAGCTCAAACATACATAAACAAAGATATTTTTCTTCGCCTAGCCATTGCAAATGCTGAATTTGTAGTTACACTGTCGTGGCCATGTACCAGCTAAATCCGAATTAGAATAACATAGACAAGGATGCATTACCAATTTGTGAGAAGATTTTTTAATGATTTCACGTATTTAAGTATATCACTAACTTTTTCTAGATAAGTTAATGTGGTGTAAACGGAAGAGAAAACCTGCTATAAATATTGTTGGACTTAAATCTCTGGTTTGTGTAGATTTTGGTTGTGTGATGTGCATTCAATTACTGAACACACATGTTGTAATCGCGCTTCACGAAACTAGACCTGTGTCATCCCCTCGTTTTTGACAAGAACCTTTGATAAAAACCCATTTAAATTACATTGGTTTGATAATAGGCTATTGTCAAAAACGAACGAGTGAGCTAGTTGCACATACATAAGTCTAGAACAGTGGTGGGCACCGTCAATGTATTGGTAAACTGTGTATGTGTTGAGCTTAAGAGCTACCCACTAAACACAAAGCCAAGCGTTTGAAAGATAATGGTATATTTATACATAATTAGCAATATTTCCTAAGTTGAAAAAAACGTTGATTACGTAAAATTATTAATTAAAAATAAAACTTACAGTCGAATGAAAAAATATTAAAAAATATAGGACAATAATTTGTTACGTTTTCCATTCGAGAAAAAAAATAATATAAAAGAATGGTTGCTTGCTGGAACATAACACTGAATATTCGCCAAAAACAAAAAATACGCGCTAGGATGTATCAAACTTAATAAACTTTGATATTTGTCGGCATAGAATATCATTTTCATATGGGAAACATATTCAAAATATTTTTGATAAGATTTTACACAGACTAATTAACAAGACTAAGTGTATTACTAAATTAGGAGAATTGGTATAGTCCGTTTTTGGAGAAAATTTGTATGAAAGGCATTGTATGTTATCGAAAGCATTGTTTATGACAAAATATTTTTCGCATATCATCATGACTGGAATTGCTTGCTTGCAAATATTCTGGAAAAAAATACAAAAAAATTCGTAAGCATCCGCTTGATATTCATTCGTCGCTGTCTCATCGACGACCAATGCTTTAAACACATTCGAGTCAGCAGGCTACACGACTACACAAAAAAGCCGTTGGCTACAATCGTCGCCTCGTAGTCAGCTACTTAATTATTTTTTAGACGGCAGCTACATTGTCAACATCTCATTTTTGTGGTGCCACTTTCATATATAAAAAGCGATTATTCTAAATCTATTTATAGACCGAAACGAACTTAATAACAACAAGTAAAAGTGCTATATTCGGCTGTACCGAATCTTAAATACCCTTCACAGATGTAATTCTTCTTTCTTTCTTTCTTGCCAAAACAGAAAGTAGGTTTAATTAAAAAATCAAAATGATGTTATCGATTACTTTTATATTTAAGAAAACGTTTAATTTTTTCGGTTAGGAAGCTAAATGTTTGGCTTTTCTTATATCTAATACCAATGAACGTCTTTCAAAAATATTATATTTATTTAATTTACAAACAAAACAAAAAATCCGTTTCCGTAGAATCGTCTTTTAGATTTTGTTGGTTTTAATACCAGTTTACGTCTTTCTGATATATAAAGTAGGTATAATTCATCATAAAAATCAAATATATCAAATAAAATGGCTGCTTTTATGTACCAAAAATATTTCGATTTTCCAACCCTGGAACCGAAATTTTATTTTTTTTAATTTTTAATACCAATTTGATTCTTAGCGAAGTATAAAATAGGTTTAAGTCACTGAAAAAAACCAAAATTGAGAACTTATAAGGTTACTTTTATGTACAAAAAATTTCGATTTTCTAACCCTGGAAACAAATTTATAATTTTTTGATACTAAGTTAATTTTTTCTGAAATATCTAATAGGTTTAATTAACCAAAAGCACAAAATTTGGAATTTATGTATGTACTATTAAGTACTAAAAATATTTCGATTTTCCAACTCTGGAAGCGAATATTTATTATTTTACCAATGCAATTCTTAGTGAGGTGTAACATAGTTTTACTTGACAAAAAATTAAAATTTTTAAACTTTTTGGTCACTTTCATGTACCATAAAATATTTAATTTGTCCAACCCTGGAGTCGAAACTCTGATTTTTTAAGATTTTAATACCAATTTTGATCTTCCTGCACTATAAAACAGCTTTAATTAGCAAAAAGAAACCACGTCAATTGCCTTTTTGGTTACTTTTATGCAGAATAAATATTTAAATTTTCCAACCCTGGAAACGAAATTTAAATTTTTTCACCAATGCAACTCTTAATAATGCATGAAATAGTTTTATTTAAGAAAAACTCAATATTTGTAACTATTTAGGTAATTTTTATGTACCACAAAATATTGCAGTTACCCAACTCTGGAATCTAAATTTTGACTTTTTTTTTAATTTTTGATACCAATTTAGTTTTTCCTGAACTAAAAAATAGATTTAATCAGTAAAAAACAACGTCAATTGCCTTTTTGGTTACTTTTATGTATAAAAAAAATTTTAATTTCCCAACCCTTGAAGCGAAATTTAAATTTTCTTTATCAATGCAAATCTTTATGAAGTATAAAGTAGTTTTGTTTAAGAAAAACTCGAATTTTGCAACCATTTTGGTTATTACATGTACTACAAAATATTTCATGTTCCAAAAAAAATTTAATTTTTCCAACCCTGAAAACGAAATTTAAATTTTTTTGTTTTTTTTATCAGTGCAACGCTTCTTGAGGTATAAAGTAGTTTTATTTAAAAAAATTGCAAATATTTTAACATTTTGATAACTTTCATGTACCATAAAATATTGCACTTGCCCATCCCTGGATTCGAAATTTTATTTTTTATTTTTGAATTTTTGATACCAATTTTGTTCTTCCTAAATAATAAAACAGTTTTAGTTAGCAAAAAACAAAAAAAAAAAAACATCAGTTGCCTGTTTGATTACTTTCATGTATAAAAAAAATTCAATTTCCCACCCCTGGAAGCAAAATTTGAATTAAAAAACATTTTTTTTTGCCAATGCAAATATTCATGACGTAGAAAGTGGTTTTGTTAAAGAAAAACTTGAAAGTTTTAAAAATTTTAGTTACCACATGTATTACAAAATACGGAATAGACCGAAAAAAAATTTTTAATTTCCCATCCCTGGAAAAAAATTTTTATTTTTTAGTTTTTAATAGACCATTGAGGTTCCCCAAAGTACGAAATAGGTTTAATTTACAAACATTAAAAATAATAATTGATTTTTGGTATAAATTTTGCGTCGAGAAATAGGTGTAAGCTTCCCAGCTCTGGAACCATACTTCGAGGTCTTTCTGAATTTCAATAGCACTCTATTTAAGTTCATTTCCAATATAACGGTCTAAGAACGAAGTCTCTAGCTCTTCTGGGGCTTGGGAAACCCGATTTCACGTACAGACGGACATCGCTCAATCGTCATCGCTATTCATAAGGATCCAGAATATATACTTTATGGGGTCCCATGTGCATATCGAAGAAATTACACACGGAATGACAAACTTATATATACCCTTTCACTTTTTTGTGAAGGGTATAAAAACACTTTTGGGGTATACACACTACGCGCTATTTAGTCATATTGTCATAAAGTCATAATATTTTAGACCAATTTAAAAAAGTTGTTGTTGTGCCGCATGCAAAAAAGTCATAAAATAATAGCACTCTTTCAGGTATGTTTTTGTTTTGTCATAAAATAGCTCAAGAGATCTGAGTCGAACGGCTGAAAATCTTTAGGGGAGACGGCGATAGTATATGTTTGCCGCCGTTTCTTATATATGATTCACGAATAAAAAACGGCTAAAAAATTATTAATACCTATATGTCTATAAATTAAATCACATTTTTATAACATAAAAAAATTAAAAGAGAACTAAATCGCAAAAACTAAATATATACAAGTAAAAAATTGTTCTCGTTTAACTTACGTAGCTGGCAGCCACTGAACGTTTTTCCGTATGCCGCCGCAAAAAAATGTATTCGGCTCATATCAAGGCAGCAGCTGTTTTAGTTTATACATACAAATTCATTTAGATATTCTTGTGCACCAGAAGACAAATTTCGTAATTTTAAATAGAAATGGAGTTTTTCTCAATTTCAAACAACTTTATTACAATTGCCTTAATTTTCTTTTGCTTTGATAACAGCTAATTACATATGTGCTGTTTTCTTATCAGTTGATCGATGTTTGAAATAGCATACTAAGTTATAACGGGTTGTTCACACTAGTCATATATTTCGTGTTGTTATTTTATGACTTTATGACTAAAGTGTGAATCCCCCATTTATTTGTTAAAAGATCTTTATTGTTTTTGCATTTGTAATAAATACATTTTGATGTCCTTTTTTTGTTATGGCACTATGAAAATGAGTTTATGAGTTAATTCATTTGTGACCTAACTAACGTCTTTTATCGATAACGGCTATCAAATATATTTAAAATTAGAGTATTCAAAATAATGGAAGTTTTACTTAAAAAGTCAGATACAAAATTTCAAAATTTAATAATACTTCCAATATGTGAATAAATTTGAAAAATATGTCTAACAATAGAAATACATTTTGGAGTACTCTGATATGATACCCATATCGTTTATATGGGGCCTATATTCTAGGAGTTATTACCAAAAAATAATAATAATAAATTATGTATGCATTTTTTATTAGTCGAACTTTCTTACGCTTTTTCCAGAGCCATCGGCTGCTGATAGCTAAAGCATCTTTGTTATTTATGTTCAAGTAATTGAATTTAATTGTCAATTTACAATGAACAAGTGCGCGTGCCCCGCAATGTTTTTAAATTATGTATTAGCTATCAGCAGCCGATGGCTCTGGAAAAAGCGAAAGAGATACATGGAATATTGGGAATATTAATCGTCAGGGTTGGGGAATTTCGTACTAACCAAAAAGGTAATAACATAAAAATATGAATGTGATAACTTCTCATATTAAATTTTCGTTAAAAACATTGGTTAAATAGTTGATATTCCTACTAAAGCCGCTTACACACTATAAGACTGAGTCGTATGATTTTCATTCGAATTTCTCTTCTGAGAATGCCTGAGATTCCGAAAAATCTAACGTATCATTATAAAACGCTTTCACACTATCACACTTAATAAAATTCATGAAATAAGAAAAAGCATGATTATGAATCAATCAGTTTCGGTCTATGAAAAGTGGTTGTTTCTTTAACTATCATCGTTTGCTGTTGCAAACAAAACAACCCTGATAATATGAAAAGTCTCAGCTTTTAGAAAATTTTCAAAAAATGAAGAGCCATCGGTGTGTCATATTTTACTTCTCATTCGATGAGATTTTACTTAAGATCGCTTTCACACTATGAGACTTTTCATATTATTTCGAATTTTTGACAAATCTTAATACTCAATCTTATAGTGTGAAAGCCGCTTAACTAGCACCACTTGCGAAAGTGGAAAAATTGTACAAAGAACGCTGATGAGATGGCGTAGTGCCATCGAAATCAGTACTGATCCATTCTGCTGGTTTGATGATTATTTAAAATATTCTTAATATTCCAATCTTAATATAAATAATAATTAGAATTTGAACAAATTCATTTATTAATAAAATAATAAAAAATGATTTGCAGTCTTGCAGATTCGAACTTAAGCCTGTTGAAAAAATTAACAAATAATAATAATAAATAAATAAAATTAAAAAATAAAAGCCGAGAGAGAACACACAAAATATAAATAAATAAAAATTACAAAATTATTTTATTCTTGAAAGGGCTATTACATTTTTTATTTTCAACAATTTTCATATCCTTAACAAGATTAAAAAATTTTTCAAACGTTTGTTTATTTAAGACTTTTCATTGTATTGGCAGGACTAATCTGTTTATTGTCGCCTATGAAAATAAAAATTACAGAGCAGAGCAGAACAGCTGTTTTCGAAAGCCGCAACACTTTCATCATCAGTGCTAATGTTTATTGTGTTTGTCACCACTTATTAGGTGGCTTAGTTGAATCCGAGAACTGTATCAATATATTGGAATATATATCATGCCTTTCTGAGATTTTAAAACAAATTTCGAACAATTAGCCTATAAATATTAATTCGAAATTAGTTTAATTTGACTACAACCACAAACGTAGCACGGACAACAACCTGTCGTGTAGTCGTGAAAATATTCACTCCCATATAAACATCTGCATTATATTTTTGATAGGTTGTAGTCGGTAGCCTGCTGTCTTGAATGTGTTTAATGATTAAATTAAAGAGGATAAGACTACGTGTGAATGATCTCAGCAGTGATGTTAACGTTTTTATTTCGATTTCCGTACAGCCCTAAAAAAATTACCGTTTTTTAGGTAAAACTACCCTACCCAAAGTCTGGTACAAAATTAATAATAAGAAACGTATAGAATTTACCTACAATTGGCATTATTTTGCATAGTTGTAACGAAACCGTACTAATTTGATGTTTTTACTGATAAATACGTAGTCGCAATAGAATTCGCAGTGAAGAATTTTTATTTGGGCTGTCACATAACTGATCTATTAACACAGTTATGAATTCGCCCTGGTAGACACATTATCAAAAAAAATGTTTGGGGTCTAACAATTAAAACTTTTTAAAATTAAAGTACAAATATAGAAATTACTTGGTTACCGTTCGGAGGGCTAAATTACCGTACAATACGGTAATTACCGTACGGTTAACATCACTGGATCAGCACGATTGTGCTAAGAAACGCCCGTATCTGGTCTAGAAACTAGAGTTGTGGCGAACTCGTTCATCCGCTCGTTTTTGGCAAGAACCTTCGGATGAAAACGAGTGGATGAAAGAGTGCGACACAAGTCTACACGAAACTGCAATCGCGTTGAAATGATAATTTCTTTTTCTGCTTTATGCACCTGATCTAAAGCTTCAGTATGAAAATTGACGGCTGCGAGTGATGCATTAAACACATTCACGGCAACAGGCAGGAATTGAATACATGTGTTTATATGGGATTGATTATTTTCACTGCTACACGGCAGGTTGTTGTCCGTGCTTCTTTTGTGGATGCCAAATTAAAATAATTTCTATTTTTAAAGGCGACAATAAACAGGTTAGTCCTGCCAACAGAATGAAAAGTCTTAAATATACGACTAAGAGTTTAATTTTTGTAAATTGTCCAAGAATATGAAAATTGTTGAAAATAAAAAGTGTATAAGGTAATGGTTCTTACAAAAATAAAGAGGATTTGTAATTTTTTTCCGGCGATATCTCTTGATTCCGGACGAGGTTCAAAATTTTTATTGGTTATAGCCCCTAGAATATAAAACGCATATAAACGACATGGGTATCCTTTGAAAGTGCTCTAGCCTCTGGCTTTCCTTTGTTATAAAAGTTTTTTTAATTTATTCACCCATTGTGAGTGTTGTTAAATTTTGTATCTGATTTTGTAAGTAAAAATTGCATTATTTTGAAAAGTGCCTGACGCAACAATACTTAAGCTTTATTTTGTTACTTACTTCGTAGCCGTTATCGATAAAAGAGTTAGGGCACTTTGAAAATGATATATAACAAACAAATTAACTTATAAACTCATTTGTATAACAAAACAAGTAAAAGTGCTATATTCGGCCGTACCGAATCTTAAATACCCTTCACTGATGTCATTCTTTTCGTTTAAATTTTTCGGCTGGGAAGCTAAATGTTTGGCTTTTCTTATTTCTAATACCTCTGAACGTCTTTCAAAAATATTATATATGTATGTTTAATTTACAAACAAAAAGAAAAAATCTGTTTCATGTACCCCAAAAAGTTCCAATTGTCCAACCGAAGAATCGTCTTTTAGATGTTTTTGGTTTTTAATACCAATTTATTTCATTCTGATATATAAAGTAGGTATAATTCATTATAAAAATTAAAAATAACAAATAATATGGTTACTTTCATGAATCAGAAAATGCCGATATTCCAAACCTGAAATTGGATTTTTATTATTTTTTTTTTTGGTTTTTAATACCAATTTAACTCTTCCCGAAGTATAAAAAGGATTTCATCCATAAAAATTTAGATTTTCCAACCCTGGAATCGATTTTTTAATTTAAAAATTTTTAATACCAATTTAATTCTTAGCGAAGTATAAAATATGTTTAATTTACTGAAAAAATAAACAAAATCGCGAATTTATGTGGGTACTTTTATGTACCAAAAATATTTCGATTTTCCAACTCTGGAAACGAATTTTTACTTTTTTACCAATGCAATTCTTAGTGAGGTGTAACATAGTTTTATTTGACAAAAAAGTTTAAATTTTTAAGCTTTTTGGTCACATGAATACCATAAAATATTTCATTTTTTTAACCCTGGGGCCGAAATTTTGATTTTTTAAGGCTTTAATACCAATTTTGCTCTTCCCGAATTATAAAACAGTTTTAATTAGCAAAAAAAAAACAACGTCAATTGCCTTTTTGGTTACTTTTATGCAGAAAAAATATTTCAATTTGTCAACCCTTGAAACGAAATTTTAATATTTTTTTACCAATGCAAGGCATGAAATATTTTTATTTAAGAAAAACTTAATATTTGTAACCATTTTGCTCACTTTCATGTACTACAAAATATTGCAGTTATCCACCTCTGGATTCTAAATTTTAATTTTTTTTTTAATTTTTGATACCAATTTTGTTTTTCCTGAACTAAAAAATAGTTTTAATTAGCAAAAAACCAACGTTAGTTGTTTTTTTGGTTACATTTATGTATAAAAAATATTTAAATTTCCCAGCCCTGGAAGCGAAATTTTAATTTTTTTTTACCAATCCTAGTCTTCATTAGGTATAAAGTCGTTTTATTTAAGAAAAACTTAAAATTTGCAACCATTTTGGTCACTTTCATGTACTACAATATATTGCATGTACCAAAAAAAATTTAAACTTCCCTACCCAGGAAGTGAAACTTAAATTTTTTTTGTTTATTTTTGTACCAATGCAACTCTTTATAAGGTATAAAAAAGTATTATTTAAGAAAAAATTAAAATTTTTAACCATTTTGGTCACTTTCATGTACTATTAAATATTGCACTTGTCCATCCCTGGGTTCGAAATTTAATTTTTTATTTTTGATACCAATTTAGTTTTTCCTAAATTATAAGACAGTTTTAGTTAGCAAAAAAAAAACAACAACAACATCAGTTGCCTGTTTGATTACTTTCACGTATAAAAAATATGCAATTTCCCACCCCTGGAAGCAAATTAAATTTTAATTAAAAAGTTTTTTTGGCCAATGCAAATCTTCATGACGTATAAAGAGGTTTTGTTAAAGAAAAACTTGAAATTTTTTACAATTTTAGTTACTACATGTAATACAATATATGGAATAGGCCAAACAAAATTTTTGTTTCCCATCCCTAGAAAATTTTTTTTTATTTTTTTAGTTTTTAATAGACCATTGAGGCTTATCAAAGCAAGAAGTAGGTTTAATTTACAAACATTAAAAAAATAATTGATTTTTGGTATAAATTTTGCGTCGAGAAATAGGTGTAATCTTCCCAGCTCTGGAACTATACTTCGGATCTTTCTGAATTTCAATAGCACTCTATTTAAGTTCATTTCCAATCCAACGTTCCAAGAACGAAGTCTCTAGCTCTTCTGGGGGCTTGCGAAAATTTCACGAACAGACGGACGGACAGACGCACATCGCTCAATCGTCATCGCTATTCATAAGGATCCAGAATATATATACTTTATGGGGTCCCATGTACATATCGAAGAAATTACACACGGAATGACAAACCTATATATACCCTTTCACTTTTTTGTGAAGGGTATAAAAAGGACATCCAATGTATCAGTATTTATTAGAAATGCGAAAGCAATAAACAGCTATAAACAAATAAATTTATTTGGTTATAGTTTTGTTTCAATATATAAATAGGCTTAGAATAAAGGCCTTAATTTTTACACATGAAGGTGACACCACTAAAATTGCCATTAGTTGCCTTCTTCAAATTAAATAAGTAGACACGGCAACAATTGTTGCTAGCGGCACTGTTGTTGTGAATGTGCTTAAAGCATAATGCTAGAGCTAATGTCGACGCCGTTGACGGCGTTTTAACGCCGAAAAAGTTGAAATAGATTGAACTTTTACGGCGTTGCAGCGCGTTGAGATTAGCTGCTCTCATACAATTTCATACGATTCAACTTTTTTTTGACATTTGACGCCGTCGACGACGTCGACATTAACTCTAGCATAAGGCACAAAACTCTCGAAAGAGAGTAAGCGATCAGTGGCCTGGTTGCACCTCAAGCCTCAAAGCTGCTTTAATGCTGTCCAATAATTTTGTTTTGATACAATTAATAAAAGCTGCAAAGCTTTTTGTTTGTTATGTGGTCAAGTATGTCTATATGCCTGCATTTCGTTGGTTCTTTCACCAAATCATCAGTAGACTTTAACCTAATTCTAAAATAACAAAACCTCTTAGCTTATACATAAAATCCCAAAAATGAATTGAGAATTACACAAGCATAACCATAGGATTTGAAATTCCAGAAAACACAACAAACAAATTTTATTCGATATAAATCTATTTTGTTTTTCCACCTTCATACAATTAGTCTGCCGTTGGCAAACAATAAAAGTATATAAGAAAGGTGGAAAAACAAAATAGATTTATTAAAACTATTTTTTTGTTCAGGAAAAATAAAATTGGTATCAAAAATTAAAAAAAAAATAAATTTAGATTCCAGAGTTGGATAACTGCAATATTAAGTTTTTCTTAAATAAAAGTATTTTACGCCTTATTAACAGTTGCATTGGTAAAAAAAACAAACAAACAAAAAATTTAAATTTCGTTTCCAGGGCTGGGAAATTGAAATATTTTTTCTTCATAAGAGTAACCAAAATGGCAATTGACGTTGTTGTTTTTGCTAATTAAAACTGTTTTATAATTCGAGAAGAACAAAATTTGCATTAAAATCTTGAAAAATCAAAATTTCAACTCCAGGGTTCGACAAATGAAATATTTTATGGTACATGAAAGTGCCCAAAAAGTTTAAAAATTTAAATTTTTTGTCAAGTAAAACTATGCTGCACCTCACTAAGAACTGCATTGGTAAAAAATAAAAATTCGCTTCCAGAGTTTGAAAATCGAAATATTTTTGGTACATAAAAGTACCCACATAAACTCCATATCTTGTGCTTTTAGTGAATTAAACCTATTTTATACTTCAGGAAAAATTAAATTAGTATTGAAAAATTGAAAATTCGGTTTCAGGGTTGGAAAATCGAAATTTTTTGGTATAAAAATACCCACATAAGTTCCAATTTTTTTTTAGTGAATTAAACCTATTTAATACTTCAGGGAAAATTAAATTGGTATTAAAAATTCGGTTCCAGGGTTGGAAAATCGAATTTTTTCGGTACATAAAAGTAACCATAAAAGTTCCCAAAAGTTAGCTGTCGAAGTAACGGCTGAAAAAACATCTATAAAATAAAATTTCTCTACTATCCCCTCGTTTCTAGTTTCCGCGCAATGCACTGCATACGTACGGCACATCCCCTGAGTGCTGGTTAAAAAAACAATGGTCGTTATATTGGGTAGGCCATCTATCGGCTTAAATTAGAACCACCGATTATTTCGAATCTGGTAATGCTTTATGTCTTCTATTCTATGACAAAATTCTGTATATTATTTCCACTGAGCGAAATGGATCAATTTAAGGCTGTGCAACGTTGGGATTTATGCTTTAAAATCATGCGAAGTAAGGCCATGATGCCTTTATTGCTCAATTGAATGGGAGATAAAGCCATAATGGCGTTATTTCCCAGTCATTGAGAGTTAAGGGCATATCCAAAATTGCGCGAAATGAGAGATATAGCCATATTTTTTTTGCGAATGTGAGATAAAGCCATATTTTTTTAGAATATTGTTATGCATGGTGTAAACATTCTGTAAAAGGGAAAATCCTTAGTTATGCTTGCCGAAGGCCGGCCATACAGAAAATCTTTACTCAGCGAAGCCACTGTTCGACATGCATAGAGCAGAAAATCCTTTAGCCCGGCCGAAAGCCGGCAATGCAGAAAATCTTTCCTTAGCGAAGCCACTGTTCGACATATATAAAGGAGCAAATTCTTCAAAACTGATATGAGAGATAAAGCCATTTTCTAATATTGCTAATGTGAGCTAAGGCCATGATGGCTTTATCTCCCATTCAAATGTTACAAAAAAAAATGGCTTTATCTCCCAATTGATTGAGAGATAAAGCCATCATGGCCTTATTTCACATGATTTTAAAGCACCCCCCTTTACGAATACATCCTGCTGTATTAATAAATCAATATATTTGCTTATAGTTTTTATACCATTCACAAAAAAGTGAAAGGGTATATTTAGGTTTGTCATTCCGTGTGTAATTTCTTCCATATCAATATGGGACCCCATAAAGTATATATGTATATTCTGGATCCTTATGAATAGCGATAACGATTGAGCAATGTCCGTCTGTCTGTACGTGAAGTTGAAAATGGTTTTCCCAAGCCCCCAGAAGAGCTAGAGAGTTCGTTCTTGGACCGTTGGATTGGAAATGAACTTAAATAGAGTGGTATTGAAATATCAGAAATATCCGAAATACCGTTTCAGAGCTGGGAAGATTACACATATTTCTCGACGCAAAATTAATACCAAAAACCAATTTTTTTTTGTTGTTTGTAAATTAAACCTATTTTGTGCTTTGGGAAGCCTCAATGGTCTATTAAAAACTAAAAAAATTAAATTTTTTTAAAGGGATGGGAAATAAAAATTTTTGTTCGGCCCGTTCCGTATTTTGTAGTACATGTAACAACTAAGATTGTTAAAAATTTTCTTAAACAAAACCACTTTACCCTCATGAATATTTGCATTGGTAAAAGCAAAATTTTAAAATTTAAATTTCACTTTGGGAAAATGAATGTTTTTTTGGTACATGCAATATTTTGTAGTACATGTAATAACCAAAATAGTAGCAAATTTGAAATTTTTATTAAAAAAAAATGAAGACTATCATTGGTAAAAAAAACACAAATTAAATTTCGCTTCCAGGGATGGGTTTTACTAATTAAAACTATTTTTTAATTCAGGAAAACCAAAATTGGTATAAAAATTTAAAAAAATCAAAATTTAGATTCCAGAGTTGGATAATTGCAATATTTTGTAGTACATGAAAGTGACAGAAATGGTTACAAGTTGTAAGTTTGTCTTAAATAAAATTACTTCATCCCTCATTAAGAGTTAAAAATAAACAAAAAAAATATTTAAACTTCGTTTCCAGGGTCGGCAAATTGAAACTTTTTTTAAACATAGAAGTCACCAAAGAGGCAATTAACGGTGTTGTTTTTGCTAATTAAAGCTATGTTATAATTAAGGAAGAACAAAATTGGCATTAAAATCTTAAAAAATCAAAATTTCGATTCCAGGGCTGGACAAATAAAATTTTTTATGGTATATTAAAGTGACCAAAAAGCTTAAAAATGTTAATTTTTTTGTCAAGTAAAACTATGTTACACCTCACTAAGAATTGCATTGGTAAAAAAATAAAAATTCGCTTCTAAAGTTCTACAATCGAAATTTTTTGGTACATAAAAGTACCCACATAAATTCCTAATTTTGTGTTTTTAGTGAATTAAACCTATCTTATACTTCAGGAAGAATGAAATTGGTTTTAAAAAAATTGAAAACTCGGTTTCATGGTTGGAAAACCGAATTTTTTTTTTTTTTGTACATAAAAGTAGTCATATAAGTTCCTAATTTTTATGATGAATAATATCTACTTTATTATCAGGAAGAAATAAATTGGTATTGAAAAACAAAAAAATCTAAAAGACATTTCGACAATTAGAACTTTTTGAGGTACATGAAACGGATTTTACTTTTTGTTTTGAAATTAAACATATTTAATATTTGCGCAAAACGTTCAGAGGTATTAGAAATAAGAAGAGCCAAACATTTAGCTTCCTAGCCGAAAAATTCAAACATTTTCTTATATATAAAAGTAACTGATAATATCATTTTGATTTTTTAATTAAACCTACTTTCCGTTTTAGCAAGAAAGAAGGAAAGAATAATTACATCTGTGAAGGGTATTCAAGATTCGGCACAGCCGAATATAGCACTTTTACTTGTTTTTTACATATAATTTCAAATGATTTACATTCGAATCAAATGCTCATATTAAACTTTCACTAATACATTGATTGACATATTTTGTATAAAGAAGCGAAGTATGTATGTACAAAAATCGATAGATTTTTCCAAATCGATTTAGCTTAAAGCAAAAAACTATAGACTCTAAAAACCATTCTTGCAACTTCCCGCTAATTTTAATTGCATATATTAATTTTCAAACCGGTATTGAATAAAGTATTGAATAAATCAACCGATTCCCACACATTTACTGCCTATTTCACAATGTCGAAAGAATTCTTTCTTTCGTGCAATTGTATTTGAAACAAAAACAAAATTATATAGATTTCGACATCGTGCAATAGGTAGTTAAAGAACTAGTACATTTTCGTTTTCTTTTTTTATTGTTCACATACACCCATAAGTATTTTGCCAGAATTTGTTATACAAAGTTTGTACGGCTCGGTGGAATATAACCCTTTTATTTGTCAATATTTTCAAATGCTAGTGACACCATCTACTTTCAAATATGACAGGCAAAAGACTAATAAAAATAATTACTTTGCATATCATCCACCCTTGACTAACTCCAGTGAGAGAGTATTTTCATTTTTGCATAAATTATCATAATATTGGGCATACCCATTCCAGACATCTAGCATGGATATGACGTATTTCGAATGAAATAATTAAATGCGTTCGTCATATGAGTGCATGGGATGGTAATGATGATTTACGCATTTCGAAAATACTGACAGAAAACATCACTTGATATTATATTTTGACAACTTGTTCCACTTGAAAAGGTCAAGTCACAACAGGATGAAAGTAAGCAAGCCATCTGTACTGCAACAGTTTGAAAAGGCATACGAGACTCATTTCGTACGCATGCAAACAGATCGCTTTGTATGTGTGACTCAATTAAAAGCAAATTAGTTAAAAGTTATCATGATTCATGGCTTACACAGTTGATGTTTGTGTAAGTTTCTGTATTTTTGTTTGCTGGCTAAAATAATGAAGAGGACAAACATCGTGTTTGTTAATTTGGCCAGCATTTCTGCATATCCATTGTCATAGTAAGAGTTTTGAGCTCTGGGCAAAACATTAAAGCCATGATGTTAAATGACCAATTAAATGATACACATTTTCGTGTGGCGTACTTATTTAAATATTTGCTTATTTATATTGTTGCAATTATGTTTTATAACACCCAGTAATGTGCGATGAACACATGTAAATCAGATTGTTTAGGATGAAAAGGCTTGTTTATATTCTATGACTTGATTAAAATCATGTTTCGTGCAAATTGAAAACATTATTGTTTTGAGTTTAATGGAATTTTTAAACAAGTTCTTTGTTATCTACACAGAAAGTTTAGTATTAACACTTGCAAAAACACTAGTATGTTTGAGTTTTACTCGTATTATGGGGTATTCATTATGTAGTCATAAAGTCATATGTAATATAATAATGACACGAAAATAAACAAGTAAAAGTGCTTTATTCGGCTATGCCGAATCTTAAATATCCTTCACAGATGTAATTCTTCTTTCTTTCTTTGTTGCCAAAACAGAAAGTAGGTTTAATTAAAACATAAAAATGATGTTATCAGTTACTTTTATATTTAAGAAAACGTTTAAAATTTTTAGCAAGGAAGCTACATGTTTGGCTTTTCTTATTTCTAATACCTCTTTACGCATGTCAAAAATATTGAATATGTTTAATTTTAAAACAAAAAGTAACAATCCGTTCCATGTACTCCAAAAAGTTCTAATTGTCCAACCGTAGAATAGTCTCTTAAATTTGTTTGGTTTTTAATTTTTTTCCTGATATATAAAGTAGGTATAATTCATAATAAAAATCAAAAACAGCAAATAATATGGTTACTTTTATGAATAAAACTATGTCGATATTCCAACCATGAAATTGGATTTTTAATTTTTCAAATTTTTAATACCAATTTAATTCTTAGCGAAGTATAAACTTATATGGTTACTTTTATGTACCAAAAAATTTCGATTTTCCAACCCCGGAACTGAATTTTTAATTTAACAATTTTTAATACCAATTTAATTCTTACCGAAGTATAAAATATGTTTAATTCACTGAAAAAAACCAAAATTGCGAACTTATGGTATGGTTACTTTTATGTACCGAAGAACTTCGATTTTCCAACCCTGCAACCAAATTTTTAATTTTTCAATAATAACTATTTTTTCCTGAGGTATAAAATAGGTTTAATTTACTAAAAACACAAAATTTTGAATTTATGTGGGTACTTTTATGTACCAAAAATATTTCGATTTTCCAACTCTGGAAGAGAATTTTTATTTTTTTTACCAATGCAATTCTTAATGAGGTGTAGCATAGTTTTACTTAACAACAAATTTTAAATTTTTAAACTTTTTGGTCACTTTCATGTAGCATAATATGGTGTTCAGACATGCATGTTTAATTAAGTCAATAATAAGTTAACTGAAAAGTGTTCACACATACTCAATATAGCTACCTCAATTAGCTTTTGACAGCAGCTGGCAAAAGGTGTTGTTTACATTTTGCTTGTGAAAATTTGTGGTTAAAATTTTGCGAAAATGGAACAAGGTTTGGCTTTTAAAAAGAGTTTGCCTTTGTTGTACACAAGAAATTTTTTATTTTTCATTTGTTTTAATTGTTAATTAAAAAATTTTATTTTAAAAACTCACCCTCAACTTGACTCGCCATTTATTTCTGTGAATTTGTTTACATATGAGTTGTCAAGTTTCATAAAGTTTGTTCAGTAGGCATTATGGTGCTCACTAAACAAACTTTTACAGTGCTGCATTTTAAGCTTTACTCAATTTTATAGACAATTAAGCGTTAATTGATCAATTAGCTAATTAAAATTTTGTATGGGTAATTGAGTTCAATAATGCTGTTAATTGCGAAAAACTCAATTAAGGCTTATGTCTGAACACCATATAAGATATTTCATTTGTCGAACCCTGGAGTGGAAATTTTGACTTTTTTTGAATTATTGACACAAATTTTGTTTTTCCTAAATTATAAGACAGTTTTAATTAGCAAAACAAAATAAACAATGTCAGTTGCCTATTTAGTTACTTTCATGCAAAAAAAAAAAATTAAATTTCCCAACCCTGGAAGCGAAATTTAAATTTTTTTAACATATTTGTTTATCAATGCAAATCTTCATGAAATATAACGTGATTTTATTTAAGAGAAACTCAAAATTTATAATATCTAATTTTGGTTATTACATGTACTACAAAATATTGCATGTACAAAAAAAATCTTTCATTTTCCCAACTCTGGAAGCGAAATTTTATTTTTTTACTTTTTATCAGTACAAGTCTTCTGGAGGTATAAAGTAGTTTTATTTAAGAAAAATTTAAAATTTTTAACCATTTTGGCCACTTTCATGTACTACAAAATATTGCACTTGTCCAACCCTGGACTCGAAATTTTGATTTTTTTTTTTGGTCAATGCAAATCTTCAAGACGTATAAAGGGTTTTTGTTAAAGAAAAACTTGGAATTTTTAACAATTTTAGTTACTACATGTACTACAAAATACGGAATGGGCCGAAAAAAATTTTTATTTCCCAAAGCACGAAATAGGTTTAATTTACAAACATTAAAAAAAATAATTGATTTTTGGTATAAATTTTGCGTCGACAAATAGGTGTAAGCTTCCCAGCTCTGGAACCGTACATCGGATGTTTCTGAATTTCAATACCACTCTGTTTAAGTTCATTTTCAATCCAACGGTCCAAGAACGAAGTCTCCAGCTCTTCTGTGGGCTTGGGAAACCCGATTTCACCTACAGACGGACGGACATTACATGTTGGTGCTGATGGCTGAAGTAGTAGAACAGGAGACTAAGAAGCGGAGGGTCCCGAGTTCGAGCCCGCACTGAGTCATGAAATATTGTGTTGAATTCTTCTGATCAGCATTAGTGCGTGGTTGTATTAGTTGTTGCCAGCCTGTTTCAATGATAAAGGCATAGTCACTGGTCACTGAACATAATTGGCATCGACTGACACTATCATGTACTAAAAGCAGAGTAGCAGCACCCACCTTCGTCGGCCCTGTAGCAAAAATTAGCCGGCGAAGTAAAAAAGGTTAAAATAGCTACAAAAAAAAACTGTCTATCTTTCCATCTCTCCTAATCTGTCCCCTCAATACTATCCCCTCGTTTTCAGTTCCGGCGCAATGCATTGCATATATCTTGGACCTGAGTGCTGGTCCAAGATAACAAAAAACAAAAAAATAACCAAAATTTTTATAAATTTTGAGTTTTTTTTAAATAAAATCACTTTATACTTCATGAAGATTTGCATTGATAAAAAAATTTTAAAAATTAAAATTTCGCTTCCAGGGGTGGGAAATTGAAATTTTTTATACATAAAAGTAACCAAAATGGTTAAATATTTAAAATGTTTCTTCAAAACTACTTTATGCCTCATGAAGAGACGCATTTATAAAAAATAAAAAAAAAATTAAATTTCAATTCCAGGGCTGGGAAATTTAAAGTTTTTTGGTACATGCAATATATTGTAAAACATGAAAGTGACAAAAGTGGTTGTTAATTTTCAGATTTTTGTAAATAAAACTACTTTATAAGTAATGGAAACTAGCATTGGTAAAAAAAGAACACAAATCACTTTATACTTCATGAAGATTTGCATTGATAAAAAAAGTTTTTAAAATTAAAATTTCCCAGGGACTAACGTCGGTTTTTTACTAATTAAAACTATTTTTTAATTCAGAAAAAACAAAATTGGTATCAAATATTTAAACAAATCAAAATTTCGATTCCAGGGTTGGATAACCGCAAAATTTTGTAGTACATGAAAGTGACCAAAATGGTTACAAATTTGAATTTTTTCTTAAATAAACTTCATTATTAACAGTTGCATGAACCTTATTATTAGGAGTTGCATTGGTAAAAAAACAAAAAAAAAATAAAATTTCGTTTCCACGGTTGGGAAATTGGAATATTCTTTATGCATAAAAGTAACAAAAGAGTCAATTGACGTTGTTGTTTTTGCTAATCAAAACTATTTTATAATTCAGGAAGAACAATATTGGTATTAAAATCTTAAAAAATCAAAATTTCGATTCCAGGGTTGGACAAATGAAGTACATGAAAGTGACCAAAAAGTTTAAAAATTCACTAAGAATTGCATTGGTAAAAAAATAAAAAGATTCGGCACAGCCGAATATAGCACTTTTGCTTGTTGTATTATAGTATTAAAAATATTGATGCTTTCATTGATTTGATCCACGAATGCCTACTTACACACATTCATATACATATTACAAAAGAACGCAAAATATAGTTGTAGAAATGAACATTTTGATAAGAACACAACATATTTAAAGAAAAAATTGTAAATGAAAAGAGAGGGGAAATAAATAAAAGTATTATTTTCTATAATTTTATGGTTGTGTAGAATGCTTTTGATTAAGTTTATTATACCGATATTCCTCCTACTAATGAGATCAATTCATGTCCTAGAAACATGCATACATACATATGTACGTATCCATATTTTCGGAGAGAAACAAAGTTTGACAGACCATACACTTTTTTTGTTACATTTTTGATACGGTGTTCACACAAAGAGAATAATTGTGTTGGCGTATACCGAGGTAATGTTTCAACCGGAGAAACCCGCACTAATAGCAGAAAACCAAACATACTCATCTGGACAAACCTTAACAATTATTGTCGTCTGCTAAGGTTCAATGGGTTTTATAATAATATGGTGATCATACATATGAAATGAAAGAATATCAAAATTATAATTATTATTAATCTGCAGGAAACCCTTAGTAAGAGGCGTTTCTTTGAAAATAGCAACACACATGAAGAATAATATCTTCTAGCCCGACCGGAGGCCTTCAATGCTGAAAACCTTTACGAAGCATTAAGTTGCTTGTCGACATTTGAGCTAAGAGAAGGAAATCCTGAGAAAATCCTTTAAAATGACACCCATATGGTTGCACTCAAATAAAAATGCATTGAGAAATTGCCCACGATATGTAAAATTTTGTAGGTTCATAGCTTCCAAAACACGCTGTGCCGGGGATTTGTGTGCTCAACGTATTTTTTCTTACAATTAAATTTCCTGTTACATAGGATAATTTATTTTTTAATCCCAGTAATGTCCACGGTATTTATTATACCATTGTAATGTAAATTTGTTCCAAAGACAATGAAAATCAGTTGATTATCATTTTTTTAAGTTTATAAAGAGTACGGTAATGATTATTTTAATTAATAATAAAGCAGTTTATAAGTTTGGATATCGAATGCAAAATAAGGTAAGTGAATATATAAAAAATATGTATCTGTGTAATTAATAATTAATTAGTTTTAATACGTTTTACTGTAATTGGAATGATATTTACAAAACCAACTTATAAAGCGAACTGTAAGTACTTAATTTTTTAAATACAAGGCTCTTTCCTCAATCAACATTTAATAAAATGTATATACAAGGTTATTTGCATTGTTTTGCAAATAGTGCAATTTTTTTTCCTGCAACTACATACAAAAATTATTGCGGTAGCTAAGGGACTATAATCGCTAACATGTGTGTGTAACACACGTGCCTATAATTTTTATTTAATTTTGTAGTAGGTTTAGTAGAGAGTTTCGATGTCGGGGCGCACAGGGATTATAAATGATACGATATTTACAACTGTTTTTGTTATAAAGCTTTTTGTTTGACACATACATACTTCCTGAGTTAGGTGAACAGTGACAATTTTTTTATAATAACTGATTGTATAAAATAATCTCTAAAACATTTAATAAAATGTTTTTTAATCTTTTAATATTGAAATGATTCCATTGTTTAACGAGAACAACAAAAGTTCTGCTGAAAATAGAAAATTAAAATAAGTAGATAAGTGCCAGATTCGGTTGCGCCGAACTTTATGCAGCCTTCTTGCGTACGTCTGGAGTATTTACATACATTCATTCCAAACCTGGAACAATATCTGCCTTATTTTTAATATCAATTTATTTCTATCTGAAAGATATGTTTGATGCCCGAAGAAAAAAATTATTTTTATGTAGTTACTTTATTATTCCAAAAAAATTTAAATTTTCCAGCTCTAGAGCTGTCTTTTCGAATTTCTTTATAAAATATCAATTATGTTTAATTTATAAAGAACAAGAATGAAATTGGCTGGTTACTTTTCTGTACCAAAAAATTTTTGGAATAGTATTTTTCATTTTGTTTAATTTTTAATACCCAATCCTTTCTGAAGTATAAAACGGGTTTAATTACTTTTGTATACCAAAAATAAATATACATTTTCCAGCTCTGGAACCCTATTTTCATCAACCCAAAACCGAACAATCTAGCTCTGAATGTATGGGAAAACCGATTGCACGTACAGACATACGAACACCTTTTATTCTACTTCTCTCTTCGTAAGGCCCATATGCAGTCGTATATTAATATTATAGAAGTTACACACGGAATAAAAAACCTATATATAACCTTTAAAATTTTTGGTGAAGGGTATAACTATCATTTTTATTTTTGTAATTAATAAATATAATTTGATAAAAAAGAAATAATGCTACTACTGTACAATTCACGATAAACTTGTTTTGTTTGTTTATTTAATAGAAGTACAAATTTTTGCATTATTGCCAGTAAAAAGCGTATCGAACTTACACGATAATTTTGTAAACTTTATAAAATTTATTAAATTTTCAATCTGATTCGGATCCATGTTTTAAAATCTTAGGTGAGTCGACGGGAATTCAGCTTTTTTTAATATAAATCGCATGCCATTTTTCGATAATTCCTAAAACTTTTTAGCCCCGTCTGTGGTTAAACAGCTCATGTTTACTGTCAATATTCTTCCTTGTCCGTAAATATTTCAAATTTCGATAATCTGCAAAGAGAATATTTCTGATGAAAACTTTGATGTTAAAATGTATCTAAAAAAATTATTATTATCCAATATTACATAAAAACAAGTAAGAACTTTATACTCGACCCGGTCGAATCTTAAATACCCTCCAAATGTTTAGTAAATAAAAACCCTATTTTGTAGGAGTCTCTCCGCGAGTGTACGTGGGGGAGACATGTCACCTTAAAAAGTAAAGTTTTGGGGTAATTAAGTGCAGAAAAAATATTTAGTTTTTTCGGGTCATTTATGGGGCAAAGGTGGATGGAGGGGTAGAACAGGGGAAGATCAGACAACATCTTAACTTCATCGTAAAAGCTTAAAACTTTAATTTTTAAGGAATGTAGTCAAAAGTAATGGAATTTTTTAAATATTTACACTATTTTTCCATGTGATATGTAACTGCAACGCCCACTAAAGGGGACGGGTTCCAAAAATGGGCTGTATCGAATGGGCATGGCTAGATCATCCTAGATTTCATCACTAATCTAGAATATATACATATACTTAAGGGGGTCTTAGAGGGTGCATACGAGTATACCGTCCAATTCATTTTTGGAGGGTTAACAAGTACGATCATTTCTATTATCAATTGATATAATACAATTATCAAAGTATTACGTATACAATTCCATACAGACTATTATAATTCTAGTTTTCAGTTACTACAACCTTTGTAAAATTTATTAAATTTATTTGAGCTTTGAATGAAAAGTAAATGAATTAGCATCGAAAAACAGCCTATTTTTCGACCTTTGAAGTTACATATTATATGAAAAAACCGTGTAAATATTTAACAAATTGTATTCTTTAAGCCAACATTCCTTAAAAATGTAATTTATGAGCTTTTACGACGAAGGTAATATGTTCTCTGATCTTCCCCTGACCAACCCCTTTGCCCCCTAAATGACCTTATAAAAAAAGTTTTTTTTCTACACTTAACTACCCCGAAAATTTAGTTTTTACGATTTTACGATTTAGGTGAGGTGTCCCCTACACGGTCTTTCTCGGAGTGACCCTGTATAGAGTTTTAAAATTTAGATAGAGTTTAAACATTTTCAACTTATCTCAGTCCCTTTTGTGCGCGTTGATATAAAATATTAATACGTTAAGTGCTTTTATATAGATGGAAAAGTGTCTCAGCCATGCTCCTGCCCACACATTGGAAACGACCGTATTAAAATAATTTTTTTTCTTGTTTAATTTTTTTTCTTGTTTACCAAATACCATAAAAATATAACTTTTAATAAGAATAAAAATAAGAGTTTTTATTTACTAAATTTTTGGAGGATATTTAAGAGTCGATACGGTCGAATATAACGTTTTTACTTGTTTTTATTAATTTTAAACAAATAAATACTTATAAAAGAGTTTTACACATTTTTAAAAATTTACTTTTTGACCAAAGGATTTGATTCAAGTAAAATTAGTTTTAATTTTTCATAAAGTGTCTTTATTAAAACTTTAATAGAAACGCAAGCTTGTATTTGTGTCAAGTCGACTTTTTATTAAATGTATTTTAGTTTTTAAATTTTTAGTTACTCGATACTATTTCCCCATTACAAAATTAAATGATACCAATTTTTATACCCTTCACAAAAAAGTGAAAGGGTATATATAGGTTTGTCATTCCGTGTGTAATTTCTTCGATATCAATATAGGACCCCATTAAGTATATATATTCTGGATCGTTATGAATAGCGATGACGATTGAGCGATGTCCGTCTGTCCATCTTGGTTTTCCCAAGCCCCCAGAAGAGCTAGAGACATCGTTCTTGGACCGTTGGATTGAAAATGGATTAAATAGGGTAGTATTGAAACTCAGAAAGATCCGAAGTACGGTTTCAGAGCTGGGAACCTTACACATATTTCTCGACGCAAAAATTATACCAAAAATCAATTATTTGCTTTAATGTTTGTAAATTAAACCTATTTCGTGCTTTGGGAAGCCTAAATGGTCTATTAAAAACTAAAAAAATAAAAAAAAAATATTTCCAGGGATGGGAAATTAAAAATTTTATTTCGACCCATTCCGTATTTTGTAGTACATGTAGTAACTAAAATTGTTAACAATTTTAAGTTTTTTTTTTAACAAAACCTCTTTATACGTCATGAAGATTTGCATTGGCCAAAAAACATTTTTTAAATTCAAATTTTGCTTCCAGGGGTGGGAAATTGATTTTTTTTTATACGTGAACGTATTCAAACAGGCAACTGATGTTGTTTTTTTTTTGCAAAATTGGTATAAAAAATTAAAAAAAAAATTAAATTTCGAATCCAGGGTTGGACAAGTGCAATATTTTATGGTACAAGAAAGTGACCAAAATGGTCAAAAATTTATGTTTCTTAAATAAAACTACTTTACACCTCAAGAAGCGTTGCACTGATAAAAAAAATTAAAATTTCGTTTCCAGGGTTGGGAAAATGAAAGTTTTTTTGGTACATGCAATATTTTGTAGTACATGTAATAACCAAAATGGTGTCAAAATTTAAGTTTTTCTTAAACAAAACTACTTTATACCTCATGAAGATCTGCATTAATAAAAAATTATTTTAAAAAATTAAAATTTCGGGTTGGGAAATTAAACTTTTTTTTATACATAAAAGAAACCAAAAAGGCAATTGAAGTTGTTTTTTTTTTTTGCTAACTAAAGCTATTTTATATTTTAGAAAGAACAAAATTGGTATCAAAGTTTTAAAAAATATCAAAATTTCGAATCCAGGGTTGGACAAGTGCAACATTTTATAGTTCATGAAGGTGACCAAAATAGTTCAAAATTGTAAATTTTTCTTAAAGAACACTACTTTTTACCTCATGAAGAGTTGCATTGGTAAAAACCAAAAAAGTAACCAAAAAGGCAACTAACGTCGGTTTTTTACTAATTAAAACTATTTTTTAGATCAGGAAAAACAAAATTGTTATCAAAAATTAAAAAAAATCAAAATTTAGCTTCCAGAGTTGGATAACTGCAATATTTTGTAGTACCTGAAAGTGACCAAAATGGGTTGGACAAATGAAATATTTTATGGTACATGAAAGTGTCCAAAAAGCTTAAACATTTTAATTTTTTGTGAAGTAAAACTATGTTACACTAAGAATTGCATTGGCTAGAAAATAAAAATTCGCTTCCAGAGTTGGAAAATCGAAATATTTTTGGTACAAAAAAGTACCCACATAAATTCAAAATTTTGTGTGTTTAGTGAATTAAACCTATTTTATACTTCAGGGAAAATTTAATTGGTATTCATATATTAAAAATTCGGTTCCAGGGTTGAAAAATCTAAATTTTTTTGGTAAATAAAAGTACCCACATAAATCCCAAATTTTGTTTTTTTAGTGAAGTAAACCTATTTTATACTTCAGGGAAAATTTAATTGGTATTAAAAATTCGGTTACAGGGTTGGAAAATCGAAATTTTTCGGTACATAAAAGTTCCCAATTTTGATTTTTTTTCAGTGAATTAAACATATTTTATACTTCGCTAAGAATTAAATCGGTATTAGAAGTTTTTAAATTTAAAATTCGGTGCCAGGATTAGAAAATCGAAATTTTTGGTACATAAAATTAACCATATAAGTTCCTAATTTTGGTTTTATGTGGATAAATTCCTTTTTATACTTCGGGAAGAGTTAAATTGGTATTAAAGACCAAAAAATTCAAAAGGCGATTCTACGGTTGGACAATTAGAGCTTTTTGGGGTACATGAAACGGATTTTTACTTTTTGTTTTTAAGTTAAACATATTTAATATATTTGAAAGGCGTTCAGAGGCATTAAAAATAAAAAAAGCCAAACATTTAGCTTCCTAGCCGAAATATTTAAGCGGAAAAAATTACATCTGTGAAGGGTATTTAAGATTCGGCACAGCCGAATATAGCACTTTTACTTGTTGTATATGTATTTAAATCTTTTAATTGAAACATTTTGAGCCTTGATTTTTTCGTCGGACTATATACTGGGCAATCTGTATTTCCGCAACCATTTTTTAATGTGATTAGCCTATTGAATAAAATGTTATAAAAGATTGTTCTCTATATAAGAATACCGTCCCAATTAGGGTTTCCAAACATTTGGTAAATATTGGTTAAGGTCTCGGCATTGATAGTCCCTGTCGAATCTAACGTTCTTAATTGTTTGTTTATTAATATTGTGATTTAGTATCATTTTTTATTTTAGGAATATTTAAAATGTTATTAGATTATACAAACTGCTGTAATTATAAAGTTATCTTTTTCTTTACTATATTTATAAAATAATTTATTCTTAAAGTACTGTCTCAATAATCAAATAAATAAATAAGTATTTTAATGGAACGAATTTACATACGTACATACGAGTACACACGACTATTTTCTACTTCATCATATTTTGTATGAGTATTGAAAGTTGGGTTTGTGCATGAATTATTTTCCTTCCGATTTCCAATGATATTTTTATATATGAATAAATGCTAATTTCTTATACACATTTTAAGATGTTGATTTAAAAAGTTTAGTTTGCGATTATTATGATTAATAACTTTCTTTAATTTCCGTATTAATATTAAAACAAGGAAACAAAAAAACCAAACCTTAGAACGCTTTTAGAACTCATATTTAATAAAATTTTAAAAGAAACTAGACAACATTTGCAGGATATGGCAATCAATTTAAGACAAGACGTGCGGACACACATACATATTTATATGCAAGCAAAAAATAAAGACAATTGCAGTAATGAAATAACTGACAGACAAATACTAGCAATAAAAGCAAACAAAAGAAAAAAATCAGCAATGTGCACATGAAGATGTTTAAATGTGCTCTCACTTATTATATTTCAAAGTCAAAACTTGATCTAAAGATGTACGTACGTGCAGAAATGGGGAAACATTCACTGATAATAAGGATAAGGATAAACTGACACTTTTGTGGTTATCGAGTTAGAGTTTTAAAAGAAACAAATATAACACTGAAGGGCCGGTAGGTATTTAAAAGATGTTTCAATTCATTACTTTAAGAAAATGTATGTAATAGGCCGACTTAGAACTATAATTTAAGTAATTGCAAAGCTCCCATGCAAATATCGTATCAATTTGCACATTTCAAAAGAAATTTTCCAAATCATTCTTTAATAGAACTATTTATTTAGTTGTGTGTGGAAAATTGTTTCACGTTGATAGCATTTTACTATTATTTATATCTGTTAAAGTTATTTAGAAAAGTGGAAAACTGTTGGAGCTGAAACCACATTTAATTGGAATCCTCCCAAAAACATGTAGCAAAAAGTCATACGTAAACTTGAAATTAAAGGCTTGTTCATTCATTACGTACTCAAGCAGATAAAAGAAGAACGGGTTGAAAATCTATTTAGGAATTCAGATTTAATGTTATAATAATATAAAAAGAGCACGCTAACTTGTGTGTGTGTGAAGATATATATGCCGAGTTAAATATGTTTGACGTAAGAGCTCACGTCGTGACATATTTAACTTAAAAGTTATATATGGTTTTAAGTGCCATCACTGACATATTTAACCACACGTGATATGTTTTTTACATCATACTAGATTTTCGGCCCTACGCTACGCGAAAATCCAGGTCATATTTCTCAATTGTATTTGTGAAATTTTTTATAAAAATATCAAAATCGACTTAGTGATTTTTTCGGTCATCGTGGAAAGATTTTGGCCATCTTTGGGCAAATCCTTCCTTGTCACTGATATTGAACTTATTTCGTTTTTGCTAGGGACCTAAGCCACCCGAAAATGCAAGTCGTATTTCTCAATTGTATTTGTGAAATTTGTATAAAAATATACAGAATTTGCAAACAAAAAGCACTAGCAAGTCGCAGAAAAAGACCGTTCAATATAGAAATAAAATTTTTTACATCCAACTTCAGTTCAGTTTCCATTTTGTAATATTATCGCTTTCATTTCACAAAAAATGACGAATGCCATAATTTGCTCCCAGTTAGTGATTAAAATACTAACACCTTTTAAGCAAATACAAGTTAATATTGAATATATACAAAATGGATATTAAGAAATCCGAATCGATTCTAAGAAAATATTCACAGATACTAAGAAAAACAAATTCCTTCTCTTCAATATTAATTTGTATTTTCCCAATATCAACCTTAAAAGGTGAACATGTAACTCCTTAAATTAAGCCATATTATTTATGTAGTAACAGCCGGAATACTAAAATTTTTAGCTGTAAAGAAGCCCGCCCAATCGATTAAATTGTTAAACTATATTTACAAATGTTATTGGGGCTGCATCCCACTTTAGTTGCAAATGCCAAAATTCACAAATCCTGTAATTATGATCATTAGTGTAAACTTATACAAAATGTTTTAATTTTCGTTACGTTAGGTTTGTTTGGAAGGTTGCTGGTGAAGGAAAAGGAAGGATAAATATCTGATATACACACCCGTTTGAGTTCCTGAAAGAGTAGAATTTCGAAGACAACCCAAAAGACGTTTTGGATTTCTCTATACTAGTGTTATTTTCATGTCTTGTGGTGTGAACTGCCCAATCCGCAATTCATTTCTAATTAATTCTTCAGTTTATTGGTGAGAGAGTTGAGAACACTGGGAGAGGTCCATAGTTCCATGTGAGATTTGGTATATGTAGCTATGCCGATAAGCTTTGATTTTTCGTACACAAAAATTGCCAAATTCTAGACAGGATAAGCCAGGATCCTGGGAAAACGGGAACATGTGTGCGACTAGAAATTGTTTTACTTTGTAGCTCTTATGGTCCTCGCTCACGTCCAATGACCATAACCCTTAATAGTTGGATTTTTGATAGAGAAATTTGGATTTTAGTGAAATTTCATATTTGGAATTTCTCTAGAGAATGAATTTTTTTAAAATGGGAACATGTGAGCGACTAGAAATTATTTTACTTTGTAGATCTTATGGTCCTCTCTCATGTCCAATGGCCATAACCCTTAACAGTTGGATTTTTAATAGAAAAATTTGGATTTTAGTGAAATTTCATATTTGGAATTTCTCTAAAGAATGAATTTCTGGAAAATGGGAATGTGTGGATGACTAAATTTAATTTTAATTTATTAGCCATAACGGTTACAGTTAGATGTAGAGCATGAGAGCTGGACAAAAACTAAAGTCGAAATCTCTTTCTCTGGTTTTGCTAGTATATTATCAATAAAAAAATTTAACTGCCATTTGCAATTAGCGTGACCGTTGCGGCAGCAAAACTTTCAAATTGATACTCTCTAATTAGTTCAACATGCCACGGTTTGTATTATTTTGCCACAGTTTAATATTTTTAGACAACAGCCTGCTCTAAATTTTTAAATTTTTGGAGAAAAACGATATAAATAGCGTATATCCACCAACTTGATAGAGGACCACAAGAGCTACAAAATAAAACAATTTCAAGTCGCCCACATGCTATGGACCTGGTTGTCTCTTCCGTTAATTTTTTTCAAGATTGGTCCAGAAATGTGGCCAGTATTCCAGCTTAACAGAGCTATGTTAACATGCTAACAGAGCTCTGTTAACGTACTTGGTTTGTGTCTAGGGTTATATATTTCTAAATTTATCTTCACACGGGTAAATAAATTTAGCATTGTTCCCTTCCTCCTGGCTTATTAACAAACACACTTAACCGAGTGCAGAAGTTTATGTAATAGGAAGTGCAAATGATTGCGGTTATTCTAACTGTTGTCCTTTAAATATATTTTCTAACGAAAAATAAACCAACAAGAGACTAACTAAAATAAAACTACAACTAACAAACTTTAGGACAAACAACAAACATTTTTATGGTCGAATGCTGTATGTTGTGCAACCACAACTAAATACAAACGTATCCTGCTCGCCCATATCCACCTTCACAGAAATTACAGAAGTTTGCAACAAAATGTTGTAATGGTTTTTGCACATACCCAGCAAATTTCAGTAATAGTTCGCAGTTCTTTCTTAATAAAAACTAATAAAAATACTATTGTTGGTTTCATCCGATGAAATTTTTTTAAATTGAGAAAAATGTTCAGCCTTTCCAGATAAAGCTTTGTTTGCAAACAGATCGTTAGGAAAATACTGAAACTGATACATAACTGAATGCGACCTCCAAATTTTAGATTTAAATGCGAAAACCTTTCTCAGTACTTATTTGCCTCATTATTTTGCAACCCTTTTTATTTATTACTTATTATTGTTATTTATTAATAAAATGCATAATAAGGAGTCACATATGAAAACATGTTTTAATAAGTAGGTGATCACGGCTGTTTCAAAGCCTGAAATAAATACCTTATCATGGATGCCGAAGTACAACGCTTGTCTTGAAATTGCAAATTAGCTATAACAAGTAAAAGTGCTATATTCGGCTGTGCCGAATCTTAAATACCCTTCACAGATGTAATTCTTCTTTCTTTCTTTCTTACTTACATTTAATTTATAAACAAAACAAAAAATCCGTTTCATGTACCCCAAAAAGTTCTAATTGTCCAACCGTAGAATCGTCTTTTAGATGTTGTTGGTTTTTAATACCAGTTTACTTCTTTCTGATATATAAAGTAGGTATAATTCATCATAAAAATCAAAAATATCAAATAAAATGGCTGCTTTTATGAATCAGAAAATGTCGATTTTCCAACCCTGGAACCGAATTTTTAATTTTTTAATACTAATTTAATTTTTGCTGATATATCAAATAGGTTTAATTCACTAAAAACACAAAATTTTTGGAATTTATGTATGTACCTTTAAGTACCCAAAATATTTCGATTTTCTAAACCTGGAACCGAATATTTAGTTTTTTTAAATTTTTAATACCAATTTAATTCTTAGCGAAGTATTAAATAGGTTTAAGTCACTGAAAAAACCAAAATTGGGAACTTATATGGTTACTTTTATGTACCAAAAACTTTAGATTTTCCAACCCTGGAACCGAATTTATAATTTTTTGATACTAGTCTAATTTTTTCTGAAATATCTAATAGGTTTAATTCACTAAAAGCACAAAATTTGTAATTTATGTATGTACTATTATGTACGAAAAATATTTCGATTTTCCAACTTTGGAAGCGAATTTTTATTTTTTTACCAATGCAATTCTTAGTGAGGTGCAACATAGTTTTACTTGACAAAAAAATTTAAATTTTAAACTTTTGGTACATGAAGTACCATAAAATATTTCATTCCTCCAACCCTGGAGTCGAAATTTTGATTTTTTAAGATTTTAATACCAATTTTGTTTTTCCTGAATTATAAAACAGCTTTAATTAGCAAAAAGAAACAACGTCAATTGCCTTTTTGGTTATTTTATGCAGAATAAATATTTAAATTTCCCAACCCTGGAAATTAAAATTAAATTTTTTTTACCAATGCAACTCTTAATAAGGCACGACATAATTTTATTTAAGAAAAACTTAATATTTGTAACTATTTAGGTCATTTTTATGTACCACAAAATATTGCAGCTATCCAACTCTGGAATCTAAATTTTGATTTTTTTTAATTTTTGATACCAATTTTGTTTTTCCTGAACTAAAAAATAGTTTTAATCAGTAAAAAACAACGTCAAGTGCCTTTTTGGTTACTTTTATGTATAAAAAATTTCAATTTCCCAACCCTGGAAACGAAATTTAAATTTTTTAAAATTTTCTTTATCAATGCAAATCTTCATGAGGTTTTGTTTAAGAAAAACTCGAATTTTGCAACCATTTTGGTTATTACAAGTACTACAAAATATTGCATGTACCAAAAAAAAATTTATTTTTCCAACCCTGGAAACGAAATTTTAATTTTTTTAAATATTTTTATCAATGTAAGTCTTCATAAGTTATATTTATCAGTGCAACGCTTTTGAGGTATAAAGTAGTTTTATTTAAGAAAAATTGCACATTTTTTACCATTTTGGTAACTTTCATGTACCATAAAATATTGCACTTGTCCATCCCTGGATTCGAAATTTTATTTTTGAATTTTTTATACCAATTTTGTCCTTCCTAAATTATAAGACAGTTTTAGTTAGCAAAAAACAAAAAAACAATATCAGTTGCCTGTTTAATTACTTTCATGTATAAAAAAATTCAATTTCCCACCCCTGAAAGCAAAATTTTAATTAAAAAAAAATTTTTTTTGGGCAATGCAAATCTTGATGACGTATAAAGTGGTTTTGTTAAAGAAAAACTTGAAATTTTTAACAATTTTAGTTACTACATACATGTACTACAAAATACGGAATAGGCCGAAAAAAAATTTTTAACATCCCATCCCGGCTTTCCCAATCCCCCAGAAGAGCTAGAGACTTCGTTCTTGGACCGTTGGATTGGAAATGAACTTAAATAGAGTGCTATTGAAATTTAGAAAGATCCGAAGCTGGGAAGCTTACACCTATTTCTCAATCAATCAATTTCTCAAAATCAATTATTTTTTTTTAATGTTTGTAAATTAAACCGATTTCGTGCTTTGGGAAGCCTCAATGGTCTATTAAAAACTAAAAATATAAAAAAAAATTCCAGGGATGGGAAATTAAAAAATTCCGTATTTTGTAGTACATGTAGTAACTAAAATTGTTAACAATTTTAAGTTTTTCTTTAACAAAACCTCTTTATACGTCATGAAGATTTGCATTGGCCAAACAAAAATTTTTTAATTCAAATTTTGCTTCCAGGGGTGGGAAATTAAATGTTATTTTTATACGTGAAAGTAATCAAACAGGCAACTGATGTTGTTTTTTTTGCAAACTAAAACTGTCTTATATTTTAGGAAGAACAAAATTGGTATCAAAAATTAAAAAAAAAATCAAATTTTCGAATCCAGGGTTGGACAAGTGCAATATTTTATATTACATGAAAGTGACCAAAATGGTCAAAAATTTAAAATTTTTCTTAAATAAAACTACTTTATACCTCAAGAAGCGTTGCATTGATAAAAAAATTTAAATTTCGTTTCCAGGGTTGGGAAAATGAAATTTTGTTTGGTACATCCAATATTTTGTGGTACATGTAATAACCAAAATCGTGTCAAAATTTGAGTTTTTCTTAAACAAAACTATTTTGTTGTTAATTTTTTCAACGGGCTTAAGTTCGAATCTGCATGACTGCAAATGATTTTTTATTGTTTTATTAATAAATGAATTTGTTCAAATTCTATTTATTATTTATATTAAGATTGGAATATTATAGATGACGTCGAGATGGCGTAGCGGCCTCGAAATCAGTACTGATCCGTTCTGCTGGTTTGATGATTATTGAAAATATTCTTAATATTCCAATCTTAATATAAATAATAAATAGAATTTGAACAAATTCATTTATTAATAAAACAATAAAAAATCATTTGCAGTCATGCAGATTCGAACTTAAGCCCGTTGAAAAAATTAACAATTTACATAAGAAAGTTCGACTAAAAAAAATTCATACATAATTTAAAACTACTTTATAACTTATGAAGACTTGCATTGATAAAAATATTTTCAAAAATTAAAATGTCGCTTCCAGGGTTGGGAAATTAAAATTTTTTATACATAAAAGTAGCCAAAAAGGCAATTGACGTTATTTTTTTTTTTTTTTTTTTTTTTGTTTTTGATAACTAAAACTCTTTTATATTTTAGGAAGAACAAAATTGGTATCAAAGACTAAAATAAATCAAAATTTCGAATCCAGGGTTGGACAAGTGCAATATTTTATAGTTCATGAAGGTGACCAAAATAGTTCAAAATTGTAAATTTTTCTTAAATAACACTACTTTATACCTCATGAAGAGTTGCGTTGGTAAAAAACAAAAAAAAATTAAATTGTCACTTCTAGAGTTGGGAAGTTTAAAGTTTTTTTTGGTACGTGCAATATATTGTAGTACATGAAAGTGACCAAAATGGTTGCAAATTTTAAGTTTTTCTTAAACAAAACGACTTTATATCTAATTAAGACTAGGATTGGTAAAAATAAAATAAAATTTCGCTTCCAGGGCTGGGAAATTTATATATTTTTTATACATAAAAGTAACCAAAAAGGCAACTAACGTGAGTTTTTTACTAATTAAACCTATTTTTTAGATCAGGAAAAACAAAATTGGTATCAAAAATTAAAAAAAAAACAAAATTTGGATTCCAGAGTTGGATAACTGCAATATTTTGTAGTACATGAAAGTGACCATAATGGTTACAAATATTAAGTTTTTCCTTAACTAAAACTATTTCTTTCCTCATTAAAAGTTGCATTGGAAAACAAAAAACAAACAAAAAATTTAAATTTCGTTTCCAGTGTTGGGAAATTGAAATATTTTTTCTACATAAAGGTAACCAAAAAGGCAATTGACGTTGTTGTTTTTGCTAATTAAAACTGTTTTATAATTCAGAAAGAACAAAATTGGTATTAAAGTCTTAAAAATTCAAAATTTCGTCTCCAGGGTTGGACAAATGAAATATTTTATGATACATGAAAGTGAGCAAAAAGCTTAAACATTTTAATTTTTTGTCAACTAAAACTATGTTACACTAAGAATTGCATTGGTAAGAAAATAAAAATTCGGTTCCAGGGTTGAAAAATCTAAATTTTTTTGGTAAATAAAAGTACCCACATAAATTCCAAATTTTGTTTTTTTTAGTGAAGTAAACCTATTTTATACTTCAGGGAAAATTAAAATGGTATTAAAAATTCGGTTACAGGGTTGGAAAATCGAAATTTTTCGGTACATAAAAGTAATCATAAAAGTTCCCAATTTTGGTTTTTTGTGGATGAATTCTTTTTTATACTTCGGTAAGAGTTAAATTGGTATTAAAAACCAAAAAAATCTAAAAGGCGATTCTACTGTTGGACAATTAGAGCTTTTTGGGGTACATGAAAAGGAGTTTTACTTTTTGTTTTTAAGTTAAACATATTTAATAATACAATATTTTTTAAGCTTAAGGTCTTTAAAAAATATTGTATTATTATATAAAAAAAGGGTCGAAAAATTAGCAAAAAACAAAAGTTAAACATATTTAATATATTTTAAAGACGTTTAGAGGTATTAGAAATAAGAAAAGCCAAACATTTAGCATCTTAGCCGAAAAGTTTAAATGGAAAGAATGACATCTGTGAAGGGTATTTAAGATTCGGCACAGCCGAATATAGCACTTTTCCTTGTTTATATAACATCTCAATGGAATTATACAAATATTATTTATTTTAATTCACATTGGAGGAAATATATATAAAGACAGGAAATTAAGTTCTTGATAACTTAAACACTCATCACATATTTTCAAATAAAAGTTCTAAAATAGAAATTTTCGGTTGGGATTTTATATTGAAAGCAATAACAAATTTGAATTTTTTTGCTGTGGTTTCAATATAAGCCCCCAGAAACTTTTTTGTATTTAGAAAAACAGGCAATAATACAACGTACTGACCAGGTCGTACTTAACCAGGTGGCAGCGTTAAGAATGTAAATAATTTTTTACTCCTATTGGATTTTTGTTTGTTGAGTTTGCACTGTCAAAAATTGCTTAACCCCTATGTGCGCACAAAGATACCCGGGTGCCTTTGGTGTCTTCAATCAAAGTTTTGTCATTTAAACTGATAACTTGCATATTTGAAACTTTGTGATAACTACTAACTTTCAAACTATTGAGTTATTGTGCAGACGCGAATAAAATGTTGTTGGTGTAATTTGTCGGGAAGACCATTTTATTTTAAACAACCTTTACTGCGCACCAAGGTACCCAGGTACCTGTACGGGTTTTATATGAGAAAGCGGACATTGCAAGTATATTATTTGAAGCTGTTAGTAGCTTTGCATGGATAAATACTGCATAAGTTAAAAACAAAAACAAATTTATTTCGTCTAATTTGAAAACAGAAACATAAAAATATCAAAAAGAGAAGTAACATTTTAGTGTAAGTCTATCGAACAGTTTGAACATATTGGTCGACTAATAGAGTGTTGATTGCAGATTGGCTTGGAACAGCCAGTACAGTATGAAAGATATTGCAGTTTCAAAGTTTGGTATATAAAAAATTTGTATAGTATTTTTTTTAAGATCTTTTAAGAATTTTCGACGACGATCACTAGATTGATGTTTTGCGTTAAATTCCATATATATAATATAGGATGCTAGTGCTGCTTTATCAATAGCATTAAAAAAAGTGACAATGGCCATCGGCTTGTTCTCCGTTTGCACTTATATTCACCAAATAGTTTGTCCATATTATCTACTCCCCCTTTTGTTTTTTTATAATACATCATAATTTCCGGTTATTGGGTTCAGCATTAGGTTCGGCGTGCATAGTAGATAACATAATAACTGCCTTTTTCTTTTTTGGTATTTAATGAAACACCCTTTAGTTTGAAAAATGATTTAGTTTGTCTAAATGATTCAAGCATCTTTATTTTGAAAGCACTTGTACATAATCTGGGCTAATTCGTATGCACATTGATTCATAATACTAAATTTTCGAACTAGAAATGAAAAAGAGGACCTACTTCAACGCCGACAAAAGATATCAAGTTGATATCATTAATGAGAAACTTTCCAAAAATAAGAAAGAAAAATATACAAGACTAACGCCACAGTGATTTTATTCCTGCTACGAGCAAGTTCTTAATATGAAATTAAGAATGATATATGATCATAATCATATCATATCATATATGAGATATGATCAATATTCCCGAAAATAGTTAAGCTACAGAGGCGACTAAAAAGTTAGCCATAGATAGTAATGCTAGTCTGACATTTTCAATGCTCGAGGGTTCGACTCCTGGCAAAGTCCCCGGTAATTTTTTGCGTTCAAGCCAAGCGAACTGTGGTGGTCAATTAATAATATGAATTAATGTTCAACCTAAGCGATAGAATATAAGAATTTCGCTGGGAAAGTCAGCAACACTAAGAAACTTAAAGAAAAGTGCACACAAAATATATTTTTGCAACTGATGAGCGGTAATAAAAAAGCTTTGAACCTTCGCCTTACCATTACTCACCACGGTGGCCATTCCGGTTTTATTTCTTTAATAACTTTGTTAATTTTGCTCCAGTCTAAGAGAAATTTTGACTCACTGAACAAATTTGTTGTACTTTTAGAATTTATCAAAAATATTATAATTTTTTTTTTAAAGAGTTTTTAAAGTTTTTTCAATTTTATTGCATGGTTTACCAATACCCACCCGGGTGGGTATGAAACTATTTATTATAAAAACTGGTTAATGGAAATTTTTTACTAATAAAAACATTTAATTTAAGTATGTTGAAGAGCCTTGATGACATTTTGCACATTTTGTTTGACTGAGAATGCATTTAAATGTATCAACCCTGGACATATTTTTAGATATTGGATTAGGACCCATATAAAGGTTTTCATGAATAATATTGATCGATCGTCGGCGATTTTTGATTGGCGCCTCCTTATACCATTTCACATTGTCTTTAGTTTCACAATCACTTTCAACGGTCACCTCTACTTCGCCAAGCTTCTGTTCTATATCAGATTCGTCAGCATCTCCAATAGGCATATAATCTTGGTCTTCATCATCATCACCACATAAATTCTCAGTACCATCCAAATCTAACTCTGTGTCAATCAATCCAAGAAAATACTATTCTCTCTCTTCATGAGACAGCCTTTAGTAACATAAGTTACAATAATTATTTTTACTTTGAAAGTAAAAATAGTGATTATAAAATACATACATATTGCAAATTATTTTCACTACTCATATCAAAAAACTTTGCGACCATTTTCCAACGTGCTTACATAACAACTAAATTGTATGTTTTAAGACAAGTATAGATGTTCAAACGGTGGTTGATCAGTTCTGAGATTAACACAAAACTCAAAAGTAATTAGCCCCCATGCTTACGCCCATATTCATAAAAAAATAAAACGTATTTGAAATCTGTTTTAAGAAAATTTGTTTGAAAAAAATTTATTAAAATACATTTCAAACTCATTTTAAATTTTATGAATACCGGGGTTAGAATGTAATTAAAAATCAAAAACAAACTTTACAAATTATTTGGATCTAGGTATGATAACATTGAAAAACGTTTTAGTTGCGGAAAAACATCATACTAATAGCAAGGCTGTCTCGAAAATTAGTTATACTTTATCAGTTACTTTGATCGAGTAGAGGAGTAAAACAAAGGTTCCATAATTTCATATAATGCTGGCCCGAATATTGTCATACAGTAAATTAATTATTATAAATTATAAAAAATATTTTACTTTTAATAACTGATTATTTAACCCTTACCTACATTCGCTATTTTTAACTAACGTTACTACATTGGTGAGGTAATTTTCTACCGCAATCAAAAATTCTTTCTGTTTTGCAGGGCATCACATAAAAAAAGAAAGTATTAATGTGAAATATTACATTTGTTTATTTTTTATTAATATAACGTTTTTGTCATATTAAAAAAGAATATGCTTCAGTACAAAGTAAGTTATAAAATAAAGAGTGCGGCGTGGGGTAAAAAATTATTTAAGATTCGGCACAGCCGAAATAACACTTTTACTTGTTTTTTTTTATAATGCTACTCCTAATGAGGCATGAAATAGTTTTATTTAAGAAAAACTAAAAATTTTTAACCATTTTGGTGACTTTCATGTACCACACCATATTGCACTTGTCCAACCCTGTATTAGAAATTGTGATTTTTTTTTTAATTTTTTATACAAATTTTGTTCTTCCTAAAGTATAAAATAGTTTTAGTTAGCCAAAAACCCACGTCAGTTGTCTTTTTGGTTACTTTCATGTAGAAAAAATATTTCAATTTCCCATCCCTGGAAAAAAATTTATTTTTTTAGTTTTTAATAGACCAAAGCACGAAATATGTTTAATTTACAAACATTAAAAAACATAATTGATTTTTGGTATAAATTTTGCGTCGAAAAATAGGTGTAAGCTTCCCAGCTCTGGAACCGTACTTCGGATCTTTCTCAATTTCAATACCACTCTATTTAAGTTCATTTCCAATCCAACGTCCAAGAACGAAGTCTCTAGCTCTTCTGGGAGCTTGGGAAACCCGATTTCACGTACAGACAGACGGACATCGCTCAATCGTCATCGCTATTCATAAGGATCCAGAATATATATACTTTATGGGGTCCTATATTGATATCGACGAAATTACACACGGAATGACAAACCTATATATACCCTTTAATTTTTTTGTGAAATGTATAAAAATAATAAAATTTCGCATGCAGGGTTGGGACATTTTGGGCAATTTTTTTATACATAAAAGTAACCAAAAAGGAAATGAAGTTGTACTTTTTACTAATTAAAACTATTTTATATATCAGGAAGAACAAAATTGGTATTAAAATCTTAAAAATCAAAATTTCGATTCCAGGGTTGGTCTTATGAAATATTTTGTGTTACATGAAAGTTACCAAAAAGATTACAAATGTTCATTTGGTAAAAATATAAAAATTCGCTTTCAGAGTTGGAAAATTTAAATATTTTGGTACATAAAAGTAACTATATAAGTTCCTAATTTTGTTTTTTTAGTGAACTAAACCTATTTTATACAAGCAAAACCATAGGATTTGAAATTCCAGAAAACACAACAAACAAATTGTATTTAAATTGAATTAAGATTCATAGGCTAATTGTTCGAAATTTGTTTTTAAATCTCAGAAAGACATGATAAATATTCCAAGGCACAAAGGAAAGTCAACATCAGTTTTATTCAACTTACACAGCAGAGCAGAACAGCTGTTTTCGAAAGACGCAACCCTTAATTTAATATAGCAATATAAATGTTCGTTAAAATTCTTACTACATACAAATTGTATTTGTTTTTCATTGTGCCTTTTTTATATACTTTTATTGTTTGCCAACGTCAGACTAATTGTATGAAGGTGGAAAAACAAAATAGATTTATATCGAATAAAATTTTTTTGTTGTGTTTTCTGGAATTTCAAATCCTATGGTTTTGCTTGTGTAATTCTCAATTCATTTTTGGGATTTTATGTATAAGCTAAGAGGTTTTGTTATTTTGGAATAAGATTAAAGTCTACTGATGATTTGGTGTAAGAAACAATGAAATGCAGGCATATAGACATACTTGACCACATAACAAACAAAAAACACTAATTTAATTGAGACAATATGTCGAATAAACGATTTTAAAAAGTCACTAATAACATTTTGTTTTTTTAATTGAAATTACTTTCTATTTTAGAAAGATATAAAGAAAGAAGAATTACATCTGTGAAGGGTATTTAAGATTCGGCAAAGACAAACATAGGCCTTTTACTTGTTTTTTTTTAATTTTAAAGCCTATTAGGATTCTTCTTATCTAATTTTTAATTGGTTTTTAAAAAATTTAGATTAAAGCAAACATTTTTTGATTTTTGGAACTAGGTTACTACAAAGTAATCATATATTTAATAAATTGAGACAATATGTCACATAAATTACATCAAATTAATAGCAGTCAATTTCACAGACAAAGACTGCAAAGTAACTTGTACGCTGTAAAATACTTCATTTAACAAAATATATTCTACAGTTTTAGTGAATTTATTTCCAATTTTAGTGGAGTGTATAGGAAGTTTTAAATGAACTGCAGTGTCAATGGCAAGTACAGTTACACTTTAGACCATGCTTGCAGTGATATAGACGTAAATTCCTTTTTTTGAAAAATATTCAGTACATGCGTTAAATTAATCTTTGTATATGGTTTTTGGTTTTATATAAGCAAAATTTAGTTATATTTTGGAACTCTACTAATTGTGCTTCGCATTATTGTAGGAGTCCGCTAAAGCTTTTGCGTTCATAAACATTATATGCCAAAAGATAAAAAGTAGAGCTTAAAACTCAGAGTTATATGTGTATGTATCTACTTAGATCTTCACAACAAATTAGAACGATACATAAATACTTCCAAGGCTTTCTGAAAAATATGTCCTCTGATTTTTGAAGAAGTGAATTGCAGCTTATGTAAATAACTTTAATTTTGATATAAAACTTATAGGTAAATATATTTACATCTTTAGTATTTGTGTCAACAATATCCCCATCACTAATCCTTTTCTTTCCCCATCAACTGCTCCCTTTCAGCCATGTACATCAAAGTCACCTTAATTTCTGCCCTCTTTTTAATACTTTCTTCCCGTAACACATCACATTCTTTGTTCAGAGTTTTAACTTTGAAGTTTGCAAATTTCAAGGCCTCCTCCAAAGTAAAAGGTATATAAACCGATTTGCCAATGTCCACCAATATTGTATTTAGATCGGATACTTTGGCTTCCATAAATACATTCCCACCAATATCCATTTGTGTTTTATAACCATCTTCCAAATTGTCACGCATTGTTTCAATTGTGTTTTTCAGCTGCACATATTCCATAATTTCCTCATTGTATTTGTTAATGTAGTGTTCCAAATGTTTAAGGTCTTCTTTGAGATAATCGTTGATGAATATTTCCAAGTTTTCAGAGGAAAATCGAGACATTGCTTATTGTAATTTAATATTTTTATTTATTATTTTGCCAAATACCGGTGAAGATGTAAAAGTTGCATGTATACAGGCGAATTCATTACAATTCGCCTTGGTGTGCTCTATAAATAAGAGAAGTGCTGCCAGACTAATTTTGATGTATTTCGAGAAAGAATCTCACCATATGTAACATAAAAAAATACTCCCAATTTCTTTATGATCTGTTTTTTTTTATCAAACTTGAGTTCACTTTTTTATAAAAGTGAATAAATTACCTAAATCTTGATAAAAAACAGATGTTAAACAGATTCTATGACCATCAATTTGTAAAAGCAGAATAAGCAACCAAAATCAAACAGAGTTATGGCATAAGTTAGGTGGAGGTTAAGTGGAGAATAACAATAAAAACATGGAAAATGCCATATTAGGATTTTAAAAATTTTTCAATAACTTATGCCCGATTTAGCGATGTAAATTGTTTCAGTGCATTGTATGTATACATACTTGATGTATGAGAAGAAAAGCCGATATAATAACTTATTACAAAAATTTTTAAAAAGGAGGAGGATCTACGGTAAAGCGATGCGAATGGAACACTGAATGAATATGTATGCTATTTATATTGAAATGTGAAAGTAATTCCATTCGCATCGAGTTACAGTATCCTCCTAAAGTATTCTTGTTTATGTTCGGGAGTATCTTGTAAAAATTCCGCTCGATAGAAAATATACATCATTATGCTTACTCATGCCAAAACTGGAATGTTTGCTCCGTAATACGATGCGGAAGGAAATGCTCTCGCTCTTCAATATGAATACCACACATATGCGTTCGGGTTTCTATTCGGATCGCATTGCATAGTAAACCCTGTATTCGGGAACAAAATGTTCGTCTGGCTACACTAAATTTATGTGTTATGATTGAAATTCATAATAACCTTTTTTTCAGTAGTACGAACTTTGAGATGTAGGCGGCAGTGCGGAATGTTCGTAATGGTTTAAAGATTGGTTAGTAATAGTAGCTGTGTTTTGCTATAGTGTAGTGGAGAGTTTAGTACAAAACTACGTTCTCATTTCCGTTAGGCAAAATAAAATTTCGTTCACTTTTCCCTACACTTTTCATAGAAAATATATAATTTTACAGTGAACAATTATTTATACAGTGAACTCGCGAAAACATGAACTAATTTTTACCAAGGGTGTTCACGTTTTCAAATTTGTTCACGTTTTCGATTGTAAAAATTTTATAATAAAAAAGCACAGTTTACCTTCAAATAATAACTTCAAACAAACAATTTAACATCAGATATTAAAATTGGATGGAAAATTAAAAATTTATTCACTTAGCAAAGATAAAATAAAATGTTTACACTTTTTCACTTCTAGAAAACTTAATAAAGATTCCTAAAAGTAACCATAAAAAACAACTAAATTAATTTTATACCAAGAAATCGCTTGTCTTCCTTTGGTATGTATTTTGTTTTACAATTTTTAGTGCAGCCTTAAACCTCGCATTGGTCAACCTTTTTATTTTTATGTATGTATGTAAATTTAAACTTACAGGTTGTCATGGCACAACTAAGTCAGTATAATCAGGCCTGCATACGTATGCATATACAAAGTACATATGTATGTACCTATATGCATGTATTTGTTGAAAACAATCAACATAAAAATGAGAAAAATGTTCTGGCATACCCAAAATCAAACGTAAATTCAAAAATAAATCGAAAAAGGCGAAGAAAACTTTGTTCACGTTTTAGAGTAGTCAATGTAAAAATAAAAATGTTCACGTTTCCGAGTCGTTCATGTATTCGAGTATTCACGTTTTCGCGAGTTCACTGTATAATCAAGTTCTTTTGTACGCATAATTTAATGAATTTTATTTTTATAGAAATGCGTTTAATAGATAACGCCTATGTACGTAGTTTTGACAAGTTTTTTATTTTCTTCTTGCAAAAATTGCACTAAGTTTATAAACTTCCACATGCTATATATTGTAGTAATAACTTTTTAAGTTTGAGGTCTTTCTATATAAAAAACAATAACTATTTTTGTAAAAAAACGAAATACAAGCAATATTTTCCAACATTTTCTTGAAGAAGCCACCCAAACGAGTGGCGAAGTATTGAAAATAAATATTGTAAACATATGTAAAAATACCTCAAGTATTATTACTAAAATAATATCAAAAGGTTAAGAATACATAGAAATCAGTGCTTTACGTGTTGCGAAAATGCAGTTATTTTTTAAACTTGTACATACATGAAAATCTGAGTTTACATTGGTTTCAAAGACCAATAGGCCACTGTATTATATTCATGTTTACCGACGACATCCGGTGTTTATCTGATGTTGTAAAACCTCAATTGCATCTCCCATATATTTTTGTTTGCTTCCAAGTTTCAACAAAATACCCACTGCATTCAGTTTAACGGCATTTGGTAACCCATCAGCTAAAGCAATTTGATAAACCCAAAATTGAACCAATTTAGAAACAAATTAAGCTCAACACGCAATTCCAACTCGCACCAAATGCAATTCTATAAATTCAGCGGATAACAATTCAAGCCACAATAGTAAATCAAACAACAAAGCATCAATAATAGAAAATTATTAACAGAACATCTCACTTAAAAGCTCTTAAATGGCCTTTCATTTGCTGCGCACTGTAATCATTTTCAACATTATGATGACGATCATACAAATAACTAAAGGACAGGTTCGTAAAATTCGCAAACATGAGTAAAAATAATTTAATTACAATAAATTTAAATACACGATAAACAAAAAACAGGATGAGCCACCCGCTGGACTTGAAGAGGAACAAAATTGGTCTTCCGAGGAGACAGTAGAGAGCTTTACTAAAGAGTCACGCAAACGGATTCGCCGTAATGCAGACGGCTCGCTTGAGGCAGCCAATGTCGGCGAAGGTCAGCCGAAAGCCGGTTTGCCTGCTATTCCCGGCCTACCAGATCCAGAAACCATAATGAAAATTGCCGAAATTCTCACCACCGTGGGACAACAAGTTTTGCCCATATTGGTTTCAGGTAATTCAGCTGTGCCCGATTTGGTTTCAAATCGTGTGTCGCATGATATGAAATTTTTGAAGAAATTAAAAAACAAAATTGATGATTTATCCGGAGAATTGAAAACGAAGAAATAAAAGAAAATAAATATTTGCGTCTGCTATTTTCTGTCATGTTTTCCATAATAAACTGCAGTTTTAATATATTTTACCTATTCTTTTTTTCTTCCAGCCCTGGGTTAAAAATATTTGTTGTTAATTTGTGCTAAAAGTGAAGTGCTATTAATAAGTAAATTGTTTTATCGAAATAAAGGTGCTTGCAGCACGTTCTGTGTTTCAAGTAAATATGTAATCAAAGACGATGCATTCGTTCTAATGCTACACAAGCATGTTTATTACAATAGAAATAAAATAGAAACTTCTTGAAAGAACAGGGCCCAAATTACCGCTTTCGATATCCATCGGAGTTTGTATTTAAATTGTGTTGAAATTACGATCGATATCGAATGCAGATAAATTATATTTTAACTCGTTCTTTAATCTGCTTTACCCGTTTAATATTAAAATGTGCCTCCAAAGAACAGAACATTTCCAGAATTTTGTTTTATTCGCAGATTTGCTAATTTGTATGCGACAAAATTAAACTCAACTAATCAAATTGTGCATTCGAGTGCTGGTCTCCACTAGACATCAAACGTGTCCGGACATCAAGTCGGACATAAAAATGGTCAATGTACAGCCATAGATGTTCGGACATATGCGCGACCTATGATTTCCCGGCATCATGTTCATGTCTTGTTCAAGTTGATTTCTAGTGGAGACGTAGCGTGAGGGACATTTTTTTCTGAAGGTTTTAATAAGTCATACCCTCTCTCCTCTTCGTTTGGATGCATATTCTATGCAGGATGTGACCGAATCATAACCAGTGCTGAGTTCAGGCTTGCGCCGCATAAGGTGTATTTATATTTTTTCAGAAAATATTTATTAATTCATCAATTTTTATTTAGTACCTCTCAGATATATTTTTTTCCAATCCTCTTAACACTTTTTTATATGTCCTTGAGTGATTGAGCTTTTATCTCCTCAATCGTCTCGAAACGCATACCTTCAATCTTGGGAAGAGGAAAAAGTCACGGAGGGCAAAACCGGTGAATACGATGGCATATTGCGAACGACGGTTCTGCTAAAAACGTTCGAAGGAACTTCGCTGAAACGTCCAATTTTCATTCATTCATTCGATTCATTCCAAATGTCTTGTAAATGGTAGCTTAGCTCTCTTATTGTGAGTGATTTAATAATCCAAATTATTTCTTTTAAACATTTTTCCTGTAAAAAATGTCATCATCGTGCTATTTTATTAGACGTCATTACACATTTTGGCTTCTCACATTTTAAAGTTCTGAAGAGTTTGCCGCCCTGCAAATCATGCCGCCTTAGGGTTCTCTACCCAATGCCACTAGTGATGTGACTAGTTCACGAATAGATTCGGTTCCAGACCATGTACGATGTCATGGTCGAATGTGGTATTAGAGTGTTAATTTCGAAATTCAGTATAGAGAGCAGTAGCTCATAATGATAATGATATGCCCACCATAATTAGCTTTTAACGGATTTCTTTTTAATGCGAACCAGCGCTCTGGGGACGACCCCTACATATGCAGTGCATTGCGTCGTAACTAGAAAGGAAGGGATAGTATTGAAAGGACAGATGAAGATGGATGAGAGAAAATTGTTTGTAGCTATTTCAACCTTTTACTTCGCCGCCTAATTTTTTGCAACGTGATTTTGATGACATTCATAAGTTCACCTTCTGAATTGAGCCTTTTACGTTGCGGATGTTCTTTTAAACAAGACAGAAATAATGTTCGAATAAAATATTTTTTATTATAATTTCATGGCATTAATTTTCGGCTTCGAGTTGCGTTCACTTTCTGACTACTTTTTCCAATAACGGCATGGCTTACATTTTGGCTTCCAGTGTTTCATGAGCTGCTGATTTGTCGGCATAAATCAATGACTTAACATGAGAGTCATCCACAGGTGTCAAATGGTACGATCGAGTAGGTCACTGATCACGATCACTTCTGGCAATAAATTACATTTTCAACTTTTGGCTGAGATAATTAACATGAGACTACGAAGCCAAAAATCCCGGGTTCGGTAAAACGCTCAGTCGTGAGTATAGTATTGATCTGCTTTAGTGCATTCTTGCGTTAGTTTTTGTCCTCCTGCTTCAATGACGAAAGCACTGGTCACTGAACCGATAGCGATGGACACTATCATTTGGTAAAGAGCGCATCAAATGACAAAAAATCTAAAACAGTTGTTTCATCTTTCTCCATTTGTCCTCTCAACACCCGATTTCATAAATCCCTCGCAATGAACTCCACATTCATTGGCGTTAGATTTATTTCTCCAGTCTTACTGAACATTTTTAAGTATTTACATTTAACGTGCTTGTAGGTCAATGTTAAAAAATTGTTTTGGAGCACTGTTTACCTCTTGCTATCGATTGTTTTAAAAGTTAATCGATTGCAAAATAAAACCATTTATAGTAAAAAAAAACATTTTCGATAGTTTTCCACCCGCACTTAAGATAAAGAAAATTGACGACTGACGATTTTCTTTACTGCTCTCGTAACCAGATCGGTTACGGCGGAGCTGCAACGAAAACTCCCAAATATCTCATATGCGTGGATGAGAATGGAGATCACTTACGGTCTACCATCTTCAAAAACAATTGATAATATTGTTACGTTTTTAGACCTTTTCGTAAAAACGCTTTTTACTTATCCTTCAAGGATTCGTTTAATTGCATCAAACTAAAAACACGGACAATTAATTTTAGAAATATAATGCGGCAACACTTTATTTATTACTTAACCCTGCTGTTAGGTTAAAAAAATCAATGAGTGTTCGAACTCACGGGCGATGTGTTAACACCTTTTTGTTTATTTATTTTATATTAAACCCACAAAAAACAAAGAGAATGCAAAGCAACAGACAAATGTACATACATACATTGTTATGTTTGTACATAAGCTACATACGTTGCTGTCTTGCTATCTCATTTGTATATATGTACGTATAACCACGTCACTATTCTCTTTGCTATGCATAAGACAAAACCGAAGATCAACATAAAACACTTATTTAATATTACTCCAAATTAATACTCCGAATTAAAACACTTAAATCTCCGCTCGCCGATATCGGATCGCCTTAATTCGATCGCCTAAACTCTTCGTCGAAACCCGCACTAGCGTTTTAATCCAAAAATTAATAAAATCGGCTATGAATTTCCGAAGAAAATCGCGTGGGAAAATTATATGAAAATCGCCCAGTAATCACTTTCAATACCGACTGCCAAGCAACGAACAAACAAACTCTTACACTTACACTTGCGTATGTATTGAAACTGATAGTTTACTGGCCTAGAGGCGCGCGTATAGATGTTAACACATCAAAAAAACTTACGAATATTAGGTAAGAGACCATTTTGGTCCAGTTCGTATTTTTCATATGTAACTTTTCCGATCAAACATTTTAAATAATATATATAATTGAAAACATTTAATTTAAAATCAATAGATATAACAAGTTCAGTATATTTTTATATATTTCAATTAATTAACACGAGTATTTGTACTGCTAAAACCTTAACGATGTTAACACGTCTAGATTTAAAATCACACTCATCATCTCTTAGTATTGATGTTGCTAGGTTTATCGTTTTTGTTATCCACACTTGGTATACGTGGCTGCTTGTAACCCACAAACAAGCATTCAAGTAGGATCTCTGAGATCCCGTTTTGAAATATCCACACTTATTATTACACAGTCTCGAATGGTTTTGTATATTCTCGTCGATGTATCAGGAATATTCCATTTCCGTTAATTTGAATATTATATTATTGTGTTGACCAGGGTTGTAATATTTTGACAACTAGAGATGAGTTTTTTTATTTTTAAACTTTGTAACAATATATTTAATATAAAATTTTCTAGTCCCACCGGTTGAAGTCAGTTGTTCTTGTTATCTTCTTGCTTATCGGTAACCAAAACGACAACAACTTTTTCATTGTTAATTTTAATGATATTCCTCCAGCTAGTATCGTATTTACCATCATGATTCACGAAATCAAACATGTAATTGCTCTTGCTCTTTTGTATCACCATTTCTCTTAAACCACCAAAACCTTTTCAAAAACATGACGACAACAATTAACCCTGCGACGCACTATTGCTAATCAGAAAAATTCGTTCCCATATTCATGACGTGGCTAAGTAGGGGATCAAACAAACCACGGATGGAAAACGTGATACAACTGTACTTTTTATGGTACTACTGCGACTTACTTGGCACAATTTGAATATTTCATTCAATCTATAATCAGACTAATTCATAAAAATTGTTTTACTTTTATTATTTGGAAAATTCATACAGAAATTTTGTAAAACAATCAGTTAATAAACGTAAACTATTTTTTATGATTTATAATTTTTTCTCAACTTTTTACAGTATGGCAATATTCAAGCCAGCATTTTATGAAATTATGGAGTCTTTTTGCTCCTCTGCTCGATCAGAGCGGATTATTGCCCTTTCGAGAGGGAAGGTTCCGGGACTGTTCTGAAATAGTTTTTATGACTTGCATTTCTGTTAAGGTATGACGCATTTTCGAGACAGACTTGCAATCAGTACGATGCTTTTCCGCAGCTAAAACGTTTTTCAGTGTCATCATATCTAGATACAAATATTTTATGTAGTTTGTTTTCGCTTTTTATGCTAGTGACTTTTTAACCATGAGTGGGGATCACTTTCGAGTTCTGTGTTAAACGCAGATGACCTTTGACTTCGTAGTCAACGCTTCGTGGAACCTGAATGGAGCAATTTGGTGCTGCTCTGGCACAAAGTTGACATAAGGTACTGAATTGCAATGCTCTTCCAAGTGCTAAATTATTGAATCAAAGCTACTACTCGATCTTTCTTGCAAACATTCAAACACAACGCTAGATTATTGAATGTGCAATATTATCTTCATTATCTTCATTATTTACGCAAAAAATGTCCCCATCAAAAGCTTAAGAAAATAAACAATTATTGACAGCAACTGCTGCACTGCAGTCTTTAAAAGGAAATTAAATAAAATTTTATTTTATTGTGGCAGCCAACAAGAGCGTCTCAGTTTTCCATGAGTTTGATAAGAATATTAAAACCATAAAAGGGCGTCATTATCGAGCACAACAGCATGCTTCCAGAACACCCCTCCTCACCACCACCGCCTTCGATAATCACGCCTCACTGGAGTATTTATCTTGAAACAAACAACCGCACTTCCTTCCGCACATGTAGCGACGTAATCTTAAGTTTATGAAAATAAATATTTTTATATAAATTTATATTTCATTATGCCACATGCATTTAAAATATGGGAATTAAATGTACAATTATTTTGGAATTTCAAATATAACAAAAAACGAACTTTAAAAATTTTAGGATGCGATTATAGAAGTTTTTTCATAATTTTATTTAAGCCACAAGGAGTGATTAAAATTTTACGGTCGTACAAATGTCAAAGCCATCAGGGGCGCTGCAATAAAATTTTGTTTACTTTCTATATTTAGTTTCCGTAAGGCAGATGACAGACAAAAACTGGTACGTAAGGTTATTTGTCTTTCCCTCTTGTCTTTTATATGTTCTTCTTTACATAAAAGCCATGAGGGAAAAGCTCGCATACGGACTGTTATTTTATAAATATAGAATTGATCCAAAAGCATTTAGTTGTACGTACATATGACTCAATATGCGAGCGTTGGCTATAGAAGACACAAAACACTCCAAGGGGTCTTCGTTTAGGTTATTTGATTTTGTAAATCACATGGTTGGTGGTGTGAGAGTGGGAATGATAAAATGCGAAGGCAGACTGAAGTATAATTTAAAAGATATGAAAAGTGATTTTATTAAAGGTGTTCCGTTTTCAATAATCACGTTCATTCTTTTTTGTATTCCGAAACCCAGAACCACTACGATTAAAATTAAAAACAACAATATTATTCAAGTTACACGGCCAGATTTAGAATTATTCAAAAGTTGAACTGATCGAATGAATCGCGTAATTCGTAGCCAAGGCCGACACAAGCCGGCAAGCATATTTAAAAAATAAATGCCATGATATTATTCACCGCATTATATTTAATTAAAAACTTTCATTCCATGAGTAAGTATTGCTGTTTTGCAAAGTGTCTTCCGTCAGGCACTTCCGAACTTTGACAGTTGATAACGGCCATCTTGTTAAAGCTACATCTGTCAAATTATTTGTCATTTATTAAGTCTGTTGCGAAGTTACCATGTCATTCAATAACACATTCTAATAAAAATTATTTGATCAAAATGGATGTTCCGTTCGGACAACGTACAGATCGCCATAATCTTCCTACCGAAAGGACTATTCGCAATGTGGTAGATAAATATGAATCCCCTGGCTCAGTAAACGATCTCCCAATACCCGTACATCGATGAAATGCAAGATCTGCCGAAAAAACATCGATGTCCGTGAGGTTGTGCAGAAGAGTCCGAAGAAGTTGATTTCACGTCTCTCACTACAACTCGACCTTTCGCGGATCACAATAATTCGAATTTTGCGTCGAGATTTGGCCTGCAACCACACAAATAACCACTGACCCAGAAACTGAAGGTAAACGACCATAGACAACGAAGTGCGTTCACTGAATGGGTTCTGGAGTAGTTGACAGCTGATCTAAATTTTAATCTAAAAATCATCATGAAATCCATCTCCGAATGAATGGACAAATGAAATTATCGAATTTGCGACGATACCAATCCATATGATCAAAGAGCGTCCAATCCATCCCGAAAAAGTCAGTGTTTGGTGTAGATTTTGGGCTGGCGACGTTATCGATTCATAGTTCTTGCAGAGCGACGTTGTCCAGAGCTTCTCTGCAAACGCGAGCATTATAGCTCGATCATTACCAACTTATTTTGGTCTGAACTGAATGGTCTCGATATCCAAGACATGTAGTTTCAAGAGGACGGCGCTACATGTCACACAGCTCATGCCACATTGCATATTCTGCACAAACGATTTTAGGGCATGGTCTCCTCACGTGGAAAATATGTTATATATCGTACGTTAGGTTTTTTCTTATGGGGGTTTTTTAAGTCGTACGAATAGGTTTATGCAAATAAGTCACAAGCAATAGGGGTCCTCAAAGCCAACATAACCTACATCATCGGTCAAATTCAGCCTGATTTATGTGCCCGAGTATATTGAATATTTTTGACGCGCTCCATCCAGAGAAGACGTGGATGACATCTCTCACACATTTTGTACTTAATGAAAACTCCCTCATTATCGTTTGACGTTGTCATGCTGCTGAGATATGCGATACATCTCAAAAGTGAATAAAGGCCGAGAAACATAGAATCGGTCATACGTTATGCGTCGCCTTTTTCAAGCTGACAGCTGAGTTGAATTACATGCTGTCTTATGTGAGTTGTCACATTCAGTACTTCTGCGTCAACGCAAAGAACGAAACTTGGCCAACTTTTGACGTACGTTAAATACTTGCGGACATCAGTAAGTTTTTCAAATTATTTTGATTAATTTTATTGTGTTTTGTATTCAGAAAATATTAAATCATATCTAACAAATTTTATAAAATAAATAAATTAAAAAAAAAAATCAGAAAAATGGGACATGAAGAAAAATAATTAAACGGTAACACGGGTATTATAACAATAACATGTTAACATCAGGTTGATACAGTTCTCGTATCCTTTTACACAATAAAATTTGTGTAAATAGGAACTGTTATAACATTCAACTAAGCCACCTAATAAGTGGCGACAAACACAATACACATGAGCACTGATGATGAAAGGGTTGCGTCTTTTGAAAACAGCTGTTCTGCTCTGCTGTGTAAGTTGAATAACAAAAACTGATGTTGACTTGCCTTTGTGCCTTGGAATATTTATCATGTCTTTCTGAGATTTAAATTAAAAGTTCGAACAATTAGCCTATAGAATCTTAATTCAATTTAATAAAGCAATATAAAATGTTCGTTAAAGTTCTTACTACAAATAAATTTAAGTTGAATAAATAAAATGGAGAACAAACAACTGATTTGATATCCGTCAACAAAGTACTCATCGTTCTAACCTTCTCCGTCGGTACGTTAAAAAAGCCAACGCATAACGTATGACGGATTCTATGTGCCTCGTCCTTAAGAACTTGTGGACTTCGACATTTTGCATAACTTAATTGACATTTCTATCACCGCCTGCTTGTAACTGTTCTCAATTCTTTGGAAAATCCCGAAGAAAATAAACTCTCTCATATATAAAATAATTTTCTAATTTGCCCTCGTACAGAAATGTCATAAAAAACAACACTTATTGAAATATTACATTTCAATGGTTTTATTGCACGTTTTACGAACAAAAACAAAAAAGTATTCAACAAGAAGAAGTACAACAAAAACAGAAATAACAACCATAACAGCCATATGTGCGTACCATAAATACGAGTGCGGCTGCATGGATCCGTGCAGCAGCAAGAGTTCTCCTTTTGTACTTGAATACAAGATAGCAGTCACTTGCGACATGCGTTTCGCATTTAATGTGCTTATAATGCTTTTTATTTTTTTCCGAAATTAGTATTTTTAATACAGATTCAAAATATGTATTTGTGCACATACTCGTGCATACAACAATAAAAATTTGACATGGTTATCGCTTATTTTAACTGTAGTGAGTTTTCAAACTTTTTATTTTATAAGAGGGTCTTTCAAATATCCTCCATTCTTTTGCGTTAATTTCTGTGTGCACTGTGTATTGGTCGTATTTACTCCCACGCGTTTTGTTTTCGTTGCTGCTGTACATGTACATCAGTTGCCAGTACTATTAGTTTGAATAAAAAGACGTCATAAATACGTAAAGTTAGTTAATGGTAAATGAATGACATTCCCAACCTTGGCTCGTGTTTCAGGCGACTAATGTTGGTTCCGTAACCAACATTACAAGAACAGTGTCGGTCATTTGACCGGTCATATGACTGTTCATCATTGAAACAGACTGGCAACAACTAACATAACCATGCACTAATTGCTGATCAGAAGAATTCAACACAATATTTCATGACAGCGCGGGTTTGAACTCAGGACCCTCCGCTTCGTAGTCCCGTGTTCTACTACTTCAGCCAACAGCACCCACATATTTGTTTGTGGGCATTGTAATTTCAAATGTCCCCATAAATAGAAATTTAATGGTGTTAAATCACACGGTCTAGTGGGCCAATTATGATCACCGAAACGAGAGAGTACATGACTTGCAAATGTTTCACGCAGTAGTTGAATTGTTTTACCGGCTGTATGGGTTGTGGCACCGTCTTGCTTAAGCCACATGTTGGCCACAGTGATAGCACGTCGCGGCATCGAGCATCACTTGACCACGACGCCCACTTGAGGTTCCTAGATTGTCACCGATACTCTCACACGATATTGACATTGAACGTGTTGGGTTTAGGATCTCCAATCAGCCTGAATTGTTCAATTAACAATTGGCTAAGTCTGTTCTATTGTGTAATACTTCATTCTTACTCTCAGCTCTCGTTGCTTTGAGGGGCGCCAACACTTTACTGCACAAATGGTGACAAATTCAAATCTTCCGTTAGTTTTGGGACACTCTCATATAGTACTTAAGTTGTGGAATATTAGAGAACATTTAATAGAGTAATAAAACTTATGATGGAAAGAACAATATAAAAATATTTATGAATATTAGCTTTTGTAGCGAAATGATTATCAGGAGCGTAAAAAGGATTCATATAATAAATACTAATAGGGAAATTAACACCTATTTAATTATTAAAGATACACAGCAGAAGAGAAAACCGAACTTTTCGAAAGTTGTTATATTCCCATCATCAGCAATCGTGTCTAACTGGTCTCACCGGTTGGTAGACCGCTTTTGAACAGGCAAAAAAATTTGGTGTGGTTAAAAATTTTGATTTAAAAAAGTCTGCTCAAAGAAAAGCTGAATCTACAAACTTCGCGGGCAACATAAATTCGATCGTTTTTGACAAGAACCTGTGATCAAAATAATGCAATTTAAATGGGTTTGATAGAATTTTCTCATCGAAGACTAGCGAATGAACGAGTGCGACACATGTCTATTGCAACAAACATTCAATGTCTGTGCAAAGTGTCGTGAAGCAATTGAAAGAGTAGGGATATTTAATGTAAAAAGTCTTTGCTCTACAAAAATAAAGGTTTATGATTTATTAAACTTACAATTCTTTTAACTTCATATTCGTATAATTATGATGATCATTCAAAACATATTGCTATTATTGGCATCCAATCAGATATAGATATTCCATGGACTTGTGGCGAACTCGATCTTTTGCTCGTTTTTGACCCATTTAAATTACATTGGTTTGATTAAAGGTTCTTGTCAAAAACCATCGAATGAAGGGGTTCGATACAAGGCTAATATTTCAGTCTGTTTATCTAATTATTAGCAGTCTGCTTTTCTGATCACTTGGCTTAGCGGTCCTTCATTTGTGTGTCTAAAATAAAAAAAAGTCACCAACGTATATATCTGCTATACAAAACATATATACTCGTATTTGCTTTTACTTGCAAATAGAGTATCACATATTCACTTACTATCAAGAGAAACTTGTTTTCCTCTTGACCATCTTGTACGAGTACATGTTCAAAGTGTTTACGGAATTGTAATCCAATTTTTACCCTTAGAAAATGGTCATTATTTAAATACGGCAAAGCATCAACAAGATTATGTGGAAGGGACGTACGCGTACGTGGTGGGTTCATCTTATATGGATTGTTTTAGCCGTTTTGTTTTTGTTAAAACAAACATGCAACCAACAACTCGTTTTTAATAAGAAACATGTGGGTTCTTAAGCAGGCATGCTGCACTGCTATTGCGAACGCAGGCAGGCAGTAATCCACATCGTATATTGTAACATGAGCTTGGAAATGAGTTTTTGTTTGAATGTGTGCACAAGTGTCTAAACAATTGTAATTGTTTTTCGTTTGTAACTTCTTAATTGTTGGCATGCTGAGTGCTCGAAAGTGTGTGCACTTGTGTGTTTGCAATTGTTTGAAATGTTGAAAGTTTTTTAAATAAGAGATTGTACTTTATTTACCTTCATTGTAATCATCATCATCATCACCATCATCATTGTCATCATCTGCAGACTTCAACAGTCTCTCAGTCTAATTTTGAAAACATTCATCTTCTATTCATCCCTCAACATTATTACTGTTTGCTTAATGTTTTGTTCTATTGTTTTCTTTTGTTATCTGAAAATAAATTCTTTTGAAATTTCCAAGTTGAAAAGCATTCGTCGCAGAAAACCAACCCACACTGACTGGCACTACAGACATTTTTCATACATGAATTTACACTGTTCTTGGGTTATTATATTTTCAAATTCCATAATTTTAATTCTGTCTGTCATACATATATCAAAAATTTTTGTCACATTGTTTAGCCCAGTGCATTTAGATATGCATGGCTGAATGTGTGTATGTGTGTGTGTGTGTTTAAACCTCTTGTCTTTTCTTATGTTCCTGTACAGAGATTTATTTGTTTCTAGGATCTTTTTTGTTGCCAATTAATACGTTCCAATTTGGTTATGCGTAAATTAATTACGTGCCCAAGCAAACGTGTAACAATCTATTGACAAAAAATATTTTTATAGCCAAATATGTGACAGGCAATGAGGTCCTGTTAGTAACAAGAATAATACTCGTATGACCTTAATTTAAGATTTTTTATAATTCGCAATGCTAGCTAGAGCTTTAAATTATTTAATAAATGTTTAGTTTAATTAATTCTGTTTAACTAATTAATAGTTCTATCCACAATTTTGAGATTGCAAATTTATGCTATTGTAAATATTTTCTATTAATTATGAATGTGTCAGGTTGCACACTTTGCACGAAAACACGAAATTCACAGCTGATTAAAATTATTTCCTACTGAAGTTTTGGCCTAAAATGCACATAAATAATCACTTCTAGTCGAAATTTTTCCCTTTTACCTAAGTTGACATTCGTGAAAAAATTCCCAGTAAATGATTTCATGTACAATTTAATTAAATTACACTATGCGACATATGAAGACCTTTTGAAAAGTGCAAGGTCGTGACTATATGGGTACGATTACACTATAAAATTGTAGTAAAACCCTATACTCAGTTTGGCCAATTTGGTGGCCGTTTCTTTTTTATGGGCCTCCAAAGTTTCCCAATATTACCATGATGCCCAAAAAAGGTGTCACCAGTTTAAAGATATTATAAATAGAAGTGTTTATTTTTCAACTCAAGTTTCTTGATTCTCCTTCGGTGCTAGCAAACCTATCATGGTTAAACCAACATGGTTCGCCATAAATAATTTCGAGAGCGAACCATCGTGGTTCATTGTGAATCTAGCTACGAACCTCTAAAAATTGACTTTCATCTCAAATTTTGATAGCAAACTGTTTATCTGAACTACTTGACACAACACATATAAAGAAAGAAAAAACAAAAAAATTATGCGTTGCAAAAATATATATGTATATAACAAATGCAAATATATATATATATATATATATATATATATATATGTATAACAAGTAAAAGTGCTATATTCGGTTGTGCCGAATCTTAAATATCCTTCACAGATGTAATTCTTCTTTCTTTCTTGCCAAAACAGAAAGTAGGTTTAATTAAAAATCAAAATGATGTTATCGGTTACTTTTATATTTAAAAAAAACTTTTAAATTTTTATGTAGTAAGAATTTTAACGAACATTTATATTGCTATATTAAATTGAATTAAGATTCATAGGCTAGTTGTTCGAAATTTGTTTTTAAATCTCAGAAAGACATGATAAATATTCGAAGGCACAAAGGAAAGCCAGTTTAAATATTTCCCTATAACCGAATTTTCAGTTTTTAAAATTTTTAATACCAATTTAATTCTTAGCGAAGTATAAAATATTTTCCATTCACTGAAAAAAACAATATTGGGAATTTATGTGGGTACTTTCATGTACCAAAAATATTTCGATTTTTCAACTCTGGAAGCGAATTTTTATTTTTTACCAATGCAATTCTTAGTGAGGTGTAACATAGTTTTACTTGACAAAAAAATTAAAATTTTTAAACTTTTTGGTCACTTTCATGTACCATAAAATATTTTATTTGTCCAACCCTGGAGTCGAAATTTTGATTTTTTAAGATTTTTATACAAATTTTGTTCTTCCTGAACTATAAAACAGCTTTAATTAGCAAAAAGAAACAACGTCAATTGCCTTTTTGGTTACTTTTATGTATAAAAAAAATTCAATTTCCCAACCTGGAAGCGAAATTTAAATTTTTAAATTTTCTTTATCAATGCAAATCTTCATGAGGTATAAAGTAGTTTTGTTTAAGAAAAGCTCGAATCTTGCAACCATTTTGGTTATTACATGTACTACAAAATATTGCATGTACCAAAAAAAAAATTTAATTTTTCCAACCCTGAAAACGAAATTTTATTTTTTGTTTGTTTTTTTATCAGTGCAACACCCCCAACAAAAAGAGACAGCTGCCAAATTTATCAGCAAAAAGAAAAAAGGTATTCGTTTTTATCATCGCAAGCAAACAAGTCTAACCCGTGACATAAATTGTGAAAAAGAGAAATAAATATTAAAATAAAGAAAATTGTTAAATTCTAAATTAAAATATATATATATATATGTATATATATATATATATATACATATATATATATATATATATATATATATATATATATATATATATATATATATATATACATATATAACAAATAAATACGCTACATATGTATAATACATATATTAAAATAAAGAAAATTGTGAAATTTTAAATTAAAACCTATATATATATACATATATACCAAATAAATACACTACATATATTAAAATATAAGTGAATTAAATATAAAAGGTGTGCCCACAAACCTATACTGTGTAACTCACTCTTTAAAACATTTATACTTACCTCTAATTTACCTAAATTATATATGTATTACGCACGAATTAAAACAACCTACAATAATCTTATATATATATATATATATATATATATATATATATATATATATATATATATATATATATATATATTCCCAACACATACACTACATATGTATATTACTCTACTCTAACCCGTTTAAATAAGGTATAAAGTAGTTTTATTTAAGAAAAATTGCAAATTTTTTACCATTTGGTAACTTTCATGTACCATAAAATATTGCATTTGTCCATCCCTGGATTCAAAATTTTATTTTTTATTTTTGAATTTTTGATACCAATTTTGTTCTTCCTAAATTATAAGACAATTTTAGTTAGCAAAAAAAAAAACAACATCAGTTGCCTGTTTGATTACTTTTATGTATAAAAAAATTCTTTTTCCCACCCCTGGAAGCAAAATTTAAATTTAAATTTTATTTTTTTTCCAATGCAAATATTCATGACGTATAAAGTGGTTTTGTTAAAGAAAAACTTGAAATATACTTGAAAATACGGAATAGGCAGAAAAAAACATTTTTAATTTCCCATCCCTGGAAATTTCTTTTTTAATTTTTTTAGTTTTTAATAGACCATTGAGGCTCCCCAAAGCACAAAATAGGTTTAATCTACAAACATTAAAAAAAATAATTGATTTTTGGTATTAATTTTGCGTCGAGAAATAGGTGTAAGCTTCCCAGCTCTGGAACCGTATTTAGGATTTTTCTGAATTTCAATACCACTCTATTTAAGTTCATTTACAATTCAGCGGTCCAAGAACGAAGTCTTTAGCTCTTCTGGGGGCTTGGGAAAACCGTTTCACGTACAGACGGACGGACAGACGGACATCGCTCAATCGTCATCGCTATTCATAAGGATCCAGAATATATATACTTTATGGGGTCCTATATTGATATCGAAGAAATTACACACGGAATGACAAACCTATATATGCCCTTTCACTTTTTTGTGAAGGGTATAAAAACATTGAACAGATACATGTGTATAAATATAATAAAAAAATTTATAAAATATAATGAAAGGATGCATGGAACAAGAACAGTCGTCTGAACCGCCGCCGGAGATTTTTCTCCGACTGAAAAACGGCTTAGAATAAGCCGCCGATTCTGACTTTTCGCGGTTAAAAGATGACTAATAATTCGCCGCTGAACACGTTACCTTAATAGGCTGTTTCTTCAAATTTATTTTTATGCATGTATGCTGTTTTGTTTGAGTTTTTTAATTTAAGTAGGCTGTTTCGTTTGAATATTTTTAACAGTTTGGTAGTTCACAACACAGCTTATAGTTCAAAACTATTTTCAAAGTGGTCTCCTAAAACGTTAAAAAATTTAATAATGGGGAAAAAATTAAGTTCATAGACTTAATAATAAATAAATAAATAATTATTATGACCAAAGTTGCGTAATTCGCGACATACAACTTGTGCTATCGGAGTGCCTACTTTCAGGAAGGGAAGCTACTCCAGTGCACAATTAAAGACAGCTTCAAAAATATAACAAGACTGAAGAAACAAAACATTGATATATAATTTTAAAAGACATTCGCATATGGTACAGTAACCCGAAAACTATTTGTTTATACTTTATAAATTTAATTTAGATGTATACTATGTAGTAACAAAGAAATAAAATAGATATTTCGCTTTTATAATGCAAATTTTGCTTTTAGTCGATTTTGAGCCAAATTTCAGCCGACGCCGATTATTTTTTTCCAGCCAGCCGCCGCCGATTAAAATCTTTCGGCGCAAGTCTATGGATGGGGGTGAATCTGTGTAGGAAAACCTTTAAAGGACAATCAGTTGACTCCTTTAGATAAACTTGTTTGTTGTAGTGGAGTATCTGTTGTCGGTTTGTAATTAAGTGTTGCCCACTTTTATTTACTTTATTTATTAATGATCTTCCATCCGTTGTTGAAAATTCAAATATACTAATGTATGCAGATGACGTAAAGTTGTTCTTATCGTTTGATTCTATTGATCACCAGTTGCGTCTCCAAGCTGACATTATACATTTAACCGCTTGGTGCGCTAATAATTTAATGGACCTAAATGTGGAAAAGTGCAAATATATGATTGTCTCAAGAACAACTCCAATCAATGGACTCTATAAAATGAATAATGCTGTTCTTTACCTAGTGGATTCATTTAATAACTTGGGAGTTATTTTAGATAAAAAACTGGACTTCAGGTGCCATATAACTTCGCTACTGGTGTTCTGGGTTTTATTAAACGCTGGGCTGGAGTTCTCTGACCCTTACACAACCAAGATGTTATTTACTACTTTAGTTCGCCCAATACTTGAATACGGATCTGTTGTATGGGACCCACAATATCTTTCACATTCAAATAAAATAGTCAGTACAAGTGCAATTCTTATTATTTTGTCTTCGTGGTCTTCCTTGGAACTCTAATATAAGATTACCATCTTACGAGAGACGCCTAGGACTTATTAAGCTTCCAACCTTAAGGAGCCGTCGGCAAATGCTAAATGTTACCTTTCTGCTGAAATTAATAAACGGCTGCATCACATCTCAATTTCTCCTGAGCAAAATAAACTTGAATATACCCAATCGTCCAACAAGATATTATAGCTTCTTGAGAATTAAGTTTTACACTAATTATTTAATAGATTTTAATAGACTTTACCCTTGTATCGATTTCAACAGGAGTATTGATGTCGTAAAAAATTATATAATTTTACATCTTAACTCATTACAAAATTGATTATAAATAAATGTTTAATTTGTTAAATCGACATTTGTTAAAGCCATATTTTTTGTTTTTGCTGTAATTTATCTTGTTACTATTAAAACAAAGCTTTATAGATTCCATTTATATATGTATGTAATTATCATTTCTGAAACATTGTTATATTTTAATTGTATCAGTCTGTAAAGATTAATCCATAGACTAAATAAATAAATAAGTAAAAACAAATATGTAGAGTACATACATACATACATATATATGTATAAACTATCAGTCCTATTCACAATCTTGCGCAAATGGCCTTGTATTAGCTCCCAAATACTCTCTCCATTTGCAGATGCAATAATGCAAGACCACTTACACACTGTTCTGAATAGGGGATATTGGTTTTAAGTGTTGAACATTAAAAAAGAGTAGCAAGTGCATCACTGAATATATATTGGTATAGGGTTAAAATATACTACATGGCTTTGCAGGTGCTATGATGCAAGATGCACAAGAGTGTGAATGCAAAGTAAATTTTGGTACGCAGGGGCTGTTGGAGTGACTGACTGTACACTACTTATGCCTTCACATAAGAAGAGGCAACTATGTTAGCCACGGAAAATTCCCAGTGACTCTATACAGTTGAAATTAACTAGCACGAGTGAGTAAACGATTAATGGTCTGGCTGTACCTAAAATATAATTGGCAACGAGTCCTGATGTTGACTGAGTCACAGCTTCTTTGTTACTGTTTTCAATTATCATTATTTCTTGTTTAATTCAAAAATAAATTTCAAACAAACTTTTCTCTTAGTTTTTTTTATATTTCCCGAAATGTACCGATCCGAGCAATTTCCAACTGTCAGGAAATCTAAGTTTGAAAGAACCGTTCCAAAAGTTGTAAGCTGCTCACATACTCGAAAACGCACACACACACACACACACACATACACAAAACGTTGAGATCTGTTGAAAAATCGACTTTTTCAACACGGGGTAAAAACTGTGTCTTCCCGATTTTTTGACAATTTTCAATTTTCTTACCTGGAAGTTAAAAAAATATAAGCAAACATAATTAAGTCTAGACTGACAGTGATGAACAAAATCAAAGTGGATGCGGCGTTATAAAACTATTGAAGTAAAAAAAAAATTTCAAACTTGCGATCGATAGTTCAAAACCCTGTCAGCTGTGTTTTCGTGAAAAATAAACTGAACGAATTTGTAAACATTTTTAAACAAAAAGTTCGAAATATGGATACAAACAAATTTATATGTTAAATTCTATTGCTTTGTAGCCACTATTCATGTCATTTGCCATTAACCTCTCGAGAAATTCTGCAACGTGCCTTATTTCTCCATTAGAGATTTAAATGAAAAACATATAATGCACACTCACAGACGCACACACATCACTTTTAACGGCTGCTTACAAGAGAATATTTTTTGCTAAGGTTTCTCTCAAATCCTTGATAAGCATAAAAAAACAACTTAAGAATTATTTATACAAACTAAAACTGTTTAAAAAGCAAATCCTAAAACTAAATACAAAATATAATATTTTACAAAATAATCCCCTTTAGATACGAGTCTCTAAACTCATTACAATTTCCAAACATTGGGAAATGGTTATGAAACATCAAGCAAAACTACAAATTCGCTACACAACTGCAAAAACTGCTGCGTCTACTCATACAATTTATAACTTACAGCAGATTAAATTGATAAGGTTTTATTTTAATTTGTTGCCACAACGACGAGTGCTAACTTTCCTCAAGTCAGGCATTAAGTTCATGTTGTCGTGTGCCTTGTGGAAAAGAAATGAATGCAGTTTTGGCAGGGGTTTTCGTCTTTCTCCGTCCAGCCACCCCTGACATTTAAATGAATAAAATGTCTGTGTGTGAGTTGAACACGGTTTGTTAGTTCTTGAAATTATAATGAATATTTCTATGATTTCATTAGGCGTAATTCCATTGCTAATGATTTTTGGCACATGTATGACGACAACAAGAGGAATGCCTGCTTTTATTATACAACAGCCGAGTTAGACTCTTACCACATGAAGCAAAAAAAAAAAAAAAAAGAATTGTTACTAGCGCATTAAGATAACATTTATGGCTGGCTTACTTTCTGTAATTGTGTGGTATTTTGCAAAAGTAAAGTTGTGCATATAGCAAAATGGTGGTGCAAAATCAAGTGGCATGTTGCATAGTGTTTTTATAAAATTTAAAAGAAATGCGGGAAGTTATTGGTTTTATCCCGTTTTGCAAAAATCGAAATTTCACCAGATGTCGACGTTCCGAGGTCTTAGGAAGCTTCCCTGGCTGCTCCTGTGGGGATGTCGCTGTGTCTGTATGTGTGTGTGGGTGTGTAAACATATGAAAGGCTTATGATTTTTGAACGATTCGACCGTTTAAATCAAACTAGTGGCGTTTCAAAGAGCTCTATCACACTTACATTTCCTGTAAAATGGAGCCGATTTTCAAAAATCTCAAAAAAACTAAGAACATTTTTTGAAAAATTCATACATAATGTAAAACATTGCGGGGGCACGCGCACTTGTTCAAAGTAAATTGACAACTAAATTCAATTACTTGAACATAAATAACAAAGAAGCTTTACCTATCAGCAGCCGATGGCTCTGGAAAAAGCAAAAGAGATATTGGAATATTTGGAATATTAATCGTCAGGGTTGGGGAATTTCGTACTAACCAAAATGTAATAACTTAATAATATGAATGTGATAACTTCTCATATTCAATTTTCGTTAAAATATTGGTTAAATAGTTGATATTCCTACTAACTAGCACCACTTGCAAAAGTGGAAAAATTGAACAAAGAACGCTGATGAGATGGCGTAGCGGCCTCGAAATCAGTACTGATCCGTTCTGCTGGTTTGATGATTATTAAAAATATTCTTAATATTCCAATCTTAATATAAAAATAATAAATAGAATTTAAACTAATTCATTTATTAATAATAAAAAAATAACAAAAAATAATTTGCAGTCATGCAAGATTCGAACTTAAGCCCGATAAAAACTTAACAATTTACATAAGAAAAAGTTCGACTAATGAAAAATTCATACATAATGTAAAACATTGCGGGGGCACGCGCACTTGTTCAAAGTAAATTGACAACTAAATTCAATTACTTGAACATAAATAACAAAGAAGCTTTACCTATCAGCAGCCGATGGCTCTGGAAAAAGCAAAAGAGATATTGGAATATTTGGAATATTAATCGTCAGGGTTGGGGAATTTCGTACTAACCAAAATGTAATAACTTAATAATATGAATGTGATAACTTCTCATATTCAATTTTCGTTAAAATATTGGTTAAATAGTTGATATTCCTACTAACTAGCACCACTTGCAAAAGTGGAAAAATTGAACAAAGAACGCTGATGAGATGGCGTAGCGGCCTCGAAATCAGTACTGATCCGTTCTGCTGGTTTGATGATTATTAAAAATATTCTTAATATTCCAATCTTAATATAAAAATAATAAATAGAATTTAAACTAATTCATTTATTAATAATAAAAAAATAACAAAAAATAATTTGCAGTCATGCAAGATTCGAACTTAAGCCCGATAAAAACTTAACAATTTACATAAGAAAAAGTTCGACTAATGAAAAATTCATACATAATGTAAAACATTGCGGGGGCACGCGCACTTGTTCAAAGTAAATTGACAACTAAATTCAATTACTTGAACATAAATAACAAAGAAGCTTTACCTATCAGCAGCCGATGGCTCTGGAAAAAGCAAAAGAGATATTGGAATATTTGGAATATTAATCGTCAGGGTTGGGGAATTTCGTACTAACCAAAATGTAATAACTTAATAATATGAATGTGATAACTTCTCATATTCAATTTTCGTTAAAATATTGGTTAAATAGTTGATATTCCTACTAACTAGCACCACTTGCAAAAGTGGGAAAATTGAACAAAGAACGCTGATGAGATGGCGTAGCGGCCTCGAAATCAGTACTGATCCGTTCTGCTGGTTTGATGATTATTAAAAATATTCTTAATATTCCAATCTTAATATAAAAATAATAAATAGAATTTAAACTAATTCATTTATTAATAATAAAAAAATAACAAAAAATAATTTGCAGTCATGCAAGATTCGAACTTAAGCCCGATAAAAACTTAACAATTTACATAAGAAAAAGTTCGACTAATGAAAAATTCATACATAATGTAAAACATTGCGGGGGCACGCGCACTTGTTCAAAGTAAATTGACAACTAAATTCAATTACTTGAACATAAATAACAAAGAAGCTTTACCTATCAGCAGCCGATGGCTCTGGAAAAAGCAAAAGAGATATTGGAATATTTGGAATATTAATCGTCAGGGTTGGGGAATTTCGTACTAACCAAAATGTAATAACTTAATAATATGAATGTGAAGAACATTTTTTTCCCAACATATTTTTGTTTTTTGTTGAATGACATTTAAACGGCACTACCGATCGACTACACAAACTAATCAACTCTTGACATTGAAAAAAATATCGATCGCCATTAACTGGGTTAAAATCGGTTGATGCGCTCGTGAGATTTCATGAACTAAAAATTATGATTTATTTGAAAAACTCCGAAGTTATATATGGGATCAATTAGTGTTCTCGATTCTTTTATATGGGTCGAAGAACTACATCAATCTAGTGTTTTATCAAACTCCTATTAGACTTTTGAGCCCGAAGAGTGGAGAACAGTTGCAGGGATGGCCTTTAGGATCAACTGACCTCCACATCATTTTTAACGTTTTGTTGGTTATGAAAAGTCGACAAAGTTTGAACTAATTAAGAGTTTCCAATGAAACGAACTATTTGGAATAGAATAAATGTAAAATTTTTGAGCTGTTGTATTTGGATTTGACCAGTTGCACGACAAGGTAGCTGCAAAGAGCGCCAAAGATGCAAACTTCTGGAGTAAAATTCTTTGAAAACTTATACCTTTTGTAAACATTAAACATGAATGCAAATGAGATGGCGTAACGGCCTCGGAATCAGTACAGCCGTTCTGATAGTTTGATGATTATAAAAATTATTCTAAATATTCCACTGTTAATAAAATATGTTACCTAAATTTAGTGAAAATTCTGTTTGAATTTGTGGAATATGTTGCGCAGCATCAGTTATTTCAGTTTCAGTTTTTTTCCTTTTTAATTGAAATTATGTTTTCCATTTTCAATGAGAAAATTTTTAGTTTCAAAAAATTATCGTCCGAAACAAATAACATTCACATTATTTCACATGTTTTTCATAATTAAAACAGAGTACTAGATTATCAACATTTTTCCACATATATTTCGATTGAATATTTTTTGTATGGGTTCTGTCAGAATTTCACATGAAATTTTAAACAGAGTACTAGGCTTTACAAAAAAAAATAATAATAATTGGCAGATTTGAACTTGAGTCTGAATAAAAAATACTTATCTTAATAATAATTTTGTATATATTAAAAAATTGTTAATGATTTCTTTATGGAGTAAGTTATATTGAAAGTCATAGATACTTATTTATTTAAAAAACATGGAAAATGTTTAAAAGTCAAAACACAACCCTGCAAAAAATCATCTAGAGAAGTGAGATGACCTGTTTGTGTGGTCATGTTCCTGTTTCTACTCTTTAGTACATCTCTTCTTTATTATCCAATTAAAAAAATTTTTATTGTATTGTTTTTAAAAGCCGGCTTTATTTAAATTAATATAAAAAAAATTTTTACAATATTGAAATTTTTTGAGAAAGAAGTGGTTTCGTTATTTTAATTTTGTTGTTGTTAAAATGATCAATTTCAAGAATTTTTCTAGTGCTGCGGACTTCCAGAATTGTTCGAAAATTTGTGGCCATGGCACGTTTTTTTCCAGATTTCATTTTACAATTTTTCATACCTTTTTTCCAAAAATTTCCATGTCATAGTCATTTTAATCGTAACGTCTTAAAATGTTGCTTAACTATTTCCAATCTATCGTCGCTCCAACTTGTGTTGCCATTATGTTCACTATCGTACTGGCCAACAATCTCTTTGCCAATGTTACAAGGTGTCGTTGAGTCCAACAAATAACATTTGAAACAAAAACGACATTTTAGAATTTGTTTTTGTTTCTAATGTTACTTGGGCGATAGAAGAAAGATGATAGGCATCAATCCATAGATATAAATAACACTTCTTTTCGAGACACCGTTTAGAAAACTCAACAAGGTTTGAGTACGACATAAGAAAACATTTGAATTCCCAAGCGAATTTTAATGACTTTTACGTTTGTTGTATGCTAAATTTAATTTGTGTGTTTGTAGATTTGGTAATAGGAAATTATTTGTTGCTGCTACTGTTCGCCAGTTGGTTGCTTGTTTGCCGGGTTGACTGTGCAGCGTGGCCGTGTTGCTAATGTTATTCCTTACAGTTCATTGAGAAAAATTAATGAAACGTTCTTGGCATAATTTAGAAAGAAAATTATTATGGCAGAAAAGAAGTGTTTTTGTTGTTGCTGTTGTGTAACTTAAAAACAAAAGTTTCTCATGCCCACATACACATTTTCCTTACCCTTCTCACCACGTTTGGCATCACCTTGCTGGACCATTATTTTGCTAAGTTATGCTGGCAATTCCTTTTTTTTGCTTTTTTTGGCATTTTATTGGCAAAAAATTTGGAAACAAAAATTAAAGAACAACACAATCTAAAAGTTGTAAGGAAAAAAAAAACAACATTTAAGTGGTACATGAAGAAATGTTGCAGAATAGATGGAACAGGAGGAGGGCAAATTGCTTGGTTGGTTTTTTAAGCTTTAAATATAAATATTAAAGATTATTTATGTTTACCAGCATTCATATCAGACCTACAGCCAGCCTACCAACCAGACAGCCAGCCAACTTTGTTGACTGTCTGCCTGCTTCCTTGCCAATAACATTTCCTTCCATGAAGGTGTGCTGGCTGCTGACGGTTGCTGTTTGCTGACTCTTGATGTTTTTGTTGTTTAAATGCTGATAAAAGGTACTCGGGCGTATTTGCTGGGGATGGTTGTGTGTGTGTTTGTATCGGCTTCATATTTTGTTTTGTATGTTTGTGTATGCAGTACAGACCTATTCATTTATTTATTTTGTTGCTGCTGCTGTTGCTTGTGGTTATTTCCTCCTGCTGTTGTTGACTCCTATTGTATGAAATTCTATATTTTATTTTGTGCTGACATTGACGTATGCCGTCATTTTTTTATGGGGCGTTAAAATTTTTATGCAAAAGGGAGTATTTCAACAAATTAATATAAAAAAAATCGAAGGGTGCACAAAAATATACGTTAAAATAGCCACAATATCTGCAAAGAAAAGAGATATAAAAAATTGCAGAATAATTATGTTAATTCTTAAATTTTTCTAGCCACTAATCTTTATACATATTTAAATACAGACATTTACCACAATTATTCTAAGGCGTTTTAAATTTGTGCTGAAAATTCTTAGTGTCCTGGCATTAATGTTATTGTGAAAAGATATGCGAGTCAGGCATAATCGCCTTTTGGATATCATAAAAAAACATTTTAAAGACATCCTATAGAAGAGGATTTGGTTTTAATTTTGGAATAGTTAAGATTGTGAGATAATAAAACGGAAATTGGTATTTATGTATATATTGTATGTGGTTTAATGTTTCTCCAACCATTGCAAAGGAAATAGAAATATTTGAAAGAAAAATTTTGCGTAACTGCATTGGAAAGCATTTTGTAAACGATATTCAAATAGTTTTGTATATAAAGAATCCAAAGTTACTCCTGTAGGGCTTTACGATTGTGATATCCTTGGGAGGTTTATTTCAAGGTCTTGCCTTCACGAAAATAAAATTATACCGGATATATATGAAATTCAAAAGCTTTGTAGTTGGTCAACTGTTAACTATTTATCTCCCATTGGATATTTGAATGAAACTGCACCATCCTTTGATTTGTCTACTTCTTTGAGACATGATTTTTAGACAAAAAGTATACAAGGCACACACAGTGGTTAGTCAGATTTATTCTCATTCTATTTTTTATTTTATTATTTTTTTTGTATACATTTCAGTTTTCATTAATTTGATATTCTGTTTTATTCTTTTTTTTTAAATTAGATTTAAGCAAATATTTAAATTAGTTTTAAGACTTAAAGTTTTAATTTAGATTCTAAATTAACATTTTATATTTATCATTATAATTATAGTTTTTGTACAAATGCCAGGAATTTAATTTATAGTTTATTAGTTTTAAAAAATTAAAATAAAATGAAAATCCTAGCAATTATAATTTCTCAAACAATAATTTAAAGAAACAAACCTTCCAATTATTGTTCACCGCATATTGTGGCAAATATGTATCTTTAACTTTCAGTTAAGAAAGTTTCCAAAACAAAAAATTGGGAAGTATGTGGTTTTACCACGTTTTGCAAAAACTGAGCTTTCAGTATATCCCGACGTTCTGAGAAAAAAATTTCAAAAAAGTAATTTATTAAAGTACTCCAAAATTATATAGGGGATCAATTAGTGTTCTGGCTTATTTTACAGGACATGAAAAGTCACATCAATCACCGCTAATCGAGTCGGTAGATTTATGCAAAGATTATAGAATTTTGAAAATTAAAATAAAACAATCGTGTTTTATTAAATCTTATTAGGCTTTTGAGATCAAAAGCATAGAATAAAAACAACAAACCACGTTACGATAGCTTTGCGGTTATGTTGAAGAGGAGGGCCATTACGTTCATGTCTTGGATATACAACTATACCAGCGAAGACTTGTTGTGCGTAGCAGAAAGCGAAAACCCCTAACTTATAGGAACTCCGTCCCATTGACTCAATTCTTCCAGTCAATATCTCTAAGTCGGATAATGTCAGGTAGGCTGTCATAATGGCAAAGGAAGCGCTCCAACGTCTCTCTGTCTTCCCTGCATGCCCTACATTCATTGTCGTCCATAGCCCCAATCCAGTGCAAATTCCCCTTAAGTTCGTGAGCCTATTTCGGGTTTACCCACAGATGACTGGTCCATCGTGTCCTGTGGTTCATTTTCAACCCATCTTTTAACTCAATCTTCGCTGCATTAGAGCTGATAAGATTTAACATCTGCAACGTTTTGGGCAATGAACGCGTTCATTATCGATTACGCCATAGGGGCTGGTACCCAAGCAAGGCGAACTCTTCCTCGTACTGCGTGAACGTTAATCATATTCTTGCAATCCAAAAAAGACTTGCAGGTTACTCTCTCTTGTCTCGCCTGGCTGTCTGTAAAGATGGTGACATTTGTATAACTAATATTCACACCGACCCATCTTAAGACCTCCGTGATTGCACTTCGGCCTGGAAGGCCGTATTACGGTCATTATGATTAAATTAAGCTCACGATCACGCACTATCGCGGAAGTATTACAAATTCAAAAGAAGAAAAAACTGATCTGTTTTGAGTACGTGAATATATTTTACGAATTAAAAGTTACGCCTGATACTAAATTTTTGAATCACGCATACAGGCGGATTTTAATAATTTGTAATCACGATTCACGCGAGAATCACACGTGATACGAAAAAATCACGGCATTTGCACATGTCCGCTTCCAACCATTTTCCCAATTTTTCTTATTTGCCCCTGTTGTGGTTTAATTGAATTGGAAACGAGTTCTGTCATACCTTAGCAAATTTGGTTTGCCAACAGACCGGCATCGGTTATATCTGAGAAAGAGAAAAATATAATAAAAATGTGCAAAATTGGTGAGCTTGCAAATCACACTTAAAACATACGTTTTCGAAGCTCGATATATTTCAAATATGTATGAACTTTAAATTCAAAGTTTTCACTGTTTCTCATCTTGCTTCTTCTGCATTCTGTTAAACACAACTATTTTCAAGCTCCATAAATCTTCTTAAAATTTCATATTCAGATAGACTTTATCTGTCGGATATATGAAATTTTCCTCAATGTCACACATCAGTCGCCTGAAGAAAAGATTACAAAGCTATTTCCGAAGTGCTGCGTCTCTCAAACTGTCGGGAGAGTTATGTTGAGTTTGTACACTTAATTTGATATTTGAATTTTGCTACTCAAAAACAACTCGTTGATTTGTGTTTTCCACAAAGATTTTGGATTATTTCTTTAGAAGTTGCAATTGAAGTCAAACGACCATCAACTTTGTCCGAAATTCTTGTTTTGCTGTCTTACACAAGCTATAATCAGCGGGTATGTCAACATAAAATTTTAATAAAAAAAAAATATATTGCCTCATATAGAATCATGATTACGGACTTTTTATCTAATAAACCTTCATGCATTATTTTGTCGAAATCCTATGTAACTTCAATAATAATAGCACAACATTTCTTTTATTTTGAAAAGTTTTTCTTTCCATTTTTACAATCCTATATGTTTGTATTTAATCTATTATAACGAATTTTAATGGGTTAAATAGTAAACTTACGGGCCATCAGTATTTAACTTTCGTACGATCTTTACCAGGCTTGGGCAACATAACAATTAAACAAGTAAAAGTGCTATATTCGGCTGTGCCGAATCTTAAATACCCTTCACAGATGTAATTCTTCTTTCTTCCTTGCTAAAACAGGAAGTAAGTTTGATTATAAGATGTAACATAGTTTCACTTGACAAAAAAATTTTAATTTTTAAACTTTTTGGTCACTTTCATGTATCATAAAATATATTATTTGTTCAACCTTGGAGATCTTAAGATTTTAATACCAATTTTGTTCTTTCTGAATTATAAAATAGTTTTAATTAGCAAAAAAAAACAACGTCAATTGCCTATTTGGTTACTTTTATATATTTCAATTTCCCAAACCTGGAAACGAAATTAAAATTTTTTTTAACCAATGCAACTCTTAATGAGGCATGAAATAGTTTTATTTAAGAAAAACTTAATATTTGTAACCATTTTGGTCACTTTCATGTACTGAAATATATTACAGTTATCCTACTCTGGAATCTAAATTTTGATTTTTTTTTTAATTTTTGATAACAATTTTGTTTTTCCTGATCTAAAAAACAGTTTTAATTAGTGAAAAACCGATGTTAGTTGCCTTTTTGGTTCCTTTTATGTATAAAAAAAATTTAAATTTCCCATCCCTGGAAGCGAAATTAAATTTTTTTTCCAATCCTAGTCTTCATTAGGTAAAAAGTCGTTTTATTTAAGAAAAACTTAAAATTTGCAACCATTTTGGTCATTTTCATGTACTACAATATATTGCATGTACCAAAAAAACTTTAAACTTCCCAACCCTGGAAGTGAAATTTTATTTTTGTTTGTTTTATTTTTAACCAATGCAACTTTTCATGAGGAACAAAGTAGTATTATTTAAGAAAAATTTACAATTTTCAACCATTTTGGTCAGCTTCATGAACCATAAAATATTGCACTTGTCCATCCCTGGATTCGAAATTTTGATTTTTTTTGGAAATTTTTGATACCAATTTTGTTCTTCCTAAAATATAAAATATTTTAGATAGCAAAAATTAAAACAACGTCAATTACCTTTTTGGTTACTTTTATGTATAAAAAAAATTTCAATTTCCCAACCCTGGAAGCGAAATTTAAATTTTTTAAATTTTTTTATCAATGCAAATCTTCATAAGCTATGTATAAGGTAGTTTAGTTAATGAAAAACTCAAATTTTGTAACCAGTTTGATTATTACATGTACTACAAAATATTGCATGTACCAAAAAAAACTTTAATTTTCCCAACCCTGGAAGCGAAATTTTAAATTTTTTGTTTTTTTTTATCAGCGCAACGCTTCATGAGGTATAAAGTAATTTTTTTTAAGAAAAATTTAAAATTTTTAATCATTTTGGTCACTTTCATGTACTATTAAATTGCACTTGTCCATCCCTGGGTTCGAAACTTTATTTTTTATTTTTGAATTTTTGATACCAATTTTTTTCTTCCTAAATTATAAGACAGACTTAGTTAGCAAAAAAAAAACAACATCAGTTGCCTGTTTGATTACTTTCACGTATAAAATAAATGCAATTTCCCACCCCTGGAAGCAATATTTGAATTAAAAAAATTTTTTTTGGCCAATGCAAATCTTCATGACGTATAAAGAGGTTTTGTAAAAAAATAAATTAAAATTTTTAACAATTTTAGTTAATACATATACTACAAAATACGGAATGGGTCGAAAAAAAAAATTTTTTAATTTCCCATCCCTGGAAAAATTTTTTATTTTTTTAGTTTTTAATAGACCACTGAGGCTTTCCAAAGCATGAAATAGGTTTAATTTACAAACATTAAAAAAAATAATTGATTTTTGGTATAAAGTTTGCGTCGAGAAATAGTTGTAATCTTACCAGCTCTGATACCATACTTCGGATGTTTCTGAATTTCAATAGCACTCTATTTAAGTTCATTTCCAATCCAACGGTCCAAGAACGAAGTCTCTAGCTCTTCTGGGGGCTTGGGAAAACCGTACAGACGGACGGACAGACGGACATCGCTCAATCGCCATCGCTATTCATCAGGATCCAGAATATATATACTTTATGGGGTCCCATGTGCATATCGAAGAAATTACACACGGAATGACAAACCTATATACATCCTTTCACTTTTTTGTGATGGGTATAAAAAGTTTTCCGCCGTTTCCAACTATTCATTTTGATACATCTCGCAGTTCCTTAGCATTTGATTGCTGATCTTGTCAACAACTGGAGGTTTCTTTGAGTTCAGTGCAGTTATTTCACTTTCAACATCACGAATGTTAAGCCTAAGAGAAATGACTTCTTTGGCTGTGAGTGAAGACGGATTTTGTTTTCAACATCAGTTCTTGTCCTCTCTCCATTCAACTTATGAATCAGCAGGTGGTTTACAACTAGTCCTTCGAGCCTTGGGACTGCACGTCGTAACATTTAATCTGTTTATTGTAGAGATCTAAAACGCTATCATTCCCTTCAGACTGAAATTTTTTCGACATCGGCTGAATATATTCGCTTCTCCTTTATGCTGCTGTCAGTGTTTCGTCAGTACTACAAATGGGACACTTGCTTACATTTTGCGAACAATCGCTTACAGCCTGCGAGTGCTCTCTTCGGCCTTGAAAATAGGAATGATTGTTAAAGTCATTTGCTGACAAAAACAGGGGACTATATTTCCTCTGACGACTGGTGAAAGTAGCAAGCGGTGCTTCAAGCAGTTCATTTCAAACATCGTAATAGGGTCATATGATGAAGTTTTATGTTAACAGTTGTGTCTCAGCCGCCATCAGATCGATGGACATGCACTTTTTACTACTCCGAATCAGTTAACCAGAATGTTGGATGTCCACAAGAAATGACATCTAATATCTTGTTAACATTCCTGAGCTCGTATCAAACACAGCAAGATCTTTAAGTGTGATACGTTGTCTGTTTAGCGTTGTACTCGTCAGCTGCCAGAAAACGTGAGCCTGGTGATTTTTAAAAATTGCTGTACTGATTTTCCGTAATTGAAAATCTTGGAGGAATGTTTATGAACATTTTAAAAATTAGTTTAATTTCTAACTATTAATTTTTGATGGTAAATCGAATGCCCGTAATAGAACTCCACATTGTAATTGCAAGATCAAGTGTTTGAATAAACTGAAAATATATATTTTGTGGTTTATCTAGGACTACAGTTTCTAGTTCAGCCACTTTTTTATAGAAAAATTGTAATAGCAATAGAAAAATTATTTGGGTTTGAAGTGTAGTTGAAGAGAAAACGTCTTTAAAATTTTCAAACTACGTTTCAAATGCAATATTTTATAAACTCGTTAGTGAATCTCTTATATTGTTCTGAAATTGCATATAGACTTGAACTTAATGAAATTTGCAATGAATTTATACCTATACACAATATGTGCATACATACATACGTATTAAAGTATATGGGATAGTATGACATGTCAATTCATTAGCAAGTCATTGTCAGTTGTTGTTGTCCTAGTAGATGTGTAAATATGCAATTTGTTGTTAAGTTTCATAGTTCGGTTGTAAGTGTTCTATCAGTGTAGTTCAGAGAATTAATTCGACTGACAATGATAGAGTATTTTGTCTCCACTTAAGTTGTTTTCCTTATGCTTTTGTCTAAAAAAACAGAACACAAACAGTGAGTCACAAAATCATAAATAACCATTTTGTGGAATGTTCGTACACATTTTGCAAGACACGTCAAAGTACATGTCCCCTTACTGCTTCACACATTCCTTGTTTGCATAAATTAAAATAACAGTAGGATCGCCCGATGGCCGAAATTTTACCACTTGACATTAAGAGTCAAAATTAATCTTTTTGCACACATATTTTAAGCTACGGAGTTTCCGCCGGGAATGTATATTACTTTGTTTTGCCGCCATTTTGGTAAACATTAGTCTGGACAGTTCATATGTGGCAGTCGTGAAGTAGGTAGACTCGTGGCAAATTCATTATGGAAAAATATTCGATGCCACATCGCATACAGCCAGAATTACAATGGAACAAGTTATTTCAAGAAATGGTGATGTAGATTGGCCCTCATGGTCGCCTGATTTGACTGCTCTGGACTTCTTTCTGTGGGGATATCTGAAAAGCAACGTTTATGCAAACAAACAAAGATATGCTTGAGCAACTCAAACAAAATATTCCTGATGAAATTAATGAAAAGCCGCGTGAAATGTATGAGGCGGACATTTATCTGATATTGTATTCCATACATAATTGGCGACATTAATTAAAACATTTAGCAATATAAGATTCATTCTCTTTAATTTAATCAAAAATTAAACAAAGTAGTATACCTTCCAAGTGGACACCCTTTATTTATTTCGGCTGTGCCGAATCTTAAATACCCTTCACAGATGTAATTCTTCTTTCTTTCTTGCCAAAACAGACAGTAGGTTTAATTAAAAAATCAAAATGATTTTATCGGTTGCTTTTATATTTAAGAAAACGTTTAAATTTTTCGGCTAGGAAGCTAAATGTTTGGCTTTTCTTATATCTAATACCTCTGAACGTCTTTCAAAAATATTATATATATTTAATTTACAAACAACACAAAAAATCCGTTTCATGTACGCCAAAAAGTTTTAATTGTGCAACCGTAGAATCCTTTTTTAGATTTTGTTGGTTTTTAATACCAGTTTACTCCTTTCTGATGTTAAAGTAGGTATAATTCATCATAAAAATCAAAAATAACAAATAAAATGGCTGCTTTTATGAATCAGAAAATGTCGATTTTCCAACCCTGGAACCGAATTTTTAATTTTTTAATACTAATTTAATTTTTTCTGATATATAAAATAGGTTTAATTCACTAAAAACACAAAATTTGGAATTTATGTATGTAATTTTAGGTACCAAAAATATTTCGATTTTCCAACCCTGGAACCGAATTTTTAGTTTTTAAAATTATTAATAACAATTTAATTCTTAGCGAAGTATAAAATAGGTTTAACTCACTGAAAAAAACCAAAATTGGGAACTTATATGGTTACTTTTATGTAAAAAAAAATTTCGATTTTCCAACGCTGGAACCGAATTTATAATTTTTTGATACTAGTTTAATTTTTGCTGAAATATCTAATAGATTTAATTCACTAAAAGCACAAAATTTGGAATTTATGTATGTACTATTACGTACGAAAAATATTTCGATTTTCCAACTCTGGAAACGAATTTTTTTTACCAATGCAATTCTTAGTGAGGTGTAACATAGTTTTACTTGACAAAAAAATTAAAATTTTTAAACTTTTTGGTCACCTTCATGTACCATAAAATATTTCATTTGTCCAACCCTGGAGTCGAAATTTTGATTTTTTAAGATTTCAATAGTAATTTTGTTCTTCCTGAATTATAAAACAGTTTTAATTAGTAAAAACAAACAACGTCAATTGCCTTTTTGGTTACTTTTATGTATAAAAAATTTCAATTTCCCAACCCTGGAAGCGAAATTTAATTGTTTTAAATTTTTTTTATCAATGCAAATCTTCATGATGTATAAAGTAGTTTTGTTTAAGAAAAAAAAACCAAATTTTGCAACCATTTTGGTTATTACATGTACTACAAAATATTGCATGTACCAAAAAAAATTTAATTTTTCCGACCCTGGAAACGAAATTTAAATTTTGTTTGTTTCGTTTTTATCACTGCAACGCTTCTTGAGGTATAAAGTAGTTTTATTTAAGAACAATTGCAAATTTTTTAACATCTTTGTAACTTTCATGTACCATAAGATATTGCACTTGTCCATCCCTGGATTCGAAATTTCATTTTTTGTTTTTGAATTTTTGATACCAATTTTGTTCTTCTTAAATTATAAGACAGTTTTAGTTAGCAAAAAACAAAAAGAAACAACATCAGGTGCCTGTTGATTACTTTCATGTGTAAAAAAATTCAATTTCCCACCCCTGGAAGCAAAATTTGAATTTAAATTTTTTTTTTTGCCAATGCAAATCTTCATGACGTATAAAGTGGTTTTGTTAAAGAAAAACTTGAAATTTTTAACAATTTTAGTTACTACATGTACTACAAAATACGGAATTGGCCGAAAAAACATTTTTAATTTCCCATCCCTGGAAATTTATTTTTATTTTTTTTAGTTTTTAATAGACCTTTGAGGCTCCCCAAAGCACGAAATAGGTTTAACTTACAAACATTAAAAAAAATAATTTTGCGTCGAGAAATAGGTGTAAGCTTCCCAACTCTGCAACCATACTTCGGATCTTTCTGAATTTGAATAGCACTCTATGTAAGTTCATTTCCAATCCAACGGTCCAAGAACGAAGTCTCTAGCTCTTGGGGCTTGGGAAAACCGATTTCACGTACAGACAGACGGACATCACTCAATCGTCATCGCTATTCATAAGGATCCAGAATATATATACTTTATGGGGTCCCATGTGCATATCGAAGAAATTACACACGGAATGATAAACCTATATATACCCTTTCACTTTTTTGTGAAGGGTATAAAAAATGAAATTTATTTGTTGGGTGGTCAAGCAATGTCTATATGCATTTCATTGATGCTCTACCAAATCATCAGTAGACTTTAACCACAATTTTGAAAAGTTAAAAACCTCTTATCTTATGCACATACTTCTGAAAACCATCTGGGAATTCACAATTTGTAAATTACAAATTATTTTCAAAAATCACAACAGAATAAGCATAGTAGGCTTTGAAACGCATACAAAACTAACGCAACTTCTCTAAATTATAGGTTAGAGTTTAATTTAAATACATTTTTATGATTTCAAAAGTTTTAATTGGTTCCAATGTCTCTGTTTTAGTTGTATGACAATCCATTTGCTCAGTTTAGTTAAGCTTCCGACTCAGTCTACAGGGCAGCCAGATGTGGCGTTATTATTTAGATAAAATGCTATTATTTTAATTTTCAAAATGCTGGAACTTTTGAATAGTTCAGCTGATTCCCACGTGATAAGCGGTGATTAATGTAGTTCTTCGAGTCCTATAAAAGAATCGATAGCACTTTATCACATGTACAATTTCGGAGTTAAAAAAATTACCTCTTTTGCTTTTTTCTTCGTTCACGATGTCTCACTAAAGCGTAAACCTGTTCGAAATCTACCGGTACGAACCGGTTCCAATTCACAGGAAATCTAAGTTTGAAAGAAGTCTTTGAAACGCGTCTAGTTTAGTTCATTTTGGTTAGGCCGTTCAAAAGTTATAAGCAGCTCACATACTTACAAACACACATAGTGACGCCCTCTCAGGAGAGGTCTGCTGAGAACTCGTTTTTTTACAAAACTAGGTAAAACCAGTAACTTTTTAAAATTTACAATTTCTTTAGCGGGAAGTTGAAAATAAATTGCTTTATATACATTTTTTAAAAATGTTTATTATTCTATATTTTGTAATTAAGTCTGCACTTGGAGTCCACTGTTCCAGCTCAGTTTCGAGCAAATTAAGAAAGAAAAGCATGAACTCGCAGTTATCTATATATTCAGTTTGAAAGTTCTTTTTAATAGTGCTAGTTTTGATAAAACTTATTCAGCAGATTCAGGCAAAGTAAATTATATGTATATGTATGCAGCAAAATAATTAATTTTAATAAATATTTTCTTCAAATAAACATCCAGCGTATAAAATGTGTCATTGGCATGAAAAAAGGATAAAAGTGATAATATAAAATTTTTTTGTAATCGTTATACGAGTTGTATGTAGTAAACCTAACATATTATATGTATGTGTGTCTACATAAAAAATTTCAATATTAACTAAATGAGAAGTTTGTGCAATACAGCAGAAGTTTACGTTGATAACGCTTTCTAAGGACTGTTTGTTAAAGAAAATTGCAAACTTTTGTTGCGTTTTCTTCTTAGTACATCATATATATTGTAGTTTATATCCCTTAGTAGCTATCAAGCGGAAATGTTAAGCCCTTTACTAAATAATGCACTAACACTGAAGCAAATACGTGCATACATGTATACAAGAAGCCAAACACCAACGGCAAGTAATAAAATTTCATTCTCACGATTTCAATATGGCTGCTTATTTACATTTTAATCAATAAACAACTATTTAAGTAACAACAAAAATAAAATCTTCCATGGCATTGGATAAGACAATTTACTAAAAAGAGTTTTAAGCTCAAAATAGCGAGAGTAAGAGAATGAGAGTAGGACTCGAAATTGAATTGAGAAAGAGTGGAAACGTGAAAAACTAAAAGTAATTTGAGTTGAGTTTATTTTAATAAGTGAAAGAGTTTGAAATTGAGTATATTAAACGACAAACAGTCACAGAAGAATATTTTCAGCGACAATTCGTCAGTTGCTTTTTGAAGCTCAAGCAGTTCGGACGTTAAAAATTAAGAGCGGGGTATGGTAAAAATTTTTTCCCAAAGAATTAATTAAATTGCAAAGAAAATAATGTAAAAAACTGTGAATACCAAAAATCAATCAACCGAAATCAAAAGCACAAAAGAAATTTAAGCGGAAGAAAATAAATCGACATTCACAATGAACATAATATAAATTTATATTTCCACATGGGGATCAAGGGAGTTTATGGTGATAATCTCCAAGTCGACTCATTATACACGTAACTGTATGCCGTCTATAAGGATGTAGGCGGTCCTCCGCGCGGTGATCCCCGGGCAACGTCAATTTGGTGAAAAATTGGCGGCTAAAATGAGCGGCGAAGTCGGGGTAAAATTTTCACGACGAAAAATTACCCAAAAATGATCGAAAAAATTGAAATGATGAATTTTAATGTTACGAGACGTTAAGATATTTGAAGAAACGCCACCGAGTGGTGCGACAAATGATCGAAGAAGAAATGCCCTAAAGCGGCGAATCGAAGAATGGCAAAAAGTGGCCATTCAAAGGAACTATCGAAATAAAGATGCAAGATATTACCCCAGCAGGGGGTCGTTAGCGTGAAGAACATACGGTCGTATGTTCAGGAAATGAATAATAAGTAAATCCTATGACTCGAAGAAGAATGATTGAAAGCAGTCACGACTGTTCACGATTGGCAAGAAGGTAGCGTACAATCAAGAGGTTAGGAATATGAAAAAAATACATATAAAGTGTTCAACAAGGAAATATCAGGTAAATCTTAAACGAAAGAAATCAACAAACGAAAGTGCAGCACATAACCTCAAGTGCAAGAGGAAAACGATGTCAGTGGCACCAATGAAACAACAATCCAAAGATTGTGTAAAACGTAAGTTCAGTGGATATCTTCAAGTGCAAGAAGACAACGAGAACAAATGAATCAACAGCGCCTGATTCCAAGGCAATCACAAAACTGGGAATTCATAAAGCTCTTTGCAAAACCAACACAATTAAATACCTATTTTGAAAATGAAAGGCCAAAAAGAAAGGTGTCTTTTTTGAGATGAACTGGAGATAAATTTTGAGTTCAAAGTGATTGATTGAACTGAATGATCTTGCCACTGGGCAAGAGTTTATAAATCAATTGTTTAAACTCCAACTAAAGCCACTATGCAAGAAAAAATATTGGTATTCTAAAGTCATAAATATTTAATTTGTTTTGACATTGATCTAATATTGATGCAAAAAATACATCCGTTTTTGGAGAAAAATTTTTAAGATCTAGGAAAAACATGCAAATTTTGGAGTGAAGCTTTTTTTTGCCGTGTTTATAGCAAACAGTAGTGACTCCAGACGAATTTGCAATTAATACTACGCTTTTCATCTCATGAAGTCTTTATAAATGAACGGAAAATGATTGTCGAAGAATACAGAAAATGCTAGAGATGACGACAGGTGTATGATCGAATAATGAAAGTAATACTGTTTGCTGAATATACAGTAAAAGAAGACCTGGTGCCGTCTTCAAACTGTATGAGGTGCAGCAGCCAATGATTGCAAATGTAAATGCAACTGCCTTGTCGCAACTAGTACCCCACGTACTTATGGAAGAACTTGCAAAACTGATCTTCACTCTTAAAGTCATTACTTAAGATTTGAATTCACCCGTAATCGAGTTATAAGTAATTGAAGCCAATTTTTTAAAAAATGGTACACACATACACTCGCCTGTGTACTTATGTATCTACGTTTTTAATAAATTTGAGGATAATCAGTTAAGCAACACAAAGTTCGTATGAAGAAACGATTATCGCCGTATAATTGTAAATTTAAAACATAACAAGCATAAAAAATCCAAAAAAAAAAAATTATAATTATTAAATAAAGCAAAAAAACTGGGTCAGGGGGTTGGTGCACTAAATTCTTTATCCACTAAAATAAAATATGTAGTGACATAGTACCAAATTTCTCTAACACTAAGAGGCACTAACCACATAGTCTTAAAGAAAATATGAATTTTAACGCTTACACAGCAAAATGTCATTCAAGAGACAGTGAAGAAAATGTTTCAGTTCACTATCGCTAAGCTTGTAATAAATTACATAGTTAAATAAAATATTCCACTACTATTTATGAAGTTCATCAAAATTCTCAAGTGTATTAAAAATTTAGTGCAGTAACCCCAACCCTATAAGAAAAGAAATGTATCCGAAAATGTGTTTTTCATCCGTAAACATTTGAAAGGGATTCAGGTTGTATTTTTTAGAGGAAATGGTTTCCAATGCTGCTGCAAGGGTTCGCTCTCCGATATTTTTATGAATGGATTTGGTTACAGAGAATGAGTTGTGCCATGCGCAGTTAACGGGCGTGGTACTCGTTCAATTGCCGACAATTCAGCTTTAATTTATTTCACACGAAATCCAGTTTAAAGAGGTTTGAGTTGCCATAAAAATACTTCAATGGTAACAGCATTTTTTTATACTTACACAGTGACTGTGACCTCAATTGAACTATTAAAGCTAAATATTTGTATGAAAAGGAAATGTGTAGATAATGTTGTCCAAGTTTGTTCATTTTAAAGCAGGATAACTTAGTCTTTGACTTTAAGTGAATTTAAAGGGCATGAGTATAAATATTCTTTCACACGCAGTTTTAAATTCTCATTTTGTGATGAAGGCTGTGGAATATTAAATAATTTTGAGTTTTGAAAGGTGAAAAATATATGTATGTAATAGGTATTATTTTTTTAACATATCCTTTCCTGAAACTCAAAACGCCCAAAGTTTTTAATCTTAAGGGGAAAAAAACATGTTATATGCTGTTGGCTGAAGGAGTTAAATGAGACTAAGAAGCCGAAAATCCCGAGTTGGACTCTGCACTCAATCATGAATACGGTGTATAATTTTTCCGATCAGCATTAGTGCATGGTTGCGTTATTATTGTTGAATTCAGCGTTGCCATTTGCCACGTTTTTCCTTTTGTTTGAAAGTTTTTTGAGATGCAAAAAAGTTTTTAAATTATATGCAATTTTTATACCCTTCACAAAAAAGTGAATGGGTATATATAGGATTGTCATTCCGTGTGTAATTTCTTCGATATTCACATGGGACCCCATAAAGTATATATATTCTGGGTCCTTATGAATAGCGATGACGATTGAGCGATGTCCGTCCGTCTGTACGTGACGGTTTTCCCAAGCCCCCAGAAGAGCTAGAGACTTCGTTCTTGGACCGTTGGATTGGAAATGAACTTATATAGAGTGCTATTGAAAGATCCGAAGTATGGTTCCAGAGCTGGGAAGCTTACACCTATTTCTCGATGCAAAATTTATATCAAAAATCAATTCTTTTTTTTAATGTTTGTAAATTAAACCTATTTTGTGCTTTGGGAAGCCTCAATGGTCTATTAAAAACTAAACAAATAAAAAAAATTTTCCAGGGATGGGAAATTAAAATTTTTTTTCGGCGTATTCCGTATTTTGTAGTACATGTAGTAACTAAAATTGTTAAAAATTTCAAGTTTTTCTTTAACAAAACCACTTTCTACGTCATGAAGATTTGCATTGGCAAAAAAAATAAAAAATTTTTTAATTCAAATTTTGCTTCAAGGGGTGGGATATTGAATTTTTTTATACATAAAAGTAATCAAACAGGCAGCTGATGTTGTTTGTTTTTGTTTTTTGCTAACTAAAACTGTCTTATAATTTAGGAAGAACAAAATTGGTATCAAAAAATAAAAAATAAAATTTCGAATCCAGGGATGGATAAGTGCAATATTTTATGGTACATGAAAGTTACCGGAATGCAATTTGCAATTTTTTTTAAATAAAACTACTTTATACCTCAAGAAGCGTTGCATTGATAAAAAAACCAAAAAAAAAATTAAAATTTCGTTTCCAGGGTTGGAAAAATTTAATTTTTTTTGGTACATGAAATATTTTGTAGTACATGTAATAACCAAAATGGTAGCAAAATTCAAGTTTTTCTTAAACAAAACTACTTTATACCTCATGAAGATTTGCATTGATAAAGAAAATTAAAAAAAATTAAATTTCGCTTCCAGGGTTGGGAAATTGAAATGTTTCTTTTATACATAAAAGTAACCAAAAAGGCAAAAAACGTTGTTTTTTTACTAATTAAAACTATTTTTTAGTTCAGGAAAAACAAAATTGGTATCAAAAATTAAACAATATCAAAATCTAGATTCCAGGGTTGGACAAATGAAATATTTTATGGTATATGAAAGTGACCAAAAAGTTTAAAAATTTTAATTTTTTGTCAAGTAAAACTATGTTACACCTCACTAAGAATTGCATTGGTAAAAAAAATAAAAATTCACTTCCAGAGTTGGAAAATCGAAATATTTTTCGTACATAATAGTACATATATAAATTCCAAATTTTGTGCTTTTAGTGAAATAAACCTATTAGATATTTCAGAAAAAATTAAACTAGTATAAAAAAATTATAAATTCTGTTCCAGGGTTGGAAAATCAAAATTTTTTGGTACATAAAAGTAACCATATAAGTTCCCAATTTTGTTTTTTTCAGTGGCTTAAACCTATTTTATACTTCGCTAAGAATTAAATTGGTATTAAAAATTCAGTTCCAGAGTTGGAAAATCGAAATAACTTTGGTACATAAAAGTACATACATAAATTCCAAATTTTGTGGTTTTAGTGAATTAAACCTATTTTATATATCAGAAAAAATTAAATTAGTATTAAAAAATTCAAAATTCGGTTCCAGGGTTGGGAAGCTTACACCTATTTCTCGATGCAAAATTAATACCAAAAATAAATTTTTTTTAATGTTTGTAAATTAAACCTATTTCGTGCTTTGGGAAGCCTCAATGGTCTATTAAAAACTAAAAAAATAAAAAAAATGTTTCCAGGGATTGGAAATAAAATTTTTTTTCGGCTGATTCCGTATTTTGTAGTACATGTATTTTGCTTCCAGGGGCGGGAAATTGAATTTTTTATACGTTAAAGTAATCAAACAGGCAACTGATGTTGTTTTTTTTGCTAACCAAAACTGTCTTATAATTTAAGAAGAACGAAATTGGTATCAAAAATTAAAAAAAAAACTAAAAATTTCGTATTCAGGGTTGGACAAGTGACATATTTTATAGTACATGAATGTGACCAAAATGGTTAAAAATTTTAAATATTTCTTAAATAAAACTACTTTATACCTCATGAAGCACTGATAAAGAAACAAACACTAAAATTATAATTTCCCTTCGAGGGTTGGGAAGGTTTTCAACGTACCAGGTTTTATGCTTTTTCGTTCTGATAGGAAAAGTATTGTTAATGGCATTGGGACTGCAGCTAAAGTGGGTGGGGTTGCAGTGTACATCCGTGATAGTATACCCTGCAAAATTGTGTTGAAAAACGACATTGATAGCCCAATCGAGTATCTTTTTCTTGAAATTTCTGGCCCCGATAGGAAGAAATTATTGCTAGGTAGCGTATATAGACCCAATAACAGCATAAATTTTGATAATTTCATTAACATTTTGAAAGAAATTTCTGTGCAATACGAGGGTATAATTATAGCTGGCGACTTTAACAATAATTTTTTAGTCGAAAATGATTTGATTACGCCAATTATAACTTTGGGTCTTTGCCCGGTCAACACTAACACGCCCACACATTATTATAACACATCTAGCAGTTGATCGATTTAATATTTGTCAACCAGATATCTAGGGTTCAGTTATACGACCACTTATCTGCGTCGGTGTTTTCACGGCTTACTTTTTTTAACATATGATTTTTCTATTTTTAGGGGCGAAACATGTTTCACATATCGCGATTTAAAAGATGTCGATAACGCTACTACAAAGTGATTTAACTTTGTAGATAGCATCTCCTGGGATCAGATTTACACCCTTGATAGCGTTGATGATCAGCTCTCTTTTATTCAGGGCAATATTAGTTATTTATTTGACCTGTGTGTTCCTCTAAAAACCAAACGTATCAAATACAATCAACCGCCGTGGTTTAGCGCGGAAATAAAATCTCTTATACGGGAACGTGACGAAGCCTATCCACGCTGGAAACGATGCAGATCAGAGGACTTGAAAGCAATACATGCATATGCTAGGAAGGAAGTCACAAAACAGATGCAGTTAGCTAAGTCAATGTATTACCAGAGAAAATTTTCATCTGCGGTTGATAGCAAAGCTAGATGGAAGTAAATACGTGAAATTGGATTGGGACGTGGTGAATCGTTCAAAAATCCTGATGTTGATGTTAATTTTCTTAACAGAAAGTTTGTCAGCATAAGTGTTCCTTCCCCAACAATAAACATTTATGAGGATATTTGCTATGTCTCAGTAGAAAACTCGTTTAGTTTCCGCGGTGTAGATCAGTTTGAAGTGCTTGAAAGTTTCTTCGCAATTAAATCGAATTCGGTTGGCATGGACGGTATGATTTTGATGGGTTAATGCGTAAGCCGTTCGACATAGCCTAAATAGATATTTTGTCCAAATCATTGTTTATAATATCCGTGCAGAGAGTAATATTATCAACGCGGCAGAAGTTATAAATTTTCACGTCATCTGCATACATATGCATCTTACTACTGATACCAATGTCAGGTAATTCATTAACATAAATGTAAAACAGGAGCGGTCCGAGTATAGAGCCTTGTGGTATACCTCTATTAACAGTAAGTCGCTGTGATATACTATTATTAATCTTTACTACCTGAGATCGGCCACCAAGGTAGGAGGATATAAGATTACAGGCCGTCCCTGAAAAATAAAATAATTTTTGTAGCTTTTGCACCAAGATCGAATGGTCAACCGTATCGAACGGCTTACTGTGGTCCAAAAAAATCAAAAATGCCACCATATTCGCATCAAGTTTGGATCTAAGATCTTCTATTACATCCGCTAAAGCTGTTGTACAACTTCTGCCCCTCATAAAACCTGACTGTTTTCCACACATCAATTCTTTACAAATATTCCCTCATTTGTTTACACATAATATTTTCAAATACTTTATATTAAAACGGTAGAATAGATATCGGACGAAACTCATTGTTGCTTTTGGGAATGGGAATTATTTTAGATATTTTCCACGCTGTAGGAAACGTCGATTTCTTAATAATATTATTAAACATGTGCGTAATAAAAGGTAAAATCTTAAAGATTAACATTTTTAAAAAGATTGGGTTAATACCGTCCATGCCAACCGAATTCGATTTAATTGCGAAGAAACTTTCAAGCACTTCAAACTGATCTACACCGCGGAAACTAAACGAGTTTTCTACTGAGACATAGCAAAAATCCTCATAAATGTTTATTGTTGGGGAAGGAACACTTATGCTGACAAACTTTCTGTTAAGAAAATTAACATCAACATCAGGATTTTTGAACGATTCACCACGTCCCAATCCAATTTCACGTATTTGCTTCCATCTAGCTTTGCTATCAACCGCAGATGAAAATTTTCTCTGGTAATACATTGACTTAGCTAACTGCATCTGTTTTGTGACTTCCTTCCTAGCATATGCATGTATTGCTTTCAAGTCCTCTGATCTACATCGTTTCCAGCGTGGATAGGCTTCGTCACGTTCCCGTATAAGAGATTTTATTTCTGCGCTAAACCACGGCGGTTGATTGTATTTGATACGTTTGGTTTTTAGAGGAACACACAGGTCAAATAAATAACTAATATTGCCCTGAATAAAAGAGAGCTGATCATCAACGCTATCAAGGGTGTAAATCTGATCCCAGGAGATGCTATCTACAAAGTTAAATCACTTTGTAGTAGCGTTATCGACATCTTTTAAATCGCGATATGTGAAACATGTTTCGCCCCTAAAAATAGAAAAATCATATGTTAAAAAAAGTAAGCCGTGAAAACACCGACGCAGATAAGTGGTCGTATAACTGAACCCTAGATATCTGGTTGACAAATATTAAATCGATCAACTGCTAGATGTGTTATAATAATGTGTGGGCGTGTTAGTGTTGACCGGGCAAAGACCCAAAGTTATAATTGGCGTAATCAAATCATTTTCGACTAAAAAATTATTGTTAAAGTCGCCAGCTATAATTATACCCTCGTATTGCACAGAAATTTCTTTCAAAATGTTAATGAAATTATCAAAATTTATGCTGTTATTGGGTCTATATACGCTACCTAGCAATAATTTCTTCCTATCGGGGCCAGAAATTTCAAGAAAAAGATACTCGATTGGGCTATCAATGTCGTTTTTCAACACAATTTTGCAGGGTATACTATCACGGATGTACACTGCAACCCCACCCACTTTAGCTGCAGTCCCAATGCCATTAACAATACTTTTCCTATCAGAACGAAAAAGCATAAAACCTGGTACGTTGAAAACCTTCCCAACCCTCGAAGGGAAATTATAATTTTAGTGTTTGTTTCTTTATCAGTGCTTCATGAGGTATAAAGTAGTTTTATTTAAGAAATATTTAAAATTTTTAACCATTTTGGTCACATTCATGTACTATAAAATATGTCACTTGTCCAACCCTGGATACGAAATTTTGAGTTTTTTTTTTAATTTTTGATACCAATTTCGTTCTTCTTAAATTATAAGACAGTTTTGGTTAGCAAAACAAAAAACAACATCAGTTGCCTGATTCCATCGCTTTTGTATGGTTGTGAAATCTACGCCAATTGTGATTGTGTGGACTTACGCAAACTTAATATCGTATATAATAATATTGCACGTTATATATTTCAAAAAGGTCGGCGAGATCATATTTCCGCATTTTCTAACATGATTTTTCAAATGACTTTTGAGGATCTTTTAACATACAAATGTCTTAATTTTTTGCACAGAATTATTATATCACAACAACCGCCTTATTTATACAACAGAATTATTTTTGCTAGATCTCAACGTGGTAGAAACATAATTCAACAAAAATCCAGGAGCCTTTTATCACAGAGTCAGTTTTTGATATATACAATCATTCTTTGGAACTCCTTACTAAATTATATTCAAACAAGTAAAAGTGCTATATTCGGCTGTGCCGAATCTTAAATATCCTTCACAGAGTTAATTTTTTTAGTTTAAATTTTTCGGCTAGGAAGCTAAATGTTTGGCTTTTCTTATTTCTAATACCTCTGAACGTCTTTCAAAAATATTAAATATGTTTAATTTACAACCAAAAAGCAAAAATCCGCTTCATGTACACCAAAAAGTTATAATTGTCCAACCGTAGAATCGTCATTTAGATTTTTTTGGTTTTTAATACCAATTTATTTCTTCCTGATATATAAAGTAGGTACAATTCATCATAAAAATCAAAAATAGCACATTATATGGTTACTTCAATGAATCAGAAAATGTCGATTTTCCAACCCTGGAACCGAATTTTAGTTTTTAAAATATTTAGTACCAATTTAATTCTTAGCGAAGTATAAAATATGTTTAATTCACTGAAAAAAACCAAAATTTGGAATTTATGTACGTATTTTTATGTAGCAAAACTATTTCGATTTTCCAAATCTGGATGCGAATTTTTATTTTTTACCAATGCTATTCTTAGTGGGGTGTAACATAGTTTTACTTGATTTTATAAAATTTTTAATCTTTTTGGTCACTTTCATGTACCATAAAATATTTCATTTGTCCAAACCTGGCGTCGAAATTTTGATTTTTTAAGATTTTAATACCAATTTTGTTCTTCCTGAATTATAAAACAATTTTAATTAGAAAAAAAAACAGCGTTAATTGCCTTTTTGGATACTTTTGTGCGGAATAAATATTTCAATTTTCCAACCCTGGAAAAAAAATTTAAATTTTTTTTACCAATGCAACTCTTAATGAGTTTTATTTAAGAAAAACTTAAAATTTCCAACCATTTTGCTCACTTTCATGTACTACAATATATTCCATGTACCAAAAAACTTTGAACTTCCCAACTGTGGAAGTGAAATTTTAATTTATTTTCGTTTTTTTTTTACCAATGCAACTCTTCATGAGGTATAAAGTAGTGTTATTTAAGAAAAAATTACAATTTTGAACTATTTTGGTCACCTTCATGAACTTGTCCAACCCTAGATTCGAAATTTTGATTTTCTTTTAAATCTTTGATACCAATTTTGTTCTTTTTAAAATATAAAAATGTTTTAGTTAGCAACAAAAAAAAAACTACTTCAATTGCCTTTTTGGTTACTTTTATGTATAAAAAAATATATATACATTTCCCAACCCTGGAAGCGAAATTTAATTTTTTTTATCAATGCAAATCTTCATGAGGTATAAAGTAGTTTTGTTTAAGAAAATCTCAAATTTTGACACCATTTTGGTTATTACATGTAATACAAAATATTGCATGTACCAAAAAAACTTTCATTTTCCCAACCCTGGGCACAAAATTAAAATTTTTTTGTTTTTTATCAGTGCAACGCTTGTTGAGGTATAAAGTAGTTTTATTTAAGAAAAATTAAAAATTGTTGACCATTTTGGTCACTTTCATGTACCATAAAATATTGCACTTGTCCAACCCTGGATTCGAAATTTTATTTTTGGATTTTTGATTCCAATTTTGTTCTTCCTAAATTATAAGACAGGCTTAGTTAGCAAAAAAAAAAAACAACATCAGTTGCCTGTTTGATTACTTTCACGTATAAAAGAAGCAATTTCCCACCCCTGGAAGCAAAATTTGAATTAGAAAATTTTTTTTTGGCCACTGCAAAACTTCATGACATATAAAGAGGTTTTGTTAAAGAAAACCTTAAAATTGTTTAACAATTTTATATACTACATGTACTACAAAATACGGAATGGATCAAAAAAAATTTTTAATTTCCCATCCCTGGAAAATTTTTTTTATTTTTTTAATTTTTAATAGACCATTGAGGCTTCCCAAAGCACGAAATAGGTTTAATTTACAAACATTAAGAAAATTAATTGTTTTTTGGTATAAATTTTGCTTCGAGAAATAGTTGTAAGCTTCCCAGCTATGGAACCATACTAGGGATCTTTCTGAATTTTAATAGCACTCTATTTAAGTTCATTTCCAATCCAACGGTCCAAGAACGAAGTCTCTAACTCTTCTAAGGGGTTGGGAAAACCGATTTCACTTACAGACAGACGGACATCGCCCAATCGTCATCGCTATTCATAAGGATCCAGAATATATATACTTTATGGGGTCCTATATTGATATCGAAGAAATTACACACGGAATGACAAATTATGGCAATCGGAAGGAATAAACTTTTTTAGATATTGTAGGTGTTCCCATTTTTATACCCTCAAAAAAGAATTTGGAGGGTGTATTCACTTTGTCATTCCGTTTTTAACGCATCAAAATATCCATCTCAGACCCCATAAAGTATATATTCTTTATCGGTAATGAAATCTAAGACGATCTGAGCATCCGTCCGTCAGTGGAAATCACGATTCAGTCCAAACGAAAAGAGCTAGAGTCTTGAAATTTGGTATAAATATATTTTAAAGCTTAAAGCAGGTTAAGTTCGGAGATGGCCTAAATCCGGGAAGGGGGAAAAAAGTTGCCCTAAGAAGAACTAAACCAACCCAGGAAAAACAACATAATTTTTAAAGTTTTTAGGTTATTTTGTTAAGCAAATGATATATTTTTATGTCAAATACGGTCCAACGCCTTAAACTTGGAACCATAAAATAAAAAAAAATATTTTTGAACCTCGCCCACTTTAGTGGGTGTTATTTTATGCAAAAATAGCATAAACATTTTACAAATTGTTTTACTTAAGCCGACATTCCTTAAAAATAACATTTTTAAGCTTTAATGACGAAGCTGAGACGATCCCTGGTACTACCCTGCTCTACCTCCTCCTCTCCCTTCACCCGCTAAATGATCCTATAAAAAAAAATTTTTTTCTTTAAATTTTGTATATAGTCATCCCGAGCATTTATTTTTAGATTTTTATGACTGCCTGTTTCTGCCCTATCCCCTCCTCCCCTTCACCCCCTAAATGACCCTAACAAAAAAACAAATAAAAAAAATTTGGATACACTTATCCCAAGCATTCATTTTTAGAGTTTTATGACTGCCGGTTTCTGCCCTACCACCTCCCCCCTTTGCCCTTATATGACCCTATCAACAAAAGAATTAATTTTGTATATTGTTATCCCAAGCATTTATATTTAGAGTTTTATGATTGCCTGTTTCTGCCCTACCCCCTCCTCCCCCTTTGCCCCGTAAATGACCCCATAAAAAAAAATTAAAAATTTCATTTTAGATATAATTATCCCAAGCATTTATTTTTAGAGTTTTATGACAAAGGTGAAATGAGTCCCCCATAGATCTTGCCAGAGCGACCCCGCCAAAATACAGTTTTAATACCCTCAAAAGAGAATTGGACCCCATAATGTATTCTTGATCAGTGATGAAGTCTAAGACGGTCTAGCAATACCCATACGTTCGCCTGTGAAAAACATGATATTGTCTATTTTTGAACCCCGCCCCCTTTAGTGGGCGTTGACGTTTGATATTATATAAAGGAACTCTGTCCCACCAAGTTAAACATTTTAAATTCACTTACTAAATATTTGGAGGGTATTTAAGATTCGACCCGGTCGAATATAACGTTTTTACTTGTTTTTTATTCATTTGAATTCTTGATTTATATAAGCATCTAGGATATACATTCTTCTGAATAAAGTCTGTAAACCTCCTGATAGGAAGAATAACTCGTTTCCAGATACAACATTTTAGTTATTTTTCTGCAGTAGTGCGAATCCATTTTCGGGAGCACATCTAGCCATTTGCAAAGAAAGTCTCGTTTTTCTTTATTTCGCACACCAGTTACTGTGTTTCGTTTAGCTTGGATGCGCAGATTTGATGCTTTTTCGGGACTGATTTGTGTGCCGTGATTACCGCTTTTGGTAAACCAGTTGCGAACCATCTTCTCATTCAATCCCAACGTAGATAGAAACATCTGGCGACATACTTGTAAACGGTTTTAATTAAGGTTCAAGAAAAATAATATTGTTTTGGAACGTATGACATTTTCTGTACATATTTTTTATAAGTAAAAATAACAATCCCTTTAACGTACAAACGCTTTTGGTCCTAGGACATCTCCCAAAACCGGTAGTCATAAAACTCTAAAAATAACTGCTTGGGATAATTGTATACAAATTAAAAATTTTTTTTTTGATGTGTGAACATCTATACGCTGGGGGGGGTAAAAACATTTTTCACAATACAATCACAAATTTAGAGTAAGATCAAATCGGTGTGAGCTATGTATGAGTGGATTTGTGTAATCACACGGACAACTAGAAGTACAGAGAAACTTAACAGCTGCATAGAAATACACTCAGTACAATCTAGTGTGCAATAGACTTGTGTCCATCTAACTCCTTTGCTCAGTTTTGACAAGAATCCCTGATCAAACCCATTTAAATTACATAGCTTTGATTAAAGGTTGGACACAAGTCTAGTGTGCAATAGTAGTAGTCGTACATTATGTTACCCTAGGCAAATAAAAACAAATTAATAAAATGAATACAAAAACATTTAATTTTAATAACTTTTAAAAATATTTTTTGCACTTTTAATAAGAGGAGGGGGTAGGGCAGAAACAGGCAATCATAAAACTCTAAATATAAATGCTTGGGATAATAGATAATATACAAAAGTAATTCTTTTTTTGATAGTGTCATTTAAGGGGCAAAGGGGGAGGAGGGGGTAGGGCAGAAATCGGCAGTCATAAAACTCTAAAAATAAATGCTTGGGATAATTGTATACAAAATTAATATATATTTTTTTGTAGGGTCATTTAGGGGGTGAAGAGGGAGGAGGGGGTAGGGCAAAGTAGTATCAGGTTTCGTCTCAGCTTCGTCATTAAAACTTAAAAATGTTATTTTTAAGGAATGTAGGCTTAAGTAAAACAATTTGTTAAATTTATGTGCTATTTTTGCAATAATAACACCCACTAAAGTGGGCGGGGTACAAAAATAATTTTTTTAACGTATTTGACATAAAAATATATCATTTGCTTAACAAAATAACCAAAAAACTTTAAAAATTGTGTTGTTTCTTCGGGGTTGGTTTAGTTCTTCTTAGGGGAATTTTTTCCCCCTTGCCCGAATTAGCCCATCTCCGAACTTAACCTGCTCTAAACTTCAAAATATATTTATACCAAATTTCAAGAGTCTGGCTCTTTTCATTTGGACTGAATCGTGATTTCCACAGACGGACGGACGGACATGCTCAGATCGTCTTAGATGTCATCACTGATCAAGAATATGAATACTTTATGGGGTCTCAGATGGATATCTCGCTGCGTTATACACGGAATGACAAAGTGAGTATTCCCTCCATATTATTTTTTGGAGGGTATAAAAACGGGTTTTGCGGGAGTTTTAATCAAGATTATGAAGATATTTCTAAAACAGATTTTGGTTGTGCTGGACAATGCACATATGATAAAGTCATTATAAATAAAAAAGTTAATAGGTACAATTTTAAAGGAAAGTTTATATTCCTGTGTTAAGTAATCAGCCTCTAAAACTTCTGCAAGATATCAAATTCTTCTTTATTTGTACAATTTGCATGGGCATTTATTTATTTTATATTTTGTTACTTGACCCCTTATTTTGCTTGCCATAATTAAACAAATGCCCCCAATTTGCATGTTTTTACTGAGAATATATTTTGAATTTTAAATTATTCTACTTCCGTCCATTTATTCTTTTAAAAATTAAAACTATTTTTAATACTATGGCTTTTCATTTATTTTTGCTTTTAGCTAATTTCCTCGTTTAACTCAATGTTCAATTAAATTTGTTACTTGATTGACAATGTCTAATTGGCATTTCGAACTACAAAAAACAAAACAAAAATGTAATTTTCGTTAGATGTTGAAAAAAAAACTAATTGAAAATAAAACAATTTTTCGCTAGTGTGAACTTCTTTTTGTTTAAATGAATTTTCTTTTTTAAATTTTGATTAAAAGGCTGACTAGCCCGTTAAGTGGAAATTGCTGTAATTAAATTAATATAAAAATGAGGTGAATTTTTGTACTACTATTCATTGCTATAGTAAATTCAATTCATATTGAAAGGCTAATTGTTAAGGCCGAATTCATAAAATATATTTCAAGTTTCAGCCGCAATGCAGCTCTGAGTCAGTCAACATCAAGCCTCGTTGGCAATTATTTTTTAATTTGAAGAGCTTTGCGTCTCCCTCGCTCTAGTTAATTTCAACACCTGAGTAGTTTTCCGTGGATAGAAAAATCCAAAAGTTGTAATTGAAAATTTACATATTTGCGGTGTATGGTGAAATATACTGATTCAAATCCGACTGTCCCTTATGAATGTCTGGCATAAAAAGCCATTTTGTTAATGGCTGGTTGTTATTTCATGATGGCGCCTTGTCAGAGTTAAGTGGGGCTAAGTCAAGATACATACGAGTATGTACATATTTTCAACTTTTAAAAATCTTTTTGCATTCACATCTTTTTTCATGGGTTCCTCCGAGATATGACAAATATTGCAATCGACGTGCATTTTTGTTACCTCTCGATTGCAGGTAGTGACATGCGACGCAAAAAACTCAAGCACACATGGCACATATACACTCTCGCATATACAAAAATATTTGTAAACAATGCACGTTTCATGTACCCCAAAAAGTTCTAATTGTCCAACCGTAGAATAGTCCTTTAGATTTTTTTGGTTTTTAATACCAATTTATTTCTTCCTGATATATAAAGTAGGTATAATTCATCATAAAAATTAAAAATAGCATATTATATGGCTACTTTTATGAATAAAAAAATTTCGATGTTGCAACCCTGATATTTGATTTTTACATTTTTTGGTTTTTAATACCAAGTTAACACTTCCCGAAGAATAAAAGAGATTTCATTCACAAAAAATCAAAATTAGGAACTTATATATCTAATTTTATGTACTAAAAAATTTCGATTTTCCAACCCTGGAACCAAATTTTTAAAATTTTTAATACCATTTAATTCTTGAAACAGGTTTAATTCAATGAAGAAACCAAAATGGGGAACTTATATGGTTACTTTTATTTACCGAAAAAAACTGATTTTCCAACCATGGAACCGAATTTTGGATTTTAAAATTTAATTCCTCCTGAAGTATAAAATAGGTTTAATTTACCAAAACAAAAAAAAAACAAATTTGGAATTTACGTGGGTACTGGAAGCGACTTTTTATTTTTTTTTACCAATGCAATTTTTAGTGTGGTGTAACATAGTTTTACTTGATAAAAAACTAAATTCTTTAAACTTTTTTGGTCACTTTCATGTAGATGCCACAAAATATTTCATTTGTCCAACCCTGGAGTCGAAATTTTGATTTTTTAAGATTTTAGTGCCAATTTTGTTCTTCCTGAACTATAAAATAGTTAGCAAAAACAACAACGTTATTTGCCTTTTGGGTTACTTTTATGCATAAAAAATATTTCAATTTCCCAACCCTGGAAACGAAATTTAAATTTTTTCTGTTTTTTACCAATGCAACTCTTAATGAGGCATGAAAAAGTTTTATTTAAGAAAAACTTAATATATGTAACCATTTTGGTCACTTTCATGTACTACAAAATATTGCAGTTATCCAACTCTGGAATCTAAATTTTGATTTTTTTTTTAATTTTTGATACCAATTATGTTTTTCCTGAACTAAAAAGTAGTTTTAATTAGTAAAAAACCGACGTTAGTTGACTTTTTGGTTACTTTTATGTATAAAAAAATTTCAATTTCCCATCCCTAGAAGCGAAATTAAAATTTTTAATCCTAGTCTTCGTTAGGTATAAAATCGTTTTATTTAAGAAAAACTTAATATTTGCAACCATTTTCGTCACTTTCATGAACCATCAAATATTGCACTTGTCCAACCCTGGATTCGAAATTTTGATTGTTTTTGAAATTTTTTATTCCAATTTTGTTCTTCCCAAAATATCAAATAGTTTTATTTCGAAAAAAAACAACATCAATTGTCTTTTTGGTTACTTTCAATTTCAATTTCCCATCCCTGGAAGCGAAGTTTAAAATTAAAATTTTTTTTTATCAATGCAAATCTTCATGTGGTATAATGTAGTTTTATTTAGGAAAAACTCAAGTTTTGTAACCATTTTGGTTATTACATGTACTACAAAATATTGCATATACCAAAAAAAACTTTCATTTTCACAACCCTGGAAGCGAAATTTAAATATTTTGTTTTTTTTTTTATCAGTGCAACGCTTCATGAGATATAAAGTTATTTTTATTAACAAAAATTTAAAATTTTTAACCATTTTGGTCACTTTCATGTACTATAAAATATTGCATTTGTCCATCCCTGGATTCGAAATTTTATCTTTTATTTTTGAATTTTTGATACTAATTTTGTTCTTCCTAAATTATAAGACAGGCTTAGTTAGCAAAAAAAAACAACATCAGTTGGCTGTTTGATTACTTTCACGTATAAACATAAATGCAATTTCCCACCCCTGGAAGCAAAATTTGAACTAAATAAAATTTTTTTTTGGCCAAAGCAAATCTTTATGACGTATAAAGAGGTTTTGTTAAAGAAAAACTTAAAATTTTTAATTTTCCATCATTGGAAAAAAATTTTAATTTATTTTAGTTTTTAATAGACCATTGAGACTTCCCAAAGCACGAAATAGGTTTAATTTACAAACATTAAAAAAATAATTGATTTTTGGTATAAATTTTGCGTCGAGAAATAGGTGTAAACTTCCTAGCTCTGGAACCATACTTCCGATCTTTCTGAATTTCAATAGCACTCTAGCTCCAAGAACGAAGTCTCTAGCTCTTCTGGGGGCTTGGGAAAACCCACTCACGTACAGACAGACGGACATCGCTCAATCGTCATCGCTATTCATAAGGATCCAGAATATATGTATATACTTTATGGGGTCCGATATTGATATCGAAGAAATTACACACGGAATGACAAACCTATATACTCGTATACCCTTTCACTTATTTTTGATTACGAGAACTGTATAAAATATATAGATGGCACCACAAGTTATATCTCTGTGTTGCTAATTGATTATTTTCATTGTGTAATATTTTCTGAATTTTCATTCCATTTTCCATTGAAGAATAAATATTTTTTTTTCCAAAAAATTTTGTTTATTCATCAATTTCTAATATGTCCCCTTCGAAGTACTCTCAATCTTCATTCAGTTTTGATATGAACTTTTTGCCATGTCCTTGAGTTCTCTCACCACAATCAATTTTTATCTCCGCAGACTTCGTTTTTATACCCTCCAAAAAAGAATTTGGAGGGTATATTCACTTTGTCATTCCATTTGTAACGCATCGTAATATCCATCTCAGACCCCATAAAGTATATATATTCTTGATCGGTGATGAAATCTAAGACGATCTGAGCATGTCCGTCCGTCCATCTGTGGAAATCACGATTCAGTCCAACCGAAAAGAGCTAGACTCTTGAAATTTCTTGAATTTTCTGAGATTTAAATTAAAATTTCGAACAATTAGCCTATAGAATCTTAATTCAAATTTAATATAGCAATATAAAAATGTTCGTTAAAATTATTACTACATACAAATTTAAGCTATGGCTTGAGCTACCCAATAATAAAAAATTGGAAAAACGTTCACATGTACTTAAGTATAAAATTCAAACCAAAAAAGTTTGACTTAGGTATGATGGAACAAAAAATTCAGAAAAATGGGACATGAAGAAAAATAATCAAACGGTAACACGGGTATTATAACAATAACATGTTAACATCAGGTTGATACAGTTCCCGTATTCTTTTTCACAATAAAATTTGTGTAAATAGGAACTGTTATCACATTCAACTAAGCCACCTAATAAGTGGTGACAAACACAATACACATGAGCACTGATGATGAAAGGGTTGCGTCTTTCGAAAACAGCTGTTCTGCTCTGCTGTGTAAGTTGAATAAAACTGATGTTGACTTGCCTTTGTGCCTTGGAATATTTATCATGTCTTTCTGAGATTTAAATTAAAATTTCGAACAATTAGCCTATAGAATCTTAATTCAAATTTAATATAGCAATATAAAAATGTTCGTTAAAATTATTACTACATTGGTATAAATATATTTTGAAGCTTAAAGCAGGTTAAGTTCGGAGATGGGCTAAATCGGCCACGAGGGGAAAAAGTTCCCCTATGAAGAACTAAACCAACCCAGAATAAACAACATAATTTTTAAAGTTTTTTGGTTCTTTAAGCAAATGATATATTTTTATGTCAAATACGGTCCAACGCCTTAAACTTGGAGCCATAAAATAAATTAAAATTATTTTTGGACCCCGCCCACTTTAGTGGGAATTATTATATGCAAAAATAGCATAAAAATTTAACAAATTGTTTGACTTAAGCCTACGTTCCTTACAAATAACATTTTTAAGTTTAATGACGAAGCTGAGATGAAACCTGGTACTAGTCTGCCCTACCTTCTCCTCCCCCTTCACCCCCTAAATGACCCTCTAAAAAAAGAATTAACTTTGTATACAATTATCTCAAGCATATATTTTTAGAGTTTTATGACTGCCTATTTCCGCCCTCCTCCCTCCCCCCTTTGCCCCTAAATGACCCCATAAAAACAAAGAAAAATTTTTATTTTGTATATAATTATCCCAAGCATTTACTTTTAGAGTTTTATGACAAAGGTGAAATGTTTCCCCCACAACCCTTGCCAGAGCGACCACGCCAAAATACAGTTTTTATACCCTAGAAAGAGAATTGGACCCCATAAAGTAAATATATTCTTGATTAGTGATGAAGTCTAAGATGGTCTAGCAATGCCCATACGTTCGTCTGTGGAAAACATGATATTGTCTATTTTTGAACCCCGCCCCCTTTAGTGGGCGTTGACGTACGATATTATATAAAGGAACTCTGTCCCACCAAGTTAATCATTTTAAATTCACTTACTAAATATTTGGAGGGTATTTAAGATTCGACCCGGTCGAATATAACGTTTTTAGTTGTTTTTAATTAAAATATTATTTTAACCTTAAGTAATTCGAAGTGCTGCTGAAAACCAACCTCTACATTCTGTATGTAGAGCTACAAGAGTTGTACTTAACACAAATTCTTTTATTACCTGGAATATGGTGTTACCTATTTCTCACCCTCCTTTTAGCAAGTGGTTCAGTTGCATCTCCATCAGATGCCCCAAATGAAATTATACAAAAAGCAAATTTCTACAAAATGAAAATGTCTGTCCACATCCTCTCAGTTGTAGGTGCAGGTTAGTTCAAGGAAATAAAAAGGAAACTGCAAAAATAATCAAACAAAACTTTATAATAGGATGTGCACTGGCAGTTTGAAGCAGGTGTTGGTTGCCATTCTTCCTCGCTCTCTTCATACAAAAGTGTCTGCCTGAAATAATCGCAAAACGTAAAACGTTGTGTTGATTCTTGTCTTCTTTATTTTATTTTGTGCTAAAAACATTTTTCGTACGTCAAAATATGCTGAATGAAGGTGTTTGATTTGACAGGTATCATTTATAATTGAGTGAGATTAAAGGACCACCCGCTTCTGAAGTGGTGAAAAGGAGAGATTTCACTAAATCTTTATTTTTAGTGTGTGGGTTTATGCATGAAAAGCTTTCCGGGCTGCTTATGTATTAATTTTCTGTTACTCGTATTTTAGAAATTTATTGGTTTGAATATATTTTATGGTTCTTTGGCTTTGATTTAGAATTTGCTTAGGGTGCTTGAAATATCATTAGCAGAATATCTTTTAATTTGTCATTAAAACTAGATTTTAAGCAAGCGGAATTTTTATAAAATTTACCATAATTGCTGTTCTTAAAAGTTGTTAAACCAGAGTTCAGCTAGTTAATCCATAAACAGAAATTAATGAAAAGCTAATTAATTACGATAATAAAGAAGAACATAAAAAGGGGCTAGCATTTTATTATACCCATTTTATTACCCCTTTATTTTGGATGATTAAAGTTGTTAACAATATCAAATATATAAATGGGTTATTTAGCTATTTTATATACGCTCCAAAACAGAATTCGATGGTACATGCTCTTTATCATTCCGTGTACTATGCAGAACAATATCCCTGCAACACCCCATAAATTATATATATATATATTCTTGATCAGTGATGAAATCTAAGACGATCTAGCCATGTCCGTCGGTATGTCCATCTGTGGAAATCGCGATTCAGCCCAAACGAAAATAGCCACACCCTTAAATTTGGTATGAATATATCTTGAAGGATAGCACAGTCAAGTTGGAAAATGGGCTGAATCCTGCTAGGGGTGGGAAGTTCTCCTAACAAAAACTAAACCAACTTCTAAAAAACAAACATAATTTTTAAAGTTTTTTTTGTAATTTTGTTAAGCAAATGATATATTTTAATGCCAAAGAAGGTCTAAAGCGTTGCACTTGGAGACAGAAAATCAGAAAAATCCATTTTAGGACCTCTACTCCTGTAATGGACGTTGAAGTAACATATTACATGGAAAGTGTAAATATTTAATAAATTGTATTCCTTAAGCCAACATTTCTTAACATGTTCTCTGATCGTTCTCTGACCTACTCCCTTATTCATCCAACAATTTACTCTTTAAGTTTTCACCATAAAGGTGATATGTCCACGGCCCTTCCACGTCGGAGAAATGTCTTATCTCCGTATATTTTTGTAATAAAAATATGAAGCGATTATGGGGCAGACATATATACAAATTTCATGACATAAGAGTACAGTGTATTCACGTTATAAATGCTTAACTATATGTACTTGAATCGAACTCGTTAATTTGATAGTTTTAGAGAAAAACCTACCATTCAATAATTGTTGATTATAATCAATTCAAAGTTTTTAAATTCCCGCTAAGAAAATATAAAATTTAAAAAACAAGTAAAGGTGCTACATTCGGCAGTGCCGAATCTTAAATACCCTACACAGATGTAATTCTTTTCGTTTAAATTTTTCGGCTAGGAAGCTATTTCTAATACCTCTGAACGTCTTTCAAAAATATTAAATATGTTTAATTTACAAACAAAAAGAAAAATCCGTTTCATGTACCGCAAAAAGTTCTAATTTTCCAACCGTAGAATCGTCTTTTAGATTATTTTGGTTTTTAAACCCAATTTTTTTTTCCTGATATATAAAGTAGGTATAATTCATCATAAAAATCAAAAATAGCAAGTTATATGGTTACTTAATGAATCAGAAAATGTAGATTTTCCAACCCTGGAACCGAATTTTTAGTTTTCAAAACGTTTAATACCAATTTAATTCTTAGCGAAACTTAAAATATGTTTAATTCACTGAAAATAAACCAAATTTGGGAATTTATGTGGGTACCAAATGTATGTACCAAAAAATTTCGATTTTCCAACCCTGGAACCGAATTTTTAATTTTTTGATACTAGTTTAATTTATTCTGAAATTAAATTTTATATGTATAAAATGGAGGAAAGTACCTTATATTGCAGTAAATTTTTTTTTCATAAAAAACATGCGGCTTGCTCTGTCAAACTTTAACAGTCAATTAAATTAAAATTTTGTGTGCGCTTAGAAGGCCAAAAAATTATACTACATACAAGGGCTCACAGCGATAAGGCCGGTACTCTGTTTGAATTTTCGAATAATGTTTAGCATAATTGTTTTCAGAAAAATTTCACGTGTTTTTCATAGTAAAAAAAGAGTAGATACTAGTTTAACAAAATTTTCCACGCATATTTCGACTAAATATTTTTTATATGGGCTTTGACAGCATTTCGGTCGAAATTTTTAATAGAATATAGGCTATAGAAACAAAAATCAATTTCACACATTTTGTAAAAGTAAAAACTAAGTTTGCCTTCTTATATTATTATCAATTTGATTTTGTGATCAACGGCAACACCTTTAAATGTTCTTTCTTGTTCACATAGTTGCCAGACAAAATAGATGCCAAATCGCCATATTTAAAAAAAACATCAAAATATTCATAGTACTTTTTCAAATCGTTACGGTAGTTTTATGAAAAATACCTCAAAATTTCTACAGAATTAAAAAATGCTTTAAATTTTTCATATAAAACGGTGTTATTTTGACAAAAATATTTAAAAACAATGAGTAAGTTCAATTTGAAGTATACGTAAAATAGGAAATATTTTTATTCCTATAAATTTTTTTGTATAAAAAATTTTATGGGTAGAAGAGGGTACCAAGGCTCTATATCTCAGAAGTTACTTTGCCGATTATTATTATTTAGATTTTTTAATTAGCTTCTTTAATGTAGCCATCACCTATTACTAATATTTGACGAATTATATTGCTATAAGTACGAGTTTGAACGTCTAGTAGCGTCTTTATATAGAATTTTTTCAAAATTACAAACATTTTAATAGATAAATTTACTTGAAAGCTAATTTTTTGATTTGTAAGTCTTTTTTATAAAATATGTTTTTTCTCTTAAGTAAAAGTAAAAAGCAAAAATTTTTGATTACACATACATATTTAGATTTTTTACACTGTTATAATTTCCTGGACTTGGTCTTTTAAATATTTCGTTCAAATTTAATATTTAAACGACGTTACATAATTTTAAACAGAAATAACGGAACACAATACATTTATGGCAATATATAAGTCAAAATATTGCAACATTATGTACATTAATAAATTCGGAAAAAATGGGCCTTATAAATATTGCGTGGAGTGTATAATTTATTCACTATAACGAATTTCGCCTGTATTAATTAAATGTAAGAAATACATATTAATGAAAACTTTTTTTAAATATTTCATGCCATTCTATTTGTTGGCATAAAAAGTCGTCAAAATGACGTCAAGTCTGGCAACATTATTTGTACGCTGTTGTTTAAAAAAAACAATCACTAACACATGAAAAATTCGCAAATACATTATAGTTAAATATTTTCTCCCATTGAGGACCCCTGATTCAAGGTTAAACTCTTGTGTCTCTTTAGTATGTTGTGCGCTCTTCTTTAACTACTGGTTTGTTTTCCTAAATAAAAATTTTTCTTGACTTGAAATTATTAAAATAATTAGCTTATTTTTTGCGTACAGACCAACATACATATGTATATAGACACGTTGTAGTCAAAGTGTTTACATGCCTCAACTTTATTCCAGGTTCCCTTCAGGGATGTGTACACTGTAGTACACGGGTCTATTGAAAGGGTTATGATTGTTATTAAAGCTCTGCCGAAATACCAAGTTAATTTTACCTTTCTTTACAGAATTTCGCTCGAAAGTAAAAATTATAGCTTATAAAATACTCTTAGAGCCAAGACTTTATCAGACGTATAAAAAGCTTTCCATTATTGCAAATTGTATTTAATTTACCAGGTAGGATAAACTTAACTGTAATTTATCGCTCACTTTATGTTAAAGTAAATTTTTGCAAACGATAAAGTTGTTATACGTCCGATAAAATCCTACTTTTAACTAACTTTAAGTTGTAATAATGGCCCGTAGCATTAAATAACTATTTTATTGTTCAAGTGTAACCTTCACCCTTTTGCCTAAATCATAAATCAAGTTTCTCTGAAGAGTATAAATAATTCGACGATATTATTCTTTTATGATTTTTTCTTCTTTTGATTTGTTTAGTTGTTTTCTTACCCTATTTCACTAGAAGGCAATAATCATTTCCTTTGAAGCAAAATTTAAAATTCCAAACTTGATGAAAAAGAAAAAAATAATAAATAAATGAAATCCTACAGCAACTTTACAGTTTCTTATTTCACATAAAAGGTTTCATGACTGCTGATGTTTGTGTTAAATTGTATGCAATCTATTTTGGATCTTTTTTCACTTTTTAAATTTAATGTTAAATATCATACTGCTGTTTCGGTTGGTTTGAGGTTTTCCTTATTTTCTTACTTAATTTGCTTTATGATAAAAAGTGCACAAAAACAAAACCGCATACATTTTCAACATCAATGTCTCTTGCATTGCAAGGAAAGGATGTAGGTATGTGTATGTTTATGTGTATGTCTATATACGTATGTATATGGGCATTTGTAGCCAAACGGAACTGCTTTCGACTCGATTTTTTTGTTTAAGATGCATTTGCTGAAGCAACAGCAAACAAGAACAACAACCACAAAAAATCAACTGAACTCAAACGAAAATGTTAATATCAGCAGATTTTTCTCAGATAACGCTACATTTACAATTTAACATCCAGCAGATTTAAGCAGTTTTATGAGTCTGGAGCTCAAAATTATATATGAGTGCTCAAAATTATATATGAGTTTCCATTTGTGGAGTACAATACCCAATAAATCCATCCATTAGAACTGACGTTTATACGGACACTGAGAAAGCACTGTCTTCAGCCAAAGTAACATTTCATGGAAGGATTTTCTATCATTTATTGCAAGAATGTAATAAATAGAATGAATTGTTTTAGTTAACACGAGTGTAATAAAAATATTATTTACATTTTATGCTGGGAATATGTTGTAGTTTTTAATATCGTTAAATCAGCTGGGTTGGGTGGGATCCGCGGAAACGTAATTCATTGAATCCCACTCTCATTATATTACATTATCTTTCCGCATGCGCATCTTTCTGTGTTTGAAACATAAATGTAGACATTTCATTGTAGGTCAGAAGTCTAAAATTTTACCACTTGAGTAAAATATGTCTTTATTGTATACATATGTTCCCACCCGGTTAACTATCTTGGCGTGATGTGGTGGCTTAAGTGTCGGCTGTGTCCGACACCGGGGGTACAGGGTGTTCAAATGCTTGGACGATTTTTCAAAAGAATTCCTCAGCAACAGTATCGCTAAGATCGGCTAGACTTGGGATGGGATAAGCCTAAAACTCATCCCTGCAGAGGAAATACCGATGAGACCGCATGCAAGGATCTGCTTACCAAAATTAGGCAACGACGGCGGCAAAATGCTGGAGTGTTTGAAGCTCTAAAACTCCAGCATTCCAATGGATGACTGGTCGGTTATCCGCACAGAGGATCATGGCAGCAGTGGTACCTGCCTAATCCTCTCCATTTCGGAGTCTGGAGCAAAGGCGCTCGAGAAGGCAGGCTCCAAACTCTTCCAAGGTAAAGGTGTCTCGCCCAAGCAAGTTGGAGGTCGACGTTGTCGAGGCTGCTAACAACCTCCTGGGAGGAATGCAGCTCTCGGAGAATTAACACTCCCACACCATGGCTCTAAAGCTCGCCCATATAAATCTGAAGCACTCGAAATGTGCAACAGATAACTTAGTGGTTATCTCGGCCGAGGAGAACATCGACATTGACAATCAACACGCTGTCAATACGGATTTCTTATCCCCAGAGAGAATCTCATGGGCAATCGACAGCTTCCCTCCGTTTCAATCGCTGGGTCCTGACGGCATCATTCCAAATATGCTACAGAGCGCGGAGGGCTCTGTCATTCCCTGGCTTTTTAGGTTCTACAAACTCTGCCTTATACTTGACTACGTTCCGACCAGCTGGAGGAAAGTGAGGGTAGTCTTCATTCCGAAGATTGGAAGAAGAAGTCACGAGGATGCGAAGGACTTCAGACCAATCAGCCTCTCATCTTTCTTGGTTAAGACGCTAGAAAGATTAATAGACACCCATATAAGGCTTCGACTAGAAGGATCGTCAATTCTCGCAGCTAGTCAGCATGCCTACCTTAGGGGACGCTCTACTGAAACAGCACTACATGAGGTGGTAGGATTCGTGGAGAGATCCCTTGAGAACAAACAATATACCCTGGCTGCCTTCCTAGACATAGAAGGTGCCTTTAACAATGTATCAGTGGCAGCCATAGAACAGTCTCTCCGGGATGTAGATGTTGAGGGATACATCAGCAACTGGATTATTACTATATTGAAGGCAAGGAATGTCACTGCGAAACTGGGCACCAGCGAGATGTCACGATGGGCGTGTAGAGGAACCCCACAGGGCAGGATGATCTCACCTCTGCTCTGGCTTCTCGTTATTAATACGATTCTTCACAGACTAGATGCTGCTGCAGTTAAAGTCGTGGCTTACGCAGACGATGTAGTAATAATGGTATCAGGGATGTTTACGGACGTTATTAGCGATATAATGTCCAATGCCTTGGGTATACTCAGTGAATGGGCTACAGGATGTGGTCTAGGAGTAAACCCTAGCAAAACAGAACTGGTATTATTTACTACAAAGGCCAAAGTTCACGGCTTTAGACTACCTCGGCTGAATAATCTGGAACTGTCCCTTTCGGACAATGCAAAATATCTAGGAGTTATCCTGGACGCAAAACTATCGTGGAAACCGAATGTGCTACATAGGGTTAAGAAGGCAACAGTTGCCTATTACTCCTGCAGGAGGATGTTTGGTTCCAGATGGGGTTTAACACCCTCCGTCCTTAAATTGATGTACATAGCGATTGTACGCCCTATATAGACTTATGGATCTTTGGTATGGCGGCCTGCGACGACTAAGAAATATGTGGTAGCTCAACTATACAGGATACAAAGATCTGCCTTCATCGGAATTACGGGTTGTCTACGTACTAGCCCCTCAGAGGCTCTGAATGCTATACTGAACCTAATTCCGATTGACCTTTATGTACTGGGTGCATCCTCGGGCAGTGCGGTGAGACTGGCGGCATCTGGGAAGTGGAGGTCAAGGGACTATGGCTACGCAAAAATCCTAGGTCAGTTACCACCGACATTGAGGAAGCCCACTGACTATATGGTACCCCACTTGGACTTCAATATTACTTACAAGGTCCTCATTCCTTCCAGGCGGGAGTGGAGGGGGGGAAATATACAGAAGAACTTCGGCTGCAGGATGTATACTGCATGCAGCACTCCTGTCTCTGAGGTCGTTCACTACTTCTTCTACCTTGGTAACTCAATGCAGGGAGCTTCTATCCAGATTGGGATATCAGACTGACACAACCCTCATCTGGGTTACCGCACACTGTAACTTCCCTGGAAACGAGCAGGCGGACGAGCTAGCTAGGGCTGGATTTGCTTGGACGTCTCCACCGCTATATCGGTAGCCACGCCGTATGGCGCTATAAGATGCGGCATTCAGAGTACATCTTAGATTATATAAAAAGTAAACGATCATGTGAAATTGCTTCATAAATTGATCGATTGCCGAGAGATTTGCGAAGTGACCAATAGTCTTTTATACAGGGAAGACGGTTGTAGGACATAATAAAATGCACCCTATGTTGAGTTCTATTTCACCACTATTAGGTGCAGTTATTTTTACTTTTTTCTGTTTAGGTTGTGCATTTTGATATATTTGAATACGCTCCTTTTTGAAATGAGCTACATATATACATGTAAGCCGATTTTGGCAAAAGTTTATGAAATATTTCAATAATACTTGATGTGCGTGGAATGTGTTCGGATATTTTGCAGCTACGAGTCGTAGGTATAGATATCTTTGGAATAAAACCTTGTCCAGGAATATGCCACTCGAAATTAGTATTATCTACTCGATTGTTGGCAACTACATCTTCGATAACATCATCTTCTGCACTTCGTCGCCAGCACAGTCATCACTAGGATTGTAGTTATCACTACTTGAAGCAGAAAAATCTTCCGAACTATCAGTTTCATTATCATCCTCCAGGAATTTTTGAATATCTTCAGGATTTAATTACCCAGAGGACTGCTGGTATACATATGTACCAGCTGTCGGACTGATGGTACACATATGCATGTACCACCACAACAATTGTTCAAATAATTGGGAATAATATGTAAAAAGTTGTTACCTGTTCTAAATTATAATTGAAACTCACTTCCTCTTGGCAAAATTTATTATTTTAATTTGTTTTTTACGTCTAATTATTGTAAAATCGTGAAAAAAACGAAGTATAATTGATATATGCGTCTGACTTTGTCAATAAAATCCATGAACTGAGGTCGTGTTTGCAATGCTATTTGAAAAAGTATCGTTTTAAAACAATAACAATCGGTTAGAAAACGGAATGGTATACTTTGAAACCAAATAATGTAAATACTATAACTTTTAGGGATGTTTGAAGTTAAGTGGTACATATGCGTACCACTCGTACCGAAAGGGTTAATGCGTTAAACTTGAAGCCGCCTCTTAAGTGGCCGTTATTTTATGCAAAAATATGTGTAAACATTTATCAAATTGTATTTTTTAAGCCCTCATTCCTTAAAAATAACGTTTTTAAGCTTTTATGACGAAGCTGAGACGTTACCTAATCCTTCTCTTGTTGATCTCTTAAGGCTCATTTAGCCGAACGTTGAAATCGTAAATGTGAGCTAAATGTAAATGTTAGGTAAATGTAAATGTTGCTACACTTATATAATGTTTAAAATCGTGTCATATGTTTTTGACAAAAACAAACAACATATAATTATTTATAAAAATAAAATCATAAAAAATTCCCAAAATATTGTGTTTCTTGTTTCGATTGAGTGTATTTAATAAAGGAAATAATATAATATAATGGATGTGCAAGATGCGCATCACTTTCAAAAATAAATACAATAAAACTCTATACAACATTGATGGCACTTTAATATGTTTATGTTATTGGCGTTCGTGTTGAAAAAGTACGCATATTACTTAAATGGCACAAAGAGGCATCAGTAACACCAATATACACAACTAATAATATAATGAGTCATTCCTTGGCATAATTTTAATAAAATGGGCACATTTTTTTCCATATTATATATTATATGTTTTGCAATATTGCAAAATGTTTATATATACATACAAACGAGTGTTTAATACATCTGAAACGAACAACCACATACAGACATGCGATATTTCATTGAGAATAAAACATTTATTTAGAAAGATAAACATATAAAATGCGTATATCATGTCCTTATACATATTTATCAACTAAACATCAAAAAAGAAATAAGTACCAAAAGAGGTTTTTTGTGCCCCATTCTCATTCAACATACATCCCATCACTATCTACAACTGTCACGTAACCTTAGAATAAAATTCTATTTTCTGCAGGTTCCAACGTTACGGCAACATTTTATTAAAGTCAAGTAAGCGTTTTCACAACTAGCCTTATTACAGTTTCGATCAGCTGACACATTTACCTAACATTTATGATTTCAACGTTCGGCTAAATGCGCCTTTACCCTGCGATCTTGCGTAATAAAAAATGTGCTCTACTGAAGATTTGTTAATGTTACTTGAACTCAATTTTAACATGCTCATCGATATCGCCGATATTTTGGTTTGAGTATCTGAAAAAAGTGTATCCTAATTTATTTACAAACGGTTTGTGTGTTTTGTTTGAAAAGTGTGTGGCATCGTTTAAATAATCAGCCCCAATTCCTTGATTCGATTATTAAATTCCAAAAATCCAACTTGAGGTATTTTTTGTATTTCACAGATCCAAGTTGAAATAGTTTTTGGCCATAGATCAGGCCATATCTTATCGACAGCCTACGTTTATTTGTTTCTTCAAAAAGATCTGATCGCATCCTCCTCTACGTAACTCGAAACATTTCACTCGCTTCCATATCATCTAATTTTGATAAAAAGAAGTTTCTATACTGTTCACTCCTCAGACACGTTTCTTTAAAGATTTTTGTTGCATATAATATACCCGCATTCTAACCTAAGCGCTCTTCTTCGACAATCCATTTGTTACCTTTTCTTTTAAGGCGTACATGCGCTCTCCTCTTTGGCAATCTACTGAAGATTAAAATTTATTGTGGAAACCATAAATAACTATTAAAAATGAAATTCCTTTATAGGGAAAGCAGACAAAAAAATTACTGAAATGATAACAACTTAAAGAGATATCCATCAACATCATCAGCAGCAAAGGTAACGAACATCACCTTTACAAAAGGAGAAAAAAAGAACAATTGAAGATAATAATGATGACGAAGAGAACCGAAGAATGGGATAAAACAATAGATTTATTCATACAGAAAATTTTAAATAAAAAATTACATTGAATTGCCAGGAAAGAAAGGAACGAAAACGATTAAAAAAACGTCTTCTATTTAAAGCGCAGAGCAAACAAATAAAACAATTCATTGAATTTATCAATGATGACAAAAGCGGGCAACACATTTTCTCGGTAGTTTTTTTTGTTGAAGAAACCATCATTTATTACCGCCAACTTCATTATTATCATCGTCATTCTCGTTATAATTTTCTCCACTTGAACAGTCATAATAAAGTAAAATTTAAAATGCAGACAAGAGTATTTTCTTTTTAATAACATGATAAAATGCTTTGAAGGATGGTTGGCAAGACCTTCGCTGTTGTGTTCTAAAGCTGGTAAATTGTATGCATGCCTTAAAGCTTTTTAACAATTTTTCCCATTTGCATGATGTAGCCTCCATAGCAATCAACATCATCATCATCATCAGCATAATAATCGTAATCTCCTCCAAAGAGTTTTTGGAGTGTTGATGTTATTATTTTTGGTGAAGCGTTTTTTTTTCCAACATGTTTTATACTTTTTTCCATTCTTTATTATTTTGTATTCATGCATTTATTCAATTCATTCAGTCTTATCGTGAATTATAAGCGGAGAAAATGATGAGAGAGGTTGAGAAGAATAAAAACACAAAAAAACGAAATTTAATATACCGGCAATAATCATTAATATCAATCGACAAGAAATACGTTTTTTGTTTATTGTTCATGAAACGAAAGGGATGAGATGGAATACTATTATGAAGTTTGCGACAGAGTTTATAAACGATCATATCGTACAATAAATGGAAAATTTTCTTAAATTCTAGGACTATTTCGTAGCCCTGGACTATCATTTTTCGTCGTTTCCACTACTCATGATTACGTTTTGTATATCTCACAAAAATATGAATGATACTTGAGGGTTAAATAGTAAAACACAAGTAAAAGTGCTATATTCGACTGTGCCGAATCTTAAATACCCTTCACAGATGTAATTCTTCCCTCTTTCTTTCTTGGTAAAACAGAAAGTAGGTTTAATTAAAAAATCAAAATGGTGTTATCGATTACTTTTATATTTAAGAAAACGTTTAAATTTTTCGGCTAGGAAACTAAATCTTTGGCTTTTCTTATTTCGAATACCTCTGAAAGTCTTTCAAAAATATTAATATGTTTAATTTAAAAACAAAAAGTAAAAATCCGTTTCATGTACCCCAAAAAGTTCTAATTGTCCAACCGTAGAATAGTCCTATAGATTTTTTAGGTTTTTAATATCAATTTATTTCTTCCTGATATACAAAGTAGGTATAATTCATCATAAAAATTAAAAATAGCATATAATATGGCTACTTTTATGAATAAAAAAATTTCGATATTCCAACCCAGATATTGGATTTTTAAATTTTTTGGTTTTTAATACCGATTTAACTCTTGCCGAAGAATAAAAGAGATTTCATTAAAAAAAAACCAAAATTAGGAACTTATATATCTACTTTTATGTACTAAAAAATTTCGATTTTCCAACCCTGGAACCAAATTTTTAATTTTTAAAATTTTTAATACCATTTAATTCTTAAAACAGCTTTAATTCAATGAAAAAACCAAAATGGGGAACTTATATGGTTACTTTTATCTACCGAAAAAATTTGATTTTCCAACCATTGAACCGAATTTTAGATTTTAAAATTTTTAATACCGATTTAATTCTTCCTGAAGTATAAAATAGGTTGGATTTACCAAAAAAAACCAAATTGCTAATTTACGTGGGTACTGGAAGCGAATTTTTATTTTTTCACCAATGCAATTTTTAGTGTGGTGTAACATAGTTTTACTCGATAAAAAAACTAAAATCTTTAAACTTTTTTGGTCACTTTCATGTAGATACCACAAAATATTTCATTTGTCTATCCCTGGAGTCAAAATTTTGATTTCTTTAAGATTTTAATGCCAATTTTGTTCATCCTGAACTATAAAATAGTTAGCAAAAACAACAACGTTAATTGCCTTTTGGGTTACTTTTATGCATAAAAAATATTTCAATTTCCCAACCCTGGAAACGAAATTTTAATTTTTGCTGTTTTTTTTACCAATGCAACTCTTAATGAGGCATGAGGCATTTAGTTAAGAAAAACTTAATATTTGTAACCATTTTGGTCACTTACATGTACTACAAAATATTGCAGTTATCCAACTCTGGAATCTAAATTTTGATTATTTTTTTTAATTTTTGTTACCAATTATGTTTTTCCTGAACTTAAAAGTAGTTTTAATTAGTAAAAAACCGAAGTTAGTTGCCTTTTTGGTTACTTTTACGTATAAAAAAATTTCAATTTCCCATCCGTGGAAGCGAAATTAAAATTTTTTGTTTAATAATCCTAGCCTTCATTCGGTATAAAGTCGTTTTATTTAAGAAAAATTTAAAATTTGCAACCATTTTCGCCACCATCATGAACCAGAAAATATTGCACTTGTCCAACCCTGGATTCGAAATTTTGATTGTTTTTGAAATTTTTTATACCAATTTTGTTCTTCCTAAAATGTATAATAAATGGCATAGTCACTGGTCACTGAACATAATTGGCAGCGACTGACACTGTCATGTACTAAAAGCAGAGTAACAGCACCCGCCATCGTCGCCCCTGTAGCAAAAATTAACCGGCGAAGTAAAAAAGATTGAAATAGCTACAAAAAAAACTGTCTATCTTCTCATCTTTCCTATTCTGTCTCCTCAATACTATCCCCTCGTTTTCAGTTCCGGCGCAATGTATTGCATATGTAGGGGTCATCCCCTGAGTGCTGGTCCTACTCCTAAAAAAAAATAATTTAGATCTTCTATAACCATGGAAAAGAATTCTTAATTTTTTTGATTTTTATTTTTTACACGAATGTAATTCTTTCTGAAACATAAAAAAGTTTTAATTCACCAAAAAACCAAAATTAGGAATTTATTTGGTTACTTTTATGTATAAAAAAATTTCGATTTTGAAAACCAGGAATAGGATTTTTTCTCTTTTTAGTTTTTAATAACCATTTCATTGTTGCTGAAGTATAAAATGGATTTAATTCACTCAAAATCCAAAATTAGGAACTTATATGACTACTTTTATGGACCAAAATAATTTAGATTTTGTAACCCTGAAATAAAATTTTTATTTTTTTATTAACACCAATTTAAGTAAGTATGAAATAAGTTTAGTTCACTTAAACAACAAAATTAGCAAAAACATTGCGATTTTCCAACCCTGGAATCGAGATTTACACATTTTGCTTGTTTTTAATACCAATTTAATTCTTACTGAAGCATAAAAAGAGTTTAATTCACCAAAAACTCCAAATGTAGTGACTTTTTTTTATTATTATATGTGCCAAAAATACTTCCGTTCTCCAACCCTGGATTCAATTTTTAGTTAAGCATAAAATAGTTTTAGTTAACAGGAATTGAAATTTATATTTTTTTAATTTTATTACCAATTTTATTTTTCATAATTTCCAAATTAAGTTTAATTAACAAAAAATAAATGGTTTTTGCTAGTTAATTTTGCGTCCAGAAATAGGTCTAGGCTTCCCAGCTCTGGAACCGTACCTCGGACTTGGCTAAATTTCAATGCCACTCGATTTAAATTCATTTCCAAACAATCGGAAGTCTCTAGCTCTTCTGGGGGCTTGGGAAAAACTTACAGACAGGCGGATATCGCTCATTCGCCATCGCTATTTATAAGGATCCCGAATATATGTATGTACATATATACTTTATGAGGTCCCATATTAATATTGAGGAAATTGCACACGAAATGGGAAACCAATATACATATACATATACTCCTTTCACTTTTTTTGAAGGGTGTAAAAAGTTTGTCATTATCAGCTCAGAATTTATCTATAACAAATTTCGTGGGTCGGATGTGGCTAGATCGTCTTAGATGAGAAGGTGAATATAACCTCCAATTTTTTTTGGGGAGTACAAAGAGCACCGAGCTGTAGAACAATTCCAAAATAATGACAAACAACTCAACCTTTACTGTGCACTATAATTTTATTCTTTCAAATTCTGTGTTAAATTTTATACAGATATTAACTTAGGCGAGCTTATGTTTGTTCGTGTAATAAAACCGTCTTAAAATTAGAAATGTATTGACAAAAATAGAAAAAAGGAAAATAATAAAAAGTGGCGGCAACAGAGAATTACCAAGACCGTGAAAATATGTATGGTGAGATAAAAGAATTATTTTACGGTACCCTTCTTCCATTTATCTCAAAAGTACAAATACATTTTGCTTAAGGGCAGCATAGTAGTTTTTTAAACATGTTTTTGTACATTTCTGTATTTAGTATGTTTCGGAGATAAAATATTACAAAAGTTTTGCTCGCATGCTAAACAGTGCTGTAATTCAAACAAAACACCGACCCTAATGCCGGCACATAAGCATTTGCCTTCTTCAAAAGACTACAACAACCACCGCATTAAGTTTGATATTTTGAGAGCGTGCGATGATATTATTCGTATATTACGTATCATAACCCCACATCATATTAAGCGAAATGCTGGCACACAGATAAACTAAAATATTCAATTCCCAAACTTCTTTGGCAAGTAAAATAAAAACAAATTCAAACCAAATACCTTTAGGCATTGTGGCACGTTCATATTGTGAATGGCATGATTACAAAGCCATTCAGTCGAAATAAGCAACTGAATGTGTGTATATATCACTACTCGTGTGTACGAGTGTGTGTGCATTTCTATACTGCCATTGGAAATATTTCAACCGTACACATAAGAGTTGGATCAGTATTTATTCTTATTATACAGGCTTGTGTCTCCAAAAGCTCCGTAGTTTTTTTTAAATTTTTTTAGTGGGACCAGCATTCAGTGGATGATCGCTACATATGCTGTCCATTGCGCCGGAACTAGAAAGTAGAGGATAGTATTGCGAACACAGATGAAGAATAATTGGAGAACTCAGAGCTGAAACGAACCAAGTCACAAAAAGACAATTCGAAGATATTTTGAGGTTTAGTAAATTAACTGCCATTAACTCCTGGAATGAATATTTCAGTTATACTAAAAACAGTTTTAAAGTTTCTTCTCAAAATTGTTTAATGATATAAATTTTACAAACTGCATTTGAAAACTTTTACAACAAATTTAAAAACAAAATGACTTTTTACTCCGAATAATAGTTATTATTGACAACTATTGTAATTTTTTTAGTAAAATAAAAGTCGGTGCAACTTTTGACAAAAGTATTAAAAAAAATTAGTTCATTTATTTAAAATTAATTAAAAATATATGGAAAGAATTATTGAAATTTAAGGCTAAAAAAATGTTTACACATAAAAAAATTCGTCATTTTCATCTTCATCATTAAAAAAAATTAGTTCATTTATTTCAAATTAATTAAAAATATATGGAAAGGATTATTGAAATTTAAGGCTAAAAAAATGTTTACACATAAAAAAATTCGTCATTTTCATCTTCATCATTTTGGGGCTGGTCCTGATGTTGTCTCGTTGTTATCTCTTGTTTGACTGGTAGATTTGTATAGAAACTGTGGTACACGGGTGGAATAAATTTTAGCAAATCGTTTTTTTTTTGACGTAACTGCACGACGAGTTGGGTACAGGATAGTTTGTTGTAAATTTTTGCTTAAATGCCACTTCATCATTTTGGGGCTGGTCCTGGTCATCTTCATCATTTTGGGGCTGGTCCTGATGTTGTCTCGTTGTTATCTCTTGTTTGACTGGTAGATTTGTATAGAAACTGTGGTACACGGGTGGAATAAATTTTAGCAAATCGTTTTTTTTCTGACGTAACTGCACGACGAGTTGGGTACAGGATAGTTTGTTGTAAATTTTTGCTTAAATGCCACTATAAAGCGTTAAAAATTGAGTTTTACTGTTCTCTGAAGTGGACCACACTGACTTGGCTTGTTTCAGCTTCGAAGAAACTCGAAAATGAGAGCCATTGACTTGGTTTTTTTACCGCTACCTTAGGAACGAATCACTTTTTGACTTAGCAGGTTACAGAACTAAATAGAGTTAAATCTTGTGCAGAATTTGGCACTAATTTTGACATTTTTTATATTTTATGACTTGGTTCGGTACAGCTTCGACCCCTCCAATTAAATGATAGAGAATGAGCCTCGTTGGCAATTATTTTTAAGTGCAGCCAAACCACTGATCGTTTAGTCTTTTTCAGGCGTTTTGCGTCCCATTTGCACTAGTTAATGTCACCTCAGATAACTCTATAGATTTTAATACAAATACAAATATACTTATAGTTCTTGTACTCTTTTGGAAAATTTACCGGAGTATATTCTTCTTCTTAACATTCTGAAAAAAGTAAAATTGGGAATTACTTCTTATTTTTTTCAAAGGTATCAATAAGAATGCATGGTCAATATATTAGTACATTTTACCAAAAAATAAAGTTATTATAAAAACGCAGTTGATTTTTATATCCTTCACAAAAAAGTGAAAGGTTACATATTGGGTTTTCATTCCGCGTGAAATTTCCTGAATATTAATATGGAACCCCATAAACTTTATGACATATGTATAAGTTAACAACAATTTTATTACTTCTTTCATATTTCTGGTTAAACCTGAAAACCTAAAACAAAACACATTGAATTCCAACTAAATTAAAATTGAAACATTGTTTTAATTAACTTATACTCTGGATCCTTTTAAATAGGGAAGACGAGTAAGCGATGTCTGTCTGCCTGTACGTTACTGTACGGTTTTCGCAAGCTCCCAGAGGAGCTAGAGAGTTCATTCTTGGGGCTAATGGATTAGAATGAACCTAAATAGAGTGGTATTGAAATTCAGAAAAATCCAAAATACGGTCCCAGAGCTGGCAGGCTTACTCCTATATGTGGACACAAAGTTAACCAGCATAACCTAATTATTAATTTTTGTATTTGCGTCGGGAAGAGCTAAATTTGTATTACAAGTCAAATAAAAATATATATATTAAAAATTCGATTTCAGGGTTCGAATAGAAAATTTTGAAACCAAATTAGGAACTCATATCGTTACTTTTCTGTACCAAAAATATTTTGATTTTCCTACCCTGAAATCGAGTTTTTGATTTCTTTAAATATTAATATAAATTATAAAAAAGTTTTTTTATAAAATAGTTCTAATAGGTGTCAGTTGCCTTTTTCGGTTACTTTTATGTACCAAAACAAAATTCAAGTGCCCAACTCGGGATTTTAATACCAATTCGATTTTTAATGAGGTACAAAATAGTTTTGCTTAACAAAAAAGTTAACATATCTAACCTTTTTGATCACTTTCATGTACCAAAAGATGTTTCATTTGTCCAAACCTGAAATCGAATTTTTAATTTTTTTTATGTGTAATCTGAAAGGTTTTGTTATTTTGGAATTAGATTCCTGTGACGGAAAGGTGTCTCAGTCATGTTCCTCCCAACACATTGGAAACGACCATATTAAAATAATTTTTTTTCATAAAAATATAAATTTTAATAAGAATAAAAATAGAGTTTTTATTTATTAAATATTTGGAGGGTATTTAAGATCCGACCCGGTCGAATATAACGTTCTAACTTGTTTTTTTTTGTCATCTATGGTGGGTTTCGTTGAAACATTAACAGAAAGAAAGCGCTTTTGAAAGTGTGTGAATACCAACGAGTGCATATTTATTTTGCATATATAAGGAAACGACAACTTTATAACTCTGTTTTCAAATATTTAAACTTATTTTAGTTTCTCGTCTGCTAATTAGCGGTGTATGCTTTAATACATTTTGTTTATTTTAGCATTTATTATGGAAATTGCTACATATTAAATAAACACCAACTGCATTTCCATCGAAAAATATTTTTTAATTTATTTTGTTTGCTTTTAAATAAAATATACGAGACATTAAGTTTTATCTATACCCACTTTATTAAATGTATTTATGGTCAAAGTTAACACATGAAAGAAAAAGAAAAAAATATTTAATTAACACATCGTTGCGTACTATCAGTTTTCCAGTATCGATGGAGTGCGTTGTAGATTTCATTTTAAAATTTCGATTATTTTAAGCGGATATGCGGCATATTTGTACGATTAACCTGCAGTTCTGGTAAATATGTGCATGGCTGGAAAACACATATGATATCAGTGATAAGGTTCGTGTAGATAAAAATGAGCTTTGACAACGAATATAGATCCAGACTCTTAATTAATTATTAAAAGCAATAATAGTTTTTTAAAAGACGTTCTAAAAGAACTTTTACTTTTTGAGACTGAGAATGTGTTAGAAAGAAAAGAGAATGCGATTTCAGACAAGTAACGATTAACCTTGAAAACATTTTTCTCCGATACAGGAATACAATTTTGAGATTTTTGTGAAAGATTTTAGTACAAATGATTGCAGTCTCTTAGTCGAAATCTTCACTAAAAAAATATAAGGGGAATTAGAAATCGGTTAGAAAAATATTCCCTGGGAGGAATTTTGTATTCATCAATATCATTTAAAGATAAACACAAGAGATGTTTAATAGGTTCGTGACTTGTTGAACTTCCCTCACAGTAACTTTAAATGCAACACCGCCAAGTACCATCTGTTAATAGACTAGTATCGAATTTGAAGAAAGATGCGCCATTTGTTTTATGTTTGACAGCCGTTGAAAGCAGACAAACTCTTGGATTTTAATAAAAATGGAACTGAAGGTAAGCGACCATAGACAACGACGTGTTTTCGCTCGATCGGTTTTGGAGCAGTTCGCAACTGATCCCAATTTTCATCGCGAATCCATCTCCATTTCTGGATGAATGGGCACGTGTGCAAATAAATTTTCAAATTCGGGACGATATCAATCCATATGCAATCCAATAGCGTCCAACGCATCCCGAAAAGTACTGTTCCTGGCTCCATATTTCATTGAAAATGATGTCGGCGCTTTATTTCGATGATTGCCAACTTTTGTTGTTTGGCCTGATTTGGATGATCTGGATCGATCGAAATTTGTGTTTAAAATGTATTGAAATTTGGATCGATATCGGGTGCCGTAGTTTGTCCCCTGGACAATAACGACATGTTTACGTTTACTCTCTTTTCAGAGTTTTACGTCTCACTCCTTCTTAAATACAACTTAAGTGGAAAAATTAACTTATTTTTGAACCTAAATAATATTTTAGGTATTAATAACTTTTAGTATTAATAATCTTTTTCAAAAGCTGCTTTACCATTACACAACATTCTATAAGTTGAATTGCTATTGGAAATGATAATGGAGTCATTAATAAAATAAATTGTCGTTATACTTCTCTGCGAACTCCTGGGCATTAGCAGCTAAGATTGCATGCATGTGCACGATATGTGTGTGTTATATTTTATAATATGCGGCAAAATAACTGAAATTTAAAAACGACAAACGCACACATAATTTATTTAGTTACACACTAAATATTAAACCATACAATATCTACACAACAAGGTCTGCTCATGTACATCACACTCTTTTTATGTTCGACTAAATGTTGTTTGAAATACAATTATTTTGCAACACACAAAACTAAATGAAATAATAACAGGAAAAAAAAACTGAAAAGGAAAGGAAATGCCTATGCAGAGGGTGTGCTATAATGGAAATCCAGTGGGTAAAATAAAAATATATTATATCTTTGATAGTTGTTGCTGTTTCTGTATTGTAGAAAATTTCATACGAAGTCAGTTTTTGTGTGAATGCCGGTGAATGGCAAACGAGCGCGTAACTTGGCAAATCAACATGACTCCTTTATGTTTTAAGTATTTAGTTAACGGAAATGGGTATACAAGACCATTCCAGGCAGACAGGCTGTTAGTCAGGCAATAAGAGGCAAGGCCAAAACAAATACTGGGCTATATACTCGTGTGTATGGATGTATGTTTGCAATTTCAGCGGTTTAGTTGGTTGTTTGTGCAAGCGGAATTTGTGCTCGTTTCATGTTGCTGTTAGTAGTTATTTACAAGGCCCTTGAAAGAGTGTGATGGTCATAATGGGATCCAAGCTTAGTGGAATAGTCATGGGGGAGAAGCAATTCAAAGTTGTATGAAGAGCCTAACAGGATACAATATTTATCTTTTTTAAATCACATTTTTTATAATATATTCTTTATTGCGTTCAGATATTATATCACATAGTTAAAGACTTACATTTATATATAGATTACACTCACATGCACATATGTGAATAAGGAATAGATTACACGGTTTTTGGATGTTCTTTTTACGCTTTTATTATAAAGTCGATTCAGACAGAATGCATACCAATTCAAAGGCATTTCTTTGTAGATAAGCCAAATCTTTATATTATTAAAATCGGTTTACCATTTTCGAAGGTATAGGCATTTAAATCTTAATCTAACGCATGCACACTTAATACGAACTGAAGAAGATCAGGATTCGAGAATTTCACCAGCTTATATGAAAGCATTCTATTGCATGCTACTACCATTGCACAATGGGGGATTCTCAAAACAAAGCTTAAATTGTGCTGTAGTTTCAAAATATTGAATACTCTGAATATAATAGAATAACTTAAAGGGATGTGGACAAGTGCTCCAAAGTGGATAGAAACTTTTAAATATAAGTAAGAGTATGTGCAAAACTTTAACTTATTTTAGGTCTTGCATGATAATCTTCCTACAAAAACAAGTTATTATCAGACCCAATATACCAGCTTTGCTAAATTTCGATTTTTTCATAACCTTGGGACATGGTGGCTCCGCCATCTTTGAAAAATATAAACCCCAAATTGAGATCAACAACACCTCGGACTACCTGTTTACAGGTTACAGCATTATTTAATATTTTCTTTCGAAACCCTCGACTGTGAGTTGTTTATTCGATATCGATTCGGTATTTTCCTGTCACGATTGTGACGGGTGCTCTTAGTGACCAGCACCACTTCGGAAAATAATGGTATCACCAAATTGATTTTACAACAAATCGATTGTTAAGCACAAAACATTGTCGTCCCGGCTTAGGAACTCCCTTTAACAAAATAAGGCCAGGAAGGTTTTTATAGGTATTTCAATTAAAAAGTAGGCAGTATAAATCAAGGTATATAAATATGAGGTATTCCCACTTGCTTTTATTAAATTTTAATAAGGATTTTTGAAGTTTATTTTTCTACATCATATTGAATATGACGTTGCCACATTATAATAAATAATTTTCTTTATATGGAGAATTTTAAATAAAATCTGTAATACATATATGTATATATATATATATATATATATATATATATATATATATATATATGTATAAGTTTTTCTATTTGTCTAACAATTTCGTTAATTAAACTGTATATACTTCATTCATTGCTCTCTAAACTTATTTAAATTTCAAAGTATAATGGCCTTTTTTTTAGTACCAAGCCACATTTTCATAAAATCACGGACAAACCACCATTATATTATATTATACCATGGTATTTAACTATTACTTTATCCCATATCTTTTCACAGATTTCAGTGTATTACCTCATTTTCAATTTAAACACTCTGAATGTACAACATAGATAGAATTTCCCGTTCAAAATCTCATTGTGAATCGTCTTTGCATATTGACGGAGAGAAACATTTCCTTATTATGTTTTGAACATAAACATATTGCAATATTTTGTTAAAATAATTTAATAAAAGCTATATAAAATGTAAAGAATATTGAAAATTACGAAAAATCACATTTTCTATGCATTTCCACAAAAAATAAAAAAAGCCATTGTGTTGCTTTGCATTGGACCAAAAACATTGAAACCATTACATTGATCAATAAGACAATTTAACAAAAAATATGATTATTCAAGATTCACGACAAGATTTTTATAAAATTATTGTATTCTGATATTGTTAAGCTTAAGGTCTCTTTATTTTAGTTTAATTTTTAATTTCAATATTTCGTTACTGTTTTGTGTGACTTCTTCAGGAATAAATTATAAATAAATAATAAATTAATTGGCAAACGGATTTTAATTATTGTTAATTATGACATCGATGCAATTAAAAATTTTAACAACTCAAATCAAAAGAAAAAAAACGCGTAACTTAAAATAATATGGTAACTTAATTTTTATGGGAATGTCAGAGCAAGTAGCAGGTCATGCAGGTAGCCGTACGGAAGTTCGATGATATCAAAATTTTATTAAATGCTCTTGCCTCTAGTTGAAACACTTTTTGTGCGATTTTCACAAATAATACCTTTCGAGAAAGAGTGTAAGTCATCAGTTTCGTTTTAAAAAACCGCAAATTGTTGAAATTTTTAATCAAAATATTTGTTCAATTCGTCAAACTCATTGTGCACTTCTTCCATTTTATGGCGTATATAATCGTCCTTCAGAGCGGCTAATTCGAAGAGCAATATATTGTTTTCGAAACACATTTACTGTTACTGATAATGTGCACCCTGTGAGACGCCGCACAGTGCGCACTGAAGAAACTGTAGCCGCTGTACAGGAAAGTATTGAAGATGTTCTAACCAATCAATTTGACGCCGTTCTCAGCAACTGGTGTTGTGTCCTTATACTTTATGGAGGATTTCATGACATGACAGAAATCATATTTAAACTTTAATTTTATGAAATTTTCTTTCCAATAAAACCCTCTTCATTGATATTAAAAATAGATTTCCTTATTTGATTCTGATTTAAACTTGTGTCACTCTATAAAAAATACCCTATATACATACAATGTTAGAAATTGGCACAGTTACGTTATTACATAGTTGATATATTTTGAGTTTGATATCTTCACAAAAAATAAAGAATGAACAATTTCAAATAAAATTTTAGAACTTGGTAAAATCATATATTGTTTTTAAGGGTGGTCTGAAGTACCATTTTCTTAAGCAACTGAAAAATAATTATAGATATTGTTGGATAAATCAGATATGGAAAAGACAAACTATTATATTCCAAGGCACAAAGAACCATCTTCTACAACAAAAACGTCTTTCTTCGCGAAAAGTGTATTTGACAAGTAGAATGTGGGTGATTACTTCTGCCATTGAATAGTCTTAGTTCAAAACAATAATTTGGCCTGGCTAACGGAGTTATATTTTGATGATAATAAAACTGAATATTATACCTCCCCAATCTCAAACTGCTAAATTGGTAATCAGTATCTAAAACGAATTCTTTTAATGACTGTTTTTTTTGTTTTCAATAAAACCTAAACTCCGCAGATACGAATAGACACCCCAGCAGTCAACTAATTTTGAATCTGATACACGCTCGTACATAAATTTAAATTTTTATAAACCGCAAGAGGATATTATTTTTCGACAACGAGCAAAAGCTTGCAATTTATAAGCGGAACTTTTTCAGCTTCCAAGCACACCAACCGCATTACGATACCAAACAAGCAGCCAAACTGCCTGTTTTAAATTAAAAAAAAAATATTTAAACCCATCATCTCACTTCTATGTTGTTGTTTTTTTTTTGTAAAAAGGCAACAGTCATTTGCATACATTTTTTTAAACGGCCTTCATGACCATTGGCGTGGGATTTATATTGCAGTTTTTTATTGGTTTCTTTCATTTCAATCAGACAAAAAAGTGGCCACCTTTTGCAGTCATTTTTTAATTTTTATACAGGGCGGCGCACCAATTGTTGTACACTAAGAAAATGGAATAACGCTTTTTGTAATAATTGTATTTCACTTTTTATACCCTTCACAAAAAAGTGAAAGTCTATATATAGGTTTGTCATTCCGTGTGTAATTTCTTCGATATTCACATGGGACCCAATAAAGTATATATATTTTGGATCCTTATGAAGAGCGATGACGATTGAGAGATGTCCGTCTGTCCGTCCGCCTGTACGTGAAATCGGGTTTCCCAAGCACCCAGAAGAGCTAGAGACTTCTTTCTTGGACCGTTGGATTGAATTAACTTAAATAGAGTGCTATTGAAATTCAGAAAGATGCGAAGTACGGTTCCAGAGCTGGGAAGCTTACACCTATTTCTCGACGCAAAATTTATACCAAAAATCAATTATTTTTTTTAATGTTTGTAAATTAAACCTATTTTGTGCTTTGGGAAGCCTCAAAGGTGTATTAAAAACTAAAAAAATAAAAAAAATTTTTCCAGGGATGGGAAATTAAAATTTTTTTTTTGGCATTTTGTGGTACATGTAGTAACTAAAATTGTTAAACATTTTAAGTTTTTCATTAACAAAACCTCTTTATAAGTCATGAAGATTTGCATTGGTCAAAAAAAAAATTTTTTTAATTAAAATTTCGCTTCCAAGGGTGGGAAATTGGAATTTTTTTATGCATAAAAGTAACCAAATAGGCAATTAACGTTGTTTTTTTTGCTAACTAAAACTATTTTATATTTTAGGAAGAACAAAATTGGTATCAAAAATTAAAAATAAATCAAAATTTCGAATACAGGGTTGGACAAGTGCAATATTTTATAGTTCCTGAAGGTGACCAAAATGATTCAAAATTGTAAATTTTTCTTAAATAACACTACTTTATACCTAAGGAATACTAGGATTGGTAAAAATAATTTAATTTCGCTTCCAGAGATGAGAAATTGAAATTTTTTTTATACATAAACGTAACCAAAAAGGCAACTAACGTCGGTTTTTACTAATTAAAACTATTTTATAGTTCAGGAAAAACAAAATTGGTATCAAAAATTAAAAAAAAATCTAAATTTAGATTCCAGAGTTGGATAACTGCAATATTTTGTGGTACATGAAAGTGACCAAATTACAAATATTAATTTTTTCTTAAATAAAACTATTTCATGTCTCACTAAGAATTGCATTGGTAAAAAAATAAAAATTTGCTTCCAGATTTGGAAAATCGAAATATTTTTGGTACATAAAAGTACCCACATAAATTCCAAATTTTGTGTTTTTAGTGAATTTCATATTTCAGAAAAAGTTAAATCAGTATTAAAAAATTAAAAATCGGGTTCCAGGGTTGGAAAATCGAAATTTTTTGGTACATACATTTACTACCCACATAAATTCTCAATTTTGGTTTTTTTAGTGAACTAAAAATATTTTATACTTCGCTAAGAATTAAATTGGTATTAAAAATTTTTTAATTAAAAATTCGGTACATAAAAATAACCATATAAGTTCCGAATTTTGGTTTTTATTCAGTGACTTAAACCTATTTTATACTTCGCTAAGAACTAAATTGGTATTCAAAATTTTAAAAACTAAAAATTCGGTTCCAGGGTTGGAAAATTGAAATTTTGTAGTACATAAAATTAGCCATATAAGTTCCTAATATTGGTTTTTTGTGGATGACATCTTTTTTATACTTCGGAAAAAATTAAATTGGTATTAAAAACTAAAAAATCTAAAAGACTATTCTACGGTTGGGCAACTGGAGCCTTTTGGGGTACATGAAACGGATTTTTTCGTTTTATTTGTAATTTAAACATATATAATATTTTTGAAAGACATTCAGAGGTATTAGAAATAAGAAAAGCCAAACATTTAGCTTCCTAGCCGAAAAGTTTAAACGAAAAGAATGACATCTGTGCAGGGTATTTAAGATTCGGCACAGCCGAATATAAAACTTTTACTTGTTTATACAAAATTTTATTTTATTTTAATTTTATTTTATATGCTTTTGACTAACGCATATTCCACAGACAACTACTAATTTTGGCCTGAGGGGTTTTAAGTAGGGATCACCTCAATTACTGTTACTGTTCATTCCAATTTCTTAGCCCTGTACACCTTTTGGTTAAGTGGAGTTTCTCGATCTTAATTGTTTGAGAACTGTTCGTTGTACTCGTAGCTCCGCAATAACTGGTCTTGTTGTGTGTGCAGTTGCCAAAGTAGTTATCGATCTTGGCTGAAGTAGTAGAACACGGGACTATGAAGCGGAGTCATGAAATATTGTGTTGAATTCTTCTGATCAGCATCAGTGGATGGTTGTGTTAGTTGTTACCAGCCTGTTTCAATGATGATGGCAAGGCACTGGTCACTGAACATAATTGGCTGCGACTGACACTGTCATGTACTAAAAGCAGAGTAACAGCACCTTCCTTCGCCGGCCCTGAAGCAAAAAATTTGTCGGCGAAGTAAAAAGGTTGAAAAAGCTACATTATCTATCTTCTCATCTTTCCTCATCTATCCCCTTAATACTATCCTCTCGTATTCAGTTCCGGAGCAGTGCACTGGATATGTAGGGGCCAACCCCTGGGTGCTGGTCCAAGATAAAAAATGCAGTTGAAACGCATACGTCTATGGCGAACATCTGGGTAAAAAGGCATTTGTAGCACGTTTCTTGTCCCACCCTGTATTATACCATCTTTTAGAGTTGTGATTTTTGTGTTTTCAAGAAAGTTTGAGCGGAGTTTGCAGTCACGCTAATTATGCAGCGAAATGCAAAATACATTTGCCGAAAGGAATAATAGTTTATATATATAATTTTATGCATTTAAATAAAATAATGAAGTTTGCTTGATGTCAAGGTTAGACAAAGAGAAAGTCTAAAGATATCGATATCAAAGTTAAGTTAATCAATGCAAAGAATATATAAATATTTTTTATATTTTCGCTAGTTGAATGTAAATTTCGGTTAAGCCGAGACAAAAATCTTGGTTTAACCAATCTTGCAAAGAGGCAATCAGATCCAGAGAGGAAGCATTCAGTACTTGGCGGAATAACAAAAACGCAAATACTGATGCGCTGCGCAAACAAGCGAGGTCTTCGTGTGCCAGAGTGCTAAGGCGCGAAAAAGCTTTATACGAGCAGCGCCTTCGTGCTAAAGTTCTTACCGCCACGAGAGGGAGTAAAAGCTTCTGGTCATTCGTTAAAAGAGTAAAGGATAAAGCTAGTTCATCAATTCCAACTCTTTTAAGGGATGATCAAATATTCACTGAACCTGTTGATAAAGCTAACCTTTTGGCTGAGATGTTTGCAGATAATTCTTGCTTGCCAGGTAGCAATCAGCAATTGCCCGTGGTGGAAAGAGTATCAGTTACTATGCCAAGAATATTCTTTCGAACACGTGCAGTTAAAAAGGTTTTAGCGAATCTCAACATAAACAAGTCTCCTGGGCCGGATGGCATTCCAGCACTGGTCTTGAAGCAGTGTTTTTCGACGCTAGCGCGTCCATTGGCTAAGCTATTTAGTGCATCGTACCATGCCGGTAAATTTCCGATGTGTTGGAAGTTAGCCAATGTAACGCCGATCCCTAAGAAGGGAGAGGCGCAATACCCCGAAAATTACCGCCCAATTGCAGTCTGTTCTGCAATTTCCAAGGTCATGGAAAGTATGACCAACTTCCACCTGGTAAGGTATCTGGAGACCAACACCTTACTTAACGACCGGCAGTATGGTTTTCGCAGAGCTCGCTCTACAGGAGACCTGCTCGCTCTGTTAACAGAAAAATGGTGCAATTCGATTCACCATTTCGGCGAGAGTAAGGTGGTGGCTCTAGATATCTCAAAAGCATTTGATAGAGTGTGGCATGATGCACTTCTGTCAAAACTGACTGCTTTTGGTGTCGGTGATGATTTCTCTCGCTTCATAGCGAGCTTCCTCAGAGACCGCACTATACGAGTTGTTATAGACGGGGTCTCATCAAACGAGTTCAAGGTAAATTCAGGGGTACCGCAAGGCTCTGTTCTATCTCCTACTCTCTTCCTCATCTTTATAAATGACCTTCTATGTCAAACTTCAAACCCTATCTACTCTTTCGCGGATGATAGCAGCATTATCCATTCATTCTCTTTCACCAGCCGGCCAAGCCTGGAGGAGATTGACGCCAGGAGACAAAGTATGAACGAGTCACTCACAAGTGATCTCGTGTCAATCTCCGAATGGGGCCTCGCGAACAGGGTTAACTTTAACCCTCATAAGACGCAGTGCTGCGTGCTTACGCATAGGCGGCTGGTCGAAGGTTCTGCGCCATCCGTGTTTATGGGTGGTATAGGTATTGGGGAATCAGAAGCTCTTGATGTTCTTGGTATGAAAATACAGTGTGACGTTCGATGGACAGATCACATTTTTCATATTTCAAAAGAAGCATTCAAGTGTCTCGGCTTTTTAAGACGGTGTAAGACATACTTCACCCCAACTGATCTCCTCAATATATATACCACCTACATCCGACCAAAGATGGAATACAACTCTCATGTATGGGCCGGTGCTTCAAAGTCTGTTTTGAAGTTGCTCGACCGCGTACAAGAGAGAGCGAAGAAGCTCATCGGTGACAGTAGGGTAGCCAACTCTATTGACTCACTGGAGCATCGACGCAACGTGGGGTGTGTTTCACTGTTCTACCGATACTACAACGGAATGTGTTCTGGTGAAATAAGGGAGCTTGTGCCGAATAACCGTTTATTTCTGCGAGCTACCCGCTCTTCACATAGGGCACATCCTTTTGTGGTTGAGTTGTCAGTGAATCGCACCACGCATTACAGAGAAAATTCGTTCTTTGGCCGAACGGTTCGTATGTGGAACAAACTTCCAGCAGAGGTCTTTCCTGTCAGTTTTAACTTGGGGAGGTTCAAATCGAACGTCCACAAACACTACTCCCTCTATCCTCCTTCCCATAACCAACTTTCCTAGTTCTGGCACAATGCATCGCATATGTAGGGGTCATCCCCTGAGTGCTGGTCCAAGAAAAAAAAAAAAAAAAAATAAATAAATATTAAGAACTAGATACTATTGAAATATCACTAGTAAATGTCAAACGCATCTCTAAAGTTTTGCAGGATTGCCAGTGATGTCCAATGAAAAATGTCACATCATCTGATCACTTACTTTTAACTATTTGAAAAGGTGCTACAACCCTCAAGAGTGGACTGCTGTTGCAAACTGGATTTCAAATTTGCTTTCCCCCACCCCGTTGTAGAATGAGTTTCTCTCTTTCACGGTAATTGATAAGGTATTGTTTTATTAAAACTAGAAGTAGCTGTTCGATTTTAGTTGAAACTCCGACTTTAAAATCGTTAACAAAACCTCGGATTCTGAATTTTCATTTAAACCTTTTTTTTTAATCTATACATGCATAAGTAATTAAGTAAAATGTTAAAGTTTTAGTAAATTTCCTAACATTTTAAAACTAGTTTAGTGCTCGACTATGAATGGCAACTGTATGTTGGTTGGGTTGCGAGATGCTGGAAACGGCATTATGGACGTTAGCTAGTGACTGAAATTTATCAATTTCAGTCACTAAATATCATAATATCATAAATATTTATGGTGATTTCCCGAACCATAAATATTTAGTTGCCAACTGGTAATGCAACTGAAACTCGGTTGCCATCCCTAATCGATTCCGCATTAGCTAAAAAAACATTTTTCTGGAACATACTTTTGCAACTGATTATTTCTAGAAAAAATTGCAATTAAAGCAGATTTGCCTTTTTAATTATTAAATTTTGTACTCAAGTTCAAATCCCCATGTGTGTAAACTATTTTATATATTAAATTCAAATTCTAATTCATAGAATAGAATATTTAGAATATGTTTTGCAATCATAAAACAGCAGGACGGATCAGTACTGATTTCTTTGTTTAATTTTTCCACTTTTCACTGTTTTAATAGCCATTATAGCTGATTTTGTGTTTTCTTTAAAGTGTGTAAATGATTTTCTAATCGGTTTTCTAATTTCAGCTACAAAATTTATCTCTCTTGTGAAATTCGTGTTATACAAAAAGAAAAACTATATATAAATGGAAATAAATGAAACAAGTAAATAAATGTCAAAACTTCACTGCAGAAGGGAATTTTTTTCTCTATTTTTTAAGAAAAGAAAAAAAAAAGTGCTTACAACAAAGAGTAAGTGGATTAAAATGTGCCACCAAAATGTGTCTGGAATCGCTTAACATAAAAAATAAAATGCATTTTATACCTAAACATAAATTTTAAAAGATTTTCTATGTCGAGTGCTAATTCTGAAAAGGTGTGAACCCAACCTGCAAATATAAACTAAGCTTTCAATGATTTTTGGTGCTGAAGTTGAATCAAGTGTTTCGTTGTCTTTGAAGACTGACAGTAGAATTTTATATAGAAGATTTTTGTAAAATGCGCCCTCCCCCGTTTTAAAAGTGTTTTTTCATTATGCAGTAGAGTTAGAGGTTTAATCTGTTTCACGAAAATATTTGCTAGAAAATTCCGGAACATATTCTACACCTCTTCATTTTGGGAAGCAGACAAAAGTCGCAGAGCGCCAAATCTGGTGAATACGGTGTTGTTAAAAAGAATTAAAAATAATTTTGGTTAAAATTCAATTTGAGAACAAACTTCACTACCTAGCTTTATGCAAAAAATTAAAAAACATGTAAAAGTGCTACATTCGGCTGTGCCGAATCTTAAATACCCTTCACAGATGTCATTCTTTTCGTTTAAATTTTTCGGCTAGGAAGCTAAATGTTTGGCTTTTCTTATTTCTAATACATCTGAACGTCTTTCAAAAATATGAAATATGCTTAATTTACAAACAAAAAGAAAAATTCCGTTTCATGTACCCCCAAAAAGTTATAATTGTCCAACTGTAGAATTGTCTTTTAGATATTTTTGCTTTTTAATACCAATTTATTTCTTCCTGGTATATAAAGTAGGTATAATAAAAATCATCATAAAAATCCAAAATAGCAAATTATATGGTTACTTCAATGAATCAGAAAATGTCGATTTTCCAACCCTTGAACCAAATCTTTAGTTTTTAAAATGTTTAATACCAATTTAATTCTTAGCGAAACTAAAAAAAAAACCAAATTGGGAACTTATATGGCTACTTTTACGTACCAAAAAATTTCGGTTCTACAACCGTTTTTAATATAAAAATTTTAAATACCAATTTAATACTTAGCGAAGTATAAAATATGTTTAATTCTGAAAAAACCCAACATTTTGAATTTATGTGCGTAATTTTATGTACCAAAAATATTTAGATTTTCCAACTCTGGAAGCGAATTTTAAATTTTTTTACCAATGCAACTTTTATTGGGGCATGAAATAGTTTTATATAAGAAAAACTTAATATTTGTAACCATTTTGGTCACTTTCATGAACTACAAAATATTGCAGTTATCTAACTCTGGAATCTAAATTTTGATTTATTTTAATTTTTGATACTAATTTTTTTCTGTACTAAAAAATTGTTTTAATTGGTAAAAAACCGACGTTAGTTGCCTTTTTGGTTACTTTTATGTATACAAAAATATTTATACCGTGGAAACGAAATTTTAATTTTTTTTACTCATGCTTCGCGAGGTATAAAGTAGTGTTATTTAAGAAACATTTACAATTTTGACCCTCATGAACCATAAAGTATTGCACTTGTCCAACCCTGGATTCGAAATTTTATTTTTTATTTTTGAACTTTTGATACCAATTTTGTTCTTCCTAAAATTTAAAATAGTTTTAGTTAGCAGAAAAAAACAACGTCAATTGCCTTTTTATTTACTTTTATGTATAAAAAATTTCCAATTTCCCACCCCTGGAAGCGACATTTTAATTAAATTTTTTTTTTTTTTGACCAATGCAAATCTTCATGATGTATAAAGAGGTTTTATTTACAAAATACGGAATGTGCCAGAAAAAAAATTTACATTCCCATCCCTGGAAAAAAAATTTAATTTTTGTAGTTTTTAATAGACCACTGAGGATTCCCAAAGCATGAAATAGGTTTGATTTACAAACAATCAAAATAATATATGTTTTTTGGTATTAATTTTGCGTCGAGAAATACACCTATTTCCAGAGCTTCCCAGCTCTGGAACCGTATTACAGATTTTTCTGAATTTCAATACCACTCTATTTAAGTTCATTTCCAATCCAACGGCCCAAGAACGAAGTCTCTAGTTCTTCTGAGGGGTTGGGAAAACCGATTTCACTTACAGACAGACGGACATCGCCCAATCGTCATCGCTATTCATAAGGATCCAGAATATATATATACTTTATGGGGTCCTATATTGATATCGAAGAAATTACACACGGAATGACAAACCTATATATACCCTTTCACTTTTTTGTGAAGGGTGCAAAAATTGCATGGCATGAGCCAGCCGATATGCCGACATCATCCTCAGAAACTTCTTTAATAGTGTTTCAACGATCCTTCATAACAATTTTCTTCGCTTTCTGAAAATTTTCTTGGGTTCTTAATCTGATGGGGCGTCTAAAATGCATCATCGTTCGCATCTCCTCAATCTTTTTTGCTTTTAAACATTTTTCTGGCTTAGAGTACAATCAACATATCAGTGCTTTGTAGCACTCATGTTGGATTCTTTTCTAAAAAATAATGCTGCATTTTTTGCACTGGAAAATGATAGAATTATGGCATTTGAAAATAGTGAATTTATTGAAAATTGATCTACCATCCGTTATGAAAATGTGCTTTATTTTAAAATTGTGCCTAATTGTGTTTTTTTAGAATAAAAAGTGACAAAATGTTACATATTTTCTTTGCTAAATTTTTTTCGAGAGCAGAACACCCAAAACCAGTGATATCAACTTAGCGCGTTTCGCGCTAGATTCAGCGCGCTTCAACTCAGGTAAAAGCAATTTTTTCATTTTAACGCACTATATAAAAAACGAACTAAATAAGCGTGTTTTTCCCTTCTCCATACGAAACAATCCCCCTTTTTGTTTGGCGTTTTACACCTTCTAATTCGAAAAATTGTAATATCTTAAAGACAAAAAGCTAAAATTTCATTTAATGTATTTATTACAAAATGCCGAATCTGAAGGCGAAAAACACCAAGCACGATAAGGGTGAATATATATAAAAATTTATGTACTTTTATGTACTTTTTATACCCTCCTAATAAGAATTGGAGGGTGTATTCACTTTGACATTCCGCGTGTGAAGCAGCGAAATATCCCTCTAAGACCCCATAAGTATATAATCTTGATCAGCGATGAAATCTAAGACGATATAGCCAAGTCCGTCCATCTGTGGAAATCCCGGTTCAGTTCAAACGAAAAGAGCCAGACCCTTAAAATTTGGCATAGATATATTTTGAAGGATAGTACAGGTCAAGTGCATAAATTTGCTAAATCTGGCCAGATGGAAAAAAGTTCCCCTAAGAAGAGCTAAACCCATCTCTGATAAACAACACATGTTTTAAGTGTTTTTTGTTTGTAATTTTGTTAAGCAAATGATACATTTTTATGTCAACGAATGTCTAATGTGTTGAACTTAAAGCCAGTAAAATCCATTTTCGGACGCCGCCCCTTTTAGTGGGCGTTGGCGTAAGATATTGCATGGAAAAATAGTTTAAATATTTAACAAATTGTATTCCATGAAAATTCTTTGAAATAAATTTTTTTAAATTTTACGACGAAGGCAAGATGTTTTCTGATGATCCCCTTCCCAACGCATCCACCCAAATTTGCCATCTAAATGACCCTAACGAAAAAAATATATATATTTGATTTTGCACTTAATAATAACAAAAATTGACTTTGTAGTGTTTTATCGCAAAGATCCTATCAAAATGGAGTTTAAAAATTGGGCACAGAAATGTCTTAAAGGAAGTCTGACCCGCCTGGTTACACATTTCTAATATATCTCTGTCCCTTTTTGTGCGCGTTGATATAAAATATGAACTGCAACAATAACGTAAATTGTTTTTATGCTGATGGAAAGGCCACGCTGCTCCCACCTCATTGGAAACGACCGTATTACGTTAACTTTTCAAGATTCATTGATCATAATATGATCAATGAATCTTGATTTTTGATTTGAATTTGTGTCCTAAATTTAAGCTACAGCTTTCCATATCTTCCTTAAAGTACAATGATCTAAAGGGGCTTTGTGCCAAAAATGTCATTCGCAAAGAATTTGATTCTTTTTATCTCAACCTTCAACCTGATGGAAATAAAAATTACTTGGTTGAGCCTGATGTGGAGGGGGATATATTTTCATGTATTTTTTATTAGTTGAAATTGTAAAAAATGAATTGCAAAACAATTAACAACGTGTCTCTGAAATACCAAAAAAAAAATATTACAGTGAATTATGAATAAAATGGATTGTTACGCACGAATACTATGTTTTACTGCATGAACGTTCATCAGTCAAAAATATTGAAATATAATAGTCTATAAAATACAAAATAAAATAGTGTATAATGATTTTCATTATATTATAAAACAAATAAAATAGCCTAAGTGACGTCATGGTACTTTGAGTCCCATTTATTTGCAATTAAAGCACTTGTAAATTAATGAAATATCATCTGCTATTAGCCTGATAATTCAACTAATTCTTTAAATGACTACAACTTAAAAATGTCGATTATTTTCTGAAATATTACTGTTTTTCCAGATGTCTAATAACAGAAAAACTTAAAACTCGATTATCTCGGAACAGTAAAAAAATTATACACTGTTGTTCTATTAAGGGGACGATATGTACATTAGTGTGTCCCAAAAAAAATTTACCCTTTTTAAATGTTGTACCCATTTTCTGATATTAAAAATTTTGTAATGTGTTTGCCAGTTATGCAATAAAAATAGAGTTTTTATTTACTCATATTTGGAGGGTTGGTATTTAAGATTCGGTTCGGTCGAATATAACTTTCTTACTTGTTATTACATACATATTGCTAGTACTTTTTTTACAACTAAGTGCGTATTTAAGGAGTTTGATGTGGATTTATTTACGTTTTAAGTTTAAATATATATATATATATATATATATATATATATATATATATATATATATATATATAAACGAACTTGTGCATTGTAGTAGTCACTTGGACATTTCATAGAATAACAAGAGTTTTGGTTTTCATATTAAAAAGTGAGGCCATTTAGTTTAAGTTGTTAATTTTTTGCATGATATATTTCCTAATATTTAATATACATACATATATTTTAGGAATTTTAATACTGTAAACTGTGGATTGAATGAACCTGAATTGTTATTTGAACCACTGGCTTCTTTATTCAAAATGCCGCGAAAACAGCTTATGGTTTAAACAGACCTCGTAGACATATCTTGTGTATTTATAATTGCGGCCTCAATTTAAAAACAAAATGAAAATAAACAAAGGAAATGTCAGGAATGATAGGCTTGTGTATACACGCACATAACTGAATTATCCCCAAAAGATTTTATAATCCTCATAAATATTTAATCCAATTACAATATCTCTCTTCAAGAAATCATATTATCATTTTACTTTAAAAATTATTTCCACTTAATCACTTCCTTTTCCTATACAAAACAAGAAAATTACTTTCAAAATTTATCACACATTGAACATAAAATCAATTTATTACACACAAACGTATTCTTAACACCATTACAACAACAATGTGTGGAAAATAACAACACCATCTTTGCATGTTTTGTAAATTATGCTTTTACTTATCATGAAATTTTTCTACACACAAACACACTTCCATGCTCTGTGCTCACATATTCTAGAATCTAGATGTTTTGTTAATTGTTGTTGGTACAATAAATAATTAACATGTGTTTAGTGTAGCATGATGTATTTAAATTTTAAAATTTAAATGATGTTGCTTTGTATCCGTTTGCTGTCCGAAGGCATTAAATTTTTTGCTCGTTCATAAACATTTTAATGTTTTTCGACATTTAACATTTCTTTTGCCAGAAATTTGTTTAGGTTGTTATTTCTCTACGTTGATTTTCTTATCATATACATAATTTAAATGCGCTGCAAAAGGGTGTGTAGGCAATTTTGCCAATTTAGCACACTTGTGTATGTGTGATTATAAAGTACGTGCGATACTAGATCTGGCATGTGTTGAACTCAGCATGCTAAAATTTCTGAATACTCGTCTTAAATTATTTGAATTAATATTTATTCGGATTAACAAAATTTTTAACAAAAGTTAACCCTGTAATATATGGAAATAAAATATAATAACAATTTCGCTTACTTTGTACGCAGGCAGAAGACAACTTTTATGTCTCACGTCATGGAAGAGATGTAATGGCGTAAGCACTGGGCGCCATAGACGTAATACTAGACAACAATTTCACAGCCTTCTAATAATTCATAAGAATTTATGAGTTAATTAACTAATTAATATCAATTAATTTTATGGTCGTTTGCAAAAAACGAAAAAAAAAATATTTTCTTTGTAAACAGTTTGTCTTATTTATCTTCCATAAACATTCTATTTCTTATTTATTTATTTTTTGCTTTGTTTACAAAACCATTTAAATAATTTAACGATATATTTGTGTGAATTGTTTATTTTATTTAAATCCACTTGATGAAGCCTGAAAGAAATAAATTTTGGAATGTTTTCACAATCTTGTGAAATTAATATTATTTTCTTCACCCACACTTAGAGTCATAATTTTTAATTGTGGGCAGTCTTTGAAATGATTTTTGTCAATGAAAATAAATAATTGAATTAAAAACAAAATGTATTTATTTGTTTATCGCCGTCTACCGCCTACATGAAGAATGTAAGAATTTAATAAAGAAGATTATTGAATAATAGCTTTGACATGTAATAAATTGTTGTTGGCGGGATTTAGAAGAGTATCATGAAATTTTTTTGTAAAAATAAACAAATTCATATTGATGTTTTCTTCCAAATTAAAAGATAACTATTTTTTCAATACAATTTTAAAGCAAAAATAAGTTGTAATTGTAACGTATTAAGTTTGTCTGCGTGCTGATAATTTACAAATAATTAATATATCAAATCAAACTAAATTTTATTTTGCTCATTAAGAAATCTTCCTCTAATATTTCGTAGCTGGAACAAAACGTTTTAAATTATTTCGAATAGTCGATTTTAAAGTGAGTAAGAAAAAAAAATATGGAAAACGGTTGACCTTAAAGGCCTCTACTTATAACCGCTAAAAATGGTATCATTTTAATTTCAAAACTGCTATAACTTTCGAATGGATCAGCCGATTCCCATGTGGTAAGCGGTAATTGATATAGTTCTTCGATATTTATAAAAAAAGAACTGCAGAGTGTTCTGAAAAATTAATTTTTTTTCATATTTTTGGTTCACAGTATATCACGAACGCGTAAACTGATTTTAGCCCCGTTAGTGGCGTTTAACGTGGTTTTTGATTGTCAAGATCTAGATAGTTTTTGGAATCCATCGGAAAGGCGTTTAAAAGAAATTCCAAAAATACAACTTCCGAAAAATATATTTTTTGCAGTTTTTTTGATATATCCGAAATTAAAATCCTTTGGAATGCGACTAGATTGGATCAAAAGTTACACACACAGACATAGTGACGACTATTCTCAGCAATAGTCATAAAAGCTTCCTAGGAACTCTAAACGTCGAGATCTGGTAAAACCTCGAATTTTTCAAAGCGGGGTGAAACCAGTAACTTCCCACTTTTTTGAAAATTTTCAATTTTCTTAGTGGGAAACTAAAAAAAAAAATCATAAACTCGTGTTTTGTCGCTCTCCGTTTTTAAAAGTTTTACTATTATGAAATGCCAAAATTTGTCTGTCAGAAAATTGCTAATTTATCACAAAAGTTGTAAACAATTTTCAGATAGAATCAAGAAATTATTGATTCTTGTGGTAATTACAAAAATTTGAAATGTACTTGAAAATAATGGGAACTGTTATGAAATAAGTATTCATTTTACATTAAATTGTTTAAGAACTGGTTTTACAATCAATTAAAATTTTTAGGATTCCTCCTTCACAAAATAATATTCTACTGTTTTTTTTAATATTAAAGGCCTAATTCACAAAAAATATTTCATGCTTATAACCTTCGTATTTGATAAATTAGTATGCAAAATATGTCTAATAAGCAATATGGAATACTTAAATTTTTTAGTTATTATAATTGAAGTTTAGCCAGTCCTCCGTATGTTCTGGTCAACCGAAACCTCTAGAGATACGAAACATCTGAATCAACAAATATTAACATTTCGTCTTTGATATGAACAATCTCAAATTTTCGTATTTTCCTGGACCGGATGCTGTTCCCAGTTGCATATTGGAGAACTGTTCTTACACTCTATGTATCCCGTTTACTTATTTATTGAAAACATCCAAAATTACAGCGGTAGTGATAAGTTAAGTGTTATAACGAAATTATTTAAAAAACGTTTATGTGACATATTGTGTCATTATACCTTCTGCATTTTATCGTTGGTGATTTGGGGTCACTTGAGTACAGATTACCTTCAGGCTACTCATATTACACAATTACAATTTTACAACTGAAGCCAAAACCTAAGAAAATCTATAATCATAATAGAAGTTGTAATTGCCAATTGATGGTAAAACTATTCCCCATTAGGAGATTTAATTTCGGAAAAAGTGAGAGTTAGGGCCTTTCTACATGAGACCAGCGATATGTATGCATGTGTGCATGTAAATATTTAGGATAAAAGCCAAGCAAACGTAACACGTAACAAGCACAACAGTGATATTAAAATTGTAGCACAGACATTCAGTGCCTGCATATGTTACAAATTGCGCACAAGGGACAGATGCTTTTACTTTTCATTTCATACACAAACACACAGCCTGATTTAAACTTGTGCACACGATTACGGGAAAAAAAACAATAACAACGGCAAAAAATGCTGAAGAAAAACATTTTTAATGGATTTTTTGCATGAATTGTGTGCGTCATGCAACGCAAACAACAGAAAAATTGCCACTTAAAAGAAATTCAGGCACAAATTCAATGTACAATTTTGTACGGTTGGTCAACAACAGTGACAATAACAACAACAGTTGCAGCAACAACAAAAATTTCTTAAATGACACCAACAAAGAGATACTCGTGAAAAAAGTACAGAAAATAATGCTAAATAAAACTGTTTGTTATTGCACATGATACGTGAGTACATTCAAAAGTGATTTAATATTACATATAACCCAATTACGCATCGCCTACATGCCTAGAAATCAGAAACGACAATCGTCGACGAGGAAATAGTCGTCATTGTCATCCAAATCGCGTAATGTAAACGCGAAACTGAACAACATTCCTGGTCATTACCTCTGGTACGATTTCAGCGGTAATTATTGGAAAATGTCACCAACGACTTGTTGGGGCTGTCCATCAGTTCGGATGCATACTATTCATATACAGATAAAAATAAAATTTTACTACGAAAATAGCGGGTAAAAATAATAATTTTTAAATTTTAAGCCTATGAAGGTTTTTGTCATATTGAAGAAGTAAATAAATGTAGTCTGTCAATTATTTCTCCAAACACATGCAATTGAGAGAAATTTATGAAATCTTTCGTTCAGTTGATAGAGCTATACACTAGGTCCAATTCTGGCATACTCCTTCCAACATATCGGCAGGTATCTCATGAAAAAATTTTTCAATATTGGCCTCGTTCGTCAACCATTGCCTACTCGTCCATGTCGTCAGACATGAGCCTTAACATCGCCCCATTTATATATCTAAAGGCATTAAATCGTACGATCTAGCCAGCCAAACGTGAAATAAACTGTTCACCGAACTCGTCTTTCAAGTGGGTCATTGTTTCGCATGATGTGTGGCATGTGGCAACGTCTTGTTGAAACCACGTGCCAGCCAAGTCCAACTCTTCCATTTTGGGGAAAAAACTGTAATCATCGCAAGTCATTTACAGAAACATTCTGCCTTTGGTGTTTTTGAAAAATGATGATCTGGCTGCTCTTCACAAGCTATATGGCGTATCCATTCAATGTCGCCCAAACTGACCACGTAGTGGAAGAAGTGCTCGATGCACTTTCTTAACCGAGAATGAATTTTTTTTTATAATAAAATTCAATAATATGCAAGTGTTTTTCGTTTGTAAATTGATTCATTGGTAAATTATAGACCAAACTGAACAGGTTTAATGGTAATATTTTACACAAAAGCAGCTGAACTACCAAAGACAGTGTTGCCTAGAAGAAATTTCCTAAAAAATTGCATTTTAAATTTATCATAGATGCAAATCTATATGCAATATTGAGCATAACACACACAATAAATGATAACTCGTGGAATCGATAAATTTGCGTTAGCCGCTGCGCTTGCACTGGTAGAAGCGATATATTCGCCAGTGCTCATATAACAGCAATGCACAGGCCTAAATGCATCTGTAACCCTTCCAGTCTCTTCAAATTTCTTTATAATTTTGTCAACTCATTGCATAGTATTTCGATTGTGACGAACATAATCACCACGAAATTCTCGAAAAGCTTTGAACAACACACATTTTTAAGTATTTATTTTAGCTATTTTTAACTGTTCTTCGGTTGCTAAACGATCCATATTCAATAAGCGACATTTCATATGACAGATATTTAACAGCTCACAGCCTTACCAGCAGTGTCCGAGCAGTTCTGATTTGTACATCTCTCGTCCTCTCTCTCTTTCGGTCTTCAGAATAGGAAAAGGTCGTAGGCGGCCAAAGCTGGGGAATGCTGGAGATGAGGCATGATGATGTGACGAACATGCGACAATACTGCCACATTGAATTCATCAAGAAGCTTAGATTTTTCAGAGAAATTGTCCTCTTAAGTCGTAGCCCTCTTATTGTTAGTGATTTAATACAATTTGCAATCATTCGACGTAAAATTTTTTCCAGTACAAAATTTATTCACCGCACTATTTGATTAGACGTCATTACATATTTAGGATTCTAATATTTTTGAGTACTGAAAAGTTTCGCCCACCTCCAAGTAACATCGCCGTAGGCTCAAATCCATTACTGCTTGTCAGACCGGCGTTTTTATAACCACTAAATGAATAACTCGTTATTATATCTGATTGGCAGCCAAACGGATAAGAAATCAAAACCTTATAGAATTGAATAGGCCTCCAACGTATACTGTGATCCTGTGAGTCATCTAGTTGAATTTACACCTTCCAAACCTATTTCCTTCAATAGAAGATGTTGACGAAATATCTTTCCCCAAAAAAAGCATCACAAAAATGATATGATACTGATGAATTTATAAAGTTTTTACACTCAGCCAAATGGTCCCTGGAGCAACATCTGATACTCCTTTGAGTTCTCAGAACATAAGACTTCAATCAGCAAGAAAATGCGCAATGAATGACAGGTTTTGAGTCCTGGCAGTAGCAACAACTGGAACAAACAATTTTTTACAAGATAATCGTCCGCTGATTGTGATGCAGAGAGCTCTCAGTGCTACCTTTAGGTCAGTGTTCAGATAATCCATATGGTAAACTTTCATACCTCGCATATCGTTGTGTTGTGTTAATTAATTTGTGTCCTCATATATGTAAATCGTAATTATAAATATGTACATATATCTCAAAATGATTGCTGTTACTTTACAATATGGCCTCGTTCTCAAGAAATTTCCCAAGGAGACATGCAGTCAGTCATATAAATTAAGAAACCTACACAGAAAAAATGGAATTATCAAAGCAATTTAGAACGGCTAAAAACAACTACGACTTCAAAAAGAACAACGTAAGAAAAAAAAATCTTGAAAAAAGAAAATAATTCTAAAACGACAATGACAACAGAGAGTATTTGAAATAAACTACGCGACAAATAAATAAACTGGTGAAACCAGTTCACATCAATTCAATTTAATTCAATTCAATTAGGTCCCTTGAAAACATATGCAGAGTTTCTAAGAAGCAAAAATTTAGCACAAGCATCATCGTCATCCTCCCATTGTTTGCCCTTGCGATGTCTCACACAGCCATGGATGTATGCATGTCCTTACGTGCTATAAAGTTTCGTCCTTATAACTGTGGAGTGAAAAAAGAAAAACAAAACTTACTAAAGGAAACAGAGAGGGGAAATATGGATGCAAAACATTTGTGTATCATTGTCATTGGCTTGGAAATAATTTCTATTCATAAAACTGAGTTTTTGTCTGAGTAAATTTTCAAAAGAATTTAAAGTTTCTTTTGTGGCAGCCACAAAAGAAGGATTGACTGCCTGCAGCCTGGTCTCAAATGTTTTCTCTGCTTACCCTGCCCTGCGCTGCCTTGCCAGCCTGGTTCTTTTGCTTAGACAAACGAATATTATTCTCAGGCGACTGACTGTTGTTTAGTTGTACCACAATGATGTTGTATTGTTCACATTCATTTCCTCTCGTTCTCTGATGCATTTCAGAATACAAGACAACCGCATGTGGCATCATCTAGTAGATATATTTTAAGCTTTTGTTAGACACAAAAAAAAATAAATATGTGTATAATGATTTTACCCTAAATGATACTCTTTGTGCAACATAAAAGTATTCCTAACTTTATTGCATTGTACGTCATGTTCAGTCACAAGTAAATGGATATTTTCCATTTCTAAACAACTTGCCATAAACATAAAATGTTTAAAACAATAGACTGACTGCCTGTTTGAGTTCTTGGTGTGCGGAGAAAACAAATTGCTTTCAGATATAGAGTTTTAAGAAAATAATTTGAAAATAAGTTTTCGAGTATTTTCTTTAATAACTTTTTCACTTCAATGGAAAAGCTGCTTATGCCGACAATTTGTTTGAGTTGTTTTTGTGCTGAAGGACACTCAGTGAAATGTAGGAGGACAGCCACTATTACATTAGCAGAATATTACACCAAGCTCGTGTCTTTGAAAATATCATAAGATATTAGTCGGTTAAGCAATATGTTGCAAATTATTTATTAAAAAAAAATTATTTTAAGAATTCCCGGTTGATTTTATATGTAAACTTTGTCGAAGGCTCTTTGGTTTCGTTTGCGTGGCTGCCTTTTACGAGCAAGCAATCAATTATAAGGAGATTTTTTAGGAACTTTCTTTTTGGCATCACTGTTTTTAGCTGCTCAGTTGTTTTCGTGCAAGAAGTTGCTGTTACGTGTTCCGTTTGGTCTACAATTTAACCATGAATTGACTTGCAAACGAGTAACGCTAACAGATTATTGAATTTTATTATTAAAATTCATGATCGCCTGAAAGAGCCAACAAGTAAAGTTGTTCTATTTGGTGTGAATAGCAGCCAGAAGCATATCAAGAACTGCTTCCAATCATTTTTCAAGTACGAAGGAGATAGGAGCGTTCTTGTGAATAGCAAGTACTACCGTGGTTAACAATTTTTTTTACCAAAATGGAAGAGTTGCACTTGGTGTACATGTGGTTTCAACAAAACGATGCTACACAGCACGTGAAACTATGGGCCAGTGGATAGGCACGTTCGGTTAATAGTTTATTTTACGTTGGAGGCCGATCGTTTTATCGTCTTTAGACTATTTTTGGGGGCTATGTTAAGGCTATATAGGGTTAAACTTGCAACTGGAGGTCAATATTGAAGAATATTTTGAGATACCGGCCGATAGAGTGTTTGCCAAAATTGTACCTGGCGTGTGAAACAGTGCGGCCGCAGTCAACTTTTACATTGACTCAAATAAAGATTTCAAACATTTCCCTAAATTCTTAAAAAATCACCCATTAGAATCTTGATGACTTTTTTCTTAACAGACCACTGCACTCGCCGATGTCAACTTATGCAATTCCGTTCCAAATACGATTACGATTATTGCTCTATAACCAACCTGCCGTATTGAGATATCAGGTCGCCTAGATCTACTTCTGATCTCGATCCGCTTTTTATCTTGGACCAGCACTCAGAGGATGACCCCTACATATGCAGTGCATTGCGTTGGAACTAGAAAGGAGCGGATAGTATTGAGTGGACAGATGAAGAGAGATGGGAAGATAGAGAATTTTTGTAGCTATTTCAACCTTTGTACTTAGTCGGACCGACGAAGGAGGGTGCTGTTTCTCTGCTCTTTTGTACATGATTGTGTCAGTCGCTGCCAATTATGTTCAGTGACCAGAGCTATGCCTTCATCATTGAAAACAGGCTGGCAACAACTAACCCAACCACGCACTAATGTTGATCAGAAAAATTCAACACAATATTTCATGACTCAGCGCGGGCTCGAGCTCAGGACCCTTCGCTTCATAGTCTTGTGTTCTACTACTTTAGCCAACAGCACACATCTTTGCTGTTTATTAATTGTATTGAGTGCCTATCGTTGCAACAAGGCCATATTTTTCCAAGTGGTGGCTTATGTAAGCTTAGAATTTCTTTTGTCTTTTCGTTGTTTTAGTTAACCCAAAGGATTTTGGACACCTTGCCGACGGTAGAGTTCTGACAATTTTTGATGCGTTGTTCTATAACGCATTGTTTTGGTTGGTATTTGAATACTTGAGAGTGTGATGCTGTTCGTTAATGATCCTATCCATGTCTCGCGTTATTGGAGAATTTGAGATTGAACTAATTAGATTTTAATGTTAAAACCACTTATTAAAATCATGCTTTTACCATACAAAATGATTTTGCTAAAATTTAAGATGCAGTGTTTTTAAATTGGTTGCATTGAATTTTTGAAATATAATTTTACTTTCGTTGTACTAAAATCAGTTAAAAATTTAAAGAGACTGACAATGTTGAAAGAATGAACCGGAAATTTTTCCATTTCTGCATCTCCCCTTGATAATTCGTTTACTTGTATCCAGGCACTTGTCCACTCTATGGTTTTAACGACAAACATGTTTTTTTAATTTTATGTGTGAAAACACTATTATAAACAGCTGTTGTATTTTAATTATTCTTTATTTACATTATGTCTGTCATTGTATTATGTCTGTCATTGGTTTATTGTAATGTCGTCTTCTTTTCTGCAAAAATGTAACACATTTCTGATTTTTTTTCTAAAAATTTTCAGTTTTTAACCAAAAATTTTACTTTATTAAGGATGGTAGAAAAAAAAATGTCTACTAAATTCAAGGTTTTCAAAATTCATAATGTGGCCATTTTTCTTTGAAAAGTTTTAAAAACACTGCTTTTTGTTATAGAAAAGAAAGCAACAATAGTTTTCATGCACATATTTTTATCGAACATTCAAATTACTGTATTAAATTCAATCAAGAATAGCCTATAACTATTTGTTCGAAAATTTGAAAATATGATAAATATTTCAAGGCACAGGGGAAAGTCAACATCAGTTTTTAATTCTTCAACTTACACAGCAGAACAGAATAGATGTTTTCGAGAGCCGCTGCACTTTCATCATCAGCAGTTTTCGCTTCTTAATGAAATTTGTCAGAAATTCTAAGAAAATCTTTATGAATGTCCATTTATGTGAAAGTACCTGCGTTATCCATTTCATGGATAAATTACCTGGAGCCTGGAGCAACGCGAATTCGAACTGTTAAATTACAATTAATTAAAGATTAAGAATTTTGTTATTAAGTGAAATCTGCAAGTTGTCAAAAAAATATTTTTAATAATTTTTTTTAATAAAGATGAAAGTTTGACAGCTCTTGCAAGTAAAAGATTTTGCAAAGGACATTATCGTTGACATCAAATGAACGCATTTCATTTAAGCGAGCAACCATATATCATTCCCCTAACAACAAAATGCTTTGTTTTTTTTTTGACAAATTTCAATTCATCTTAATTACGCTAAAAATTTACAAAGACATTTTCTAATATCATAATTGCAACAGCGACAGTGTAACATTTTGTAGCACAAAGTGATTAAGCCATGTGTAATTAATTCATTGAAGCCATGAACATGCAGACATCATGATTATTGTGTGAATTTATAAAAAAATTAAAAGCATTATTTTTTCACTCTTATAAACAAAAAAAAAGTGGCTGCCACTATGTTGTACATTTAATAACAAAGACTAAATACTTTTCCAATGCACAATGGGGCCAATAGAAGTATAAATAAGCTATTGTTCAGATATATGAGATTTGCTAAAAAATAAGTTGCATTTGGATTTTATATATTCATATAACAGTTCTGAATTGCACTTGTCCTTGAACTCTCTCGTCAATTCGGTTTTTATCTCCTCAGTCGTCGCAAGACCCTGTCCTTTCATGAGTCTCTTGGGAATAGTAAGAACCTGCAGGTTGCAAAATCTGGCAAATTCATTATCTGAGGCATGACCACCACAGTGTTGTTTTTGAACAAAAGCGACCGACAGTTTTTTGGATGAAAATTAAGCGACATCCTCATCAATTTCTCTAACTGAGATTCGACAATTCCGCATAACAATTTTGTTCACTTTGTCAACATTTTCATCGGCATCCAGAACATGCGCCGTCATTCACATGTCTTCACCATCTTTGAAAAGCTTGGACTATTTCCAAATATTTTTCTTGCTCAAAGTACAATTATCTACTACCAATATTAACAATTCAATTGTTTTGATTCCCTTTATTACGACAGCAAAAAATTGACGAATACTCAAAACATTTCTTTCTTTTATGACTCTCATAAACCAACTAAAAATGCTAAATAGCCGAAAATGTGAACATGTGTGTTCGAGACGAGACGAGACATAAAAAGGCTAACAGAGTGTACCTGGTCTGCAAAATTCACCGCTTTTGACTGGAATATATATTAAAGTTTTAATTGAATATTCTGAGACCCCAACTAAACCATTCTTTAAAGCTGAAGGCTCTTATTCCTCTTCTTGTGGTCCACTTGTCTCTCTGTGGTGCATAATTTCTCTACAAATTTTCTGCAGATCAATGAATTAAAAATTATATAAATTTGCATGTGTTTATTTCCACTTCCTTTGCGATGCGTACCACTGTGCGCTTTGAAAAAAAGTAACATGACATTGGCATAAACGGGAAAGAAAAAAATTGCTAAATTGGCGACAACATTACATATTTGTGTTAAAAATCCATTAACTCTAAATGACTGACGGTTTACATGAGTGCATTCATTTTTTTTTTTTGTCTTATTAATGTCGTATTGCAATGGTAACGACTATTTCGGTTCTTTTTTCACTTTGATGTTTATATTTTATATTGTACGTTTAAAAGCTGCAGATACACATTCAACTGATTGTCATTGATAATCGTCATTGACGTAATCATCATCGTTGTTATCGATGCCATTATTATAATCGAAATGTCTATTAGAATTGGCGATTATTCAATATTATTATTCTGAGTACTCATTCAGGCGAATAAAAGACTGTGGAGTCCAAATTTACGGTGTTACTTAAATGATTACTCTACTCGAGCCTGTTTAGAGGCTGAGATGAGCAGACATACTAAAAGTTTTAAAAGAAAATTCTTCCGAGTCGAAATCCCTGAAGAAGATGATCACAAACTTCTTCAAAAGCTGAATTTTTATAAAAAGCGATTTTTTAGCAACTTTTTTTTAGGTAGCAGCTCAGCTGTTGTGTAACATGTTACTGTTGAACATGTTCAGTTTGGTCTGTAATTTAACCGTAAATCGACTTACAAACAAGCAACGTTAGCAGATTATTGAATTTTATTATCAAAAATTCCGCTCGGTTAAGAGAGTCCATTGTGCTCTGGTTAAATGGATAAGTGAACAAGCAAAATTGTGTATTTGGTGTGAGGAGCAGTGAGTAGCATTGCAATAACTGCTAAGAAATTGTTCTGCTTGTTGGGGATTATGGGCCGGTAGCACCAAGTTTCAAAATCGACGAAGGCAGGAACGTTGAATCGCAAGCGCACTGTGCAATGATTACCAGCTAGACTGTGCTAAATTTTTTATGTTATTATTTTTAACATAAAAAGTTTGCCGCAATGCATTGCGGCAGAAGGATGAGAAGACAGAGACTTTTTTTGTAGCAATTTTAACCTTTTTACGTCGCCGGCTAATTTTTTGCTACAAGGCAAACGAAGGAGGGTGCTGTTCCTCTGCTCTTTTGTACATGATTGTGTCAGTCGCAGCCAGTTATGTTCAGTTATCAGTGCTATGCCTTCATCATTGAAACAGGTTGGCGACAACACCATGCACTAATGCTGATCAGAAGAGCTCAACACAATATTCATGAATCAGCGCGGGATTGATCTCAGGACCCTCCGCTTCATGTACTCGTGGTAACTACTTCAGCCAGCAGCCCCCTTCACAATGTCCCAATTGAGAGACGAGTTTGGTGGAAAATTTATTTCATTTGCATACTTCATGACCGCATAGATTTAATGCCCTCAGACTATTTTTTGCGGTGCATGCCCGAAGAAGTAGCCGCAGTGGACCGCAAGATTAAAAAATTTATTCGTGAGATACCAACTGATATATTGGCGAGAGTATGCCAAAAGTGGACCCAGGGTGTGAACCATTTCACAGGTAGGTCATGAAGGAACGTGGGAAGCTTTAACCAAGCAGTATAGCGTGCAATTACTTCGTTAAAAAAGTATCTTGATAGAGCGCAAAGCTTTACAGAACACAATGCAAGACGAAGGAGTTACGTTAACAATAATAGTGGAAGCCTGGATACAGAAGAGATTCTCTGGGGACCTGGGAGAGTTTCATATGAAAATAATCTAACTTCAGTTCTCAAGTGGACTAAGCGCGCAAACGTTATTCGCATTTTACACAAAAAAAATACTATAAGTATTCAACATCAGCTTAACCATCTGGTTTAGTTAAATAGAGTCTGCGAATTTGTACCTTGATGCTCAAACTACAAGTACAGGGACAGCAGACGTGATGGATATTGCTGATGCTGGAGATGAGGACGATAATTATCTACGATTACTTTATGTTTAAAATTGTTGAGAAAAAATTGAACGCTTGACGTGTCCATGATCATTACTATCGTCATCATCATTAGCAGCATTAACGACAACAGCGACACTCATCCGAAAAGCAAATAGCGATGTTTTATAGTGATGATGGACCATTAAAAAAGTATTAAATCGTAATAAAAAAATAAAACATTATAAAGACATACTTGCATAGTATTGTATATTATTGGGTAGGGGCATAAATCATTTGAAAAGCAATTTGTTAAGAAAGATAACGTCATCCGTACGATACCAACTTAAGCGGTCCATCCATTATACAATATAATTGTAAATTTTATTCATGATATTATTTCCATTTTGCAGTCGCAAAGCAGCTCTGAGTCAGTCAACATCAAGCCTCGTTGGCAATTATTTTTTAAGTGCAGCCAGACCACTCTCTCTCTTCGAGAGTTTTGCGTCTCACTCGCACTAGTTAATTTCAACAACACAGATAACTGTATAGGTTTACGGTTGTCTGAGGTTCTTTCCGTGGTTAACTACGTTGCTACTTCCTATGTGAAGGCATAGGTCGTGTACAGTCAGACACAGTAACGGAAAAGAGAATACGTTTAATAACATCGCCGACATACCCGTTGGCATCTGTGCATCAATAGAATTAGTTTTAGTGGCACGACATATCGTGCGAATTGGTGATGGCGTAATAGTCTCAAGACTGGCCAAATTATTCTTCAGTCGATGACTGAAGTAACAAAATAGAATTAAAAAAAAATATATATATCCATTTTGTCCTATATTATGCAATAAGTGGCACAATATTTTCAAATAAAATATGGCGCAATTTTCTTACAATAAAAAGTGAACATAACCTATAAGCAAAACAAAAAGCATATGGACTAGTAAAAGCTTTGGTTCAATATAAAATAAAAATATTTATTACTAATTAATAATAAATAAAAATGTTTTCATCACTCATGTGATGAAAACATTTATTTTTATTGTACAATGTTGCCAACACACTTCTTTTGGTTTGTACAATAAAAATCAAAAGTCTTTTGATTTCTGCCAATATATTGTGCCACCTTTGAATATGACATACACATTGGCGATATGATTGTACAATGCGAAAAATTGCAGTTATATTGCAAGTGGGTGGGCCACTTTAAAGTGGCAGTCATTGTGTACCTCGCAGCAAAACCCGTGAATAACTTCCTTATTTTTAATGTGTGTATGTGTTTGTATACAATCCGAATACCGTATGAATGTACCTTTCTTTTGAAATCCGAACGGTACGCCTAATTCTTTTGGGACATGAGGCTAATCACATGTCATTTTAATTTGTTATTCTATCATTCTATCATTTTGCATGGAATGGCTTTTTCCAACTCTGATTGAAGTTCTTAAGGTAAAATTAAATTAAAAATTAAAAAAACATAATTGTCTCTTTTGCAAAAATAATAATAAACAGTACTGAAACAACATGTGGTTTTTAATACAACTTATTATTAAACATGAATGTAAATTTTATTTTTCGCACTTATTAATGAGATAAGCTCTCATATTCTATTTCGTTAAAAACATTGGTGAAATAGTTGATATTCCCAACGATTAGTACCACCGTGGAAAGGGGAAAAAGTTGAACAAAGAACGCTGATGAGATGGCGTATCCCGAAATCAGTACTGATCCGCTAGTGTGATGATTATAAAATATTCTAATATTCCACTCTTAATAAAAACAAGTAAAAGTGCTATATTCGGCTGTGCCGAATCTTAAATACCCTTCACAGCTGTCATTCTTTTCGTTTAAATTTTTCGGCTGGGAAGCTAAATGTTTGGCTTTTCTTATTTCTAATACCTCTGAACGTCTTTCAAATACGTTTAATTTAAAAACAAAAAGTAAAAATCCGTTTCATGTACCCCAAAAAGTTCTAATTGTCCAACCGTAGAATCGACTTTTAGATTTTGTGGGTTTTTAATACCAATTTAACTCTTCCCGAAGTATAAAAAAGATTTCATCCACAAAAACCCAACATTATGAACTTATATGGTTAATTTTATGTACCGAAAAATTTCGATTTTCCAACCCTGGAACCGAATTTTCAATACCAATTCAATTTTCCCTGAAGTATTAAATAGGTTCAATTCACTAAAAAAAATTTGGAATTTATGTGGGTACTTTTATGTTCGGTACCCTGGAACCGAATTTTTAATATATTAATACTAATTTAATTTTTCCTGAAATATGAAATAGGTTTAATTCACTAAATACACAAAATTTGAAATTTTGTGGGTACTTTTATGTACCAAAAATATTTAGATTTCCCAACTCTGGAAGCGAATTTTTATTTTCTTGACAAAAATTAACATGTTTAAATATTTCATTTATTCAACCTGGAATCGAAATTTTAAATTTTTCAGATTTTAATACCAAGTTCTTTCTGAATTATAAAACAGTATTAATTAGCAAAAACAACAACGTCAATTACCTTTTTGGTTACTTTTATGTAGAAAAAATATTTAAATTTCCCATCCCTGGTAGCGAAATTCAAATTTTGTTTACCAATCCTAGTCTTCATTAGGTATAAAGTCGTTTTATTTAGGAAAAACTTTAAATTTGCAACCATATTGGTCACTTTCATGTTCTACAATGTATTGCATGTAGCAAAAAAACTTTAAACTTCCCAACCCTGGAAGAGAAATTTAAATTTTTTGTTTATCAGTGCAACGTTTCATGAGGTATGAAGTAATATTTTTTAAGAAAAATTTAAAATTTTAACCATTTTGGTCACTTTCATGTACTATTAAATATTGCACTTGTCCATCCCTGGATTCAAAATTTTATTTTTGAATTTTTGTTACCAATTTTGTTCTTCCTAAATTATAAGACAGGATTAGTTAACAAAAAAAAATAAAACGTCAGTTGCCTGTTTGATTACTTTCACGTATAAAAGAAAAGCAATTTCCAATCCCTGGAAGCAAAATTTGAATTAAAAATTTTTTTTTTGGCCTATGCATATCTTCATGACGTATAAAGACGGTTTGTTAAAGAAAAACTTACAATTTTTAAAAATCTTAGTTACTACATGTACTACAAAATACTGAATGGGCCGAAAAAAAGTTTTAATTTTCCATCCCTGGAAAAAATTTTTATTTTTTTAGTTTTCAATAGACTATTGAGGCTTCCCAAAGCAAAAAATAGGTTTAATGTAAAAACTTAAAAAAATAGTTGATTTTTGGTATAAATTTTGCGTCGAGAAATAGGTGTAAGCTTCCCAGCTATGGAACCATACTTCTGAATTTCAATAGCACTCTATTTAAGTTCATTTCCAATCCAACGGTCCAAAAACGAAGTCTCTAGCTCTCCTGGGGGCTTGGGAAAACCGATTTTACGTACAGACGGACGGACAGACGGACATCGCTCAATCGTCATCGCTATTCATAAGGATCCAGAATATATATAATTTATGGGGTCGCATGTGCATATCGAAGAAATTACACACGGAATGACAAACCTATAGTATATATACCCTTTCACTTTTTTGTGAAGGGTATAAAAATCCAGTGTTCGTAATATTCTTACCAAGTGTAAGTTCACACTATTAAGCTTTGCTGCAGCGTGTTTTATTTTCCTGTGCGAAACCGATAGTGTGGAATTGAAACGCTACAAGTTTATTTCTATTTCTTGCAAACCAGACCATCGAAAATACAATTCTGTTAATGGACATTTACTTGTTCCACCATCTAATATGTCTGCATACGAACAAGTACATTTCTATAACAATTTTTATGTTCGAAAATTATCTATATTTGGCAATAGTAAAATAACACAAAAGGCACTAATAAAATATTTATTATTCAGTCATGTCCGTACGAGCACAGTCTTTCTCTTTTATTTTCAATTGTCATAATATTTTCTTTATGTTCTGGCATGAGATCATAAAAACTTTGTAATTAAATATGCAATTTATATGGCCAGTGTACTCATGACCCTTAACTCATATAATTTGCTGGAGTAGTTAATTTGTTCAGTTTTTATTACAAAAAAAAAAACTACATAAAATGTTTCTTTAAAATTGTTTTTATTTACTTCTTGAAATTTTATTACATGCTACTTTTGTAATATAATTTTTATTGTTGCTGTTATTGTTGTTGCCGTCGTTTAGATTTTTGTCTTTATGGCTTAATATCCTTTTAAGTTTATTGACGGCAATAAAGGCAAAACTATAAAATGTTAATTTCGATGACATGGTGTTGAGAGTTGCTCAAAAATCATTGAAAGGAATATAATGGGTTATTTTTTAAGAACTTTCGGATTTGATTAGCAAAAATATAAAATTCACAGAAATGTTCACTAGAACATTTCATTATTTAAGGATTATTTCATGTAAATGTTGACCGCGGCTACGCCTCAAGTAGTTCATACACTGGCTCCAATTTTGGCACACTCTCTCCAACACTTGACCGGCATCTCGCAAATAAGTTTATCAATATTGGCATGCAGTACGTCAAACGTTTCCCGTTTGTACTTATAGACAAGAGCCGTAGCATAGCTCCACAAAAAATATTCTAAAGGCGTTAAATCGTCCGATTTAGGCGGCCAATAAACCGTCCTCAAACATGAAAGAACTGTTAACTGAAATAGCCTACCAATTGGGCCATTGTTAGGCGTGCTGTGTGGCATGTGGCACCGTCCTGTTAAAACCACACGTCAACAAAGTTCATCTTTTCCATTTTGTGCAAAAAAATTTTTGCTCAATTTGCAATGCATAAGCAATTTTGTTCACGTATCCATTCAACCAGAAATGAGGGCGACGCACTTTCCTAATCGACTATGAATTTTGATAATAAAAGACCAAACTGAACATGTTATACGAAAACAGTTGAGCTGTCAAAGACATTGTTGCCTACAAGAAGGTTGCTAAAAAAATCCCCCGTTAATAAATGAAATCAGATGGGTAAGCGTTGACTTGAGTAGCGGAAGGAATAGAAAGAATACTTTTCTAATGATCAACTAGTGATTCACATTATGAAAATTCCAATTTGTGTTTTCTTTTGTGAAAGAAGACTAGTTTATTTCTAAATATTTAATTTTTCGTTAATTCACACCAACTGAGATGACTCTGGATGCTAACAAATTTTTAATGAAGACATTTTTATAGACATTTCCGTGCAGACTTGTTACACATATTTTATCTTTCAGTTTATTGGTCGTTTGTTGCCGGTTGATAAATAAATATTTAAGAACCGAAGGTGCGGCTTAGGCGAAGGAATTTTAAAGGCTTTATATATAATAAAAAAGAAATATGTTTTGTATGTTGCTTTCGTTGAAAAATTCGCTTAAATATAAACACATTAATGACTTTCTGAATAATAACATTTTCGATTAAATTTTGTTTCCTCAGTCCTGACAATCATCGATCATCTCTGGAGACATTGTTGATTTGTTTTGATTTCAGCTAAAATAACATACGGATACTCGGTGTATTTCCAAATAGATGTTTTCTTTTTCTTTTTATACAAATTGTTGTTTGAGTTCAAAAAGCATTCTTTATTAAATGAAGTAAAAGTATTTATTCACGGTATTCGCAAGCAAACTACAAAAGACTTGTGATTTTTATCTCTTGCTGCATTTGAATGCACGTATTACTATTTTAGTGTCTGTTGTCGACATCGTTATAATTGCAAGTGACTGTTTGTTTTATGTTTTCGTTCTTTTTTCTGCAGTTCGTAATGATTTGCTATTAAGACGGCTTTGGGTTGGTTCCTATGCAATGACTACAAGTGGTTTTTACATGCCATTAAGTCTGAATTTAAGCCATGTAGTATTCATTAACATCTACAAGTTGGGCTGTATGATGCTAAGGGGTACCAGCGTAGTACAACAACAAGTACAATGAGGCATCGGTGTACTACAAGTATGAGTACAAGCATCTTAAGTGGTTTGCTTCCATCATGACTCCTCTGTCTGTTCTCTAATATCTCTAACAATATTCCTTTTGTATCTTCTCTGAACACTTTTCTTTTGTCTTTGTCAATTAAAAGACTTGGGTGTTGCAAAGCATTTACAAAATTTTGTCTTTTAAACGTGGAAGTGTGTGTAAGTGCTCGCATGTTTAAATAATTTTTTGCTTTACAAGTTAACGTTTTCCATGCAAATATTAAACAAGTAAAAACGTTATATTCGACCGAGTCGAATCTTAAATACCTTCCAAAAATAGACTACATCATGTTTTCATCAGACGAACGTATGGGCATTGCTAGACCGTCATAGACTTCATCACTGATCAAGAATATGTACATGTACTTTATGTGGTCTAATTATTTTTGGAGAGCCTTAAATCTATATTTTTTGGGGTCTCTCTGGCAAGGGGCGCGGGAGAGACATTTCACCTTTACTATAAGACTCTAAAAATATATACTTGGGATAATTAAATGTAAAATTTATTATGTGAGTGAAGATAAAAGTGCCGAGTTAAACATGTTTTGACGTAAGCAGTTATGAAACAACGTATTTAGCTGTGACGTTACATAGTCATGACGAAACGAAATGGCAAACGCAGTGTCTGTACGTGAAACGTGTACGGTGAAATGTGTACGGCAAGAGACTTCGTTCTTGGACCGTTGGATTGCCAATTAACTAAATAGAGTATTGAAATTCAAAAAGATCCGAAGTACAGTTCCAGAGCTGGGAAGCTTACACCTATTTCTCGACGCAAAATTTATAATTATTGAATTTTTTTATACGTGAAACTAACCAAACAGGCAACTGATGTTGTTTTTTTTTTGCTAACTAAAACTGTCTTATAATTTAGGAAGAACAAAATTGGTATTAAAAATTAAAAAAAAAAAACAAGTAAAAGTGCTATATTCGGCTGTGCCGAAGCTTAAATACCCTTCACAGATGTAATTCTTTTCGCTTAAATTTTTCGGCTAGGAAGCTATTTCTAATGCCTCTGAACATCTTTCAATAATATTAAATATGTTTAATTTACAAACAAAAAGGAAAAATCCGTTTCATGTACCTCAAAAAGTTCTAATTGTCCAACCGTAGAATCGTCTTTTAGATTCTTTTGGTTTTTAAAACCAATTTTTTCTTCCTGATATATAAAGTAGGTATAATTCATCATAAAAATCAAAAATAGCAAGTTATATGGTTACTTTAATGAATCGGAAAATGTCGATTTTCCAACCCTATAACCGAATTTTTAGTTTTTAAAATGTTTAATACCAATTAAATTCTTAGCGAAACATAAAATATGTTTAATTCACTCAAAAAACCAAAATTGGGAACTTCTATGGTTACTTTTATGTACCAAAAAATTTCAATTTTCCAACCCTGGAACCGAATTCTTAATTTAAAAATTTTTAATACCAATTTAATTCTTAGCGAAGTATAATATATGTTTTATTCACAGAAAATTGGGAATTTAGGTGGGTACCAAATGTATGTAACAAAAAATTTCGATTTTCCAACCCTGGAACCGAATTTTTAATTTTTTGATACTAATTTAATATATTTCTAATATATCATATATGTTTAATCACTAAAAACACAAAATTTGGAATTTATGTGGGTACTTTTATGTACCAAATATATGTATATTGATTTTCCAACTCTGGAAGCGAATTTTTATTTTTTTACCAATGTAATTCTTAGTGAGGTGTAACATAGTTTTACATGACAAAAAAATTTAAATTTTTAAACTTTTTGGTCACTTTCATGTACCATAAAATATTTCATTTGTCTAACCCTGGAGTCGAAATTTTAATTTTTAAATATTTTAATACCAATTTTCTTCTTCCTGATATATAAAACAGTTTTAATTAGCAAAAAAAAAAAAAAAACAACGTCAATTGACTTTTTGGTTACTTTTATGCAGAATAAATATTTCAATTTCCCAACCCTGGAAACGCAATTTTAATTTTTTTTTTTACCAATGAAACTCTTAATGAGGCATGAAATAGTTTTATTTAACTTAATGTAACCATTTTGGTCACTGTCATGTACTACAAAATATTGCAGTTTTCCACCCCTGGAATCTAAATTTGGATTTTTTTTTTAATTTTTTATACCAATTTTGTTTTTCCTGAACTAAAAAATAGTTTTAATTAGTAAAAACCTGACGTTAGTTGCTTTTTTGGTTACATATACATATGTATAAAAAAATATTTAAATTTCCCAGCCCTAGAAGCGAAATTTTAATTTTTTTTACCAATCCTAGTCTTCATTAAGTATAAATTCGTTTTATTCAAGAAAAACTTAAAATTTGCAACCATTTTAGTCACTTTTATGTACTACAATATATTGTATGTACCAAAAAAACTTTAAACTTCCTAACCCTGGAAGTGAAACTTTAATTTTTCTTTTTCCAATGTAGTATTATTTAAGAAAAATTTACAATTTTGAACCATTTTGGTCACCTTCATGAACTATAAAATATTGCACTTGTCCAACCCTGGATTCGAAATTTTGATTTTTTTGGACATTTTGGATACCAATTTCGTTCTTCCTAAAATATCAAATAGTTTTAGCAAAAAAAAAACAAAGTCAATTGCCTTTTTGGTTACTTTTATGTATAAAAAAAAATTAAATTTCCCAGCCTTGGAAGCGAAATTTTAATTTTTATAATTTTTTTATCAATGCAAATCTACATGAGGTATAAACTAGTTTTGTTTTAGAAAAACTCAAATTTTGCAACCATTTTGGTTTTTACATGTACTACAAAATATTGCATGTACCAAAAAAAACTTTCATTTTCCCAACCCTGGAAGGGAAATTTTAATTTTTTGTTTTTTTATCAGTGCAACGCTTCGTGAGGTATAAAATATTTATTTTAAGAAAAATTTCAAATATTTAGTCATTTTGGTCACCTTGAATTGTTGATACCAATTTTGTTCTTTCTAAATTATAAAACAGTTTTAGTTAGCAAAAAAATAAAAACAACTACATCAGTTGCCTGTATGATTATTTTCACGTATAAAAAAATGCAATTTCCCAGCCCTGGAAGCAAAATTTGAATTAAAACATTTTTTTTGGCCAATGCAAATCTTCATGACGTATAAGAGTAGGTTTAATTACAAAATCAAAATAATGTTATCGGTTACTTTTATATTTAGGAAACCGTTTAAATTTTTCGGCTAGGAAGATAAATGTTTGGCTCTTCTTATTTCTGTTCCCTCTGAACGTCTTTCAAAAATATTAAATATGCTATATTAAATTGAATTAAGATTTTATAGGCTAATTGTTCGAAATTTTTTTTTTTTTTTAAATCTCAGAAAGACATGATAAATATTCCAAGGCACAAAGGCAAGTCAACATCAGTTTTTTTTATTCAACTTATACAGCAGAGCAGAACAGCTGTTTTCTTACTACATACAAATTTAAGCTATGGCTTACTTGAACTACCAATAATAAATTGGAAAAACGTTCACATGTACTTAAGTATAAAATTCAAACCAAAAAAGTTTGACTTAGGTATGATGGAGCAAAAATTCAGAAAAATGCGACATGAAGAAAAATAATCAAACGTTAACAAAAACATGTTAACATTTGGTTGATACAGTTCTCGTATCCTTTTTCACAATAAAATTTGTGTAAATAGGAACTGTTATCACATTCATCTAAGCCAACTAATAAGTGGTGATAAACACAATACACATAAGCACTGATGATGAAAGGGTTGCGTCTTTCTAAAACAGCTGTTCTGCTCTGCTGTGTAAGTTGAATAACAAAAACTGATGTTGACTTGCCTTTGTGCCTTGGAATATTTATCATGTCTTTCTGAGATTTAAATTAAAAAAAATTCGAGCAATTAGCCTACAAAAACCTTAGTTCAATTTCATATAGCAGTATAAAATGTTTGTTAAATATTCTTACTCCATACTAGGGAAATTGTTATTCACAATAGGAGGAATAAGAAAAAGACAAAATTTTTCACGTAATTTGTGTTCATAATTGCGCTAAATATATATCTGCTTAAACCGCCTTATAAATTTTTATTCCTTTTCAAAGAAAAAAAAAATCTTAAAAAGTAACAAATTGTCTATGAAACTGAAAAAGTATTGAAAGGAAAACAAATATAATATTTTTAACTTAAACGCTCGAAATTAATGTAGCTGTTATTTTAGAGAGCCCCTTGAAGATAAAAATAAATAAAGTGATTTTTCAAATTTCGTACTCGTTTTGAACATTAATTCACAGTTTCAGCTAACACAGCAGCAATGGATGAAACTACAGTGAAACTTCGATATACCGAATTCGAAGGGAATCCAAAAATACTTTGATATAGCCATTGTTTCGCTATCAATATCAGAAAAGCCTTGATAAGGACATTTGAAGAAAAACGAAAAAAATTCGTTACAACTATTTTTCGGAGGGAAATCCTCTTTAATTTCGCCAGCAAACTCCGTTCATGATATTAATAATTATTTAATTTCGAAAATTTTTTCGTTTTCAGAGGAACCAAAATACGGAATCAATTGATTGTTTAAATGAGGTTTTTTCTCATTATAATCTGACGGATAATTTCAAGCTAAATGCCATGATTTTTAGTGTATCAGTACAATTTTCGACTACTTTTTGTAATAAAGCTGGCTTCCCATGCTTCAAGAGCTGCTAATTTATGAGCATAAACAGAAATCCGTGCTTTGAATCGCTCAAGCGCGATAATAAAGTTGTCACAAAACGGATTTGGCAATCAATCGATTGTTAAGCGGGTAGCTCGAAAAAATAAACGGTTTTCGGGCACGAGCTTCCTTGTCTCACCCGAAATCATTTCGTTTCGGTAGAACAGTGAAAACATCCTACGTTGCGTCGATGCTCCAGTGAGTCAATAAAGTTTGCTACCCTACTGTCACCGATGAGCATCGTCGCTCTCTCTTGTACGCGCCCGAGCAACTTAAAAATAGACTTTGAAGCACCGCCTCATACATGAGAGTTCTATTCCATTTTTGGTCGGATGTAGGTGCTATAAATATTGATCAGTCCATCGAACGTCGCACTTTTCATACCATAAGACGGATGGCGCAGAGCCTTCTACCAGCCACTTATGCGTAAGCACGCAGCACTGCGTCTTACTAGGAGTTTGACATTCTCAGCTGTGAAACCATAGTTACCGATACCGGTATCAAAAGTATTTTATTACTTTAATATTTAATCGACCTGATTTTGCATACCAAAATACTTGATAAATTAAAATAAATTATTTAAAATTTTGTCAAAGTTTTTAGGTAGTTTCCAAGTGTAATGCAGATCAACCAAATTTCTAATTCAAACTTCTACTGAAATGAATGAATATCAGAAAAAAAAGAATCAGCGCGATTAAAATTAAAAATTGAAATGTTAAACCCCAATTCCCAAGTATTTGAATTGAACTAAAAATATTTTACATTTTATGGCTTAAATATTTTTTGCAATTAACAACTTTTTTAAATAATTCGCCGCCCTACGGAAGTAAAACGTTACAAAAACTTTAATGAAGAAGAGGACCACGTTTAAAGGCTGTCACATCTTGACCAGTATTTGCCTCTATAAGCAGACAATAAATACGTTTACTTAAGTTAAGAACACACTGCAACAAACAGTGACATGGCACTAGAAATTTCCAGTTTGGACACAAAACCAGGTATACAAAAATGGCCAGAATTGCTACGAGTGCACACTATTGTGTGGCACAAAATGCCACAGTGTGTTCTCTGCTTCACATACATACAGTTTATATGAAACACAAATGCAATTGCAACATTATTTCAGGGTCAACGCTTACATTGAAACAATAGCAAACTTTTAATAATTTTATATCATGTGCTCAAAATTAAAATGGAATTTCGAAACGTACCAGAATAAGTCAAAAAAATTCTACATGCCTTTCCACAAAATTGATGTTTTTATTTATTTAAAAACTACTCACGTCTTATCAGTTGAAAATCTTAATGACTCTATCTATTCTTAGTATCGTACAAGTAGTAAAACAACTCAAAACTACAAATATTTTTGAAATTTATATCTCTTAGTTTCTCTGCTAATGACTCGTCTGTGCGTCTGTGCCTCTGTCCGCCAACCCGCCTGGCTGACTGCCTGCTGAATTACATGTAAGTGTGTGTTTGAACTTAATTGTGAACATACAAACTCGAACATTTATTTTATGTTTATTTTTCTTATGTTTACTCGTCTTTTAAATGAACAAGAATAAATTGTTTTAACAAAAAATTAAATAAGTCTTCTTCTGTTCTGTACTCTTCTTTCATTTAATTTTATTTATATTTTTAATGGCTTTTTGAACTTGTTCACAGAATTCAGCTTCTTTTTTCTTTGCCCAAGTTAAAGTGTTTCAGTTTGTTGGTCTCTAATTTTTGTTTTTGGAAAAAATTTCCAAAGTGGGGGGCTATTCTCTCAAGAAAAATCGTATATTATGATTGTGTTGTGTTATTTTATGTTTGAAGTACTTGACATCTTAAAGCAATTAAGTTTTTTTCTTGTGTTTTTAGAAATAAACAAGGGAATCCTTTGAACTGTGTACAGAAATTGTGGAGTGTGATGGTTTTGTAAATAAAATAATAAAAACATTTTATGGAACACTTAAAACTCACAGGCATTTTCTACTTCAAATTAATTAAGAAAATACATCATTTAGCTTTGAAAAGGTTTCCCTTCATTCTAATTCACTATTATTAAAAACTTTCGACAAGTAACGATAGAGGAGGATAGTCTGTAAATAAATTACGAGGATGGAATTTACAAAAAAAAAAAAAAAATTTATATACTCGTATGGTTTTTAAGTTTTTATCAACAAAAAGGCAAGGTGGGCCCACATCACATGTTTTTTTATTTTTTTATTATTTATGAAACCTTCCAAGTGGAATTATAAATTTTAAACGAAATTCACAGAAATAGCACAACAATATTTTTATCAGAAACTCTCGAGTAATTGAGTACTTGTCAAGTAAAACACTTGATTTTTGTAAATTACCAATATCTGATAAAACAAATTGGAAAAGGTACACCGTCTGGTTTATAGTTACTAAGAAACACTTAAGCCAAATTTTTTCTTTTTTAAATTGGGAACAACACCAAACTTTCGTTTAGAATTATTAATACTGAAAAATTGTTCAATTTGGTAATACATGCCGCAAAAACGGCTTAAATTGCAAAAAACCCGTCATACATATTAGGATATTAATTTGTTTTAATATGTTGATCGCTGGATTAAATAACTGACATTTTTGTTAATTTAGTTATTGGTCGGTTAACCGATTAATAAAGTTTTTTTTATAGTTTAAGTAATTTAAATAAAAAAATATTTATAAACTATTTATTATTTAGAGTTTATTAGCAAAAAACCAATGGCAACAAATGTTGAACTATAACGAGCAAACAAAAAAGAATTCATAAATACGTAATAAATTTTACATGTGATGTAGTAATTAAAAAATAAACGTTTATATCATTTTATTAGTTATTTCAATAGTTTAAGTAGGCCTTATAAAATAGTTTATATAGTTATAATTATAAAAGTTTTTCTAAAAGTTAACTTGGAAAAAATTCTTTCACTTATGTTAGATGGTGGAGAAATCGAAAGCAACCCATAATATGCAATATCTAATTTCTCAGTCCTTTTCAAGGATTTCTGTAAGCATACAAAATCTTTCATTACAATATTGGAGCCCTGCTTTAATTTTTTTCAAATACTTAACACTTTTAATTGCTTCGGTTAATTCTGTTGAAATATTGCTTGTGTTACTATCAAAAGCATCTTCTGTTGTCAGGCTATCATCTCACTTATCCTGGCAAAACTCAGCACCGAACATTCGGCTAAAAAGTTTATTTCCGAATTCCTTAGTTTCAGTTTCCCAACTGCACTTTAAGAATGTTTTGCTAGAAGGAAATATTCCTTTGGATATGAAATAAGTGTATTTAAAACATGAATTCGTCGCTCATTAAATCTAATACTTTGATTTTAAATCAAATCGTTGGCAATTGTGTTCTTGGCTTTTATAAAATTAATAATCAAATAACTAATATTTACCTCAAGTTCAATTACAGTAACAGAGTATTTATTAGGCTCTTTTATGACCACGTCCAAAGGCTTTCAAGTTTTCTAAAACTGGTTTATCCAAAACAAAATCATTCAGAATATGATTAACGGTTAACAAAATAAATTACTGTTATTAGACCCTTCTCTATTGCACTTAATTTCATAAATCAGGTTTGATTTTTCTTCTTTATGTATTTTTGATTTATTTTTGCTAATTTTCAATATAAATATTTCTTACCTAATTCATAGAAAATATTTTATGTTTATAAACTTTGACAAATTTTGTGTAGAAAAATGTGGAAGAAGTTTATTCATGTTTGTAAATTATAAATTTGTTTGTGAATTAGACCTTTTGTGTTTAGGGATAACTATAAAATATTAAATTATAAACATAATGTTTTGTTTGTTGTGTGGTAATGTACGTCTATATGCCTGCATTTCTTGGCTCTTACACTAAATCATCAGTAGACTTTAATTTAATGCCAAAATGACAAAACCTCTTGACTTATACATAAGGGTTTTCCCGGTATTCCCATCTCGCAAAATCCCATGATTCCCATACCACAATTTCCCCTGAAAATTATTCCTTTTCAATTCTCGTTTTCCTTATTGATTTGGAAATGGAAGATAGAGCATATGAAGAAAATATAGAAAATAATATGAGTAAAACTAAATACTTATCTTCCTTATTAATTGGATGTATTTTTTATGAAACTATTATAAATGTTATATCATTCTCGTAGACATAAAAACTGGCTTAAATTTCAAGTTTTCTGTTTTATTTAATTTAATAATTTTTGTGAATTGCAAAAGATGTTGTTTTTGTATATCATTTATATAGATTCTGTTTTAAAATGAAAAAATAGTATTGATTTTTTTTCTAGGAATATTTATTAATGTATTAATTAATTAATTAATTTATAATTTATACCAGGGATTTCCTGGGGTCCTGGGTATTTTTACTTTTTTCCCGAGAAATAAAAAAGGGCTTGAGATATATATCTCTACATACATATACATAAAACCCAAAAACGAATTGAGAACTTCACGGTGATACTAGGCATTCGGAAAATCAACTATTTAACAATTGAATTAAGATTTATAAGCAAATTGTTCGAATATTTGTTTAAAATTTGTGTCTTGGAATATTCCTCATATCTTTCTGAATTTAAGCAAATATTCGAACATTTAGTCTGTAAATCTTAATTGAATTTAAAATAGCAATATGAATACATATTTGACAAAAATACTCACATAGATATTTAGCAATTGTTTATAATGATATAACAAATGGGTTAGCAGGAAATTCCCCAGTTCTGTTTACTAGTATTCCAAATATTACACCACCGTGCAAAATGGAAAAATAACTCTAAATAGATGGCGCGGCGGTCTAGAAATCAGTACTTAACCCTTCTGCTGATTTTTTATATAATCCACTCTTAATAATTTGAATTTAATAAAAATTCTTGAAAAATAATTTGCAGATTTGAACTTGAACCTGAATAAAAAAATAATTTTATTAATAATTTTTTATGTATTGATTTTTTTGTTTTTGGAAACACAATAATCAAAGCATTTTGTTTAATCAATTAACTGCGACAATATCTCAAATAAATTGCAATTAAATATTTAATTGTTAATATTATCTGACAATGAATGAGTATTTATGGCAACAACTCCTCTAACCAATAAAATCATAATTTCTATTTGAATATTTTTTATTAAAAATAATAGTAATTGTTCAACTGGAGAAAGTTCAGGACAGGACTGGTTGTCATCACCTCATCCCCTACAGATAAAATCGTAAAATCCACTTCCTGCCTCCCATCGTGGAAAAAATTCAAAACCATAGAGAGAACAGCTTCATTTGCCACAAGTTGATAAGTTTTATCTCATCCAGAAAAAAAAAAGACGCAACATTCAAATTTGAAAGAGCACTCAGTTGTTAGAAATTATAATTGTAAATACGTTCGTACCAGAAATTCTTATATATTTATTTATTTGTTCCCCTGTCTGCTGTTGATTTTCAGCACTAAATCCGTATATAATTCATTAGCGTACACTTTACGTGACAAGCAATTGCATCACCTGACACAGTGTCAAGTTATAAAAAAGCCACCATTAAGTCTAACATGAGGAATTAAAAGAATTTTTTTATGCATCTTGTTGTTGTTAGTATTATTTTTGTTGTCTTTTGCCATAGTCACATAAAGTGCTTAATAAACATTCAATGCAGTCCCATTTACTCAGACACTACGGGTTGTAGTGTTTAGTTTAGGTGCCGTGTATTATTGCAAGGAAAAGGGAAACAACTGCAAGAGGCTATAAACAAACTAAAAATGCATGGCTTTCACTATCTAGACAGACAAAACAAACAAACTTACACAACATTTTCTTGTGTCGTGAAGACTGCACTCGGTGCGTTGTAGGAGATGGAAATAAATGATGAAAATAAAGATGATCCTCTCACAGGGTGCTAAAATAACAGGTTATCGATTTTTTTTTTTTCAAAAGTAAAGGTGTATAAAACTCACATAAATTTGTGATTTCGACGAATGTTTTATTCGTGGCGTGATCTGTTCACATTTCGCTGAGAACGCTATCCTCCAGGCCATACTGTCACCAGCGAACGCTATAGGTGATGATTACCAACTTCTTTTGGCCTAAATAATATGTACAGGACAGGAATAAAATGTAGTTTTGGCAGGACGACGCTATGTGCCACACAGATCGTGCCACATTGTATGTTCTGAGCGATCGCTTTGAAGTCATGGCCGTTTCTTTCGAAAGTGATGTGAACTAGCCAGCGAGATTTAGCGACTTGTTTCCGAATACCATTCGCTTATATTATCAAAATGACTGTAATATTTTTTATTTCTAGGGGGACTAGAGCGTTTACGGGCACCTCTAGAAGGGGGTAGCTACGCCAATGGGTACAACCCATTCACTGTTTTTTCTAATTATTTTTAACACACTTAATTATCTTAATTGAATAGCAAATCCCGTATAACTAAATCGTCATTTTTTTGTGTTACTGAAGGATAGGAACAAAGTTGCACAAAATCATGAATTTGAAACTTCATGTGTATGACAATCATGCAGATATGGGTGCGGATATAATATACTTGCAAGCTTTTTTTTACTCTGCAAAGTATTGAAACAGAAAGAAAAATAAACACATGCGATTTGGCATTTCTTCTTCTTTCTCACAGAAACATCCAAATTTGAGCAGCAAAAGTTGAAGTGAACCGGTGTGAACCGGGACAAATAAACTTTTATGTGAAACCCTCGACAAAAACAAATAGTAAATAATTATTAATTAATTGATAATAAAGAAACACGACAAAAAACTTAATACAAGAAAAACTCGATGTGATCACGATATTGCACATTTGTACGACGCTTGATTGTGAACTCTCATTGTAATTGAATGAAAAACTAAAACTCCTAATTTCAATAAACAGACACGTTTTACTGTTTTTTTAGTTCAATTATTATTGATGCGGATATTCGTATTATGACGATTCTTAACTTGTTGTGTCTGCATCTTTTGAGAGTGATGCGAACAATAATGATGTCGATGTGGTTAACTGACGCCAATGGAGCAAACAATTGGAGCAAACACTACGATTATGCTGAAAAAATTAATGCTGACAAGGATGATTCGTTAAAGTTTAAACATAAAACAATAGTTTGGAAAGAAAAGTTACTTCTAGGGAATGATACTTTGCAGATGTGGGCTTAAGTGTCAATTGTGTGAGATTATTTCTATAATTTATTTCTATGTCGTTTAAAAGTTTTTTATATCGAAAATTCACCGAATTGTGTTTCTACGTTGAAGTTGTTTATAAATAAGAATTATTGATAATATACATATGTATTTCGCATTTCTCCAAAAACTCATCGTCAGCAATTTCTCTTCATAAACTTTGCGGATGAAATGATATAAAAATTCGATGTCTGTTCAAAAAATAAATTGAATAGCATTCTATTTTAATGGTGGTACATTCGTCTCAAACACTCGTTTAATGCAACATAGTAATATCTCAAAAAATTTAAATTTTTTGTTATTTAAAGAAGAGTTTAGCATTGTGTCGTAAGCTGAATTGAATTTGTAGAAAAAATTTTTTTTTTTGCATCTGAAAGCGTACATTTTAAAAACGTCAATCGCTTTATCTCTTTGGAGATATGCCTGTTTGCATTATATCATTATAGGGGCGGCATGTTCACGGTTTCAGCTATTTAGAATGTTTGAGTTTTGCTTTTTCGGCAATTTTCAGCTACCGAAAAAACTTTCAAAGAATTAAAATAAAATTTAATGTTTATGATCAGAAGCACTTGAAAAGTTGAACATGGCATACAATGATTGTAACCTGAATCAGAAATATGTTTTCAAGTGGTATAAGTCTTTCAAAGGAGGTCAAGCTCATCCTGGACGTCCCAGCACATCAACAACCGATGCAAATGTTGAGAAAGGGGAAAAAATTGCTATCGAGAATCGTCGAATCACTATTAGAAAAGTTGCCGACTCATCTTCTTATCGAAAATGTTTCGATAAGAAGTGTGTGGCAGCGAAGTTTCTTCCAAAATTACTGAATTTCGACAAAAAAAAAAGCATCGCTGACAAATTGTTGGATGGTGTAAGCGCCAATCTAGACGCATAACTAAAAGTACAATCGTCCCAAAATAAGGGCCCAGGATAACCAAGATAAAACGTACGCCAAGTTCGATCAAATGTCAAATGCATCAGAAGTTCTTGCCATAAGATCGTTGATAAGAGATATTATCTTGAAGTTACTGTTCCGTTTGCGAGAAACGAAATGAAGAAAACGAAATTGCTTGTTCGTCATTTTGTTGGTCAAAAGCAGCGCTATAGTCATGCCTCAGCTAAACACGTACTCAACAGATCGCACTGCAACTGTTTCCTATGCCCGAGATTCAGGAGACCCATGAAAGAACGACGTTTTACAACGATTGAGTGGATAAAAAGAGAACCGCTAAGAGAGATCAATAACAGACCAGAAACTGCATATTAGAACTGACTTTGAAGGGGATCAAACACAAATTCATGAATAAATATATTTTGAGAAAATGAAAATTCACTATTTTGTTTAAACTGGCCTTCTCCTATATGGACCGAATAAACTTCAGAAAGAGAATGTTTGCTATTCTCTACAATTACTCGTATATCTCTTCTTCATACAAACAAGATCTGTAACATAGACTTTACTTCCTTGTAAGAATTGTATAGGGTTTCCCAAAAGATTTTATCAATTAGCAAAGGCACTATGTTATTGATGATCAGTACCAGAGAATTTTACAGCTAACCGAATCTCCGCAGCCCTCTACCACATTCTTTGTGAAAAATACCGCATACTGCAATCTGTTCATCTTGAGTAACGTGAGCGTGATCGACAGCTTATATTATGCCACCAGTTTCAGAGTTGCTTTTAACTTAATTTTTGCTGAACAAATAATTGAGTGGAAACAAGTAAAAACATTATATTTGACCGGGTCGTATCTTAAATACCCTCTAAATACTTAGTAAATAAATTAAAAGTCGTTAAAACTACTGGGCCAGAGTTCCCTTAAGACTGTGCCCAATTTTAAAACTCTATTTTTATGGTGTCATTCCGGGAAGGTCAGTGGGGGAGATTTCTAACCTTTGCCGCAAAAATCTAAAAAGTAAATTTTTAGGGTAATTATTTCAATAACATTTTGTAGGTAGGGTCATATAGGGGGCAAAGTTGAGTGGAGGGCTAGGCCAGGGAAAGATCGGAGAACATTTCAGGTTCATCATAAAGGCTTAAAAATTTAACTTTTAAGGAATGCAGGCTTAAGTAATACAATTTGTTAAGTATTTATACTATTTTTGCATATAATATCTTACGTTAACACCCACGAAAGGGGGCGGGATCCACAAATAGATTTTTATGATTTTCTTCCCCCATGTTTAATGCTTTGAACCTTCTCTGACATTAAAATATATCATTTGCTTAACAAAACTGCAAAAAAAAACCTTAAAAATTATGTTGTTTTATGAGGTTGGTTTAGTTCTTCTTAGGGGAACTTTTTTCCCTCTGACCCGATGCATCTCATTTACGAGGTTGACCTGTGCCATCCTTCAGAATTTATTTATACCAAATTTTAAGGGTCTGGCTATTTTCGCTTGGACTGTATTGTTACTTCCACAGACGGACATGGCTAGATCGTCTTAGATTCTATCATTGATCAAGAATATATACACTTTATAGCGTCTTAGAGGGATATTTCGCTGCGTTACATACGGAATGATAAAGTGAATATAGTCTCCAAGGTTATAAGAATTGACCCAATGTTTTTACCAAACATCGACTTATCGTTCATAAACTTCGGTGTAAACACTAACTTGTGCCCATCGTCCCACGTCATGTACTGATGAGAATGTGAGCAGAAGAGTAGGTACTGTTGTACCTACGTGTTGCGACTTTTTGTATAAGCAATGGCTGCGTTAGAGCCATTTGGTTGTACAGCAGTGGGTCATCGTTTGAATAAAATAATAAACAAATATAACTTTCATTCAACTGAGGATCGCCTTAGCTATCACGTAGATGCGTGTGATGCTATTATTTTCGTTTCGTTTTTTTTCATGTTGAAGTTTTGTTTTTTTTTTACTTCTTTATTTAATTTCTATTTAATTTAATTGAAACCATCCTTAATAATATAAACAGCCCGCGAAGCCTTGTGGCTTGTGTGCGGGTAAGTGATTATTTAGGAGATTTTAATATGTTACATTTTATTGCGAGGATAATAAATACTTCTTAAATTTTTTTTTCATTATTGTATTGTCAGTAATATCCATCAAGTACGCTGGCATCTCATGGTATATTTTTGGCAATAGTACTTTTAGGGTTCGATCACCGTAGCTGTTTCTTGTAGTTGCGATTTTAAGGCGTCCTTGAGAACGGAGGCGAGTGTTGTATTGATGATTGATGCGTTGTAGAAGTTGGGAATCGTTCATGTCAGTCAGAACTGTTAAGCGGCATATATTTTTGACGTTTAGTATATTAAGATGACGTGATAGGTTTTTAGATTGTATGTTGGTGTTGTTTGAAGGTGTTTCTGTATTGTTCCGGGGTTGATTATAGTTAATTGAGTTGCTATATTCATTTGGTTGCATGTTCCGGGTGTCTGCGGTGGTATTTACATATATAGTGTTGTTGTTTGTAGCGTTGATGTTACTAGATTGATTTTTATATAAAGCTTAAGAAGGCGAGTTTGTGTTTGTTGGAGAGTTTTGCAGTGAGAAGAGTTTCCCCAAGCCGATATGCCATGACGCAAATAGGATTCGGCCAATGAAAAATATACTTGGCGAAGAACAGTGTTTGTGGCAGCATGGCAGAGGTGGTATAGTGAGTAGCCATCTTTGCGCAGTTTCTTTTGCAGCTCTTTGATGTGTGTCTTCCATTTGAAGGTGCTATCTATGTGTACTCCAAGATATTTGTAAGTGTCGACTCATTGAAGTTTGGTGTTGCAGCTGTCGTTGATGTTACTTGCCTTGTCATGTATGCAGTTAATATCGTGGTATTTCAATTTTATAAAAATCTGTTTTACGTGTGGCTGTCTGATATGCATCAGTTTGGTTTTGGACGCGTTGATCACCAGCCCGTTGTCGTGACATTTAGATAGAGTATCTAGTTGTTTTTGCATAGTTTGTGTGGCTGTCTCGATGTTTTTATGCGTAACAACAATTGCTGTATCGTCGGCATATGCATATGTGTCGCTATCCTTTAAATTATTAAGCATATCGTTTGCGTATATTAGGAAAAGAATTGGGCCCAGTTTCGATCCTTGTGGTACTCCCTCGTGTTTCATTGCTTAATTTATTTTCAATTTTGATGCAATATTTTCGGAAGCTCAGGTAGTCCTCGAACCAAGATAAAACATTCCCTCGTATTCAGTTTCTTTCTAGCAATGACAGAAGTTTTTTGTGAGATAGTGTATCGAATGCCTTACTAAAGTGAAAGAATAACACTAGGCACTGTTCTTGGTCAGAGCGTTATTAATTTTATCAGCGAATTTACCTAATAGTTTATTTATATTTTTTTCTTTCTGAAAACCGAATTGATTTTGGTGTATTGTTTTACATCTGCTTAAGAAATTATTTAGTCTTTTTACAATCACTTCCTCTAACACTTTTTCTATCACCGATAATATAGCTATTGGTCTATAGTTATTAACATTGTCTTTTTGATCACTTTTTGACGTTTTTAACAGTTTTGGGACTGCAGCTTGGTTGATGATTTCATTAATTAGTGTAGTGATTACTGGTGTAAGATTTATTTATTTGTAAACATTATGTGTGAAAAGAAATTATATATTTGTGTTCTAGCCAATTTTTACACCACTTGTTCCTGCATCAAAACTCCATTTAGAGTTATTAGACAGTAGCACAAGTAATGCTTAAGCCTTTTCTAAGGTTACCAATCTTCGACCCGTCAGCCTGTTTCAGGGACGAAGACATAGAACTGGTCACTGAACATAATGGTAGCGATTGACGCTATAGGATACTAAGAGCAGACTAACAGTAGCCTCTTTCGTCGCTCTGTTAGTTGGCGAAGTAAAAAGTTAACATCTTTCTTCATCTGTCTTCTTAATACTATTCGCTCCTTTCAAGTTCCGGATCAGTTCACCGCATATGTAGGGGTCATTCCCTGAGTGCCGGTCCTACCTAAAACTAACAATACTAGCATGATGGAAATCCTCTGCGCAGGAAGTTAATTAATTGTACTAAAAATCGATTTAGCGATGCCATTTGCCCGCATTGTAGCTGAAATTTGAACCCTTGGGAATTTATATTATTTTTTTGGGTGTGGCAATGCAATGCCAACAATTCAATGCGAAGCACACACATCTTCAAGCGTAATATCCTATGAGGTAGTTACGTAGATCCAGAAGCTGCTGTCAAATTCTTAGAAAATTGAACAGCCAGCCTAAGCTGCTGAAAGAAGTCAGTTGTGGCAGCCACATGCGCGAAATCGTGTACCATAGACAGTGGAGACAGTCGTTGCTTTTAACAAATTCTTGATTTATGTAAAGATATTAAGTTTAATTCCATTTTTACATAATTTTTTAAAAAGAAACTTGTATTTGGTCCAGCCTGTACTTGAAATGATATCTGTTTATCACGTTGAACAAAGAACCACTGGGCCTCAGTGAACTATAAAATGCATAAATGTTCTTAATATGTGTATGTAGTCCCCCTTCTTGTAAAATCACTGTGATGACTTCCTGCAACAAATGCTGCATGAGAATGTGGTTCCCGAAATTGAATTCAAGTATGGGAACTGAAGTGTTTTTTTAGGCTTCAGCTTAAAAAATATATTTTCGTATAAAAAACACATTGAAAAAGAAATTAAATTACCGTGAATGTTGTGGTTCAATTGTTCATGCTCAACGAAACTAATGAGCTGCACTAATTTTTTTAGAGTTTGCAGCAATTTTGTATGTATGTACATACACATATTTTTTCATCTTAATTGTGCAGAAGCAAAAAAGTGTAAAATACAATAAAGCGGAGCTGAGGGTTCCTTGTGCCAAATATTTGTGATTTTTTTTTACATTTAGAAAAGGGGTTGTTCTTTTATGTGTTCCATAATTTGTGGATTTTTTTGATTGAGTATGCTGGCATTTTTGTAATGCCTGCTTAATGGGTCTGGGAATTATAAATTTGATTCTTTGTTTTGTTCGCTGTTTAATCGCACATACTCGTTTGCATTAAGCCATACAGCCTGTTTGCCAGCCTGCCTGATGAGTGAGTGCGCTAAGGAGTGTGTGTGCGCTTGTATCACCATTCACTACGTGATTGCTACTTGACTGCGCTTTTTATGGCCTGCCAACTTATTATTACTTTTTATACCCTTCACAAAAAAGTGAAAGGGTATATATAGGTTTGTCATTCCGTGTGTAATTTCTTCGATATGCACATGGGACCCCATAAAGTATATATATATTCTGGATCCTTATGAATAGCGATGACGATTGAGCGATGTCCGTCTGTCCGTCTGTCCGTCCGTCTGTACGTGAAATCGGTTTTCCCAAGCTCCCAGAAGAGCTAGAGACTTCGTTCTTGGATCGTTGGATTGGAAATGAACTTAAACAGGCTGCTATTGAAATTCAGAAAGATCCGAAGTATGGTTCCAGAGCTGGGAAGCTTACACCTATTTCTCGACGCAAAATTTTTACCAAAAATCAATTATTTTTTTTAATGTTTGTAAATTAAACCTATTTCGTGCTTTAGGGAGCCTCAATGGTCTATTAAAAACTAAAAAAATAAAAAAATTTTTCCAGGGATGGGAAATAAAAAAAATTTTTTTCGGCTTATTCCGTATTTTGTAGTACATGTAGTATCTAAAATTGTTAAAAATTTTAAGTTTTTCTTTAACAAAACCACTTTATACGTCATGAAGATTTGCATTGGCAAAAAAAAATTTTTGTTTTTAAATTCAAATTTTACTTCCAGGGTTGGGAAATTGCATTGTTTTTATAAGTGAAAGTAATGAAACAGGTCTAGCCAAGCCCCCAGAAGAGATAGAGACTTCATTCTTGGACCGTTGGATTGGAAATGAACTTAAATAGAGTGGTGTTAAAATTCAGATAGATCCGAACTATGGTTCCAGAGCTGGGAAGCTTGCACCTATTTCTCGACGCTAAATTTATACCAAAAATAATTTATTTTTTTTAATGTTTGCAAACTAAACCTATTTCGTGCTTTGGGAAGTCTCAATGGTGTATTAAAAACTAAAACTATAAAAAAAAATGTTCAGGGATGGGAAATAATTTTTTTTTCGGCCCATTCCGTATTTTGTAGTAAATGTAGTAACTAAAATTGTTAAAAATGTTAAGTTTTTCTTTAACAAAACCTCTTTATACGTCATGAAGATTTGCATTGGCAAAAAGAAAAGAAAATTTTAGATTCAAATTTTGCTTCCAGGGGTGGGAAATTGAATTTTTTTTATACATGCAAGTAATCAAACAGGCAATCGATGTTGTTGTTTTTTGTTTTTTGCCAACTAAAACAGTCGTATAATTTAGGAAGAACAAAATTGGTATCAAAAATTCAAAAATAAAAAATAAAATTTCGAATCCAGGGATGGACAAGTGCAATATTTTATGGTACATTAAAGTTACCAAAATTTTAAAAAAATTGCAACTTTTCTTAAATGAAACTACTTTATACATCAAGAAGCGGTGCACTGATAAAAAAAAACAAAAAAAAAATTAAAATTTCGTTTCCAGGGTTGGAAGAATTAAATTTTTTTGGTACATGCAATATTTTGTAGTACATGTAATAACCAAAATGGTTGCAAAATTCGACTTTTTCTTAAACAAAACTACTTTATACCTCATGAAGATTTGCATTGATAAAGAAAATTTTAAAAAATTTAAATTTCGCTTCCAGGGTTAGGAAATTGAAATTTTTTTAAACATAAATGTAACCAAAAAGGCAATTGACGTTGTTTTTTTTTGCTAATTAGAGCTGTTTTATAATTCAGGAAGAACAAATTTGGTATTAAAATCTTAAAAATCAAAATTTCGACTCCAGGTTTGGACATATGATATATTTTATGGTACGTGAAAGTGACCAAAAAGTTTAAAAATAGTATTTTTTTTGTCAACTAAAGCTATGTTACGCCTCACTAAGAATTGCATTGGTAAAAAAATAAAAATTCGCTTCCAGAGTTGGAAAATCGAAATACTTTTCGTACATAATAGTACATACATAAATTAAAAATTTTGTGTTTTTAGTGAATTAAAGCTATTTTATATATCAGAAAAAATTAGATTAGTATTAAAAAATTAAGAATTCGGTTCCAGGGTTAGGAAGTTGACATTTTCTGATTCATAAAATCAGCCATTTTATTTGTTATTTTTGATTTTTATGATGAATTATACATACTTTATTTATCAGAAAGAAGTAATCTGGTATTAAAAACCAACAACATTAAAAACCAAAGACGATTCTACGGTTGGACAATTAGAACTTTTTGGGGTACATGAAACGAATTTTTTGTTTTGTTTGTAAATTAAATATATATAATATTTTCGAAAGACGTTCATAGGTATTAGATATAAGAGAAGCCAAAAATTTAGCTTCCTAGCCGAAAAATTTAAACGTTTTAAATATAAAAGTAACCGATAACATTATTTTGATATTTTAATTAAACCTACTTTCTGTTTTGGCAAGAAAGAAAGAAAGAAGAATTACATCTGTGAAGGGTATATAAGATTCGGCACAGCCGAATATAGCGCTTTTACTTGTTTTGTTTTTTTTCGGTTTTCATAATGAACATAAATTTTATTTCTTTTTATAATGCCTTTTTCCTCAAGTATTTATATTTTACTCGTAAAAAGCTTTTTTTCTGTTGATAAAAGTACAACAGCATTCCATTAATTTCGTATTGAAACAACAATGAAATTGTTAAAGTGTTTTTATGGCTTTTTATAAATTAAAAAATATTTTTCTTTTCGTTGCTCATAATTATGGTCTGGGCATTATAAAATTTGAACATAAAATTGTATCATAAATATTTATACGATTGTTGTTCGTTCGTTCGTTCGTTTTACGGGTCAAATAAATTTAGTTGATGATGTACATTCTAAGTAGAGGCAGATAGATTCAAGTCAAAGTTCAAGATAAAGCTCGGATTCTTGTTTTTCAGCCAACACAGTTAATAGGTATTTTAGATTAATGAAATCAAGTTTTGTAGCCAAAGTAAATGCAACCCTGCTGCCGTCAACCATCATCTATTAATGGATTAGTCAGCTGCGTCATTAAGTTTGTGTTTGGCAGCCATTAGAATCAGACAACGTTATGGTCGTACGGGCACACGTAACGCTGTACGTCCGAATCGCCCAAAAGAGGTCACCACGCCAGAAATCGTCAATAAAATTCATGGAATAATATTGGACTGAAACTGTAGGCATGTCAATGGGTGCCCTCGTGCTTTTTCTTTTTCCAAACTTTAAGAAATGGCTGAGTGAACGAAGAGGTCATAACCGAAACACTGGCCTATTTTGAAGTCCTTGAGGACTTAATTGAAGGAATAAAGCTATTGGAAAACTGCTGGACGCGATTGCTGCTGAGGCTATTTTGTATTTTTAGACCTGAAGAAATGGCTGCTTCGTAAGAGATTTGGGTCGAACGAAGAGGTCGAAACCGAAACATATAATAGTTCTTTTGAAGGTCTTGAAAATAGTCTTATTTGAAAGAAATAAAAAATCGGAAAAATGCTGAACTAATTGTATTTATCTAAAAAAATATTATTTTAAAGAAATAAGAACGTTGTATTCGACCGGGTCGAATATTAAATATCCCCCAAATATATAATAAATAAAAATTTTGTATTTGTCACTCCGGGAGGGGCCCTGGTGTAGACATCTCAGCTTTGCCATAAAACTCAAAAAAGAAAATTAATGGGGTTATTAGGTGTAACGAAACTTTTTTTATAGGTTCATTTGAAGGCAAAGGTGGGGGTAGGGCAGAGGAAAATCGGAGATCACCTCAGATTCATCATAAAAGCTTAAATATTCAATTTTAAAGGAATAAATTATACAATTTGTTAAATATTAACACTGTTTTTCCATGTAATATGTTACTTCTATGCCCACTAAAAGGGGCGGGGTACAAAAATGAACTTTTATGACTTTCTGGCCCCGCGTTCAACACTTTGGACATTCTTTGACATAAAAATATATCATTTGCTTAAAAAATTACGAGAAAAACTTAAAAAATCATGTTGTTTTTGAGAGGTCGGTTTAGCTCTTACTTGGGGGCCTTTTCCCCTCTGGTCCGATTCAGCCCATTAATGAATTCGAACAGTGCTATCCTGCAAAATGTATTTATACTAAATTTTAAAAGTGTGCCTCTTTTCGTTTGGACTGAGTCGTGATTTCTACAGACGAACGCACGTACACGGCTAGATCGTCTCGGATTTCATCACTGATCAAGAATATATATATATATATATATACTTTATGGGGTCTTAGAGAGATATTTCACTGCGTTACACACGAAATGGCAAAGTGAATATACCATCCAATTCTTTTTGGAGGGTATAAAAATTAAATGCTTATTACCAAAACAAAAATTTCTAATAATCACCGACTTATCAAACATCACTCGTTTGAATGAGAAAGAAAAATAATTCAGAGCGTCCCTTATACGATTGTGGGAATTTATTAATTTTTCTTTCTTCCTTAGAATTCATCTGTAGCCCAGAAATAAAACAGATTATGTTGGATACATATTTTTTTAATTCCAATAAATGCATTCAGAATACATTAAAGGTTTTATTACCGTAATGAAAATGTGGTGAATTGCCGCATTTTAAATATGGTTAATGAACAAATAATCATAATTTCCATGCATATTCAAACACACCTCATTTGATTGTCCTTGTATTTTATTACGGAAAATATAAAAATGACTTGCTTAATCATAATACATGGAGACAGAGCAGAAGAACATTCTCGTTCAAAAAGACACTAGTGCTTCAGTATGTTCGTGTTTCAAAAGCTATTTATAACTTCGGTAATAACTTTGTATTAACTTGTAATTAAACCATTGGCTATAGCATAAACCACTGATATTGAGAGCCTCTGTGTGCGCAGACAAATATAAGTATGTATGTATGTCTATCAAACATATCTAATATATTATATACTACAGTAGAAGGCAAAAGTGCAATAGGGTATGCCCGGGAGAGGATTCTCGAAAAAAATAACAACGTCAATTTCCTTTTTGGTTACTTTTATGTTAAAAAAAATTAAATTTCCCAACCCTGCATTGAAATTATTTTATTTTCTTACCAATGCAACCCTTAATGAGGCATGAAATATTTTTGTAACCATTTTGTTCAATTTCAAGTACCACAAAATATTGCAGTTGTCCAACGCTGGAATCAAAATTTAGATTTCTTTTTTAATTTTCTATACCAATTTTGTTCTTTCTGAATTATAAAATAATTTTAATTAGTTATGAAATTTTTATTTGACATATTGTTGTCACAATACTATTTTAAATGAAATTTATTTGTTGGTGGTCCAGCAATGTCTATATGCATAAGATAAGAGGTTTTTAACTTTTCAAAACTGTGGTTAAAGTCTACTGATGATTTGGTAAAGTACCAATGAAATGCATATAGACATAGCTTGACCTCCATCAAAAAAATTTCATTTATAATTTTAATTAGAAAAAACACAGCGTTAGTTGCCTTTTTGGTTACTTTTATGTATAAACGCAATTCAATTTAACAACCTTGGAGGCAAAATTTTATTTATTTTTTTACCAATGCAACTCTTCCTGAGGTAGAAAGTAGTGTTATTTAAGAAAAATTTACAATTTTGGTCACCTTCATGAACCATAAAATATTGCACTTTCCCAACCCTGGATTCGAAACTTTGATTTATATTTTAATTTTTGATACCAATTTTGTTCTTCCAAAAATATAAAATAGTTTTAGTTAGAAAAAAAAACAACGTCAATTGCCTTTTCGGTTACTTTTATGTATAAAAAAAATTCAATTTCCCAACCCTGGAAGCGAAATTTAAATATTTTAAAATTTTCTTTTTCAATGCAAATCTTCATGAGGTATAAAGTAGTTTTGTTTAAGAAAAACTAAAATTTTTTCACCATTTTGGTTATTACATGTATTAGAAAATATTGAATGTACCAAAAAAAACTTTAATTTTCCCAACCCTGGAAGCGAAATTTTAATTTTTTTGTTTTTTTTATCAGTGCAACACTTCATGACGTATAAAGTGATTTTTTTAATAAAAAATTTCAAATTTTTAACCATTTTGGTCACTTTCATGTGCTATTATATATTGCACTTGTCCAACTCTGGATTGAAAATTTTATTTTTTATTTTTGAATTTTTGATACCAATTTTGTTCTTCCTATATTATAAGACAGTTTTCGTTAGCAAAAACAACAAAAAAACAACATCAGTTGCCTGTTTGATTACTTTCATGTATAAAAAAAATTCAATTTCCCACCCCTGGAAGCAAAATTTGAATTAAAAAAATTTTTTTTGCCCAATGCAAACCTTCATGACGTATAAAGAGGTTTTGTTAAAGAAAAACTTGAAATTTTTTACAATTTTAGTTACTACATGTACTACAATATACGGAATAGGCCGAAAAAAAATTTTAATTTCCTATCCCTGGAAAAAATTTAAATTTTTTTAGTTTTTAATAGACCATTGAGGCTTCCTAAAGCACGAAATAGGTTTAATTTACAAACAGTAAAAAAAATAATTGATTTTTGGTATGAATTTTGCGTCGAGAAATAGGTGTATGCTTCCCAGCTCTGGAACCATACTTAGGATCTTTCTGAATTTCAATAGCACTCCATTTAAGTTCATTTCTAATCCAACGGTCTTAGAACGAAGTCTCTAGCTTTTCTGGGGGCTTGGGAAAACCGATTTCACGTACAGACGGACGGACAGACGGACATCGCCCAATCGTCATCGCTATTTATAAGGATCTAGAATATATATACTTTATGGGGTACTATATTGATATCGAAGAAATTTCACACGGAATGACAAACCTATATATACCCTTTCATTTTTTGTGAAGGGTATAATAAATTTTTATAGAAAACCCTGTATTTCTTTCGAAAAGTCACGGCCTTGTTGACCTGTCCTCGTGCGTCAACACAATTCTGAAAAATTTTTCTATTAGTTCGGGACATTATTTTATAAAGAATTAAAACACTTATGAAGGGTGATTTTTAGCAACGTCCTTATTGACAACACTGTCTTGCGCAGCTCAGCTCTTTTCGTGTAAAATGTTGTTGTTAAACTGTTTGGTCTGTCATATTAAATTGAATGAAGATTCATAGGCTAATTGTTCGAAATATGTTTTTTAAATTTTAGAAAGTCATGATAAATATCCCAAGGCACAAAGGAAAGTCAACATCAGTTTTATTCATTTTACTGTCTGTCATTTAACCAGAAGTAAATCATGCTCGGGTAAGAAAGTGCATCGCACTCATTTCTAGTTGAATGGGAAAGTGAATGGGTAAGTGAACATATTTGGTGTGAAGAGAAGCCAGAAGGATTGCAAGTGCATCCAGAAAATGCACTGTTTGGTGTCCTTCAAAAATAAGCAGGAACGTAATTTTTTTGCCCAAAATGGAACAGCGTGACTTGGCGTGCACATAGTTTCAACAAAACGGTGCCACATGACACACTGCACGCGAAACAATGGCCTAATTGAGAAGCGAGTTCGGTGAACACGTTATTTCACGTTTGGATCCGGTCAATTCGCTACCTATATTGTGCTATTTAGCTCCTATACACAATTTTCGAGGGGTTTCTTTAATACTCATGTCTACGAGTATAGGGACATGCCTGCAACGTTTGACTCACTGGAAGCCAATATCGAGGCATATATTTGTGAGATGCCAGTCGATATTTTAGAGATAGTATATCAAAACTTTACTCAGCGTATAAATTATTTGAAGCGTAGCCGTGCTCAACATTTACATAAATTATAGATTTCCTCAATTTTTATATTAGCCCAATTCACAATCCCGTGCAAATGGTCTTGCATTATAGCATTTGCAAATTGAGAGAGTATTTGAGAGCATTTTCAATGTATTTTGTTGGTGTAGAGTACAATTATTTTGCTCATGCTACGATGCTAGACTACTTGCTCGAGATTGTGAACTGGGCTATTGTTTTTACAACCTCCAAAAAATAATATGGAGGGTATTTTCACTTTGTCATTCCGTTTGTAACGCAGCGATATATCCATCTGAGACGATCTAAGCATGTCCGTCCGTCCGTCTATGGATATCACGATTCAGTCCAAATTTGGTATAAATAGATCTTGAAGGATAGCACAGGTTAAGTTCGGAGATGGGCTAAAGTTCCCTTAAGAAGAACTAAACTAACCTCTAAAAACCAACATAATTTTGAAAGTTTTTTTCTACTTTTGTTAAGTAAATGATATATTTTAATATTAAAGAAGGTCCAACGCGTTGAACTTGGAGCCAAAAAATAAATAAATAAAAAATTATTTTTGGACCCCGCCTCCTTTAGTGGGCGTTATTATATGCAAAAATAATGTAAAAATTCGACAAATCGCTTTACTTAAGCCTAAATTCCTTAAAAATAATATTTTTAAGCTTCAATAACGAAGTTGGGACATAACCAGGTACTACTCTGCCCTAGCCCCTCCTCCCCCTTTGCCCCCTAAATGACCCTATAAAAAAAATTGTTATTTTAAATCTTGTATTTAATTATACCAAACATTTATTTGTAGAGTTTTATGACAAAGGTGATATGTCTCCTCCCCATCCCTTGCCAGGGCGACCCCCCAAAATACAGTTTTAATACTCTACAAAGAGAATTGGAGCCCATAAAGTATAGATATACTTGATCAGTGATGAATTCAAAGTCGCTCCTACGTTCGTCTGTGGAAAATATGATATTGTCTATATTTGAACACCGCCCCCTTTAGTATACGTTGACGTACGATATTATACAAAGGAACTCTGTCCCACCAAGTTAAACATTTTAAATTTACTTACTAAATATTTGGAGGGTATTTAAGATTCGACCCGGTCGAATATAACATTTTTACTTGTTGCTTTTTTTTTAATTTAATTCGTGAGCACTTAAAAATTCACCCTTTAGTACTTTTGCTATTCTCAGTTGGAATCTTTCATAATACGAATCTTTTTTTTCATGAAATGTTGCTTAATAATTCCGGACACGGTTATTTTGGCCTTTGACGTGGACGTATTTACTGTTAATTACCACAAGAACCAATTTGCTGTTAACTGAAATCCCTGAATCTGCTGTTCTTACTTCTTCAACTGCTGCTGTTGCTGCTGCTCGAAACGATAATGATGGCTGTTCTCAATGCTTTTGCTTGTCTAAATTTGTGTAATTTAGTAAATAAAACAAAAAAGTCTTGGTACTAAACGTACTAATGCATTGCCCGGGCTGGCTGATGATTGTAGTGGAATGAAATGAATGTTTAGCGATAATAATAGAGTTTTTGTTGTACAACGATGACGACGATGATGATGATGATGATAACGTTGACTACAATGTGATAGGCTTACTGAGCGCACTGGCTTAATGAATGGGAACTAACTGCAATCTAGTGAATCGTTCCTATACCCTTCACAAAAAAGTGAAAGGGTATATATAGGTTTGTCATTCTGTGTGTAATTTCTTCGATATCAATATGGGACCCCATAAAGTATATATATTTTGGATACTTATGAATAGCGATGAAGATAAAGCGATGTCCGTCTGTCCGTACGGTTTTCCCAAGCCCCAGAAGAGCTAGAGACTACGTTCTTGGACCGTTGGATTGGAAATGAACTTAAATAGAGTGGTATTGAAATTCAGAAAGATCCGATGTACGGTTCCAGAGCTGGGAAGCTTACACCTGTTTCTCGACGCAAAATTTATACCAAAAACCAATTATTTTTTTTAATTTTTGTAAATTAAACCTATTTCGTGCTTTGGGAAGCCTCATTGGTCTATTAAAAACCAAAAAAAAATTAAAATTGTTTTCCAGGAATGGGAAATAAAAAATTTTTTTTCGGCTCATTCCGTATTTTGTAGTAAATGTAGTAAATAAAATTGTTAAAAATTTAAAATTTTTCTTTAACAAAACCCCTTTATACGTCATGAAGATTTGCATTGACCAAAAAATAAATTTTTAAAACAGGCAACTAATGTTTTTTATTGCTACTTAAAACTGTCTTATAATTTAGGAAGAAGAAAATTGGTATCATAAATTCCAAATAAAATCAAAATTTCGAATCCAGGGTTGGACAAGTGCAATATTTTGTAGTACATGAAAGTGGCCAAAATGGTTAAAATATTTAAATTTTTCTTAAATAAAACTACTTTATATCTCAAGAAGACTTGCACGGACAAAAAATAATAAATAAAAAAAATAAAATTTCGCTTCCAGGGTTGGGAAAATGAAAGTTTTTTTTGGTAACAACCAAAATTGTTATAAATTTTGAGTTTTTCTTAAATAAAATCACTTTATACTTCATGAAGATTTGCATTGATAACAAAAATTTTAAAAATTAAAATTTCGCCTCCAGGGGTGGGAAATTGAAATTTTTTTTACATAAACCAAATTTTTAACCAAAATGGTTAAAAATTTAAAATGTTTCTTCAGTAAAACTACTTTGTACCTCATGAAGAGTCGCATTCATAAAACAGCAAAAAAAAAATAAAATTTCAATTCCAGGGTTGGGAAATTGAAATTTTTTTTATACATAAAAGTAACCAAAAAGGCAATTGACGTTATTATTTTTTTTTTTTTGCTAAAACTTTTTTATATATTAGGAAGAACAATATTTTTCTAAAAAATTTCCAAAAAACAAAATCAAAATTTCGAATCCAGGGTTTTGCAAGTTCAATATTATATAGTTCATGAAGGTAACCCAAAATGGTTCAAAACTGTAAATTTTTCTTAAATAATACTACTTTATACCTCATGAAGAGTTTCATTGGTAAAAAAAAAACAAAAAAAAAAGTTTAAATTTCATTTCCACGGTTGGGAAGTTTAAAGTTTTTTTGGTAGATGCAATATATTGTAGTATATGAAAGTGACCAAAATGGTTGAAAATTTTAAGTTTTTTTTAAATAAAACTACTTTATTAGGTATAAAGTTTAGAATTGATAAAAAATTTAAATTTCGCTTCCAGGGCTGGGAAATTAAATTTTTTTTATACATAAAGGAACCAAAAAGGCAACTAACGTCGGTTTTTTACTAATTAAAACTATTTTTTAATTCAGGAAAAACAAAATTGGTATTAAATATTAAAACAAACCAACATTTTGATTCCAGGGTTGGATAACTGCAATATTTTGTAGTACATGAAAGTGACCAAAATGGTTACATATTTTAAGTTTTTCTTAAATAAACCTAATTATAAAGAGTTGCATGAACATCATTATTAAAATATTTTATGGTACATGAAAGTGACCAAAAAGTTTAAAAATTCACTAAGAATTGCATTGGTAAAAAAATAAAAATTCGCTTCCAGAGTTGGAAAATCTAAATATTTCTGGCACATAAAAGTACCCAAATAAATTCCAAATTTTGTTTTTTTTAGTGAATTCAACATATGTTATACTTCAGGAAGAATTAACTTGGTATTAAAAATGCGGTTCCAGGGTTGGAAAATCTAAATTTTTTAGTACTTTTAAAAGTAGCCATATAAGTTCCTTATTTTGGTTGTGTGTGAATTAAATCTTTTTTATATATCAGGAAGAAATAAATTGGTATTAAAAACCAAAAAAATTTAAAAGACTATTCTACCGTTGGACAATTCGAACCTTTTGGGGTACATGAAACGGATTTTTTTCTTTTTGTTTGTAAATTAAACATATTTAATATATTTGAAAGACGTTCAGAAGTATTATAAGTAATAAGAGCCAAACATTTAGCTTCCTAACCAAAACATTTAAACGTTGTCTTATATATAAAAGTAACTGATAACATCATTTTGTATTTTTTATTAGATATTTTTTAATTAAAACTACTTTCTGTTTTAGCAAGAAAGAAAGAAGAATTACATCTGTGCAGGGTATTTAAGATTCGGCACAGCCGAATATAGCACTTTTACTTGTTTTTTTTTTACTTATTCCACTTAGGTATAAAAAAGGTCTGACACTCTTTTCAAAACCACTAATAACAGCACAAAAATATCTGTTGGTGTTCTGGTTTTTTGAACAGTTCTTTAAATATTTACCCCATTTTAGTTTTAACGATTTCTTTTTGTACGTTCTGCATAAAGCCCTCTGCGGAATTAAAAAAAATCACTGACATTGTTTTGTTCAATATATTTTAAAACAAAAAAAGAGTTCAAGAACCAAACAAATAAAAATAGAAATAACGAAAACTTATTATTAGTTTGCAACAAAAGAGCCAGCCAAGCAAATAACTTGACAAAGATAAGAAAAAAGCTGAAACCACAAACTCAATATGAATTTAAAAAAGATTTAAATCGTTTATTATGTTTTTTTTTACTTTTATTTCATGCAACACAGCGACAGAAGAGTCGTGATTTGGCACATGGAATAATTGATTACATGAAACCATAATTTTCAAAAAGAAAAAACAAAAATAGATTAAAATTAAGTTCTCTTTAAAAAATATGCCATTTAAGATTATTTCACAACAAATTCAAATAGCGGGTGTAATTTTTAGCTGCACGAAACCTTCAAACAATAACGAAAGCCAGGAATAATGTTGTGATTAAATTTTTTTCGATCACTTTAGGTTCAAGTAAAATTTTGCAAATGATAAAGATTTTTCATACGATAAAATCCTACTTTTAACTAACTTTAAGTTGTAATAATGGCTCTTAATTCATTAAAAAGACAAAATTTGGAATTTATGTGGGTACTTTTATGTACCAAAAACATTCCGATTTTCCAACTCTGGATGCGAATTTATATATTCTTACCAATGCAATTCTTAGTGTAACATAGTTTTACTTGATAAAAAATTAAAATGTTTAAGCTTTTTGGTTACCTTCATGTACCATAAAATATTTCATTTGTTCAACCCTGGAGTCGAAATTTTGAAATGTTAAGATTTTAATACCAACTTTGTTCCTTCTGAATTATAAAACACTGGAAGTGACAATTTTATTTTTTTTGTTTTTTACCAACGCAAACTCTTCATGAGATATAAAGTACTGTTATTTAAGGAAAGTTTACAATTTGGAACTATTTTGGTCACCTTCATGAACTATAAAATATTGCATTTGTCCAAACCTGGATTCGAAATTTTATTTTTTATGTATAAAAAATTTTAATTTCCCAGCCCAGGAAGCGAAATTTTAATTTTTTAACTACCAAATATTGCATGTACCAAAAAACTTTCAATTTCCCAACCCTAGAAACGAAATTTAAATTTTGTGGTACATAAAAATTACGTAAATGGTTACAAATATTAAGTTTTTCTTAAATAAAACTATTTCATGCCTCATTAAGAGTTGCATTGGCAAACAAAAAACCAAAAAAAAAATTAAATTTCGTTTCCAGGGTAGGGAAATTGAAATATATATTCTGCATAAAAGTAACCAAAAAGGCAATTGACGTTTTTTTTTTGCTAATTAAAACTGTTTTATAATTCAAAGAGAACAAAATTGTTATTAAAATCTTAAAAAATCAAAATTTCGACTCCTGAGTTGGACAAATGAAATATTTTATGGTACATGAAAGTGACCAAAAAGTTTAAAAATTTTAATTTTTTTGTTAAGTGAAACAATGTTACACCTCACTAAGAATTGCATTGGTAAAAAATAAAAATTCTCGTCCAGAGTTGGAAAATCGAAATTTTTAGGTCCTTGAAAGTACCCACAAAAATTCCCATTCTTGGGTTTTTTCAGTAAATTAAACATATTTTATACTTCGCTAAGAAGTAAATTGGTACTAAACATTTTAAAAACTAAAAATTCGGTTCCAGGGTTGGAAAATCGAAATTTTTTAGTACATAAAATTAGCCATATAAGTTAATAATTTTGGTTTTTTGTGGATGAAATCTTTTTTATACTTCGGGAAGAATTAAAGTGGTATTAAAAACCAAACAAATTAAAAATCCAATCTCAGGGTTCGAATATCGATATTTTCTGATTCTTGACAGTAACCATATTATTTTCTATTTTTGTTTTTTATGATGAATTATACATACTTTATATTTCAGGAAGAAATAAATTGGTATTAAAAACCAAAAAAAATCTAAAAGACTACTCTAAGGTTGGACAATTAGAACCTTTTGGGGTACATGAAAGGGATTTTTTCTTTTTGTTTGTAAATGAAACATATTTAATATTTTTGAAAGACGTTCAGAGGTATTAGAAATAAGAAAAGCCAAACATTTAACTTTCTAGCCGAAAAATTTAATCGGAAAGATTGACATCTGGGAATGGTATTTCGGATTCGGCACAGCTGAATATTACTTGTCGTTTAACAAAATTACAGTTAAGCCCCTTTTTGTGGGCATTATTATATGCAAAAATTTTGTAAATATTAAACAAATGGAATTACTTAAGCCTACATTGCTTTAAAATTTTATTTGTAAGATTATATGACGATGGTGATTAATTCTTGTATTCTATTTCATTAAAAATGTTGGTTAAATAGCTAATATTTCTACTGACTAGCATCATCATGAAAAATGAAAAAACTGAACAGAGAATGTTTGATAGGATGTTCTCGATATTATTACTGATCCGTTCTGCTGTTGTGAAGGCTATAAGAAATATTCTAAATATTCCACTTTTAATAAAACTTCGAATGTAATATAAATTCTTAAAATAAAAAATTGTTTCTGAATAGTAGTTCTTAGTTTAATAATTAAAATTAATCCTAAAGTTCGAATAATAAAATGTACATTTATATTTAACAAAAAAATTTGTGTAATTTAGTCCCCTCGGTAATTTGAATTTATTATAATGGGATGTTGAGCTGTAACCCTGTACAAACAACTTGAAGAAGTTGTTCTGCTCTACGCTCTATAATTTGAGTTAGTTCATTGATCTGCACTTTATATAAAAAAATTATATGAAAAAACCAACCAGATTATTCGCTTTAGTCTCTCTGCATAATTCAATTACTTGTGGCAACATATATCTTGTACAGTGGCAACAAATTGCTAGTTGCATGGAGCATGTACCCAAATCCGTATTTGGGTATCAAAAGTTTCCCTTAAAAAAACATCTCAGTAATCAGCAGCTGATTCTAGCATAACTGTACAACAATTTTTATCGAAAAATTGTCTCCAGCGATGGATGAGGCCCGTTACTGCATGAACGGGAATGTGAACAAACATAATTATCGAATTTGGATCGATAACAAGAGCTTTTAATGCATCCGGAAAAAGTCAGTGGTTGGCGTAAATTTTGGGCTGGTAGCACGACCGGTCTATATCTATTTTAAAAGGGCTTTGGCTAGAGTATTTCTGTTAACGGCGATCGCTACAGATCACTGATTACTCACTTCCTTTAGTCTGAATTGGAGGATCTGGACACCAACGACTGGAAGTTTCAATAGGACTGCACAAAGTGTCATATGCCTCATTGGACATCCTGCAAGAGCGATTTGAGGGAATGGTCATCTCCCGTGAAGGTGATGGGAATTGGCCACCGAGATCGGGTAATTTGAATCCGTTCTTGTTTTTCTTGTGGGATTTTCGTGGCTCCTCAAAGCCATGTCATCGGCAAAATTCAGTCTGATATATTCACCAGAGTCATGGAAAATTTTTCATTTTGCATGCGCTCCACCGAGGGAACCCATGGCGGACATTTGAATGATGTTATACGCCACAAACAATGCCAGCAATAGGTCTTTCAAACGAGTATTAAATTTCGATGATATCTCACACACTTCGTTGTATTCATAATTGAAGTTAAGAAGCGCAAAATGGAATACCTTTTATATTTAATTAATTTCTAGTTAATTTGAAATTTTTTACTTTCTCCCTGTTTATAATTTGATATCATCTCAACACGAGATCCTACATAATTGATGCTCTTCCCTGGTTCTTTGAATTTCAAATTACCGAGTGTCTAGTGCCACATAATTTCTAGGTTGGATATCGCATATTATTAAATACTGAGACTTTAGCGTTGAGGTTGTTGCTACCGAAGGACCATACATAAGCAACGGATCGTTCGCATTTCTTGTTTAATTTTTTATTGAATCACATCATATTTACAATTTAAATTTATCACATAAGCGCTCAAAAAATAATTTAATTGTGTGTGTGTTTTTTATAAAAATATTATAACGACGGCTACAATTTGCTACACATAAACTATAAAGCAACATGAAATTAGTCTTTCTTCCCCCAATCAAATTCTTTTCATAATTTCTACTCTCAAACTAGGTGGCGGATTTGAAATTATTATTGTGTTTGAATGAAAGAATGTTTGAATCTAATTTCTAATTTATGCTACTTCCCGTGTAATTAAAATAACTTTTGACTGGGTGTTTGTGTGTGGAGCGGTGGTGGTGTGTGAATGTATGTATGTTTTTCAACCGGAAACAGGGGATAAATGCTTATTCTTGGCTGTTTGTACTCGTCTGTATGTAGAATTATTGCATGAATTTGCGTTCGTTTCCAAGTTTCATGTTGTTGCTGCTTTTAACTTGAAATTATTGGCATGGCATGCCACATTTTTGCAGTTTAATGTCGGTGTGTGTAGATAAATTATTTTGTTTTTTTCCTTTTCACTCATTAGGCATAATTCCGTTACTAATCAGTTTTTCTTGGCACGTTCTTCAATAACAAAAAAAAGTGAAAAACCCTCTTTATTTGGTTCTTTGTTTGGTGTTTCATCATGCAACAACAAAATGTGTAAATTTATTTTCACTATCTTTTCCGCCAATGATTTTCTTTTGGGATTTTCATCATCATCAGCAGCAGCAGCGTCATAGTTTTTCGTGCCAGGAACAAACAAAAACCAGCTAAACAACAACAAGAGCTGATAATTAATGAAACATGAAACAGTGTAGAGATTAATGTTGCCCGCTACAATGAAAGACAGTCATCTGTGATAAATTATTTTCATTTTTTTCCCTTTATCTGTCGTTTTTCTTTGCTTCTATTATCTGTACGCTAAGAGTTTTTCTTTTGAAAAATTTGCAGCCAGCACAGGCAGACTTGCTGTATTGTAATTAGTGAATTACAATTGCGAAAGTATTCTAATGACTTCGAACAGCCAGAAAAAAACAGAAAAAGTACTTTAATGTCTTATAGATCACATGAGACAAAACTCATTAGAAAGATTAATATATTATTTTGAGCAGGAACTTTAAAGAATTTTGAAAATGACAGGAAAATATACAAACTCGTACATACATACGCGTACATTCATGTGTCATATGAATAAAAATTCTTGAAAGCTTCAAGAGAATTGAAAAAAATGTATTCAAATAAATATTGCACCCATATGTGCAATAAAGAGATGAACATGAAAATTGTTATAAAAATGTTTCTGATTAAAAATTATTTTTTTTAAGAGCAGGTAGAGACATCTTATGTGTAAAATAATCCTTTGAGAAAAAATTTTTTGCACATAAAATATTGATCGAATAGTAAAACAAAAACATTTCAAAAATTGTAAAACTGGGTAACAAAAAAAAAATAATTTTTTGCATCTAAAATGGAGTTTGGAAAATGAAAAAATTCTTGGAAGATTAAAACTTGTAAAATTGGTAAACAAAAATAAATTTTGATTTGATACTTCACGAAGTTTCGTTATAAAGGGAGCCTCAGTAAGAATTCACTTTATAATTTTGAGATAAAATCACGTATTTTTTAAAATGATTTTTTATGAACTTAATAAAAATGCTAAGTACGTGGGCGGATTGAGATTGAATCTACTAAAAACCCTTTATTTCTCAATTTTAGTTCAATACACTACGATATTCCAACTTTTTGATACCATCTGAATAGTACGATTTTGGGAACCCTTCAAAATACGTGTTAGTTTCGGTAATCACTTCTTAGTTTGAGATAAAGCTTTTTCCTGCGAGCCGTTTTTCAAGTTTGGAAACAGGAAAATGTCACTAGGAGCTAAATCTGAACTATCGATGATCAACCAATTCGAAGTGTATTTCAAGTAATTTTAGCATCGTATCTAATGCTGTGTGAACCGGTGCGTTGTCTTGAAGAAAGAGCACTTTTTTCTTCTTTAAATGTGGTAGTTTTTTCTTGATTGCATCAATCAATTGATCCAATAATGCCCGATAATACTTTCCTGTTATTGTGGATCCTTTTTCAAGATAATCGATGAGCAATATTCCGTGTGTATCCCAAAATACAGTGGCCATAGCCTTGCCAGCCGATTTCACAGTCTTCGTCTTCTTCGGAACACTTCCACCAGCTTCCACCTATTGTTACGATTGATTTTTGGTTTTGGTGTAGTGGTGAACCCACGTTTCATCAACAGTTATTAATCGACGCCAAAAATCAACAGGATTACGCGTTATCATGTCCAAACACCGCTGTGAAGTGAACTCCTTTTTGTTCGACACTGAGCAAACGCGGCACCCATCTTGCCGATAGCTTTTTCATATGCAAATGTTCATGCAAAATGTTGGACACACGTTCATATGATATGTTTACCATTTCAACAATTTCACGTAACTTGACTCGGCGATAATTCATAACGATATCGAGGATTTTCTTGATATTTTCTTCAGTAACCACCTCTTTTGGCCTTGCTGTTGATGATATTGTTGCAGTGCTTGTTCGGCCGCGTATAAATTCAGCAATTCAATATCTTACCATGCAATCTGACGGAGCAGACTCACCGTAATGTTTATCGAGCTTTTCTTTTGGCTCTTTCTTCGTTTTCCCTTTAAAATAATAATGTTTAGTCTCTGCACGAAATTAATTTTTTTTTCATTTTTCAAGCAACACAAAAGATGCTTACTTCAAAAGACTACAACAAATAAACTAATCGATGAATTTGGGTGAAATTTTAACAGCTGATGTTTGACAGATTGCAATTACAAAAAAAAAAAAGTGTTTGTGTTTGCGCTGCCTTTTAGTGCTTGGTTGCTTTAATATCAATCCACCCTCGTAGCTATAAGAAGGTATAATGAATGAAAATTTTATTTTTCGAACTTATTAATTTTATTATTAGGATAGGAATTTTTTATTTAGACCCAAGTTCAACTGCCTGTTTTTGCAAAAAAGAATAAAAATTTTCGTATTTATATAGAAGCAACAATAAAAAATAAACTAAAATTTTTTTTTTGTTTCAATATAAATACCCAAGCGAAAATTTTTATTAATTTTACAAAAACAGCCAGCAAATCACTCTTTAGAAAAATAACCTGAATTCAATAAAAATTCTTAAAAAAATAAATTGCAGATTGCAGATTTGAATTTGAGCTCAAATAAAAAATGTGCTAAACTATTATTTAGTACTTGTTAAAAATTCCTATCCCTAAATCAGAATAAGATCTTTTACTAAAAGTGCTAAAGGGAAAGCCCTGTTACAATATTTCCTGCAGAGTGCATTTCTAAAAACACATTTGCCCTATTATTAATATTTCAAATTAAGAAGGAAAAATAGGAAATAAGAGTCACGCAAACATATTCAGGCTTAAATAAACTAGATTATATTTTTAAATGAAATTAAGCAACCATATACGGATTAATAGCAAAACGATAAACTACAATAGATTTACAATTTACATACATCCGTAATAGTGTCCATTAAACACTTTTAGCAACGCCCTAGACTTGGAAACTTTCTGTATATACAATCACTTTATTCTTAGCACTACTTCGTAACGTGATGTTTTTCCTTCACTAAGAATTTTTCCTAACGTACAGATTCGTTTTGGTCACGCTTTTAATACACTCAATTATGAGATTATATTACAATGACGGTGACGACGACAATGACTGGAAATTGAGGTAAATGCCCCACATTTAACACGAATCTTGTGTTCTATAAGCAGCCTGACTGCCAATAAGGCCGGCAGGCAGTCAGTCTGTGTGTCTGCCTGCTTATCTCTTCTACTTTTGCTGAGAAAACACTACATATGTTATTAAAGTACTCGCATATAGACAACATTTTGAACTCAATACTTATTATTTGAAAAAAAAGAAAATAAAATGTATCTTTTAAGTGTGTGTGTGTGTCAGTCTGTTTGGCAAATCTAAACAGTCAGACAGACAAGTTGCCTTGTCATCATAATCCCATAAAATACTGTGAGGGGTTTTTAAAATCATTTAGGATTAACTTGATTGCCGTAGCAGCCTCATAAAATTCTCGCACCATTAAAAAAATTTCCCAAAGGCACCCACCCTCTCTCTTCCTTATTTTATCTCTTTATTCCATTTATTTTTTTTATTTTTTTTTTTCTGTGCATACTATTGTTTGATTTTTATGTTTAAATTTTTGGATTTTTATTTTTCTATTTACAGTTTACATGGCCTCTCGGTGTGAGTTTATGATTGAATTTATGGATGAACTTGAAATTGCGGTTCGGTGGAAATAAATATATTGAATCGTCTGTGTTTGTACAGCAAATCCACCGGCATTATTGGCGGAGTTGAATGACAGGTCATAATCAGTACTGGTATCATTGATGTTGTTGTTGCATTTTTGAAGCCGTATAGAAAGTCAAAATACTCGTACATACGCTGATGTGAGTTTTTTCTTAATTATGGTGACAACTTTTGGGTATCTTTAAAGAATTTTATACGTGTCTACACATCTACAAACACATGTAGCCACCATTGGCGTCATGCATCCAGATTTATTAGAAAAAGTTGTCATAAATTGTACTGATCGAATAGACCACGTAACGTGTAACCGCGGCGGACGCATGCCGGAAATCAAACTAAAAAAAATAAATGCCATGAAATTATCATCCAAATTATTAAAAAATTCTTATCTTAATAATAGAGAGAAATATTTTTAAGTTGGAAAAAAATTACTTCAACTGATGTATACAATGAATTATAGAAAATTCTAATTGAACTACTTCGTTACTGATAAACAACAAATTTTTACGAATTTTGGTACCATTTTATAACAAAGAAATTCGATAACAAGTTGCTAGTCCGAGGATCATAGTCCACACCCAATAATGAATCTTTCGGGATGCATTGGCAGTTCTTCTAGCTTCTGGTTGCTCTTCAAACAAAATACTGCAAATTTTGCTGGTTCACGTACCCATTCAACAAGAAATGAGCGCGATGAAATTTCTCAACAGAGCATGGGTTTTTATAATAAAAGTCAATAGCCTGCAAGCGTTGTCCGTTTGTAACTCGATTCACGGTTAAATTATAGACCAAACTGAGCATGTCAAAACAGTGTTGTCAATAAGAAAATTGCTAAACATTTATGGATTGCTTCTTATATTACTTTAGTTCACGTATGCCCAATTGGTCAGTTAGCGAAGTTTTATGCTCTTAGTATACGCAGTGCAAAATAAATTAATTTTGAATATCAGATAAATTTTATTTTAAAATTTTGTTTCATTATTCCGTTATGGGTTGAATAAAAATATTATATACACTATAAGCGAATTTGTTTTCAGAAAGTGGTACTCCTTGGCATTTTTGTTGTTCCGTAGTTCTATTAAGGACAACTACCATCCGCCAAGTATTTTGATACTCTCCAAAAAAGAATTGTCATTCCGTTTGTAACGCAGCAAAATATCCATCGGAGACCCGATAAAGTATATATATTCTTGATCAGTGATGAAATCTAAGCATGTCCGTCCGTCCGTCCGCCCGTCTGTGGCAATCACGATTCAGTCCAAACGAAAAGAGCCAGACTCTTAAAATTTGGTACAAATATGTCTTGAAAGATAGCACAGGCCAAGTTTGGAAATGGGCTGAATCGGTCCAGTAGAAAAAGTTCTCCTTAGAAGAACTAAACCATCCTCTAAAAAACAACATAATTTTTTAAGTTTTTTTGTAATTTTGCTAAGATCTCGAAGAAGATCCAATGCGTTAAAATTAGAGCCATAAAATCAAAAAATGTAATTTCTGGCCCCCGCGTCCTTTAGTGGGCGTTACTATATGCAAAAATAATGTAAACATTTAACAAATTGTTTTATTTAAACCTACAATCCTTGAAAATTAAATTTTTAAGCTTTAATGACGAAGCTGAGGCGTAATCTGGTAATTCCTCTGCCCTACCACCTCCCTTTGCCCCTAAAATGACCCTATAAAAAGTCTTTTATTAAATAAATATTACATATAATTATCCCAACCATTTGTTTTTAAAGTTTAATGGCAAAGGTGAAATGTCTGCCCTACGGCCCTTGTCAGGGAGACCCCGACAAAATACAGTTTTAGTGCCCTCCAAAAAGAATTGGACCCCATAAGGTATATATATTCTTGATCAGTAATGATTGTATGTGGAAAACGTGATATAGGCTACTTTTGGACCCCGCACTCTTCAGTGGGCGTTGACGTACGATATTATATAAAGGCACTCTGTCCCACCAAGTTACACATTTTAAATTTAAATTGTTAATTTTAAATTTATTTACTAAATATTTGGAGGGTATTTAAGATTCCACCCGGTCGAATATAACGTTTTTACTTGTTTTATATATATAAGCAATTCGCAAAAAGTTAAAATGTGGGCAGTAGAACTCCTTTATAGTCGTACAGTAATTGTTTATTCCACCTATAAATTGAAAATAGATAGCAGATAATAAAAATCAACTTGATTATTGTGATGCTTTGCGTTCATAAGTGAAATGAATTTGTCACTTAATACGAAATATTTTCTGAATAATTCTAATTTTTAAATACTGGCATTTAATATTTTTCGCGATACAGTCGAATTCTCTGTAAATGTTTCTTTCCTTGTATATCATCTCATTAATGTTTTCACACGTTTCCTTACAATTCACCTTGATTGCGCCGCATTTCCTCCCTGCAATCAAACACGTAGAGAACATTTTACCCAAGTCTGATGAGAATAACCATGTTTTTGGTGGCCTTATTAATTTTCATTTTTCATTTTAACGACATCATGAGACTTGTACGCTGCCGTATGACCGCCATAATCATTTGAAGGAAATTACCCAACGAGGGATGTGCGGAGATATGATTTTTGTGCAATTACGAGTACAAATAGACTTGCAACAATGTTTGTCTGAATGTTGTTATTTTAGGCTTAAGTTGTTGTGTATTTTAAAATAAATAATTTTGTACCCTGTTAGCGGAATATGAAAAATATATACAAGTTCTCGCAAAACGCAGTCATTCGTGAAGCAGCAAAAATAAAACAGAAAAAAATATTGTTCACAGTTGTGATCGTAATTTAAATTTTCAGTTGTCATCTTGTGTTGAATTTTAATTGGAATTTATTATTTTCTTTTTTCCCGTTGTTAGAAGTTGAATGAGCAAGATAACAACAACAACAGCAGCAGTATTTGAAAATATTCACTACATGCGGCATACAAATAAACTGTGAAACTTTAGCAAACCCATTATGTACTATTCGTCCGTCCGGCCGTCCGTCCGTCCATATGTGAAATGTTTATTTTGTATGCCCTCCGTGTGAATGAGTGATTAATGCGAATTTTAATGTTTATTCAAAAAAATAAAGGGGTTGCCTGCCTCCCTGCCTGCGTTTGTTGTGACGTTGTTGGTCTGTCGTTACTTATGAATAGGAAAGCTTATGAAACGAGGTGGGGGTGTTTGTTTGTTTGCACGTTTATTATTCTCGTCATCATCATAAATAAATTTTACATTTGATATTTGAAGTTGTCACACAAGTGGGCGTACATAAAATAGCACATTTTATTCAGGAACTTGTATTCAAAATAAATTACTTAAGTTTGAGTCCATATTGTATCTACACCGAAAATGAATTGAAAATTCTGTTTGAGCTCTTTCCTGCACCATTCGTTAAACTCTGTGTTACACGATTGCAATAAACTTTCAGCTGGACCCGCATCTACGCACTGAAAGAAATCAAGGATAAGTTGAGATAAGCTGCGCTTGTTGAAATAGCCCCCGGGGTTACGGTATACAAGTTGGTAATGCTCAAATCTTGGTGTGGCGCAACCGCGGTCTTGTTCGGGAAAGGCTTTACAGCCTTTGTCTGCTGTTAACGATACAACTTATGTTCTGCTATCCAATCCCTGAATTACCCATAAGTAATAAAAAGAACTAGGTTCGCCTACAATAATCTGAATAGGGGTACTCGGTTTTGCCAAACCCATACTGACAGCCCCTTAAACTTACTGGCCAATCTCTGATATAAGAGAATATTGGGACCGCATGTAAGAATAACAAAAGGAAGTAAGCGCGCCTACAATAGGTTGGTAGGAAGATGTACAGGCACCTAAGGGGGCCACGGAGCCAAAATCGATAGAAAATTACAAACTTAGGCTGTTGGAAGCAGTCAGTGGAACAAAACATAAACTTTAATGTCAAGAAATGGTGAATGCAACATATTAATAATTCAGAATATTAAGGTATACTAGACATGGATTTTTATGTTAAGTGCATGTAAACGAATCAACGGACTGCAAGTAAAATACAGAAGTGCTGCAAAACCTTTCAACAGCAGACTATGTACATATATACAGGGTGACCCAAAATGAACGAAGGGGTATGGGTTCATTGTAACTTCACTTTTAAGACTTAATTATTAAATTTATGTATTTAGACATTGCATTAATGGAGAAAATCTTTAGTTTAACTATGAAAAATCCTATACCTAACACTTTCCGATGAAACACCACACCAAGCACTACACTTAAGTGGGTGTACTCTGTACATAAATTTTTCGTATTCGGTATCTATATACATAAAATCATCATTTTTATATTTTTGAAACTACGATAAATAGAACCAAAATTGCAAAGTATGCTGCTAGAAAATAGCCCGACGCGTGATTAGCCCTTCTTTGTTTTTTAGACGTTTATTTGTTAAAACAGGGGTAAACACAAAATGTTGGTACCTGTATCGAACTCTTCTAAACTATTGAACAAAAACGAGAAAGTAATGAATGTCGAAAATATATTGTCGCCTTTTATAACGGATAAAATCGTACCCGTTTTTGGTACTTTTTTTTTGGTAGAGTATAAAAGTAAATGCAAGTAAAAGCGTATTTGACTTCTTACAGCTCAATGCAGTTTTTCGAAGGGGACAAAAATTAGACAAAAATGTTCAATACGAAAAATCGATGCTAAAAATTTTAAACTCGAGAAAATGCTTGTAATTAAAGGTTTGTAAATGAACTCGCTTTGCAGTTCAACATTGTCACGTATTCCCAAACGCAACTGTGCAAACTTTGACAAAGTGTGGCATTCCTAAAGTCATCTGGCTCGCAGCTCAAACGCAAATAAAGGGCATTAGCGCAATATTTAAATTGGCAAAGCATTTGATTTGCAGTGTTGCTAAGTAAATTGCTAGAAAAGTAGCTATTGTGTGTTAAATATTGGTGTTAAAGAGGTGCTATTAAGATTAATTTGCCACCTTTTCAAAAATACTGTTAGAAAAAATTATAAACAAGTTTTAGAAAATGTACTTTTTGGATACGAAAACCTTTGAAAGCTTTTGAAGTGAGTACTTTTTGATAATGTAATTTATGAAAATATTATTCAAAAAAATACTTTTGAAAAGGTATTCTTTAAAAAACAAAAAAACAAAATTATAAAACAGTAATTGTCAGAAAAGGTATTTTTGAACATGTGATTTATTTCAAAATGTATTTTCTCAAAAGGTAAATTGAAACAAATAAAAGTGCTATAGTCGGCTGTGCCGAATCTTAAATACCATTCACAGATGTAATTCTTTTCATATAAATTTTTCGGCTAGGAAGCTAAATGTTTGGCTTTTCTTAATACCTCTGAACGTCTTTCAAAAATATTAAATATGTTTAATTTAAAAACAAAAAGTGAAAATCCGTTTCATGTACCCCAAAAAGTTCTAATTGTACAACCGTAGAATCGTCTTTTAGATTTTTTTGGTTTTTAATACCAATCTTTTTTATACCCGAAGTATAAAAGACATTTCATCCTCAGAAAACCAAAATTAGAAACTTATATGGTTAATTTTATCTACCAAAAGATTTCGATTTTCCAATCCTGGAACCGAATTTTTAATTTTTTAATACTAATATAATTTTTTCTGAAATATAAAATAGGTTTAATTCACTAAAAACACAAAATTTGGAATTTCTGTGGGTGCTTCTATGCACCAATAATATTTCCATTTTCCAACTCTGGAAGCGAATTTTTAAAAAAAATAAAATTTGTAAACTTTTTGGTCACTTTGATGTACCATAAAATATTTTATTTGTCCAACCCTGGAGTCAAAATTTTTATTTTTTAAGATTTTAATACCAATTTTATTATTATTGAATTACAAAACATCGATGTCAATTGCCTATTTGGTTACTTGTATGCATAAATAATATTTCAATTTCCCAACCCTGGAAACGAAATTTTAATTTTTTTGTGTTTTTTTTACCAATGAAACTCTTAATGAGGCATGAAATAGTTTTATTTAAGAAAAACTTAATATTTGTAACCATTTTGGCCACTTTGATGTACTACAAAATATTGCAGTTATCCAATTCTGGTTTCTAAATTTGTATTCTTTTTAAATTATTGATACCAATTTTGTTTTTCCTGAACTAAAAAATAGTTTAAATTAGTAAAAATCCGACGTTAGTTGCCTTTTTGGTTCCTTTATGTATAAACAAAATTTAAATTTCCCAGCCCTGGAAGCGAAATTTAAATTTTTTTTATCAATCGTGAACTTCATTAGGTATAAAGTCGTTTTATTTAAGAAAAATTTAAAATTTTCAACCATTTTGGTCACTTTCATGTACTACAATATATTGCATGTACCAAAATAACTTTAAACTTCCCAACCCTGGAAGTGAAATTTTAATTTTTGTTTTTTTTTTACCAATGAGGTATAAAGTAGTATTATTTAAGAAAAATTTAAAATTTTGAACCATTTTGGGTTACCTTCATGAACTATAATATATTGCACTTGTCCAACCCTGGATTCGAAATTTAGATTTTTAATTTTTGATACCAACTTTGTTCTTCCTAAAATACGAAATACGAAATCTCTAGCTCTTCTGGGAGCTTGGGAAACCCGGTTTCACGTACAGACAGACGGACATCGCTCAATAGACATCGCTATTCATAAGGATCCAGAATATATATTCTTTATGGGGTCCTATACTGATATCGAAGAAATTACACACGGAATCACAAACCCTTTCACTTTTTTTGTGAAGGGTATAAAAAGTAATTTTGAAGAAGGATCATTTCCAAAGTAGTCTGGAAAGGCACTTTTTGAATATTATATTTGTAAATAGCCCTCATATAAAAAAGTACTTTTAAGAAAAGATATATCTTTTTGTTGTTTGCTTTTATTGACCTTTTCTTATATATGTATTTTAGAATGATTGAGCTCGAGGTCGTTTTTGTAAAATACAGATATATCTTTTTTACATAATGAAAAAATACTTAATGTCTGTAATAATTTATATTCTACATGACAGAAAACATGATATCATAATCCCTATTATGCAACAAAGATATATTTTCTCTCTGTGTGAAAAGAGTTTCAAATGTTATAAAATAAGTAAATACTCCCGTTAGTTAGTCCATGGGTTGCAGGGTACCCATGATTCGACACAGTCATGTATAATCTCATTGCTTGTTTAAGCTTGAAATGTTATCATAAATTTTGCTGGGGTATTGGATAGGCCATGCACGAATGCATACATGCCTGCATAAATGTTTGCGATCATATAGAGGATTTATTAATTTTAATTGTTTATATTTGCAGAAGAAAATAAATGAAATATTTGTTTTGCTTTGTGCGCTTGAGTATGTATATTCCTATTTAGTGCTACTGCTGTATATAATTTCAGTCCAAGCGACCAAACGTCAGCGGACTGTTTTGTTTATTATCATCGGGGTGGCTGCAAAGCACAATCTTTGAATGGATGGATTTGTCAGAATTTGTTTATCCTGGCATGTGTATGAATGGAGTGAGTGTTTGTTTATGACATCATATGATTAAAAGTTTTTATTGTTATAACAACAATTGCTGGTGTTTATGATGGGATTTTATGATTTAAAGATTTTTAGTTCATTTTAAATGACGTTGATATGAACACATGATTTGCTTAAGTAAAATAATTCTTATATCAATTTAAATGATTTAAATGCTTTTTATTTTATCTATTTACGTACTTCCCACATTTGATATTCGGTTTGTGTTTATTTGGGATAGAAAATATTTCCCTGTTTTGTTTTATAAGGATTTGTTTTTAAGGTCAACGCCATCAGTTAATTAGTGATGAATTCTGGTGTGGGACTCATCGAATGCTTCAAAAACATCGTCGATATGTTCTGGCGTGAGTGCTGGAAATAAAACGTGTCCTTTATCCTTGCGAATTTCATGTAAAAAAGTTTTTATAAAAGTTTCGAGTTCCAGAATAATGTTGGTCTATTCCGAAAGCATGCAGAATTTTATTTATTATTTACTATATATTTTATTTTTTTGTAAGTCAATTTCTATTATTCCCTATTCAACGTGGTTCACACACGATATACAATAGTTGCACTTTATCGCTCTCAGCGATTCCGTGTTTTTCTTCCCTGTTTTTTTACTCTTCGAAACAGGAAAACGTCGCAGCAGATCAAATCTGGTAAATATGTTTTTGTTTTTGGTCAAAGCTCAGCAACGTTGTTACCAACTTCGCTGGCGAATATTTCATGCATAACATTTTCTCCTCGATATTCAACATTGTCCTCAGCAAACTTCTCTACGCCGGTTCTCCATAAATATTTTCTTCACTTTCTCAATATTTTCAGCGGTTTCGTGTGACGCGTCGTCATTCAAATCTTCCCGATGTTTGTGAAAACATGTTTCTGATTCAGAGCACAATCACCGTATGTCAACATTATTTCAATTGCTTTTGAGCACTTAATTCCATTTTTCACACAGAATTTTAAACAAGTTCTTCCATCAATTTTTTTCGACAGCAGAAAATCGGGTAGCCGTTACTTTCTTCATTATATTTACTATATCTTTAGTTTGATTAAGAATTTCCTTAGTTGAAACTCATCGAACACCTTTTTTTGGTTTTGCTGAAAGGCAGTTTGAATTAGTTCCAGGACTTACTGCCTGTTTTTGTAAAAATAAAAATTTTCGTTTGGTAAGATAACATTTCTAATTTTGTTATTCGAAAACTTCTTCCTAAAGCATTTGAGTATCTTACAATAATTTTTAATCACTGTATTAATAATTTATAAAAAAGAAGACTAATAGTGCAGATATTAATAACCTAAGACCGATTTCATTGCTTTCAAATGTTGGGAAACTATTTGAACAAATTTTAAGGGACAAGATGTATATTGATATAATGGAACCTTACATACCAGACATGCAATTTGGTTTTAAAAAGGGTCATTCTACTTTAGATGCATTATTTAAATTCCAAGATGATGATTGTCATACAAAACTAAACCAACAAACAAATTATATTTGATATGAATCTATTTTATTTTTCTACACCTTTATACAATCAGAAATCCATTGGATAACAAGAAAAGTATTTATAAGGCAAAATGAAAAATAAAATCTAAATCAAACTGTTATGAAATTTTTTATTTGACACACTGTTGTCACAATACTACTACATATAAATGAAATTTATTTCTAGAGTTTCAAGGCCTACTATGCTTATTCTGTTGTGATTTTTGAAAATAGTTTGTAATTTACAAATTGTGAATTCTCAGATGGTTTTCAGAAGTATATGCATAAGATAAGAGGTTTTTAACTTTTTGAAACTGTGGTTAAAGTCTACTGATGATTTGGTAAAGCACCAATGAAATGCATATAGACATTGCTTGACCACCAACAAATAAGTTTCATTTATATATAGTAGTATTGTGACAACAATGTGTCAAATAAAAAATTTCATAAACAATTTTATGATAATTGGGGTGTAAAGTTAAATATCTCAAAATGTGAGGAAATCTGTTTACGAAATGCTTCAGGTAAATGTAGGGGATTTGTTGTTCCAGAGAGTAAACAATTAAGGCTTTGCATAAATAATATAGTTATTCCTTTTAAAAATGATATTAAATATCTTGGACTGACATTCAACAAGCTGTTGAAATTTAATAAGCATGCATGGGTTGGTGTTGTCAAAAGCATATAGAATATTAGGTGGATTTTCTAAAATACTTCGTAATAAGCATTTACCGGTAAATTCTAAGCTTTTACTTTACAAAACTAGCTTGAGACCAATAATTCTATATGGATTTCCTATATGGTTTAATATTTCACCAACCGTTATAGAGGAAATAGAAATTTTTGAATGAAAAATTTTGCGTAACTGTATCGGAAAGCATTTTGAATCATATTGTAAAATATATTCAAATATTTTTGTATATAAAGAATTCAAAGTTGCTCCTGTAGGACTTTACGTTTGTGATATCCTTGGGAGGTTTATTTCAAGGTCTTGCTTTCATGAAAATAAAATTATATCGGACATATATGAAAATCAAAAGCTTTTTAGTTTGTCAAATGTTAACTATTTATCTCCCATTGGATATTTAAATGAAAGTGCAGCATCTTTTGATTTGTCTACTTCTTTGAGGCATGATTTTTACTCAAAAAGTGTACAAGGCACACACAGGGGTTAGTCAGATTTATTCTCATTCTTTTTATTATTATTTTTTTATACATTTCAGTTTTCATTGATTTGATATTTTGTTTTACTCTTCTTTTTGTTATTGATTTTTTTTTAAATTAGATTTAAGTTAATATTTAAATGAGTTTTAAGTTAAGTTATAATTAAATATGAGATTCTATCTCAAACCATGTTAAGCTCCGGGAGCAAGGGCGCAAATCTAAATTAACATTTTATTTGTATTATTATAGATAACAAAGTATTGTAAGTAAGTTACTGTTTCGATTTGGTTTTTTTTAGGATATTACTCGTACTTTCTAGTTCTACATTTTCCTATTTTCTGTAATTCAGTTTACCTATTGTTCTTTCATAAAGGCTCAATAAATGATTACATTACATTATTACATTACATTTATATTGAAACAAAAACGAAAATTTTTTGGCTGAGTATGCAAGTATGTATTTTATTTATAACAATATTATTAGTTTAAAATTATTAGGAAGTGATGTTTATTAATATTTTCATGCGCTCCAAAAAAAAAGCGCCAGACCCGTAAAATTTGGTTGAATCGGGCCAGAGGGAAAAAAGTTCCCCTAAGAAGAACTAATCCAACCTCTAAAACAACATAATTTTTAAAGTTTTTTTTTGAGTTTTGTTAAGCAAAAAAGGTTCAAAGAGTTGAACTTGGAGCCATAAAATCAGAAAAATCAACTTTTGTACCCCGGCCCCTTTAGTGGGCGTTGACGTAAGATATTACATTGAAAATAATAAACAAATTGTATTAATTAACCCTACATTCCAAAAAAATTAAACTTTTAAGCTTTTATGACAAAGCTGAGACGTTATCTGATCGACATCAATAGAGTTTTTAAATTGGGCACATAAATGTCGTATATGTACTTTGACCCAGCAGGTTAAACATTTTTTATTTATTTCCTAAATATTTGGAGTGTATTGAAGATTCGACCCTGTCGAATATAACGATCTTCCTTTTTTTTTTAATTAATATATATTTCTTTTATATATAACAAGCACTTCTAACTTTTACGACTCTCATAAAAAAACTTAAAAATGCTAAATAGCTGGACCTTTGAATAAACGTTCGGGACAAAAAAGCAACATTAACAGAAATCAAAAATTTCTCCTTATTTTTGGAACAGATCTCAAACACACTTGAATATTTCCGTAGCAGGGCGCATTCATGTGCAAATACATACTTCCTCTCCTAATATGAAAAAAGTCTGTCTGTCATTTCAATTCTGCGCTCTTCATATTTGAACTACTCGTAGATACGTGGCTCCTCTCAGGGCGTACTAAACCAGGTGGCATCGTTAGGAATGTAAACAATTTTTTGCTCCTACTGAATTTGTGTTTGTTGTGAGTTTAAACTGTCAAAGTACGGCGTAATTATATATATATTCAGAGCTGATATATGAATAAAAACTGTTTATTGAAAAACGAATATTTTAAATTATTATTGTGAAAAAAGAAAATACTAATAATAACAATCTAGATAAAAAACTAGTTAAACACGATAAAAGGAGTTTTATGTTTGCTACAGTCGTTTTTTCTGTTATTTTCAAATTTATTTTTAAAAGTGTTTTCAATATATTTGGAACAAATTCGTTTAATTTTGCAATTATATTACATTTCATAGTGGAATTATATATTTTTCTTTAATTGGTCAAAATTAATTATAAAATTTTATAAAAATATGCCTTTTTGTGAGCTGTGCAAAAAAAAAAAATATGTTCCTGGTAATGGCGACTCATTTTTTCGTGTGCCTAAGTGCTCCATAACAATGGAAAAGTGGAGTAGCTTGCAATTCACAAGCGTTCGCTTATATGCAGTGATCACTTTTTGAAGAATCAGATCATGTCATATATAGACCCATTTCCGATTTCAGGTTACAAGAAGATATTGTGTTTTTACTTTTTCTTCACTTTTGTATGTTGGCATGATGCAAGATATTTTATTTCTTAAATTTTAAATGCTTCTTTTTCTTACGCTTTTGACATTTATATCTTAACTCATTGTTTTGACAATCTCAACTTTATTACACAAACAAAAACACCTATGTTGTTGTATTGTTGTACTTGTAGCCCTTACGCTGCCACCTGGTTTTATTACGCCATGGCTCCTCTATGACAGCGTTATTTCTTTTGCTGGAAATGTCGTTGAGTTGAATGGGCAACATACATGCATACACATGTTTCCTGTGACGTGCTATATAACAGCTTTATAAAGGGTTTACCAACAACAACTTTGTTTTTCAATTATGGCAACACCAATAACATGATCGTTTTGACATTTAGTTTTTTTACGTATTCGTAGGAGATGCATTGGCAATTGTTAAAATGAATTCAATTTTGCTCGAAAATCGTATTAAAATAATTTAAATCCACAATGAAAATAGTGGTTCCGTTAAAGTTATATTTCGTCAATAAGCAAAATTACCACATTTGGGCTTCTGAAAATCCTAGAGCGGTTATTGAGAATCTTTTGCATGCTCAACGTGTCACTGTATGGTGCGCTATGTGGTCTGGAGGCGTAATTGGGCCGTTTTTTTTGAAGGTTGGAAATGCGGTAACGGACAATGGATCACGCTATCGCGAGATGTTAACAACTCAATTTTAGCCTATTATTAATGACGTGGATGTCAGTGATCATGGTGGACATTTGCCAGATGTCATTTTTGATTTACAATTGCCGAACTTTTTTTTCGTACTACAAAAAGAATTTTAATCATCTTCACCTAAATTTTTTGTTTTATTTTGTTTTAGAAAACAAAATTCTTGTTGCAAAACCCTTTATCATATATAATTTGTCAACTCATCTAGAATAAAAAAATGACTGTTAAAATTTGTTTTTTAAATAATTTTTGAGTAAAAAAAAATATTTGGCCAATAGGATTATTTTTACCTTCACTGCAGTAGAATATCTTTTATGTCAATAAAGTCATAGTTATGAGCTTCCGAATTACAATAAGGAACATAATTGCCAGAAATTATGTTTTTAAATAACCTAGTTAATAAATTGTTTAAAAGAAACATGTCCATTTTTGAGACCTACATTTCACTTTTATTAATAAAATTAAAAAAAACTTCCGATGTACGAGTAACTAAATAAACTTATCAATTTGAATAACAAAACAATTAACAAGTTTGGCGACTAACTTCCGCGAACAGCAGGCTGCTAATGGGTGTTTTTTGTTTGCTTTTAATCAGCTTAATTATCCGGCCCACACATTATGCAGTTGGTATAGTTGAAGACTTATAAACAAAAAACTTTCTCTTGCTTTTGCCATGTAGATATTCTATAAAAGGAATTTTATGAATACACCATGCAACAGGATACAACATAAATTAATATTTTGAAGGCAGCTGAATATTTTTATATAACTTTTATGGATCTCTATGGTATATTCCCGTATTGTAAGAAATATAATAACAATAATAAGTTCTACGTTCTACGAAATATGTATTTAACCCTAGAATATCATACATATTTTTGTGTCGTAAACGTCATAGTTCGTCGAATCGACGACGACGATATTCAAAAGTTAATGAAAGAAGACCGGCAACAACTAAATCAAACTCATTTCTTTTAATTATTTGTTTTGTATGTTAATAAAGAATTAAACATTAATTACTATATTTTTATACCCTCCAAAAAAGAATATGGAGGGTATACTCACTTTGCCATTCCGTTTGTAACGCAGCGAAATATCCATCTGAGACCCCATAAAGTATATATATTCTTGATCAGTGATGAAATCTAAGACGATCTGAGCATGTCCGTCCGTCCGTCCGTCTGGGGAAATCACGTTTCAGTCCATACTAAAAGAGCCAGACTCTTGAAATTTGGTATAAATATATCTTGAAGAATAGCAGAGGTTAATTGGAATTAAAAATAAAAAAAAAACGATTACAGGGTTGGTATTTTTTTAGCACATAGAAGTAATCAACTGAAACAAATATATTCGTTTTGCTTATAAATCAAACATATTGATATTTTTGAAATACGTTCAGTGGTATTAGAAATCAGAAAAGGGAAAACGACAGCTTCAGAGCTGTAAAATATTAATATTTTTTTAATATTAAAGTAACTTAATAATACAACATTTTTACTTTGCTAACAAAGCATATTTTCTATTGGAGAAAGAAATAAATCTATATTGAAAACAAGAAAGTAAAAAAAAAGTTGTACTTCGCTGAAGTGTATATACGCCGAATAGAGCACTTTTACTCTTTTACCACAACTGCAATGTTAGTTATCTTAATATCGTTCTTTTATTCAATAATAACCATAAATTCCAAGATGTCTCAAAACCAGGAACCGTAACTGTTATGACTTTTATCAAAAAAATCAAGAAATAAGAGTTATTTTTGATTTTTATATTTTTAGATAGAAAATAAGAGTTATTTTTCATATATATTATTTTAAATGAAAAATAAGAGTTATTTTTGATTTTTATATTTTTAGATAGAAAATAAGAGTTATTATTGATATTTATTATTTTAAATGAAAAATGAAAGTTATTTTCGATTTTTATATTAATAATAAAAGTTATTTTTGATTTTTATATTTTTATATCAATAATAAAAATCAATTCAAAATTCGTGACATAGGTAATATGTTTGTGTTTCCATGGCTTCGAAAATTAGCTTTAATTGTTCATTCTGTACCTGCCACTCAAGTCAGTGTAGAAAGGTCATTTTCAGCACTCAGATTAATATTGGGAGATTTGAGATATAATTTATCTGAGGAACATTCAAAATTGAACACCTGAAAACGACCTCTTAACACTGACTTGAATGGCAGCCAAAACTTATAAGCTTTTTCTATACATTCATGTTTTTATAGCTGATAATGGATAAGTCACATAATATATTATATTCATATAGAAATTTGAATGAAGCAGCATATTATAATACATACGGCATCAACAAATAAATGAGAGTTTTTTATTGATTTTTATGATTGATATAAAAATATAAAAATCAAAAATAACTTTTATTTTTCATTTAAAAATATAAAAATCAAAAATAACTCTTATTTTTCATTTAAAAAAATAAATATCAAAAATAACTCTTATTTTTGATTGTTAAAATAAAAATCAAAAATTTAAAAATCATGCAATATGTTGGATACATTTCGCCTAAAAATCATGATGGTGTAATTAAAAGTTTTCTACGATGTTCATTTATGTATGATTTATTTCTTCAAAAATTGAAAAATAACTCTTACTTCCGGTCCCTGCTCAAAACGATTATAGGTACATATGCATATTAACAGTATGCTTCCGAAGTCACTACAACTTTCTTTTCTAAAATAAAATAAAACAAAAAATTTAGTTTATGTATCTTCTTCCATAACTCTTTCACATTTTGTTGTTTGCTGGTACCTGAAAGAACACATATTGCAGTATCCCAACAGTTCACCTTTTTGCATCAGTTTTCCCTGGTAAACTTCATTTCCTAAAATTTACTAAGTATTTGTTAGATAAACAAAGTAATTTAAAACTGGATGTATGCATTTTTAACGAAACATAATAATATGAAAAGAAACTGAAACTCCCCATAGCGAATGATGTATTACTGTTGTTTAATTTGAACGTACCGAAAAACTAACGTACAAAAACGTGCAAAAAAAAATTATCACAACTCATTTATCAGTTTCAATTAATGGTTCGCTTCAACTCGCACCACACGGCAGCAGCTACAGCCACAAAAAACCATACATGGTGGTAACAAAAAATAATGAAAGAAAAAAAATACACAAGATAACAACAAATAATTGCAATAACATGAAATAACAATAAAATAAAAATCAACAGAACAATAAAAGCTGAAACAGCAAAAACGTAAAACATGTTGTTTATACATGCCGAGATACTCCCAAATATATATATATATATATATATATATATATATATATATATATATATACATATATATATATATATATATATATATATATATATATATATTTATGTACATGAATTCGAACATTAGATAGCTACCAGTGCAAAGTGTGTGCATGCATGTGTGTGTGTATCTCTAATCTGTAAATGTTATAATAAATCTGTTTCTCTCCAACTGAACAACAATAATAAAAATTATTAACTATTTAGCATTTCATGAATGTAGTGTACGAAATTTAGTTTCGTTTACATGGATTTCAAATGATTTAGCCCGGACTGTTATGCCTGCATGTCGGCCGTCCTCAATGCGTATTGGCTGTGGGGCATCATAATTAAATTAGCAAAATTGACGCCAACAGCTTAACAAACTCATTTACGAACAGCACATTGAAACGAATATACAATTAGTTGCCTAAATACACGTTCTCAAAGGCAAACATACACTTTCCATCATGCGGTTCAATATTTGCACACACGCAAGTGCACAGTGTTTTGGAATGCCAAGATGTTTATTGCGACTTTGAGTACTTTCAAACTTATTTTTGGGCCGTGTTTTGTGGACATAATTTGTTTATGTTCACATTAAGATAGCTTTCGTTCTAATCAACAGGGGCCGGCACACGATATCCCAAGATCTTTCTTTCTTAGCGGAAGACAATGAAAATCTAGTATTAGCATTTTATATACATATACATACATATATATACTACCATGAAATTTTTCATTTGACATATTGTCACAATTCTATTTTAAATGAAATTTATTTGTTGATGGTTAACTTTTCAAAACTATGGTTAAAGTCTACATTTTGTTTTTCTATGAATATGGGGGATAGTTCTTATAATTCCTTTTGGACTATATAACAAAGGCTTTCCATGTTCTATTGAAAGGTTTCTCATCGTACTCCAAAATATTTAATGTAATCATAGGTGCGATTCTACTTGGCGTCTCTAGATGTTAGCCGGTGTTCCCATACGTCTCGATCCTTGTGGATTATTTTGGACCAGCTGTCTTGTTCGCTGTGTAATCTATCAACAATAATTGAATTTACAGTACTTTTCGCTTATAGTACATTCCGTTTAAAGGCCAAAAACGGATAAAAGCCAAAACTGTCGTATTCATTTGCAGGTTTTTTTGAATTTCATACAAATTATTTGTTCTAAGGTCCATTTTTGCTTGAAGTCCGCGTTTTGTTAGCATGAGTAACTAATATTGTATGGAAAGAAATCGCGTATAGTCCACTCTGTTCTTTTAATTGTATATTTTATGGCTCCAAGCCGCGTTGGACTTTGTTTGACATAAAAATATGTATATCATTTGCTTAACAAAATTACGGAAATTTTTTTAAAAATTATGTTGTTTTTTAGAGGTTGGTTTGGTTCTCATTGGGGAACTTTCTTCCCCTCTTGCCCCATTTAGCCCCTTTCCGAACTTAACCTTTAGGATATATTTATACCAAATTTCAAGGGTCTGGCTCCTTTCGTTTGGACTGAACAGTCATTTCCACAGACGTACGGACATGTTCAGATCGCCTTAGATTTCATCACTGATCAAGAATATATTTATGGGGTCTCAGATGGACATTTCGCTGGGTTACAAACGGAATAACAAAGTGAATATAACCTCCATATTCTTTTTTGGAGGGTATAATAATAAATGTTTTTGTTTTAACTATTGATTTAATTTAAATCAATATTTGGTTGTTTTAAATAAAATATTCTTTTGTTTTAAAAAAGTGGAACAAAATAATTTTATATAGTCCAAATTGTGGGTTTAATCCATTAAGTGGCTTATAAAGAGAATCTGTTATAGTCCAAATTCGCTTATAGTCCACAAAAGTTGGGCAACTAGAGTTGTGGACTATAAGCGAAAAGTACTGTAATACAGTAAAGAAAATTCTAAATAAATACCTGAAATTACGTTAAGCGATTAACGTATTAACTACTACCCGATTAATTGTTTAACATTTTGGCTTTTTAACATTTTTAATAATTTCTAAATTAGTGTCAAGTTTTTCACAACAAATTGCTTTTTGTACTTATTTTCTGAACAAACAAACTTCTATCTGTAAATAATATTATTATTTGAAGAACACTTTGCAAAGCAAATTTGCAAAGTATATTTATCCGTTTCTGCGACTAACTTTACACGACTTATGACTTCACATAAGAAGTAGTTAACCACGAAAAATTCCTCAGATGAACCGTAAATCTATGCGGGTATCTGAGGTGTAGAAATTAACTCGTGCGAATGAGACGGACAACTCGCGAAAAAGATTAAGCGGTCTGCTTGCATATAAAAAACAAGTAAAAGTGCTATATTCGGCTGTGCCGAATCTTAAATACCCCTCACAGATGTAATTTTTTTCGTTTAAATTTTTCGGCTAGGAAGCTAAATGTTTGGCTTTTCTTATTTCTAATACCCCTGAACGTCTTTCAAAAATATTAAATATGTTTAATTTAAAAACAAAAATTACAAATCCGTTTCATGTACCCCAAAAAGTTCTAATTGTCCAACCGTAGAATCGACTTTTAGATTTTGTGGGTTTTTAATACCAATTTAATTCTCCCCGAAGTATAAAAAAGATTTCACCCACAAATAACCAAAATTAGGAACTTATATGGTTACTTTTATGCACCAAAAAATTTCGATTTTCCAACCCAGGAACCGAATTTTTAATTTAAAAACTTTTAATACCGATTCAATTCTTAGCGAAGTATAAAATATGTTTAATTCACTGAAAAAAAATCAAAATTGGGAACTTTTATGGTTACTTTTATGTACCGAAAAATTTCGATTTTCCAACCCTGGAACCGAAGTTTTAATACCAATTTAATTTTCCCTGAATAGGTTTAATTCACTAAAAACACAAAATTTGGAATTTATGTGAGTACTTTTATGTACCAAAAATATTTCGACTTTCTAACTCTTTTTTAGCAATGTAATTCTTAATGTCGTTCAACATAGTGTTACTTGATAAAGAAATTAAAATTTTTCAACTTTTTGGTCACTTCCATGTACCATAAAATATTTTATTTATTCAACCCTGGAGTCGAAATTTTGATTTCTTAAGATTTTTATACCAATTTTGCTCTTCCTGAATTATAAAACAGTTTTAATTAGCAAAAACAACAACGTCAATTGCCTTTTATGTAGAAAAAATATTTAAATTTCCCAACCCTGGAAACGAAATTTTAATTTTTTTTCACCAATGCAACTCTTAATGAGGCATGAATAAGTTTTATTTAGGAAAAACTTAATATTTGTGTTCATTTTGGTCATTTTCATGTACTACAAAATATTGCAATTATCCAACTCTGGAATCTACATTTTTTTTTTTAATTTTTGATACCAATTTTGTTTTTCCTGAACTAAAAAATAGTTTTAATTAGTAAAAAACCGCTATTACTTGCCTTTTTGGTCACTTTTATATATAAAAAATATTTTAATTTCCCAGCCCTGCAAGCCAAATTTAATTTTTTTACCAATCCTAGTCTTCATTAGGTATAAAGATTATTTATTTATGAAAAACTTAATATTTACAGCTATTTTGGTCACTTTCATGAACTATAAAATATTGCACTTGTCCAACTCTGGATTCGAAATTTTGATTTATTTTTAATTTTTTATACCAATTTTGTTCTTCCTAAAATATAAAATTGTTTTTTATCAATGCAAATCTTCATGAGGTATAAAGTAGTTTTGTTTAAGAAAACTAAAATAGTTTAACCATTTTGGTTACATGTACTACAAAATATTGCATGTACCAAAAAAAACTTAAATTTTCCCAACTCTGGAAGCGAATTTTTAATATTTTTTTATCAGTGCAACGCTTTATGAGGTATAAAGTAGTTTTATTTAAGAAAAATTTCAAATTTTTGACCATTTTGGCCACTTTAATGTACTATAAAATATTGCACTTGTCCAACCCTGGATTCGAAATTTTGATTTTTTTTTTAAATTCTTGATACCAATTTTGTTCTTCCTAAATTATAAGACAGTTTTAGTTAAAAAAAAAACAGCATCAGTTGCATGTTTGATTACTTTCACGTATAAAAAAAATTCAATTTCCCACCCCTGAAAGCAAAATTTGAATTAAACATTTTTTTTGCCAAAAAACTTAAAACTTTTAACAGTTTAAGTTACTACATGTACTACAAAATACGGAATGGGCCGAAAAAAAGTTTAATTTCCCATCCTTGGAAAATTTTTTTTTTAGTTTTTAATAGAAAATTGAGGCTTCCCAAAGCACGAAATAGGTTTAATTTACAAACATTAAAAAAATAATTGATTTTTGGTATAAATTTTACGTCGAGAGATAGGTGTAAGCTTCCCAGCTCTGGAACCATACTTCGGATCTTTCTGAATTTCAATACCACTCTATTTAAGTTGATTGCCAATCCAACGGTCTAAGAACAAATATAGGCATACATATTCATACTAATAAAGATAAAAATAAAGAAAAAATAGGTAAAAAACAATAAGAAATATAATAGGAAATAAATTTAGATAATATAGTCTGTAGCTCTTCTGGGCACTTGGGAAAACCGATTTCACGTACAGACGGACAGACATCGCTCAATCGTCATCGCTATTCATAAGGATCCAGAATATATATATACTTTATGGGGTCCTATGTGCATATCGAAGAAATTACACACCGAATGACAAACCTGTATATACCCTTTCACTTTTTTGTGAAGGGTATAATAAATGCCAACGAGGCTTGATGTTGACTGACCCCGAAATACTTTGCGACCGCGTAAATAAAATATTGTTTTCATTTCAGAGCGGAAAGGGCGAACATATAAAAATGCAGGAAATAGGAAGAAACACTATATTAAAGAAAGATCGATTTTAGTGAATTGGTGGATGCATATTTGATATGCTCTGCAACAATTTTCGTGCTACATGCAGCAATATACATATGTATAATCAACTACGTTTTTATACAAAAAACGCGTTTAAGTATATGTAACCTGGTCACCTAAAACCGATTTGCCATTGTTGTGTATATTTTCGCATAAAAAATGTGTTTGAATAACTTAAATAAAAATATTAGGAACTTCCTTTTTAGGAACTTTCTTTTTGGCAACACTGGTTTTGGTAGCTGAGCTATTTTTGTGTAACATGATACCGTTGAACATGTTCCGTTTGGTTTATAAATTAACCATGAATCGACTTACAAACGAACAACTCTTGCAGATTATGGAATTTTATTATCAAAGTTAATGCTCGGCTAAGAAAATGAACACACAAAATTGCCGTACTTGGTGGTGTATCCCGAAAAATGCACTGTTCGGTATGGATTATTTTTTTTTAAGGAGTAGGACCAGCACTCAGGGGATGACCCCTATGTATGCAATGCATTGCGCCAGAACTGAAAACGAGGGGATAGTATTGAGGGTACAGATTAGGAAAGATGAGAAGACAGACAGTTTTTTTTGTAGCTATTTCAACCTTTTACTTCGCCGGCTAATTTTTGCTACAAGGCCGACGAAGGTAGGTGCTGTTATTCTGCTTTTTTAGTACATGATGGTGTCAGTCGCTGCCAATTATGTTCAGTGACCAGTGACTATGCCTTCATCATTGAAACAGGCTGGCAACAACTAACACAACCACGCACTAATGCTGATCAGAAGAATTCAACGCAATATTTCATGACTCAGCGCGGGCTCGAACTCACGACCCTCCGCTTCATAGTCTCGTGTTCTACTACTTCATCCAACAGCACCGGCGGCACCATTTTTCAGAGATGATCAAGACAGGAGCGTTTATTTTGCCCAAAATAGAAGAGTTGGACTTGTCTGACATTTGGTTTCAACAAAACACCACGCAGTACGCCAAACAATGGCCCAATTGTGAGACGAGCTCGGCGAACAGATGATTTCACGTTTGGGGTCAGTCAATTGGCCGTCTAAATCACGCGATTTGACACCTTAAGACTGTTTTTCGTGGGCCTATGTAAAGGCTTATATCTATAGAGACAAGCCCGTAACCATTACGCCCTGGAACCCAATATTGAAAAATTTATTTGTAAGATACCGGCTGATATGTTGGAGAGAGTATGCCAAAATTGAAGCCTGCGTATGCACCATTTGAGGGGTAACCGAGGTCAACATATAGATTTCATAAATTTCTTTAAATTTTATGTGCTTCTGTAATCAAATCCGAAGGCCATTGAAAATATCACTCATTACATCGTAAGAATAGAATGTAAGGACTTTGAAGATAAACTATTTTGACCTCCAATTATTATCAAAACAGCTCCTGGAAAGAATTGACCGAAACTAGGTATTAGTGCGTTTAAAATCCTAATGAAATTAATAGTGTTTTCACACTGAAAGTTAAAACCTGGTTTTAGCGTTAAAACCATAATCAGCTGATTTTGCGTTCACACTGCAAATTGTGGTTTTAACATACAGGCTGTATAATAAATTTATTCAAAATAAGTTAAATCGCCAATAGAATTATGTGTTGCTTTACTTGTTCCCTATTTTGAGAACACTTAATTGACAACATGTACAACAGAAGCATTTGTTTGAAGGAAAAAGTTTCGCAATGCCTTCTAAAATAGAAATTATCTTACATTTTGTGAATGAATATTTTAAAATTATGGAACTGCTTATGCAAAGTGAAGAACTTGGAAATTAAGTTGTTATATTTAAAAAACAACAAAAAATATTTCAGTATATATTCTTATTAACATAAACAATACCAGCTGTTTGCAATATACAACTTGGCAGCACTAAACTTATCACAGCCAAAAACAGGCAAATACAAGGTTGTATTTCATAAAACCTACTTAAAACCGATTCGAAAGTGCTTTTAAGGTGGTTTTAACAAAATCAGTTTGTATGGTAGAACCTGGTTTTAACATTAAAAGCAGAATTTATTAAAACCCTGTCAGTGTGAAAAAGCTATAAAACAGTAATAATCCAACGGCATAATGAAGGATTTTATATATTAAGAGAAAGCCTGGAAAAGAGCTAAAAAATTCTTTCATTTATCGTAAAGGTTGTTTCACCAAAGCTTAAAATTTCAGATTTTGATGTTGCTATTTATATTCCTAAACACACCAATAAACGCTAAACGCGGTCAAGAATAACAATAAAATAAACTTTTCGACATGGACAGTAATCGGCAGGTTGTCATAAAACAAATCAATCTGTAGTTTTGAGGAGTTAAAACTCACAAATTTAATTTAAAACACACTAAACTTATTTAAAGTTATTAAAAGTGCTTTAAAATAGTCGCGATCCTTTTCATCCACTGTTCACTTTGTCAACCGCTGCTACTTCATACGCTTGATTGTGTTATTTTATATTTAGTAAAATTGCATGATTGAGTAATGGAGAGGCAGTCAGTTAAACCGGTAATGGCAATAACATTTTAACTACCCATACTAATAAATGTAACTTGCACATACAAACAAACATTTATATAAATTTATTTAGACATGTTATTAGCTTCACTCATACAGACTGACAGACAGGCAAACAATCAGAGATTAGTCGTACAAACTCTGCCTGCCGCATTTCATGGATTGGAGCCACAGTGATTAGAGCAGGCAGATTGTGTTTTTTCTTCCAGTGCTCAAAGTGTACAATGTGTTTTATTTATTTATCTATTGTGAACTCGTTACAATCGAAAAATCAACACAAAAAATTGTATTTATACGAATAAACAAACAAACAAACAAATGGAAATATCCAATGAATGAATTTAAAATTGATTGCGGCTTTATATTCGCCATGAGAGTAATTGTTACAGTTTTTATTGTTACTATTATATTTTCTAACAAACTACCAGTATTTGTCTAGTATTTTTGTTTAGAATGTTTATGCGAAACTATACTCTTAAACTTAAGTTTCGCTTAACACTAAATTTGCCATCTAGCAACCACGTGCTACATAAATCGTGATTCATAAATGTAAATCACTAATGTTTTAGATTTGATGGATGACGTGGTTAAAAAAAGAGGCTGATATCCGAGTTCCTTTTCACGGGGAATCGGGGTATATTCACTTTGTCATTCCGTTTGTAACGCAGCGAAATATCCATCTGAGACCCCATAAAGTATATATATTCTTGATCAGTGATGGAATCTAAGACGATCTGAGTATGTCCGTCCGTCCGTCTGTGAAAATCACGATTCAGTCCAAACGAAAAGAGCTAGACTATTGAAATTTGCTATAAATATATCTTGAAGGATATGCACAGGTTAAGTTTGGAAATGGGCTAAATCGGGCGAGAGGGAAAAAAGTTCCCCCAAGAAGAACTAAACCAACCTCTAAAAAACAACATCATTTTTAAAGTTTTTTTGTAATTTTGTTAAGCAAATGATATATTTTTATGTCAGAGAAGGTCCAACGCGTTAAACTTGGAGCCAGGAAATAAAAAAAAATAATTTTTGGACCCCGCCCCCTCTAGTGGGCGTTATTATATGGAAAAATATTGTAAAAATTTAACATATTGTTTTATTTAAGTCTACATTCCTTAAAAATAACATTTTTAAGCTTTAATGACGAAGCTGAGATTTAACCTGGTACTCCTCTGGCCAACCCCCTCCTTCCCCTTTGCCCCCTAAATGACCCTATAAAAAATAAAAAATTAATTTTACATTTAATTATTCCGAACATTTATTTTTGAAGTTTTATGGCAAAGGCGAAATGTCTCCCCCACGGCCCTTGCCAGAGAGACCCCGACAAAATACAGTTTTAATACCTTCCAAAAAGAATTAGACCGCATAAAGTATATATATTCTTGATCACTGATGAAGTCTGTGACGATCTAGCAATGCCCATACGTTCGTCTGTGGAAAACATGATATAGTCTATTTTTGGACCCCGCCCCATTAAGTGGGCGTTGACGTACGATATTATATGCAAAAAGTTTTATTCCTTAAGCCTATAATAAGCTGAGATGTTCTCTGATCTTGCAGAGATGAAATGTCTCCCCTACGGCCCTTCCCGCAATTACTCTGCCAAAATAAAATATTTGGAGGGTATTTAAGATTCGACCCGGTCGAATATAACGTTTTTACTTGTTTATACTCTTTTTAGTCTTCTGATAAAAGACAATAGACGGCTATTAAATGATTGTTGCATATTTCTTCCGACGGGCATTTGCCTTCCTTACGCTTTTTAGTAACGCCACGTCAAATTTGTGTATAAATGCAGCGGCTATGTGTTCTCTTTAGGGAGAAAGAGTCCCGAGAATATCTGAGAATAATCTGCTTACATACAAAATTCGGGGCTTCATTAAGAAAAATTGTTCACAATTCGGCTGTTAAACTTTTAATAAATAAATAATAATCAAAATTATGTTTGTTTTTATTTTATTATAAAATTAGTTACCTAAAAAGATATTTTACTTCATTAATTGGCAGCAGGAAATCATTTAGATATTTTTATTACAAAATCATTGGAAGACCACAAGCAGAAAAGCCATGATTGGTTTTGGAAAAATAAGATCAATAAATACTATTGCATTTTCGAGTTATTTATTATTATAAATTCCTCCTTTTTTATTTATTACTATTTACAATATTTAATTTTCTAACTGTGGAACTTTAAAGCAAATTGCATTGTTAAATACGTATTCATAAATATTTTTCAGGACTGAAGTACATTTAATTCAACTCAAGATGGTTGTATCTCTCATCATTTGCACATGACAATTTAAAAGTGTATATGAAAATGTAAGTCCAAATGATGATCCAAATGATCGTCACAATTAACGTCGGGCAATTCCAAATATTTAATATACGCTAAAAATGTTGTCCAGCACATGCTAAAGAAGGATGTAAAAATTACTTGATTTTTGGCTGGCACAAATGCAAAATTAATCGTCTGTACACATGGCCAATAAATTATGCCAATTCTGTAAGCGTCCAGGAATTTGCTGTAGACCTGTATTGGAGAAAATAGACAAAACAAAATAATAAGTTAATTGCATCAGGTAACTATCAACTTTTATACCCTTCACAAAAAAGTGAAAGGGTATATATAGGTTTGTCATTCCGTGTGTAATTTCTTCGATATCAATATAGGACCCCATAAAGTACATATATTCTGGATCCTTATGAATAGCGATGACGATTGAGCGATGTCCGTCTGTCCGTCTATCTGTACGGTTTTCCCAAGCCCCCAGAAAAGCTAGAGACTTCGTTCTTGGGCCGTTGGATTAAAAATGAACTTAAATAGAGTAGTATTGAAATTCAGAAAGATACGAAGTATGGTTCCAGAGCTAGGAAGCTTACACCTATTTCTCGACGCAAAATTTATGCCGAAAATCAATTATTTTTTTAATGTTTGTAAATTAAACCTATTTCGTGCTTTGGGAAGCCTCAATGGTCTGTTAAAAACTAAAAAAATTTAATATTAAATTGAATTAAGATTCTATAGGCTAATTGTTCGAAATTTTTAATTTAAATCTCAGAAAGACATGATAAATATTCCAAGACACAAAGGCAAGTCAACATCAGTTTTTGTTATTCAACTTACACAGCAGAGCAGAACAGCTGTTTTCGAAAGACGCAACCCTTTCATCATCAGTGCTCATGTGTATTGTGTTTGTCACCACTTATTAGGAGGCTTAGTTGAATGTGATAACAGCTCCTATTTACACAAATTTTATTGTGAAAAAGAATACGAGAACTGTATCAAGCTGATGTTAACATGTTATTGTTATAATACCCGTGTTACCGTTTTTAAAAAAAATTTCGAACAATTAGCCTATAGAATCTTAATTCAATTTAAAATAGCAATATAAAATGTTCGTTAAAATTCTTACTACATACAAATTTAAGCTATGGCTTGAGCTACAAATAATAAATTGGAAAAACGTTCACATGTACTTAAGTATAAAATTCAAACCAAAAAAGTTTGACTTAGGTATGATGGAACAAAAAATTCAGAAAAATGGGACATGAAGAAAAATAATCAAACGGTAACACGTGTATTATAACAATAACATGTTAACATCAGGTTGATACAGTTCTCGTATTCTTTTTCACAATAAAACTTGTGTAAATAGGAACTGTTATCAAATTCAACTAAGTCACCTAACAAGTGGTGACAAACACAATACACATGAGCACTGATGATGAAAGGGTTGCGTCTTTCGAAAACAGCTGTTCTGCTCTGCTGTGTAAGTTGAATAACAAAAACTGATGTTGACTTGCCTTTCTGCCTTGGAATATTTATCATGTCTTTCTGAGATCTAAATTAAAAAAAATTTCGAACAATTAGCCTATAGAATCTTAATTCAATTTAATATAGCAATATAAAATGTTTGTTAAAATTCTTACTACATACACTTTAAAATTTGGCTCCCGGGTTGAGAAAATGAAATTTTTTTTGGTACATGCAATATTTTGTAGTACATGTAATAACCAAACTGGTTACAAAATTTTAGTTTTTCTTAAACAAAACTACTTTATACCTCATGAAGATTTGCATTGATAAAAAAATTTTAAAAATTAAAATTTCGCTTCTACAGTTGGGAAATTTAAATTTTTTTATACATAAAAGTAACCGACTAACGTCGGTTTTTTACTAATTAAAACTATTTTTTAGTTCATAATATACAAAATTGGTATCAAAAATTAAAAAAAATCAAAATTTAGATTCCAGAGTTGGATAATTGCAATATTTTGTAGTACATGAAAGTGACCAAAATGGTTACAAATATTAAGTTTTTCTTAAATAATACTATTTCATGCCTCATTAAGAGTTGCATTGGTAAACAAATTTAAATTTGGTTTCTAGGGTTGGGAAATTGAAATATATAAAAGCAACCAAATAGGCATTTGACGTTGTTGTTTTTGCTAATTCAAACTATTTTATAATTCAGGAAGACCAAAATTGGTATTTAAATCTTAAAAAATCAAAATTTCGACTTCGGGGTTGAACAAATAAAATATTTTATGGTACATGAAAGTGACCAAAAAGTTTAAAAATTTAAATATTTTTGTCAAATAAAACTATGTAACATCTTTTAATTAAACCTACTTCCTGTTTTAGCAAGAAAGAAAGAAGAATTACATCTGTGAAGGGTATTTAAGATTCGGCACAGCCGCATATAGCACTTTTACTTGTTTTTTCATTTCTTCAAACAACTGCAAGAACAACATAATATAGGAACGCAATTCGTATAGAAAAATTCTACTATATTAGGAGGGTTGTCGTTGTTGTCTTAACTGAGTGAGAACTATCGTATTATACCAGAATAACGGTTCTAAATTAACTGTATGTACTTAAGAAAAAGATCAATCTGTTTGAGAAGTTCATAGAGCGCTTTTTTCAATAACCAAGTCAATATCCAAAATTGCTGTATTTAGATCAAAGACAATCCACTATTTCAATCCACTCGCAATTGACTGCTTGATATTATCAGCTGCCGATTTCAATACGAGTAGCCCTCATGCAGCTAAGAAAACACCCTGTGGAAGACTACTACTTTAATGTGTTTGTGATATATGACGCATGTATGAGTGCCTGACATTTTCTTATTTTAGCAAAAGAGTCGTTAATTATAATAATTGTCATTAATTCATGTTACAAAATTATACTTTGGGGAAACATTTATTTTATACTTGAGTTTCTTTTTATTTTAATTTACGGTTGTCATGGCAAACTGCATACACGTTGCTTCAATTATAATACTGTCGCTATAATTTTTAAAACGTTTACGTATATCGTTTGATAAGGTAGTTGGTCCAAAGTGATTAGGGATCATAAAGGATTAAAAATGGTAAATATTCATATGACAAAAAAAAATATATAATTCTTCAAAGTACTCAGCAGAACCGAATAGAACACTGCTGTTTTCGGAAGCCGCTACACTCTTGCTTATGTGCATGTACGTTCGTTCTCTCTTTTTAGGTGGCTCCGTTGAAAGTGGTTGCCGCTCTTATGTATACAAGTCTTATGATAAATATGCATACGAGAATTGCACAATTAGTAAGCGAATGGTAGCACATTAAGTGCGTTTGCTACTGTTAAACTATTTTCTATCTGGTCGCATTCTTCCACATTTATCCAAGGCAAAAATGTTTCCAGCATTTCACTAAATATAATAATAATGACTTCCATTACGAGGATATCGATCGAACTAAATGAGTTTTTAGCGCAAAGTAATTTTTAATCACCTTAAAGCTCATAACATATTAATGATAATTAATACGATATGATTCAATACTGAAATTCTTGGAAAGCTCTTAAGCCGTAACATCAAGAATAAAGACTTAATATTCTAAGTGTAATTGGACCAACCTTGGTTGATGGAAGCCTCATGTGGAACAATGCAAATCATTTAAAATAAAGTCATTTAATAAAACCTGGAGATAGTCAACCCAACTTCTGTTGGTAAATGTCATGAAAGCACTAAAAATTCTTCTTGCCAACTGATAAGGGAGTGCATACAATTATTTTAATTCTATACATTATGTGCTTGCCAAAAATCCAAGGAGATGCAGAGCTGTGCACTCGCAAAAAGGGAGTGGTAAAGATTCTCTTGTCCTTGTTGTCCACGGCAACTGCGACAGATAGGACAGGCGTATCCTGATTGCATATGCCTTCACGATTTCGGGAAGATAGAAATACACCTGCGGTTTCTAAGAGAGATGGTAAATAGCTGTTAAGCGAAAAACTTGAACTCAAAAACTTTTCGTGCCAGAGATGTCGAAGCACCTGTACTGTCTCATAGCAATAGATTCGTATTGATGTGCTCTCTCAGAACCTATGGTGATCTAAAAAAAAGTGTTCTCAACTACACAGTTAAGAGTTATATTTCAAAAAGGAAATTGAAAATCAGATGAAGCCTTATGAAGACAAAACTTGAGGATGCTCTGACTAAGCGTATTGCGTGAAGATCTTTTCCACGGAGGTAAGATAGGCAGCTTTGTGATACTCTACACTTTGCTGCAGTTCAATGTGGGGAGAGCGTTTCTGAAGCAACAGAGCATTGGGAGTGTATATAAGAAATTTAAAAGGAATAGGTTCGCCTAGACAAGACTGGTATAAGATTGAAGGCGTAAGGCCATCTAGGTTCGGTCAGGGAATCAAAACCAATAGAAAGTTTAAAACTTATACTTGTTTGACTTTCGGAGCTCGATGATTTTTGCTTTATGTGCTAAGAATATCGTGCTTTTTGACGATGCTCTGCTTGTGCACGTGCTTTCAGATAACGTCGTGTGGCGGACTTTGTTGCTCCCTCATTTTGTGACCGGATATTGAATGAGGTCTTCTTCGATGGTCCACGTGGTGGCTGTGTTTTGATACCAAAAGCTGCTGGTTGCGCTGTCGGATACGGGCTGACGCTTGTGCAGAGCGGAAGTTTCTGATTTGATTTCAACCCGGTCTTTATGTGTTGTTGCGAAATAGCAGATGCTACTGAGAAGCAACTGTATTGGGTATGAGCAAACACCTGGGCAATGTGTTTTTGCTCAGAGTTCTATCCCGTCTATTCACAAGAAGCTTGCAAGATAATTGCGTGGTGGAGAGTACACAATTCGCCTAATGTTAGGAAAATATGACGGATACTGACATACATTTTAGACACAATTGTCTGAAGAGAGTAGAGGAAATGGCATGTGTTATATGGACTGATGACGATCTAATGCACTTTTCAATAAATTAGCACACTCACGCTTTCCTAGGCGGAGGGTTTCTGTGTGAAAGGCTTTCATTTCATTGCGGAGACACCAAGACCATCTGAGAACATATCAGAGCCAACACCAAATTATTTATAAGTATATACTCTAACTTGGTACACTCTCCTTTTTTTATATTCAGTACTTCTCACACAGTCTGTGTAAAGCGTCCATATTTATACTTTGAATGCAAATACATACTCGTATATACACTTACATGCTCGTGTACTTTAATATATAATTTTGAATATATAAAAAATTATTGAATTAATTCTGTATAATGATTTAGTTGAATGATTAAAAATGTTAATGACATGTAATTTTAATGAAAATAAATTGGACATAATGAACCAGTTATGGCCAGACTATTAACGGGCTGAACAAAAAGGCCACAATTGCAAGATTTTCTCTTTAATACTCGAATAAGGATAATTGACCACAATATGGAAAAATATTATGTGTATTTCCCAAATGCTCAGATAAGGCATTAAAGAACTGAAAAAGTACACAACATTAAAGCACGAAAATGTATGTTTTTTAGGGAAAAATTCTTGTAAATGTTCTACTTTAATAACTGCCCGTGCCCTCTTTACATCGCTGTCATAATTAAACTTTTATATACATTTTAATTATTTCGAAAATTCGAAAATCAAGTCATGCTTTCAACAGTTCGACAATTAAAATCATTTACAGACGCATTGCCATTATTGTTGTTATTGTATCTGCTCTTAATGTTTGTGCTAAATAAATTCTGGAGGCACAACCAAAATCACATCAGTGTTCCAAAGAAAACATTTTGAAAATTTCACTGAAAAGTGATAATTGAAACCTGTTGTGAGAATTCTTAATTTCCAACGAAATCAAATAAAAGGGGGGAAAAACAAAAAAATAACACTTAAAATACATCAACGAGATGATAAGATACAACAGCAACGATAGAAACTTCTATAATAGAGAAGTCAATTGAAGCAAAAGGGATTTTGAGGTACTATTTTGTGGTAACCCAATTTTTCCGTGTATCGGTGTTTGTTTTACCGCATAATAATTTAGAGCGATAATACCGGACAGATATATTGATACTATGATATTCAACTAAATATCATAGTTTAATGGCATTTATCTGTTAAATATGATTTTTTTTCATATATCCCTTGGAGGTAAGAGTTACTTAGTCCCTTCTTGCATTAGTCCAATTTTTTACTACCTTTTCCCCATAAATCTGACCGTATGGCGTCAATGACGGCTCGAATATTGGCCTCCAATGTTTAAAAAGTTGCTGAATGGTCGACATCAGCTACGGATTTAATGTAGCTCCATAAAAAGTAGTTCAGAGGCGTCAAGCCACATGAACGAAGGGCCAGTGGAAGTAACCACTTTTGAAAATAAAGTTCTCAACAAATTGATTTTGCTGCCAATTCCTAAGCACGCTGTATGGACCAAAACGTTGGACGCAAATGTGGGTCATGTTCAGCGGATTAATTTTTGAGAGCACACGTGGGGCGTGTGAACCATAAATTTTATGGTTTGGATGTTTACACCCATTAAGTTTACTGGAACAGATTTTTTTTCAGTAATTAGTTTTGAAGTAGTTAACACGAGACTATGAAGCCGAAAATCACGAGTTTGACACCGCATTCAGTCATGAATATGGTTGGGTTAGTTATTGTCGCGGAGCAGTTAACACTATCAGAGTAAGAGCAAATTAGTCGTCGGAGTTATAGTTAAACTAGCTCCAAAAGCGTTTCTATCTTCTTATCTTTCTTCATCTGTCCTCTCAATACTATCCCCTCCTTTCTAATTTCGTCGCCATGACTTGCGTATGTAGGGGTCATAAGCGGAGTGTTTGTTGACTCGACCATTTAACCAGGTTTGAGCTGCGTCATCAGACCAGTTCTAACATGCGCTGCAGTAGAATGGTGGATGTCAATAGAGAAACAGTGCAACACTAAAATTTTGGACACTAAAATTTTCAACGTACATGCTTCCACTCAGGCATTGGAAACTATCCTATATGTACAGTCTAAAGACATTCATATTAAATACGAAGCAGCTCTAGCTCTTAAACATCTACAGGCGATGCGCGAATGAATCGGAGAAGACAGGCAATTCAGAACATCGTAAGTTTTGGGCATCACTGGACGGATATAGCCAGTCAGTGGATATTCTTGATCGAGTAAGAGAAACTAGGGTCTTAATTTCATGCGATATAATGATACCGTAAAGACACTGCTGGACCAATCGAACTCAATGCAAACACCCGTGGGAACTAGCTGCTACAGGGATGGACCGAAATTTGGGGGAAAGAACGGGCTAAGGCTTCTTCATAGATGTAACTTCCATCTGCCTGAACAAAATACGGCCTTCCGGGCCGAAGTTCGTAGTACCATAAAGGTTTTAAGGTGGATCAATGTGAATATTAGTTCTACGGATTTCACAATCTGTAAGGACAGCCATTCGGCAACTGGAGCAATCATGGATGTGAAAGAGATTTCATTTGGATTGCAAGAATATTATTAAAGAATGCGCAGTACAAGCCAAAGTTTGCCTTAGCAAAGTTTGCCTCAGCAATGAACGTGCGAATAGTGTAGCGAACAAACCGAGAACTGTACAGATGGTAAATCTTATCAATGGAAAGCCATTCAAGCAATGGGCCACTGGGTAATATAACCAAGGTTTTGTGGGGTAACGCAGAAGAAGAAAAATCAAAGAGACTACCGAAACTTAGTAAACTCGAAATAGGAAACTTAATCGGCGTCTTGACGCTCCACTGGAACTTGAGACGACATTTGCGCTGTATTTGGGCCGTAGACGACAATGAATGTAGGGCATACTGAGAAGGCAAAGAGACGATAGTGCACCTCTTTTGCCAGTGCCCCGCTTTCACCCAACTCTCTAGCAGAAATTGAGGGGATACGTTAATGAGATGGAGTTTCTATAATGGAGTTTCTTGCACAACAGAGCAAGGTGTTTGTCCAAAATATGAGACAATGGCTCCTCTTCTACCTAACCTATTCTATATTCACTGTCAAATGGTCGAAATTCCCCATAAAATTCGCGGAAAATTTTTAAGTAAATTTGCACAAAACTGAAACATTGTTCTGGCGTTAAATTTATAATGACTTGCCAAGTTTTACTGAACAAAAATTTCAACGTTGACCTTCTCAGCTGTCAAATCAAAGTTATCGATATCGATAGTTCTCTTGCAGATAAAACCCATATGTTATTATTCTGGAGTGTAAGTGAAAACACTGCTCTTCTCTGATTTTTCAAAACTTTATGTCAAATTTTGCATTTGGGTGCAACAGCATCTGGATTTCAATATGTATAATAAATATGTCACAGAGTGTTACAGAGATCATAATGTAGTTATGGAAATCATTACCCAATCATATTTAAGCAAGTGCATGCACAATTCCTGGAGACACAAAAATATTCTCTAATTCAGGAAATTTTTTACCATTGTTTGTAATTATATATGCCGTGACAAGCACCAACGGCACAACGATAAAAGAAATTTCTAACTCAAATACAACTTTTCGAGTCCCGCAAAGTACTATTTTTTTAGCACAGATCTGGCTCATCAATTGTGTTGTATCCACTAAAAATATCTTTATACACTCGCATGTGCTCCAATTTAAATTGCAAACGGCGTCAGCCAGCACTAACACATCGAAAATGCCAGCAACATTAAAAGACTTCTTCAACAATATTATTATTGCTCGCATATTTTCTTGTGCACGAAGAACAGAAAAGAATAATAAAATCTTGTTTGTCTGTCTTTCTGGCCGTCTCTCAAGCGGCGGTCCTTCATTCAGACACCAACAAACTAACGCAGCAGACAATTTAAGATGATGACGATTGATGCGTCAAGTTTGTAGAAGGCAAAAATGTTTCGACGTCAATGATTCCACTCACTTTTATGGATGACTAGTTTAAACGTGTGCCACAGCGACGGACTCAAACTCACTAGTTGACTAGCTGGGTCTGTCCGTCTGTCTGTTTGCTTGTTTATTTGTCTGGTTAGATAGATGGATGGAAGCACTGGCACTTGTGTGAATTGGTATGGGTATTTTTATCTTCATCGTTGTACGATTCGTCGTTACTTTGCTTCAATATGAGTAGTTTGTGTCTGATGAGGTAATTGTGTTTGTTTTTCCCTGCTGTTGATGTTGTTGATGATAAAAAGGATGATATTGATGATGTTATTGTTATGCTTGCTTGCTGGCTGGCTGCCTTGCTAGTGATGACGCTGACAATAACAATGACATTTAAGTGGTACAACGTTTTGCACAGTGATTAAAAGCAAACTTTAAGATGCTATTAGACACTATGGAAAAGCCAATGGCCCATAATCACAGTCAGTAACACAATTGTGTTTGATTCAGAATTAACTTTTTACTATGTTTTGTTATTATAGTAAAGCATAAAGTGTGTTTTAAGTTGAACCAGCTTTAAGTAGAATATTCAATATTCCTTAAAAGCACATTTGCGCGACTAATTAATTCAATACGAATTATATATCGGCTGTTGATTTTAGCTGCATGAAAATGTCAAACTGTGTTGACGTATCTGTTGAGTAATAGGTATATTAAGCAGGCAATTCGTGATTGATTGTTTTCGAACTAATTTCAATCTTATGCAAAACCGTCAAAAATAAAAAGAAATTTTTGTGCCGGGAAGCACAAGGACAGGTAAAGAAGATAGAGAATTTTTTTGTAGCTTTTTGAAACCTTTACTTCGCCGACTAATTTTTGCTACAGAGCTGATGAAGGAGGGGTGCTGCTACTGTGCTCTTTAGTACATGATAGTGTCAACAATGTCTGTCTTCTTCACTGGAACAGGCCGACAACAACTAATACAACAATGCACCAGTGCTAATCATTAAGAAAAAATCAGCGGGTAGTCGAACTGGGTATTTTCGGCTTTTTAGTTTCGCTTTAACTACTTCAGTCAGCAGCACCTTTGCTGCCTTTGTGATTCGACTACCTCGAAAATCTGACATAACGATAAAATAAGGACCGAGGAAGAATTGTAACTAAGCGATTATAATAATCATTTGCATTTGAAACTGGCCGAAGATGAGTATTTTTTATCAATGATTTGTATCTAATGAGGAAGTTTGTCTCTACTTCAATTAACAAAATTGAAGTATTTGAAAAGAGAATAATCCCCAAGCCATTAAAATTGCCTGTTTGATGCATTTTACACGCTGACTGCATCAGCAGCTTTTATTTCTATCAAAATCTGGAGACACACTGACTGCGTTTTCTTTCCCACAAACATCAGATAGACATCAACGACATTTTCTTCCAACCAGATTTGCAGAAGTGGCTCCGTGGACTGGTTCTTTCATTCTGGTGATGTAAAGCCTCCAGATTGTTTTTCATCGCTCAATGTTAAGTCATTGGCTTATGCCGAGAAAACAGTAGCTTTCGCAACATTGGAAGTCAATATTCAAGCCACCAGTGAAGCCATACAGTCAGATTTATTGCAAAAAGTAGTAGAAAGATTTAAGTGACCCCATGGACTATGCAACTCTTCGTAGATGCCTCCAAATTATCTAGCAAATTATAATGAAATATATAATGACAGCAATATGTTTGTCTCATATTATCATATTTACTTCTCATTCATCTAAAAAACCATGTTTTATGTATTTATAGAAACAAGTTTTTTTCGGTAATAACCTTTAGAGCTGGCAACGTATTGTTCCATTCGCTAACTTAAAATTAAAAAGTATTAAGTGATCTGAAAGCCTCAAGCCTCTCATGCACCTTCTTGTGTATCAGATCTATCCTTAACTAACATACAGTTGTGCCAGCAGCAAAACGGATGTATTGGAGTTTCTTTCTGGTGGTGTTCTCCAATTTAGAAAAATAGGTAAATATTTTGCTTATTATAGTGAAAGCTTTTTAAAATGTTGTCAGTTAAAAACAATGGATGAATCATTGGAAATTATTCGGAATTATTATTATAATATTCGAGAATTACTCTTTTGCTTTAAAATTCTTCAATGTTTTCTTTAGTTACAAGTGAAAAACTACTTTCTCTTAACTTTATGCACTTATAGCTCAATAGATTCGGTGAAAATTGTACGATTTTACTTAATGTATTTTAAAAGTTATTGAGCAGTAGATGAAGAGTAGCATCAACTCCTGGGTTTTGTGTTGTCTCAGGGTGTGAGCAAAGTTAAAAAGTAAAGTTAGTTGTACTGCTTGGTCATGCGCCAAAATAAAGGGTCTTCCAACAGGGACAGGACAAACATTGACAATTGATAACGGATAGCTATATCTGTGATATTAGTTGTCATTTAGTCAGTCTGTTTCGCTAAATCACCACGAACGGACGTTAGCATTCAACAACAACTCCAAATATAAAAAATGGGTGTCCCTTTTGGGAGCCGCGCAAATTTCATCCAAAAATCATTTCCAGCAATGACACGAAATTCTGGGTGAATAGGTACGGGAACAAAGAAATTTTCTACGATCCACAAGAGATCCAAGACCGTCCAATACCTCCCGAAAAAAATCACTGTTTGGTGTAGATTTTAGACTGGCGGCATCATATGTTCATAACTCTTTCACTGTTAACAGCGATCGCCAGTTGCATTTTCTAGACACCTACTATATGTGGTTGCAACGGAACGGCGATACGTGCCCCACCTCATACCACATAGACATGGTCATCTCAAGTGGAGATGGTGTGAACTAGCCACGAAAGCCGAAGAGGACATTTGAACGATGTTATATTCCACACATAACAGCATCAATAGGTTTTTCAAACGAATAAAAATGTTTGATACTATCTCATATTTATATTTAAAACCAACAAGCGCTTGATGACAGACCCTTTATAAGGTAATTTCTGATGGACTGGGTTTGTCTATTGTCGAACATTAAAACAACAAGAAGGTTAAATAAGAAGAAAATTGGAGTCGAATATATGTGTTTTTGTTTAAAAAACGAATCGTTTTTAAAATGCACAAAATTTAGAAACCTGAATTTGTACCAAAATTTCCTTCATTTTTTAAAATTCTTAAAAGAAGTTTAAACTTTTCATATATAAGAATGACTTATACCATCAAATTATTATTTTAGATAATTCTTCGGATACTTAAAGTCAACTTCCTTTACGACTATAATCATGGACCAATAACTGTAAAAATTTCCCTTCGTGCCCACTGTTTACGGTACTTAGTTAAACACACTCGTACTAAAGACATACTAACGATGTGTGTAAAACATTTATGGATGTGAATTTTTGAATTGAGGCACTCAATGTAGGAAATGTTGAAATGTATTTTTAAGAGAAAATATTTATAAAAACAAGTAAAAGTGCTATATTCGGCTGTGCTGAATCTTAAATACCCTTCACAGATGTCAAAAAGTAAAAATCCGTTTCATGTACCCCAAAAAGTTCTAATTGACCAACAGTAGAATCGTCTTTAAGTTTTTTTTTTTTTTTTGGTTTTAAATACCAATTTATTTCTTCCTGATATATAAAGTAGGTATAATTCATCATAAAAATCAAATATAACAAATAATATGTTTACTTTTATGAATCAGAAAATGTCGATTTTCCAACCCTAGAAACGAATTTTTAGTTTTTAAAATTTTCAATACCAATTTAATTCTTAAGGAAGTATAAAATATGTTTAAGTCACTGAAAAAAACCAAATTGGGAATTTATGGGGGTACCAAATGTATGTACCAAAAAATTTCGATTTTCCAACCTTGGAACCGAATTTTTAATTTTTTAATATTAATTTAGTTTTTTCTGAAATATAAAATAGGTTTAATTCACTAAAAACTCAAAATTTTGAATTTATGTGGGTACTTTTATGTACCAAAAATATATCATTTGTCCAACCCTAGAGTCGAAATTTTTATTTTTTAAGATTTTAATACCAATTTTATTCTTCCTGAATTATAAAACAGTTTTAATTAGCAAAAAAAAAGGAACGTCAATTGCCTTATGCTGAAAAAATATTTCAATTTCCGAACCCTGGAAACGAAATTAAATTTTTTAAAATGTTCTTTATCAACGAAAAACTTCATGAGGTATAAAGTAGTTTTGTTTAAGAAAAAGTAAAATTTTTTAACCATTTTGGTTATTACATGTACTACAAAATATTGAATGTACCAAAAAAAACTTTCATTTTCCCAATCCTGGAAACGAAATTTTATCTAATTTTTTTATCAGTGCAACGCTTCGTGAGGTATAAAGTAGTTTTATTTAAGAAAAACTAAAAATTTTTAACCACTTTGGTCACTTTCATATACCATAATATATTACACTTGTCCAACCCTGAATTAGAAATTTAGATTTTTTTTTAATTTTTGATACCAATTTTGTTCTTCCTAAATTATAAGACAGTTTTAGTTAGCAAGAAAAGAAACAACATCAGTAGACTATTTGATTACTTTCACGTATAAAAAAAATTCAATTTCCCACCCGTGGAAGCAAAATTTGAATCTAAAAAATGTTTTTTCCCAATGCAAATCTTCATAACGTATAAAGAGGTTTTGTTAAAGAAAAATTTAAAATTTTTAACTATTTTAGTTACTACATGCTCTACAAAATACGGAATGGGCCGAAAAAAATATTATTAATTTTCCATCCGTGGAAAAAAATTTGTATTTTGTTAGATTTTAATAGACCATTGATGCTTCCCAAAGCACGAAATAGGTTTCATTTACAAACCTCAAAAAATATAATTGGTTTTTGTTATAAATTTTGCGTCGAGAAATAGGTGTAAGCTTCCCAGCTCTGGAACCGTACTTCTGATTTTACTGAATTTCAATACCACCCTATTTAAGTTCATTTCCAATCCAACGAAGAACGAAGTCTCTAGCTCTTCTGGGGGCTTGGGAACCCCCCCCACGTACAGAGAGACGGACATCGCTCAATCGTCATCGCTATTCATAAGGATCCAGAATATATATACTTAATGGGATCCCATGTGAATATCGAAGAAATTACACACGGAATGACAAACCTATATATACCCTTTCACTCTTTTGTGAAGGGTATAAAAATAAACACCATACATGAAATGTTACGTACTTAAGCTAAAAAATAAATAATAATAAAATGAGAACACTACAAGGCAAAAGAAGACACACAAATGCAATAATAAAAATTGTCAGACACGTTACGAATTTAAATGTTTGTCTTGAAAATTTAATGAATGTTTTGCTGCCGTTCTAAATTCAATATTGAAATACATTTACACATACGCTTACAAATAAGTCCGTCATTCAGATATTATTTATTTAAGTTGTCTGATATATCTTTCAAGACAATGTTTACGATCAATTGTGTAATTTAATTTTTATGTTGATTTAGTTAAAACCTCTAATAGGTATAACAAATAGGTGGTATTTTTTATAAGTAAATAATATTTATACTAGTAACTACTTAAAAAAATGCAAACACTTATTTGATAATTAAAAAAAATCAAACCATAATTCTATTTACCTCCCGTCTGGCTTCATCGGATGTCTTGCCCTCCATTATACTCATGGTAAACAGAAATGTACTAATTGCAAATGGATCGTAGGCAAACTGCTCTGTTATGGCCTTGCACATTGAGGACTTGATGTCAGTGCGTGGCCACATAATGCTGGCTGTACGCATCCAGGCATAAATTGTTGGTCCCATAAAGAAACAGCCAAATAAACTGAATCTGTATATTCGAAAATATGTCATGAATATATTGCGACTTTTTGTCCAAATTGCATTTAAAATTCTTGCTTACTTACTTCAGGCATTTTTTCCAATCGTATGTCTTAAATGTGCGTTTCTCTATAAGAGTCTGTTCGGCTAAAGAGCCACAGGGCCATAGCAGACCGTACGAAATCATACCGCGGATGATTTTGTATTTGTTAGTGAATTCGACAAACCTTTTTACTATCATTTTGTACTTCTTAGCTGCTAGTGGTGAATGGTTCGCTGCTGGATATTTTAATAGATTGTAATTCAGTAGTTGGTGCAGATGTTCGAGTTCGAGGTATTTGTGGTAATACTGAGACTGAAAGTAAAGTTTTTAAAATAAACAATAATATAAATAATTTATAAATTTTATACGTGCTGATTCTTTTCCCAAATTTACAACAAAAAATTCATAATTTATTATTGATGGGTCGAAGTTTAAAATAATATCTTTAGCTATTCTATGACATGTTGGGCAAAGGTTCCCTGATCATCTGCATTAGCCCGAGTGAAATGCGCATAGGAACTAGAAAATCCCTCAGTAATCAAGTTTTTTGTAAATTTGGGAAAAGAATTAGCACGTATAAAATTTAAAAATTTGGTGTTAAACAGCAGATTCCCAAATAAATAAAATAAAGCTAATAATATAAATAATTAAGAATGCAATTTTAAGGGTACTGCAATTCAAAATCTACTAATTTTACGAGATTGCCGAGCAGCAACTAGTGAGTATATTTTACTTGTTTTCTTGCTGACAAACCGTTGTTGTATATTTTTAATTATTAATATTGTGTCTTAACAACGGCGAAGAGTGCCAAGGGAACAGATTGGTGAGCTTACTCCTGACAACATTGTAAGAAAAATGCTTGAGTGTAATGAAAAATGGAGTGCCGTAGGCAACGCTGAATACGTTGTACGGAGGAAGAAAAAGGACCTCGACCAACATTTACAGAACGAGCGCACACCTATAGACTCTCAGCATAACCAAGTAGAAGCACCACAATGGCTAAGTATGGCGAGGACGATGTGTCTGTGCCTTCACGAAGTAATACAAAAAGCGGTCCCGTGAAGGCAAACACACCAGTGTCGACGATCACTGCAAGTGCGATTGCATTTTAAGCCCTCCTCATTCGCAAAATGAAAATATAATAATAATAATGATTCACTTTATTCTGTAACTGTTTGGAAACGTCACCTCAAGTTAATATCGAAACTAGAACTTGTCTGTACAAAATAAAGAGCCAACTTTAAAACAAAGAAGAGAAGTTATTAACTTCCACACATGCTTAATGATGCATTTTTCCTTATTAACTTTCCGCTTAAAAATTTAAAAAAAATTGGGATGTTACAGTTTTTTTTTAAAGAAATCGAGTTTTCACCAGATCTCAACGTTTTGAGAAAACATTTTTTTCAAATGTTTTTTTTATTACTTTTAAACGGCTTTCGGTTTCAAAAACCAAGTAGCTCTTGATATTCAGAAAGCCCCGTTGATCGCCACAAACCAGATCAAGATCGGTTCACGAGGTCGTAGATATCATGAACGAAAAAATTCAATAAAGCAGATTTTTTAAAAAACTCCGAAATTATACACATATATGATCAATTAGGGTTCTCGAGGAGATAGAACTCCTGGGAATGGTTGATTTATATAAAAATTATAACAGTTTGCAAATTAAAATAATAGCTTTTTCTAGTGGTTAAAATTAGAGAGATATTGCCGGGACGTTTATAGAGTCGACAGTTTTCCATTGTTTTTTGGTAAGACCAGCACTCAAGGGATGACCTTGTATAGATGAAGAAAGATGAATAGATTGATAATTCTTATTGTAACCTTTAGTTCGCCGGCTAATTTGTAATGCATTACAAATACAATGCAGACGAACGGTTGTCCGGCTGGTCTACTCTTTAGTGCACGACAGTGTCAATCGGTGCCAGTAATCTTCAGTAATCAGTGCTCTTCCTTCGTCACTGAAACAAGTCAACAACAACTAACGCAACAAGGCACTATTGCTGGTGGAAAAATTCGAACACCATATCGTGATTTGCGGCTTAAATTATTTAAAAAAAATTGTATACTCTTTTACCCAGGACCTCCGTAATATTCAGCAGCTTATTTCCATTTGATCAATTAAATCGGCATTCACTCAGCGTTTTAATATAACTGCAAGCAATTACATGACATACTGTCCTTTATGTTAATTTGATATTTACTTATAGAGCCGTTGCTGCAAGATAGTCATAACTGAAAAATATTGATTTAATTTTTTTTCAGTTGATAATACAAAATTAATTCGGACATTAAATTTTTTATTTTTTGGCGGCGGCAAACGGAAAAACGTTTAGGTGGCTGCCAGTTTCAGAAGTTAAACGAGACAAATTTGTTACTTGTATATATATTTCGATTTTGTGATTTAATTCTCCTTTACTTATTTTTATGTTATACAAATGTGATTTAATGTAGGGACATACAAATAATTTTTTAGACGTTGTGATGTGTAAACATCTATACGCGGGGGGGTATGTGTAGAAATATTTTTCACAATACAATCACAAAGTTAGAGTAAGATCAAATCGGAGTGAGCTATATATGAGCGTATTAGTGTAATCATACGGACAACAAGAAGTACAGAGGAACTTAACAGCAGCATAGAAATACTCTCAACACCATCTAGTGTGCAATAAACTTGTGTGCAACTAGCTCATTCGCTCAGCTTTGACAAGAACCTCTGATCAAACCCATTTAAATTACATAGGTTTGATCAGAGGTTCTTGTCAAAACTAGCAAATGAGCAAGTTGGACACACGTCTAGTGTGTAGACTTGTACCGAACTCTTTCATTACCTCGTTTTTGCCAAGAACCTATGAGCAAAACCATTTAAATTACATTGGTTTGATTAAAGGTTCTTGTCAAAAACGAGCTAATGAAAGAGTTCAGTACAAGTCTACTAGTGTGCAATAGTAGTAGTCGTACATTATGCTATCGTAGGCAAATAAAAACAAGTATATAATATGAGTACAAAAACATTTAATTTTAAGAACTTTTATATAAGGAAAAGAACAAAACTAAATTTGCCACACTAAAAGTCTTCTTCGTCTTTAAGGTTGTCATTCATACGGACAACAAGAAGTACAGAGAAACTTAACAGCTGCATATATACACTATCTAGTGTGCCATAGTAGATACTAATTTTCATTAGCATATCTATAATTGTGCTAGCGCTGTACAGTTCGAAAGGCATTGCTGTAAAATAACTACATGCATTACATTTCAGTAAACAGCTGATTAACGGCTTTTTCATTACAAGATGTTTACACATCTCTCCTGTGATCGGACCACACTGCTTTTTCTTTTTTATTCATGAATCATATAATAAGCAACGGCGGCAAACATATACTATCGTCGCCTCGCCTAAAGAGTTTCAACCTTGCCACTAAGATTTGTGAAGCTATTTTATGACAAAAGAAAAACACAGATGAAAGAGTGCTATTATTTTATGACTTTTTTAAACTTTTCTAAGAAATATGACTTAACAGAACTCAATGTGAATACCCCAACTATTTCTTTATTTATATCTAAAGTTGTCGCAGAATGTGCAAGTTAGTGTTTGTCCCTGTGCTATTTGTACTTTTGAAAGGAAACATTTTTACTGAACTTGAAAAGCACTTTTTATGGGGGTAACTAGCATGACATCAATGAAAAGGAAATAGGGGAATATGTAAAATAAATTCAACCGTTTGCAATTTGAAATGATATATAAAGTATATGATAAAAATATCAGTAAATTTGCCAATGTATTCAAATGTAACTACTATTTATAAAAATCGTTGGTTTAATATAACAAAAATAAATTAGTTTTGCACCAGAGAAGATGAAAAAATAATGACAACGTCAATAGATAGAAAAATGAAATTAAAATAAACAGTAAAGAAGGTAAAATAATAAGATTTTGTTCACTCTTAATCCAACAAAAAAAAGTTGTATTCAATACCGAAGGTAAGGTTTCATCTATTCGAACATCCAAATCAAATCGGATGAACAACGAAAAATATCAAAAACAGGAAATATAACAAGGTAAGCGAAAAAGAAGTATACATATATTATTTTCTACTCCTCAGTATAATTATGTAAAAGTTTGCAGTGTTTCACATTAATTAAAATATTATTCAAATATATTTCAAGCACCAATTAATACTTCAATTGAATGACTTTCAATGAATGAGCTAAAAACTTAATTGCAACATTTTTAGGATTAAAAAAAGTTATCTAAATGGTTGGAAATTTCATACCTAATATCATGTACAGGGTGATCGGTTTTAGCTGCATGTCGCCAGTTAGGTCCAGTGACCAGTGCTATGCTTTCGTTATTAAAACAGGCTGACATGAACTAACAAACCGTTCACTAATGTTGATCAGAAGAATTCAACACCATATACATGACTGAGCTGGGGACTTTCTGCTTCATTGTCTGTTTTTAACTACCTCAGCCAACAGCAGCCTCTTAAAACGACAACACAAGAACAGAATTGTTGAATTTAAATGTTTTTTAATAAAATCTGAAAGATAATTTCATAGTATTTATTTTTTATATATGATTTGGGCATGCATTTGCCGGACTATTCAAATTTAAATTATCATTGTTACAAACCAAAGATTAACAAACATTTTTATACAATATATATCAGCAAGTCAGTCGCACGGAAGCTCTGAGGCAGTAAACCTCAACCCTCGTTGGCAACTATTTTTTAGGTGCAGCCAGACCACTGATCGTTTACTCTCTTTCGAGAGTTTTGCGTCTCCCTTGCACTAGGCAGTTTCAACACCTCAGATAACTGTATAGAGTTATGGTTATTCTCAGGAATTTTCCGTGGTTAACTACGTTCCACTTCTTATATGAAGGCATAAGTCAGTCACAGAAACGGATAAAAATATGGGTTAATAACATTGCCAGAGTCACACTGTCGGCATCTTTGCACAGGTACTTTGCAAATTTACTCTGCAAAGTATTTTATTTATATATAATATATCAGCAACACATTCTAAAGCTTAGAAATGCAATGAAATTATTACATATGAACAAATCTACTAGATCTATGCGCTTGAGTGAAATTATGCTCATGATCACGCACGATCACGAAACTCAAATTTTGTTCACGTACGGTAATATTTAAGACGCTCGCGATCACGCACGCCTACGAAGGCATCATTTTTAATCTCGTCCTTTCATGCATGATGGGAAATTTTTTTCAAAATGGCCCGCGCTCTCAGCAAAATTGCACTCGCGTGTGAAAGTATGTATCTCTGTAACATAGATGTGTATGTGTGTATGTACATACATATTTTCGTTAGTATTAAAAATTCAAAAGAAGAAGAAGCTTATCTTCTGTTTTGAGTGGGTAAATATTATACGCATTAAACATCACTCACGGTCCTAAATTTTTTAATCGCGCTCACGCACGCACACGTGATTTTAATAGTTTGTAATCACTATTGACGCGTGAGTCGGACGTGACACGAAGAATCACGATATTTGTACGTCTCTAATACATACACACTTACATTTCAACTTAAGTATATGTACATATGTAGAATTTATAAAATTTTCCCTAAAAAAAATAAAGCGTTTTTTCATTTCGTGTTCACCCTATAAAAATCTCATTTATTTACTTAACAATCAAAGAAGATAAAAATTAACAGTAACACCAACGAAAATGGGGTGCAGTCTTAAAATATGTGCGGTCGTGCAGTAAATGTTTCATGTTTTACGTGAATTCCTTCCTCTCGTATAAAGTAAATACTTGTTTTTCACCAAACAAAATTTTCAAATGAAAAAAGTCAATTTAAACTACAAGAGGGGAGATAAAACTGCCAAGATATTGCCGTTCATTGATTGTTGTTATCACAAAAGTTTTTGTCAAATTTCTTTTGCTGGGTTAACGTTGTGTCCCCTCTCAAGTGCTATCGAAACGAAACGATACAACGCTCTTTTTTAAGGAATTATCTTATTGACTTCATCGCCAGCAATAACAACTACAAAATTTTGTTAACTAAATAATCAGTGAGGGTAAAGGCAACGTATGTGACCGCGTATGGCTTCGGCATTATACCCTTCTTCTTGTTATTTCTACTTGAATTTTTTTTATTACATATTACATTTTGTTGTTCCCTCACCTCAATTGCTTATACACTTGCCAATTAAAGTAAAAATAAAAAATTGTTTTTAAAAAGAAAACAGTTAAAGACATCGCGTTATTCTTTCATTTAATTTACAATGTTATTATTGCTATTTGTCAGCAGTGTAACTAACAATTTTCAATGTTATAGGATGACATTCAAATTAACCCTTTACACTGCAAGCGCACAAAAACGAACACTAAAGCTTGTGAATTTTTTTTACATATAATATGCATACAATTTCAAATATTAATAACAATCACTATCAATATTTGAAATTGGAAACAGGAAACTATTTTAAAAACGAATCAGGGAGTTTTTAAATCGAGTACAAATTATGTATTTCGAAGCCATTTCAAGTCAATCTTCACTTAGTGCTGTCAGATTTCAAATTGAAGTGCCTTGAAAGCATGGTATAAGTTTGGGAATCACAATTCAAGCTAAAAACTAAATTCTTATATAAATAAATATGGAAAATGGCTGAAAATAAAAACTATCACTGCAACTTCCCACTTAACCCCAAAGCTTTCGTAAGGTGGTTTTGTTCTGCTGTTCAATAGTTTTTAGCTCTTCGACCTCAACATTTATGAAATCGATGACTATTATTTTAATTTTCACAAGATTAGCAGCGATTGATGTAGTTTTTCGACTCCTGTGAAAGCATCGAAAGAAATAATTGATCAGATATATAATAACGAAGTATTTTAGACAATCACTTTTTTCGCTCGTTAGTAGTTTTCGAATGTCAAGAGCTGATTAGTCTGTGGAAACGATCGGTAAAGCCGTTTAAAAGTTATTAAAAAAAAAAGAGTTCTCGAAGTCTGCCAATCGGAATCGATTCAAATTTACAGCAATTCTAAGTTTGATAGAAGTCTTTGCGCTAGTAGCCCGAATCCATTCTGTCAAGCCGACACATACATACAGACACCCTCGTAGTTAGGGAAGCTTCCCTAGGAACTCAGACTTTCGGTGATAGCTCGATTTTTCAAAACGGGGCAAAACCAATAACTTCCCAATTTTGTGAAAACTTTAAATTTTCTTAGCGGCAAGTTAAAAATTACTATGAATCCAAACAGGCGAAGTGTAAGAAAAAAGTTTTAAATTACGATTTTGAAAATGTTTATTAAGTCCTATTAATAAATGAGGGCCGTCTAATGTCACTTAAATTATATGGTAAAATAGGCAGGATGTACGATAGACATGAATAAGATGGATAGCGGTGCTCAGAAAAAAGGAAAACTACAGAGGACTGACGCCCCTAATCAGGAAAGGAATCAGGAAAAGAATTTTTTGCACTACTTTCTACAGTAGCCTCAGCAAATGTCTTAAACGGACCCGTAAATCAATATCATTTGCTGCGCTCATGGTTTGGCGTGAGCTTAGTTGTGATCTTTTGGACTTTTCCTATTGTATGGCTTCCATCAACGAGATCTGTGGTACAAGTAAGGGCACTATTCCGTATTCGAATGTAAAATCTAAATTTCCTCATATTAGAGCCGCTGAAATCAAAGGATTAGTATGCAGTAATTATTTTAACGAACATTTATATTGCTATATTAAATTGAATTGTGGGTGCTGTTGGCTGAAGTAGTAGAACACGAGACTACGAAGCGGAGGGTCCTGAGTTCGCGTCCGCGCTGAGTCATGAAATATTGTGCTGAATTCTTCTGATCAGCATTAGTCCTTCAGGGGGTGCCGTTGGGGAGCTTGGTTATGATGTCAGACCTCGCTCCAGCACAGATCCGGGGAGAGGTTTATGCAGTTTTTACAGATGTCGCTTTTGCTGATAACCCATAAAAACTATTATGTTACCTGCCCAATCCCTGAAGTTGCTGTGCAACGGGAGGGCATATAGGAAATTAAAAAGTAGTAGGTACATCTTTGCTGAAAAGTACGTCGTCCTAGTACGATCACTTAGTAGGAGCTGCCCTCCACTCCGAAACACATCCGAAGACACGCATAGAAATTTGGCAGAGGCCTGTTTCTATGTAGTCTGTTGTAAAGAAGAAGGTTTAAGGACGCCTAGGTACCGTAAGAGGGCCGAAGTCAATAGAGAGCTGAAAACCTATACTGGTTTTGCTCTCGCGGGTTACACAGTTTTCTCAAACATAACTTTTGCTGGTAAGCCATAAAACTTATAAGTACCTGCCTAGTTTCCGAATAGGATCCGTGACAGGTCCCAGTAGGAAACTTAGCTGGCCTACTGTAAGAGAGCTAAAGGAGTAGAGGGCCTGCACGGCGCTCACCTACGTAAGTTTGAAATAAGAAAGGAGGCTTAAGGAAGCCTTGATTTTATTTAAAAAATTAAAGTCATTAGATAGTCTAAAACCTATAATGGTTGGCTTTTGAGGGGTTATTCTGCTTTTCAGGCAATGCTTTTGCGGGTAGCTTCTTAAAACTTATATGTTACTGCCCAATCTCTAAAAACAGTGGAACGGATGTGCATATAAGAATCTAAAAGAAGTAGCTCCGCCTACGAGCCTGAGTAAGAATCAATAGGTGCAAGGACACCTGGATTTGGGTTAAACAGAAACTGAAGTCAGTAGAAAGTTTTATAGAACCTCCACTGGTTTGGCTTTCGAGGCTTCACCAGTAGTCTAAGCTGGTACCACGGAATCCAGTATTTGCCCGCCCCGCAGTTTACTGCGACTGGATATTGGTGAGGCCTACTCCGGGAGTTCACGTGGTGGTTTGTTGTTGACACCAAATTGGTGGTAGATCTTATGGTTGGGCTTCGGGCTGGCTGATAGTAGCAAAATCTATGTGTTGTTGTGAATAAGTAAATGTTGTTCTATTGGGATACTTTTTGTAGCTCATAGGACTAAAGATCATCTAGATAGGATCGCCACTTTAGCAAGGTGTTAGATCATGAACATAACCCTATCATTTTCTAGAAATTGCCACCTGAGTGACTCAAGGGTCACTTAGGTGTGGCTCCTGAGGCAAGCAGGGATGGTGTTGAACACTTACTTTCACACTATGTGAAGAACATCGTCAGATAAGGTCCTCGTGAAAGGTGCTGACGCTAAACTTTATATCATAGTTGATCAGTGCGTGGTTGTGTTAGTTGCCTGTTTCTATGATGAAGGCATAGTCAATGGTCACTGAACATATTTGGCAGCGATTGACACTATCATGTAATAAAAGCAGAGTAACAGCACCCACCTTCGTTGGCCCTGTAGCAAAAATTAGCCGGCGAAGTAAAAAACGTTGCAATAGCTACAAAAAACTGTCTATCTTCTCATCTTTCCTAATCTGTCCCCTCAATACTATCCCCTAGTTTTCAGTTCCGGCGCAATGCATTGCATATATATGGTTCATCACCTGAGTGCTGGTCCAAGATAAAAAAATAAATAAATATTAAATTGAATTAAGATTTATAGGCTAATTTTTCGAAATTTGTTTTTAAATCTAAAGGACTAGTGTTTGCGGGATTCAAAATTAGACAACTTTTCCAACACTCAACGTTGTATTCAAAACAGTGGGTATGCACTTTTTGGGTAACAATAAAATTGTCGACCATGCTGAGCAACTGCTGCCAGTTTATAAAACTATTTGGTTTAAATGTCTATTAAATGCACTTCTTGCACTGTCATCTGAACTTTGCTCCTGCGAATTCAGGAGCAGCTTCTGATGATCATGGGGGGAACGATTTTATCAAAACATCGCTCAGTAGATTTTTGAAAACTGGAATGCCAGCAGGTCGACAGAATGCTGCCGGTCTATAGCAGGAAATATTTTAAATTCAGGGTACAAGAGCAATGGTAAAATCAGATAAAGATGATCCATAATATTTTGAAAAATAAGACAAGAAAATTTTATAAAAAGTATTATTTAACATATTTATAGTTTCTAAATTCAATAAATGGACCAAATAGAAGGGGTAGTCCCCTGGAAATGGTGGGTTGATCGCTTAATCGCACTATGATATAATATTTTTTTCACATAAAAGCCCGCCAGTCACGTACAGTTTTAACTGAACAGTTGGAACTGAGAGTTAAAACTGTACGAGTGTGGGTAATAACTGACAGTTCAACTCAACTGTTCAGTTTAACTGAGAAAATTAAAATTTTTATACTTTTAACTGACAGTTTCAACTGAACTGAACGTGTGTGGGGGTTCAACTGAACCGTTCTCAGTTCAATTTGTGTCGAGCGAGTTATGATAATGAAATGATATTTAGTACTTACATATCTATATACATATATATATATATATATATATATATATATATATATATATATATTATATATATATATATATATATATATATATATATATATATATATATATATAAATCATTTGCTGTTCGTTAGTCTCGCTAAAACTCCAGAACGGCTGAACGGATTTATCTTATCTTGGTCTTGATATGTCCGTGGAGGTCTAGGGAAGGCTTAAAAGGTGAGAAACCAACGAAAGCAGTTTTTGGTACACTGATTGAGTCATGCGCAAATAATTGAGGAAATCTAATGGTTCTTCACTTAATTCGTTTAATAAACTAAAGTGGGAAGATAAATTTCGTTGTAATAACCACTTCTTGCACCAGTGTTTACGCTGTGTATTATTTTTTTAAGGAACGCAACACGAGCTCTCTTAAAAACTAAGGTGCATATTAATTTTTCTCAAAAAAAATTTTATTTATTCATAAATATATATTTTGTCCTCTATAAAGTAGTCACCCTCAGATATAATCCATTTGTGCCAGAGTTTTGTTTCCAACACTCGAAGCAGTGCTGAATTATTTCAGCGATTCAATATATATCTGCTCAGTCATGGTATAACATCGTCTTTTCAAAGATCTCTTCAGTGTTTCGAACAGGAAAATGACGCAGTTCGCCAAATTAGGTGAATACGGTGGCTGAGGTGTAATTTCGGTATTGTCTGCTTCAAAATTTAGCACTATAGAGGCTGATATTGGGTGAAGTAGTTAACACGAGACTATGAAGCTGAGGGTTCTGAGTTCAACCCCGTTCTCAGTCATGAATATTGTGTCCTCTTCTTCTGATCAACGTTAGTGCATGGTTGCGTTAGTTGTTGTTAGCCTGTTTCAGTGATGAAGGCATAGCACTGATCAATGAACATAACTGGCAGCGACTGACACTATCATGTACTAAAGAGCAGAGGAACAGCACCCTCCATCGTCGGCTCTGTAGAAAAAAGTTAGCCGTCGAAGTAAAAAGTTTCAAATAGCTACAAAAAGTTCTGTCATCTTTCTTAATCTGTCTCAATACTATCGCCACCTTTCTAGCTCGGTCGCAATGCACTGCATATGTGGGGGAGTCATCCCCTTCAAAAAAAATCTTTAGGAACGAATTCCGCTGCGATACGCTTTACGTCCAAAATTTTAGAAAATATCGCATGAGCCGATCGATATTCTTAGGAACTTCTTTAACGGTAATTCTCCAAAACAACTTCAATAACTTTTTCAACATTTGCACCGGTTGTTGAGATACTGAGACGTCCTGGACGAACGTTGCCATACAGATCTTCTCGATCTGCTTTGAAAAGCTTAAATCACTTATAAACGTTTCGCTGGCAAAGAGTGCAATCAGCGCATGTCGTTGTGAATTCATCGAGAGCTTTTCAGCACTTAATTAACTTTTTACACAAAATTTTAAGAAAACTCCGTGATCCGTTTTTTTTTTCAAAAGCACTTGAAACTTTTATTTAAAATTACATTCGTATATCTTGTTCTCTGTATGCTCGATTAGCTACGTTGACATCTACCAAATATTTGAGGAAATAAGCGTAATTACTATTTTTTTACAAAGTTTTTTTTAATATTTCGTATATGTGCCCGACGAGTGAAATGATTCTGACTGTGTATTGAATTTTTTACCAATTTAAAAATACTGTTATAAAATATATAAATAAAGAAATCATCTAGAAATTATTCGGAAACGTTTTTTCGACAAATAGTTCATAGATGTGAATGCAGCTTTAGTTTTACAACAATTAACGTTTTGATGAACCTAATCCCAGTGGCGAAAATGTCGATTACAGAATCGATTATCCGATGAAGCAAGTGAGACTGTAATGGACACCATTTCATATGCGAAGCTAGAGTCCATTTTCAAATACATGGCCGTATTGATTGAGTGGACGCGTTCCGCTTGCACACAAAGTTAGCGTGATTGTGATGTCTAGCATATTCGCATACTAGGCTGGCGTAGGGTCACTTTTTTTTTTTTTTTAGGAGTAGGACCAGCACTCAGGGGATGACCCCTACATATGCAGTGCATTGCGCTGGAACTGGGAAAATAGATTTTGGGAGGGAGGATAAAGGGAGTAGTGTCTGTGGATATTCGATTTGAATCTGCTCAAATTGTAAGTGGCGGGGAAGACATCTGCGGGTAGTTTGTTCCACATACGGACTGTTCGGCCAAAAAACGAATTTTCTCTGTAATTCGTAGTGCGATTCGTTGGAATATCGACCACAAACGCATGCGCTCTTGATGAAAAACGCGTTGAGCGTAAGAAAGAATGGGTTTCAGGAACATGTTCCCTAATTTTACCAGAGCACCTGCCATTAAAGTAACGATAGAAGAACGATACGCACCCCACATTGCGACGATGCTCAAGAGAGTCAATAGAGTTGGCTATCCTACTGTCTCCGATGAGTTTCATCGCCCTCTCCTGTACGCGGTCGAGTAACTTCAAAATAGACTTTGAAGCACCGGCCCAAACATGAGAGTTGTATTCCATCTTCGGTCGAATGTAAGTGGTGTAAATATTAAGAAGATCAGAAGGGGTGAAGTATCTCTTGCACCGTCTTAAGAAGCCAAGGCACTTGAATGCTTCTTTTGCGACCTGAAAGACATGTTCCGTCCATCTGACATCACACTGCACTTTCATGGCCAGAACATCAAGAGCCCCTGACTCCATAATACTTACACCACCCATAGAAACAGATGGTCGCAGGTAGAACACACTTCGAAGCGACATAACAGTGATATTGTGTATATTTTTATTTAACAAACGCAACCCGCGAACCGATTTGCTTGTAAGCGGAAACACCCCGAGTCTCCGGCGGGAATCGAACCCACGACCATTGGACTGATAGGCTAGCATTGCTACCCATCAGCCACAAAGGCACCCTTGTAACTTCTTGAAAAATCACCTATTATGTGGTAATAGGTGATTTTTCAAGAAGCTCCTTAAATACTTATTCTAGTACTCGGAGATCCATTTGAAATGCTGCAATATGACGCTTTACCATAACACTATTCATACAATTCTCTTTCAGCCATTGTGGCTACCAAACATTTACTTGAACGGTCTTGCAAGGGTTAAGACCATTTAGTAAACAACATTTTCATCCACTCCCTAACATCCAGAGTGCTGTCGTTATGGCAGGCAGACTGTCTGACGACCAGTTTGTCCGTCCGTCCGCCTGCCTGCCAACCCGTTCATTTGATTGCCTATGACTTGTGCTCGTTCATAGTGCCTTGTGGTGTAATTTCATGCATTTAAAAACACATTTTGTAATTTTCATTTAAATGCCAACATTCGTCCGTACGTTGTTGGCTCGTTGGTTTCGATGGTGCTCCTTCCTCGCTCTTTGACTCAAGTGTCATTATTATTGTTTGTCTTTGATTTTTTCCTTCTTTTTCGGAACGTACGTTGCGGTACAAAAGACCGTCCATAAAAACGAAAAAGGGTGTATTTTCCACGTATAATTTTACTTTGTTTGGAAAATTTGCCTGAGGTCTTTAATGTTTTCTGCGTTTTCTTGTTTCTTTCCCCACATTCTTTTTTTGTAGCGTTTGGTGATGACGTTGCCGTTGTTGCAAGCAGGATGTTAAATATTGCCATCATGCATACTAGACCTCATACAAACAGACTGTGAGTTAGCACAGTGTTTGGCTGGTTGAATTGTTTAAATTGTTGTAGTAGTTGCAGTACATAGTCATACTCTTTTAGTTGTTACTTTTTCTTTTTTTTTCTTAATTACATTTACGTACATTAATTTCTGTTTTTGGGATTGTAGCTGTTGTTGTCGTTTTTGTTATGGCAATTGCTTTGAATTGCATGAATTTGTTTTATTTTATTTTTTTTTGGCAGCTGTTGAAATTCAAAAAGAAATAATATTATAAAAACTTAATAGCATTGTAACATAGAATTCTAATACTCAATTTGGGTATTTCGTTTTAAAGCGCTTTTTGTTGCCTCAAACCTTTCAGTTAGTCATGTGTTACGGATACTTAACGTTAAAACATCCGCAGTCTTGAGATAAATATGTACATACACACACTCACACACACACTCGAACATTCATCCATACATAAGTATAGTGCATTTCGTCATACAACTGTCGATAAGGGTATTTTTTCCGAAAAGCTTAAATTTATGTATGAACGAACGAACAAACACGTTTCGAATATTTTATTACTTTGAACATGATTAAAATGCAAGAAAGAAAGCAAAACATTTGAAGGTTCATAACTCAAGTTAAACAGAAATGCATAAATTTCCATAAAACATCGTCAAAGGTTTTACGGAAGTTGCTGAACAATTTAGTGCAATTAATATTAAAAATAATTTATGCGCTCGTTTGCCCTGAAACAAAAAGATAGTGCGATAATAGTTTATAGAGTTGTAGCATGCAGCTACGGGACAAGTGCATTGAGGGTTATCTTAAGTTTTGTTGCATGCGTTATAAAAATTTACTAAAGTTTCTTTATATCAAGCTACAAAAAGAAAAACTTATTTTACAAAGAGAAAACCTCATTTACTTTTCAACTAATCCCGCAATCTTTTGCCTACTCCAGCTCTACAGTTCTAATTGATAATTGAAAATGCATTAATTAAAAAGTTATTCGAAATTTTTGAAAAAAATTCAGACAGTTCTTTGGAAATCACAAGATTATCACACATCCACATATAAACTAAGCTCATTTACACGCAAATGGCATACATCTAAACAGAATGCTTTATTTCTATCTTATCTTGTAGATTAAACACAATTAAAATTTATGTTGAATTAATTAAAGTTCTAGTTAGGAGATGTTTTCTAAACAAACAACTTATTTTTTCACTAATCATGTTAAAAAACAGAACGCTTGATTGAACAAAGGTTTCATAACTTCAAATGATTTGAAGTTTTGTAAGGATCGATTCTGAGCCAGTTAAAGGAGGAATAGACGCTTGATTTCAAACAGCAGTTGGACAGTTTTGGCATGTAACTGGCAACACTGGTCCTTGTTTCTGTTACATGGTTTGTGTAACATGTTACAGTTAAACACGTTCTGTTTGGTCCGCAATTGAAACATGAGTCGGCTTACAAACAAACAACGCAGATTATGGAATTTTATTATCAAAGCTGATGGTCGGTTAAGAAATTGCATCCTGCACCTGCTGTCTTCGGCGACGAAGCTCATTTCTGATTGAATAGATGGGTGAGCAAGCCAAACTGCCGCATTTGGCGCGAAGGGCAGCCAGAAGCATTGCAAGAAATGCCAATGCATCCCAAAAGCTACACTGTTTAGTGTGGATTATGGATAATTACAAATTCATATTTTTTTGTCCAAAATGGAAGAACTGGACTTGGCTGACATGTGATTTCAACAAGCCGGTGCCACATGCCACACAGCGAAACAATGGGCCTATTGAGAAGCGAGTTGGGCGAACAGCTTATTTCGCCTTTGCGCCGCTTAATTGGCCGTCTGAATCGTGTGTTTTAACGTCTTTAGACCGGAAACCAATATCAAAAATTATTAGTGAGATATCGCGTGATATATTGGAGAGAATATGCCAAAATTTACATGAAATCATTGAAAACATTGAATTTTATGGATCGTTCTATCAACTCAAATAAAGATTTCGTACTTTTCTGTAAATTTTATGTGTTTGTTTTAATCAAATTGGGAAGCTCTTAAATAATTAAAATTAGATTTCTTCGCATTCCAACCCAAGCGCCGCCAAACGGTTGAATTAGAAGCCCGAAACATTCTTTTAATATTAGTTTTACTTGTCTTTTATTATTTAAATGCCCTTCATCTCGCGGTCATTAAACTATCGGTTCATTATAAACTAGATCAAACGCAAAACTTTCTTCAATAGCGGGAGCACAGATTCCACATAAACTAGTGTTTCCGCTGACGCCAATAGCTTTTATAAAATCCAAGCACAAGACAATTATTATTCAATATGTTTCGAAATCATTAGTAGATTCCATTCATAGTTGTAGTCAAATGCTAGATATCTGTCAGTAAGATGGTGATGCGTGCGACATTCACGGTATAGCGCCACGCTGGTTGGTTTGCTAATAATTTTGGCTGTGGGAGGTGAGGAATTGACTAACTTAATGATGAGCCACTTAATGGGCATTTCTTTCTCTCGATGCAAGTTTCTAATTTGACGTAAGGCATTCAAGCTTGTCCGACAAAGACGTACAAGTGTGACGGCTTGCCTTGCAGATATCTCAACATGAGTTGACAGAAGCCGCTTTCGCCGAAAGATGATTGTTCTAAAGGTATCAGCAATGGGCTCTAACTTTCTTCTAGACTTGGATAGTGTGGCGAATATGGATCTTTACTATACCGTCCTGTTTTTAAGGTATACTGTATTGTGTGGGGCGACGAAATACCATTAAGTTGAATGTTTTAGTGAAATTCAAAGGAATGTAAACCACGCACCTAAGTGAATCGTCTCGGATAGGAACCTAACATATCTTAACCTACAAAATACGCAGGAATACGAGTATATTCTCCAGCAAAATGAAATTTGAAAACGAAGCCCGCCAACATCAAACATGTATGCAAATATGAATTTGTCTGCGTTCATCATTCTTCAATTATGGATTTTATCTTCGAAAAAGTTAAATTGTACTTATTTTTCTAAAATAACACGTTTTTGTCGTCAACAGTAAATGAATGAATGAATGTTTGTTCTGTTGCAAGTCATGCTGATAAATTTGTCTCATTTGCCATCAAAACTCCAGGATATAAAATGGAAACGTCATTATCGATATTATCATCAACATGTTCATACACACGAACATGATATAACAATTTTGAACATAAAATTAATACATTTTTGTTGCCATTTTATCTTTCTTTTATGGATTGTATCTCATAAGATATAACCATAAAGCGCTTAACTTTTCGTATATGCAAAGTTTTATAAAAAACTTACAAATTATAGACTTGTGAGGATTGATTGATACGATTTAGTTCGATTGTTAAAAAAAAATAATAAATCCAAAGTTTTAAAGAGCAATTTTCTTTAAAATGCGAGCATAGAAATTATGGCATTCTATTTCACACTCGAGTAGCTTGTTTTACTATTTAAAAGGGAAACTAAAAACGATTGTGTAAAAATTAACAGCACACACTGTGTTCCCACTTACCTACATGCTGTACTTTAAATAAAAGGGTGAGCCCACACATGTGTTTTTCCACCTCAATTTATTTATTTATCAATCCATCGCAAGGCGTTACAATAGATACTCAATCAATTAATGGATTTTTTTTCTTGAACATTTTATTTTTTTCAATATTTATTTGACACCTTAGAAACTGCCAAGTACAATACACGAATATAACACCACCAACTTAATTGAACAAAAAAACAAAAAAACATGATGCCACTCAAAGAAAAAAAGAAAAAAAAAACACTCCCTCGGAAAAATATCAAAAGATTTGAACAGTGTAACAAATCTTAATTGTACTTTGATGTTTCACGCCACATTTACTGCGAGCAAAAAAAACAAAAAAGAAACAATTTCAAAATTCAAACGAAAATTTCATTACAACCGCGACTGAGACTCTTTTCCAAGCGAAATCAACATGCATTTCCATCCACGAGGGGAAGTGTGAAATAAAAGGGGTTCGTAATAATTTTCCTGTTCTGTTTCACAAGGATGGCAAAGACGTTAATGACGACGATGATGATGATGATGAAAAATAGACACACGCTAACTGGAAATCATTTATAATAATTTCAAATTAGTTTTACTTTAAGCTTTTCTATCATTTACTTCAAATGAAAAATATCTTCCCGTAATATTCGAGAGCAGATGTGGTTGCATAAGAATTTGTATTTGAAGTTGCGCCAACAAGAAACACAAAGGGAGCAATTAATTTGTGCTCTGCACGTTAAAAAGAAATATATAATATTGCAATTAAAATATTTATTCATTCAGTCAATCCTTCAGCTTTCTTTTTTTTTTTTTTTGACTACTTGGAGCAAAATTTGTACGTAAATAATAAAAAAGATTTCATTAGTCTGCATAATTAAAACGCGAGGCGATGTTTTTTGTTCCTCTTGCACTAACGGTAGAGTAAAAGGCTATGGATTTAGACATGGCATTTCCACACGAAATAACACAAAAAATATTAAGTCAAAAGTTTTCCCCTGAAAGCAATTTATCAACTAGTGTAATCAATTATATAAATTAATAAACTGAAATGTTTGGTTTATTCGGTTATTGATCGGTTAATTTTACAGATACACGAATACACACATACATATAATAAAGAAATACTGACACCTTCTCAGGAGTAGTCAGGAACTGAAGACGTCGAGTTCTGGTGAAATCTCGATTCTTTCAAAAACGGGTTAAAATCAGCAGCTTCCCGATTTTTTAAATATTCTTAACGGGAAGCTAAAAAGCATTTTTTCAAGTACTTCATTTAAAAAGTACTTTTTTAAAATATTTCTTTAAAGAGTACTCCTATAAATTTTTTTTTAAATTACTTTTTTAAAGTATTTTTTTAAAAACTACTATTTTAAAGCATTTTTAAGTAATTTTTTTAATTATTTCTCTTAAAAAGTACTTTGTTAAAGTATTTCTTTTAAAAAGTGCTTTTTAAGGCATTTCTTTCAAAGATACTTTTGAAAGTACTTCTTTTAAAAACTACTTTTTCAAAGTATTTCTTTTTAAAACTACTTTTTAAGTATTTCTTCTAAAAACTACTTGGTTTTTAATTTTTCCCTTAAAAAAGTACTTTTTTAAATAATTACTTTAAAAAAGTTTTTTTAATGTATTTCTTTTCAAAAGTACTTTTTAATGTATATCTTTTCAAAAGTACAATACTTTGTTAAAGTATTTCTTTTAAAAGTTACTTTTAAAATTATTTCTTAACATTTTTTTATTAAAAAGTAATTTTTTAAAGTATATCTTTTAAAAGGTAGTTTTTTAAAGCATTTCTCCTAAAAAGTACTATTTTAAAGCATTTTTGAACTAATTTTTAAATTATTTCTCCTAAAAAGTTTTTTTAAAGTATTTCTTTTGAAAACTGTTTTTTTTTAATTTCTTCCCTTTCTACTTTTTTAAAGTATTTCTTTGAAAAAGTACTTTTTAAAAGTATTTCTTTAAAAAAGTGTTTTTTAAGGTATTTCTTTTCAAAAGTACTTTTTAATGTATATCTTTTCAAAAGTACTTTGTTAAAGTATTTCTTTTAAAAGTTACTTTTAAAATTATATCTTAACATTTTTTTATTAAAAAGTAAATTTTTAAAGTATATCTTTTAAAAGGTAGTTTTTTAAAGCATTTCTCCTAAAAAGTACTATTTTAAAGCATTTTTGAACTAATTTTTAAATTATTTCTCCTAAAAAGTTTTTTCAAAGTATTTCTTTTGAAAACTGTTTTTTTTAATTTCTTCCCTTTTTACTTTTTTAAAGTATTTCTTTGAAAGAGTACTTTTTAAAAGTATTTGTTTAAAAAATTGTGTTTTCTTAAGGTATTTCTTTTAAAAAGTACTTGTTTAAGGTATATCTTTTAAAAATGAATTTTTCAAAGCCCTTCTTTGGAAATGTACTTCTATTCAGAAGTTTTTTTTAAAGTACTTTGATAATTTGTTTTTCAAAAGATATCTTTCGAAGTATACAAAAGTGGGACCAGTATTGTAATGGTAGATGGTGAAATATGGGAAGAAATAATTTGCAATAGTCATTTTAGTCATCATTTTACTTTATCTGTAAATGCGCTGCGATGCCGCATTTTGTTGTTAGTACGCTTTGACTTATTCACTCTATTGTGTTTGGCGTTTTTCGCATTCAAATGCAACATTTCGTAATAGATAAAAAAGTTTAGCCTTTGGTTTTTAATTTTTTACAAATTGCAAAATTTGAGGGCTATAAACGACAAATACGATAAGGGTGTTTAATATATTTTAAATTGTCGAATCTGAAGGCGAAAAGCGCCAACCACAATACGGGTGACTGACTTCGTTTGATTTCCAAAGCGTTATCTAAAGAAGCAATTCCCTGTTGAAGTGTCATCAATAGATGACGTCAATCAAAATTGTTAATTTAATTAACATGAATTTGTGACTGCAAGTGTGAACATATTCACAGCCCAAACAGGAAAATTTCATTGTTTGCTTTGGCCTGCTAATAAATAAACACACATGCTTTAAAATGAGCAGTTTAAATATTAAAATTAAATTAAATATTTAGATAAATAATCCAATAAAAAATTACTAATGCAAGCATGTTAAAGAAAACTGGTTAGTTTATTTGAACAGAAACTGATAAGGAAAATTAAATACGAGTATATGGATTGTAAATAGAAAAAAAAAATTATTAAATATTTAAATAAATTGTACAAACAATAACGACAACGTACGAGTACGTCTTGCATGAATGCCACAATGCACAGATAGATGATGATAATCACACATGAATTATTGTTGGTTTATTCATTAAAAAGAAAAAACTTAAAGCAAATGTTTGCGTTTAAAATTCATATAGACCATTTTTTAGATATTGACACAAATGTGCTTGTGTGCTTATGATAACGTATCTCACATACTCGTGTGTACGAGTATGCATATGCAGTCATTTGTATAGAAATATGCTACAGAAGAGCTGTGCTTTAAGACACAATGTATGACACTGTGGTCTTAAATATTTTCTCTTCGTATAAATATTTTTCTGCACATCATTTAGGGCCAAAATTAAATTGGTATTTAAAATTCAGACAAATCGTGAACAACTAAATCATACTCTTTTCGGGAAAATCGTTAGATTTGACAAGAGATAGATAATAGTGCTTTCTAAAACTATGTTTTTCATACGGCAATTTTCAGAAAACTGCCCAAAAATGACAATTTGATTTTTTCACATTATATTACTAAAAACTTTTTTTCTAGATCATAGGTATCATCAAAAAGCAAAGCTCATGTATTTTTAGGAGAAAAAAGACCTACGAAATCTTGTAGTTTTCAGCGATTTCTGTTACAGAAGCCACGTACGACTTTCTTTAATATTTTGTTTTATAGTTATTATTATTTATTATAATTATCACAATTTTATTATAATTTTCTTTTTTTATAGTTTTATAAACATTCTCTAATTATTGTTATAATTATCAAAAACCCAATATGATATATATTTTTCTTTGTTTTTAAAAAATGTTCAGCTCACGAAATCCAACATTGACTTTTTGTTCTTTTCCCAGAAGCCATTTATCGATATTATAAGGTTTTATTCGTAGCTACACAAAAATGGCAGGTTTAGTGAGTACGAGATAACTCGTAGTTGGCACCCTCAAAGGGAATGCAATCTACGAGTTATCTCGTAGTTGGCAGTCAACGGGCTAAAATAGATTTCAGATACATATTATTTTCTTATGAATATGGGGTGGTGAGGATAGTGAAATTGACTTTAATAATTCTTTTATTTTGCTACTTGGATATGGTTGTAATGTTTGCCTATGAGACAAGTAGGCCATGTTCGAATCTCGATAGAGGGCGAAAAATTTGCAGCATGGACTTCGAAATTGGAAAACTAAATAGCTTTAGCCACCTCCGCTACTGCACTACAAACATGTAGCGAGCGTTATTTCTAGGCAACGACAGATCGCAAGCAGACCCGTCATCTTAAACTTGCTACTACAGACTAATCGCTTGTTTAGCTGGATCAACAACCGAATCAATGAACTCAAGCCACGCTAAACAGCAATGCACCGAATCTTATGGCAACAATGAAGAGCAACACGCATAGTTGAATGGAATGCACTTCAAGATCTAGGATAAGTGTGTAATCTCACATAGTAGACCGTGCAAGATTGTTGTTGGCTGAAGTAGGTAACACGAGTCTAGAATTCGACTCCGCGTTCAGTCACGAATATTGTGTCGAATTCTTCTGATCAGCATTAGTGCATGGTTGTGTTAGTTGTTGTCAGCCTGTTAAGGCATAGCATTGGTCACCGGACACAACTGGCAGTGACTGACACTATCATGCACTGAAGTGTAGCGGAACAGCAACCTCCTTCATCGACCCTGTAACAGAAAATTAGTCGGCGAAGTAAATGTGTTCACAGGAGAGTAATACCTCTCATATACGACTTCTGTTGAAAACATAAGCTGACTTTTAATTTTTATGAAAATATTTATTTATAACTTCCTATTTTGTGGCCTACAAAGCAGTATACCTCATATATGCAAGGAATACACTTGTACCAGCCTTTTACCAATTCTCGAAGCTCTTCTGATCTGCGCTATTCGAGCGACACTGTTTTTATTCCCGCAACTGTCGCAAAGCACCGTAATTTCAACAGTCTCTTTAATGTTGTGACCCGAAAAAAGGTAAAAGGCGTTGTCTGAGACACGATTACGTTCTTGTTTTTGCAGTTCAGCAATTTCAGAACGAACTTCGTTGCTGCACGTTTCATGCTGAAAAAGCGGAAGAAATTACATGTCATGAGAAAACCGATTCAACTTCTCTAATGCATCGCTGTTCACATCTCCTAGACCTGCATCGAAAGACTTGTATCAGCTCCAAAAATTTTCTTGACTCAGAGTCACTGTTAACATTTCAATTGCTTTGGAGTGAATTTTGGAAATTTGTTGATTAATTTTTTTTTGTCAACAGAAAATCGCCGAACACGTAAAGCACTTCCAACTTTTATGAACGCCCCAAAATAATTAAACCTTCTAAATAGCAGAAACTGTGAACATGTGCTCGATACTAGTGTGCTAACGTTTAAAATAAGCGAGCAGAATTTAATTTAATTCGACTTACTTTTTTGAACACACCTCGTATATTTCAAGAGATGATATCTTTGTACCAATTTGGTATTGTGCCTACATGTCCCTACTCTTCCGTCTTTTTCCACTCGGTCGGCAAGTCGAGAATAATAATAACTTGGCCTAAAACAGTGTATTTAGCATATTTTTAAATTATACTATTACCGTACGGATTTCGGACCGTTGTTTGCAGTAGGATTACTCACTCACAATAAGATAGGAAGGACAAAGGTACAAAAAGTGTTCTTTTAATTCAATCATCGTCAGCTGTCAAAATTCGGATCATTCCTTTCGAAATACGTGATTTGATTATTTATGATGTGCTGCTAGGAACAGTAGCCGATGGGACGGTCTTTTATGGGACAGCTTAGATAGACACATAGGAGTGTATATCTATTTCTCTGCACCACCGTGCGTGCGTTGTATAAAAAAATTCTTCAAAAACAAAAATTAAATGAAATAAAGCAGACATGACACATATGCCAAAATCCGGCACGAAATCTAATTAAACGTGAATTTTTTAGTTTACGTTTATTCAATTTTATTTTTTCTTTTGTAATTTTATTTATCATCTTGTGATATTTCAACACACAATATATTTATTATTCTAGTCTTTTTTTTTGCATTGTAAGCAAACAAAAGCCCAAGAACAGTCGCATACTTGTACATACAAAAGAAAGAAAAGAGATGCAAATCTTGCCAAACTGCAAAAGTAACAACGAACTATTTTAATAATATGACCATTTTTTTTGTTCGAGTGACAAAAGAACGTACTTTTAGTAGATTCGAGATGAATAAAACATTTAAATATATTGCACAGTGTAAGGAACAAATTCAAAGATTGTAAGTTGTACACATTTCAGAGAGTGTGCGGTAGACTGATCGTTACAGATCAAATTTTATTCGGCATTCTCTAAAAATCTTCCATTTACGGAAAAAAATTTTACCACATTTTTATAATTTTAAATAAAATGTCGGATATTTGTTAATTTGCTGGCTAGAAATGCTATTCCTATACACATTTTAAATTTTGTTTCGAAAAACTTTATTTTTATTAAAATCAGAAAAGGCATTGCAAAGAAATTATTGGGTCAGATATGGATGGAAACTGAGTTGCTGAAAACGATGATATTAATGGATTCTGGAAGTACGAGTTGTTTATTTTCATTTAGTGTTTGCTCTGCAATGTGACATTTCCAGTTGCCGGCTGGCAAAGGAACTGAAGCTCTTTTGGTATTCATAATTGAAACATAACCCTCGAATAAAATGTAATAATTAAAAAAATATATAGTATAACTTTTTTCCTAAAATAACAAATCGAAGCAAGTCGACATGTTACAAAGTTTTAATTTAAAAGCATGTAACTTTTTTGGTTACATAATTCCTTCCAAACACCAAAATTTTTTTAATCTACTATAGGAAAGTGTTTGCTAATTGGATAAGATTTGACTTAAAAATAGTTTTCAAGTTTATCTTAATAACCAATTGTGTCTTCCCATTTATTTAAAAAGTAGTTTTACGACCGGATTTTATATGGGCTATTGCTTGTTTCTAAATAAAAATCAAAATTGATTAAATTTAATTACGGGCTAAAATTCAGGAAAAAAACGACATCAATTTAATTAATATTTTCGAAAGACGCTACAGCTTTTTATAAACTTCTTCAGTGCTTAACTGTTTTTGTTGAAGTCTATCTCATAATACTAATTTGTCATAATTAACGATCATAAGAGAATCTCACAGTTAAAATTTATCTATTTTTTAATTTTTATTACGCTATAAAACTGGACTTTACGACAAATCGTATATGCAAATACCCCATACATATTTCTGTAGTACACTAAAAAACATTTTATCGCCCTCTGATATCGATGAAAAATAATTGAGTTGAAAGGTATTTTTGTCTTGATGTGCAACATATTATTTTAATTTCTTGGTAACACAAAATTACAAGTTTTCTTCTCAGTGCATGGTTGTGTTGGTTGTTGTCGGTCTATTTGGGTGACGGAGTCACATCATTACTGGCAGCGACTGTAACTATTATGTACTAAAAAACAGAGTCCTCCTTCGTTGGTCCTGCGGAAAAAATTTTCCGGCGAAATAGAGATTGCAAGAGCTAAAAAGTTCTCTATATTGTCAATTTTATTTGTGGAATTTATTCATGTTATTAAGATAAGAATTCCTTTATTGGACTCAAGTTCAAATCTGCAATCTACAAATTATTTTTTTAGGAATTTTTATTAAATTCAATTTATTTTTATTTAGAGTGGAATATTAGAATATTTTAAATTATCAAACTAGCAGGACGAAACTTGGAAAAGTTGAAAAAAGAACGCCTCGAAATCTGCCAGTTTGATGATTAAGAAAAAGTTGAGAGCATCGACGAATCGGTGGGTTATTCAACACTTCGTGCTATGCCAGTAACATTCTCTTCGGTGCGCACATTCCTCGGTCTTGATGATGGTTTTGCATCGAAAGAGATCATTCATGCGAAAACGATCAATAAATGCTGGAATTGCTTGCTCACTTTGTCTGTTAAGTAGAGCGTAAAAAGAAAGGCTGTCAAGCCATAGTTTTTGATATCGTTTAAGAAAGCAGCCGATGGTTAGTCATGTAATTTTATTGTTATTATTTTTTTAATTCTTAATTAATTCTCTAGAAGGTCCGAAATTATTTTTATAAATAAGACTAACAAAAATGAAGCACGTGTTGCTGTTTTGCACTAGAAAACTTTTTGTACTCCGCAAAAATCGGTTGCCCACATTAGGCAAGCACAACATGAGTGAAGTCATTGCTTTTACCGGCCTCATATGCCCCACTGTGCTTGAATAAAAATCCCTTTATTCTTAAGTGATTAAAAGTTACTTTTTCGTTGCTATCCTGCCTAAAAAAGTTTATGAATCTCTTGCGCATTCGATTTTAAAAATTGACTCAACTTTGGTGATTTTTGTTTGTGCTTATCCATTAAAATATTCGTGTTATTTGACAGTTCCTTTTTGTTCATTTTGCCCCATTAAAACTGTTCTGCACAATTTCTATGAATTCCGATTCTATTCAAGTGACAACAAATTTTGGGTTAAATATTCGCTTTTACATGACACTAAAATAATTTTTATCTAAATTTAGATGATTTCTGTTTTCACATATCGAAATGTTCTTTTTTTCTTTTCTGCATCAAACACACTCTTAGCGAAAGCACACGTTTTCGCAAATGTCCTTCTAATTTAAACAAATCATTTGGTTTTGTTCAATTATTTTTTTTTGTTGTCGTCAGAATTTTCAACGTAAGAGCATGTGATAAATGACAGACAATTCATTGAATTTTTCTTGATTATTTTATTGTTATTATTTTCTTATGTTTGCTTTCATTTAAACTTAATTCTATTTATTTTGTGGTGATTCTTTATTTTGCAATTCTATTGACATTAAGAGGTTTTACGTCAATTATAAAGACCTGCGGTTTAGTTCTTGAGTAAATTGCTTTATAATTCACTTGAAATCTTTTCATTTTTGAAATTTTATTTTCGCGTGAACTTATTTTAATGCTTAATAGGAAGAATCGAATGTAAGTGAATGATAAAAACAATTTTTTTCTTAAATGTTCGCAAAAAAAAAATTTACGCAAGCAGCTGGCATACAGGGTGGGAAAATTTGAGGTTAGAGAGTAATTTGATTCCCAAATCATGAAATGTTATAGACTGAGCTGACATTCTTTGATATTTATTTAGATATAATATAGATATGGGAAATTTTCAAAATTAAACCCTGCCGCATTTAATTGGATGTTGGGAAGACTGGAGGAAAACAACGTATTTTTCAACAAAATCATTTTTAGTGATGAGGCCCATTTTCAATTAGGCTGCGCTACCAAACCATGACAATGCTGACATCAGTGACCTTTGGTTTTCGCAAGACGGCGCCATAGTTAAAACAGTTCAGTTATTGCATGTAAACTTTCCCGGTCGCCTAATTTCTCGTTTTCGCGATGTCCATCGACCACATCGTTCTTGGGATTTGACGCCGCTGCATTATGTGATCAAACCACAAACAACTGACGTCCAGAAAGATGAAATTCGATGCAGCTTTCGCGACATAAGCGAAGCTTTAGTACAGAATGTGGTTAAAAATTTTGTAAAAAGAGCTGACTTCTGCCGACGTGCTAGAGGTGCACACACACACATCCATCACACAGCACATTCCAATTTTAATTCCCCTATTTATATCTGGTATCAATAAAACTGGCGAAAATTTTTCGAAAAAGATGTGTCGTTAAGCCAATTTACTTCCTAACCTTAAATTTCTCCACAATTTATATGTAGCTGTGTATTGTACGAGTGTAGTTCCAAAATGGTGTTGAAAGTTTTGCCATTTTAAAACAGGTAGACGGCAATGGTATTAAATTTGTTGTTCAAAAAAGGATACTTTTGATTACAAAAAGGTATTAATTTAGCGTTAATAACGATGATGTTGGCTGAAGTGGTTAAAATTGGAGTTATATACTCAAAAACACTCGAAATGTTTACAGAAGCATGTTGTAATTTTATTCTGATTCTAAAAAAATATGTGTACTAGTGGTACAAGCTTTTCAAAGATTAATGAAGACAATTTTAAGATAGTAAAAAAAATTTTTATAAGTAATTGTCGAATCACTATTGCAAAAGTGGCTGAAGACGTCGGAATATACAAACGATACTGAGCGATGCAATTTCTGACATGAAGCATAAAAAACAAAAATTTTTGGCAATAATATAATCATAGCACCGTATTCGCCACGTTTGGCCCCCTGCTACTTGATCATATTCCGAAGATTGTACAGCTGAATGAATCGACGTTTTTTTGCAACAACTGAGGAGATAACAGGAAACCCCTTATATTCGACCGGGTCGAATTTTAAATCCTCCAAATATTTAGTAAATAAAAACCCTATTTTTATTCTTATTAAAATTTACATTTTTATGGTATTTGGCTTAAGTAAACACGCAAAAAAATTATTTTAATTCGGTAGTTTTCAATGTGTTGGGAGGAGCATGACTGAGACACCTTTCCACCAGCATAAAAACGTACGTATTAATATTTTACTGAGATAAATTAAAAATATTTAACCTGCTGTGCCAGAGTTCCTTTAAGACATTTCTGTGCCCAATTTTAAAACTCTATGCAGGGCCACACCGAGAAAGGCCGTGAGGGAGCCGTCTCATCTAAATAGTAAAAACTTAAAAACTAAATTTTCGCGGTAGTTAAGTGTAGAAAAAAACTTTTTTTGATAAAGTCATTTAGGGGGTAAATGGTGGAAGGGTAGAGCAGAGGAAGATCAGAGAACCCTTACGACGTTCTTTGTAAATAGATTTTTGGATTACTAAGTGTAAAAATATATTTTTATACCCTCCAAAAAAGAATTTGGAGGGTATATTCACTTTGTCATTCCGTTTGTAACGCATCGAAATATCCATCTCAGACCCCATAAAGTATATATATTCTTGATCAGTGATGAAATCTAAGACGAACTGAGCATGTCCGTCCGTCCTTATGTCCGTCTGTGGAAATCACGATTCAGTCCAAACGAAAAGAGCTAGACTCTTGAAATTTGGCATAAATATATTTTAAAACTTAGAGCAGGTTAAGTTCGAAGAGAGAAAAAAGTTCCCCTAAGAAGAACTAAACCAACCCAGAAAAAACAACATAATTTTTATAGTTTTTTGGTCATTTTGTTAAGCAAATGATATATTTTTATGTCAAATACGGTCCAACGCCTTAAACTTGGAGCCATTAAATAAAATAAAAATATTTTTTGACCCCGCCCACTTCAGTGGGCGTTATTATAGGCAAAAATAGCATAAAAATTTAACAAATTGTTTTACTTAAGCCTACATTCCTTAAAAATAACACTTTTAAGCTTTAATGACGAAGCTGAGACTAAACCTGGTACTACTCTGCCCTACCCCCTCCCTCCCCTTCGCCCCCTAAATGACCCTACCAAAAAAATTTTTTTTTTTAATTTTGTATATAATCATCCCAAGCATTTATCTTTAGAGTTTTATGACTGCCGATTTCTGCCCTACCTCCCCCCCCCTCTTCCTTTGCCCCCTAAATGACCCTACCAAAAAAAAAAAATTTTTTTTTAAATTTTGTATAGAATCATCCCAAGCATTTATCTTTAGAGTTTTATGACTGCCGATTTCTGCCCTACCCCCCTCCCCCTCTTCCTTTGCCCCCAAAATGACCCTACCAAAAAAAATTTTTTTTTTAAATTTTGTATATAATCATCCCAAGCATTTATCTTTAGAGTTTTATGACTGCCGATTTCTGCCCAACCCACCCCCCCCTTTTCCTTTGCCCCCTGAATGACCCTACCAAAAAAAAAAATTATTTTTTTTTAAATTTTGTATATAACCATCCCAAGCATTTATCTTTAGAGTTTTATGACTGCCTGTTGCTGCCCTACCCCTCCTCCCCCTTTGCCCGCTAAATGACCCTATTAAAACTAAATATACATATTTTTTTTTTATTTTGTGTATAATCATCCCAAGCATTTATTTTTACAGTTTTATGTGTATCTGTTTCTGCCTTACCCCCTCTCCCCCTTTGCCCTCTAAATGACCCTTTAAAAAAAAAGAATTTTTAATTTTGTATATAATTATCCCAAGCATTTATTTTTAGAGTTTTATGACAAAGGTGAAATGTTTTCCCCACAGCCCTTGCCAGAGCGACCCCGACAAAATACAGTTTTTATAAGTAAATATGTATATTATTGATCAGTGATGAAGTCTAAGACGGTCTAGCAATGCCCATACGTTCGTCTGTGGAAAACATGATATTGTATATTTTTGAACCCCGCCCCCTTTAGTGGGCGTTGACGTAAGATATTATATAAAGGAACTCTGTCCCACCAAGTTAAACATTTCAAATTCACTTACTAAATATTTGGAGGGTATTTAAGATTCGACCCGGTCGAATATAACGTTTTTACTTGTTTTTTTTATAGAGTCATTTAGGGGCAAAGGGAGAGTAGGGTAGAGGAGGATCAGGTTACGTCTGCTTCGTCATAAAAGCTTAAAAATATTATTTTTAAGGAATTTAAGGAATACAATTTATTAAATTTCCTGGAGTGGGGTCCAAAAATAACTTTTTTTGGTTTTATGGCTCCAATATTAAGGCGTTGGAACTTTTTTGACATAAAAATATATCGGTTGCTTAACAAAATTACAAAAACAACTTTGAAAACTGTGCTGGTTTTTCTAGAGGTTGTTTTAGTTCTTCTTAGGGGAACTTTTTCCCTCTGGCCCGACTCAGCCCATTTACGAACTTGACCTGTGCTACCCTTCAAGATATATTTATATCAAATGTCAAGAATCTTGTTCTTTTCGTTTGGACTGAATCGTGATTTCCCAAGACGGACGTACGGAGATGCCTAGATTTCATCACTGATAAAGAATATATATAATTTATGGGCCTTCAGAAGGATATTTCCCTGCGTTCCACACGGAGTGACAATCCTTTTTTGGAGGGTATAAAATGAAAATCGATAAATGCCATACCAAAAACTGCATATCAGAACTGTTTCAGATGTCTATAACATCTGAGAAGGATTACTTTGAGGAGGACAAAACAACAAATAAATACAAACAAATTTTAACCTTCGGCTGAAAAAGGAAGATACGATTAAGCGACAGAATGAAAGAGTTGTTTTTACGTGATCATAAATCGAATGAAATAAAAATCACAGGAATTGAAAAACTTTCAGAAGTATTTACTTTCAATAATCTAATTGAAAGCAATTAGGTAAAGTTTTAATTCAAATTATTTAGGTGGGGGGGTCTTTATTCCAGAATTTGGAATCGAGATGTCCTTCAGACTCCCAAACGAATGTAGCATATTACTGGTGGAAATATCTGCCATCAAAAGGGCAGCGCTGTGGCTAAGGTTTTATCGGATATCAGACCGTGATATCCAATTCATTACCGACAGTCAAGCTGCTATAAGGTCCTTTACATGGGTGTATAGCACATCCCAACTTGTTCAAGAATGCGATAAAGCCCTCGACGGACTAGCGGGACTTTCGCCCATAACCTTAAACTGGGTGCGGGGGCATGGGACCACCATAGGCAACATTAGGGCGGATGAACTGACTAGGTGAGGAACCGCACTTCAGGAGGCCGACATTGACCAACTATGTGGGATTACACTCTCATCGTGCTGAAGGTGCTTTGATGCTGCACTATTCGAATTGGCACAGGACAGGTGGTTCAGAGAATCCACCTGCGAAATATCAAGAGTTTTGTGGCCCGCCTAGACTCTAATTTCGCAAAAGGTCTTCTTCGCATTACGCACACTTACTGGTCACTGCACTTTTGGGGTCCATGCCAGGCGCATGAGTCTCTCCTATAATGACTATTGCTCCAGTTGCAATGACGAGGAGGAGGAGGAAAGCATTACACACATCCTCTGCCTCTGTCCTGCTCTGGAGGAGCAGCGCTTACGGTCTCTGGGCAGAACACGTTTTGGAAACATTTCGGAGATGTCAGGTATGGAACTGAGAAACCTGAGTCTCTTTATTAGGAGCAGTGGCTGGTTCGGCAGCTGACTCCCCTAGGGCGTGCGTGCACGACCAGAAATTTTCTTGTCTACATACTTGTCCCATCTTCTTACTGTTCTTTCTACCTAAACTCCGACTAACTTTTCCTTCTTTTTCACCTACACACCTTTCTTCCTATGCAGCTAGCACAAACAGATCAAATAATTGGACCCATGTGGGCTGGACTCTAATTCCTATTCACCTGTTAACCTAACCTACAAAGAACATTCGCCGCAATTGCAAGTGAATACGAATATGTAGTAGCCCCTACATACATATTCGTGGTGATCACTCTCACTGTTTTCATAGACGTCCAAATTTTTAACCAAATATGAAGCGAGATTCGTGATTTAAACGCCTGTAATGTTTATTTACAAAATTAAACAGTCTTTATTATTTCAAAGAACCATTAAGGCTTAATAATAAAAATCCAAACCGCAAACACATTAACTTGTTAAAATAAATAAGACTAAGTGGTTTTAAATAAAATATTGCAAAACCAAATTTACCAATTCAAGGGAAATCATTTTTTGTTAAATATTTTATTAATTTAAACGCACTCATTTCTCTTTTAATGCTAATTTAATTTTTTTTAAATAAACAAAAACTCATTTATATGCGATTTTTTCATTATTTTATTTCTCATAATAATGCTGAATCATAAAGTTGAAAAAATAAATATTTAATATTTTCGCCAGATTTGTGTAGCATTTTGAAGTCGTTTATGTAAAATTTATTTATACTTTCCTTGAAATTTGTTGACTTATCAAAAAACAACACGCGAGTATCAGACGAAAATCGGATTGGCATGAAATGGTTTTTATTTCAAGGTAAGACTGACACAAAGACAAGTAATTTGAATGAATTGTTTGCTGGTAATCAATATTTCATAAATTAATGCTGAAAATTCACTGTCATAAAGGGCCAGTTTTACAAATATTTGTTTACTCAAATTGTAGTGATTTTTTTCTTGGGAAAGGTAGAAATTTCATAAAAAATATGTTAATTTTTCACTGAGAATGAGAGAACAAGTTTAACTACATAAGCCGTGCCATTAAATTGGTTAACAAAATTTTATAAAACTCTTATTTTAAACGTAACTATTTTTAACGGATATTCATATTGCTGTATTAAATTCAATGAAGATTTATAGGCTAATTGGTCGAATATTTGTTTAAATGCGGAAAGACATGACAGATATTCCGAGGCACAAAAACAGTCATTATCAGTTTTAATTATTCAACTTACACAGTAGAGCAGAATTTCTGTTTTCGAAAACCGCTACACTTTCATCATCAGTACTCACGTGTATTTTATTTGTCACCACTTATTAGGTGGCTTACTTAACATTTTTATTAGCGAATTGCACACGAGAACTGTATCAAACCGATGGTAACACAGATTAGTTTCATACTCGTGTTGCCGTTTGATTATATTCTTCATGCCACATTATTCTGAATTTTTTGTCCCATTATACCTAAGGCAAACTTTTTTGTTTGTTTTGTTAGCTCAAGCCACAATTTAAATTTGTATTTTTATCGAACATTCATATCGCTATATTAAAATCAATTAAGATTTATGGCCTAATTGTTCGAATATCTGTTTAATTTGTTGTCATTGCCAACTAAGCCACCTAGTAAATGGTGAAAAACAAAATACACATGAATACTGATGATGAATGTGTAGCGACTTTCGAAAACAGATGGGCTGCTCTGCTGTGTATCGTGTGGAGATGTTTGCTTGGATTTTGGGTTTTGGAGTAGTTTGGCCGATTCACGTCTCGTGATAGGTTGTGAAACTGTACACATCAGTGAACAGGAACTCATCACACCCCGGAATGTTGATCGCCGCACTACCCCAGACCTAAGGGATTCACGTAATCCCTCGCGGACCAAACAAACCCAAGCTGGGGTGGTACCCGAATAAGAACTACTATGGAAAAAACCTTAAAGAAATAAATGTTACGGTGCAGAGCCTAAATAACTCAGTACCGGCGGCTAGTGGTGGTGAAGCAAACAGGCCCCGAGTCGTCGTCATCAAGTTACTGTACGAAAACAATTTCGGATGCTTGGGCTCCGCTGTTGCTAAAGCTACATATAAGAAGCATAGGGGAAGTAGAATCGGTGATGACTAACCATCCCCATCACAAAAGACGAGCGGGGACTCCGATTCTTCCCACCCAAAAAAAGAAAACGATTCCTAAGATGGTCGAGGAAGTAAGTGCTAGTATAGCCAAACTTACCACGAAAAGAAGGAATATTTCAGGCGCGCAACGGCGAAAAGCGGCCAAATTGAGACGGCGGAATCAGCGGGATGCTAGCCTCTACACCCATCTCCACGGAGAAGGCCAAGAGAATTCGCTCTCCGGAGGAGCAGAATACTGCTGATCACCGGAAAAAATTTAAAACAAAAAGCTCCCCGCAAGGAGGCGGTCGGGCAGGCGGTGGGTCCAAAATCTCTAAAGAGAACTCTTCGTCGGGCTCAAAGGAAGGAGGAATTATACCGTACGCTAGTACCTCCAAACATGCGATGGCATTGGGGAAATCTTCAGTGGTTAGAGGAGCTTCGAAAGCTTCTAAATCACTGAAGAGAAAACCGGACGAAAAGAGGGCCAAGGAGCAGCCCACCTAAGCCAAAGTGGAGCGCGCAGGAGACTGGCAGAAGATCTCAGCTATGCTGTCATTGATTTCTGCGCCCCATCGGGCAAAATTCCAATGGACTACCATAAGGAGGTGGAAAGTGCCATTAATGAATGTATTGTGGAGTACGTCCTGTCAGCCGATGAGGACGCTCCACAAATGTGTAAGTCAAAAAATAATTAAAACTGATGTTGACTTTCTTTTGCGCCTTGGAATATTTATCACGTCTTGTTGAATTTAAACAAATATTTGAAAAATTAGCCTATAAATTTTAAATGAATTCATATTTTAAAATTTTATTTTGCTTTTTAATAAAAGTAGAAGTTAAAATCTAATTTATTTTAATCACCGATGCAATTAATATTTTAATGTATCAAAACAAAAGCATCGAATTTTTTTGTTACTGTAGCAGTCGGTTGGGAAACCAATGAAAAAGCAGCTTGTGAAATAAGAGAAGAAATAACTTATTTTTGTTGGAAAATATTATAATAATTTACATTTTTTTCATTGAAAACTTATACGTGAAAAATAATCCTGTTATTTTTTTCTAAAAATACCACTTAAAATTGGATTTAAATCACCAATTAGCAAATTTCTAATAAATTCATTATTTTCAAAGGCATAATAGAGTATATTTTCTTTGAAAAACACAAAAAGTACAGAATTTTTTATATAGAAAACATATTTTATTTACGACCAAAGTAATTTTCATAACCACCAAAAAAAAATAATTTCGTGTGTAACGCAGCAAAATATCCCTCTAAGACCCCATGAGGTGTATATATTCTTGACCAGCGATGAATTGTAGGACGATCTAGCCATGTGCGCCCGTCCATCCGTCCGTCTGTGGAAATCACGATTCAGTCCAAACTAAAAGAGCCTTGTGATTCGGTGTAGATAAATTGTGAAGGATAGCTCAGGTGAAGTGCGTAAATGGGCTAAATCGGACCAGCGGTAAAAAAGTTCCCCTAAGGAGAACTAAACCAACCTCTAAAAACAACAGAAATTTTAAGTTTTTTTTTGTAACTTTCTTAAGCATATGATATATTTTTATGTCAAAGAAATATCAGGAAAATCCATTTTTGGGTTCTGTCCTCTTTAGTGGACGTTAAAGTAAAATAGTGTAAATATTAAGCAAATTGTGTTGCTTAAGCCGACATTAAAATTTTTAGTTTTCATGTACTTTTGCAATGAATTCCCCTATAGAGGATAGTGGAGCGAAAGTTTTCACAAGTCAAAACCGCCAAGCATCCTTAAATTTTTAGTAGCCGGTAGAATAGTTGATATTGTCATGGATTTTCTTATAGATACAAGACAATGGAAAATTACTAAACAAAATTTAAATAACAATAAAAATATTGGGTTTTTATTTACTATATATTTGTAGGGTATTTAAGATTCGAATATAGCGTTCTAACTTGTTTTATACTTGGAGCGGCACTCAAACTGTGAACCCTTCTTCAGCAACGCATTGTGACGGAAATATGGAAGTAGGGAACAGTACTGAGACGGCAGATGAACAAAAATTTATTGTAGCCGTTTTATTCTTTACTTCGCCCTTTTTTATATCTTTGAGGCCCGATATAAAATTCCAAGTATTGAGTAGGAAATTAACGGAAATAATGATAAATGAATTCAACATACGACAAAAGCAGACATACTTAAGTGTTGGTGAAAACAAATAATTTCATTTGCTTTTAAAAAGAGAAGCAAGAAAACGGCCCAAAGCTAAAACCAACGCATAGCAATGGGTTAATTCTATATTCTCATACTGACTAAAAACTAGAATTTTTCTTGCACTTGAAGGTTTTTTGCTTAAGACTAATTGTTAGTCGGTTTCTTCAAATTTTAATCATAATATTTACAAATAAGACATGAAGTACTCATGAACAATCGAAGTTGTTGTGTTCTGAAGTGTATGTTGGAAAGACTTAGTGTCCATGTTTTCTTTGTTTGTTGCACCAGCATTTCTTGTACCATAATTATTTGAATAAAGTGGTAAGAACTTTAGTCCAAAATAAGAACCGTGGCTGCTCAAAGTCATCACATGAAAATCAAATTAACTTTTTATGACTCTGGCGCGTTCATCAATTGCAATTGAAATTAAATAAGAAACAAATTTCCAATCACTTTAAAGAAAACATCAACGTTACGCACCAATTCGTAAGCGGTCACTTTTATTCATTGATTTACGAAATAAATCATGAACATGGCACGTGATTTAAATTTAGAAATAACTTATTAAAATACAACTAATTTTTATTAGAAAATGTTTTTTGTTTGTTTTCAAATTTATTTCTTTATTAATGCTCAGACAGCTGGTGTAATTTATTTTGTGTAATTTTTGCAATTTGTTTTCATGATTTTTTTTTTTATAATCTTCATGTTTATTTTCATAAATAAATTGTGCAATCATTTAAATTAAGGCATTTATAAATAATTTATGAACAAGTGTTTTTTATTTTCCTACTTGGAATCATTCAAAAAGGCATATTATTTTTAATTAACAGGTCTACACTTTTTAATTGAACTGAAACTCAAATATTTTTTTTTAACTATTAACTGCACAGAAACTTTACTTCTCTACCACATCACTTACTTGTTGTTAAATAAAATATTTGCGTAATGTTTTATGTTTAACATTAATGAATATATTGAAGGTTTTTCTTGTATAAAAATTTTAATTAATAATTATTTTCTTTAATTTACTTATATTATTTTCTGTGTATTTCTTTCGTTGGCTTTATAAACAAATAAAAAAGATTTAATTATTGTTAGACATGCCGTCCGTAATTTTGTATTTAAACTAATTTCGTTTAAAATCTTTTTCAATGTCAATGGCATTAAAATTTTTTTGAAATTTTACATTGAAATTTACAAAGAAAACTAATTTCGAAAGGAAAATGCAATAACTAGAGTGACCATACGATCTAATTTTTACAAACAGCTGGGCATATAAGAAACTTGCGGCAGTGAAAAGAGAGTATATATTATTTGAATAATTATTGAGAATTAGCGCGCTGCATCGTAATGAGATAAAAGTAGAAATGAACGTGAATGCAAAGCTTTCAATAACAAAGTTTTGCCAATGTTTTATGCGAGTGTGTTGAATAGCGACTGAAGGTGCACTTTCAAATCATTCCGAAAGATTTTGGTCTTTTGATACGATGGAAATCATGAACTTAAACTAATATTTTTTTCCAACTGAATATATTTTCAAGTTGAATTTTTAAAATCCAACTTTTAGTTAGTGAAGTTTTAGGATTAGAATTTATATAATAAAATTAAAAGTTTTTATTTAAATAATATGTGATAATTCATAATTTTTTTTATTTTATTTGCTTGAACGTAATTTTAAAGTAATGATTAGAAAAATAGCATCATATCCTATTTTGAGAGCAAACGAAAAGGCATAGAAATATTGCAAAATTCTAAAATTTTGTACTGAAATGATCTAGCACCAGCACGTTTTTTCAATAATTAAAGTGTTGATATAAAAGTTTTTCCATAAAATAACTCAATAGCCCTACTCACAATCTTGTGCAAATGGTCATAAAGTATATAAATATATTCTGGGTCCTTATGAATAGCGATGACATTGAGTGATGTCCGTCTGTCCGACCGTCTGCACGTGAAATCGGTTTTCCCAAGCCCCCAGAAGAGCTAGAGACTGCGTTCTTGGACCGTTGGATTGGAAATGAACTTACATAGAGTGCTATTGAAATTTAGAAAGATCCGAAGTATGGTTCCAGAGCTGGGAAGCTTACACCTATTTCTCGACGCAAAATTTATACCAAAAATCAATTATTTTTTTAATGTTTGTAAATTAAACCTATTTCGTGATTTAGGAAGCCTCAAGGGTCTATTAAAAACTAAAAAAAAAAATTTTTCCAGGGATGGAAAATTAAATTTTTTTTTTTCGGCACATTCCGTATATTGTAGTACATATAGTAACTAAAATTGTTAAAAATTTTAAGTTTTTCTTTAACAAAACCTCTTTATACGTCATGAAGATTTGCATTGGCCAAAAAAATTTTTTAAATCCAAATTTTTTTCCAGGGATGGGAAATTACATTTTTTTACGTGAAAGTAATCAAACAGGCAACTGATGTTGTTTTTTTTTGCTAACTACAACTGTCTTATAATTTAGGAAGAACGAAATTAGTATCAAAAATAAAAAAAATAAATTAAAATTTCGAATCCAGGGTTGGACAAGTGCAATATCTTATGGTACATGAAAGTGCCCAAAATGGTTCAAAATTGTATATTTTTCTTAAATAATACTACTTTATATCTCATGAAGAGTTGCATTGGTAAAAAAACAAAAAAATTAAAAATTCACTTCCAGGGTTGGGAAGTTTAAAGTTTTTTTTTGGTACATGCAATATATTGTTGTACATTAATGTGACCAAGATGGTTGCAAATTTTAAGTGTTTATTAAATAAAACGACTTTATACCTAATGAAGACCAGAATTGGTAAAAAAAAAAATCCAGGGAAGGGAAATTGAAATTTTTTTATATATAAAGGTAACCAAAAAGGCAACTAACGTCAGTTTTTTACTAATTAAAACTATATTTTAGTTCAGGAAAGACAAAAATGGTATCAAAAATTAAAAAACAAATCAAAATTTAGATTCCACAGTTGGATAACTGCAATATTTTGTAGTACATGAAGGTGACCAAAATGGTTACAAATTTTAAGTTTTTCTTAAATAAAACTATTTCATGCCTCATTAAGAGTTGCATTGGTAAAAAAAATTTAAATTTCGTTTTCAGGGTTGGGAAATTGATATATATATATATATATATATATATATATATATATATATATATATATATATATATATATATATATATATATATATATATATAAAAGTAGCCAAATAGGCAATTGACATTGTTGTTTTTGCTAATTAAAACTATTTTATAATTCAGGAAGAACAAAAGTGAAATTAAAATCTTTAAAAATCAAAATTTCGACTCCAGGGTTGAACAAATAAAATATTTTATGGTACATGAAAGTGACCAAAAAGTTTAAAAATTTTATTTTTTTTGTCAAGTAAAACTATGTTACATCTTTTAATTAAACCTACTTTCTGTTTTAGCAAGACAGAAAGAAGAATTACATCTGTGAAGGGTATTTAAGATTCGGCACAGTCGAATATAGCACTTTTACTTGTTTATAATTAGTTTCAAACATATGTGTGACTAATTAATATTATGAATTAGATTACTACTTGTGTAAATTGAATTAATATCTTGATGGATGCCACAAACTAATTTATTTATTTTCTAGTTTTCTTATTTTCGTAAATCTTATCCTTTGAGATTCTATGGCAAACACGATAGTATGTGGAGGAGAAAAGAAAACTATTTTGTGCATCCTTAATATTAGTAAAAAAAGTATAATTCAATGCAACACCCTAAAAACAAAAGAATCTGAAAAGAGCCAATTTGATATGAATAAAAGCAAAAATTTTCTAAGAACGTCTCCTTAATTTGTTAAATATTGTCTATTCCACTTCTAAAACGAACTTCATTTTAAACTCAACTTTTCAAGCCGATAAATAATTTCGAACGCAAAAACATACCTGAGTATCACATTGCAAAAAAAGAAACAAAAACACAAAATAAGAATAAAATGAAAAAATTTAAAATTATTAGCCAATTGTTTTCAATTTCCACCATTAAATTAGATTCTCTTGAAAGATGAAACAATAAAAACAAGAATCTTTAGTTTGAAAATCAAAATTAATGGTTCAATTTTAACGCGTTCAACGAAATGAACACAAACTGATCATGCTGGGTTTTAGATTATTTGGACTCTTTTTTTCATCTATCCTCTTCTGGAGCCAGAGGCCAAAATAGTCAGTACTTTTAATAACAGAAATAATATTGCCAAACAAATGGTTTTATAAACAGAAAAGGTATCGTACGATTGAGCAAATACTAGTTCAAGAGAAAAATGTGACCAACACTTTCGGCATCAGACTCTAACGTGTTCGAAAACATTGAGTGAACAATTTCTTACAAAATTTTAATTGAAAACGAAGAAATACTGTATTAGTTAAGTTATAAGAATTCACTCGCATGCGTTGTTGCGTCTCTCAGGAACAACAAATTATATTCTATTTTCAATGATATCGATAAATATCTTTGTACGGTGGATTGCTACTTCCTCCTTTAATTTTTAATAAAAAGTTATTAACACTCGTATTAGGAATTTTTGATAACTCCGTGAATATTTGCGTTCAATATAATGTCCTTCCAAACAACAGGTTTTCTCAAGGCCCTCAAATAGGCATTTGCTTAGATTATGACATCAGTATCCAACCCAAATTTCTTAATATTTCTCCAGGTTTGGAAAAAGAAATCAGTCGCTGAGGACTAAATCTACAGAATATGCTGCATGAGGTTCCTACTCCAATTTATATATTTTTCCCACACTGAGCACACGCGTGATCTTTCATCAAGCGCTTCCTCTCTAAAACAAAGTGTGTGTGGGATATCAAAGGAGTTTTCTATTCGTTTGAAACACTTACAGTGTTTTCACACTGACATGGTTTTAATAAATTTTGATTTTAACGTTAAAAGCAACTATTAAAACCTGGTTTTACCATACAAAATGATTTTGTGAAAACCAACTTAAAACCACTTTCGAATTGGTAGGTTTTATGAAATGCAACCTTGTTTTTGCCTGTTTTTGGCAGTGCTAAGTTGAGTGCTGCCAAGTTGTGTATTAGAAACAGCTGGTATTGTTTATGTTAATAAGAATATAAATATACTGACTCCTGAAATATTATGAACACAAGAAGAACTAAAAAATGCCAGAGAAAAAGGAAATTAAGGACGCAGATTAATGAAAATATTTTCTATATATAAATGAAATTTATTTGTTGGTGGTTAAGCAATGTCTATATGCATTTCATTGGTGCTTTGCCAAATCATCAGTAGACTTCAACCACAGTTTTGAAAAGTTAAAAACCTCTTATCTTATGCATATACTTCTGAAACCCATCTGAGAATTCACAATTTGTAAATTTCAAAACTGTGGTTGAACTCTACTGATGATTTGGAAAAGCACCAATGAAATGCATATAGACATTGCTTAACCACCAACAAATAAATTTCATTTACATATATATAGTAGTATTGTGACAACAATGTGTCAAAGAATTTCATGAAAATATGTTCGTTGATCTGCGAGAGGAGAAAATTGACGAATTGACAATATTATCTTTTCCTTCAAACAAAAACTAATGCAGTCAAAATAAATTTTTCAATCATCGACCTAGAGCACTCGCCGTTGACAGTGATGGTTTGGCCGAGATATATAGACCGATGACCACCCCAAACGTACACCAAACTGATACCTTTTTGGGATGATCTTGGATCTCAAGTGAATTGTTATCGTCCCACAATGTAACCATGCATCCAGATATGGGCCGCATCACTGAAAATAATTTGATAAAACAAAATAATTTTATTATATATTGCACGTGCTGAATTCGTCCATGTTATTTCTCAAAATAGGCTGAATAAATAAAATCTAATTTGGCAATAAGATGGCCGTTATCATTTACCAAAATTTTTAATTACCTGCTGGAAGACGGTACATTGTCTTGCTCGCGGCACTCGTCGTGGATAGCTTTTTCATGTTCAAATATTCAAATAAAATGTAACATCTCACTGAGGTGAGATGCCTACAGCCTCAACCAATTCATTTGCTTTCATTTTCTGAACGTCGAATATTATTGCATGAATTTTATCGCGATTTCTAAAGTGATGATATCTTTTGAGTGATTTGAGCATACGACGTCACTTGTTCAGGTCCATCTACAGTCGTAACCAATTCTTATTCATTGAATTTGATGGTGAGTAGTTGCCATAGTATTTATCAAGTCTTTTTTTGGGTTCAGTGGTGGTTTTTACGCAATATGTATATAAGGTTTTATCAGCAGTCGAACTTCACTTTTTTCCACTTTTGTGGTTGTCTGCTGTTAATGGCTGCCAAAAATTAATTAAATAACGCAGCTTGCTCAATATTTGAGAGTAATCCATTAAGATATGGTGATGGTTATGAAACAGCCCTCGGATTGCTAACGCAAATAAGTAACGTATATACTTAGTTTTAAATTGGCTCTTTTGCTTTAAATCTGTTACTTTAAGTCTTTAAGAAAAATATCATACTTAAGGAGGTGTTGTTGCCGCCTGCAGTGATCGCATCATGTCATTACATATGTATGTAGTATATAAGATATACCTAGTTATGGTATTGCAAGTCTCTAACACTTATTAGCTTAAATATTCGTGCTGTCTGACCGCAGCATTAAGAGGAGGTGAGTAAGATGAGATGATACATCTTTCTGTTTCTACTTTGTAAACAGTTCGCCGGTAGTAGGTTGCTTATTACCAAAGATTTTTATTATTATTATTTTTCATTCTTATGCTCGTCTACGCTTATATATATATATATATATATATATATTTTTGGGTTGGAAGTTCAAAACCTGTGTGTAGTCAGCTTGCAGTTTTATGTTTTATCGGCATAGGAGTTTTTTTCTACTTCTATTTTTGTGCCCATGAATAATGAATAATAGTTCAAGATCATCATTTAATGACCTGGTGCGCTGGGTCTATACAATTATTATTATTTTTTTATGGTTTAAGCTAATTGCATGTTTTTGAAAGAATTTTTATTAAAGTTTGTAATTTTTTGTAGTTGTTAAGGTTTTTCTTTTAATATTAAATATAATTGACTGAACATTTTTTTCAAGTTGAGTTTAAACCATAAACTTTTAGAATTGCAACTCGATTTGTTAACATTTTTGTTGTATTATTTGCGCAACTTAGATGGTGCCCTAAAGTTTAATAACGTTGCTTTTTAGAAAACTGAACAGCAATAGACAATTTTCATTATATTAATCTGTAACTGTAAAATTTCTTCGATATGCACATGGGACCCCATAAAGTATATATATTCTGGATCCTTATGAATAGCGATGACGATTGAGCGATGTCCGTCTGTCCGTCCGTCCGTTCGTCTGTACGTGAAATCGGGTTTCCCAAGCCCCCAGAAGAGCTAGAGACTTCGTTCTTGGACCGTTGGATTGGAAATGAACTTAAATATTAAATATTGCTATTGAAATGCAGAAAGATCCGAAATATGGTTCCAGAGCTGGGAAGCTTACACCTATTTCTCGACGCAAAATTTATACCAAAAATCAATTATTTTTTTTAATGTTTGTAAATTAAACTTACTTCGTGCTTTGGGGAGCCTCAATGGTCTATTAAAAAGTAAAACAATAAAAAAAAATTTTTTCGGCCTATTTCGTATTTTGTAGTACATGTAGTAACTACAAATGTTAAAAATTTCAAGTTTTTCTTTAACAAAACCACTTTATACGTCATGAAGATTTGCATTGGCAAAAAAAAAAATTTTTTTTATTCAAATTTTGCTTCCAAGGGTGGGAAATTGAATTTTTTTTATACATGAAAGTAATCAAACAGGCAACTGATGTTTTTTTTGCTACCTAAAACTGTCTTATAATTTAGGAAGAACAAAATTGGTATCAAAAATTAAAAAAAATCAAAATTTCGAATCTAGGGTTTGACAAGTGCAATATTTTGTAGTACATGAAAGTGGCCAAAATGGTTAAAAAATTAAAATTTTTCTTAAATAACACTACTTTATACCTCAAGAAGACTTGCACTGATAAAAAATAAAAAATACAATTTCGCTTCCAGGGTTGGGAAAATAAAAGTTTTTTTTGGTACATGCAATATTTTGTAGTACGTGTAATAACCAAAATTGTTAGAAGTTTTGAGTTCTTCTTATATAAAATCACTTTATACTTTATGCATTGATAAAAAAATTTTAAAAATTAAAATTTCGCTGCCAGGGGTGGGAAATTGAAATTTTTTATACATAAAAGTAACCAAAATGGTTAAAAATTTAAAATGTTTTTTCAATAAAACTACTTTATACTTATGAAAAGTCGCATTTTTAAAAAAGCAAAAAAAAAAATTTAATTTCAATTCCAGGGCTGGCAAACTGAAAGTTTTTTTTGGTACATGCAATATATTGTAAAACATGAAAGTGACACAAATGGTTGCTAATTTTAAGATTTTTGTAAATAAAACTACTTTATAAGTAATGGAAACTAGCATTGGTATAAAAAGAAGACAAAAATTAAATTTTCGCTCCCAGGGATGGGAAATTGAAATTTTTTTTATTCATAAAAGTACCCAAAAAGCCAACTAATGTCGGTTTTTTACTAATTAAAACTATTTATTAATTCAGGAAAAACAAAATTGGTATCATATATCTAAACAAACCTAAATTTCGATTCCAAGGTTGGATAACTGCAATATTTTGTAGTACATGAAAGTGACCGAAATGGTTACAAATTTTTAGTTTTTCTTAAATAAACCTCATTATTAAGAGTTGCATGAACTTCATTATTACAATATTTTATAGTACATGAAAGTGGCCAAAAATTTTAAAAATTCGCTAAGAATTGCATTGGTAAAAAAATAAAAATTCGCTTCCAGAGGTGGAAAATCGAAATATTTCTGGTACATAAAAGTACCCACATAAATTCCAAATTTTGTTTTTTTAGTGAATTAAACCTATTTTATACTTCAGGAAGAATTAATTTGGTATAAAAAATGCGGTTCCAGGGTTGGAAAATCTAAATTTTTTATTACATAAAAGTAGCCATATAAGTTCCTTATTTTGGTTTTGTGTGAATGAAATCATTTTTATACTTCGGGAAGAGTTAAATTGGTATTAAAAACTAAAAAAGTATCCATGTTATTTGTTATTTTTGATTGTCCTGATGAATTATACCTAATTTATATATCAGGAAGAAATAAATTGGTATTAAAAACCAAAAAAGTCTACAAAACGATTCTACGATTGGACAATTAGATCTTTTTGGGGTACTTGGAACGGATTTTTTCTTTTTGTTTGTAAATCAAACATATTTAATATTTTTGAAAGACGTTCAGAGGTATTAGAAGTAAGAAGAGCTAAACATTTAGCTTCCTAACCAAAAAATTCAATCGTTGTCTTAAATATAATAGTAACTGATAACATCATATTGTTTTTTAAAATTATTTTTCAATTAAAGCTACTTTCTGTTTTAGCAAGAAAGAAGAATTACATCTGTGAAGGGTATTTAAGATCCGGCACAGCCGAATATAGCAATTTTACTTGTTTTTTTTTTATTATTTTTTATAAGGCCATTTAGGGGGCAAAGGTAGGTGGAGGCGTAGGGCAAAAGAATATCAGCGAACATCAGCTTCGTCTTAAAGGCTTGTAACGTAGATTGCCAGGATAACCAAGTAGGACCAAGGTTCATGTATTATTTCACAAAAAAAATGTTTATAATTCTTTATTTAATTAAAAAAAGTTTAAGTTTTCTTATCCTTACTTTTACTGATTAAAGATACTAATTAAAAAAAAAAAGAGAACCAAACAACAAGTCCCGAGAAAAAATTTAAGTACCGTAGCCAATCACTGATAATACCAGACTCCCCGATCTGTACCGCAGCCCGGCTACTAAATATATTTGAAGGGTTTTTTTATGAGGTGTTAGTGTATTAGTCACTAATACCTGTGAACTATGGCCATTAGAACCAGTAGTGTCACTGTGTGCTACCATACCTACGGTGTCTGGGATCTATGGCAGTAAATACCAGTAGATACCCTCTACACCACTACATTGCCTGGGTTCTATGGCTGTAAGAACCAGTAGATACCCTCTGCACTACCACTGAGCCGAGAACTGGATGTTAGTGTACGACCACTATCGAAGCTATTACAAACTTGCGATAGTTGTCCGTCCACTACAAGAGCCAAATCTCAACTGAGGTTGTAGTGATATTTGTACTTTTCGTAGTGGTAATCACAGCAACAACAAATATTGCACTATGTACAAAACGGACATTGAGGGAATATTGGTTGATGGGTTCTCTTATGTAATTTATCTCTTATACACTACTCTTAAACTAAATTTCTCTTTCCCTGTTAATAAGTAAATAACTCCTATTTACAAAATAAACCGTAATTCCAAAAACAAAGTTAAAGTTGACCAATGTTTATATAAATGTAAATATAATATGAAATTCAATAAAATTCAACAATATTTGTATCAAAATAAAAAGGTAAAAGAAATATAGGATTCATATGATATGTGGCGAATTACTTCGTTACAGGCTCACAAATTTAATCTTTAAGTAATGCAATTTGTTAGATATTTACACTATTTTTACGAAATATATTACGTCATCGCCCGCTAAAATGGTGGAGTCCAAGAATTATTTTTTTTATGACTCCAAGTTTACCGTGTTGAACCTTTGTTGATATAAAAATATATCATTTGCTTAACAAAATTACCAAAAAAAAAAAAAGAGTTTTAAAAAATTGTCATATTAATTATATTTGCATAATTGAATATAAATTAAATATTAATAACTTGCTTTGTTAAATACATTTTGCTGAAACTTTTTTCTGTGCATGAAAGGATTCAGAAAAGGTGTACATAGTATATCTATTTAAAACAAAAAAGCTTTAATTTAAATGATTTAAAAAGAAGACAATAAACTGAAAATTAAATTGTCAATTAATTTAGGACGTCATACTGTTTATGCAAGACTTTTGCTATAAACGGCATTATACGGCATATTGTACACTGAGCAAGCGCAGCATAAAGCTATGCTTTTCTGCAATACTATTTTTATGCAAAATCAGTATTCTTCCCTTTTGCACAAATTATTTATAAAGCACTAGCAAATATGTGGATCACAATAGAAACTATTACTTCCCAGTAATTCACAATATGTGTTTTATTACCAAACTATTCACAATACCGAATTGCTGGCATAGGTTTACTCCCAAACTACTCATCTACATAGGGCTGAGTAGATGACTCCATTGAATGTCGCAACGGCTTTTATTTATTGAAATGTTATAATGAAATATTAAACTAAGGTAACACACATTCCTGTGTTGCCGTTTTGACTATTTTCTTCTTGACATATTTTGTGATTGTTATTTAAGTTGTGCTTAGTTTTAACTTTTTCTCTTTTTTTATGTTTGTGTGAAGTATCTGAAGAATTTAAAGGCTTGATATTACAAATCTAAAACTAAGTAATTATAATAACGGAAAGTATCATACCATTGCATCGCATTGATTAGTTGCACTACGAACATTCATACAGCAGTCGAATCAAATGGGAGAGGTGAAGGGAATATCTAGTAAGGCATCACCCCTTATTAGCAACCGTCACAATTAATTACTTTTGCTTCAATAGAAATACATCAAACAAAGAAAACAGTATCTAATAATCATACCACCGAAACTTGGATGCACTGTGTAGCTGATTATAAAATAAGTGGAAATAAATTTTGGATTAGGATCCTGAATAAACCTCCTTTTGTGATCCAAAAATCGTTATAACCCGAAACCCACTCTTTTCTAATTTTATAATAATTAAAGATAAGTTACACTATTACTCGTAGTGACGGCGTTAATCTATTAATTAAGATAAGAGCATTTATGAAATACCGTATTGAAAAGATTTGGTCAATTTATTACACATGGTTTGTTTAAAAGATGAATAAATATGGCGATACCAGATCGTGTTCGATATACTCGTATATTGAACGTGTAGCAGTACCCTTAACGCAATTGTATGTAAATAAATTGAAGTTTGAACTTTGACCTCAAATGGATCCCAACGTGACTTTTTTCTCATAAATTTTAGTGGCACCCTAAAGGCGGAAATTATTCTTTCCAGACAAAGAATAATTTCTCTCACCTCTCTGGTTTCTCTCAGCTTGAATTGGTTTTATTTTATATTTTTTCGGCAGCGATGCCAGCTTAGCGCAATTCAACTATGCAAAAAGCTCCTTTTTCACCTAAACGCGTTTTATACATAATAATTGTTGTACTTGAATGAAACATAAAAACAAATATATATATATATATATATATATATATATATATATATATATATATATATATGTATATGTATATGTATATATATATATATATATATATATATATATGTATATGTATATGTATATATATATATATATATATATATATATATATATATATATAAATTCATTTTTAATTGTTTTCAATAAATGTTGTGTTTTTCTAATATTTGCACTGACTTTGTTGTAAATATTGGTCAACGTTATAATTTAGCGCGTTCGGGGAATAGCGCGTTGTGGTTATGAAAAGTTGACAACGCGGTTTCTCGCAACAAACTTGAACTGAGATGCCAATAGGATAATTTTTCATGCAAAGTTGTTGTTTACATACAGCAGCTTTGATTTGCCGCAAACATTTTTTGAAATGAGTGAATCGTATTATTGTCCGGGAAGAGATTTTCTTCACTACGAATGGCTGCATCCGCCTTAATACCCACACATGTTGCTCGTACATATAATCTATTTGATGACTTCTCTCAGAACAAGTTTTTATAGAATTTCTATATTGAAAAGCACGCGCTTTTGTTGTTCAGTGTAAACGGAAATAGCTATTACGATTGATTGCCTTAATCTGCAGTTTAAAACTGAAATGTTTGTTTTGCGGTCGACCTCATTGCGCTTTGTTACATTAAAAACAGTTAATTGGCAGTAATGATTATTTTATAATTTTGAATAAAATTACAATATTATTTACTTGTCTATAATGCTACTCCTGCCATAGTAAATTGATGGAAACAAGTGAGTTTTAATAAGCCAGTAAAAGCTTGTCATAACTTTGGAAAACATGATAATATTGAACAATTTAATTGTAATAAACTGAGCAACAAACAAAATGTTTTTATTTTATTTTTTATAATATATAAATATATTAAAAAGTTATTGTCGGTTTGTGTTCTTTCAGTTAACAATCATATATAATTAGTTATTTAATGTAGAGCTAATGGTTTGATAATGGCCGGCAGTTTGTAAAAATTGTTTTCCATTATATCTGCAATAGCTTGCTATCAGTGGTGATTAACTAAATAGATTTTAAATGGGGAATTATGGATTCGTTCTCGAGGAACTAAGAGATTTCAAATCAATTAGTTATTAGTTGGAACAGTTTGCTGCAACAAATAATGACAGCATTAATGTAAATAGTATAATGCAACAATTTTAGATTTTATGTTTGCACATGAAAGAAAACAATCTGATTGTGGTGTGGACCCTGTTCGTAAATGATTCACTGTGCTGCAACTAGAAATTTAAAGACCATAAAAGTAAATGGTGCATATAAAATTGTTGATTACGACCGTAACTTTAAATGACAGAGCAGAGTGCAGTTCACTTACATACTTGGCATTACTGATGCATTTACAAACATGCCCTTAGGTATTATAAATAAATTGTCTAATATAATTATAATTCCTTTTAATTAAATCGGGTTTTAGGCTTAAAGTTTCTTTCATTAGTCTAAAATTCATAACATTTCATTTAGCTGCATCAAATTCTCTATCTTCGCATCTTTCTACATCTGTCCTTTTAGCACTATCCCCACTCATAGGGGTCATCAAATGAGTGCCGGTAAGACAAATGACATTCCAAATACCCTTGACTTTAGTTAATTCCTACCTACTTAGCAGAACATGATATATTAATTGATACCGTATCAATATTCAATAAAAATTCAAAAAAAAAAATAGAATGCGAAAAATTATTAAGTTGCCAACTAATCCGAGATCTTAGCTGAATTTAGCATTACCAAATTTTCCGTAGAATATATCTAGCTTTTGTTTGAAAATAATATTGCGAACTCCTTCAGTTCAAAAAATGTTTATGTGTTACTCATTCGTGCAGTGCTTTCCATGGGTATATTCACATTAAATATCTCTTCGATCACACTTTGTTCCTAACGAACATAAATTTTAGTCCACCAGAGCCCTGGTAACTGCAGTATACAAGTTTTGGTTTGCGTCTTCGCTAGTTAAATTTAAGTTTATTTTCACAAATATTTAGAGCATTTACATGGTCATCATATGGACCGCGCCGTCATAATTTAGGGTGGTATTTAAAAATTTGTTATGCTGGTAAAACAATAACATATTTGCAATAATTTGCTTGCAAAGAAAGAAATTCCAAAATTTGTAAAATATTCTAAAAGCATAATTTTTTTTTATTTACAACTATACAAAATTATTCCCGGAATTAATTTGCATGTATTTATAAACAAAACAGTTGTCACTGACATGAACTAAAACATTTTTTGGGCGACGATAAGTGGAAAAATTGTTCAGTGGTTACCAATTATATGAGGTTAACAATTTAATTATTCACTTGTATATTTATTTAGTTCTTTTTTTTATAAGAATGTAAAATATAAAAGGTTCTTGTCAAAAATGGGCGAATGGACGAGTTCGACACAAGTGTACCAAAAACAGCGGTGCCAAACAGAAAGTTGCAAAAAAAATTAACTCTATGGGGTCCAATTCTTTTTGGAGGGTATTAAAACTGCATTTTGTCGGGGTATCTCTGGCAAGAGCCGTGGGGGAGACATTTCACCTTTGCAATAAAACTTCAAAAATAAATGTTGGGAATAATTAAATGTAAAATTTATTCTAATCTTTTTATAGGGTCATTTAGATGCCAAAGGGGGAGAAGTGGGTAGGGCAGAGGAGTACCAGGTTACGTCTCAGCCTCGTCACTAAAGTTTAAAAATTTATTTTTAGAGGTTCGTTTAGTTCGCCGAAGGAGATCTTTTTTCCCTCTTACCCGATTTAGCCAATCTCCGAACTTAACTTGTGCTATCCTTCAAGATATATTTATACCAAATTTCAGGACTCTGGCCATTTTCGTTTGAACTGAATCGTGATTTCCACAGACGGACGGACGGACGTGCTCAGATCGTCTTAGATTTCATCACTGATCAAGAATATATATATATATATATATACATATATATATATATATATATATATATATATATATGTATATATATGCATATATATATATATATATATATATATATATATACATATATATATATAAATATATATACACACATATATATATATATATATATATATATATATATACATATATATACATATATATATATATATATATATATATATATGTATATATATGCATATATATATATATATATATATATATATAAATATATATACACACATATATATATATATATATATATATATATATATATATATACATATATATATATATATATATATATATATATATATATATATATATATGTACTTTATGGGGTCTCAGATGGATATTTCGCTGCGTTAGAAATGGAATGACAAAGTGAACATTCCCTCCAATTCTTTTTTGGAGGGTATAAAAACATGTTATAAAAGGCCTCAACTTTGTTTTGCCACATATTACGAAAAGCAAAATTGTATGCTCTATTTACCTACCACTATCAAGATAATTAAACCCTTGCTGCCGTATTCATAAAATATTAGTTTGAACTTGAAATGTATATTAAGAAAATTGTGTACGAGAAAAGCAATTTGAAATACTATTCAAACCTAAATTAATGTTTATGACCACTGCTGTTGCTAAGCATATATTTATGATTATTAATTTAAAAACATGTACATAATAATATTTCACATACTCACACATACATAAATAATTGAAGTTCATAAAAGCAAAAAAAAAAAAATATATACATATATATATTAATAAATACATATGTACATCCATCTATGCATTTGTGGCCATAAAATAAAGTACAAACATTTTTTTACAATTTTATGTACATTTACGGTCAGCTGGAACAATCTTGTTGCCTCTTGCAATTCATACAATCCAGCACTAAATAAAACAGTCAGTCAACCAATCAGTCAGCCAGTCATTCACTCGTTGTCCATGCACAGCAATAGTGTTTATGTAAAAGGCGTTTAAACTTTTATCCTGAAATAAATCTAAAAATAAATGAAGAAAATGCCACAAACAGTCTACTAATATTTTCAATATTTAATTAATTTTTTGTTTATTTAGTGCTTGTCAATTGAGTTTATTAAAAAGTCTTTTTGAAAATTAATCATTTATTTGTTTGTTGTAATTTCGAAGTTGATTGACTTTCAGTACGAACAACATTAATTTGGGCCATTGATTTTTATTATTTTATTTTCATTTTTGCAGAATTGTAAATATTTTTTTTTGCCAAAAAAAGAAGTTAATTGTTTGAATTAATTTCTGTGAAGCAAATTGTTAAAAGGAATGATTTGAACTGCTAAAATTTTATTTTTCATTCCTATATAATTATTCGATGGAAGAATATTGAATGACTTCGTGGGACAGGCAGTAGGTCTTATCGGCAAGTCAGTGGGGATGAGCAACGAGAAATGTGTGTCTAGACAAAAGTGTACTCATATATGATCTGATTAGATATTTAAGCATAAGTATTTGCATGTTTAAAAATATCAGATTCCCGAATTCCCTAAAAAAATTATTCTATGTCACCGGTTCTTTAGGAAACACAAAAAGTGCTAGAAGTCCGCCAGTGCCTTTACTACATCCGGTCTGTCTATTTACACAATTACAATTGCAGAAGGAGAGCACTCCATAACCAGCTTCGACGACCTTTCCTCTTTCATACGTAAAATTCAAACTGCCTGAATAGCTTTTCATCTCTATCTGCATTGCCTTCAAACGCAAATGTAAATACTTTTTGAAAACACGATAATAAACAGTTTTATAGTTAGCAAAACTACTTAAGAAATAATTAAATAAAATTATTAAGAGTTTGTAAGTTCTGTGCGAGCAGTATTGCGAAGGTTAAAAGTTGAAAGTAACTCGTTAAAATCAGGCAATATACTTTGGCTTTTTGTAACCGAGTGTAGTACATACTGCTTTCTTAATGATTCAGTTTTTCAGTTTTGTTTTCGCTATTTCAGCATTTTAAATGTCTTGCGAAAACATCAGAAAAAAAAGCCAACAAAATTAAAAAAACAAATCTGTAATTTGACACAGTGGCTTTTATGACTTCCACAAGAAATTAAAATGATGAAAAAATTTAATTAAAATGAAAAATATTATATCAAGTTAAATTGTTATACAAAGAGATAAGGAAAATCGTGAATATTTTATTCACGAAATGAAAAATAAAAATTTTGTTGAATAAAAAATATTCTGTTTTTTTATTGTGTTTTTAAAAAATGATTTTGTTAAAAAATATAATTTTCATATATACACATACAGTGTATTGCGTCGGAGTAGAAGGAAGGGGACAATATTCAGAGCGCAGATGCAGACGGATGAGTAAATAAATTTTTTTGTAGCTACAAGGCCTACGAAGGACTGTTCTGTTACTCTGTCAATGATGGTGTCAGTCGCTATCAGTAATTTTTGCCTTAGCCACTGAAACAAGCACATGCTGATCAGAAGAATTCGACACCATATACATATATGACTGAGCTCGGAGCTGCTCTCGGGTATCATAGTCTCGGTTTAACTACTTCAGCCAAAATATTGAACAAATATATATTTTGAACCACATAATCGCTGATAATCAAATTTGCAGCATAGACCGTTGTTTCCCAAGTTACAAAAAGTGCTTATATATCTTAAAATGTAAATAAAACAAAGAGTGTATGGGACGGCCTTGTCAGACTTATGCCTTTATGTATGTCTTCATAAAATGGCGGGCAAAAGAGTTTTATGACCCTTGCATTACAAATCAGACTGAATTTGATTGATGGCATCGGTTATGTTAGCTTCATGAAGATGGCCTTCATCATTTGCCAAAATTTGGAAGTGTCGGCTGGAAGACCCTTTATGTGTGTAGTTTGAGGTTTAAGTATTTTCTGTTGGGAAATTGATTCTTTGTGTAGGAGCTTTAGCCGTAACTCACTTTAATATAGAAACATTTTTCTTAATACCTTTAAAGAACGTCAAAGAACTTGTCTCACTTTCAAAACGAAGGGCCAACGCTTGTATTTTCTTATCTTTGCCCTTGTGAGGTCACATAACTTTAATATTAACCAGTTAGCACTTCCCACTATCTTATTTAATGTCTGAAACTTGTTATATTTACTTAATAAAATATTTGGTTTATTTAAAAAAAAAAAGTATAAATAAATATTTCGCGTAATTTGAAATTATTTTTTACTTGAATTTTATGTGATGTTTTTACGATTATTTACACTCGCTTTAAAATTTCTGTTGAAATTTCATGCTGTTATTTGTTTTGGCATTTGTTTTCTACACACGCTCGTTATTTTTATTATTTTATTTGATTCCGTTTTTATTTCATTTTTTACGTGCTAAACAATCATACTTTATGAGAAAATAAATCGTGATAATATTTTATAAACAACTAGAATGCCAGTTGAGATAATTTTACATATTTTATGCAAAATTTGGTTGTATTAAAACACAAAAAGTGAGAAATATCTTTAATAATTTAAAAATCTTCACGGCACTTACTTTTAAAGCATTTTCAAGAACCTGCTTTTCTTGATAATTTAAATTTAATTAAAGAACGCCATCAGCGCAATAAGGGCGTTCATGTTATTGCAGATGTTATTAAATTTCCGTCCTCAAGATAAATTTTGTTACAACAAGTTTTTACGAGAATATTTTAATTGTCACAGATTTTCAAATTCTAGAAATAAAAGAAATATGGCAGTTTCAGTAACATTCAATACAAGTCAATTTAATGAATTGAAAGTTACTGTCATTAATTAATTGACTTTCCGCAGTAAATCCGCATACCCCGATAAGCGAAGACAAATTGCCTTAAGTTTTTTAAGAACAAACAGCCCGGGAAGCTATTTGCTTGCCTGTGAAAAACGCTCAAAGTTCCAAAGCAGGGAGCAATTCGCCATATAACTCATATTTGCTTCTTTAATAAGCAAATATGATTCATTTAATAAAAATGAACAAAATAATTGGGCTAAAATATATGCCAAGAATTTTGTCACCTAACCGCTGATAATCGAATTTGATCATAAAACGTTGTTTTCCACGTTATTAAAAGTGCTTAGATTTGAAAGTAATTTTTTAATTAAACTCAATACAGAAATGGGGCAAAATAAGAAAAAATGAGTGTTTCCGGATTTTTGAGTTTTCATTTAATATTTTGGTGTCATTCAAAATATAAATAATATTCGATAGTTCTTAAATATAAATTGAATCGGCTGAAGGAGTTACTACGAGACTGTGATGCCGAAAGTAACGAGTGGTGCCAAAAATGATCAACTATCTAGTTAAAATAGGAAGTTGAGCCACCAAAAGGTTGAAGGCGATTGACGTGATTGCAAGTATTTAAAAATCTCCCTTACTTTTCATATGTACTCAAATATTTGACTACACTAAAAGTTCAAACGGACGATAGAAGCAATTGTATATGATTTTTCTTTTGTATATGTAAATATGTATGTAGATATAATTTTATTTAACAAAGCATTAAATTGGAATAAACGTGTGTTATTTCATCACATTTGGTCAAGTTAAGTTTGATCAGTCAAGAGTGATCGGTTAGCAATGATGTCATATCCACCATGGCTAATCGTCAGCTGCGACACCAAGCCATCACGTATGACCTAAATTTATATAAAGTAGAAAAATTACTGTAGAATGACCATTTTGAATAAAGTATGTTCTATGGGCGATAAAAGTCATATGAGTATTAGAATTCGTGTTTTGGAAAGTCGCGAAAGTGCAACCGATTCTAAAGTATGGAATTGGGACGTCAGGAACGAGTCCATTACCTTTACATCGGCAATTCGATGATATATGGCAGACTGACATCTGGCACGCACGCCTGTATTCCCACTTTTCGTATCAACTTTTAAGGATCTCAAATTTGTAACGCAATCATTTTGCTCTCGTTGCAGCCCGACGTATATTCGGACTAGTTTCCTTGGGAATTTAGTTTATATTAAAAAATCTAGTTGCGCGTTACATTAAAACCTGATATTCCGTCAAGCCATGTGAAATCCATTAACGCGATCTTTAAAAAATGACTCATATTCTCGACAGGCGAGAGTCTTCTGTTTTTCTCGTATAGGTCCGTGCACATATCATAGAAGGTAGCTCATGACTTTGCCAAAATCAGTACACATTAAAAACATTTGTTGGTATAAGGGGTGACTTTTTAGCAATTTTATTTTTGGCAACACTGTTTTTGTCAGCACAGTTGTTTTCATGCTACTGTTAATCATGTTCAGTTTGGTCTATAACTTGAAAATGAATGGACTTACAAACGAATAAGGCTTCCAGATTATTGAATTTTATAATCAGAATTCTTGATAAGAAATTGCATTGTGAAAATTGGTGGACGAAGGTCATTTCTGGTTCAATGGGTTACGTACAAGCAAAATTGCCGTATTTGGTGTAAAGTGGAGTCAGAAACATGGCTAGAACTGCGAATGTATTCAGAAAAATTAAATTTTTGATGTGGATTATGGGCCGGTGCCATCATGCGATGATTACTGTGTTTTTCTCCAAATTGGAAGAGTTGGACACATGCCACACAGCGCGCAAAACTTTGACACAATTGAGAGGCAAGTTTGGTGAACATTTTATGTGACGTCTGGGGCGGCCGGTCATTTGGATGTCCGCCTAGATTGTGTGACTTAACGACTTTAGACAATTTTTTGTGGGAAATAAACGAAACGGTTCAAGTCCCGGACGTCAATATTAAAGAAATTATTCGTGGGATACGGGCCGATATGTTGGAGAGAGTGTGCCGAAATTGAACGCAGCGTATGAACTATTCGAGGCGCAACAGCGGTCAATATTTTCACAAAATTATCTCTAAACATTGAATATATAGATCGTTCTATCGACTCAAGTAAAGACTTCATACAATTCACTGTGTGATTTTTTAAATTCTCCCTAAAAAATTGAAATTTAAAACAAGTAAAAGTGCTATATTCGGCTGTGCCGAATCTTAAATACCCTTCATATATGTAATTCTTCTTTCTTTCTTTCTTGCCAAAACAGAAAGTAGGTTTAATTAAAAAATCAAAATGATGTTATCGCTTACTTTTATATTTAAGAAAACGTTTAAATTTTGCGGCTAGGAAGCTAAATGCTTGGCTTTTCTTATATCTAATACCTATGAACGTCTTTCGAAAATATTATATATATTTAATTTACAAACAATAAGAAAAAATCTGTTTCATGTACCCCAAAAAGTTCTAATTGTCCAACAGTAGAATCGTCTTTTAGATTTTGTTGGTTTTTCATACCAGTTTACTTCTTTCTGATGTATAAAGTAGGTATAATTCATCATAAAAATCAAAAATAACAAATAAAATGGCTGCTTTTATGAATCAGCAAATGTCGATTTTCCAACCCTGGAACCGAATTTTTAGTTTTTAAAATGTTTATTACCAGTTTAATTCTTAGCGAAGCATAAAATATGTTTAATTCACTCAAAAAAACCAAAATTGGGAACTTATATGGTTACTTTTATGAACCAAAAAATTTCGATTTTCCAACCCTGGAACCGAATTTTTAATTTTTTTATACTAATTAAATTTTTTCTGAAATATAAAATAGGGTTAATTCACTAAATACACAAAATTTGGAATTTATGTTAATTTTAATACTTTTATGTGCCAAAAATATTTCAATTTTCCAACTCTGGAAGCGTATTATTATTTTTTACCAATGCGATTCTTAGTGCGGTGTAACATAGTTTTACTTGACAAAAAAATTAGAACTTTTAAACATTTTGGTCACTTTCATGTACCATAAAATATTTCATTTGTCCAACCCTAGAGTCGAAATTTTGAATTTTTAAGATTTTAATACCAATTTTGTTCTTCCTGAATTATAAAACAGCTTTAATTAGCAAAAAGAAACAACGTCTATTGCCTTTTTGGTAACTTTTATGCAGAATAAATATTTCAATTTCCCAACCCTGGAAACGAAATTTAAACCACTGCAACTCTTAATGAGGCATGAAATAGTTTTATTGAAGAAAAACTTAATATTTGTAACCATTTAGTTCAATTTTATGTACCACAAAATATTGCAGTTATCCAACTCTGGAATCTAAATTTAGATTTTTTTTAGTTTTTGATAAAAATTTTCTTTTTCCTGAACTAAAAAATAGTTTCATTTAGTAAAATAAACAACGTCAATTGCCTTTTTGGTAACTTTTAGGTAAAAAAAATGTCAATTTCCCAACCCTGGAAGTGAAATTTAAATTTTTTAAAATTTTCTTTATCAATGCAAATCTTCATGAGGTATAAAGTAGTTTTGTTTAAGAAAAACTCGAATTTTGCAACCATTTTGGTTATTACATGTACTACAAAATATTGCATATACCAAAAAAAAAAATTAATTTTTCCAACCCTGGAAACGAAATTTTAATTTTTTTTTTGTTTTTTTTTTTATCAGTGCAACGCTTCTTGAGGTATAAAGTAGTTTTATTTAAGAAAAATTGCAAGTTTTTTACCATTTTGGTAACTTTCATGTACCATAAAATATTGCACTTGTCCATCCCTGGATTCGAAATTTAATTTTTTATTTTTAAATTTTTGATACCAATTTTGTTCTTCTTAAATTATAAGACAGTTTTAGTTATGAAAAACAAAAAAAAAATTACAACATCAGTTGCCTGTTTGATTACTTTCATGTAAAAAAAAATTCAATTTCCCACCCCAGGAAGCAAAATTTTAATTTAAAATTTTCTTTTCATTTTGCCAATGCAAATCTTCATGACGTATAAAGAGGTTTTGTAAAAGAAAACTTTAACATTTTTAACAATTTTAGTTACTACATGTACTACAAAACATTTAATTTCCCATCCCTGAAATTTTTTTTTTTATTTTTTTAGTTTTTAATACACCATTGAGACTTCCCAACGCAAAAAATAGGTTTAATTTACAAACATTAAAAAAAATAAATTATTTTTGGTATAAATTTTGCGTCGAGAAATAGGTGCAAGCTTCCCAGCTCTGGAACCATAGTTCGGATCTATCTGAATTCAGAAAGATCCGAAGTACGATCCAGAGCTGGGAAGCTTATGCCTATTTCTCGACGCAAAATTTATACCAAAAATCAATTACTTTTTTTAATGTTTGTAAATTAAAGTTATTTCGTACTTTGTGAAGCCTCGATGGTCTATTAAAAGCTAAAAAAAATAAAAAACAATTTTCCAGTGATGGGAAATTAAAATTTTTTTTTCGGCCCATTCCGTATTTTGTAGTACATGTAGTAATTAAAATTGTTAAAAATTTCAAGTTTTACTTTAACAAACCCTCTTTATACGTCCTGAAGATTTGCATTGGCCAAAAAAAATTTTTTTAATTAACATTTCGCCTCCAGGGGTGCGACATTAAAAATTTATTTTGTACATAACAGTAACCAAAAAAGCAACTAACGTTGCTTTTTTTGCTAACTAAAACTATTTTATAATTTAGGAAAAACAGAATTGGTATCAAAAATTTACAAATAAAAAATAGAATTTCGAATCCAGGGATGGACAAGTGCAATATTTTATAGTACATTAAAGTGACAAAAATGGTTAAAAATTTGAAATTTTTCACAACTAATTCTACTTTATAACTCATGAAGAGTTTGGTAAAAAAAAAAAAACAAAAAAAAGCTAAAATGTCACTTCCAGGGTTGGGAAGTTTAAAGTTTTTGTGGTACATGCAATTTATTGTAGTACATGAAAGTGACCAAAATGGTTGCAAATTTTAAGCTTTTCTTAAATAAAACGATTTTAAACCTAATAAAGACTAGGATTGGTAAAAAAGTTAAAATTTCGCTTCCAGAGCTTTAAAATTTAAATTTTTTTAGTAATAAAATAACCAAAAAGGCAACTTATTACTAATTAAAACTATTTTTTAGTTCAGGAAAAACAAAATTGGTATCAAAAATTAAAAAAAAATAAAAATTTAGATTCCAGAGTTGGATAACTGCAATATTTTGTAGTACATGAAAGTGACCAAAATGGTTACAAATATTAAGTTTCTCTTAAATAAAACTATTTCATGCCTCATTAGGAGTTGCATTGGTAAACAAAATTAAAATTTCGTTTCCAGGGTTGAAAAATTTATATATTTTTTCTGCATAAAAGTAATCAAAACGGCAATTGACGTTGTTTTTTTTTTTTGCTAATTTAAACTGTTTTATAATTTGGGAAAAACAAAATTGGTATTAAAGTCGTAAAAAATCAAAATTTCGACTCCAGGGTTGAACAAATGAAATATTTTATGGTATTCATGTGATCAAAAAGTAAAACTATGTTACACCTCACTAAGAATTGCATTGGTAAAAAAATAAAAATTCGCTTCCAGAGTTGGAAAATCCAAATATTTTTGGTACGTAAAAGTACCCACATAAATTCCCAATTTTGGTTTTTTTTAGTGAATTAAACATATTTTATATTTCAGAAAAAATTAAATTAGTATTAAAAATTTTTAAATTAAAAATTCTGTTCCAGGGTTGGGAAATCTAAATTTTTTAGTACATAAATTAGCCATATAAGTTCCTAATTTTGTTTTTTTATGGATGAAATCCTTTTTATACGTCAGGAAGAGTCAAATTGGTACTAAAAACCAAAAAAATTAAAAACCCAATTTCAGGGTTGGAATATCGGCATTTTCTGATTCATAAAAGTAACCATATTATTTGTTATTTTTGATTTTTATGATGAATTATACCTACTTTATATATCTGGAAGAAATAAATTGGTGTTAAAAACCAAAAATATCTAAAAGACGAATCTACGGTTGGACAATTAGAACTTTTTGGGGCACATAAAACAGTTTTTTTCTTTTTGTTTGTAAATTAAACATATTTAATATTTTTGAAAGACGTTCAGAGGTATTAGAAATAAGAAAAGCCAAACATTTAGCTTCCTAGCCGAAAAATTTAAACGAAAAGAATGACATCTGTGAAGGGTATTTAAGATTCGGCACAGCCGAATATAACACTTTTACTTGTTTCAAATTAAATCGGGAAGCTTTTTAAAAATCACCCATTACAACTTAATCAATAATGGAAAATGTAGTTTCTACTGAAAGTACCGGCAGCCGACCGCCTCTGTTTAAATTTTCCTAGACGTTCCTAATAACTTTAAAATTTTCTATTAAAATTCTTTTAAAGTGGGACGTAATTTATTAAATTTACCCAGTTTGATTGCCACTTACGTAAAAATTTATTATTGAATTATTTTCTACATTTTATTTACTTTTCAAATATGTAAAACATTCATTTATTGAAACAAATTCAATTTACTTAAATATTTTACATAAAACTTTTAATGAATACACAAGTATAAATAAATATTAATATTTGAGTAAAACAACTGGACAAACATAAACATTTTATTGTTTAAACATTGAAAATGTTTTCATGTTTTATTTATTTGATCTCTTGTTAGCTTATATTTCAAAAGTATGCAAGTTTGTACGTATTTTATAATTAAACGTGCTCAAATGTTGATTTCCGCAAAAACAAAAACAGTTTTTGAAATAAATTACAATTGAAATGAAAGCAAATAAAGATATTTGTGTTAAAAAATGGATTATTTAGTGCATAATAAATAATAAATAATTTTGAAATCCAGTTATGCTTGTTAAAATGCAACAACAACAAAAAAGCAATAATTGCTATGTTTCACAGAATTCATTTAGTTCCGCATGTGAAATAATTTTCAATTAAATTGCTACAAAAGCAACCCCAAAATGGAAAGGGTCACTCCCTACACACTGAAATTCGAAAGCATTCATTTTAGCCGGAAATAATAAGACTCTATGGAGCCATCATCTCTGCTAGCAAATATTTGTGCCATTTCTTCCAAGCCTGCTAGAGCTCTGACTTATGAAAGGAGGTAGAATTTTTAACAGCGCCTGAACAAAGTTATGGGTATACCAATTAGTCATAAACAATTTTTTTAAAGTTAATTTGCACATTTCAGGTTAAACAGAAGTAAAAAAGTTAAAATCTTCCTCATTTCGAAAATGTTTTTATATTCTGGACGGAATAAAAAGACTCACGAAACTACGACATCTTTACTGAACCAATGCGATGATGTTACATCCGTAACCTCTTTCTCACAGAGAAGAGGAAGCTCTAGCTCACAAACGGTAATGTGCTGTAAAACGAAGTGATTGAGGTCGACTCGACCTAGCCCGGCGTAAATGAGGTGAACAATCGTTATACTAGCTATGAACTGGGGTATGACATACCCCAAAGTTCGATGCAATATATTTTAATTTTTATTATTATACAATGAACATTTTTCTTTACCATATATCAATATTAGCGTTTGTTAGATAAGATCAGTAAATCAAACATATTCATAGAGCTTTTTTATGCCCTCCAAAAAAGAATTGGAGGGTATATTCAGTTTGTCATTCCATTTGCAACGCAGCGAAATATCCATCTGAGACCCCATAAAGTAGATATATATGTAAATATATTCTTGATCAGTGATGAAATCTAAGACGATCTGAGCATGTCCGTCCGCCCGTCTGTAGAAATCACGATTCAGTCCAAACGAAAAGAGCCAGACTCTTGAAATTTGGTATAAACATATCTTGGAGGATAGCACAAGTCAAGTTCGGAGATGGGCTCAATCGGGCAAGAGGGAAAAAAGTTCCCCTAAGAAAAACTAAACCAACCTCTAAAAAACAATATAATTTTTAAAGTTTTTTTGTAACTTTGTTAAGTAAATGATATATTTTTATGTCAGAGAAGGTCCAAAGTGTTAAACTTGGAGCTATGAAATAAAAAAAATGAATTTTTGGACCCCACCCCCTCTAGTGGTCGTTATTATATGCAAATATATTGTAAAAATTCAACAACCTGCAGCCTGTTACTGCTCTACTGTACTCCTTCCTCTCCCTCTGCCCCGTAAAAGACCCTATAAAAAAAAAATAAAATATATTAATAAATTTTACATTTAATTATTCCGAACATTTATTTTTAAAATTTTATGGCAAAGGTGAAATGTCTCCCCCACGGCTCTGGCCAGAGACCCCGTCCAAATACAGTTTTGATACCCTCCAAAAAGAATTGGACCCCATAAAGTATATACATTCTTGATCAGTGATGAAGTCTAAGCCGATCTAGCAATGCCCATACGTTCGTCTGTGGAAAACATGACATAGTCTATTTTTAGACCCCGCCCCCTTTAGTGGCCGTTGACGCACGATATTATATGCAAAAATAGTGCAAATATTGATTAATTTCTATTCCTTAAGCCTATAAGAACCCGAGATGTTCTCTGATCATGCAGTGATGAAACGTCTCCCCCACGGCCCTTTTCGGAATGGCTCTGCCAAAATAGAGATTTAAAATTGGGTACAGAGATGTCTTAAAGGAACTCTGTTCCACCAAGTTAATCGTCTTAAATTTAATTATTAAATATTTGTAGGGTATTTAGAATTATACCCTGTCGAATATAGCGTTTTTACTTGTTTTTGTTGGACTAGCACTCAGTACCTTATACAGGGTGACCAAAAATTACCGAAGGAGTTTAAATTCCTTATAACTTGTTTATTACATTTTATTTTGTTTTCAGCATTTTGTAAAGCAGACTTGGGGAATTGTAAAAGGAACAGTACATAATTGAGCAATCGTAAAAAAGCAGAAGAAACTCATGATATTATTTATAATATAATTATGAGCGACGAAGCCCATTTCTAATTAAACGAGCTCATTAATAGGCAAAAGTGCAAGATATGGGCTCCGTGAAATCCAAAAACGGATCAACAGCGAGAATCAAAGGGTGCACACTTAAGTGCACCCTTTGGAGCGATAATTCGTCGGAAATGATAATTGGTTCACATTGGCCAGCCGTAGAAAACCATCCGCAAGTATGGTTCCAACATGATGGAGCTACAGCGCACACTGCGAAGGACACAATGGCTCTTTTAAGCAAAATATTAGATGAACGAGTTATTTCCTGTACAAGCGACTTTAATTGGCATCCACCTTTACCGGATTTAATCACTCCAGGCAATTCCCTTTGGGGTTATTTGAAAGAAAAAGTCTATATTAATAAGCCTAGAACCATAAAACAATTAAAATACAATATACGTGAGGAAATCAACAACATGACACCAGAAGTTTTCCAACATGTTTTAGAAAGAGTTTTGGAAAGAGCACGTTTTGCGAGATATAACTTTATAACACTTAAATTTATTCTCTAATAATATATTGCATTTAAAATAATAATTTTATCTTAAATAAGAAGTTATAATAAGCTCAAGCCCCTTCAGTCATTTTAGGCAACTCTGTGTATGCGGTGCACTATCTCGGATCTAGAAAAATTGCTTATGGTGGGAAGGATAGAAAGAATGGTGCTTATGGACTTGCAGATCCCGAAGTTTTACGATGTAGAAAGTTTATTCCAATTATGAATCGCACTGTGAAACCACAAATGGATGTGTACTGAGTGATGTGCCTTCACAAAAACGAATACCACCTGAACACATTCCATTGTAATAGCACATCCTATGTTACGTCGTGAGTCAATACAGTCGGCTACCCTACTGTCACCTATGAGCTCCCCACTCCGCTCCTGTACACGGTCGAGTAACATGAAAATTAGCATGGGAGTTGTATTCCAAATTTTTGAATTTAAATAAACTTAGGAGTATCTGAGATCTCAATGAAATTTTTTATTCGTTTGTTGTATATTTTAACTATTTCGGAAATTACAACGAAGTTCATTCAAATTCATTCATTTTATTTTGTCATCGTCGTATGTTTTCATGCTAACATTGTATTCCCATTATATTCACATACAAACATGACAATAAATACATATGTAATTTAATAAAAAAGTTTAATAAAGTGCTCATTCCAAACACGGAACAGTGCCGAGCTCCAAAGCCGAAACCCAATATTTGATCGGGCAGTAATAAATTTTCTTCCAAAACCCGAAAAAACAAGAAACACAAAATTATATAGGTAGTCAAACAGATTTAATTTTATTTATTTTTATATATTTTGTTGTTAAATTATTACATTTTTTAACTCAAAAAATTGCGTCATGCTTATTAGAAATAGATTTTGTTAAATTAGGTTTGAAAACAAAAAAAAAAATATCTAGCTACTTATCAGGAAAAGTTATAAAAAGCATGTTGTTTTTAATATCATAAAAATTTAACACAATAAATTTATTTATTTAGATATAGTATAACAATATTTGAAGGTTTCAGAAAGCAATAAAAAATTTTTAATTTCATTTCCTTTCTTCGAAAGTCATTGTTCTCGAACCCGTTTCTGGAAGTATTCCTCATTAACATATTACACACTCTTACAATTTGTAACAAATTTCAAGGTTAAAGAGATTTAAATAGATACAAATGATCGTTCGAAATGTTTTGTTGACTTTAAGAAACGTTATTAAAGAACCAGTAGTATTTGAATACATAATTACGTAATATTTCCCTTTTGTTTTCTAAATGAAACTATAACAAATTGTCTATTTTCTAAATAATTAGAAGAAAGAAAAAATATCAACAGTTTTAAATAAAATTCTCACAGCTTGAATTTATTCCCTATGGCCCAGAGACAGACTTGTAAATTAATATATGTAAAAAGAATACATTAATAATACAACAACACACTATTGTCTAAAATCTATACAGAAAACAACAAACAACAAGTAAATCTATTCAAAAAGTCACAAACAAAAATTAAGACAAAAACCCAATAATGAACTGCTGGTTGTCGCACAGTCATCAACATTATCATATTTTTTTTGTATGTTCGAATAACAATTGACTTCAATTGTTGGAAGTTTTTTTTTTGTTTCTTTTTGTTTTTGTACTTTTGTGAATCTGTACAATCAAACGTCTAACGAACTAAAAACCACTTCCAATTCAAATTCATTCATTAAAACTTGACAATACGATTTCAAAAATAGAATTTCTAAAAAAAAAATTCCAGACTCAATAACAAAACATACAGAAAAAATTAAAAGTCTATTGAATTTAATTTCTTTAGAAGAACAAAGCAAATATTCAAATATTAGAGGGAAGAATATTAAAAAAATAACGCACAGACACGCATTCCTGCCCCAAAAGTAATTACAAAGTATATATTTTCAATCATTATAAATCAATCAGCGAGAAGTCTTTTTACCAGCCTTTGCATTTAAATTTTTTTTTCTGGTCATGTATTTTAAAAAATTTTCTTGAAATAATTTAAATAAATTTGGGCTGTTTAACGCCATGTGTTACTCGTACATGTTTCATGTCCAATTATTGAAAAATGTATTATTTAATATTTAAACTACAGAAAGAGGTTCCCAACGCCAAGAGGGTGCTGTTTTTTGAGATAATTAACGTGTACACAACAAAGCCGCGATTCCGCACTAGGGGGCAAATTACGGCATTCGGTACCGATCGAAATTTGTTTTTGAATTGTATGGAAATTTCCTTCGAAATCGAATGCGGTAATACGGCCCTAGGTCGTGAATATGGTACAGAATTTTTCTAATCCGCTCCAGAGCTGGAATATTTAAACTTGTTTTTGGTATATAAAAGTTTTATGTTAATTGAACCCTTAAATTTTATTGGTACTAAAAAGCATAAAATACCAAAAACACGATTGCAGGATTGGACAATATAAACTTTTTTTGAAACTGTATATATGTAATTAACTTTGTTCTTCAAATCAAACAACTGTTTTTATTTCAAAATCAGAAAGATAAGAAAGTGATTCCAGGATTGGAATGAATGTGAGCATATAATTAAGGCGTTCGTCGGTGAAGCGTATATACAGGGTGTGCGCCGGGAAGGCATACTACTTTGTTGTTTATAATAATTAAATGAAAGAGAATGGATCTTGTAGTGATAAATGTTTTATTTAATGTCGACAATTATGTATGGAATACAATATCAGATAAATGTTCGCCCTGTTGGCCTCACAATTGCGAGACCTTTTGAGCACATTTTTCATTACATTCTCACACATTTCACGCGGTATTTCATTAATTTCATCACGAATATTTTGTTCGAGTTGCTCAAGCGTTTCTGGTTTGTTTGCATAAACCTTTCTTCTCAGATATCCCCACAAAAAAGTCCGGAGCAGTCACATCAAGCGACCGTGGAGGCCAATCAACATCGCCATTTCTGCAAATAGCTTGTTATGGAAAGAGGTCTCGCAGCAATTCCATTGTATCCGATTAAAACGCATTGGTTTATCGATTATTTTTCCATAATAAATTTGCCACGTGTCTAATTCGCGACTGCCAAATATCAATTGTCAAGACTAATGTTTACCAAAATGGCGGCAAAACAAAGTAGTATACCTTCCCGGCGGACACCCTGTACGATTCGACACAGCCGAATATACCACTTTTACTTGTTTTATTTATTTTTTTCCAAATCCTCTGGAATTTATGCCATGGTGTTTTAGTGATGATTATCATTTTTTTGTTTTTTTTTTTGTAAATTGTCTTGCTAATAATTAATTGGCATTCTTTGAATGTAGCAATAAAGCATAGAACAAAGAAACCCTCATGTTTTTTCTACACCTCTTCCCCTCTTGACAATTAAAAACGCTCAGGATATTCTTTCATGATTTTAAATCATCGGCGCTCAAATTAAACAATATTCTTAACTTAAATTTATTTTAGAGCCTAGAAAGGACACTTGATATCATATGAGCTGACTGAAGTTTCGTCCTGTTTATAACTTTTGAAGTTATTCAAAATATTAACCACACGTCGCAAACGGAATTGTTTAACATCTTGTGAACTATTAAAAGAGTGTGTTCCTGAATTGCTTCAGACTGGCTGAATGTAACACGCACAGTCTGACTACATGAAAATTTCAAAGGGTTGTGAAAACATTGGAATTGATTAAAGCAGCACGTTTAGTTATTTCCTTTTTTTGAACCAAAAACAAATCTTCTACAAAAATTTAAAACGTATTGGCATATTGTTTTGTATTCAGGCATCTTAAAACTAACAGAAACATAATGAATTGAAAAAGAATAAACTTTTCTGAAATTGATTTAATTCGTAAACACAAAAGCCTACAAACGTTTGTGTCAAAAATTTATCTAAGAAGAGAATCTGTAGTTGAGTTGAAAACAAATGGAAGAATAAATTTGTTATAAAATAAGCTTTTGTTCTTTGTAATCTTTAATAGTTAAAAAAGCAGAACAACTATTTTGTGATTCAGTATATTTTATTCTTATTTCCTCTGACAAACATCATTTATCAGCATTATTTATATTGAAAAAAAAAACCTTATTGATGATGATGAAATGTGTGAGGTCCATCCAGTTGGTTCCGTTGGCTACACAATTCATTTTAAAAGAATACAATTTTACATTAAGGTATGTGCTCATATTTATGGATGAACTTCTTTAAAAATGTATCAGTTGTTTGAAATCTACAAGTAATTTAATTTAATTTCTGGTACGGGCCAAGACAAAGATCGATTTTTATCGTTACCAGCATGTCTGAAGTCTGCAATTATTTGTGTTTTCTTAAAGTTGGTTTGAATGAATATTAAAGACTCGTATATAGTTTATTCAAAATCAGGATATTTTTTATTTAAGAAAACAGCAACTTCTATAAGTTATGACAAACAAATATGGAAAACCTGGTGACCCTGAATGTCATTCCTGCAACTTGCCGCTAATTTTCAAACTGCTATAACTTTTGAATGGATCAGCCGATTCCCATGTGATAATAATGGTGATTTATGTAGTTCTTCAAATATTATAAAAGAGTCGAGAATACTATTTGAGCAGTAGTTGATATAATTTCGGAGCTTTCTAACAAATTCATTTTTTTCGAATTTTTCCTTAACGATATTTCACGAACGCGTGAGCCGCGTTTATGGCGATCGACGTAATTTTTAAATGCCAATTATTAAAAAAAAATTGAAAATCATTTTATTTTATTTGATATTTCAATCAGTGACATATTAACTCCTTCTCAGGAATTGTCAGAAAAGCTTCCTAAGAACTCAAAACCTCGTGATCTGGTGAAAACTGTTTTTTTTTTCAAAACGAAGTAAAACCAGTAACTTCCCGATTTTTTCAAAATTTTAAATTTTCTTTGCGGGAAGTTAAATGTAATGATCTTGGTGACCAGTTGAAATCGTTGCTGCAAGAAATCGTTTATTTCATTCGCCATGTGGCAGAACCTAGTTTTCGTCAGGATGCATGTCGTTCAGATGAACTTACAAGAACTCCGTTATCATTTTACTGTAAAGAATGCGGTTCACCGTCACTGTAAGTTCGACCTCATTTTCAAAAAAGTAATACCCAATCCGCACATACAAATGCTCTTTGTGGTCGTTTTGTTTCTCATGGATTGGGCCCCATTAAACAAGTTGCCGATGCTCACCATGGTCTGCTGGTTTGAGCTCTGGCGCTGCTCTTGGGCCAAAATTCGCCACGTAGTGTTGCTTGAAATTTAAAGTTATTGAGGACGATGCCGAAATGATATTTTTAAGTTTTTGGCGACACTCTCGATTACAACATACCGACTGGTACGTTGACGCACTGCCTTAGTTTCTTCCAATTTGTTGACCACTCCTTTTCGACTGAAACTTCTTCGAAGTGCGTAAGAAGCCTCAGAAAATATTTGCACAATTATAACGAGTTGCTCTTTCTTAAGTGATCCATTTGTAATATTTGGTAGAACAAATAAATGCCAAGTTGCAGAGTTGCACAAAACTTATTTTTATTATTATTATTATTGGTTTTTTTTTGTCAACAGTTTCTAAATGTTTTTCCTCCACTGTAGCCATCATTTATTAACAAGGAAAAATGTTGATATTAAAATATCGATTTTCCCACATGTTTTAAATTTAAATTGCCATTTATACTTGACTTAGCCTCAATACATCGCACACATGCTTACATATGACTAAGTATGCATGCATCCACATACATAAGTATTATTGAGACGATTTTTTAAAACCACTTTATAAAACTACAGAGCTGAAACTACAACTAAAAGAAACATGTAAACAAAATTTATAAACAATTCTTATCATACACCAAATTTGCATATCAAATTAACACCTCAAAACTTTTAAGTAGAAGAGGAAGAAAGAAAAAAAAATATAACGAACGAAATTAGCATAAAATATTAAACGAAGAAATCAAATAAATTTGTTAAGGCAACAAAGCAGCAGATTGATAAACCTGCAGTCATTAAGCCATTGAACCAACGAACCATACAAGAGATGGAACAACTCAAGTTGAAACGAAAGTCACCACAAATACTTTTGCGGTTGGCTGTTTTTGAGAAAATTTTACTTGAAGAGTTTTTACTACAAGTAGGAGTCATTTAAAAGAAATCAAAATGATGACAACATAATGATGGTTAGTGCCAGTAATATATTTTTTTTATACCCTTCACAAAAAAGTGAAAGAATATATATGGGTTTGTCATTCCGTGTGTAATTTCTTCGATATGCACATGGGACCCCATAAAGTATATATATTCTGGATCCTTATGAATAGCGATGACGATTGAGCGATGTCCGTCTGTCCGTCCGTCTGTACGTGAAATCGGGTTTCCCAAGCCCCCAGAAGAGCTAGAGACTTCTTTCTTGGACCGTTGGATTGGAAATGAACTTAAATAGAGTGCTATTGAAATTCAGAAAGATCCGAAGTATGGTTCCAGAGCTGGGAAGCTTACACCTATTTCTCGACGAAAAATTTATACCAAAAATCAATTAATTTTTTTACTGTTTGTAAATTAAACCTATTTCGTGCTTTAGGAAGCCTCAATGGTCTATTAAAAACTAAAAAAATTAAAATTTTTTTCCAGGGATGGGAAATTAAATTTTTTTTCGGCCTATTCCGTATATTGTAGTATGTACATGTAGTAACTACAATTGTAAAAACTTTTAAGTTTTTCTTTAACAAAACCTCTTTATACGTCATGAAACTTTGCATTGGCCAAAAAATAAATTATTTTAATCAAATTTTGCTTCCAGGGGTGGGAAATTGCATATTTTTTATACGTGAAGGTAATCAAACAGGCAACTGATGCTGTTGTTGTTTTTTTTGCTAACTAAAACTGTCGTATAATTTAGAACGAACAAAATTGGTATCAAAAATTCAAAAATAAAAAATTAAATTTTGAACCCAGGGATGGACAAGTGCAATATTTAATAGTACATGAAAGTGACAAAATTGTTTAAAAATTTGAAATTTTTCTTAAAAAAAATTACTTTATACCTCTACTTTAGTTTATACCACTGATAAAAGACATTTAAATTTTCCTTCCAGGGTTGGGAAAATTAAAGTTTTTTTTGGTACATGCAATATTTTGTAGCACATGTAAAAACCAAAATGGTTACAAAATTTCAGTTTTTCTAAAACAAAACTACTTTATACCTCATTGCATTGCTGGGAAATTGAAAGTTTTTTTCATTCATAAAAGTAACCAAAAAGGCAATTGACGTTGCTTTTTTTTTGCTAAAACTATATTATATATATTAGAAAGAATAAAATTAGTATCAAAAATTTCCAAAAAAAAATCGAAATTTCGAATCCAGGGTTGGACAAATGCAATATTTTATAGTTCATGAAGGTGACCATAATGGTTCAAAATTTTAAATTTTTCTTAAATAATACTACTTTATTCCTCATGAAGAGTTGCATTGGTAAAAAAACAAAACAAAAATTAAAGTTTCACTTCCAGGGTTGGGAAATTTATATATTTTTTTATACGTAAATGTAACCAAAAAGGCAACCAACGTCGGTTTTTTACTAATTAAAACTATTTTTTAGTCCAGTAAAAACAAAATTGGTATCAAAAATTAAAAAAAAATCAAAATTTAGATTCCAGAGGTGGATAACTGCAATATTTTTTAGTACATGAAAGTGATCAAAATAGTTACAGATATTAAGTTTTTCTTAAATAAACTATTTCATGCCTCATTAAGAGTTTCATTGGTAAAAAAATTTTAAATTTCGTTTCCAGGGTTGGGAAATCGAAGTATTTTTTCTGCATAAAAGTAACCAAAAAGGCAATTGACGTTGTTTTTTTTTGCTAGTTAAAACTGTTTTATATATCAGGAAGAAGAAAATTGGTATTAAAATCTTAAAAAAATCAAAATTTCGACTCCAGGGTTGGACAAATGGAATATTTTATGTTATGTGAAAGTGACCAAAAAGTTTACAAATTTTAACTTTTTTGTCAAGTGAAACTATGTTATACCTCACTAAGAATTGCATTGGTAAAAAAATAAAATTTCGCTTCCATAGATGGAAAATCAAAATTTTTTAGTACATAAAAGTAGCCGTATAAGTTCCTTATTTTGGTTGTGCGTGAATGAATTCTTTTTTATACTTCGCGAAGAGTTAAATTGGTATTAAACACTAAAATAATTAAAAATCCAATATCAGGGTTGGAATATCGACATTTTCTGATTCATAAAAGTAACCATATAATTTGTTATTTTTGATTCTTACGATGAATTAAAATAAATTGGTATTAAAATAAATTGGTATTGGAAATAAATTGGTATTAAAAACCAAAAAAATCTAAAAGACGAATCTATGGTTGAACAATTAGAACCTTTTGGGGTACATGAAACGGATTTTTTCTTTTTGTTTGTAAATCAAACATATTTAATATTTTTGAAAGACGTTCAGAGGTATTAGAAGTAAGAAGAGCTAAACATTTAGCTTCCTAACCAAAAAATTCAAACGCTGTCTTAAATATAAAAGTAACTGATAACATCATTTTGTTTTTTTAATTATTTTTTAATTAAAACTACTTTCTGTTTTAGCAAGAAAGAAAGAAGAATTACATCTGTGAAGGGTATTTAAGATTCGGCACAGCCGAATATAGCACTTTTACTTGTTTAATTTTTTTTTTTGTATTTTAACCAGATAATAATACAATGTGTGTAGTAAAAGAAAATATCAAATAATTTTTATGCGAACTTTACGTGGTGCCGGACTAAGTCATATTTTATAAAGGCCTGTCCGCCCTTCATACTGACGCAGTGTTACCACCAGCGAAGCTCTAAATTACACTTCAGGTGAAGCAAAATTAATCTATGAAATGGTTAATGGTTTTTACACATTTTTGCCAAAATACTTTTTTATTTTTCAAAATATTTCGAATACAAAATCTTAATCTTCGCCTTCACTCGGAGCTGATTTTCCTCTTGCACCCTGAAGTTATACTCCGCCAGGATGCTAGCATTCCACTTTCCGAAAAATCTCTTCTCAAACTGAGCGATGTGAAAGACTTTATTTACAATTAACAGCCTACCAGCACCTTGGAAGACCCGAAGCAAAAAAAAAAATCAAACGTTTTACTCAATTTAATGTAAGCACACAGAATCCTCGCATACAATATCGAAATATTGACTTTGCGATCGCCAAAGATACACTGAAGCAAGATAAAAATTGCAGTGCGGAAGGTGTGGAAAAATTTAACGTCTAAAATATCTTTTATATTCCTTTTAAATTGAACCCACGGCTATAAAAACATCATTAAAAGGGATACACAGAGGCCATGTAATTTAGGAGGTCAATTAACATAAGAGTCAGCTGATATTGTGTTCTGCTCAGTCTAATTTAGGTTATTTTTATTTACTAATATTCGTTATTATATAGAAAGTTTAGTCAGCTATATAACTTATTTAACATCAACCGATTAATTAAAAAATTAAGCAATTAAATCGAACCCTCGAATAAATAATCGAACGATTAAAACAGAACCACTACCAATTGAAAGTCCTAACTAATTTCAATACATTTATATTTTATAAACAAAAATTTGGAAAACGGTTGATCTCCGATTTGTAATAATGACGGTTTTTGAATTTCAAGGGACGATTAGTTTTTGGAACCGATCGGCAAAGCCGTTTAAGATTTAATAAATAAAGCAGTTTTTTTGATTATTCTCGAAATTTATCGGTCCGAATTTGTTCCAATTCACAGGAAATCGAAGTTTTAAAGGGCCATTTAAAATGTGAATAGTTCGATTAGATTTAAAGGTTATAAGCAGGTCACATACGTACACACACACAAAACACAAATATACAGACACAATAATGGCCTCTCAGGAGCTTCCTATGAACTCAAAACGTAAAAATCTGGTGAAACGTCGATTTTTTCAGAACATGATAAAACCAGTAGTATCCCGATTTTTTCAAGATTTACAATTATCTCAGGAGGAAAGTTTTTTGGCTCCGAATCCGTTTCTCTTCGTTTAAGTTTGATAGAACTCGTTGAAATGCAAGTATTTCGGTTCGGTTCAGCTATCCAAAATATTATAAAGGAGTCTCATACACACACTTACATACAGACATAGTGAAACTATCTCAGCAGTACTAAGGAAAACTTCTTAGGAACTCAAAATATCGAGTTCTGTGAAATCATGAATTTTTATCAAAAGTTATATCAAGTTTTTCAATCAATTATTCCTAACACGACCTTCCTAATCCGATTATTCGTTACGTACACCAGCGTTGCCAAGCCTGAATAAAGTTCAAAACTCTTCATACATAATAAACAGAAGTAAGTCTATATTTATTTTGTACAACACTCACTCCATTGTACACTCTCGTACACACATGAGAATATATATTTTAAGTTTGTGGCCATAATTGCCTATTCAGGCGTAAACCATAAAAAATTTAAAACATTAAACAAGATGGAAAAAAGGAACTTGGGAAAAAATATTGTGTGGTTTAAACTTACAACAATTGACCAGTCAAGCATGTCGACCACATCTAGCCCAACTACAGCAAGCCGTCATCCATTCCAAACAGCCCGTCCAGTCGGCCAATGTTTTTTAGTGCAACAATTCAAAATTTATTTAATACAATTGCTTACAAATAAATATTGAGAGTTTTATTACTAATATTTGTTTAAAAAAAAGTTGTGGCAAAACTGAAATTGAAAACACTATAGAGCTGAAACCTTAATTGGCGATGTGGTTAGGAAATGTGCACAAGAATTTGTTGCCTTATGAGTAAGGAAGGCATTTTTTCGTAATAATAATTTGTTTTATGAAATATTTTTGGACGTAATATTTTCTCTTGATTTTTTTTTTAACAAAACAGCTGCTGATTCGAATGGAGCTTATAAAAGTTTAAATGATTATTAATTAAAGGATAAAAATTGATTACGAAATTTAGCCTTAATGGAGAGTTTCTAAATAAAAGTACACCCAGCTCTAGGACTGAGTTCTTAAGAATTCTAGGAAATATGTGAAATATAAAAAATGTTCGGCACATTATTTTCGAAGTAGGAAAAAGAGGAGGAAAAGATAAATAAAATTACTCATTGTATAGACATTTATTAAGTTTTCTTATAAAGAAAGAAAGAACAAATAATTTATTCTAAAATTTAATTTTCTAAGCAACATCGAAATTTAGTTGTTTTATTGACGGTACTAAACAATCGTTCAGCATTTGCAAACGAATGTGGCAGAAACGTAAATTGTTTCACAAATTCTGTAAATATGGAATGTGTTTCACTGTTTTACCGATACTACAACGGAATGTGTTCTGGTGAGATAAGCGAGCTTGTACCCGAAAACCGTTTATTTTTGTGAGCTACCCGCTCCTCACATATGTAGGGCGCATCCTTTTGTGGTTGAGTTGCCAATGAACCGCACCATGCATTACAGAGAGAATTCGTTCTTTGGCCGAACTGTTCGTATGTGGAACAAACTTCCAGCAGAGGTCTTTCCTGCCAGTTTTAACTTGGGGAGGTTCAAATCGAACGTCCACGAGCACTACTCCCTCTATCCTCCTTCCCACAACCAATTTTCCTAGATTTGGCACAATGCATCGTATATGTAGGGGTCATATGCTGAGTGCTGGTCCAAGAAAAAAAACTGCAAAAGCCTTTAAGGAGTCGCTTTGCTTAATTTCAGAAATCTTTTGCCTAAAATTACAAAAACCAATTTCAACCTTTCGAATGTGTCAAAATTCAAGAAATTGCAATGCTCGGTACTCATACTCTATCGATTGTTCCTAATTTCCGTTTATGAAGTTCGGCAGTTCTTTAAGAATATAAAAGAAATTGTATTAATTATTTCATTCAATACGATTTTCGATGCTCACAGCAGAAGAATATTTCTAATATTCATATAATTTTTTTAATACAGACCCAATATTCTAATAATTACACAAAGTAAGTAGGAGTTGATCTGTTTTTTATCTTGGACCAGCACTCAGGGTATGACCCCTATATATGCAATGCATTGCGCCGGAACTGAAAACGAGAGGATAGTATTGAGGGGACAGATTAGGAAAGATAGAAAGTTTTTTTTTTGTAGCTATTTAAACCTTTTTATATACCCTTCACAAAAAAAGTGAAAGGGTATATGTATATACGTTTGTCATTCCGTGTGTAATTTCTTCAGGACCCCATGAAGTACCTTTACTTGTTTAACTTTTTCTTCATCTTTTATTTTTTTGTTTTCATACCCTGTGGAAAAGAATTGGATTTGTCATTCCGTGAGTAACGGAAGAAAGTATATATATTCGTGATCAGTGATAAAATCGAAGACGATCCATTTACCTCAGTTCGTCTGTGGAAATCACGATAAGGTACAAACGAAAGGAGCCAGACACTTGAAATTTGGTATAAATAAATCTTGAAAGATAGCACAGGTCAAGCTGAATCGGGCCAGAGCGAAAAAAGTTATCTTAAGGAGAACTAAACCAACATCTAGGAAACAATTTAACTTTCACAGTTTTTTTGTAAAAATCCAAAGCGTTGAACATGGGGCAAAAAAATAAAAATAAAAATCTATTGTTAGACCTTGCCCCTTTATTGGGCGTTGACGCAAAAAATTTTTTTCAAAAATAGTGTAAATATTTAACAAATTGTATTCCTTGAGCCTACACATCTAAAAATGAAATTTTTAAGCTTCTATGACGAAGCTGAGATGTTCTCTGATCTTTCTCTGTCGTACGCAAACATTTATTTTATCTCCTTACCTTCTTGTGCACGTTGAGATAAACCAATAAAAATAGAGTTTTTATTTACGAAATATTTGGAGTATTTTAGATTCGACCCGGCCGAATATAACGTTCTTGTTTGTTTTTGTATTGAAATATTTTGTTTGAAATTGTCTTTTTAAATACAACAATAAATGAGATCCCAAGGCTTGTGAACTCAATAAATATTTTTTTACTTTCCTACATTTTATATAAAATCATTCCAAAAATAAATCAAATTCTAAGCTTTCGTTTATACATCAAAATTTATTTTCAATTAATTTCAATTAATTAATCAGTTTATTTGTTATTCGAAAATAGTAATTTTAAAATTATTCGAATAAGAGTTTGGTTTTATTCGATTTGTAGAATTATTCTCAATCGGTTGACAACTCCAATCATTACCACAATTTTCCAGCAATAAGGTCATACTAGTACGCCGGCTTTATTTCAAAACACTATTACAAATTAATGAAATTGTTTAGAGTCCCCTTTTAAAAAGTACTTTATAATGAGTCACCCTATATTAGATGTACATATCATAGAAGTTCATCACACCACAGCAAAACTTCAAGGGGGAAATTAACTTGTTACACTCATTAAGAGTTGAATGAAAGAGGGTGACTAAATTCTGCAGAGAAATATTTCACAGATACAATTTTATGCAAGTAATCAATTAAGTGCGAGTGGCAAATCTATTAATATCATAAATCATGCCCCAGCATTCAGAATGCAGATTATGAAAGGAAGAATAGCCGTAATATAAAATTCGTTAACGGCAGGATTTTGTGGTAAAAATATAATATCCGCCACTGTGTGTGTCTGTTGTCATCATGGATACGCTATCTGAATGTGAATTAAGCATTGGGAGGAATTCATTATTTTATAAACGCAGTTATGATGGCCACGTGCGGCATGCAAATAATGTAGCCCATTTTTGCTCTCATGTTTTCAGTTTTATTTTTCGCCACTAAACCTGTTGGTTTTATCGACTGATAACAATTGATAATATTTTCATGGGTGCACTATACTGGTCTTGCCACAAAATCGTTGCAACTAATGAAGGAATCGATTGATAGCAATAGTTGTATGTGTACTCGTACATAAATAGTCTGCTCTGCGAGCGTTATTAAGTGCGCGCATTTAAGGGATTGAAATTGTAAAATCTGTGTGATACCGAAAATGTAAATTTAAGCAATTGTATTTAAGTGTGTCGCAACAACAATGATTGTCTGCCACATGCATCAGTTACATGTCTACAAGTACATATCGATGGTAGACATATTGTGGCATGTTATGAAAAACATGACTGTAATGATGATGATCATGATGATGATGATGATGATTATGGTGATAATGCCACTGACAATTGTGAAACTAGTTAAAATAAGTAGTGAGAGCAAATGTGATGCTCAAATTACAAAAACTGGCTGACTAAAGGATGTGTGTGTGCCATGATGCTTAATGCATGAGTAATGCTGGTTGTGGCCGGCTACTGCTTCTGCTTAAATACGACGCTGACACCGATGTTGTTGGTTAAAGATTATTATTTTCGAAATGATATAAACTGAAAATGATTCAAGTGTATTGTCATTTTGTACATCTATACAAGAAAGTATGTACGGCTGGCTGCCTGCTTGTGTGTCAGTCGCACTATCCATTCAGTCATCTGCTTGTTTTAAGCCACGCACAAAATTTGTGTGAGTGGTAATCGTGCCGGCTACAAGTGATGAATGCCTGAATGTTGCATGTTAATGATTGTTTACTTTGTATTGATATAAATGTCTGTAAGTGTGAACATATTTTAAGTTGCATTTGTTGGTCTTTGGATTGTCTGTCTGACGAACTGGTTGTTTAAACGACCCGTCGGATGTTGAGCATCATGTTATGAATATAAAATTTGTGTTTAATTAATAAATAAATACAAGTTTGTACACGCCATTTGGGAAATAAATTCATGTAGAAATTTCATGTTTATCTTGAAAAAAAGTTAAACACAAACACTCACACACACACATAAACAAAATAATCATTAACTTCTAGTTTTGTTGAAAAGAAATCAGGAAATACAAATACATAATTAATGAAATCATAACCAAGTTGCTAAACTAAATTTCCCATTAAAATGAAAATTGATATGCATCTTAATAAATGCTTGCAGCTAGAATATGTTGGTGTGAGAAGTGTTTTTAAAGGAAATCATTAACAGGAAACGCATTCAAAAAATATGAGGTCTATCCAGTGAAGCAAGCGTGTATGGAGACCCACCTCACAGATTTTCTTCATCGATTTTTGTTACATGTAAACTGTTCCATAACGTTGTAAGAATAAAGACCATCTGTTACCATTTATGTAAAGTCGCAACAGAGCAGGAATAAGAAATATTACTTTCGCAGTATTCAGTAAAAAGTTTGCAGAAAGTTTTACTCTCCGTAATTGTTTTTAAATAATAATTATGAATTGCTTTATTATTCGTACTTTTTTTTTCGTTTATTGGCCATAAGATTATATTTAAACTATATAAACACTAGTTAACAATATACATAATTTTTTTTTACAATATATACAATGTCTCTTAGTCGAGCTCTTTAGTAATTTTAGTATGGTCATAGTTGGTTTTTACAACATTTGATTTAGGTTTTATTTATTTACATGAAAACATATTTATAAAAGAATTTTAATTGCAATGAAAATTTTTTTTAAAAACATTGCTAGCATACGTTTAGAGGTTAAATTACTGAAATAAAAATTATTCGGCAGACTGAAGTTCAATTCTGCGAATTTGCTTATGTTTTAAAAGTTAGTCTGAAAATGAATTTTTTTATAAAAGTAGAATATTTAGACTTATTTTTATAATCATCAAACTAGCAGAACGGATAAAAAAAACAAATTAATAAATATTTTTTTTTCATTTATTTTCAGATATGTAACTCAACTTCAGTTCAACTTCAGTTAAGAAGAGAAAACACTTTATGTTAGAATGTGTTTTATTTTAAAACTTCCGTTCAACATTCTCTCTTTCAATATTCATGAACCGAAGTTGGATATAATCATTTACCCCGGTATTCATAAAATTTAAAATGAGTTTGAAATGTATTTCAATCAAACTTGTTCATACAAACTTTTCTTAAAACAGATTTCAAATACGTTTTATTTTTTTATGAATATGGCGGTTAAAATATAGACACCGGTACACTGAAATTATGTGTGCATGCGCATATTTTGCTTGAAATCATATCATTAAAGGAATTATTTCTTTCTGTATATCTGGATAATCCCTACACAAAGCTTTTCTCGGGACGTGTTGTCATATTCACAGTTTTAACGAATGGGCAATAGTTTTGGAAGTGATGCAAATGGTGTTTGGCCCAGGGTATTTTATACATCATAGTGGCTTCACCAAAAATATATTTTTTTCTCTTCCCGCTAAAAATCTAAAGTTTTCAAAAAAAAAACGAGAAATTACTGGTTTTACCCGGTTTCCAAAATATCGACGTTTCACCAGATCTAGTCGTTTCGAGTTATTAGGAAGCGTTCCTGACTACTCCTGAGAAGCTGTCACTATATCTGCATATATCTGTTGTGTATGTATGAATCTAATAACTTTTGAACGACTGAAACGAATTGAATCAAACTAGTCGCGTTCCTACGTGTTTATTCAAACTAGGACTTCCTGAGAATTAGAAATGGTTTTCAAAAAGTATTTTTTTAAATGACTCGATTGCTTCTACAAACTAATCAGCTTTTGACATTTAAAAACCCCGTCAATCGCCATCCATAAAAAAATCGGTTAACGACCAGAAAGGTTTTTTTAACCTCCGCATCGTATTTCCACGTTAGGATGTGGTTAAAAAGTCAACCCTTTTCCATATTTTTTATACCATCCAAAAAATAATAATATATATATTTTATGGGGTACAATTCTGTTTGGATGGTATTAAAACTCGGTGAAAGGTCTCTCGGTGGGAGAAACCTTCTTTGACAAAAAAATATATCATTTTCTTAACAAAATTACAAAAAAACTTTAAGCACAGTTTGGAAATGGGCAAAATCGGGCAAGAGGGAAAAAGTTCCCCTAAAAAGAACTAAACCAGCCTCTAAAAAACAACACAATTTTTAAAGTTTTTTTGTAATTTTGTTAAGCAAATGATATATTTTTTTGTCAAAGAAGGTTTCTCCCACCGAGAGACCTTTCACCAATTCCAAACAGAATTGGACCCCATAAAATATATATATTATTGATCAGTAAAGTCTGAGACGGTCTAGCAATGCCCATACGTCCATCTGTGGAAAACATGATATAGTCTATTTTTGGACCCCGCCTCCTTTAGTGGGCGTTGACATACGATATTATATGCAAAAATCGTGTACATATTGAAAAAGTTTTATTTCTTAAGCCTATAAGAAGCTGAGATGTTCTATGATCATGCAGTGATGAAAAGTCTCCCCCACGGGCCTTCCCAGAATGGCTCTGTCAAAATAGAAATTTAAAATTGGGTACAGAGGAACTCTGTCCCACCAAGTTAAACATATTATATTCACTTACTAAATATTTAGAGGGTATTTAAGATTCGACTCAGTCGAATATAACGTTTTTAATTGTTTTAATTAAATCTGTTTTATAATTCAAGAAGAAATAAATTGGTATTAAAAATCAAGAAAATCAAAATGTTTACTTTTACTTTGTTACATATTATTTCCTTTAAAGTTTTAACTTCGCTCGGTAGGAAACGGTAAGTCCGGCGGAGAGTTGTCTGGAATTCTATGCAATAATTTTTAATTTTAAAAGGTCTGCCGCTATAAACCAACAAACCATGTGTTTAGACATGTAATAGGGTTTAATGCCAAACATCTGTTTTAAGGTTTTATTGTCAATTTTTTAATCTCTTGGCTGTGCGAGGAAATTTTAAATTGGTGGAGGTCAAAAATGTATTTTTTCTGATCATACACATTTCATTGAGTTTGTAGTTTTATTTTTTCCATAATTTACTGATCATTTTTGTTTTAATATTTTTATCTTTCAGTTTGGTTGCTTTACTTTGAAAATACTCTTATAAAAGCACTTTCAATTCGTTTCGGTTTAAGCTGCATTATTTTTACAACATGACATGCATGTTTATATTTTAATATGATTTTATGTGCTGATGTTCATATTTCCGTTTCGTATACGTTTTTATTGTTTTTTCATTGCAATACTTACTGGTTTTATGGTCGGCTGTAACGTACATTTTAATATTATTATTGGTTGGTTATAAACTACATAAAATATTTGCTTCTATTAAAGGTTTTTAATCTTAATACGAGTACAAATTGTTTTTATATACACAAGAGATTTTCTGAATAATAAAACCTGAACACTGTTATAAAATACAACAAATTGTAGTGTTTTATTAATTTCGAAATATATCTATATTTAGGTTTTTTATCGGTTGACATAAATGTTAACTCTTCTGAGTGACATGCTATTACAGTGGTTTCACGCTGAAATGATTTTAATAAATAATCGTTGGTAACGCACAAGCCAATAGTTAAAGCAAGCTTTTTTACCAATTAAAACAATTTTGTTGAATCCGCATTAAAATTTGTTTAAATTGGTTTTGAGTGCATTTAATGAAATGCAACTTTATTTTTTCTGTACTAAATTCAGTACTGCCAATTTGAAAACTTAAGTGAGATGAAAAATTTTCTTGTTTTATATATATTTAATTTCAAGGCTCTTCTTTTCTTCGCGTATTTTATAAGTAGTTTCATAATTTGAAAATATTCATTTACAAAATATCAAACAATTTCTACAATAAATATATTTTATTTATGAATATGCGAGCGCATAAAAAATACATATTGTCAACACTGTAATTGAGTGTTCTTGTAAAAGAAAAATAATTTATGTTTTACCTCTTAAAACTGCAATTAAAGTTGGAAAAAAGCCTGTCTTTGCTTTAATATTACTTTTTCTAATTTTAATCATTTATATAGAGATTTCACGTAAGTAATATCTCTAGTTTGTCTAAAAGAACTTGAGGTTCCCTTAGGATTTTAAACATTTTTAAACTTGGGAATAGAGGGCAAGGGCACTAAAAATTAATGTAACTTAATTTCCGTTTAGAGCTTAGTTTTTCATACAAACAAAAACAGCTGTTCTACAGATTGTGAAACAAGTGGTATCTATGACAATTATATAACACTTCTGTGGCATATACACTTATTTCTACACAATGTCTGTGTTAGAATACGAATTAATTAAACTGGTGGTGTGAACGCAAAATATGCTTTTTATATTTTTCACGTTAACACCAAGGCTTAACTTTAGACCACCAACTATAAATATTAGTATATTTGAACGCTAATACGACATACGTACATACTATATTGTTTGTGAAGTTGAGCCTGATTCATTGCCAGGACAGTACATATTTTGAAGTTTTGATTGCCAATATTGTGTCATTTGGAAGTGGTGATTTTTTTAAATTAATCTACCATCGATTACGAACATTAATTTTCGGTTTAAAACTGGGACTAACTGCAACTTTTCAGTTGGCAGAAAAGAAAACGCATTTAATGAAACTGTCTTCAGAAAAAAGTTACAAATTTTAGTTTTTAAATAATACAAGCAATTTTTATTTACAGACAATACCCGATAAAGCATACTGCTTTCACATGTAAAGCGACAACGGCAGCAAAGTATCTCATATCAATGTGCAACCACATGCAACAAGATTGGCCTTTAATTTAAAAGAAACAAAAAAAAAAACCATTATGTACACGAATGTATATTATTTTAACCTTTCACTGTCTATTTGTAACATCATGCCTTTTTTATATCCTCATGTAAACTTTTTGTCGTTTATAAATTTATAAAAACAAAAATATTATAATAAAATAAAATTTTCCATGTCATCTCCAAGTACTGAGTGTAACATGACCTGCATTACAGTTTTTGTTGTTGGTGCTGCTGCTGTTAAAAAAAATTGTTTTTTCCTGATGCTGCTGTGGTGTATTGTTTTCTGCTCATGTCATCAACAGCACATGCACACACACATACACAAATACACCAAACAGTCATCAGATGTTGCGGTAGCAGCCAATCCCCAAACCATAATGCATCATGCAAGTAACAAGATTACTAGTATTTTGTTTATGTACAACAAAAATAACATAAAGAAAAATTATAGAAGAAAAACAATGACAATAAACCATAAAAACAAGTGTCAAACCCTGTAATGTTGTTGTAGTTTAAGTTGTACATTCATGTGCATCAGAATTCAGGGTTGTAATTCAATCTGTTATTGCAGTACACAGTGGTGACAAACATAATACACTCATGTTCAGTAAAAAACACATACATTAAATCTAAACACATTTACATATACGAGTATAAATAAATGAAACGTAAAGATTTTTCATTATCGTATTTTAATAAAAATGATAGAGACCCCAGCAAACTGCACTTTGTTGGCTCTAGTGCTTGCATATTCTGCCAAGTCAGTCCTACAGTGCGGTATTGAATTTTTCATTGAATACGATCACATGCATTCATATTTGCTGATGCTTATATTAAATGAACTGAACATATTGAATTTATAAATCAATTTGAAGTAAAAAAATAAGAATATGCAAAAGTTGTATTACATGACAAGGAAACACCTAATTGTCGCGATAAGGTTTCTTACGCAATTATAAATTTCATTTAAAAAATTATACTTTTAGTTAACATTATTTTTCATGGGCTTGGAATGAACTGGCTTGCGAAATGATATCTATGAGATAAAGTAAGTTGGTGTAGTACTTCGTAGTAACGCTTATATTAACACATATTTGCAAATCTTGGCCAATTCTTTTCGTTACAGAATTTAAAAAAGTTAAAATTTTATATTTTCACATCAGTAATTGTTCAATTCTTTGCGCACAATATGTGTTTACGTCTGACTTTACAGTTGTACAATGCATATGTAATTTGCTTATGTTTACCGAAACCAGCGCTAAATTAAATATTAAATTCATGTTGATTTTCCCTTGTACCTTGGAATAGTTCACATTCTGACTTTCAGGCTATAAAATTTAAAATATCGCAAAAATAAGTCTAAAACAAGTAAAAATTTTATATTCGACCGGGTGGAATCTTAAATACCCTCCAAATATTTAGTAAGTGAATTTAAAATGTTTAACTGTATTATGGCGGGGTCGCTATGGCAAGGGCTGTGGGGGAGAGAATTCACTTTTGTCATAAAACTCTAAAAATAAATCTTTGGGATAATTGTATACAAAATTAAAAAAAAAAACAAGTAAAAGTGCTATATTCGGCTGTGCCGAATCTTAAATACCCTTCTCAGATGTAATTCTTTTTTCTTTCTTTCTTGCTAAAACAGAAAGTAGGTTTAATTAAAAAATTAAATGATGTTATCGGTTACTTTTATATTTAAGAAAACGTTTACATTTTTCGGCTAGGAAGCTAAATGTTAGGCTTTTCTTATTTCTAATACCTCTGAACGTCTTTAAAATATGTTTAATTTATAAACAAAAAGATAAAATCCGTTTCATGTAGCCCAAAAAGTTCTAATTGTCCAACCGTAGAATAGTCTTTTAGATTTTTTTGGTTTTTAATACCAATTTATTTCCTCCTGATATATAAAGTAGGTATAATTCATCATAAAAATAAAAAATAACAGATTATATGGTTACTTTTATGAATCAGAAAATGTCGTTATTCCAACCCTGAAATTGGATATTTAATTTTTTAGTTTTTAATACCAATTTAAATCTTCCCGAAGTATAAAAAATATTTAATTCACACACAACCAAAATAAGGAACTTATATGGCTACTTTTATGTACTAAAGAATTTCGATTTTCCAGCCCTGGAACCGAATTTTTAATACCAAATTAATTCTCCCTGAAGTATAAAATAGGTTTAATTCATTAAAAACCAAATTTAGAATTTATGTGGGCAGTTTTATGTACCAGAAATATTTCGATTTTCAAACTATGGAAGCGAATTTTTATTTTGTTACCAATGCAATTCCTAGTGAATTTTTAAACTTTTTGGTCAATCCTGGAATCGACATTTTTTTAAGATTTTAATACCAATTTTGTTCTTCCTGAATTATAAAATAGTTTTAATTAGCAAAGCAACAATGCCAATTGCCTCTTTTGTTAGTTTTATGCATAAAATATATTTCAGTTTCCCAACCGTGGAAACGAACTTTTAATTTTTTGTTTGTTAATTTTTTACCAATGCAACTCTTAATAATGAGGCATGAAGTAGTTTTATTTAAGAAAAACTTAAAGTTTGTAACCATTTTGGTCACTTTCATGTACTACAAAATATAGCAGTTATCCAACCCCGGAATCGAAATTTTGATCTGTTTTAATATATGATACCAATTTTGTTTTTCCTGATTAAAAAAATAGTTTAAATTAGTAAAAAACCGACGGTAGTTGGTTTTTTGGTTATTTTTACGTATAAACAAATTTCAATTTCCCATTCCCGGGAGCGACATTTTCATTTTTGTTTTCCTTTTTTTTACCAATGCTAGTTTCCATTACTTATAAAGTAGTTTTATTTACAAAAATCTTAAAATTAGCAGCCATTTTTGTCACTTTCATGTTCTACAATATATTGCATGTACCAAAAAAACTTTCAATTTCCCAGCCCTGGAATTGAAATTTTATTTTTTTAATTTTTTTTTTGTTTTTTTTATCAATGCGACTCTTCTTGAGGTATAAAGTAGTTTTATTGAGGAAACATTTTAAATTTTTAACCATTTTGGTTACTTTTATGTATAAACAAATTTCAATTACCCAACCCTAAATTTTAATTTTTCAAATTTTGTTTATCGATGCAAATCTTCATGAGGTATAAGGTGACTTTATTTAAGAAAAACTCAAAATTTTTACCATTTGGTTATTACATGTGCTACAAAAAATTGCATATACCAAAAAAAACTATCATTTTCCCAACCCTGGAAGCGAAATTTAATTTTTTTTTTTTAATTTTTTATAAGTGCAAATCTTCTTGAGGTATAAAGTTGTTTTATTTAAGAAAAAAATTTAATTTTTAACCATTTTTGTCACCTTCATGTACTACAAAATATTGCACTTGTCCAATGTATTCAATGTGTCACCCCTGGGAGCAAAATTTGAATTTAAAAATTTTTTTTGGTCAATGCAAATGTTCATGACGTATAAAAAAGTTTTGTTAAAGAAAAACTTGAAATTTTTAACAATTTTAGTTACTACATGTACTACAAAATACGGAATGGGCCGAAAAAAACATTTTTAATTTCCCATCCCTGGCAAAAAAAAATTTTATTTGTTTAGTTTTTAATAGACCATTGAGGCTTCCCAAAGCGCGAAATAGGTTTAATTTACAAACATTAAAAAAAGAATTGATTTTTGGTATAAATTTTGCGTCGAGAAATAGGTGTAAGCTTCCCAGCTCTGGAACCATACTTCGGATCTTTCTGAATATACCAATATATTTAAGCTCATTTCCAATCCAACGGTCCAAGAACGAAGTCTCTAGCTCTTCTGGGGGCTTGGGAAACCCGATTTCACGTGCAGACAGACGGACATCGCTCAATCAATATATATACTTTATGGGGTCCCATGTGAATATCGAAGAAATTACACACGGAATGACAAACCTATATACACCCTTTCACTTTTTTGTGAAGGGTATAAAAATGTTTTTTGTAAGGTCATTTACGGGGCAAGGGGGAGGAGGGGGTAGGGCAGAGTACTACCAGGTAACGTCTCAGCTTCGTCAAAAATTAAATTAAAAATTTTATTTTTAAGGCTTAAGAAAAACAATTTGTTAAATTTTTACACTATTTTTGCATATAATAACGCCCACTAAAGAGGGTGGGGCTCAAAGATTAATTTATTTTTATTTTATGGGTCCAAGCTTAACGCGCTGGACCTTCTTTAATATAAAAATATATCATTTGCTTAACAAAATTACTAAAAAACGCTAGATATTATGTTGTTTTCTAGAGGTTGGTTTAGTTCTTCTTAGGGGAACTTTTTTCCCTCTCTCCCGATTAAGCCCATCTCCAAACTTAGCCTGTGCTATCCTTCAAGATATATTTATACCAAATTTCTAGAGTCTTTTTGTTTGGCCTAAATCGTGATTTCTACTGACGGATGGACAGACGGACGGACGTAAAGACGGACGGACGGACATGCTGAGATCGTCTTCGATTTCATCACTGATCAAGAATATATATATTTTATGGGGTCTCAGATGGATATATCTCTGCGTTACAAACGGAATGACAAAGTGAATATACCCTCCAATTCTTTTCTGGAGGGTATAAAAATTAGATTAAATTAAAAATGTTTAACCATCGTTGGTTAATTTGACGAGATGCTTACGGTACTTGATCTAAACTAAATAGAACTTAATACTTTGATCAATTTGTAACGGCTTTTAAAATACCAAACGGACTTTTGTGCGTAAACATTAAAAAAACACACTTTTGATGTAAAAAACATATAAAATTTTGAGAAATGTATGCGATCTTTATTTGAGTCGATATAACCAATCTATATAATTAATTGTTTGAAGATGAGCTCCTGTAAATTTTGCTCGAGGCTACGGATCGAATGGTTCACACGCAAATGCAATTTTGGCATTCTCTCTTCAACACATCGGCCGGTATGTCACGAATAAATCCTTCAATACTGGCTGTCTGTCAATCGTTGCGGACTGGACGTTATATAGGCCCACAAAAAATAGTCAAAAGCATTAAATCACACGATCAATTGATGTGAAATAAACTGTTTACCGAACTGTTCTGTATGGCATGTGGCAACGTCTTCTTGAAAACGCATGCTAGTCGAGTCCAGTTCCTTCATATTGGGCAAAGAACATTTTTCCACTCAAATTAACGCTCCTGCCTTCGTCATCTTTGAAAAAGTATGGTACAATGATGCCTTTGCCTCATAATCCACACCAAACAGAGCATTTTTCGGGACGCATTGGCAGATCTTGCAATACTTCTGACTGCTCTTTACACCACATACGGCAATTCAGTTTGTTCACCTTTCCATTCAACAAGAAGTGAGTACAATCAAGCATGAATTTTGAAAAAAAATTCAATAATCTGCAAGCGTTGTTCGTTTATAAGACAATTCATTGTTAATTTATAGACCAAACTGAACATGTTTAATAGTGACATGGGACAAGATAACAGATGAGCTGCCAAAAACAATGTTGCCAAAAAGAATGTTGATAAAATAACAACCTTTACTACTGCTGCGGTTCCCGTGTAACAAATTTCGTAAAATGATTAAAAATATGAATATTTATAATTTATTAAGAAAATACAAAACTAGTTTAGATAGTAACGCAAGTGCCTAGTTTCCTGTAATTTTAATAAATCCCTGTAAGCTCTATGTTAGAATTCAACCAACCTGGGACATTAGATTGGTCGACAGTCAGCCGCAAATCTATAGTGTGTAATATTCATCAATACTTCGAACAGTATACAATCGATTGTGTAGCTTCACTTTCCATAATCCGTAATATAAAAATTACTTTTTATACTTACATAAAGGAAACGTGTCTTTGAAGTTTTGCTGCATTTAATATTCATGTTTATTTATTAGCGATACCATGACGGCACTGTTTCCTCGTTCAAAGGTTTAACAGCGTAAAACTGCATTCGTTTTATATGACTATAAATATTTTTTTGTAGTCAATTTAAATTAATTATCGCTACATAAAGCAAATGCTATTTGACGAAAATTTATGATTAAAATTGTTTTTGAACATTTCGCGCAAAAAAAACAAACTGCAAAATCTCCATGATAATAATTCATCCGTATACATCATTCATCTTTACACAGTTTCTTTATTGCACATTTTTTTTTTTCAGTTGTTGTACATACGAGTATATACATACATATGTACGTATGATTGTATTTACGAGTATAAAGTTGTTGCAAATATTTTGCATCATGTATGTTTTGTTTATTATTTTTCTCTTGTTTTCAAACAAAAACTTAACCTTACTTTTATAGTGCTTTTGACATGTACATGGAAAAAACTAGACCCAAACATAAATTTCTGCAAAAGCACTGAAGAAAATATTTGATTAAAAATCACAAATGATTGTTTTGAACCATGCCCAATGATTAATATAAAACTACAATACAATAATAGTTATTGTTTTCAAGTAGGACCAGCTCACAGGGGATGACGCCTACTTATGCAGTGCATTGCGCCGGTACTAGAAAGGAAGGCGTTTTCATAGCCATTTGGATTTTTAATATTTGCTACAGGGCCGACTAAAGAGAGTGCTATTGCTCTGGGCCTTAGTACATGGTAGTGTAATCTTATCAAAAGAATTCGTCGTCATGGCTGAGATGCGAACTCGGGACTCCCGGCTTCATAGTCTGCTCTTAACTACTACAACAGAACTTGAAAAATTTTTTCTATAGTCTAAAGCTAAGATCACACTATCGGCGCAATGTACCGATTTTCGTCGGCTCACTGCAATAAAGTCATAAGTACTAAATCAAAATTGCATTATTTCTCAATTAATTCCGGAATAAGTCCATATGGCTTTACTACCAATGCAGTGTGGTGCAATTATTTCCTTACATTTCAATTAATTGACATATAAGGCAAATTTAGTTTATTACTTATAACTTAATTTCAGTGATCCGATGAAAACCGGGTACAATGCGCAGATAGTGTGATCTTAGCTTTAGGAAGGTCGTCTGTTGGCTGAAGTAGCATAAGATCCCGGCTTCGAAATGTGAAATTAAATTTTTGTTTTTTGGTTGTGTTAGTTTTAATCGGCATATTACTCTGACGAAGGCATAACAGTGGTTGCTGAACATTACAAACAGCGATTGGCACTTTCATATACAAATTCTCTGTCTTCTCATTTTTATTTATCTGTAATTTTAACACTACCCCCTTCTTTTCACATAATGCATTACATCAGTAGGGTTCGTACCCTCTGTGGCGGCCTAAGAAAAAAAATTCAAATCACGTACAACCTTAATCGCATTAATCCGGTTGTTTGAAAGCCGCATGTAAAATATCGATGTTATATGTGTATATTGGCCGAAATTCGCTTTTGAATACATAGTTTTACATTTCATGTATTTTTGTAGAATTTTTGTTTTGGTGTTATATGGCTTTTAATACCTTTTCGACATATTACCAAGCGACGGAGTCCAATGTACGAGTTTGTTTGTATGCATGTAAGTAGATGTTTGTTAATAATTTATTTGTTGCAACTTGCAAGTAGCATTGAAGCATAAATTTTGTAACACAATTCCGTTGTCATCGTCAACAAAACTTAAAGAAAAAATATTTTGCTTGAGACAAAGTTTATAAAAAAAGATACACAAACGTTTATGGCTGTTTTATCATGTTTTATTATTTTTTTTTTAAATTTGGTGGAAAACATTAAGACAAATTGCAAGGAAAAACCAGTTCGAATGATTTATTTCGAAATTAAAATTAGTCATGTTACTTAAACAATGTGCCACAAAGTTGATGCTACAATTGAGACAAGCTTATCTCCCCTTATATAGGCGACATATGTACAGATTTCATGAGATTTGAACCCAATTCTTTGCATTTCATCAACAATAAGCATAGGACTTTTTATGTTCTCCGAGAAATAAGTCTGAGCTATGAAATAATAGAAGCCCTTCTCTCAAATGTATTTGGCAGGTGAAGAGTTAAAAGCGTAAAATTTCGAGCAGAAAATCGTCAACATTGTCAAAACAAATATGTATCAGAAATCGTCAAAAACACAACTTCATTCAAACCAGATATTTCTATTCTAACTGAAAAATATGAAATTTTTAAATTAAAATACTAATATTTAGGAAATGAGTTCAGAGGCTAGAATCTTGTTTTCGAAATATTTTTCAGAATCTCAAGGGATTACGGTATCAGTGGAAACATTTTACAAGATTCGTCATTTTAATTGTCTGAACTAAAATCTTAATTATTTTCTCTCTAAAAAAATTTTTCTGAATACTAACGTATTTAATTTTACTGTGCGTATTAATTATGCTGCGGCCTTGAATTTATCTTCGATGTCTAATATTATTAAAATTTATTTCACATATTTCAATTAGCTTAATTTTATTAACAGCATATCTGTGGTTAATAGCGTCAAAGCCAAAGTAGTTATCCACATCTATGAAATCCATCAAGTAAAATTTTCTCACTAAGCAAATTTAGCGACTTTCAAAATATATTTGTACAACATGTGTTTACGTCTGACTTTACAGTTGTACAATTCATATGTAATTTGCTTATGTTTATCGAAACCGGCGCTATTCTGATCTCCCGTGTAAATTAAATATTAAATTCCTGTTGATTCTCCCTTGTACCTTGGAACAGTTCACATTCAGGCTATAAAATTTAAAATATCGCAAAAATAAGTCTAAAACAAGTTAAAAATTTATATTCGACCGGGAGGAATCTTAAATACCCTCCAAATATTTAGTAAGTGAATTTAAAATGTTTAACTGTATTTTGGCGGGGCCGCTCTGGCAAGGGCTGTGGGGAGACACTTCACTTTTGTCATAAAACTCTAAAAATAAATGTTTGGGATAATTATATACAAAATTAAAAAAAAAACAAGTAAAAGTGCTATATTCGGCTGTGCCGAATCTTAAATACCCTTCTCAGATGTAATTCTTTTTTCTTTCTTTCTTGCTAAAACAGAAAGTAGGTTTAATTAAAAAATTAAATGATGTTATCGGTTACTTTTATATTTAAGAAAACGTTTAAATTTTTCGGCTAGGAAGCTAAATGTTTGGTTTTTCTTATTTCTAATACCTCTGACCGTCTGTAAAATATATTAAATATATATAAATGAAATTTATTTGTTGGTGGTTAAGCAATGTCTATATGCATTTCATTGGTGCTTTACCAAGTCGTCAGTAGACTTTAACCACAGTTTTGAAAAGTTTTGATTTAGATTATATTAAATATGTTTAATTTATAAACAAAAAGAAAAAATCCATTTCATGTATCCCAAAAAGTTCTAATTGTCCAACCGTAGAATAAATAGCCTTTTAGATTTTTTTGGTCTTTAATACCAATTTATTTCCTCCTGATAAATAAAGTAGGTATAATTCATCATAAAAATAAAAAATAACAAATTATATGATTACTTTTAAGAATCAGAAAATGTCGATATTCCAACCCTGAAATTGGATATTCAATTTTTTAGTTTTTAATACCAATTTAACTCTTCCCGAAGTATAAAAATGATTTCATTCACACACAACCAAAATAAGGAACTTATACGGCTACTTTTATGTATTAACAAATTTCGATTTCCCAACCCTGGAACCGAATTTTTAATACCAAATTAATTCTTCCTGATGTCTAAAATAGGTTTAATTCACTAAAAACAAAGTTTAGAATTTATGTGGGTAGTTTTATGTACCAGAAATATTTCGATGTTCCAACTCTGGAAGCAAATTTTTATTTTGCTAAAAATGCAATTCCTAGTGAATTTTTAAACTTTTTGGCCACTTTCAAGTACCATAAAATATTTCATTTGTCCAATCCTGGAATCGAATTTTTTTTAAGTTTTTAATAGCAATTTTGTTCTTCCTGAATTATAAAATAGTTTTAATTAACAAAAGCAACAACGCCAATTGCCTCTTTTGTTACTTTTATGCGTAAAAAATATTTCAATTTCCCAACCGTGGAACGAAATTTTAATTTTGTTGTTATTTTTTTCCAATGCAACTCTTAATAATGATGCATAAAATAGTTTTATTTAAGAAAAACTAAAAATTTTTAACCATTTTGGTCACTTTCATGTACTGCAAAATGTTTCAGTTATACAACCCTGGTTTCGAAATTTTGATTTCTTTAAATCTTTGATACCAATTTTGTTCTTCCTAAATTGTAAGACAGTTTTAGTTAGCAAAAAAAAACAACACAGTTACCTGTTTGATTACTTTCACGTATAAAAAAATTCAATATCCCACCCCTGGAAGCAAAGTTTGAATTTAATATTTTTTTTTTCCAATGCAAATCTTCATGACGTATAAAGATGTTTTGTTAAAGAAAAACTTAGCATTTTTAACAATTTTAGTTACTACATGTACTACAAAATACGGAATGGGCCGAAAAAAATTTTTAATTTCACATCCCTGGAAATTTAATTTTTATTTTTTTAGTTTTCAATAGACCATTGAGGTTTCCCAAAGCACGAAATAGGTTTAATTTACAAACATTAAAAAAAAATGATTTTTGGTATAAATTTTGCGTCGAGAAATAGGTGTAAGCTTCCCAGCTCTGGAACCGTACATCGGATCTTTCTGAATTTCAATACCACTCTATTTAAGTTCATTTCGAATCCAACGGTCGAAGAACGAAGTTTCTAGCTTTTCTGGAGGTTTGGGAAACCCAATTTCACGTACAGACAGTCGGACAGAGGGACAGGCGGACATCGCTCAATCGTCATCGCTATTCATAAGGATCCAGAATATATATACTTTATGGGGTCCTATATTGATATCGAAGAAATTGCACACGGAATGACAAACCTATATATATATCCTTTCACTTTTTTGTGATGGGTATAAAAACTATCAGAGATGGGTGCAGCTTCCTGATACTATTTGCTTCCTCCAAACCTGAAGAAAAGTCTGAGTAATAAGAGATTAAGGTTGAATGAGGAGGTCATAATCGAAACAAACGCTTATATGGAGGGCCTTAAGAGAACTTGTTATTTAGAAGCAGTAAAATGGAAACAACGAAGGACTGAATGCTTTGATCTGAAAGGAGATTATGATGAAAAATAAGCCGCTTCTTTGCCGAAACAAAAGTTTGTATTGAAATACTCATACAGCCTTATTATTTTTCATAACTAATTCTTTGTGATACATTTTAAATCGGTTGATTAGATGGGAAAATGTTCGGAATGATGAATATATTGGGGTTCAGATATAGACAAAATTTGCTTCGCCCTAGATAATGAAGAGATGATCAGATGCATGCAGCAACTTAATATGTACTGCAAAGATGTGCCATAATGTGTTTAAAAAATCAATAAGTGTGGCTCTCTTAATGAGATAAACCTGATGTGGGTTAAGGGGCACACAGGAATAATGGGCAACAAATGAGAAATTTCATACAACATCAAAAGCAGGTTATATGACACTTTCAAACAGAGGAAGGTGTCATATCCAAATTTTGGTACAAGTCACCAGCAGTTTACGCTTATCTGCGAATTTGCTTAAAGAGCTCGTTACTTTGATGCTGGACATCAAACTTGTTTGAGTGCGCTTGACGTGTAGGTACCAAATATCTAAATTAACTGGATTTTTGGATCAGCCACCAGGCTTGCTGGATTGGCGTAATTTTGACAAATGTGTTGGGCCTTAAGAAAACTCTACAGAGAGATATATTTGTGGAATGCCTCCTTTGAAAAGAAATGGTCCTTTCTAAAGCAATCTGTAGTAGCTGTTGGCCCGTTTGGAAAGGCATAGTACTTTTTAAGCAAGCGACAGATTGTATCATCTGAAGAGCTTCTGCATGGTGTATGAAATTTTAAGCAAGCTAACTAACCTCAAGATTCTTTAAAATGTCAAAGCGTTTGTCAAAAAATAAATTTGCATTGTAGAGTTTCTTTAAGTCACTTCGGTACGTCATTTAAATTATTTTCATTTAATGATTATACAATCTAGTAGCAACTTCTGTTTTATTTTTTTTCTATATATATAATTTCATTTCATTTTCATGTTAAATATTCAGTCATGTGAAACTGCTGCACATTGGCAGTTGATTGTGTTTCAATGTTTTTAGGTTTTAACTACATATAAGTACGATTAAAAATTTATTTTTTCTTTCTTCTGTTATTTCTTCATTTCCACTGAAAATGAGGAAATGTTTAAATAAAGAATTTGTAGTCGAATGCGAACGGGTATTTGTGTGCAGTAGTACAATTCTGTTCTACTCGTATGCATTTATGTACAAATGGCTGTATATTGTTTTCCTTGTAATATAATGGGAAGTATGTAATTAAGCAATTTGTCAGTTTAATGACAATGTTTGTACTTGTTCAGTTCAGTTCATGCTTCTTGTTTTAGCTGAAGTCTGTTTTTGTAAATTTTTAAAACAGTTTGTTTATTTCATTTTTTTCTCTCTATATATTTGTTTATTTTATAAAGAACATCGTATGTGAGATTTTCCGAGCCAGTTGGAAAAACAATAAATTAGCTAAGGGAACTAAAAAAATTATAAAAATTTTAAAAATTTACATATATTGCACACTTGTTAAAAAGTACACACCATTCTAAAGATATTCTCCTCATCGAAATTACAGCATTTATCTTATTTATATTGAGGTAATTAAACGAATAAAAATGAAACAAACCTAGAAAATTAACTCAAAACACTTACGAGTAAAAGTGAACCAGAATATAAAATTGTATTGAGGCACTTAAACATATAAAATAAAATTTAGGTAAATATCTTTTAAAGGTTTTATTTCTAACAAGTAAAAGTGCTATATTCGGCTATGCCGAATCTTAAAAACCCTTCACAGATGTCATTCTTTTCGTTTATATTTTTCGGCTAGGAAGCTAAATGTTTGGCTTTTCTTATTTCTAATACCTCTGAACGTCTTTCAAAAATATTAAATATGTTTAATTTACAAACAAACAAAAAATCCGTTTCATGTAGTCCAAAAAGTTCAAATTGTCCAACCGTAGAATCGCCTTTTAGATTTTTGTTTGTTTTTAATACCGATTTATATTTTCCTGATGTATAAAATACATAGGTATAATTCATCATAAAAATCAAAAATAAAAAATAATATGGTTAATTTTATGAATCAGAAAATGTCGATATTACAACCCTGAAATTGGATTTTTAATTTTTTTGGTTTTTAATACCAATTTAATTCTTAGCGAAGTATAAAATATGTTTAATTCACTGAAAAAAACCAAAAATGGGAATTTATGTGGGTACTTTCATGTACCAAAAAATTTAGACTTTCCAACTCTGGAAGAGAATTTTTACCAATACAATTCTTAGTGAGGTGTAACAGAGTTTTACTTGACAAAAAATTAATATTTTTAAACTTTTTGGTCACCTTCATGTACCAGAAAATATTTAATTTGTCCAACCCTGGAGTAGAAATTTTAATTTTTTAAGATTTTAATACCAATTTTGTTCTGCCTGAATTATAAAACAGTTTTAGTTAGCAAAAAAACCATCAGTTGCCTGTTTGATTATTTTCACGTATAAAAAAAATTTAATTTCCCACCCCTGGAAGCAAAATTTGAATTTAAAATTTATTTTTGGCCAATGCAAATCTTCATGACGTATAAAAAGGTTTTGTTAATGAAAAACTTAACATTATTAACAATATTAGTTACTACAAAATACGGAATGGGCCGAACAAAAAATTTTTAATTTCAAATTTCTGGAAATACAATTTTTATTTTTTTAGTTTTTAATAGACCATTGAGGCTTCCCAAAGCACGAAATAGGTTTAATTTACAAACATTAAAAATAATAAATGATTTTTGGTATAAATTTTGCGTCGAGAAATAGCTCTAAGCTTCCCAGCTCTGGAACCACACTTCGAATCTATCTGAATTTCACTACCACTCTATTTAAGTTTATTTCCAATCCAACGGTCCAAGAACGAAGTCTCTAGCTCTTCTGGGGGCTTGGGAAAACGTACAGACGGACGGACAGACGGACATCGCTCAATCGTCATCGCTATTCATAAGGATCCAGAATATATATACTTTATGGGGTTCCATGTGCATATCGAAGAAATTACACACGGAATGACAAACTTATATATACCCTTTCACTTTTTTTGTGAAGGGTAGAATAACTTCCCGCTAAGAAAATTGAAAATTTCCAGGGAATCGCGATTTTATTGGTTTAAGCCGTTTTGCAAATCGAGCTTTCACCATATTTCGACATTCCGAACTTTTGAACTTTTTGAAAACAGTTCGAGAAAATTCATAATAACTCAAAAAATTTTCCTTTTCAAATGTGTGTGTGTTTCTTTTTGTGGTACTTTTTAACCGGCTTCACACATCGATTTAAGTTACCAATCAGCTTGACATTAAAAACCCACGTCGATCGCCTCTAACCGGGTGAAAATCGTGAACGAAAATACTTTAAAGAAATGATTTTTAAAAAAATCGCGGAAATTATATATATGATCAATTAGCGTTCTCGATGCTCTTGTAGGACTCCAAAATTATATCAATCACCTTTTATCGAAAGAGTCAGTTGGTTCAGTAAAAAGTTATTGAAGTGTGAAAAGTAAAATAATAATAGTGTTGTATTAAACTGTTATTAGACTGCTAAGATCGAAGAGCAAACCACGTTACGATTGCCTTTAGGGTCTACTGTGTTCCAAATTTTTTAATTAAAATTACAAATGGAGAGATGCGTTTTATAAATGTACATATTAGCCTTAATGTTTTTTTTCGTAAATTATCTTATCGATATTATTGTAAACGTGTTTGTTTGTTATTTTAAAGTTATCCGAATTTTGTTTTTATTCCTAATTGTGGACTTAAATATTTTTTCTATATAATATTAACATATAACATATCGATGGCTTTCAAAATAAAGTAACTCAATTTTATGTTATTTTACAGAAGGAAGTAAAAACTTGAATGTAGTTTTATTACATCTCTTTCATTAAAATTCATTTCTCAATTGCTTTCAACTTTCTTAATGACATTCTTATATACACTTTATATCTTATTCAACTTATTTGCTTGCTATTTTACAATACATATAATTATTATTTATTACACACAATTACCTTTCTAAAGTGCTCAGTGGCAGTGTGGTAATTTTTTCATAAAAAAAGTGTAACTTTTTAATAAAGAGTGTAACTTTTTAATAAAAAGTGTAACTTTTGAATAAATATTGTAGCTTTTTAATAAAAAGTGTAAATTTTTAATATAAGTGTACTTTTTAGAAAAAGTAAACCTGTTTCATAAAAAGTATAAGTTTTTTTAAAAGCGTAATTTTTATGAAAAGTGTAATTTTTTTGATATGAAAAGTTAAACTTTTCAATAAAATGTGTAACTTTTTAGTGGAATGTGTTATATTTTAATAAGAACTGTAACTTTTTAATAAAAAGTATAATTTGTTAATTAAAAATTTTAACTTTTTAATAAAGACTGTAAATGGTATAACTTTAAAAAATAAATTACTCTTGGTAAATCTTTATATAAAAAGGCAACATTAAAAAAAATATGTAGGACAATCTTTTATTAAAAACTGTAACATTCTATTAAAAGAATACATTATTATTACAACCAGTAATTTTTTTTAATAAAAACGTTAACTTCTTAAAAACTATAAGTTTTTGTTGAGAAAGATAATTTTTTATTAAATATAATAAATGTTTATTAAAAACGGCAAGTTTTTTATTAAGTAAGATAACTTCTGACTGAAATATGTTTCTATTCTTACGCAAAGGTGTAAATGTCCATAAAAAGTTAAATTTTAAAATATCGTTTATGAAGAAAGAGTTTTTTTTATTATTCTAAGGGTAACGTTTCACTATAATGTTTTTTACTGAAAAGTTTAAATGTTCATTAAAAAGGTAAAATTTTTTAAAATTATATGTTTTTTATCGGGAGATTTGAAAGTGTAATATTGTAAAAATTTTAAGTTTTCTTTTAAAACGTTTACTAAGTGGAAAAGGGATTAATAATCAATAAAAAGTGTAATTCTTTTTAAAAATGGTAATTGTTTTATTAAAAAGTGTAATTTTTGATTAAGTGCCTGTGGCTTTCTATTGAGAGGACGTACATTTTCTTACTTACCCGTCATATGGTGTATGTTTTTATCAATAAATGCAATTTTTTCTTTAAATAGTGCAACTTTTTACTAAGATAAGATTTCATTAAAATGCACATTTTCTTGTTGCAAAGAGCAACTTGAGATTAATAAATTTACCTGGTTGAATGTAAAGCCGAACTTTTTATAGTCTGCTCTTGTAAATTTACAAAAGTTCAGACGCCAGGATGCTAAAGAGAAGTATTGCCGTTATATAATTACGATATCGGAACAATATGAAACATGTGTTACGCTTATGATATGCTGTAATTTACCAAGAAGTGACCGAAGTGATCTGTAAAAATATTATAGTTGTTAGTGTATATTTACACTAACAGTTTTGCTTAAGGATTTTCAATTGACCGTTACTGAAATACGAGCAAGAAAAGGTTTCAGGCAGACTACGGGTATTTATGCTGAATATCCATTTTAAAATGTTCCTACTGACCTTTTCTACGCCGCTGTTCATGCTTTCTTTCGCACAGTTAAATTTGCACAACTTCTAAATTCCTTTCAGCATTATTGATTGAAAAAGGGCTGCACTCAGAGCATTCTCCACATGCATCAACTCACTGTCATCTTTTACATTTGCAGCACAACTACTCGTAACTGATAGAGCTGAAAGAAAAAGAAAAAAAAAATACAGCAACGGCATTAAATTATGTACACACAGTGAGTAGAAAGAAATACAAGGAGCTTAAAAAGGAAATTGCAAAAGAACAAGATGTACAAAAAATGTGCAATTCAAACAAAATGATAAATTATTGAATTTTATTTTTAATTAGTGTCAAATTGAAGAGGGATGTTTATCTCTAAAGAACTCATTTTCCTGTTTCACACAACAGATGAAAAAATAGTAATAATGAAAATAAGATATGAAAAACTATTTTGCAATTAAAAGAACATTAAGAAAAACTCTTTACAAACAACAGGAAATTTATGTTGTTGAACTACATTTCACTGCGAATACAAATTAATTGAGGATGTTTTAGTCTTTTGCTACATTATCGAATTTTTATTAAACTTTTTCAAAAGAATTATTATTAAAAAACAAATAAAAACGTTCTATTCGACCGGGTCGAATCTTAAATACCCTTCAAATATTTAGTAAGTAAATTTAAAATGTTTAACTTGGTGGGGCAGAGTTCCTTTATATAATATCGTACGACCACTAAAAAGGGGCGGGGTTCAAAAATTGACAATATCATATTTTTCACAGACGAACGTATGGGCATTGCTAGACCGTCTTAGACTTCATCACTGATCATGTACATACTTTATGGGGTCCAATTTTCTTTGAAGAGTATTGAAACTGTATTTTGGCGGGGTCGCCCTGGCAAGAGCTGTGGGCGAGACATTTCATCTTTGTCATAAAACTCTAAAAATAAATGTTTGGGATAATTATGTTCAAAATGTAAAAAAAAATTTTTTTATACAAAATTTCAAGAGTCTAGCTCTTTTCGTTTGGACTGAATCGTGATTTCCACAGACGGACGGACATGCTAAGTTCGTCTTAGATTTCATCACTGATCAAGAATATATATGTATACTTTATGGGGTCTCAGATGGATATTTCGCTGCAGAAATATCAAAGTGATAATACCCTCCATATTCTTTTTTGGAGGGTATAAAAAAAATAAAAGATGTAAAGAGTGATTTTTTACACAGATGTGTATAAAATCGTTATTTGAGTCGGCAAAACGATCTATATAATTCAATGTTTAAAGATGATTTCAAATGGGTCATACGCTCTTTTGGCATACTCGTCCTGTATCTAGCGAATAAATTCTGCAATATTGGCTTCCAGTGCGGCAACCGTTGCGGGGTTGTCCCTAAGCCCCATAAAAATCGTCTAAAGGCGTTAAATCTCACTATCCAGGCCTCCAATTAACCGGCCCCAAATTTTAAATAAACTCTTCACCTGAATTCACCTCTCAATTGGGCCATGGTTCCGCGTCTTGTCGAAACCACATGTCAGCCAACTCTAGTTCTTTCATTGGGGCAAACAAAAACATGTGTAATCTTCGCATGGTAACTCCCGCCATTCCCGTAACGTTCTTGCCTTAGTCGTCTTTGAAAAAGTACGGTCCAATGATGTCACCGGCCCATAATCCACACTAAGCAGTGGAATTTTCGTGAAGCATTGGGAGTTCTTGCTGCGTCTGGCTGTTCTTCACATCAAGTACAGAAACTTTGCTTGTTCACGTATTAATTGCACTTGAAATGAGCACGATGCACGATTAATGTTTAAATTATAGACCAAACGGAACATGTTTAACCGTAACATGTTACACTAAAACAGCTGGGCTACCAAAAAGAATGTTGCTAAAAAATCACCATTTAATAACAAAACTTTTTACTTAAATATGTACGTCTTTTTGGCCAAAATTATTTTTTAAGACTTACGAGTGTGTATCTGCGAGTACATGCAGTTGTTTTTGCAAATTTGTATGCATAAAAATATCTACAAAGTTTTTATTTATCGTTTTGAATATCATTCAAATATTCTATTTCTCCTACTTTCAAGCATCCTTATCCTTTTGAGTTTTACAATTTTACTTTTAGAAATTTTTATTACTCTTTGTGTTCTTATTGTTGCTGCTATCGCAATCATATTTAAATTAAGCTTTGATAACTTTATTCATTATTCTCGAAAGAGCAAAGCAAATATAAAATTCTAAATATTCATTTTTCCTTTTAGAAATATTACAATAACCAATTTCTTACTTTCAATTATTTATACATTCCATCTGACGAACATTACGGACATAAAAACGTTTGTGCATGTATGAATGTCAGGACAGTGCAACCTGTTTTTCTAGAAGTTGTTGTTTGTATTTACTTACTTACATACAGTCAAGGAGCATATGTAATTAGTGTTGTTCATATATTATTACAATCAAAATTATATTATATTTAACAATCATCAACCTGTTTTAGTCTAAGGAAAATTAGCGTGGAAATAATCTTTCTTACAAGTTCATACAATACGAGCGAAGTTGTATTAGAAAAATATTAAAACAAAAGTCAACAACCTCATTGCTCTTCTCTGTAAAACTACATCATTATCCAGAGGCAAACAGAAATTGCGTCTTCTTCGACTTCTATTTAAATGGGAAAAATAAAGTAAACGAATAATCAATATTGACATTTAATAAAAATGTATTTCTTATATTTTAGCACATTCTTGCCCTAAGAACTAAGACACTCTGCACTTCGCACAGTAGTTTAAAGTAGTTGTGCTTTTAATTTTCTTTTATTTTTTCGAGACGACTAAGAAAATGAAGCAATATTAAAAATATATAAATTACAACAAGTACAAGTACTTAGAAATAAAATTCAAATAGATGAATATTACAACAACAATATTATATATACAATAAAGAAAATAAAAGAACATGTGAATGAATTATTTTTATTTAAACACAACGGAAAAGAAAACAGCCAAGGACTTCTTTCATTATGAGGAGAAATGTTCTTTGCTTACGGAGCCAGAAATTAGAGATGGGAAATAACTGCAAGACTGATGTGTATCAGATGTATGATCACATACGGTGTATGACACAAGCGCGTATATGAGTGCTAAAGAATCGTTTAATGCTTATTAAAATATGCACTGAAAACTTGAAAAAAGCCGGCAATATTTTTAAAGCTATAATTTCTATACCTAAACGTAACTTTTACTTTTTAAGAATGTTTCTATTAAATTAATTAAGAGTGGAATATTTTTATAATCATGTGACCCAAAACCACATGTCATGCAATACCAGCAGTTCCATTTTGAGCAAAAAAATAAAAAAAGTGGTGATCGCACGGTAGCGCTCACCGTTAACAGTAGCGTTGTTGCCTTCGTTATCATTGAAAAAAGATACAAGCGGCCCATAATCCACACCAAACAGTGCATTTTTCGGAATAGAATGGCGGCTCTTTCAATGCTTCTAATTGCTCTTCACACCAAATAGAGGAATTTCCTTTTTCCACGTATCCATTCAACTTGAGATGAGCTTCGCCCATCAAATGGAAGAAGTGCATGATGCTCTTCCTTAACAGCATGAATTTTGATAACAAAATCTGCAATCCTTGAATGAAAAAACCCTAAAACACTGCGCCTTTCGACCGCCAAACGTGTGCAACATACGCCTCAACCTCGAAGACAAAGTGGACGATTTTTCGACCAAAATCATAATGAGCGATGAGGCTCATTTCCATCTCAGCGGGTACGTGAACAAGCAAAACTATCGCTTCTGGGGCACCGAAAATACATGAGTGATGCACGAGGAGCCGTTACAACCGCTCAAAGTGACTGCATGGTGCGCTTTTCACGCTGGAGGAGTCATCGGGCCATTTTTTCGAGGACGCCGCTGGTCAAACGAGAACAGTGGACCGTGCGCGCTATAGGGCCATGTTAACCGAGTTTTTTCTGCCGCAATTTAACCAATTAGGACTAGAGGACATGTGGTTCCGACAGCACCGTGCAACGGCACACACTGCGCGATTCTGAAGGCGGCGTTCCCAAGTCATTTCTCGTTTTGGCAATTTACAAGATCGTTCCAGACTTTCTTTGTGGGGTTTTTTGAAGTCCCTTGCTTACGTGAACAAGCCCAAAACCCTGAAAGCCATCAAGAACAACATTCGACACGAGTGCGAGAATCTATCCCCAAAGTTCTAGCCGAAGTGATGAAAAATGCCATAAAACGAGCTCGTATAGCAATCAATTGTGACGGCGCCCTTTTGGCCGATATCATCTTCTCGACTTGACCAATAAAATTCTAAAGGTTCAAATAAACAAAAACAGAATCGAAGTTTTTTATTTAGAAAAAAAATTAGAGCCAAACATCATCGGATGACTTCTTTTGGCCCACCAAAGAAAAGGCGTGATTGAACATGCATAAGCAGAACTCTTAATTGATTGCTTCGTATTTGAATAGCAAAAAGTGTTTTCTAAGATGCAACGCCTATTAGAGGATAAGGATGAAAATGTCGAAGTAGAAATTGCCGATTTTTTTTCTCAGAAATGTTAGCTTCCATTGCTGCAAGATTTAGCAAGTGTATCGGACTGTGATACGACAAGGATAAATTCATTTTTCCAGCAAGGATGAATTCATTTATGGTTGACTAAAGGAATGAGTAAAAGGATACCACGGTACCATCTCTACCAGCTCCATAGAATAAAAACAAAGCACGAGATGACGCTTCAGCTACTGTACAACACTTGTATGATGCATTTGCTATTCTGGACCATATTTCTCAATGTAAAATATTAGACAACATGTCGTGCAATCTGTTGTTTTTTTTTTCATTCTTCTTAAAGTTAAATCAGTAAAAGGAACAGAACAGTTGAAAAGTATAAAGAATAAAAACTGTTTTGAAAACTAAAGTGCATGTTTTTATTTTATTGTATTTCAGTTTTCTTCTGTCTTCAGTTCACTGTTTGAATTGCATGACGATTGTACATGGAAACCACTCCCTGAGGATTTTGTCTCATCTCGTTTTTATTTCACAAAAATTTCTTTAGGTTCCTTGGAAATTCCAAGTAAATGAAAAAAAAATGTAAGAGAAAAAAAATATACTTCTCAGCATCACATTGTTTGCCTCTGTTCACGAGTATAGAAAAGTATTGTAGAAAAAAGTACTTCTTTTAAATAAACTTAGTTTTCCAAGTACATTTTGTATAAAAAAAAGCTCTGAAAGTAATTTTGTAAGTTTCTCTATGCAAAAATTGTAACATGGGAAATGACTTGGAAGCTAAATGATGTCAAAGGGAGAAAAAATAAATTTCTATAAAACAACTTCAAAAATTATGCAACATGACAAGACAAATAATGGTGTTGCTTCTTTTTCGTACTATAAAGTTCACCCACGTTGGAACAGAAGGCGGAGCGCGAGAGGAAAAGGAAATAAAAGTATTTTGAATTTGGTTTGAAAAAACTTAAAAACTTCTCTACTACTAAAATTTTACATAAAACATAATTAAGATTAGATTTTAAATGTATTCAATTTGCAGTAACGAACCCTTGATTTTTATGATTTTTAAAATATTCATCTAAAAACACCAATTGAAACATTTTTAAGGAATCAATTAAAAATTTAATAGAAAATATTTTCGTAATCATAAAATAAAGTAATAAAATGAAAAAACGGTATTATTATACCCTTCACAAAAGTGAAAGGGTATACATGATTTGGAAATGAAATCAAATAGAGTGCTATTGAAATTCAGAAAGATCTGAAGTATGGTTCCAGAGCTGGGAAGCTTACACCTGTTCCTCGACGCAAAATTTATACCAAAAATCAATTATTTTTTTAATGTTTGTAAATTAAACCTATTTCTTGCTTTGGGAAGCCTCAATAATCTATTAAAAACTAAAAAAAAATTTTTTTTTCCAGGGACGGAATATTAAAAAAAAATTGTTTGGCCCATTCCGTATTTTGTAATACAATTAGTACCTAAAATTGTTAAAAAGTCTAAGTTTTTCTTTAACAAAACCTCTTTATACGTCATGAAGATTTGCACTGGCCAAAAAAAAATTTTTTAATTGAAATTTTGTTTCCAGGCGTGGGAAATTGCATTTTTTTTATACGTGAAAGTAATCAAACAGGCAACTGATGTTGTGTTTTTCTAACTAAGCCTGTCTTATAATTTAGGAAGAACAAAATGGGTATAAAAAAATTCAAAAATAAAATTTCGAATCCAGGGATGGACAAGTGCAATATTTAATAGTACATGAAAGTGACCAAAATGGTTAAAAATTTTAAATATTTCTAAAAAAAATTACTTTATACCTCATGAAGCGTTGCGCTGATAAACAAAAATTAAAATTTTCCAGGGTTGTGAAAATGAAAGTATTTTTTGGTACATGCAATATTTTGTAGTACATGTAATAACCAAAATGGTTGCAAAATTTTAGTTTTTTTAAACAAAACTACTTTATACCTCATGATGATTTGCATTGATAAAAAAGTTTTAAAAAATAAAAATTTCGCTTACAGGGTTGGGAAATTTTTTTTTTTTTTATACATAAAAGTCACCAAAAAGGCAATTGACGTTGTTATTTTCCTAACTGAAACTATATTATATTTTAGGAAGAACCAAAGTGGTATCTAAAATTTCCAAAAAAAAAACAAAATTTTGAATCCAGGGTTGGACAAGTGCAATATTTTATTGTTCATGAAGGTGACCAAAATGGTTGAAAATTGTAAATTTTTCTTAAATAATACTACTTTCTACCTCATGAGGAGTTGCATTGGTTAAAAATAAAACAAAGAAATTAAAATTTCCCTTCCTGGGTTAGGAAGCTTAAATTTTTTTTGGTACATGCAATATGTTGTAGTACATGAAAGTGACCAAAATGGTTGCAAATTTTAAGTTTTTCTTAAATAAAACGACTTTATACCTCATGAAGACTAGGATTGGTAAAAAAAATTTAAATTTCGCTTCCAGGGATGGGAAATTGAAATTGTTTTTGTACATAAAAATAACCAAAATGTCAACTAACTTCGGTTTTTTACTAATTAAAACTATTGTTTTGTTCAGAAAAAAAAATTGGTATCAAAAATTAAAAAAAAAAATCAAAATTTAGATTCCAGAGTTAGATAACTGCAATATTTTGTAGTACATGAAAGTGACCAAAAAGGTTACAAATATTGGGTTTTTCTTAAATAAAACTATTTCATGCCTCATTAAGAGTTGCATAGGTAAAAAAATTAAATTTCGTTTCCAGGGTTGGGAAATTGAAATATATAAAAGTAACCAAATAGGCAATTGACTTTGTTGTTTTTGCTAATTCAAACTATTTTATAATTCAGGAGAAACAAAACAGGGTTGAACAAATAAAATATTTTATTTAAAAAATTTAAATTTTTTTGTCAAGTAAAACTGTGTTACATCTTTTAATTAAACCTACTTCGTGGTTTAGCATCTGTGAAGGGTATTTAAGATTCGGCACAGCCGAATATAACACTTTTACGTGTTTAATTTTATTTTTTATTATGTTTGCTTTGTGGATTTCAATGACCTCTACGGACAGACCTGATGACTATCGAAAAATGTCATGTTCACTGGTAGAGCTGTTCTAAAATATGTCATTTCTTTTTATTTTTAAATAAAATTTTTTTTCTTCGCAAAAGCTAAAAAATTAAACTAGTTTTATATTCTTGCAATTAAGAACTAAACAACAGCTGATTTCTTGCAGATTTTCGAAAACCGGTTGTTAATCACATCTAACAATTTTAAGGCCATGGGAGTATTTTGCAATTATTTCCATACATTCAGAACCCAATTTGCGGCAGTCTTAAGACTGCATTTCCTGAGGTAATGAGATGAAACGCTTCGGTCGATTTTGAAAATTTTCAATCATGAAGATATTGAAGAGAAGTTCCCTTCAAAAATTTTAACTACTGCTACTACTTGACCGATCAAATATAAATGTAATAAAAATATTTTACAAAAATTTTTTAATTTGTTTGTGGTAAACTAAACAGGTAAAAAAGAGATACAAATATCAAATTTTCAGAGAAAGCTTTTTTGCGTCAACTGGAGTGATAGGAAAAATTTCTATTTTTAAACCACTTGAGGAGCGTAGCGAGTATCCCAAATATTGTTGTCAAAAGCCAAAACCAACCCACATCAGACACTTTAGCTTTTGCACATTTGATGCCACGAAGTCAATATACACATGAAATACATTTAAGCTCGTACTTTATTACAGAATTCCAGAATTTGCTCTTTTGTTTTAAGTATAATTTATGGCTTTGCATTCTGTTCAAACACAACGTCTGTAACTATTTGAATAATAAATTTTTCCCGTCAAATAATGGTAGTATTTTTCAATTTTACAATCTCGTTTTAGATTCATACATTTTTGTCCAGCATTTTTCCAGTTTTTTATTCCTTCTAAATAATATGTTTTCTCAAGGCTCTTACGCAATCAGTTGTTCCTATGTGTGGCAACCCACTCAAAAGCGACAGCCCGCGATAATAACCAGTTGATCTGGCAACGCATATATGAATTAATATATTTTAGTTTTCTGAGGCAATACGTTGTGCTTTTGTTGCGTTGAATAATAAATAACTAAGTTGAGAATATAAATAGTTCATTTAAATATATTTTCTTAATCTGGTAGAATCCTAGGCTGTTACACTATGTATTATGACCTTTGCATTTGATCCAAATCTCCTACCACCCAGGGATTTCCTCAGGTTTTTAAAAAGAAAATAGTCGTCTAAATCGAAATTTTGGGCTGCCCGACGAGTTCAACCCAAGCTAATGCAGAGTTCTTATAAATTTTTAAAGTCCTTCTTTGTTTTCAGCGATGCTTTTTTTACGCAGAAAATTCACTTTTTTAAATTTTTTGTTAAAAATTACGCAGCTTGCTCAAAATGTGACAGTAACTTGTTAATAGATAGAAGATATTGACGGGATCAGGGCGTACTTACCCAGGTGGCAGCGTTAAGAATGTAAACAATTTTATGCTCTTATTGGATTTTTGTTTGTTGTAAGTTTGCACTGTCAAAGATTGCTTAACCCTTATGTGTGCACCAATTGATAACTTGGGTATTTGAAACTTTTTGATAACTACTAATTTTCAAACTATTGAGTTATTGTAATTTGCCTGGGAGAACATTTTATTTTAAACAGCCTTTACTGCGCACCAAGGTACCCCTGTACCTGTACGGGTTTTATATGAGAAAGCGGCCATTCCAAGTATATTATTTGAAGCTGTTAGTAGCTTTGCATGAATAAATAAAAATCTGCATAAGATAAAAACAAAAACTATTTATTTGATCTAATTTGAAAACAGAAACATAAAAAAATCGAAAATAGAAGTAACATTTTAGTGTAAATCTATCGAACAGTTTGAACATATTGGTCGACTAATAGAGTGTTGACTGCAGATTAGCTTGGAACAGCCAGTACAGTATGGAAGATGTTGCAGTTTAAAAGTTTGGTATATAAAAAATTTGTTTGGTAAAAAACCTTTTAAGATTTTTTAAGAATTTTCGACGACGATCACTAGATTGACGTTTTAAATTCCATGTATATAATATAGGATGCTAGTGCTGCTATATCAATAGCATTAAAAAAAGTGACAATGGCCGTTGGCTTGTTCTAGTTTGTCCATATTATCTACTCCCCCTTTTGTTTTATTATAATACATTATAATATCCGGTTTTGCACAAGTATTGGGTTCAACATTATGTTCGGCGTGCATAGTAGATAACATAATAACTGCGTTTTTCTTTTTTGGCACATGGGAACATAAACTCGTCTCTTTAGTAAAAGCAAAATTTGAAATCTGAAATATATTTCAAACCATTATAAAAAATTTATAACCAGATTAAGTTTATCAATCAATGAAATGTTGTATTCAATTCAGTTTTAAATTTTTAGAATAATACTAATAATGTGTTTTTTTTGTCGCAGACATAAGGGTTAATTTCAGAGCTTTCTTTTTCTTATGCTTTTCACAACAGGGATGGAAAATGACAATTTTGATTTTGTACCAACAAAATAAGCAAAGTGTTATTTTCACATCATGGCGGTACCATTTTTTTATATATGACAAAAAAAATATTTTTACAAATTCACAAGTATATAACAAAATATTTTAGATCCATAAATTTTGTTTAAAAAAATATTTTAATGTACAGATTTTGTTATTATAGAAACAATTAAATATATTGCAAATTCACACTCATAGAAATAAAGAATACATAGACAAGAATTGTCCCATTCTGTACAAAGGAGATGGATGTTCTTAGACAGGTCTAGGTGATCAAATGGTGGTTGATCAGTTCTAAGATTAACACAAAACTCGAAAGTAATTAGCACCCATGCTTAGAAAGTAAATAAAAACAAAAACAAACTTAACAAATTGTTTGGATCTAGGTAAGATGACATTGAAAAACATTTCAGTTGCGAAAAAACATCATACTAATAGCAAGACTGTCTCGAAAATTAGTTATACTTTATCAGTTACTTTGATCGAGTAGAGGACTAGAACAAAGACTCCATAATTTCAATAATGCTGCCTGGAATATTGCCATACAGTAAATGAATTATTATAAATCATAAAAAATATTTTACTTTTATTAACTGATTATTTAAAAAATGTCTGTATACATTTTTCAAATAAACTTATAACAAACGTAAAATAACTTTTATGGATTAGTCCGATTATAGATTGATTGAGATATATAAATTGTACCAAGTAATTCGCGGTAGTACCACGGTACTACCAAGGTCGCAAATGTACCATAAAAAGTAAAACACCTATGTTGTTGTATTGTTGTAGTTGTAGCCCTTACGCTGCCACCTGGTTTAATTACGCCATGGACGGGATTAACAAAATATTTAAAGTTACTGGGAAGGAAACTCTTAATCTCCTGGAGCAATCAAGTATTGCGGCGAATACGCGGACCAATTTCTTCCTAGAGATTCCGCAGGCATTGACCACGTTTCAAGGGAGCACATACGAACTAGTGCAGATTTGTGTAACGTAAAATTCCCTTTTTTCCACTGTGCAGCATTTTCTTGCTGCAGAAACTAACCAAAATATTCAGCCCACACAAATTGCAATGCAATGTGGCAAGCAATTTCACAAATTTTATGGACCACAAATGATAAATAAGTTTTTTAACTGAAAGTAATTTAAGAAAAAGAAAAATATCTGAGATAAAAGTCGTTAAATAAAGTTTATAAAACCCACACCGTTACGAGTATCACGTATTGAAACATGTGTGTCCGTGCGGAGTGGCAAATCTTTTTGGAAAAATTCTGTATGCCCTGAAGAGAACAAAAGTGAACAGTAGAACAAGAAAATGAAAAAGAAATTTGTTTTATGGTTTCAAAATGTTACTCCCCTTTGCATCTATTCATTCAATGACACTTTAGTTAAGAAAAGAACAAAACTGTGGAATCGCAAACAAACAGCCAACCAACCAAACTCGACGACTACCTCAATATTTTATGTTATTGAATGTTGTCGGTCGGTATTTTATTTGTTTTATGTTTTTTCTTCATACACTATTTTCTACTTTTTTTGGAGTTGTTTATTTATTTATTTTTTTTGCCATTTTTATTCTTATTGATGTTATTTCATATTCAGAGTTCCTTTTGTAAATTGCCCGACAACGATTAATGTTTTACGACATTTGAACGTCGGCATGGCGCTTTCATGCTGTTTTTTTCGCTTTTGGTCTTTTAAATACTTTAACTTTGTTTCTCTCACATACTTTTGTACTTTTGAGATAAACAACATTGAATTTAGTCAGCTCGACTGCCAGTCGAACCGTCAGTTTGTCTGTTAGTGGTGCAAGTTTTTGTTGCAAGGCAATATGTACGTACATACTCGACTTTATATATGTTCGTGTGTGTGTGGTGTGCCATTTTTCATGTTTAAAAGAATATTTACTCGTATCTCCTTCCTACCATAAACCTTTGTGCACTCGTAGTGCGTGTTTATTTGGGGTCAGGCCCTTATAGAATGAATTCATAATAAAATTTTATAATTTTCAATATATAATTCCAGTGGTGCAACAAACTATTTTCAAGCGTTTAAGTTTCTACGAAAAGTGCTGTAGATGGAATTTCGAACTGTGGTCTTCAGGATCGTTTTCGAGTAAGTTGAAATCGTCCCGAATTCGACAATGAAGATAATTTTTCAATGCAAAGTGCAGCCACGAAATGGATTGAAGTCGTCAATTTTCGAGCAGAAAATTGTCAAAAGAGTTATCAGAAACCATCAAAACTTCATAATATGTAAAACAAACTTCATTCAAACCTGATATTGCTATTACACAATACACATGAGCACTGATGATGAAAGTGTTGCGGCTTTCGAAAAAATCTGTTCTGCTCTGCTGTGAAAGTTGAATAAAGCTGATGTTGACTTTCCTTTGTGCCTTGGAATATTTATCATGTCTTTCTGAAAATTAAAAACATATTTCGAACAATTAGCCTATGAATCTTAATTCAATGTAATATATTTAATAAAAATTGTATATATATATACTAGAGTAATTCTGCCCGCGTTTCTGGACAATACAATAACATACGTTTGTATTAAAAATTACATTTTCTAGAAATAATAGACATTTTCCTGATTGTTGAATAACTTTTAAAAATTTTTTTTTATGCAAAAGATTTTAATTTTAACTGAAAGATTACAAATCAGTAATTAAAAATTGTCAATGCTCGCACTGTAAACTCAAATGACAATCAATAAACACGCATAAATTAAATAAGTCAAATGACGCGAGCAAGCAGAACCTTATACCGACAAAATGTAATTCTCATAAGAAAAATATACACATTTTATATAGGGAAAACACAACATCATAAAAGTGCGCGTATAACGCATATGCGTAGAAATTTTTCGATGTTTTATTTATAAACCATCAGTGAAAGTAGACCTTTCCAAGGCATGTAATCGTTTGAAAATCGATTGAGTGGTTCTTGAGTTATAAAATCACGAACATAGGACAACTTATTTTTATATAGTACTAGAGTAACCCTGCCCACGTTGTCGGATAATATAAAACCATACGTTTACGTCTTTGTATTAAAAATTAAATTTTCTAGAAAGAATAGACATTTTCCTGAAAAAAAATTAAAACCTGCACGATCCAAATTTCCAATTGAATGGCTACGTCTCCGTTGTTGCCTGTTTTGATTGTCACGTTGAGTGTTACGTTCACGATCTCTTCTGTTTCTAACTCTCACATTTTCAATACTAATAATCGCTCTTCTTCATTCTTATTAGATCAATTTAAACGTATTTGGCGTTTTAGCAAGAAAGAAAGAAGAATTACATCTGTAAAGGGTATTTAAGATTCGGCGCAGCCGAATATAGAACTTTTACTTGTTTTTAATTATTTTTTAGTTAAAGCTACTTTCTGTTTTAGCAAGAACGAAAGAAAGAAGAATTACATCTGTGAAGCACTTTTACTTGTTTTTTGTAAATTTGGGAAAATAGTCAGCACAAATAAAAATATATATGTGGTGCCCTTAAAGGGCACCCCAGCAACAAAAAAACTATATCTTTTAAATGTATCATCCGATTAGCAGGAGATAAGCGGAGATTGATTTAGTTCTTCGAGTCTTATAAAAGAATCGTGACCACTAACTGATCACACATACAACTTAGGAGTTTTTTTTAAATCATTTTTTCGAATTTCTTCTTTCAAGATATCTCATGAAACGATTTTGACTCGGTTGGAGGCGCTCGACGTGATTTGCATTTTCCGAAAAGCCCTTTAAAAGTATATTCTTAGTTATATCTATTTATCTCAAAATATACCGGTCCGAACCGGTTCCAGTTCACAGGAATTCTAAGGTTAAAAGAACCCTTTGAAACACGACTAGTTTGGTTTGATTAGGATCAGCTGTCCAAAATTTATAAGCGAGTTATATGCTTACACACAAACACCATCACACACACACATACATACACTCATAGTGTATGTGCGTGTGTGTAATCAGGAAAGATTAACAGGAACTCAAAACGCCGAGATTTTGTGAAAACTCGATATATCTCAATACGGTGGAAAACAAGCAACCTCGCGATTTGCTTTGAAAGTTTTAAATTTTCTTAGCGGGAAGTTGAAAAAGCAGAAATATATTGCATCAGTGTAGTATAATTTATTTCAATTCGTCCAAATGACGTCCAAAAGCCATGTTTATTTTGTCCTTCATGCATATAAAAAGATGCGAAAAATTGCATCCTTGAAACTGATTGCATTTTTTGCAATATTTCCAATACTTGCCAGCGAAGTTTTTAAATGGTACGCTTCGGCAACGTTGAATCAACTAACGCTTCGAAAGGCATCCATAATTATTTGAAAGCTTGAGGCAAAAATTGAGCACTTAAAATCGTCAATATGACAATATAATCGTAAAATCTGGCAACTGCGTTTGATTGGAAGTTCACAGGGCATACTGATACAGGTAGGAGCCGTTTTACAAAAATAAAAACCTACATGTATTTTGTTTTTGTGAATTCTAATTTAAACGTCACAATTAATTGTGTAGAGCAAAGCAAAACGAAAAAGTCCAAAAACAAAATATACATGTTTGTTTTTACATTTTTTGTATGTATGTAAATATGTAAAGAAATTTTGACGTTTGTATTAGAATTTCTCCCAAAAACAAAATAACCGTATGGGCTATCGCTCCTACCTGTATCAGTGTGCCCTGGGAAGTTCACAGTTTTATTAAGTAGATTTGACTGATTCAAAAATGTTGCCAGTTACAGACAAATCTTATATTTTCCAGTGTGCACCAAGAACCATTTACATATGTACGTAGTACGTAATGCAAATGGTACGTATCGAGCATGGCAAACAGTTCACTCCTTCAAGGCCCTGCTTAATAGCTATTGTTTACATTGGTTTTGATTTCTTCTTTGTTTTTGTATATATGAAGATGTTGCATCAAACCAAAAATACACAATTGCATGTGGCAGCCTAAAGATTCTTTATTAACTTTGTTGTTATTGCCATTGTTGTTGCTAGAGTTGCAATATTATTTATTTTATTGTTATTTACACTCAACGTAAAGATGGAAATAGTGTTTGAAGCATAAAAATATCAGAATAACAAGGAACTGAAATTGTATTTTTATTACACTTTGAATTGGTCTTTTGTTTCTTTCCCCTACTTCTTGTAGTTGTTGTTTAACTTGGCATTTTTACAAAACAATTTTATTTTGTTTTTGTACGGCTTTCGAATATACTCGTGTACTACAGATGCAATACATGTGAGCCATACAAAGCCAAGGCAAAGTTTTTAATAACTTTGAAAATAAAGTGTTGAAATGCTTAAAAGTTTTATTGAATAGATTTTATTAGAAACAAACTTTATGGTTTAGGGTTCATATAACCCAACTGCTGAGGTGGCCATGGAGCAATCAATAAACGGGGGGATCAAATACAAAAGTATAGAACAGATAGATGTCTGCATACAAAGCAATTAAGAATATGTTACCATTTGGAGTTCTAAGATTTAATACATATGAATATATAAATTTATCTACATATATTTTGAATCAAACAACTTAAATTCGGTTACTGCTAATCTCTACATCAAATCCGTAAGTTACAAAATTTTGTGCAGATTTGTCGTTTCAAAAGATGGTCAACTCCACAATAGGACGTGATCGACAGCGTAATAACTACTACTGTCGACAATTGATAATTTGAAACTCGTTAATTTGAATCTCGCGGTAATTTGAACTGTTTCCAAGTCTCTTGAAAAACACTCAATAAATTGAAAAATATCTATGTAATTTGGTCCCCACAATAACTTGAAATTATGTATTTGAATGGCATTTTGATCGCCGACTCTCTATAATTTGAATTTTTGGCTCTACGCTCTATAATTTGAATTATTTTAATTGCTGTGTTTTATGCAAAATATAAAATAAATAAAACAACCATTTATTTTAGTTTTTTGCGATGTGCTACAAAAATGACATCTTGCTCGCCAACGTTCTATAATTTGAAGTTCGGTTATTCTACACTCTTTAATTTGAACTCCTAATGTGATTTTGTTTCTGTTTTTGAAGGAAATTTAAATCGTTTGCATTAGGATCTGTGCCACGATTTTAGATACACTACTACATCGACAGTTGCTAACATAAAAAATTAAATTTCTTTGCTCTGCTTTCGCGGAATTTAGTGCGTGCAAATGGTTTTGCTTTTTTTATGAAAACTCTTGTTAATTTGAATTTTTTCTATCTCTCTTTCGATATTTTGAAGTCTCCTTAAAATGAAAACTCGATTATTTGAACTTTTTCTCTGTTCCCTTCAGTTTCAAATTATCAAGATTCCACTGTATATAGACTGTGTTTAGACAATGTAAGCCTTATTGGCTACTAAGTTTGGCATAATTACTGCTGGATTTATCAGATTAAGTTGGAGTTCTTTTCCAACCGCATATTTTGCAAATTATTCCTTTTTAGAAAAGCCGATTTTTTATAAAATTTGTTTAACTATTCTCGAAAGCGAAGAATAATATACTATTTCGTTTTCTCTCCAGTCCTTTTGAATTAATAAAATTTTATTTAATATTACAACCTTTAAAAATTACATGGAAAACGGTTGACCTTAAAGGCCACCCCTGAAACTTTCTGCTAATTTTGACCGCTAAAAATGGTATTATTTTAATTTTAAAACTGCTATTACATTCGAATGGATCACCCGATTCTTACGTGGCAACCTGCGATTGATGTAGTTCTTCGATATCTATAAAAACGTTGAGATCTGGTAACTTCCCACTTTTTTTGAAAATATTTTATTTTCTTAGCAGGAAGTTATAAAAGCATGAAAAGTGCATTAACGACTTGGATTTAAGTAGCTTCAAAAATTGTGTATCTTCTCGTCTTTCTTCACCTGTCCACTCGACGTTATCATCCTCACTGCATATATAGTCGTCATCTCTGAGTGCTGATCCTACTAAAATACCCTTTTTATTTATAATATTTTTAAAATAATATTATTCGGTTCGTCAGGTTTTTAGCAAATGAAAAAACGCATTAACTGAATTTGGCCCGACAATCGAAGTGATTTTTCACTAGTTGGGTCAAGCCCTTCAAATATCATGAGCAGTTCAGATAAAGAGTGTTTTTATAATTTTGGAATGGAATAAGTCAAAGATGAATTTTTTTAAATTGGCATTAAATTTGCTTTATTCGAAATGTGATGCTCTGTCATTATAATTTAAATATGATTTCTGGCATTTGACCGTCATGGCTGACTCGGACGTAGTTCAATCTGATGATGTTTTTCAAACATTTGTGGCCATATATCGGCAATAATGCGGCTAATGTTATCCTCCGATTGGTCAATTGTGTCAGATTTATCGGCGAAGACTAGCGACACATATCCGCACAGAAAATTGTTAGATCTTGGGGTCTAATTCACGGGCACGAAACGCCAAACTATTCGGTTACCAAACTTTTCCTTCAAATCAATTGTGGCACGAGCTGTGTAACATGTAATGTGTAAAGAAGTACAGAGCAAAGAATTCATCAGCTCATAAAGCAAACCAAACAGTCAGTTTTTCGTGATGTAATGGTTTCTTAATATACCCTTTATGAAATATTGCAGTTCGCGTTTATGACGTATCCATTCAATTAAAAGTTAGCTTCATCGCTAAGCAAAATTCGCTTATGAAAATCAGGATCAACGCCAATCTTGTGTTGATCCTATTTGGGTTAAACTGGGGAAAAATTAGAGCATTCAATATCGAACGAAATTTCCATACAATTTAAATACAAATTTCGATCGATATCGAATGCCGTAATTTGCCCTCTGAACATAAATCACTTGAAAAAATGGGCGCTAGTTAAAAAGTATTGCCAACTTAAAGTTTTACACCTCCATAAAAACACTATTTACACACAAAAATACATACAGATTTTGTATAAAAGGCAGCTTCTTACCCTAGAATGCAGATGAGATTTTATGCAACGTATTTTGAAAAGAACATGCTTATATTCAAACGTTGCATATATTTCATAAATGCCTGCAAACATTTTTCGCAGTAGTATATTAATTTAACACAAAAACAAAAACGTCTTAAATTGAATTAAGATTTATAGACTAATTGTTCGAAATTTTTGTTTAAATTCAGAAAGGCATGATAAATATTCCAAGGCACAAAAGAAAGTCCACATCAGATTTTAGTTATTCAACTTACACAACAGAGCAGAACAGCTGTTTTCGAAAGCCGCAACGCTTTCAGCATCAGTGCAAATGTGTATTGTGTTTGTCACCACTTATTAGGTGGCTTAGTTGGATATGATAACAGTTCTTATTCAAACAAATTTTATTAGGAAATTGAATACGAGAATTGTATAAAATTTCGAACAATTAGCCTATAAATATTAATTCAATTTAATATAGCAATATGAACATTCATACTACATAAAAACATCTCAAGTTTTTTTTCCTCTGACAAGCACATATGCAGTGCATTGCGCCGGAACTAGAAAGGAGGGGATAGTATTGAGGGGACAGTTGAAGAAAGATGAAAATACAGAAATTTTTTGTAGCTTTTTGAACCTTTTTATTTCGCCAGCTATTTTTTGCTACAGATCCGACGATGGAGGGTGTTGTTCCACTGCTCTTCAGTACATGATTGTGCCAGTCGCTGTCCATTATATTCAGTGACCAGCGCTATGCCTTCATCACTGAAACAGGCTGACAATAAATATATAATAAGTGGATGTTAAGAATCGATGTTTTGAATGATAATTAAAGTAATTGGTAAAATTAGACTAATTTATATACACAGTAATTTAAAATTTTGTTTTGCGAGAAGTATCACCAAATTTACATCTCTGTAGCAGAGAAGTTATTATTTAATAAAGAAAATTCATTTAAAAATTTCAAAAGTTTTTTCTTTTCCAATTCTGTTTAGAAAGAAATTAAACCATTTAAAAATAGTCACGAGCTCTTTAACAGTTCAAAACTACGTACGTAGCAGACGACTGTGTGGGCGATATGAAGCAGCATGACTTTTAATGAAGGCCACAGCAAGATGCAAAATATTTTGATGACTGTCTTTCTATCCATTTACTTTTTAACAAGAATTTAAGGGAATATTTTATTCTGTGTATTTGCTTAAGCAAATTTCACAGCGATACTCTGTCCTACAAAACATGAAAATATAACGTTTAGTACAGTGGGCCAATAGACAATTAGACTGTAACCACTAAAGGACTAATCCGTCTCACTTTAAACTTAAGACTAAAATGCATTATGCTTTAACCTCTAGAAGGTATGTAATCTGCTGGTCACACCACGACGCGTGGCACTTACTATTTGAGCCTGTAAAGGGAGCCCTTGAATATTAGCTTTGTATTGACGTTGGTTTACTGCTTCCAGATTTATTGGCTGTACTCCCTTTGCTCTATTGTTTCAGAGATTGGGCAGTTACATATAAGTTTTATGGGTTACCGTGAAAAGTTATATTTGGAAAAGCTGAGTAAACGTTAGCTTTACGATAAGGTGTAGAATATCACCAACTTCCCTATCGTATCCCCGCAAGAACATCGACTGGAGCATCAAGGCAGTCGAAAGGAGAATATCGAAGATGCTTGATCGTCATGTATGTGCCGCCGACTAAGTATTTTCCAGCACTGACTGATCAGTGGAAATCGCCAGTTATTAAGTGACGCTTACGTGAGCAATTTTGTAGTGTATCAAATAAACTTGCGTTTTATACTCTTTCAGAGTTTTCTTTGAACAACTAGTCGAATGCTGGACCCAGCTGGGTGCTGTTGACTGAAGTAGTAAAACACGCGAATATGAAGCGGAGGGTCCTGAGTTCAGCCCCACGCTGTTAAATTCTGCTGATCAGCATTAGTGCATGGTTGTGTTAGTTGTTACCAGCCATAATTGGCAGCGACTGACATTATCATGTACTAAAAAGCAGAGTCGTCGGTCCTGTAGCAAAATAGCTACAAAAACTTCTCCATCTTCTCATCTTCATCTGTCCCCTCAGTACTATTCCATGATGGTACTGACATGATTTTAATAAATTCTGGTTTTAACGTTAGAACCAACTGTTAAAACCAGGTTTTACCATACAAAATGATTTTGTTAAAACCAACTTAAGACACTTTCGAATTGGTTTTAAGTAGGTTTTATGAAATGCAACCTTGTCTTTGGCTGTGCTAAGTTGAGTGCTGCCAAGCTATATGTATATTGGAAACAGTTAGTATTGATTTCATCATTTTTTTTAAATAAACTTAAGCGCATTTTTCTTTCCGAATCCGCTTACTCTTTTTATATATAACAACTTGATTTCCAAGAAGATCTTCACTTTGTGTAAGTAATTCCACAGTTTTAAAATATTCATTCACAAAATTGTAAAACTTTTTCTTTTTTCCTTCAAACAAAAACCTAGTCAAGTAAGTGTTGTAAAAATAGACAACAATTACAGCAATAAATTCACACATTTCTATGAGGATTTAATTTATATTGAACCAATTATACAGCCTGAATGTGAATTTGCAGTGTGAACTCCAAATCAGCTGTTTATGGTTTTAACGATAAAAGCAGGTTTTAACCTTTAGGGCGATTATTACAACTTCATGTTAGTTACAAGTAGGATTTTGTCGTATGAATAAAAAGCTTTCAATATTAATATGTTACTTTTTTCTAGCAGATAGGATGAACCTCAATTTATCGTTAACTTTAGGTTTAAGTGAAAATGTAACAATAGAAAATTTTTAAATGGCACACAAAATTCCACTTTTAACTAACATTAAGTTGTAATAATGGCCGTTAGTGTGAGAACACTATTAATTAGAATTTGTTATACACATGCACCTAAATGATAATATATAAAAGTGACGCTTTAACGATTTGATACAATAAGTAAATGTCGGTCTAATGAAACGGACTGCAAGAGAACTAATTGTCACATACAAATTACGCACATATTCATCGCCATTCGTTCCCCTATTAGATTCACTGTAATTTTGTTTGCTTTAAATTATTTTTTTCAGTCTGTTGTTTTTCCATTGAAATTCAACACTGCAATGCCAGGATTTACGAGTATGAAAAGAGGATAAAAAATGCAATGCAAATGTTCTTGGAACTCTGCAAGCTTTCAAAAAACAAAAAGGGTGTTACCGTGCCACAACCAAAAACATACTAAAATTCGTATAGAAAAAAGGTAATAAATAAAAAGGATATGACTAGATAGCGACAATACTCTGCGGTTCGATAATAGAATAACAAGAAAATGTTTTAAAAGTAAATAAAAAATGTAAAATTTCTGGAAAACTTTTCAGGCATAAATAATTAATTTTGTTTCCTTGTACAAATTTCAAACGACACTTTCAAGAATATAAAGATAAAAAAGTAGGAAAGAAACAGCCAAACGAAGGGTGTCACTTTAAAAAGTAAACTAAAATATTCAGTATGAACGTGAGCGTGCGTGTTCTTGAATGTTAAATAAGTAACAAAGGAAAGACGGCATACAAGTTTGCTTTTTATACATTTTACCCTTAAAACGTCAATTTCAATAAGATGTTCTTGATTAAAGATTAGATAAGTAGAATATCGTGTTTGTAGTAACACGTAATAAGTGAATCCGCATAACAAAAAACAAAATAAAATCAATGGATAGAATAGCCAAAGATTCCTTGAAATGGGAAAAGAAAATAATATTCATTAATACATAATATGTATGTACATATGTATGTATCTACTTCTGCATTTGTGTGTGTATGTATGTACATGTTAGCAGTTTTAATTTTCAGCATTTCAAGTTATTTGCTTTTGAGCAACGAATTCCGTATCTTCATTTAATTCTTTAGCACTTACTGCAGTACGAACTGTCCAGGCAACTACTCGTAATTATAATACAGCGCTCGCTATTTGGCACTGGCGCTTCTTTGAAACTGTTGGCAACTGTTCAGCCCAACAGTGGAAAACTTTCCTTGTGAAGCAAAAATGGCAACATATAATCAACTGTTTAAATAGACGACAAATGCTCAGTAGTTTTGCAACTGTTACCTTTTATGAACGCACCCAGTGTCATCACCATATTTTAGCAAATCAACGTGAATAGATTGACGGTTGGAGAACGTTGCCAAATTGGAAAGATTTTCTTTCACTTGGCATAACTTGCAGAACACGCTCTTTGTAATTCAATAAATCTATCTAACTGCATTAGTTTTGCCATGAATTAGCTTCAAAATACACTTTTGATAAAAAAAGGTAAAAAAGAATTTGATGTAACTGATCTTATTTGTTTGAAACTTCGGCACTCAGGGGCTTCGGGGTCACTGATTACGAATCTGGTATTGAGTTTTAAAAATTCAAAATGACAAATCCAATATGGGGGATGAGTGTTTTTTTAAATCTTTAGGTTAGGTTAGGTTGAAAAGAGGGGCATAAGCATCCCAATCCGTCCTGGATTACACTTAGGCCTCATAGGCCTGTTGTGCGCTCTATAATAAGGAGTTCCCATTCTACTGTAGGGAGCCTCCACCGATACCATGGAAACCTCTGAGTTTGGTTACGTCAAGAACCTAGTTTCTTCAATGTACTTCCTTAAGTCTTTCCAATTAGAGCCCCTAAGAAATTCCATCTCCTGTATAATCTCCTGATTAAATGTTTGTCTTCTGACTTGGCTAAGAGCTGGACAGTAGTACAAGTAGTGCTCCAGTGTCTCGTCCTCTTCCTGGCAGGACCTGCATGTTATATCGCCAACGATACCCATTCGTGCCAGGTGAGTCCTTAACTCTGTATGCCGTGTTATTAAATAAACCAACCTTCATAGTGCTGGCCTACCCATGTTAGGACCTCCTTTGTCTTTCTACCATCTTTTTTTATATCTTTACTCAAAAGTTTTTTTTTCAAATATCTCTTTTTATTTTTATCACACTTCGAAATCACAGTAGAACTAAAAACACTAAATTGCTAATCAGTAACCTCGAAACACTTAGGCTGGATTTTTGAGATCTCAGTTAAACTAGGTTTAGCTAATCTGAAAACAAATTTGTGCCGTCATTACCAAGTTTGTCTACATACTTTTGACGGAACAGATTAGTTTTGGTTAAAATGTTGGTCTTTTATGGAATAATATATAAAAAACAAGTAAAAGTGCTATATTTGGCTGTGCCGAATCTTATATACACTTCACAGATGTAATTCTTCCTTCTTTCTTTCTTGCCAAAACAGAAAGTAGGTTTAATTAAAAAACCAAAATGATGTTATCGGTTACTTTTATATTTAAGAAAATGTTTAAATTTTTCGGCTAGGAAGCTAAATGTTTGGCTTTTCTTATATCTAATACTTATGAACGTCTTTAAAAAATATTATATATATTTAATTTACAAACCAAACAAAAAATTCGTTTCATGTACCGCAAAAAGTCCTAATTGTCCAACCGTAGAATCGTCTTTTAGATTTTGTTGGTTTTTAATACCAGTTTGCTTCTTTCTGATATATAAAGTAGGTATAATTCATCATAAAAATCAAAAATATCAAATAAAATGGCTGCTTTTATGAATCAGAAAATGTCGATTTGCCAACCCTGGAACCGAATTTTTAACTTTTTAATACTAATTTAAAATTTTTTGATGTATAAAATAGGTTTAATTCACTAAAAACACAAAATTTGGAATTTATGTTATTTTTATGTACCAAAAAATTTCGATTTTCCAACCCTGGAACCGAATTTATAATTTTTTGATATTAGTTTAATTTTTTCTGAAATATCTAATAGGTTTAGTTGACTAAAAGCAATAAACTTGGAATTTATGTATGTACTATTATGTACTACAAATATTTCGATTTTCCAACTCTGGAATCAAAATTTTTATTTTTTTTTATTTTTGATACCAATTTTGTTTTACCTGAACTAAAAAATTGTTTTAATTAGTAAAAGAAACAACTTCAATTGCCTTTTTGGTTACTTTAATGTATAAAAAAGTATTTCAATTTCCCAACCCTGGAAGCGAAGTTTAAATTTTTAAAAATTTTCTTTATCAATGCAAATCTTCATGAGGTATAAAGTAGTTTTGTTTAAGAAAAACTCGAATTTTGCAACCATTTTGGTTATTACATGTACTACACAATATTGCATGTACCAAAAAAAATTTAATTTTTCCAACCCTGGAAACGAAATTTTACTTTTTTGTACTTTTTTATCAGTGCAACGCTTCTGAGGTATAAAGTAGTTTTATTTAAGAAAAATTGCAAATTTTTTAACATTTTGGTAACTTTCATGTACCATAAAATATGGCACTTGTCCATCCCAAGGATTCGAAATTTAATTTTTTATTTTTGGATTTTTGATACCAATTTTGTTCTTCCTAATTTATAAGACAGTTTTAGTTAGCAAAAAACAAATAAAAACAACATCAGTTGCCTGTTTGATTACTTTCATGTATAAAAACAATTCAATTTCCTACCCCTGGAAGCAAAATTAGACATTAAAAAAATTTTTTTTTTGGCCAATGCAAATCTTCATGACGTATAAAGTGGTTTTGTTAAAGAAAAACTTGAAATTTTTAACAATTTTAGTCACTACATGTACTACAAAATACGGAATAAGCCGAAAAAAAATTTTAATTTCCCATCCCTGGAAATTTTTTTTTATTTTTTTAGTTCTTAATAGACCATTGAGGCTCCCCAAAGCACGAAATAGGTTTAATTTACAAACATTAAAAAAAATAATTGATTTTTGGTATAAATTTTGCGTCGTGAAATAGGTGTAAGCTTCCCAGCTCTGGAACCATACTTCGGATCTTTCTGAATTTCAATAGCACTCTATTTAAGTTCGTTTCCAATCCAACGGTCAAAACCGATTTCACAGACAGACGGACAGACGAACATCGCTCAATCGTCATCGCTATTCATAAGAATCCAGAATATATATACTTTATGGGGTCCCATGTGCATATCGAAGAAATTACACACGGAATGACAAACCTATATATACCCTTTCACTTTTTTGTGAAGGGTATAATAACATTTCGTCGGAAAATTTGGAGTTTCAGACTACGTTAAACTAAGTTTAAACTTAATCCATATCTCAAAAAGTCGCTCTTAGTAATTAGCTTTGAACAAATCCGCTCAATTCTTAATAAAAATTCAGACACTTTCAATTTTGAAATTCTTATTTTAGGTTTATAATCAGCGAAGCCGAAAACCTCTGTGTAATGAGGTGCATGCAAATCCAATAATATAAAAAATTAGTCGATCATATTAGATTTTTATTGAATTTTCAAAGTCTAACACCAGATTCACAATCAGTGATCCTGAAAACCCCGAAGGACGAGTTTCAGATTCATCAAATTCAATATTATTGAAAACTGTTTAACTCAATACACACTTGATTGAATATAAATCGTTTCCATTACTATTTAGTGGTTACGCTTTCTCGGGCAAATATTTGATAAGTGTGACCGTACATTTAGACACTCACACCTTCTTAGTTCTTTAACAGAAATCTCGTGTTACGGTTAGTGGAGATCGTTACGACACCATGATACAGGATTTTTTGTGGTATAAGAAGAACACACACATTGATTTTGACCAAAGGAGCTGCCTATTTGAATGATTGCTACTGTGGTTCGTGGCGTATGGTAAGTGGGCCAAAACCGAATATACTGTATAGCAGCGGTGAACATATGCCCTAAATCACTTTTATATGTTAATGTAGTGTCTTTCAAATAAAAAATGTTTTTTGTGGTAATTTTTACAATCTATCAGTGCTTGAAAACGTTTCCTGTTAATTATTTTTTGTATTTTTATGGTAATTTTTTTTAACCCAACACAGATTGCGAACGTTTCACCATTGAGAAGGCTCATTTCAAACTATGAAAGTTTTCTTACAGAAATTCAGTTTTTCTAGAACGAAAGAGCATAAATAGAAATTTCCGAAAGAAAACTTCAATCGTGTGAGCCAAGACAAAAAGTGAAAATTTTTTAAATTTGATTACCCATACATACGAGGTCTGTTTTCAGTCATCAATTTTTATTGTGCCTCCTTTAAAGTTATTCGCCTCAGTGTATTATAACTCTTTGGGCCAGTATTTGTTCCAAAACTCGAAGCAGTTCTGATATGCACTTTTTTGAATGTCCCTTTGACTCGTTTTATTCTTTCTCAATTGTCTCAAAACGCGTCCAGGTCAAGTGCCGTCACCCACATCTTCTCGATCTTCCTTAAAAGGCATCATCCACTTTTGACAATTTATAGGTACAATTATCATATGCCATTGTTACTTTGTTACTTTTGAGTACTTTTGCAAAAAAGATTATGCAAATTTTTAGATAATTTTTTTTTGGACAGCAGAAAATCGCCAAATATGCGACGCCCTTGTGACTTCTATGATCCTGTAGTAGGCTGGAGTGGTAAACACGAGAAGTCGCGAGTTCAAATCCGCATTCAGTCATGCATATGGCGCCGAATTCTTCTGATCAGCATTAGTGCATGGTTGTGTTAGTTGTTGCCAGTCTGTTTCAGTGATGAAGGCATAGCGTGATCACTGTAGCCAAAAATTAGCTGGCGAAGTAAAAACGTTAAAAATAGTTACAAAAGTTCTCTCATCTTTCTTCATCTATATTCTCTATAATATCATCTTCTTTGTAGTTCCGGCACAATCCACTGCATATGTGGGGGTCATCCCCTGAGTGCGTGCTCTAATTGAAAATAAGCAAATCTTGGAAAATAACTGAAAATGTGAACACATGTTCGAGACGAGAATATTAATACAAAAAAAATCACTAATCGAATTTATGTTAAAAATTCACTTTTTTTAAACAGACATCGAATATGGAACTGAGTTTTCGACGCAATTGGTTTTTCGAAACGCATTTGAAAATATTTTAGCTTTTCTGTGACTCTTGTGAATTTAATTTATTTGATTAATATCTCTTTTTCGATAATTTGAATTCTCGTTGATAGAAAATTTCAATTATTTTCAGTCTGATTTTGTAAAAAAATTAAAACTATTTCACTGTTATGAAATTTTTTATTTAACACATTGTTGTCACAATACTATTATATATAAATGAAATTTATTTGTTGGTGGTTAAGCAATGTCTATATGCATTTCATTGGTGCTTTACCAAATCGTCAGTAGACTTCAACCACAGTTTTGAAAAGCTAAAAACCTCTTATCTTATGCATATACTTCCGAAAACCAAAAAAAAAAAAGCAAAAAAAAAGCAAAAAAAAAAAGCAAAAAAAAGCACCAATGAAATGCATATAGACATTGCTTAACCACCAACAAATAAATTTCATTTATATATTAAAAATATTTCGTTTCTTTATTTATATTGAAACAACAATAAAAGCACTAAACGTTTGTTTTTGTTTCAGTGTAAAATCTTTATTTTATTCACAAAAAAGTTCCCTTTAAGTTTTTACCTCGTATCTGCAATTTCTAAATACCAAATTCGTATCACGTACTTTTTATATACTCGTAAAGGGTAATTTTTTTAAAGCTTTCGGATTTGATTTATCACAAAGAAAAACGTAAACTTTAGACAAATGTATTAGACTTGTGTCGAACTCGTTCATCCGCTCGTTTTTGACCAGAACCTTTGACCAAACCCGTTTAAATTACTTTGGTTTGATAATAGGCTCTTGTCAAAAAAGGGCGGATGAAAGAGTTCAACACAAGTCTAAAATGTATGAAATGTTTATTTAAGTACATAATCTATGATCTATATAATTCAATTTTTAAAGATGATTTCGTGTAAATTCTGACCGCAGGTAAGCGCCTTGGTTCATTTTTTCCATATAGGCCGGTATCTTGCAAGGATCGTCCCTATAATAGTCCCATCTAAAGCTGTTAGATCGCACGATCTAGGTGGCCAATTGACCAGCCCCAAATATGAAATAAACTCTTCATGGAACTCGCATCTCAAACATTGTTTCACGTGCTGTGCGGCATTAGGCATAGTTTTGTTTAAACCATGTGTCATCCAGGTCCAGCTTTTCTATCTTACGCAAAAAAAACATTTTTTTGCACTCATTGCACGTTAGCGCTAGCCATTCACGCCAGTGTTCGTGTCATTGAAAAATTAAGCTACCGACCATAATCCATATCAAACAGTGCACTTTTCGGGATGAGATGGCAGTTCTTGAATTGGTTCTGATAACAAAATTCAATAATCTGCAGGCGTTAACATGTTTAACGGTAACATGTGACACAAAACCAGTTGAAATGCTAAAAACAGTGTTGCCAAAAAGAAAGTTGCTACCTTACCAGTCTAGGTAAAAACATTTTCTGATATGTATGGAATAAATTTGTTGTAAAAAGCTTATTTTTAAATACTTAAAATAAATAAAGCTTCTGTACCTATTCTTCATAAACTCATTTACTTATTCATCTTATTCATTTTTTTCTTTTCACGAAAAACAAGACGTAATTAAATAAAAACCAGTTGAAACCCCCTTCTGACTTACTGACAATAATTCAGTTCTTCAAAATACTATTTCGCTTTAGTCTTATTTGTTGTTTTCTCTTTTGTTTAGTAGATTTTTTCCCTTTTTTGTTTTAAAACAATACAAAAATTGTAACAATTGAAAATCATTGTTTTTTCCTTTTTATACCCTTCACAAAAAAGTGAAAGGGTATATAAAGGTTTGTCATTCCGTGTGTAATTTTTTCGATACTTTATGGTGGAGTCCCACCATAAAGTATATATATTCTGGATCCTTATGAATAGCGATGACGATTGAGCGGTGTCCGTCTGTCCGTCCTTCTGTACGTTTTCCCAAGCCTCCAGAAGAGCTAGAGACTTCGTTCTTGGACCGTTGGATTGGAAATGAACTTAAATAGAGTGGTATTGAAAGATCCGATGTACGGTTCCATAGCTGGGAAGCTTACACCTATTTTCCGACGCAAAATTTATACCAAAAATAATTATTTTTTTTATTGTTTGTAAATTAAACATATTTCGTGCTTTGGGAAGCCTCTATGGTCTATTAAAAACTAAAAAAATTAAAACTTTTACCCAGGGATGAGAAATAACATTTTTTTCGGCCCATTCCGTATTTTGTAGTACATGTATGTAGTAACTAAAATTGTTAAAAATTTCAAGTTTTTCTTTAAGAAAACCTCTTTATACGTCATGAAGATTTGCATTGACAAAAAAAAATCAAAATTTCGAATCCAGAGTTGGACAAGTGCAATATTTTGTAGTACATGAATGTGTCCAGAATGGTTAAAAAATTTTAAATTCTCTTAAATAAAACTACTTTATACCTCCAGCAGACTTGCACTGATAAAAAATAAAAAAATTATATTTCGCTTCCAGGGTTGGGAATATTAAAGTTTTTTTTGGTACATGCAATATTTTGTAGTACATGTAATATTCAAAATTGTTATAAATTTTAAGTTTCACTAAAATAAAATCACTTTACACTTCATGAAGATTTGCATTGATAAAAAAATTTTAAAAATTAAAATTTCGCTTCCAGCGGTGGGAAATTGAAATTTTTTATACATAAAAGCAACCAAAATGGTTAAAATGTTTCTTCAATATAACTACTTTATACGTCATGAAGAGTCGCGTTTATAAAAAAAGCAAAAAAAAGAATTAGAATTTAATTCCAGAGCTGGGAAATTGAAAGTTTTTTGGTACATGCAATATATTGTAGAACATGAAAGTGAAAAAATGGTTGCTAATTTTAAGATTTTTGTAAATAAAACTACTTTATAAGTAATGAAAACTAGCATTGGTAAAAAAAGAAGACAAAATTTCGCTCCCAGGGAACGAAAAAGTAACAAAAAAGCCAACTAACGTCGGTTTTTTACTAAATTAAACTATTTATTAATTCAGGAAAAACAAAATTGGTATCAAATATTAAAACAAATCAAAATTTCGATTCCTGGGTTGGATAACCGCAACATTTTATAAATGACCAAAAAGGTTACAAATTTTAAGTTTTTTTTAAATCAACCTCATTATAAAGAGTTGCATTGGTAAAACAAAACAAAAAAATTAAAATTTCGTTTCAAGGGTTGGGAAATTGAAATATTCTTTATGCATAAAAGTAACAAAACAGTCAATTGACGTTGTTGTTTTTGCTAATTGAAACTATTTTATAATTCAGGAAAAACAAAATTGGTATTAAAATCTTAAAAAATCAAAATGTCGAATCCAGTCTTGGACAAATGAAATGTTTCATGGTACATGAAAGTGACCAAAAAGTTTAAAAATTCACTAACAATTGCATTGCAAAAAAAAAAAAATAAAAATTCGCTTCCAGAATTGGAAAATCGAAATATTTCTGGTACATAAAAGAACCCACATAAATTCCAAATTTTGTTTTTTAGTGAATTAAACCAGGAAAAATTAATTTGGTATTAAAAATTCAGTTCCAGTGTTGGAAAATCAAAATTTTTTAGTACATAAAAGTAGCCAAATAAGTTCCTTATTTTGGTTGTGTGTGAATGAAATCTTTTTTATACTTCGGGAAGAGTTAAATTGGTATTAAAAACTAAAAAAATTTAAAAGACGATTCTACGGTTGGACAATTAGAACCTTTTGGGGTACAACGGATTTTTTCTTTTTATTTGTAAATTAGACATATTTAATATTTTTGAAAGACGTTCAGAGGTATTAGAAATAAGAAGAGCCAAACATTTAGCTTCCTAGCCAAAAAATTTTAACGTTGTCTTAAATATAATAGTAACTGATAACATCATTTTGTTTTTTTTTTTTTTTTGTTGTTATCTTTAAATTAAAGCTACTTTCTGTTTTAGCAAGAAAGAAAGAAAGAAAGAAAAATTACATCTGTGAAGGGTATTTAAAATTCGACACAGCCGAATATAGCACTTTTACTTGTTTTGTGATGTCATCTAAATCCCTGAAATTAAATGTCAAAAGAAATGTTGCTGGCTGTTTTGTAGCATTGTCATTTCTGCTTCCACATGCCACATCTCTTACTCGTTACGTTACCAGTACATTTCACCAAAAAATTTTGCCTGTGATGTCACATCCAAATATGGCAACTGAATACGAAAACAGGCTCCTACAAAAGAATTTTTAATGAATAGTTTCTGTTTTTTCCTTCTATTATTATTCGTTCATTCTTCCTTTTCAATCTTTTATTTGCCCATTATTGTGTAAATTTAACAATAATCAGTAGATGTAGTAACAAAAACAAATACAATAGAAACGTAGTAAAAAGAGTCGTATATCCCGAAATTACTCGTACTGTGCAGATACTCTTAATATTATTGTCTGTCATACGATTTTAATATTTTATTTTTAGTTGTGCATTGTTTCATGAAACAATGGAACATTTTGAGAAATTAGCACAACGAGGTGGCAATAGGAGGAAGGATTTTGTTTCCTTTTTCATTTATTTTAGATTAAGCATGATGACGCAATGATGGTATCAAATTAAGCAACACTAGCAAAAACATATAAATACACATACATACATATTTATATTATGTGAGTGCGCATGCAATACAAAAAGCTTAAAAAGGAAATGGAGGACTTTTAATATATTTTTAATAATACAATTTTAAAATCCTTTTTTAGTTTCTAGAGAAAATATGTGAATTAACATGTGATAAGCAAAATTCCAACTTTTGATACTAGTGAATAAGAATGAATACGAGTATCTTAAAATTCGCAAATAAGAATATGAATAGTATATACATATGAAATTTATTGATATTTAATTACAGCACCAAAATCAAATATGAAAAGTTGTGTATTGAAAACAATTCCACACTCCTGTACCTCATCGATGACCTATTGAATCTCGGATTCAAGCTCAGAAATTTTTTCTGGTTTATTCACATATATTCAAGATTTCACAAAATCGCAAAGCAAAAATTGCACGATTTTGACATCAGAATTTGATTCGGTAGTTTCCTCAATTGTTGCTGCAACATATCGATTATGTCATTCGTGGTGTGGCAGGTGGCGCCATCTTGACGAAACCTCATGTCGTCCGAATCCTTGCCGCCCAGTTGAGGGCTCAAAAACTCCGATATCATGTGACGAATGTCATTTGCAGTTATTGAAAGTTCCGCTTCATCTTCAAAAAAGTAACCATCAATCCGCATTTGTAGATGCATTTGTTTCTCATGGATTACATGAGGTTTTTCTGAGCTCCAACTTCGACAATCTGGTTTATAAACGAAGCCATTCAAATGGAAATGCGCTTCATCGGAGAAGAGGACTCTTTTCGATAAATTCTCATTGACTTCACTTTACTCCATTACCCATTGAACGAATTGCCTATTGGCTGAAGTATTTAGCTCGAGACTAGGCAGCCAAAAATTTCGAGTTTCTAACCAGCGTTACTTATTGTCAGCCTGTTCCACTGAAGCAACATTACTGGCTATATATTTTAGGTGCAGCCAGACCACTGGCCGTTTACTTTCTTTTGAGAGGTTTGCGTCTCACTCGCACAAGTTAATTTCAACACTTCAGATAATTGTATAGGTTTACAGTTCTTCCGACGAATTTTCAGTGGCTAACTACGTTGCTGCTTCTTATGTGAAAATACGAGCTAAGAACATCGTCGGCATATTGTCTCAGTCACGGCGTCGGCATCTGCAAATCGATACTTTGCGAATTCAGTTTGCAAAATATTTTGCCATTAATAATAATATGTACAGAAATAGGTTTACAAGAAAATATTTGTTCAATATATATAAACTATTGGTTTTAATTAAATAATTTGTTTAAAAATTTTTTCTGTATCAAACAAACTTTTTATAGGTAAAATATTTGTGTATTAAAAAATAATTTTGTTCTCATTTAAAGTGTCCTGGCAGTTTGACTTAAATTACACAAATAAGGTTAAAGCACTTTGTAGACGACAGAAGACATGAAGTCATATATATTATCGCAACCCAAAACAAATATGATTTTTTAATCCATAATCTCGTATTAGGAAGCTTTTCCTTTTTTCGCTGATTTTAATGCAGCATTTCATTCCTTGGGTGATTAATCACGATGAAGTTTTTTTCATATTTCTTGTCATGATTTGTATGAGTGAGATTTTAATTTCAAGGGCACGAAACAAGGTTAATTGTTTTAAACTTAAGTTCTTCAGCACGTGGATAATTAAAAATAATATATTTTTTATTGTTCTGATGCAAATGAATGTGCACAAGTGTTTCCTCACAGCTCAAGTACAATTTTAATTTATTGTTCACGTTGGAAGTATTAATATTTCGTATTTATCCTTGAAAACGTATGTTTCTTTGTTGCATTTAACAATATCTTGCAGTTTGAAAAGTTGTATAAATAAAATAAATTACTTCTAGGGAATCGCCGTTTGTCTGTTATTTAATTTTTTTATTTTTTATATTAATCTTTTTCATACATATATAACACCTTCAGCGGCAGGTGTTAATTAGATAGACAGGTAAATTCAATATTTGTGCTGTTATCATTTTGTTGGGATTTTCCGATTTCCTTGTGTATTTCATTTGTTAAGAAATTTCAAAATTGAATAGAAAATATGTATAAATGACCGCGTTACTATAATCGACAGAAAATTCTTTAGAAAGGTTGGAGTTGAAAAAGGATCTGTGCTAAGTAATGAGCTTAAAAAGTAAAATTCCAATCTTAATGAAACATTTGCTGAGGCATTTTGTTCTCAAATAACAAGAGAAAGAATTGTAATTTTTTTTCTTTATCACACTCAATGACAGCCAACATTGAAACCAACCATAAATAAAAAATACGTCTGTAAAATTTACTTTTATCGCTAGTGTTGTTACACTGATATGGTTTTAATAAATGTTGGTTTTAACCATAAAACAAACTCATGAAACCTGTAGAGCGATAACTTTCATTGCGATAATCTTTTTTAAAATTAAGCTGCTAAAATATTTTGTATAAAAATTGAACAGATTTCTTGTGAATTGCATATTTTTAATTCGCACTAAGAAAATGAAAAATTTTCAAAAAAATCTAAAAGTCGCCGTTTTAAAAAAATCTAATTTTCATCAGAAAGTGACTTTAGAAATCCTACAAAGTAGACTTGTGTCGAACTCGTTCAACAGCTCGTTTTTGACAAGAACCTATCACCAAACCCATTTATATCGGACTTGTACCCAACTAACTAAACTTGTACCGAACTCTTTCATTAGCTCGTTTTTGACAAGAACCTATGATCAAACCCATTTAAATTACATTCGTTTGATTAAAGGTTCTTGTCAAAAACGAGCTAATGAAAGAGTTCGGTACAAGTCTAAACTCTACAACTAACTCATTCGCTCAGTTTTGACAAGAACTTCTGATCAAACCCATTTAAATTACATAGGTTTGATTTAAGGTTCTTGTCAAAACTAATCGAATGAGGTAGTTGGACACAGTCTAATATATATTATATTGGTTTGATAATAGGTTCTCGTTAAAAACGAGCGGATGAAAGAGTTCGACACAAGTCTAGTTCCTTGTCTCTATGTTAGCACGTGTGCATGTGTGTCTATGTGTGTGTGGCCCCCTTATAAATTTTAAACGGCTAAACCGAATAGGACCAAACTAGTTGCGTTTAGACTTGTATCGAACTCATTCATTCTAGACTTGTGTCGAACTCTTTCATCCGCTCGTTTTTGACAAGAAACTCTGATCAAACCCATTTAAATTACATTCGTTTGATAATAGGTTCTTGTCAAAAACGAGCGGATGACGGAGTTCGACACAAGTCTACTTTCAAACTTTAACAGGTTCGGACTCATAAATTTCGAGATATATAAAAAAACTAAGAATATATGTTTTTTCAAATGTGTTTTTTACTCTCTTAAACGCCTTTGCCGATCGATTTCAAAACCAGGTCTTGACACTTAAAAGCAAAGTCAATCGTTACAAAAATCGGTTCATGCGATTGTGAAGTATCGTGAATGATAAAATTTAAAAAAAAGCAATTTTTTATAAAAACTAATTATTATGTGATCAGAATTATTTATGTGATCAGTTAGTATCCTCGATTCATTTGTAGGACTCGAAGAACTACATCAATCACCGGGAATGGGTTGAACCATTGAACACTTATAGCAGTTTGAAAATTAAAATAATAGCATATTTTAACGGTTAAAATTAGCAAGAAGTTGCAGGGATGGCCCTTAGGAATAACCGTTTTCCATATTTTTTTTAAATTCCTTCTTGTGCTTTTCGTATATCTTCACAAAGATGCCACATGATGTCACATTATAATGATGTAATTAACAAGAAGTTAGCGAATCACCTAATCGTTACTGCAAACAGTTTGTGGACAAAATTTTATATTTGCGAACTGTTAAGAGTTACTTAAGAGTTACTTATTTTGATGCAATTTAAATGAACATTTCGATCAATATGGAATACACAATGATTTTTTTGAAAACCATTTTTGAATTGGTTTTGAGTAGGTGAAATCCAAACTTGTTCTTGTTGGTGCTAAGTTCGGCGCAGAAATTCTACTGCACAAGCAATTTTTTCCAGACTGTATGATTTTTGTACGTATTCCAAGCCTTTTTTTTGTATGATTTCCCAGCTTTTACCCACTTTTTAGAAGCATTGCCATAATTTTAAAATATTTATTTAAAAATCATAAAATAATGAATATATGCCCGTAAGACTCAATGCTGCTTGCTAACACACCGACACAAGCCCGATCACGCTGCTTCATCTGTAAAAATGGGTGGTATTGATATTGAGGAATCAGAAGCTCTTGATGTTCTTGGCATGAAAATCCAGTGTGACGTTCGCTGGATAGAACACATTTTTCATGTTTCAAAAGAAGCATCCAAGTGCCTCGGCTTTCTAAGGCGGTGTAAGTCATACTTCACCCCATCTGATCTCCTTACTATTTGTACCACTTACATCCGACCGAAGATAGAATACAACTCTCATGTATGGGCCGGAGCTTCAAAGTCTATTTTGAAGTTACTCGACCGTGTACAGGAGAGAGCGAAGGACTCATAGGGGACGGTAGGGTAGGCAACTCACTCACTTGAGCATCGACGCAATGTGGGGTGTGTTTCACTGTTTTATCGTTACTATAATGCGTTTTGTTTCAACTAAGTCAGGATATCCTTCCCGAAACGCGCATTTTTCTACGCTCAACACGCTCTACAGTGCGATCGCACCCATATGTGGTGGATTTATCAGTGAACCACACTACGCATTATAGGGAACATTCATTATTTGCCCGTACTGCCCGTATGTGGAATAAACTCCATGCGGAGGTCTTTCCTGCCGTATATAGCAAGGATAAATTCAAATCGAATGTCCATAGACACTACTCCCTTTATCCTCCTTCCCACAACCAATTTTCCTAGTTCCAGCACAATGTACGCATAAGTAGGGGTCATCCCCTGAGTGCCGGTCCTAATAAAATAAATAAAAAATTTTTATGTTAGAAAGAATTTTAGAAGATAATTTTGCTTTTAAGTGTAACAAAAGATAGAGAAAAGTACAAAAACAAATGCACCTATTTCTCTGTAATATGAAATTGATTACAGCCAAATTTAAATCTATCAACTCTTTCGCTACTCTGATATGGAAACTGTGAGTTAGCGTCATTTAAATGTGAATAGATTTTTATTATATATGACTGGGTTCAGCTATGCTGCCTCATTAAAAAATGTTTTTAATATTCCTGTATAGATTTATTGTTGATTTAACTGACTTGATTTATGGCTGATGTTTTGTTGTAATTTCTTGGCCATCCGACCATTCCGGTATCCGCTAGAAGCAGTAAATTACGAAGATGGTAAGATGTGAAATAATTATATTTTCTCCCCTAAGAATATTAGTAAATATGTATATACTCGTGAGCAGGTAAACCTTAAATTAGTTTCAATTAAATACAGGTTCCTATTTACTTGCCAGTATAACTTATATATTTCCAATTTTTTTTAATCTTATTTACAGAATTTCAATGTTAACATATTCAATCTAGAACTTTCTCGCAAAACTTAATGTTACTATTTATTTAAAAATGACGATTCTTTAAGGAGAACGTAGTGGATGCAGTTGTTGAGGCATGTAAAGAGAACTTGTCGTCGTATTCTGACATGTGTACAACTTAATGTGTCCTTAATAACCAGTGATTTTCAAAACAGCTGTTACTCCTACAACAGAAAGGAAAGTACGAAATAAAAAATATATATTGGGAGATTTCTTATGTATCAAACTGCAGCCAGCAACAACAACTGAAGAGTGCGATTTCCAGTATTCCTGACAACGGACTCCCTGCTAAAAGAGGATAAACGATGGAAAAGTTTACAGATGAGTGTACCACGCCCGTCAAATGCGCATGTTTTATAATTGTTTTCTTTTTTCTTACAAATTAACAATAAACGAGAGTTTGTGTGAAACTTTTGGCTGAAAATTCCAGTGAACCTGAATTTTTTTGCTAATACAGAGTTTTGTTGTTGCTGCACACAAAATATATGTATTCCAACTTCCATGCTACTGCTGACTGCTGGCATATATAGTACACAAAATATGTGGAAAAACTGCAACAATGTGGCAAGTAGATATTCCAATTTACTACAAACAAAATTCTACTATAAAGCATCCTATTTACAGTATACAGATACACAGAAATTTAGAGTCGCTGTAGTTGTTGTTTTCGTTGGTATAAATGTGCCATTATTTCACTGAGATGTGCACATGGAGTTGTAGTCATTCGTGTTGTTATTATTTGTACCATATGCCGGTTACTGTTGTCTCACTTACAGTCATTTTTCAGAAAAAAAAATCGAGCACTTGCAACACATATCCGAACACAACTTTGCCAGTAATCGATAAATGTAGTTTCAGGAATTTGCAAACCTTACACATGAACAAGTAGAAGTATGTTGTCCATGTCTGATGGTGTCTGCTCATCGTCTCCACCAGACATTTAATGTTTCAATTTTTTTTCAGTTGCTGGGATAGAAAATAAAAGGCAACAGAAAAGAAAAAAGGATGGAAACTTAAAGAAATCCGTAAATGTTATGCAGCATGCTGCACATACATATTGTGCACAAACTGACTGCATCAGAAAAGCAGAGAACAAACATTTCATAGCTGCAAGTGGAAAAGGAGTTTTTCTAGACTTATCTTCACTTGAGTTAATTTATTTAAGAACTTTGTCTGTGTGTGTTAGTTAATTTCAAATTCTCATTAATTTTTATAATCCATCACTGATCATATTAGTGCTGAAAAAAATTGTTGCTGATTATATAAAATAAACGAGAGCTGTTTTTGGTTCCGATTTTTTATTAATAGAATATTTTCTTTTGAATAGATGCTTTTCTATAAAATAGTTATAAAATCATTTGCTTATAAATGCATAAGCACGCAATAGACTCTTCTCCTACATGGACAGATTTAAACATTTCTTAAGGAAAGTGCTTTGATCTTTCGTGTGAGTAAAGGCAAACGTTTGCCCAAAAAAAGCATAACAACTAAAAACTAATTAATATTTTGTATAGCTCTGTCATTCCCTGTGTCATTTCCTCGGTATTCATATGTGACCCCATAAAGTATATATATTCTGGATACTTATGAATAGCGGTGATGATTGAGCGATGTCCGTGTGTCTGTACGTGAAATCGGTTTCAAAGCTGGGAACCTTACACCTATTTCTCGACGCAGAATTAACTACCGAAAACCAATTATTTTTTGTTTGTTTGTAAATCAACGCTATTTTATATCTTCGAAAGCACAAATTTGTATTAAAAACTAAAAAATAAAATTTTTTTCCAGGGATAGGAAATAAAAAGTTTATTTTCGTATATGTAACATATTGTAGTACATGAAAATGATGAAAATGGTTACAATTTTTAAGTTTTTCTTAAACGAAATTATTTTATATTTCATGAAAAGTTGCATTGGTAAAAAAAACAAACAAAAAATTAAAATTTCGCTTCCAGTGTTGGGAAATTGAATTTTTTTTATACATAAAAGTAAGCAAAAAGGCAACTGACGTTGTTTTATTTTTTTTACTAATTAAAACTCTTTTATAATTCAGGAAGAACAAAATTGGTATCAAAAATGAAAAAACAAAATTTCCATTCCAGGGTTGGACAACTTCAATATTTTGTAGTACATGAAAGTGACCAAAATTATTAAAAATTTAAAGTGTTTCGTAAATAAAACTATTTCATGCTTCATTAAGAGTTGCTTTGGCAACTAAAAATTAAAATTTCATTAGCAGCGTTGGGAAAGTGAAATTTTGTTGGTACATAAAAGTAGCGATATAAATTCCAAATTTTGGTTTTTAGTCAATTAAACCTATTTTTTACTTCAGAAAGAATTAGATTGGTATTAAAAAATTAAAGATTCGGATCCAGCGTTAGGAAATCGTATTTTTTTGGTACCATATAAGTGCATAACCATATAAGTGCATAATGTTGATTTTTTTCCGTGAATTAATCCTATTTTATACTTCGCTAAGACTTAAATTGCTGTCAAAAATCTGGTTCCAGGGTTGGAAAATCGAAATTTTTATTACATAAAAGTAGCCATATAAGTTTCTAATTTTGTTTTTATTTATCTTGGGCCAGCACTCATATGCAATTCATTGCGCCGGAACTGAAAACGAGGGGATAATATTGAGGGGACATATTAGGAAAGATGAGAAGATAGACAGTTTTTTTTTTTGTAGCTATTTCAACCTTTTACTACGCCGGCTAATTTTTGCTACAGGGCCGACGAAGGTGGGTGCTGCTACTCTGCTTTTTTTTAGTACATGATAGTGTCAGTCGCTGCCAATTATGTTCAGTGACCAGTGACTATGCCTTCATCATTGAGACAGGCTGGCAACAACTAACACAACCACGCACTAATGCTGATCAGAAGAATTCAAGAATTCATGACTCAGCGCGGGCTCGAACTCAGGACCCTCCGCTTCATAGCCTCGTGTTCTACTACTTCAGCCAACAGCATCTTTTGTGAATTAAATCATTTTTATATTTCGAGAATAATTAAATTGGTATTAAAACCAAAAAATTAAAAATCCGATTTCAGGGTTGGAATATCGAAATTTTTTGATACATAAAGGTAAACATATAATTTGCTATATTTGATTTTTATGATGAACTATACCTACTTTATATATCAGGAAGAAATAATTGTTATTAAAACCAACAAATTTTAAAAGACGATTCTAGAGTTGGACAATTGGAACTTTTTGGGGTACATGAAACGGATTTTTCCTCTTTGTTTGTAAATTAAACATACTTGATATTTTTGAAAGACGTTCAGAGGCATTAGAAATAAGAAGAGCCAAATATTTAGCTTCCTAGCCGAAAAATTTAAACGTTTTCTTAAATATGAAAGTAACTGATGACATTTTGTTCTTTAAATAAACCTATTTTCTGTTTTAGAAAGAAAGAAAGAAGAATAACATCTGTGAAGGGTATTTAAGATTCGGCACAGCCGAATATAGTACTTTTACTTGATTTAATTCAGACACTAGAATATTGAGTTAAAGAGTTTCGAATATTGAATTCTATGACACTATCTGTTAGTTACCCTGCAGGAGATTAGACGTTTATTGCTTTAAAACAAGTAGTGCAATTACTGGAATAGCAAGATATTGTGAAAAAAGGCTAAGATTGCTGTAGACTATTGCTAATGAGTACTGATATATGAAATATGATATATGAATAATGAGTACTGATATATGAAATAGTTCAAAGATACCACTTAAATAAATATATAAAATAATAAACGAGCTTTCAGTAGACATTTTTTATTGAAAAACAAAGATGTTAAACCAGCAATTATAGAAATTTTCCCTACAAAAGAACTGGTACTGGACTAGTTTCCAAACCCCTTATCGGGTTCAAATGTGCTAGTATATGTATATAAAAAATTGCACACTTAATGTTAATTTGGGCATTAGGATTGTATAGGGAAGATTACAGTTGGGAACTGGTAGTGAGATTAATGTTGTAGTAAAATACCACTTGGATACTAGTTCGATCTCCGGCAGCTATAAATGAAACTGTTTTACTTAATGAATACGTATTTGACTCAATATTAAAATATCTTTCATTACTATTTAGTGATAATGCTTTTTTAGGCAAATGTTTGCCAAGTCTGACTGTATCTTATTATATATAAAATAGAAACGCTTCGATGAGTTCTATTTGAATGCAAGCGCTCTTTTAATAGAATTATTTTAACCTCTTTACAAGGGCTGTCTGATAACCACATGTCTTTTTGAAATTTTCCTAACTGAGAGGCCGAGAATCCAGAAGACGGCTCTGCGCTCAGTCTCTGAACTGTGTTAGTGCAATTTTAAAATAAAACACATCTTCATAAGAGATGGTAGATCAATTTCCAATAAATTCACTGTTTTAAAATGTCATAATGTTACCATTTTTCATTGAAAAGTGCAAAAAATGTGGCATTCTTTTTTAGAAAAGAAATCAACATCAGTTACTAAAGAGCAGAGTAACAGTAACCTTCTTCGTCGGGCCTGTAGCAAAAGTTAGCCGTCGAAGCAAAATTTGAAAGAAGTACAAAAAGTTCCTATTTTTCTTCATCTGTCTTCACAACAGAATCCCCTCCTTTCTAGTTCCGGCGCATGTATGGGAGTCCTACTTAAAATAGAATCTGAAACAGCGTCTATAACTATAAGAATGTTTTGACAAATTACCGGTTTGTTGATGTTTAAAATACAACCCTTGAAAAATCATTAGTAGAGTTGTATTGTCCTGAATACTAGACGATAGCTCAGATTAAGGGAAAATTTTTTGTGTTCAACACAATGTCTTAACATTACGTTCCCATCTTTTTGACAGAAACTTAAGAGAGACATTTTATTTGTAACGAATGTCAAATTTGTTATTTACTTCGTAATGTTGCATTTTATTCTTTTGCTTGCAACTTGTTATATATACTTAATATGAATTTCGGTCGTTATTTATTAATTTTTCAGGCCAACGACAACAAAAATGCTCACAAGAAAATATAATACTTGAAAATTAAAAAAAAAACTATTTCAGTTGAATATTTAAACCCCAAACAGAATGAAGCGCTCGTGCAAATAAGACAAAGAAGTTTACGTGCTTTTTGAAACGGCAGCTATTTAACCAACTCGAAGAGGAGAGGAAAAGAAAACACTGAAATAAAACAAATAAATAAAATTAAACTGAAATTATTAAATAAATATTTATTTGTATATTTCCATAGTATTCATGCATTCATATCATATATTTTCTTATTATTTTTCCATATTTAGTAAACAAATACTTCCAGTCAGGAAAAAAATAACAGAAATTTTTTTAATATGTGCGCCACAGGCAGTTGTACGGAAACTTTACACTTTTTTACTTTCCAGTTTATTTGTTATTTAATTTTTTATTAAAACAAAACATTATAATAATGTGTGTTATGGTTCTGTTCTTTCCACATATTGCGAACAATAATACATATTGTTTATTTAAGCCCAGAAGGCTGAAAAAATACGAGGATAACATTTTTGGACTTTGCAATATTTCATACGCTAAGCAAATTCAAACAATACCTCAATCCAAAAATAAAAAAAATATAGAGCATACCAACGGCTGTAAGGACATTTTGTTATCGAATACAAATATAACTCTGTACTCGTATACAAGATAAATAAGTTGAATGCAAGTGAAATGAGAAGTACCGAAGTTGACAACTTTCCAACAGCATTTTCCCAATCACCAAAAAATATACCCAAGAATTACACAGCGTATTTGCCCTACAGAAAAATGTTAGTGAAATATTCCTTGACCAAAGCCCTCATAACGTGTGGTTTTATGGTAACAGCATATCTCGAAATTTTTTAATCAATTTATAAGTGGATATCCATAGTTAAGATTTTAAACAATAGAGCACTTCTTTAGCGGCATGATTATTCATGAAATGAAAATGCAAGACATAAATGTTTTTCAAATGACATTTTTTTCATTATAATCTGGTAGTTAGTTTCCTGGAATTTTATTTTTTATATAATATATCCCGAATATCTCCGCTGGAGCTTCATTTTGTTTAGTTGAATTTTTGAATATATTTCCCAATAGAGATGCCGTCAATGGTAGCTTAAATAATCACGCACAATGCCTCAAGAGTTTCTGGCAAAATAAATGGCTTGACGTAGACCCATAAAAAGTAATCGCACGTATGAGGATGCCAGTGAACAGAACGAGTTCTGAAAATAAAGTTTTCAACGAATTGAGTTTGCAATATTTTTAACTTTCCTCTATTGGAAATTTAAAACAAACCAGGAAACTACTGGGCTTACATCCCAACTTTTTGAGTTCCTCGGAAGCTCTCCCGACTACTCGTGAGAGGGTGTCACTATGACTGTATGTATGAGAATGTGTGTGTGCAAGTATGTGACCCGCTTATAGCCTTTGAACGGCTCAACCAAATCGAAACAACTAGTCGCGTTTCAAAGGGGATTTTCAAACTTAAATTTCGTGTCAATTGGAACCGGTTCGGACCGATACATTTTGAAAGAATAAAAAATGTGTTTCTTTTAGAATAACTTTTAAACGACTTTGCGATCGATTCGAAAAACTAATCAGCTCTTGACATTCGAAAACCACTCGAAGAACTACATCAAACCGCTTATCGCGTGGGAATCGGCTGATCCATTCAAAAGTTCTAGCAGTTTGGAAATTTATATAATGGAATTTTTTGCGGCTAAAAATTCTGTTATTTAAATTCCATATTTGTTTTAGAACCGAGACTCGGGGGATGTCCCCTACACATGAAGTGCATTGCGGAGGACAGTCTGGTTAATATTTTTCTATCAGAAAGAGTAAAACTAGTAAAATAAAACAATAATTACACGAATTGCTTGCCAACTATGCCGATTATGTTTTTTAACACTTGAAGCATTTGAACAGCCAGGAGTTACATTTTCCTTTCCATTATGTTGCAGCATTTTTTTGTCCATTACCCTGAAAACAAATTTCGAAGATCCTTGTATTTCAAAATAAAGAATAGAAGTAGCTTCAACATATATTGTATACCCTGAAAATTCAGTCCACTTCAGCAGAAGCAATTAAATGTTGCCACACACACATCCACACAGACACAGACAGACCAGTTATGCCTCAAACTCATCGACAAAAGAACACATAAGTACACATATAATTTATATACACCCATTTATTGTACATGAAAATAATAAAACATTATGCTTACACGATAAATAAACACTGAAAAGCACAGAGCTGGCGGAGCGGAGTATTATTATAGATTCATTATCATAAATAATAAAATATTGTAATTTACCAACGGATACTCATTCAATAGATAGACAGACAGCAACAACAAGAACAGCAATAACAATAACTTACAAAACAGAAAACCACAAGCAAAAAATTTTTTAAGAAAAAAAGAAAAACACGGAGCGCACTTCAAGTTTTTACCATTGAATTTAAGACTAAAATGTTGTTTTTCTTGTCGAGTCTTTATCATCAAGTGCCTGGTAGTCAGCCAGTCACATGTAGGTGGTGATTCTTTTCAGAATTCATAAAAACAATCATTAACCAAAAAGGTGTAAAGGGTGATCCTACAACGAAGTGGCTGTACAAAAGATGATAAATCTCTTAAGTATCTCATGGATGTGAGAGGGTATTTACTTCACGTACTAAAATCGAATTAAAAATAAAACAAAAACATGTTTCAACATGATTTATCTTCATGAAAATTAACTACAAAATGTAATCCCAATAAAGATTTAAGCTGTAAACAGTGAATAACCTGCTAAAGAAATAATCAAAGAATTTTATTCAAAGCTTAAAAGAAATTAATTTTTATTACCTCTTAACGAATCACCCCTATAGTCGCGTCGATCAATAACATGCCATATAATTTGAAAACTACCAGCAAACTGTCATTAAATTGTTGTTTCTTTTCCACTTAATAAATATTATAATTATTTCTATGCAGTTTGTTTGGGATTATTTTTCAATGCATATTGTAAATGTCAACTCATGTTTTGATAAGTCTCTAGAATTATAGGAAATACGAGAAATGTTTTATATATTTTTCTACTATGAACTAATATAATCGTTTACAGCAATAGGGGGAATCACACTTTGTAGGAAAGCGTTTACATGTGAAACATAACATATGAAACTGCGTTGCAAAAGACGGGCTGTAAGTGGTTAAAATTGTAGCAAACGGGTCCAGCATATCTGTAATACTAAGAGAAAAGAGAAATATTATCTTTGAGTGTTATCAGCAATTCGTTAACTTCACTATTAATTTATTTACATACATATATGATATAGTAGTGAACTTAAGCGATTTTACTAAAAAAACAAAGAAACAGATGTGCAGAATGTCAGTATATGTTTTATTTTGGTGTCCAAGTGTCAACCCACTATGAGAAAGTCTCCCTCCCTTCTCATGGTATTGTAAATATGCTGTTTAGTATTGCAAATCTGCTAGAGTACGGGACATGTTCTGTAGTGTTACATATTGTAGCATGTATTTTGAAATTGCAAGGCATGCACAGTTTTGCAAGTTTAGTCTTCTCCTACCAAGAAATATTTTCCATGGTAAATCTGTCTGTTTGTTTATTTGCTTTGTGGATCTTCAAAATGCCTTTTAGAAATTTCTCAGAAATAAAAGCAAATAATTACTTTAGAAAAATTAAAAGTTCATTCCTAAACCCTCTGCACATGGTAGAGTTGTTAATATGCTACCAACAGTGAGTGCCGCTAATATATTTGAAAAAAAAAAACTTGAATGTATTAAAACATCATCTTTGTTGTCATAATCATGAATGGGTTTCACTGTTTGAAAAAAGTACATTCATAAATAAGCAAATAAATGATAATGTTTGTTCCAAATTAATGGTCTGTTGTCTGGCCGTATCTTTAAGCTTTTTTATAAAAGAAAAATGCTTATTTTTATTTATTCAGTTTCTTATTTGTTGACAAAAAAACAAACAAAGAAATGACCAAATATTTTTAGTTTTACGACCAAATCAATAATATTTAAATTTAAAAGCTGTATAATTTTTGCATTAAACTTCAAATTTTACAATGAAGGGAAACGAGTTATGGAAACAAGCAGATTAATACTCGTAACACCAAGCAACAAAATTAAATTTTTATGGGTGGCTCAACTACAAAAGAATACGTAATGTGAATTTGTATGGATTATTGTTATTATTTTATAATTTTTTTTTTTGAGGAAGGTGTTTCATTTTATTACATATTTTGTTACAAGAATTACCAAAAACTTGAAAAAGTTTTTTAAAGCTGTGCTAATATTATTGAAAATTTAAAAAAACTTATTTTTACATATTATTATGATATTAATTGTTTTATTCAGACTAGAGTTCAAATCTGCAATCTGGGATATATGTTTTAAAAGTGCATTTGTTGCATTAAAAGTTTTTTATTAAGAGTGCAATATTCTTAACTTAATAGTGATATTAGCGAGCTTAATCATTGTTGATTATTGACTAAAGTAAAGTTTCAATTGTACGGACATAATAATAACAAGTAAAAGTGCTATATTCGGCTGTGCCGTATCTTAAATACCCTTCACAGATGTCATTCTTTTCGTTAAAATTTTTCGGCTAGGAAGCTAAATGTTTGGCTTTTCTTATTTCCAATACCTCTGAACGTCTTTCAAAAATATTAAATATGTTTAATTTACAAACAAAAAGAAAAAATCCGTTTCATGTATCCCAATTGTCCAACCGTAGAATATTCTCTTAGATTTTTTTGGTTTTTAATACCAATTTATTTCTTCTGATATATAAAGTACGTATAATTCATCATAAAAATAAAAATAAAGCAAATTAAATGGTTACTTTTATGAATCAAAAAATGTCGATTTTCCAACCCTGGAACCGAATTTTTAATTTTTTTATACTAATTTAATTTTTTCTGATTTATAAAATAGGTTTAATTCACTAAATAACTAAATTTGGAATTTATGTGGGTACTTTTATGTAATAAAAATATTTCGATTTTCCAACTCTGGAAGCGAATTCTTATTTTTTACCAATGCAATTATCAGTGGTCACTTTCATGTACCATAAAATATTTCATTTGTCCAACCCTGGAGTCGAAATTTTCATTTTTTAAGATTTTAATACCAACCTTATTCTTCCTGAATTATAAAACAGTTTTAATTAGCAAAAAAAAAAACATCGTCAATTGCCTTTTTGGTTACTTTTATGCAGAATAGATAATTTCCCAACCCTGGAAACGAAATTTTAATTTGTTTTACCAATGCAACTTTAAATGAGGCATTTAATAGTTTTATTTAAGAAAAACTTAATATTTGTCACTTTCATGTACTATAAAATATTGCAGTTATCCAACTCTGGAATTTAATTTTTTTTTTGAATTTTTTATACCAATTTTTTTTTCAGAACTAAAAAATAGTTTTAATTAGTAAAAAACCTGGAAGCGAAATATTATTTTTTACTACAATATATTCCATGTATCAAAAAAACTTTCAACTTACCAACCCTAGAAGTGAAATTTAATTTTTTCTCTTTTTTTTGCCAATGCAACTCTACATGAGGTATAAAGTAGTGTAATTTAAGAAAAAAATTACAATTTTGAACCCTTTTGGTCACCTTCATGAACCATAATATATTGCACTTGTCCAACCCTGGATTCGAAATTTTGATTTTTTTTTAATTTTTGATACCAATTTTGTTCTTTCTAAAATATAAAATAGTTTTAGTTAGCAAAAAAAACAATGTCAATTGCCTTTTTGGTTACTTTTATGTATAAAAAAATATTTAAATTTTTTAAAATTTTCTTTATCAAAGCAAATCTTTATGAGGTATAAAGTAGTTTTGTTTAAGAAAAAAAAATTTTTTAACAATTTTCGTTATTACATGGACTACAAAATATTGCATGTACCAAGAAATACATTCATTTTCCCAACCCTGAAATTGAAAATTATTTTTTATATTGCACTTGTCCAACCCTGAATTCGAAATTTTGCTTTTTATACCCTTCACAAAAAAGTATATAGGTTTGTCATTCCGTGTGTAAATTCTTCGATATCAATATCGGACACAATAAAGTATATATATATATATATATATATATATATATATATATATATAAATAGAGTGGTATTGAAATTCAGAAAGATCCGAAGTACGGTTCCAGGGCTAGGAAGCTTACACCTATTTCTCGGCGCAAAATTTATACCAAAAATCAGTTATTTTTTTCAATGTTTGTAAATTAAACCTTTTTTGTGCTTTGGAAAGCCTCTATTAATAACTAAAGAAATAAAATTTTTTTTGCAGGGATGGGGAATTAAAAATTTTTTTCGACCCATTCCGTATTTGGTAGTACATGTAGTAAAGTTTTTCTTTATCGAAACCTATTTATACGTCACGAAGAATTGCATTGGCCAAAAAAATTTTTTTGAATTCAAATTTTGCTTCCAGGGGTGGGAAATTGAATTTTTCTTATACGTGAAAGTAATCAAACAGGCAACTGATGTTTTTTTTTTTTTGCTAACTAAAACTGTCTTATATTTTTAGGAAGAAGAAACATGGTATCAACAATTAAAAAAAAATCAAAATTTCGAATCCAGGGTTGGACAAGTGCAATATTTTATAGTTCATGAAGGTGACCAAAATAGTTCAAAATTGTAAATTTTTCTTAAATAAAACTACTGTATACCTCATGAAGAGTTGCGGTGGTAAAAAACAAAATAAAATTAACATGTCACTTCAAGGGTTGGGAAGTTTTTTTTGGTACATGCAATAAATTGTAGTACATGAAAGTGACCAAAATAGTTGCAAATTTTAAGTTTTTCTTAAATAAAACGACTTTATACCTAATTAAGACTAGGATTGGTAAAAAAATAAATAAAATTTCGCTTCCAGGGCTGGAAGATCAGGAAAAACAAAGATGGTATCAAAAATTAATAAAAATCAAAATTTAGATTCCAGAGATAACTGCAATATTTTGTTGTACATGAAAGTGACCAAAATGGTTACAAATATTAAGTTTTACTTAAATAAAACTATTTCATGCCTCATTAAAGGTTACATTGGTAAAAAAAATTTAAATTTCGTTGCCAGGGTTGGGAAATTGAAATATTTCTTCTGCATAAAAGTAACCAAAAAGGCAATTGACGTTGTTTCTTTTTGCTAATTAAAGCTGTTTTATAATTCAGGAAGAACAAAATTGGTATTAAAATCTTAAAAAATCAAAATTTCGACTCCAGGGTTGGACAAATGAAATATGTTATGGTACATGAAAGTGGCCAAAAAGCTTAAACATTTTAATTTTTTGTCATATAAAACTATTTTACACTAACAATTGCATTGGTAAGAAAATAAAAATTCGCTTCCATAATTGGAAAATCGAAATATTTTTGGTACATAAAAGTACCCACATAAATTCCAAATTTTGTGTTTTTAGTGAATTAAACCTATTTCATATTTCAGGAAAAATTAAATTAGTATTAATATATTAAAAATTCGGTTCCAGGGTTGAAAAATCTAAATATTTTGGTACATAAAAGAACCCACATAAATTCTAAATTTTGTTTTTTAGTGAAGTAAACCTATTTTATACTTCAGGCAAAATTAAATTGGTATTAAAAATTCGGTTACAGGGTTGGAAAATCGAAATTTTTCGGTACATAAAAGTAACCATAAAAGTTCCCAATTTTGATTTTTTTTAGTGAATTATATTAAAAGTTTTTAATTTAAAAATTCAGTTGCTAGATTAGAAAATCGGAATTTTTTGGTACATAAAATTAACTATACATATAAGTTTCTAATTTTGGTTTTTTGTGGATGCAATCTTTTTTATACTTCGGAAAGAGTTAAATTGGTCTTAAAAACCAAAAAAATCTAAAAGGCGATTCTACTGTTGGACAATTAGAACTTTTTGGGGTACATGAAACGGATTTTTACTTTTTGTTTTTAAGTTAAACATATTTAATATTTTTGAAAGACGTTCAGAGGTATTAGGAATTAGAAAAGCCAAACATTTAGCTTCCTAGCCGATATATTTAAACGGAAAAAATTACATCTGTGAAGGGTATTTAAGATTCGGCACACCCGAATATAGCACTTTTACTTGTTTGTAGTAAATTTCAATTATATTTAATTAGTTTGACACTTCTGTACCTACTGGGAACTTAAAGTACTATTCGAAGTACTCTCGAAGTTTAAGAGCATTACGTTTCGGTTACTGTTTAATATTTTTTTGCGATTTTCGATCAACAAAAATCCGTAATAAAAGTTTCTATTGAACTATAAAAAATAATATGTATTATTAAAATTAAAATTGGTCTTTTATTCCAATAAACTTTATTACTTATTCGTGACCTCTTCTCCTTTTCAGTGAAAAAATTTGACAGAGTGTTCTAACCTATGGTGCTTACCATCAATATCATGGTGTAACTGTCGTGTTGTCCCATCAGAAAAGTCGGTTTTGTTCCTTTTATCATCTCAGTTTTCTTTTGATAATATGTTTTTCTTTACCTTCTGCTTTTTCCTGGTACTTGATTTGGTTTAGCAGCTTGCACTCTGTTATATATTAGTATTTGGCGATGAGTTCATGCTAATAAACCAGCAACAATTCAATATGAATCGATGAATCGCGGCCATATAGATTAACTCTAGCCACAATAAGGAAATATTTTTTAAACATAAATTCTTGAAAATATCTGCAACTAGTTTAATTCATATTGAAGTTTTTAAGTTTCAATTTCATATTTTAGGTAAAATTTCAATATCCTGGAGACCGATGGGTTTTATGTATTTCTATATTGAATTCAATTAAGTTTTATAGGCTAATTGTTCGAAATCTTTGTTTTAAATTCAGAAATACATGATAAATATTCCAAGGCACAAAGTAAAGTCAACATCAGGTTTTAGCTATTCAACTTACACAGCAGATCAGAACAGCTGTTTTCGAAGGCCGCAACGCTTTCATCATCAGTACCCATGTGTACTTTGTTTGTCAACACTTATTTTTAATGTATAAATTTTTTTTAATGTATACTTTTTAACCCATTGCTTTTCGTTAAATGTTGATTTGTTGGTAAAACTAATTTTTTTTCTTGGTGGTTGGTAAAATATTTGCGATTCTCTTAACGTTTTCATAAAGATGAGTGCACAACTCTTTTATTCCTAAGTGACAGGTAATATGTGCCTGCCATATAAACGAGTTTCGATATGGAATTCCATTAAATATATGTTTTTGTTATCAGACAATTTGTATATTTGTTAAGTGAATGTGTGTCATAAATTTCTTTTAATATCTGCCACCACAAGCACCGAAATGCTTACATATAAAAAAATTGCTTTTACATTTAAAATTTCCTTTGGTTATTAGATTCTAATAATTATTTCAAGCAACGTTTTTGATTTACAGTTAAATTTACAAGTTTTCAATGTAAATCATGTTTAACAATTTTTTGTTTCGAAATTCTTTAGGTGGGGCCAACCCAGCCAGCCTGCTTTTGTAATTTCCTCTACTGTAATTTGTAAGTTCATTCCATCTAAGCTAAATATGGGCCATAAATAATAATTATAAACCTGACATCCATTAATTATTACAGGGGATTGTTCGTTTTATTATTCACTTGTTCTTTGTCAAGCACATGTGACTGTAATACACTCGCACACAGTTTCATATGCTGAATAGTAATCATCTTTCTCATACTTTTGTTTCGAAATTAGAAATGTTGTCAAACAGACGAATAGACAGCCAAGCAGAAAAGGGAGTTCAAATTACTTTATGATAAATGTACAAGTGTATCGCAATGTATGCGTCGTTCACAACACAATTAGCGACTAATTTTTGTTTAATTAAGGCTTATTAATTGAATTATAATGCTCGGGCGTAAATTACAGAAACAAAAGGTAACGAATTCTAAACATCAACGTCTCACAATGAACTGTAATTACTGAAAGTATCACGTACATATCGAAGCTTGATTTCTACGCACCGATTTTTAGGGAGACAGATCGCAAACAACTTAACACAACTTTATTGGATTTTAGGAATATGTTCGCAGATAGTACATTTAATTTAACCTGAATGTGGCTGTTTTTGGGTGCAAAGTGCACGTTGACGAATTTTTTTTCTAAATTTTTATCTCGCGTGGTCTTAGAGCCACAGTACAATTGTCTAATTTACGTCAAGCACTATTCTTGTTCAATAAAAATGTGATTGTATTAGATTCTGCTCGTTTTTGACAATAACGTCTGATCAAGACTAGACTTGTGTCCAACTATTTCATTCGTTCAGTTTTGACAAGAACCTCTGATCAAACCTATGTAATTTAAATGGGTTTGATCAGAGGTTATTGTCAAAACTGAGCGAATGAGCTGGTTGGACACAAGTCTAATCAAAACCCATTTAAATACGGTGCACAGTGGGAGAAATGGCTAATCTAGCGGCGCTTTGTTAATAACTTCAAAAACAAAAAAAAATAGTGAATGAATTTTTTGTTATATTTTTAATTTATGTATATACATATATTTATATATAACCAATTCATTAAATTTTAAAATTTATTGTTTTAAATTTTTTTTTTAAATTTTGTTAATATAAGAGAATTGAAAAATCTAAGAATAATTTTCTTCATTACGCGAGTAAATTTAACAAAAAATAGGTTTCTGCTTTACATTTTTTACGATTAACAAGAAAATAAAAATAAATAAAAAAAACTACTCAGAGTCGGAGCTTTCAGAATTAAGGCTGTCAGGTAGGTCATTTACATTTAAAAGAAGCTGCTTGACCTCATCATCTATTTCGATATGCTTTTTTCAGTATTTGGAAGTGCTTTTAGATTTAGATGTAATACAAGGATCTGACGAAACCAATAAAGCGTGCAGTAAGTCCTCCATTCTATGCAATCGCGAGCCTTTCCGCGTGTGGTTCAGCCTATAACTGCGAAAATCTTTATTTCTTGCCTCAAGTGCCTCTTCTGACATCCTTCTTCTTGGTAAGGAAACTTTTTCAATAATATCTGCTCCAAGTATTAATATTTTATGTACTGATGGAGGCATATAAAACCAAGGGTATTCGGAAACAAATAATTTTGCTGTTTCCCAGGCGTAAATGCAAAAAGCCTCTACGTTAACTGTATACCCACATGCCATTGTGCACAAAATTAAGCCAAACCTTTTTATAAGTTCGACTTGCACGCCAGTTAATATAGAGCCCAAGGTTGGCTGCTGGAAAAACCTTCTGTCGGTATTCCCAGTGTTGGTATTCCCCGAACCTGTCGTAGGAATGTCCACCAATATACCCATTTTTTCTTTTAATTCATGTTGAAGAAGTTTGTTGAGCAATTTCTTTGTTTTCTCCACGAATTTGCCAATTTTTTAACGGTATTCTGTAGGAGATATGAATTATAGGCCCGAAGCACCATATCCAAGCATGAAGTGTCAACAATCCATATTCATACAAGTGGTTTTGTGGCTGCCTCAGTTGAACTCAATTAAAATTGTTCATCAATTTTCGTGTCGCCCCACAAATTTCACAAGCCAGTGATGATGACTTCGCTATGGTATTAAACACTTTTCCACCGATCACAGTCAAATGAAATTCGTGTGTTACTTTAAAAAATCTTAATTTTGTTGGAAGAATTTGTGCTATTTGTCGATTTACATTTTCTATCTCAGCCGTAACTAAATCTGCTGACTCCTTTTCAAAAATTATTTTAATGGGTCTGCAGAACCGAGTTGAAGAAGATCGGTTATTTTGCCATGGTTCCGCGGGTCTTGTTTATACCCTTCACAAAAAAGTGAAAGGATATATGTATATAGGTTTGTCATTCCGTGTGTAATTTCTTCGATATGCACATGGGACCCCATAAAGTATATATATTCTGGATCCTTATGAATAGCGATGACGATTGAGCGATGTCCGTCTGTCCGTCCGTCTGTACGTGAAATCGGTTTTCCCAAGCCCCCAGAAGAGCTAGAGACTTCTTGGACCGTTGGATTGGAAATGAACTTAAATAGAGTGCTATTGAAATTCAGAATGATCCGAAGTATGGTTCCAGAGCTGGGAAGCTTACACCTATTTCTCGACGCAAAATTTATACCAAAAATCAATTATTATTTTTAATGTTTGTAAATTAAACCTATTTCGTGCTTTGGGGAGCCCCAATGGTCTATTAAAAACTAAACAAATAAAAAATTTTTCCAGGGATGGGAAATTAAAAATTTTCTTTTGGGCCTATTCCGTATATTGTAGTACATGTAGTAACAAAAATTGTTAAACATTTCAAGTTTTTCTTTAACAAAACCACTTTATACGTCATGAAGATTTGCATTAGCCAAAAAAATTTTTTTTTAATTAAAATTTTGCTTTCAGGGGTGCGAAATTGATTTTTTTTATACATTAAAGTTATCAAACAGGCAACTAATGTTGTTTTTTTTGTTTTTTGCTAACTAAAACTGTTTTATAATTTAGGAAAAACAAAATTGGTATCAAAAATTCAAAAATAAAAAATAAAATTTGGAATCCAGTGATGGACAAGTGCAATATTTTATGGTACATGAAAGATACCAATATGGTAAAAAATTTGCAATTTTTCTTAAATAAAATTACTTTCTACCTCAAGAAGCCTTGCACTGATAAAAAAAAAACAAAAAAAATTTAAATTTCATTTCAGGGGTTAGAAAAATTAAATTTTTTTTGGTACATGCAATATTTTGTAGTACATGTAACAACGAAAATGGTTGCAAAATTCGAGTTTTTCTTAAACAAAACTACTTTATACCTCATGAAGCATTCCATTGATAAATAAAATTTAAAAAAATTTAAATTTCGCTTCCAGGGTTGGGAAATTGAAATTTTTTTTTTACATAAAAGTAACCAAAAAGGCAATTGACGTTGTTTTTTACTAATTAAAACTATATTTTAGTTCAGGAAAAACAAAATTGGTATCAAAAATTAAAAAAAAATAAAAATTTTGATTCCAGAGTTGGAAAACTGAAATATTTTGTGGTACACAAATATGACCTAAATGGTTACAAATATTAAGTTTTTCATAAATAAAACTATTTCATGCCTCATTAAGAGTTGTATTGGTAAAAACATTTAAATTTCTTTTCCGGGTTGGGAAATAAAAGTAACCAAAAAGGCAATTGACGTTGTTTCTTTTTGCTAATTAAAGCTGTTTTATAATTCAGGAAGAACAAAATTGGTATTGAAATCTTAAAAAATCAAAATTTCGACTCCAGGGTTGGGCAAATGAAATATTTTATGGTACATGAAAGTGACCAAAAAGTTTAAAATTTTAATTTTTTTGTCAAGTAAAACTATGTTACACCTCACTAAGAATTGCATTGGTAAAAAAATAAAAATTCGCTTCCAGAGTTGGAAAATCGAAATATTTTTCGTACATAATAATACATACATAAATTCCAAATTTTGTGCTATTAGATATTTCAGAAGAAATTAAACTAGTATCAAAAAATTATAAATTCGGTTCCAGGGTTGAAAAATCGAAAGTTTTTGGTACATAAAAGCAACCATATAAGTTCCCAATTGTTGTTTTTTTAGTGACTTAAACCTATTTTATACTTTGCTAAGAATCAAATTGGTATTAAAAATTTTAAAAACTAAAAAGTCGGTTCCAGGTTTGGAAAATCGAAATATTTTGGGTATATAAAAGTACATACATAAATTCCAAATTTTGAGTTTTTAGTGAATTAAACTTATTTTATATATCAGAAAAAATTAAATTAGTATTAAAAAATTAAAAATTCGGTTCCAGGGTTGAAAAATCGACATTTTCTGATTCATAAAAGCAGCCATTTTATTTGATATTTTTGATTTTTATGATGAATTATACCTACTTTATATATCAGAAAGAAGTAAACTGGTATTAAAAACTAACAAAATCTAAAATAGGATTCTACGGTTGGACAATTAGAATTTTTTGGGGTACATGAAACCGATTTTTTGTTTTGTTTGTAAATTAAATGTAAGTATGAAAAAAAGAAAGAAGAATTACATCTGTGAAGGGTATTTAAGATTCGGCACAGCCGAATGTAGCACTTTTACTTGTTTAACTTGCTAGGGAACAATACATACAGCAAATAAATGCTCATCAATTGTTGCAGTATCAGAAACACTGAAACGTTGACGGCAAGTAGAGTGAGCATTGCTATCATCACAGTCCCATTTAAATATTGCGTTTATGCAGTCGCTATTATTGCCTACAGTCGTGAGATCCGCAAAATCTGTTGAAAAACCTTGTACTATCGTATGGTCTACGAGACTTTTCAAGCCAACTTCAGCTGAACGTTCAGTTACGAGTATGTTACTGGGATAACACTCCGTTTTAGTTTTAGCCAAAATATCGTAGGTTGGATAAATATTGCAGTTTCGTTCTTTATCACCATATTGCATTAATTTGTATGACCTTTTTGAGTATTCACCATCTATATAAAGAGCTAAAGTTTCTTCAGGGGTATACGGAATAGTGGTTTTTGGATCCGAGTCAACAGATTTAAGAATTTATTGGGCTATTGCAGATTCTGAACTTAACTTCCAAACAACCTGTGAAGCACTTCTTACGCTCGCCGCTACCATTAACTCTTGGTTCGGTGTTTCATTGACGATTGATGCAATCTTTTTTTTAGTCTTACTTGTGCACTCTGAAAAAGGTTTTTGTTTACGTTGGACAACGGCTGGCCAAAGGAAAATAAAGTCTTTATCCAACCATTTCTCATTTCGCTCCTCGAATACTGCCAAAATCCTATGACTTATTTTCGACTTTTCCACAAGTTTGCTAATAAAATTTCTTAATTGTTTTTGAATTTGGTGGTATTGCTCTTCACTATATTTCGATCGGCCGATGACATTGGAAAATATATGATTTTCAACCATTAAAAATCTTTTTGTTGGCACTGGTTCAATGTGCCATATTAAAAAAAGGGCGCGTTTAGATTCTGCCAATTTAACCAAGTAACGAAAACATCAAAAATTATACAAACCATGGCATATAAATACAAGGTGCAGTGTCACAAACAAATATATATATTACATATCTGGCAACCCTACTATTCATATTTTCTATCTGTCACTTCTAGTGGCCTGATTATTTCCTTCTTCCTTAACACGTTTTTATAGCTAACACACGTACGATCTGAAAAAGAAAAAGATAATTGTAATACAGAGACTAGTCATATATCAATATACTTAATAAAGACTGAATTTTGAAAGATATCTGAAAAGTGCAGCGTGTATTTATTTCTAAGGAACACAACAGATTGGCGACGAGGATAAAAGTAAAAGCCGTGTAAGAAACTTAACCTCACAAAAATGGAAGCTCAAGTGCAACAGCTACTACAAGCCATCACGGCTATGACATCGGCAATGCAACGCCAACAAAATCAACAAGCATCCAGCACCAGTGTAAATATCATTTCAAATTTCGACACATTTGATCCTAAAAATGAGCAGTTTAAAACATATAAGGAACGACTGGAGCTGCATTTCCAAGTAAAAAACATTTTTCACGATAAAGCAATGTGTGCAAAGATGTTACTTCAATACGTGGGTTCATCAACATATTCGTTATTAGCTACATTGGCAGAACCCAAGAGCATAAATCAATTAGGGTACGATGACATTGTTAATCTATTAGAAACACACTTTTGCCCTAAGCGCAATGTTTTAGTAGAACAACACCGTTTTCTTTGTGAAGTGCAAAACGAAGATCAGTCCATTTCAGATTTTGTAGCAGTACTGAAAAAAAGGGGAGCAGAATGTGAGTTTGTATGCGAATGTAAAAAGTCGGTATCGGATTTATTCTTTAGAGCACAGTTTATCAGGGGTGTACGTGATAGCTACATTCGTGAGCAACTTCTCCAAAGCCCAAAAGCAACATTTTCGGAAATAATTGAAAAAGCTACAATACTAGAAGCCGCAAAAGTAGATAACAAAACAATTGGCAATAATTCAACATGTTCAACCACCGACATATATCAAACACAGTGCAGTCGCAGCCGCAGAACCGCAAGCCGTAGTCGAAATACATATAAAAATAACACATCAAAATCGAATGCAAGAGCAAATTACAGCGAACTAGGTATTGAAGGGTTATGTCTTCGATGTGGCCGTGACAACCATCTATCGACAGAGTGCAACAGTAACAAGAATAACCTAAAATGTAAATCGTGTGGCAAGACAGGTCACGTGCAAAAAGTGGGCATAAAAAGTAAATTGAAACAAAGCAAATCAAAGCAAATGAGCAATACAACAAATGCAATTAAAACTTACGTAAGTGATGAAAACTTTTTTGGCGTAAATCAGATAATTGATATGTATAACAAAAATGTAATTTCATCAGTAGATACACAAAAATTTTTTATAAAAGTATTGATTAACGATAAGGAGCAAATTTTTGAAGTAGACTCAGGTGCAGGTTATACACTACTACCGGAAAAGGAGTTTAAAAAATTAAATATTAAAGCAAAGATAAACAAAACTAATATTGCCTTCCGTGCATATACAGGTGATATTTTTGTACCATTGGGCGTCGTTACTGTCAACGTTACATACAAAAACAGGTCATCCAAGGAAGATATGTATATTGTTTCATCGGAACATACCGCGTTATTAGGTCGAGTCTGGATAAGGCATTTGAAAATCAATCTTTCCGACATCGATTTAGGCATAACTGAACAGGCAGGTAATGAACGAATCAATACAATTACACAAATTGAGCATCAATTTGCAGAAATTTTTAAAGAAAAAGTAGGGTGCATACCTGATGTCGTCTGTAGTTTAAAGCTGCATAAGGGAGCTAAACCTGTTTTTATAACAGAAAGGCAGGTGCCTTTCGGATTACGTGAGAAGGTAGAACGTGAGTTAGACAGTTTGGAACGTGACGGCATAATAACGAAGGTAAACACCAGCAATTGGGGTTCACCGTTGGTCGTTATACCAAAACCAGATGGCAACGTCAGGTTGTGTGTGGACTACAAAGTCGCAGTCAACCCACAATTAGAAGCAGCACACTATCCTATAAAAAAGATAGACGAAATCTTTAATAGTTTGAAGAACTCCAAGTATTTTTGCAAGTTGGATTTATATAAAGCGTATCTTCATGTGTTAGTGGATGATGAAAGTAAACAAATACAAACAATTTCAACACACCGGGGCACATATTTAATGAATAGGTTATCATTTGGTATAAAAACCGCTCCTAGCGAATTCAATCGCATTTTGGATCAAATTTTACGGGGACTAGAAGGAACAATATCTTATTTTGACGACATAATAGTCCACGGCCCAACGTTACAACAGTGCGAAGAGAGACTTATCAAGTGCTTAAATCAACTAAACAAGTATCACTTACATGTGAACAAAAAAAAATGTGAATATTTTAAAAACGAAATCAAATATCTCGGGTATGTAGTAAGTCACAATAAAATTTTAAAATGCAAAGAAAAAGTTAGAGCAATTGTGGAGATGCCAGAGCCACAAAACGTAGATGATGTAAGAAGGTTTCTTGGTATGGTTACCTATTACGCAAAATTTATACCACATGTTTCTACGATTACGCATCCGTTACGTCAGCTACTAGAAAAAAATAAAAAAATTAAATGGGACGAAAAATGCAGAGCAGCCCTTAAACGACTAAAGCACGAAATAACAACGGAAAGAGTGTTAGTCCCATTTGATGAAAAATTGCCAGTAACGTTAGCTTGTGACGCCAGCCCAACCGGGATAGCAGCGGTGTTATCTCATGAAATAAATGGAGAAGAGCATCCAGTGGCATTTATTTCACGAGCATTGACCAGAGCAGAACAAAACTATAGTCAATTGGACAGAGAAGCCCTAGCAATAATTTTTGCAGTCGACAAGTTTTTTATGTATCTCCATAGTAGAGAATTCATCCTTATAACGGATAATCGTCCACTTAGCAGAATATTGCACGAAAACGCAAAAACACCAGCAATGACATCTGCTAGATTGCTACGATATGCATCGTTTCTTCAGGGATTTAATTATAAAATAAGACATCGCAGAGCTGAAGATAACGTTAACGCTGATTGTTTGTCTAGAGCACCGATTGCAGAATCAACAGAGTTTAAGCATTTTTTAGATGAGGAAGTACGTAACATCCAGGATCAATTAATTAACGAGATTTCTACGTTTGCAATTAACTCTGAAAATATTGCAAAAGAAACAGAGCAAGATACTGAACTGTCAAAATTAAGACAAGACTTATTAAGTGGGAAAAATTGTGATGCTGAATATTCAGTTCAGGATGGCGTAATATTTAACAAAAATCGAGTAGTAATACCACACAAATTACGTGAAGATATTCTAAAGGAACTGCATAGAACGCACGTTGGCATCGTAAAAATGAAGCAGTTAGCCCGTAAATATTGTATTTGGAAGGGTATTGACGCAGATATCGAGCTACTAGTTAGAGCATGTACAGACTGCGCTAAAGTAAAAAAGAGTGCACCAAAAGTACCTATGCATCACTGGGAAGAGCCGACGGAAAATTTTCAACGAGTACACATAGATTATGCTGGACCGTTCCAAAACTACAACCTTTTAATCCTGGTAGATGCAAAATCAAAAGCTTCCTGTTTAAAAAGTATTGCGCTGATAACGGAATCGTACAGAAGTTTATAGCTCCAGGTCATCCAGCAACAAATGGGCTAGCTGAAAGGTATGTACAGATAATAAAATCAAAATTAAAAGCCATGGAAGACGACACAAGACAACTCAATGTTAAAGTGCAGGAAATACTTTTTCGCTATAGAGCAACACCTATGGCGAACGGACAAAGTCCGGCAAATCGATATCTTGGTCGTGACCTGAGAATAAAATTGGATGCAATGCGTCCAATCAGATCACAAAAATCAATTTTAATAACACCCGTTGTTCGTCATATTAACGTGGGAGAAAGAGTGCAAGTAAGATGGTACAATAAAAATAAGCCAACATGGAAGTTTGGAACTATAAAAGCTAAGTTTGGACGTCTGCATTATTGTGTAAAACTCGACAATGGTTACGAGCTAAAACGCCATATAAACCAGCTCTACAAATCGGGGGTATCCAAGCCAAAAAAATCTGTAACGTTCGCGACGCAGCCGCTAGAACGAAAAAAGCCTACAATTGAAGAGGTGCAAATCGAACGTAGAGTCACCACCCCTTTGGTGATAAACCCTGAACCGTTAGTTCGACATCAGACGATACAAGTCCAGAACGAGACGAGAAGTACCAATAGAGTCAGAAGACCTCCAGCATATCTTGAAGACTATGTGCGTATTTAAGTGGGGGAGATTGCAGTGTCACAAACAAATATATATATTACATATCTGGCAACCCTACTATTCATATTTTCTATCTGTCACTTCTAGTGGCCTGATTATTTCCTTCTTCCTTAACACGTTTTTATAGCTAACACACGTACGATCTGAAAAAGAAAAAGATAATTGTAATACAGAGACTAGTCATATATCAATATACTTAATAAAGACTGAATTTTGAAAGATATCTGAAAAGTGCAGCGTGTATTTATTTCTAAGGAACACAACACAAGGTATTTCCACTTGCTTTTATTAAATTTTAATAAGGATTTTTGAATTTTTATTTTTCTACATCATATTGAATATGACATTGCAACATTATAAAAAAAATTTCTTTATTTGGAAATTTTTAAATAAAATCTGAAATACATATATATATATATATATATATATATATATATATATATTTATATATATATATATATATATATATATATATATATATATGTGTATAAATTTTTCCATTTGTCTACCAATTTCGTTAATTAAACTTCATTCACTGATCTCTGACTTATTTAAATTTCAAGGTGTGCAGTTCAGCAATTTCCAAAATAATGGCCTTTTTTTAGTACCAAGCCACATTTTCATGAAATCACGGACAAACCACAATTATATTATATTATACAATGATATTTAACTATTATTTTATCCGCTCTCCTTTCACATATTTCAGTGTGTTATCTCATTCACAACTTAAACACACTGAACGTACAACATAGATAGAATCTCCCACTCAAAATCTCATTGTGAATCGTTTTTGCATATTGACAGAGAGAACAATTTCATTTTGAGGTTTTGAACATAAACATTTTGCAATATTTTGTTAAAATAATTTAATAAAACCTATATAAAATGTAAGGAATATATAAAACTACGAAAAATCCCAGTTTCTATGCATTTCCACAAGAAATAAAAAGTCATTGTGTTGCTTTGCACTGAACTGAAAACATTGAAACCATTACATTGATCAATAAGACAATTTAACAAAAAATATGTTTATTCAAAATTCACGACAAGATTTTCATAATAAATTAATTGGCAAAGGGATTTTAATTATTGTTATTTATGACATCGATGCAATTAAAAATTTTAACAACTCAAATCAAAAGAAGAAAAAAACTGGTAACTTAAAATAATATGATAACTTAATTTTTTTGGGAATGTCAGAATCCTTAAAATTGTCAGAAAATTATTTTAAATTTAATAGCTCACAGTGCAAGTACCTTGTTTTATTATACCATGATACAAACTATACAAATACCGAACCGAATCCGGTCGAGTCGCCCCTACTTTTATTCCACACAAAATTGGATTACATATGTTAAAACACTTTCACAAAGGACATTTTCTTTTCCACTGTTAAGCACTAAAACATACAATCACAGATCATAAACTAAATTTTTTTTAATTAATACAAACCTAATAATTAAAATAATACCGAAAATCGTATTAAAAAATTAATATTTAATTTTTTGCTATCAACAAAATTGAAATTCCAAAAAGCTAAACAATAGTTGTTGCACATACCGAAACAGGTGTTAAGTTTAAATGCCCACAGCTGTGCGAATATAAGGAACAAAACAAAAAAGAAAACAGAAAAAATCCGTTGAGTTTTAAAGTTTCAAAAAAACAAATAAAGTTTGCCGAATTTTGAATTTTAAAATTCCGCTAAAGCGCCACTAGATTGGCCATTTCTCCCACAGTGCATTGGTTTGATTATATGTTGTCAAAAACGAGAGAATGAACAACTTCGATACAAGTCTAGATTGTGATAAACTTGCGTCCAACTCGGTCATACGCTCGTTTTTGACAAGAACCAATAATCAAATCAATGTTATATACATGGGTTTCATAATAGGTTCCTGTCAAAAACTAATGGATGAACAGGCTCGACACAAGTGTAGATTGCATGTGTGGCAGCGACGATGCTTGATAAAAAATTGAAAATCTAATATTGACATATTGGACGAGAGATTTTGATGAGTCTATTGCTTTTGTTCTTCAAGCACGTACACTATTCAAATAGGCTTGTGTCGAACTCGTTCATTCATTCGACTTTGACAAGAAGCTATGATCAAACCAATGCAATTTAAATGGGTTTGATCATAGGTTCTTGTCAAAAACGATTAAACGAGTTCGACACAAGTCTATTTTTAAATAATATTTCAAACAGAACACAAAAAAAACATCGGGGCAAAAAAATTAACAAAAATTTTTTTAAATTATTTCGTACTTCAAATTGCGAAAGACAATTATAATATAAATATATACTCCTTTGTTTAATTTCGCACATTCATAATATAATGCGAACGTTAGGACGACGTACTAAACACTTTTTATATTCTACTGCCTTGTTATAGCTGAAGTTAACACTGCAGACTGACACCATCATGTACTAAAAAGCAGAGTAACAGCACCCACCTTCGTCGGCCCTGTAGCAAATTAGCGGGGAAGTAAAAGGTTGAAAAAGCTACAAAAAAAAAACCGTCTATCTTCTCATCTTTCCTAATCTTTCCCCTCCTACTATCCCCTCGTTTTCAGTTCCGGCGCAATGCGTTGCATATATAGGGGTCATCCCCTGAGTGCTGGTCCAAGATAAAAAAAAAAAATGCTTGGCAGTTGCTCAAGCACATGTATGTTCCAACTTCAAACACACGTACTGAGTTTGGAGTCAAGCATTCCATCAATATATTGTGGCTTCTGAGAATACAAGGCACCTGAATGTTTCTTTTGAGTCCTAAAAGATCGTATATTATACCGCGCACGCTTTTCAATGACTCCTTGATATTCATGTCAATCATAATGAAAACTGTGGCAACATATCTTCACTTACATCGCGATGAGTGCTTTTTTTTGCCACACCACCGATGCAAAAGAAGCACTCAAGTTCTTAAGACGGTGCAAGAGTTACTTCATCCCATGTGATCTCCTTAATATTTACACCACTTACACGCTACCGAAAGTGGAATGCAAATTTAATGTGCGGATCGGTGATTCCAAGTCTATTTTGAGGTTTCTCGATCGCGTTCAGAGCAGGGTGCAGTAACTCATCGGAGAGAGTAGAGCAGCCAAAGATATTGACTCACTTGAGAATCGTGACAAGGGGAATGGGCTTCGTTCTTCTATCTACAATTTACAAAAATCGTCTTTATCAAATATGAAATGATGACGAAAAATTTTCATTAAATTTCCTCAGAATCGAAGACATATACGCCTACGTGCAACACGATTATTTTACTGTTTGACAAATTACTTGGCAAATGAATTGCACCCCCATTATTTTGTGGTGGCCGGGTTTTGTTACTGTACGAGTAAGTACTTGTATATTAAATGTCTATTAAGATATTTTGAAATCCACTTGGCATGCATGAGCACATATTTACTCAAGAAAACAGCAACAAATAAAAATAATAAATAAATAGTAACAACAAACTGAAAACTGCACTCGGGTCAACTAATACGATCTTGTATTTTTAATTGAATTTTTAAAGAAAGTCACTCTTCAAACCAATTTGAAAAGACAAAACTGTCTTGCACTCCAACAGCTGCGTTCATACTTTGGCCAGCCAAAGGCACTTGAAGTGCAATGTACGGTATTGAGTTACTGTTTAAACAGGTGCGCATCATAAAAGGAAGTCAATTGACTTGAAGTGGCAGAATCTATAGATAACAGAAATTTAGTCTAGTGCTTGGTCTGTAGACTATGAATGACATGTGGGAGTTCTGTGGAAATCTAAAGTACAGCGAGTTAAATTAAGTGAAAATGGAAAATTAGAGGAATTTTGTTTATACAAGATTTCCATATGAAGAGAGACCGTTTCACAACTGCGTCAGTATTTGAATATTTTTTTTTTCCAAATAAACACATTTTTCCAAATAAACATATAATCAAATAAACATTTATTTGTCAACATAATCTCCTTTTAGATCAGTACATGTAGTCCAATGTTTTTCCACTTTTTTACTCATTCCAAATAATAGGCGTTTGCTTCGATTATGGTCTTCGCATTCAACCCAAATGCCTGCATTGACAGCCATCTTATGTTCACTGTAGTTCCATCAATTTTATCGACGATTTCTGTCGTCATAACAACTTTTAGGAATCCTGACCGAAATAATGAACGAAATAAACTCTTTTTCATTTAAGTTAAAACTCACTAGGTCGCCTTTAATGGTAGTGAAACACAAAATGACGTCGCTTGCACGAAATTTGACAGAAATCTATTAACAGAAGGCAATTGACGGCAGGAAGGAAATTACTGCGACGGAAGTTCAAAAAGTTAAAGAGTTCTCAATTAGCTCTCGTATGCCAAAAGCCGTTCATGGCATTTCACAACTAAATATTTTAGACATTGCAAATTATGAACTGAGTTTCACACTAATTTTAATGGGCTGTTCTAGAGAAACAAACGTTTCTATAAAAAAAAATGTTTTTCTGAGTTTTGGGGTAAGATTACGAACTTAGAGCTGCCTGCTTCGACTGCAACTAAGTTTGGATTTCCAGTTTAAAACTTTGTACGAGGTCTGTTCAAAAAATAAGGTGACTTTTCATACATCCTAGTACACATACTGCACTTCTTGTCACTTTTCCCAATATATTGTAACATCTTCAAATAACGCATATACATTGACTAAACTATTGTACAATAGGAAAAACTGTACAGCTGGCCGGTCTACTTAAAACAAATAAAAGCGTTAGGTTTGTGTTAAAGTATTCCACGCCACCGCCAAAACTCGTTCATCAGCTGTTTTAATTATTTTAATATTCCAAAACCGCGTACGAACTGTTCAGATTGAATTATAGAATCACTCGTTATTCACAAATTGTGTAACAAGTGAATTAATTTGTTTCACACATCATTTCGAAATTTGTATGATGAGAGATAACGGGTGATTTTTAAGCAACTTCCTTCTTGTCAACATGGGTTTTGTCACCTCATCTGTTTTCGTGTTACATTTTGCTATTAAACATGTTCTGTTTGGTCTATAATTTAACCACGAATCGACATACAAACGAAGAACGCTTGCAGATCATTGAAATGTACTATCAAACTTCATGCTCAGTTACTGTGCACTTTTTCCATTTTATGATCGAAGCTCTTCTCTGGTTCAATGGACTCACGTATCCAAAACCCACAATGTGTTGTAAAGAGCAGCGAGAAGCATTACGAGAACTACGAATGTATCCCGAAAAATCCGCTGTTTGATGTGGATTATGAGGCGGTGGCATAATTTTTCTAACGCTCCTGCGTTACCGTGACTGGCGAGCGCTACCGGACGGTGATTACAATTCTTTTTTGTCCAAAATCGATCAGCAGGACTTAGCTGGCATGTGGGCTAAACAAGACGGTCCCACATGCCACAAAGCACGAGAAAAAATGGCCCAATTGACAGGCGAGTTCGGTGAACTGCTTATTTCACGTTTGGAGGTGGTCAATTAGCTGCCAGTCTAGATGGTGCGATTTAACGCCTTTAGACTATTTTTTGTGGGATGTTTCTATAAAGATAAGATCGCGAAATGGTTCACGCACTGCAAGCCAGTATTGATCTGCCGATCGAAATCTTGGAGAATGTGCCAAAAATTGTGCCGAACGCATGAACCATTTGAGGTGTAGCCACGGTTAACATATTCATGTGATTATTTTTAAGCATTAAATAATATAGGTCGCTAATACGTGGGTTTATCATAGATTTGTCTTCGTTATATAAAATATTTCAGCTGCTACTTAAAGTTTGTGAGTCCCAGATGCAACTGAGTTACGTCTGAAATACACAAACATGTCATAAGTTCAGTCAAATTTCGAAACCATACGTCAGTCAGTATGATTGCTTGGCAGTCCCCTAATACACGTTTAACAAATTTCTCGCATTAAATGATTCGTCTTAGCAAAAATAAGTACGAAACTATAATTTAGATCTTCAAAGACTTTAAAGGATTTATGAAAATGCTTCTTGCTTTTTTTGTTTGTTTTAAAACTAAACAAATAATTAAAGCGATTTCGTGGATTCACAAGCTGAACATGTGGCAAATGTCTTTACCATTTCGAAAAGAGAATGTAAAGATTAACGAACGAAGTACAGAAACAAGAAAACAAACATTGTTAAATATTTGCGTAAATATCTCTTTTTATCTCTTGTTTTCGTTTCAGAAAATACAAACAAATCCAAAAGCCCAAACAATTGCAACAAAGAACAAAAGGCAGGCAGGAATTATAGCTGCTATTTACAAAATGCCAGAAAGACAAAATTTTTAAGACAACGCAAACCAGGCGGTTAATGCAAATCGTTTTAACAACAGCAAATCCCTTAAAAACAGTAGAAGAGTATAAAGAATAGTGTTGACCTGTAAAATTTTTACTGTAAAACTACAGAAGGACAATAACAGCAACAACAGCTTAAGCGATTTTAAAGCCGAGTAAAACATTTATTTAAACTTGAATGAAATAACAAAAAAAAAACTGTAAGTTGTGCATGCAAACTTTTTGAAATAGCGACAATCATTTTCAATTGCATTCTTAGGCAACACAAAGTGACACAAGTTATTCAAATGTATGACTGTAGGAAGCAGGTCTCCAGCATAAGCAACGAAAACTCACAAGCGTTGCCAGACTTTCAGCAAATTCGAGGTTAGGAAGTAAATTAGCTATCAAATGATGGAATGTCAAGTATTGATCTGTCATCCTTTGGCATTTATTTAGTAAAAAGTTGGAAATTTTTATACACGGAACGCGGCACTCTTGAGCATTAATTGTGAAAACTTACCGTGTGAAAAATTGAAGGAAAACAACGCATTTTCCAATAAAACCATCTTTAGTGATGAGTCCCATTTTCAATTAAGCGGTTAAGTAAGCAAAAAAAATTGTCGCATATGTGGCCCACAAAATGCACAGAGAGTCCTCGAAAATTCATCACATCCAAAGAGAGTAACCAGATGGTGCGGTTTGTAGTCAGGCGGCAGCATCGTTTCGTATTTTGTGGAAAATGAGCAACACAAGGTCGTCACCGTGAATCCTCTACTCTACCGATCAACGATAGTCGATTTTTTGTGGCCACTGTTGACATCAGTGACTTTTGATTTCAGCAAGACAGCGCCACGAGCCAAACAGCGGGCCAAACATTTCAGTTACTGCATGATAAGCTTACCGGTCGCGTAATTTGTCGACTTGGCGATTTCAATTGGCCGCTTCGTTTTTATGATTTAACGCAGCTGGATTATTTTCTACCGACGTGCTAGAGGTGGACATTTGTCCGACATCACATTCTTTTATTAATTCCCATATTTCTATTTTATTTTGTAATCAATAAAACTAAATTGGTAAAAAAAAGCTGAGCCAATTTACTGCCTCACCTCAAATTTGCCCACCCTTTACTTTTAAAAATAATGGCGATTTCTTTTCTGGAAAATATGCAACATTTTGTCACTTTTTATTCTAAACAAGTAAAAGTGCTATATTCGGCTGTGCCGAATCTTTAGTACCATTCACAGATGTAATTCTATTTTCTTTCTTGCTAGAACAGGAAGTAGGTTTAATTAAAAGATGTAACTTTTTGGTCACTTTCACGTACCATAAAATATATTATTTGTTCAACCCCGGAGTCGAAATTTTGATTTTTTAAGATTTTAATAACAATTTCGGTCTTCCTGAATTATAAAATAGTTTTAATTAGCAAAAACAACAACGTCAATTGCCTGTTTGGTTACTTTTATATATTTAAATTTCCCAACCCTGCAAACGAAATTTAAATTTTTTTACCAATGCAACTCTTAATGAGGCATGAAATAGTTTTATTTGTGAAAAACTTAATATTTGTAATCATTTTGGTCACTTTCATGTACCACAAAAAACAGAGTCATCCAACTCTGGAATCTAAATTTTGATTTCTTTTTTTAATTTTTGATAACAATTTTGTTTTTCCGGAACTAAAAAATAGTTTTAATAAGTAAAAACCCGACGTTAGTTGCCTTTTTGGTTACGTTTATGTATAAAAAAAAATCAATTTCCCATCCCTGGAAGCGAAATCAAAAATTTTTTTACCAATCCTAGTCTTCACTAGGTATAAAGTTGTTTTATTTAAGAAAAACTTAAAATTTGTAACCATTTTGGACACTTTCATGTACAACAATATATTGCATGTACCAAAAAACTAAAAGGAATAAAGTAGTATTATATAAGAAAAATTTACAATTTTCAACCATTTTGGTCACCTTCATGAACTATAAAATATTGCACTTACCCATCCCTGGATTCGAAATTTTGATTTATTTTGAAAATTTTTGATACCAATTTTGTTCTTCCTAAAATATAAAATAGTTCTAGATAGCAAAAAAAACAACGTCAATTGCATTTTTGGTTACTTTTATGTATAAAAAAAATTTCAATTTCCCAACCCTGAAAGCGAAATTTAAATGTTTAAAATTTTTTTATCAATGCAAATCTTCATGAGGTGTAAGTTTTGTTTAAGAAAAAGTGAAATTTTGTAATGAGTTTGGTTATTACATGTACTACAAAATATTGCATGTACCAAAAAAAACTATAATTTTCCCAACCCTGGAAGCGAACGCCTTGTGGAACACCTGATTTAACATCAATACTTCTAGAAAGAACGTAATTCAAGCGAACTCGTTGCTGTTCTACAGGGTGCCGCAGAATTAGATATATGCTTTCAATTCTTTATAACTTTTATAATTATTGTTCTTTCTTTGTATATGTTTTTCAGCAGATTGTGAAGAAGACTTGGGGGAATTAATTATGAATCATTACACGATCGAACAAAGTACAAAAATGATTGAATTTTATTTTTCAAACTAACAGTCTATTGTCGGCGAACGCATTATTTCGCGCATAAGCGTTTTTAACTGGCCTCCTGACAGTTTTCTTTGGGGATATTTGAAAGAAAAAGTGTACGAGTACGTAAATAAACCAAGAACCAAACTCCAACTAACAATATTCGATATGAAATCATGGCCATTACAACCAAAATTTTGCGAAAATATATGGAAAATATGCTAAAAAGAGCACGTACATATGTGCAAAGCAGAAAATGGACATCACTTAATCGCATAAATAAAAAAGTTATAAACCATTCTGCGCCACCCTGTATTTAACGTTCTGTTGGGGAACCCCATTATATATAGTTGCTTCAACAAAAGGCAGTGATTAACTCTATCGAAATTCATGTTGACACGGTGATAAAAAATATAAAGGGTAGTTAAATTACAAGGGCCGATGTTGAATGTGAACCACACCTAAGCGTCAGCTTTTTTCTGCATTTCATTTGATATTTCACAATTTCTGACTAACTCAATTGGAACCATGGAAAGATACACAATCGAGCAACGCGTTAAAGTTACTTAGGCTAATAATGAAAATTGGCTTCCCAATCAAAATGCATATCGTGCACTTCGTGATATTTCCGTCAATTTAATCCTCCAAATGTGCGAGATGTGAAAACACTAGTGCATGCTCGTACAGTTCGTACTGCAGAAAATATGGGCTGGCGTCATGATCGGGCCATATTTTTTCCAAAATGAGGCTGGGCAGTTGCTGCGAATGATGTTCGCTATCGTGAGATGATAATGAACTTTTTGTGGCCCGAATTTGAAGATATGGATGTGGACCATATGTGGTTTCAACAGGACGGTGCCACTTGCCACACACCTAACGAAACAATGGCTCTTTTTCGCGACAAATTCAATGGTCACATGGTGGCGATGTCAATTGGCCGCCAAGATCATGTAATTTGTCACCGTTGAACTTCTTCCTTTGGGGTTATTTGAAAAAAAAAGGTGTACGTCGATAAGCCAGCAAGAATTCAAGAGCTAAATGATGAATAATTGGGCACATTAACGGCATAGAACCTCAGTTATGCCTCAGCGTCCTCGAAACTTTGAACCATCGGATGGAGGTGTGCCGCCGCGGCCATTTGAACCATACCAATATTATCAGAATAAAAAGAAATGACAATAATTTCCTAAATAGTTTATTTTATTCAAAATGAACATCGGCCCTTAAAATATAACCACCTTTTATAATTTGATGGCAGAGAGGCCCACATATACATTGTTCGGCTAGAGGGATAGCACTTAACTTTGCTATACCCTTGTAATTATTTACATCTGACTTACAGCCTGATTTAAATAATTTAATAGCTTAACTGCCTAAGCCTAGTGCTTAATGAATATGTCACAGAATAGTTCCTTGAAGCCTGGTATAATATAATTAATATGTTAATTCGATTACAACGTACTTAATTAATGTAACCTATGACTACAGACTAAACTAATTTTCTCCCGAAAGACAGAAATTAATTATAAATAGTCCGACAGTCACAACTCAGGAACTTTTGGTGAAATTCCCATTTTCATTAGCCATAGGGCAGGTACGTTTGGGACGATTGCCGCAAAATTCCCCTACATGTAATTTACTGATTGGATTATTTTTGCCTTTAACAACTTTTCTGAAAATTTAAATTTTTACACCTTCCCCTTAAAGTTCTTGGAAATTTCAGGTTTTTCACAGAATATCGTTGAATACGTTGTACGTACATATATGTCCTTATATATGTATATTGCAAAGAAAATGTGTTCATGTTCACTCTGATACGAGACAATCAATATAAATATTTAAGACAACGACTACCAAAGATTTTTTACATGTGACATCTAGAAAAGTGCACGAATACTCAATGTCTGTCACTTTGATATCGCACATCTTTTGCGAAAAGTCAATAGAACAGAACGTTGCAGAGTGCAAAAAGAGGCATGGAAACTTGCGGTTTGTGTTCTCATTTCAGTTTTTTCTATTCTAGCGAGACGTACGGTTTCGTTTTCAAATATTTTTTTTCGAAGTTTACTCTGAAATAAAAACAGACACAATCAGAACATTTCGCAAGAGGCAAAAACACAAGACACACAACATTAAGTAACTAAGTGCCACAAAGTATTCAGTAGAGTCGTGTAGTATTACGACAAGATTTTGCGATTAGAGAAGCGTAGACAAAATGTGAATAGAGGAACGCAAGAACACAACAGAGTGTCAGACAGACGAATGTTTAGAAAGATGGGCAAAGTGCCAGAAAGTCTTTAAACAATAAAACTTCTTACAAAACTACTTAATACACTTAAGGATTTTTTTTTTGTAAATGAAATTTTTACAAAAAAGCAGATGTTGCTTTTTACTTTACTTTCTGTCCGATATAATGTGGAGTGTTAAGGAGGGCGTTTGTTTCATGTTTCGTTTCACGTTTTTTCTCTTGGTTGTTTTTTCATTTCCGATGTTGCAAATTTAAACAAAATTGTTAGAATTATATAGTTTAAACATTTCGCCAATGACGTTAAGCGAATAATTGTTGTGCTAGAGTGGCAAAACAATTTTTAAAATTTAAGACAAGATCCTACGCATTTGTTACATTGTTGCAAGCAGTCATTCGTTTAATAGTTGTACAGATAAAAGTCAATGTGGTTAAGGCGATCATAGTAAAATAAAACAAACCAGAAAATTTACTGAGATAACTATTTTAAAATGACATGGTATGCGAAATGCAAGGAAGGCCGCGTTTTATAATTACATGTAGGTGAAGAGCTCGTCTGAAACTGTGATAAAATCCACCAAAAATTCTTCTTCATCAAATTCTACAAAAAGGCTTTGAATACATGAAAGTTCAATCAATTTGAATACCTGAAAAACAGTGCAGTTCAAAATGTGCTAGAGATTTAATTTTGTTCCGTCACTCAAGTTAAAATTGTATCCTTTGTGGAAATTCGAAGAAAAGCAGGAGTGATATAAGCGAATTCTGGCACAAATATATGTAGTAAAGTTCTAATGTGGACCCTAAATCTTGGGAATTGTTGCACTATTTGATCCAGTTGTAGAACCAATCGCTCATTACAGATCTAGGATAAATAAAAAATCAAACATATTTGATTTTCATTCAACTGGTTTGTTCAACTCGATTGTCACCTGTTTTCTTGGAACATGTTCAGGTTGGTCTATGATTCAGACTTGTGTCGAACTCGTTCATTCACTTGTTTTGGGCATGAACCTATGACCAAACCTATTTAAATTAGACTTGTGTCGAACTCTTTCATCCACTCCATTTTGAGAAGAACCTATTATAAAACCAATGTAATATAAATGGGTTTGATCAAAGGTTCTTGTCAAAAACAAGCGAGTGAACGAGTTCGATACAAGTCGACTATAATTTAGAATTGAGTTGTATCGAACTTGTTCATCCGCTTGTTTTTGACAAGAACCTATAATCGAACTAATGTAATTTAATTTTCGACGAAAGTCGAACATTCATGCTCGTTAAAACAGCGGTCAATAGACTTGTGTCCAACTAGCTCATTCGCTCAGTTTTCACAAGAACCTCTGATCAAACCCATTTAAATTACATAGGTTTGATTAAAGGTTCTTGTCAAAACTGAGCGAATGAGCTAGTTGTACCCAAGGCTAGCGGTCAAGCAAAGTTACCCTATTTGGTGTGGAGAGAAGCCAGAAGTATTTAAAGAGCTGCTGATGCATCCCAAAAACGGTCACTCTCTAGTTCGGATTATGGGCCGGTGGCGTAATTTTTCAAAGACGACGAATGCAAGAACGTTAGTGTGAATGATGAGAGCTACGGTGCGATAACTACAAATTTTATTAACTTAATTATTTATTTGAAAAAATAGTTTACAAAATAAATTTGTAAAGTAATGGTGCACGGATGTCGACGCGGGGACTCAAACCATATGTCTGCGATGTTATTAACCCATATTATTATACTTTTCTATACAGTTATCTGTTGCAATTAACTAGTGCGAGTGAGACGCAAAACTTTTGAAAGAGAGTAAACGGTCACTGGTCTGGTTGCACTTAATATAATAATTGCCAACGAGGCGTGATGTTGGCTGACTCAGAGCCGCCTTGAAACAAATTACAATGTTTTTTCTTAAATAGAAGAGCTAGACAGGGCTAACATGTGATCTCAACAAGACGGTGTCACATGCCACATATCACGCGAAAGAATAGCCCAATTGAGGGACCAGTTCGGCGAACAGTTTATTTCACGTTTGGAGCTCGACAATTATCCGCATAGAACGTGCGATTTAACGCCTTTGGAATATTTTTTTATGGGGGGTTATAACACCCTTCACAAAAAAGTGAAAGGGTAGGTTTGTCATTCCGTGTGTAATTTCTTCGATATTCACATGGGACCCCATAAAGTATATATATTCTGGATCCTTATGAATAGCGATGATGATTGAGCGATGTCCGTCCGCTTGTACGTGAAATCTGTTTTCCCAAGCAGAAGACCTAGAGACTTCGTTCTTGGACCGTTGGATTTTAAATGAACTTAAATAGAGTGGTAAAAAATTCAAAGGGTCTGAAGTATGGTTCCAGAGCTGGGATGCCTACACCTATTTCTCAACGCAAAATTAATACCAAAAAAGAAATATATTTTTAATTGTTTGTATATTAAACCTATTTCATGCTTTTGGAATCCTCAATGGTCCATTAAAAACTAAAAATATTAACATTTTTTTTCCAGGGATGGGAATGTACATTTTTTTTTGGCACATTCTATATTTTGTAGTACATGTAAAAAATTTAAGTTTTTCCTAAACAAAACTACTTTATACCTCATGAAGATTTGCATTGATAAAGATAATTTAAAAAAATTTAAATTTCGAATCCAGGGTTAGACAAGTGCAATAATTTATAGTTCATGAAGATGAGCAAAATGGTTCAAAATTGTAAATTTTTCTTAAATAACACTACCTTATACCTAATGAAGAATAGCATAGGTAAAAAAAATTAAACTTTCGCTTCCAGGGCTGGAAAATTTAAATTTTTTATACAAAAAAGTAACCAAAAAGGCAACTAACTTCGGTTTCTTACTAATTAAAACAATTGTTTAGTTCAGCAAAAACAAAATTGGTATCAAAAACTAAAAAAAATCAAAATTTAGATTCCAGAGTTGGACAACTGCAATATTTTGTAGTACATGAAAGTGACAAAAATTATTACAAATATTAAGTTTTTCTTATATAAAACTATCTCATGCCTCATTAAGAGTTGCATTGGTAAAATAAAATTTAAATTTCGTTTCCAGGGTTGGGAAATTGAAATATTTATTCTGCATAAAAGTTTCCAGAAAGGCAATTGACGTTGTTTTTTTTTGCTAATTAAAACTTTTTTATAATTCAGGAAGAACAAAATTTGTATTAAAATCTTAAAAAATCAAAATTTCGACACCAGGGTAATATGCTACACCTCACTAAGAATTGCATTGGTCAAAAATAAAAATTCGCTTCCAGAGTTGGAAAATCCAAATCTATTTGGTACATAAAAGTAGCCACATAAATTCCCAATTTTGTTTTTTTTTTCAGTGAATTAAACATATTATATACTTCGCTGAGAATTAAATTGGTGTTAAAAATTTTAACAACTAAAAATTCGGTTCCACGGTCTGATTCATGAAAGTAACCTTATTATTTCTTATATTTGATTTTTATAATGAATTATACCGTCTTTACATATCAGGAAGAAATAAATGGGTATTAGAAACCAAAAAATCTAAAAGACCATTCTACGGTTGGACAATTAGAACTTTTTGGGGTACATGAAACGGGTTTTATCTCTTTGTTTTTAAATTAAAGATATTTAATATTTCTGAAAGATGTTCAGAGGTATTAAAAATAAGAAAAGCCAAACGTTTAGCTTCTTAGCCGAAAAATTTGAACGAAAAAATGTCATCTGTAGGGTATTAAAGTTTCGGCACAGCCGAATATTGCACTTTTACTTGTTTTTCTTTCATTTAAATTCGTATGTTAGACATCATTAAGGCGTTTCTTTTAAATGTTTATTCGTAATAAATACTTTTTTCTTGTACATATCATTGAACATCAAGAAACAGTTAGAAAGACGGTAAAAAGCGCAATTGCGGCCCTAATTGAATAGAAAGAGTTGAAGACAAATGAATCGGGGAGGGTCTATAAAATAATTTACAGTCAAATTCCTAAGAAAGCGTTAGTAGGAGGAAACATAATCTGTAAAAAGACACATGGAAAACGGTTGAATCAACCCAAAACGAGTCACTGTTTGGTGCAGATTAGGGTCCAGAGGCATAATTGGGCCATTTTTCTTCGAAAATGAGCAAGGATCCATGCAGCCATTGGAATGAAATTATTTTCCATTATTAACCCGAAGGATTGTACTTTCAAATAAAAAAAGAAATTTGAGAAAATATTTAGTAGTTTTTTTTATAGCATTTCCAAAACAAAGTTATTTGGCGGACCCTATCTAATTGCGGAGTGAAAAATTCAATGTTTTCGAATTTTTGGTTCACAATATCTCATGAACTCGTAAGCCGATTTCGACCCGCTAGCGATCGAATGCTTTTTGATTGCTGATTGGTTTTTGGAATCGATCGGAAAGCCGTTTAAAAGTTATTCTAAAAAACTTAAAATATATATTTTTTTCGGTTTATTTAATATATGCGAAAATGTAATGACCCGAACCGGTTCCAGTACATAGGAAATATAAGTTTGAAGGAAACCTTTGAAGCGCGACTAGTTTTGTTGTATTCGGTTCGGCCGTTCAAAAGGTATAAGCGGACCACATGATTACACACATACACACACGCACACACACACAGTCATATATATAGACATAGTGACGGCTTTTCAAGAGTAGTCAGCAAAATTTTCGAGGAACTCAAAACGTCGAGATCTGGTGGAAACTAATTTTTTTCAAAACTGGGTAAAACCAGTATCTTTCCATTTATTTTTTAATATTAAATTTTTTTACTGGGAACCAGCGTTGCCATTCCAGAAAAAATAACTTTTTTTTTTTAATAAAAAAATTTTTCTTCAAATATGCCAACATAATAAACGAAAATACAAAATTAGATTTAATTTTTATTAAATATATTTTATTAACAAAAAAACGTATTTTTCTAACTAATACACAACATAAAGAACATTGCATACATAATATGTACCTATACATACATATGCATATTAAACGTTATATATATAAATAATAATAAAACATAAAATTATATTCACTGATGATGAAAGCATTGCGGCTTTCGAAAACAGCTGTTCTGCTCTGCTGTGTAAGTTGAATAACTAAAAATTGATGTTGACTTTGCTTTGTGCCATGTCTTTCTGAAAATAAAACAAAATTCATAACAAAGTAAGTTGCTAACTTTCAATTTAAAATAATTACCGCGTCATTGTTTTTGGTGTGAGTAAAAACAAATCAACATTGTTGTATAAAAAGGGAGTGAAAAATATAAGGTCGTTTCATTGTATAATGTGCATTATATCGTCAATCCATATATTCATAAAATTAATTCCAAACTTTAAGTTATTAAAAAAAACTTGAAAAAACTGCATATAATTTAAAAACTTTTTTGCATCTCAAAAAACTTGCAAAAAAATAAAACTTGGCAAATTGCAACGCTGGTGGGAACTTAAAAATATATATAAAAGAAAGCCATAGCTACAAATCTCGGGATTACTTTTAGGAGCAACAAATGCATTTCTTCTCTTGTTACAGTCCTTTAGGATATTTAACTGTGTCTTTAAATTGAATAATAAGAAACAAATGAAATAAAATACTTCTTTACGCCGTTAATACACTTTTTGTTACGCATAATTTTTTTTTATATTTTCAATTTATTAGCGGCAAATTAAAAATAAAGACTTTGTTGAGAGATGATTTTTCTAAACTGATGCAATGTGTTTTATGTTTTTACTTTTTCTTCATTCCGTTTATTGATAATAAAATGTGATAAAACATTTTTTATTATAAACAAAAATTTGTTTTTTGATCAGCAACAAATTGTGTCCTAAAATAATCCGTGATGAATATAAGTTTTCATGAGACGTCAAGATAGTGGATAATGTGGATGCAATTAAATGAATGAAAATGTCAGATTTAGTAACAGTCAATGGAACGCGCAAATTTTTATTTGTAAATGTCAAAGCAAATGGTAAGCGAAGATTGTGATTTAACAAAAGATTTGATGTTGTGAAACCAGATTTTAACAATTGGTTTTAACGTTAAAATCAATATTTAATTGAAACCAAGTCAGTGTGAAAAGAAACGCCACTTACTTGCCCTTTTGTGCAGTCTGACAGCCTTTAATTGCTTAGTTCCTGGCCTTGTTATATTATTTTATTTTTTTATGATAATCATCATCCCTTAAAATTTTTGAACGATACAGAGATTGCTAAAGCTAAATGACTTTTTTATTTTTACTGACATTAAAGTACACAACTAAGTGCTCCTTAGCCAACATTTACTTTTGCTGGCAAAGGCAGGCAAGCAGGCGTTGTTCTTGCAAGATGTTGCACAAAAAAGTATATAAAAAGAAGAAATAAAAAACGGGGTTTAATTACAGTCATGGCCAGTAGAAATAAAAGGCAAATTATATTAAACATATTTAAGTGCCTAAAAACATCACAAGTATGCAAGTAAGTATGTTGTATGTACAGGGTGTCCGCCGGGAAGGTATACTACTTTGTTGTTTATAATGATTAAATGAAAGAGAATAGATCTTTTACTGATTAATGTGTTATTTAATGTCGGCAATCATGTATGGAATACAATATCAGATAAGTGTCCACCTCTGTTAGCCTCACAATTCGAGCCCTTTTGAGCACATTTTTCATTACATGCTCACACATTTTACGCGGTATTTCATTAATTTCATCACGAATATTTTGTTTAAGTTGCTCAAGCGTTTCTGGTTTGTTTGCACAGAACTTGCTTTTTAGATATGCCCACAAAAACAAGTCCGGAGCTATCAAATCAAGCGTCCGTGGAGACCAATCAACATCACCATTTCTTGATATAACTTGATGTGGAAACAGGTCCATTGTAATCCGATTAAAACACGTTGGTTCATCCAATATTTTTCCATAATAAATTTGCCATGTGTCTACTTTACCACTGCCAAATATGAACTGTCAAGAATAATGTTTACCAAAATGGCGGCAAAACAAAGTAGTAACCATCCCGGCGGACACCCTGTATGTATGGATGTTAGTAAGTGTGTATTTTAAATACCAACGATACATTACAAAACCTTTAATAATGAAAAAAAGTACAACAATTTCGATGAAAGGCATATTAAATTCAATTTGATGAGGTTATTTGCTACAACCCTGTCATACTAAATATTACACACAAAATAAATGACGGTCTGTCCGTCTGTCTGTCTCTGCCAAATGGCACTTGTGCTCAATTTAAAAACAACGATACAATGTTGCCTCTTCTCATCGCCAATTTATATACAACTGCAATCAAATTCAGTGTGAATGATTATGAAAAAGTCGTTTGAAATTGTTGTAGCGCATTTGCAAATTCAATGTAATTTACGCACGAAACATTTTCCATTATGATTCCTTTACGTCCATACAATAGACGTATTTTTTAGGCATTTTATTCTTGACACATTTCGCTAAAAGTTGCAGCAGTTGTTTGCCAACGAGTGTGACTCTTAAAAAAGACCGGGGGTAGTTTGAAATTGACTTGTTTTCCTTTGTTGTTCATGAAACTTTTTTTTATATTATTTAATGGGATGAAATTATGAAATTTAAAACGAAAGTGACTTCAAAAAAAATTAAATAAAAAGATTTTGTTTTTTGTAATTTGATATAATTTTCGTCGATAATTTACGTTTCACATTATTTTTAAACACATTAAAGTTTGTTCACACATGCCTCATATCGGGGGTAAAGGAAATGGAGCAATAAGTTTGGTTATGATTTTGGGTCTCTAAACTTTAGAGTCTGAAGCAATATTTTTAAGAATATTTAGAAAGTATCTGGATTGCAAAAAAATAAAATAAATAATATCAATAATAATTTCAAATTAAATTTCGCACAATTGATCTTTGGAATAAAATGTATTGAAAAATTGATCTCATATATTAGAAATAGTTGTATCTGGCGCAAGAATAAACAAACTTTTGGGTGTATGACACTTAAAGTTCATCAGTACTTGGAAATTACTAAATAATAACAAAACGAAACTTGTCTGTTGATGATCATCGGATGTATTTTGATGTGCTATACTTCCCTAATTACTAGAAATATTGCAAGTTTTTAATTCTTTTGATGTATTTCTCTTGAAATTTGAGATTTCTGATGCCACGATTCCACTGATTTCATCATAGCCTACGAATGAGTTCTCTGGTTGTATTGCCGTGCTAATATAAGATTTTGGAATTATTCAGAGCCCATTATAATTTATAAAAAATGTATCGCGAGTGAATATCCAAAATATCTCATCATATACCTTAACTGACAGTAGTCAGGGTCGTTCTCGAAGAAATAGGGACCGATGATGCCGCCAGCCCAAAATCCATACCAAACAGAGACTTTTACGACATACATTGGACGCCTTCGGATCTCATCTGGATTGGTGTAGTCTCAAATTCTTGAAATTTTCTTTTTATACGTACACATTCATCCAGAAACGGGCCACATCGCTGACACACCTATTTTGATAAAACAATTTTATAGATTGCGCTTGTCATTGAATCCTACGACCGTTCACGATGATTTGGCAAAACAAACTAAATAAATGACATCGATTTGTGTAGATACACATCCAACAAGATGATCGTTTTTCATTTGCCAAAGTTCGTATTCCCGTTGGAAATCACTACGCTGCATTGTGGGGTGAAAGCCTTCACAAGTGGCGATTAATTCAAAAGATTAACTTTAACTTTCCCAACCGTATTTAGTACCATATGAAAGTAGATACAATTCTACATCACTAACTGCAAAAATAAAAGTTCTTGGTAGTTTACTTTATTTGGAGTGTGTGTTCAAAGTTCAATCATATATGTTATTTTTGCGCGCATTGATTAAAATAGAAATTTTTGATATTTCAAGTGATTATAGTTTTCGTTAAAACTTGTATAAGTAAAAGTTTTATAATGGAACCGTCAATTTCAGGTATATGAACCTTTAAAAAATAATTTTTTGTTTAGATAAATGTTTTAGAAATATTTAAAAAAAAGAAAAATTAAATGTCTCCAAATATGTGGTGTTTTTGATATATACATTGAGTTTCAACAACTTTGCGGATGAGTGCAGGAAAAAATGCTTTTATGCTCTTAAAATATAAGATTTTAGCTAATAAATCCCAGAATACCTACTATTTTCGCATTGTTTTGTCTGATGTGGACTTGCCTTTGTGCCTTGGAATATTTATCATGTCTTTCTGAGATTTAAATTAAAAATTTCGAACAATTATCATATAAAAATCTTAATTCAATAAAAATATTTCATATGCTTAATAAAATTACAAAAAAAGGTATAAAAATTATGTATTTTTTAAAAGGTTGGTTTAGTTCCTCTTAAGGGTAACTTTTTTACCCCCGGTCCGATTTAGTCTATTTACGAACTTGGTATGTTCTATACTTCAGAATTTATCTATATCGAATTCACTATATAAAATTTTTTGGGGTCTTAGAGGGATATTACGCTGGTTACACACGGAATGACAAAATGAATTCCAATTCTTTTTTGGAGGGCATAAAAACTCTATGCATGGGAACAAGGTCTCTAGTTACTGGATACTTTCCCATACTGGTAAAATGTGGTAAAATTATAGATAACTATGGATAAAGCCAGCTTTTGCTGTTCGATTTATGGGCCCAGAACCTTTTTATGGTGTTATCTGGTGGACCTTCACGCCTGTAGGTATAAAATAATGACGCATAACAGGTTCTTCTGATCTAAGGCGTGATCCCACTATTTTTGATAAAGTGGTAAGCTGGATCTCAACATCTTTGATGTACTACTGCCTTACTTTACGCCTACTTTAAATTGAAACAACCTTTTTAGAAAAGTAATCGAGTTCGTTCGCCCTTGTACCCTTAATGTTTGGAAGACGACGAGATAACTATTTCACGGGTATTATTTCGCGGGTCATAAGAGATGACACAAAAGATTGCTTAGTGCTCTGTATTGTCTTTCATTAAAGAGCGTGAGTTAATTTAGATATCTCTTGAATAATGCGGCTCTTTGGAGAACAACATATTTTTATTCAGTACAATTCAATGATATTTCCACCGGGGGATGTAGAACATTTTAAATAAGTGTGAAGTAAATAAGATTTTAATAAAATTTCTTTTCAGTTTTTTATTTTGCCTTTAATGTTTTTTGAGTGCGCCTCAAGGTCCCAAAATGGCGCACCATTTTCTTTAAGCAATTTCCGCTTTTCCCAATAACATCGATGAGATGTATGAACTTGAAATTTGTTTTGTTTGGTATAATCATTTGCCTAATTAAATTGTTTTCTGGAGATTTTCTTATTTTTATCTACAGCAGCACTTTTTTTAATGTATGTAGCTTTGAGGTATTCTGAATCACGGGCACACACAGTTTTTGTGACGTCAGACGCACACACATCAAATATGTAATATTAGCCGTATCAGATGGAGGTTGGTATGGCTCCATTAACGACAAAAATTACATATACATATACGTGTGTGTATATGTAAATATACTCATGTGTGTAATGAATACTCGTATGCCAGTGGTTTTTCGTTTTTTTCTTTTTTGGCCTGTGGCTTTCGACACTCCCCTTCTCCACCTAAACGCCGTCATAACATTATAAATGGAAAAAATTAAATTAAACCCACAAACTTGTGCACAAACATACGGCTCCATGCATTATTCCATAAATAATATTTTTGGTTGTGTGTCTCCCCTCGCTCTGCATTTTCAAATGGTAACATTTTCAGTGGTTTTTTTTTCACATTTTTGTGAGTCTTTATGTTTGATTTCCTTCTGCTCCCACTATCACAGCTCGTCTGGCAGCCACGTTTGGGATGGATGTTGTTGTTATTACTTTTTTTAATATGTTTGATTTATTTATGTTATTGTTATTGTTGTTAAGTTATAAATACAATGTGGGAAATTTGGCAGTTGTGTGCTTTAAACGAAAGAGTTGTTGATTAGAAAGCATTAATATATTATGAAGTGATTGCTTATGGACAGAAGGCTAATTTGTGTGATGACTGTCCGTTTTTGTGGAACTTTTTTTCGAAAATTTAATTTGCTACTCACTTTAAATTTATAAGCAAAAATGTTATTTATTTATTATCTTTTAGAAAATTTTTTTAATTTTAAAGGGCGTTAGTGGGAACTTTTGTCGAAGAGGTTTTTATGCGTTTTCTGTTTGCATGATGATAAACAGGGTTAACGATTAAACGATTACTTAGTAGTTAAGCTTGTATTTCACACAATTGCAATGACGGGAGCATGACAACGTTAAGTCCTGGGCCGGAAAACAGCGGGAACACATCATCAACGGCATTTTCAGACATATGACAAGGTTGGTATCGAATAAATTGTTCAGAACGAGCCTCCAGTGTCCACAAAATATGGCTGAAACGTGTTAAATTGCAGAATCTAGGCGACCAATTGACCGGTGCCAAACTAGAAATAAACTGCTTACCGAACTCGCCTTTCAATTAGAGCATCGTTTCGATTTCTGTGTGGCTTATGGCACCGTCTTGTTCGAACCACCTGTTAGCCAAGTCCATCTCTTCCATTTTGGACTAAAAACGTAATCAAAGTTCCTGTCTTTTTTATCTTTGAAAAGGAACAGTCCAATGATGCCACGGGTCCATAACCCTTAAGAAACATGGAACTTTTTGAGATGCATTGTCAGTTCATGCAATGCTTCTGGCTATCCTTCACACCAAATACGGCATTTTTGTTTGTTCGGAATTTTGGCTTGTCGTTCAGCCAGAAATGAGCTTCATGCATGAAAACAAGATCTGCACAATTCACTTTCTTAGCTGTTTGTAAATAGATTCGTGCTTAAATTATGGACCAAAGTGAGTTGAGTTGCCAAAAAGAAATTTGTTTAAACAATCACCCGTTAGAAAAGCAGTACGATAAAGATTTTTCTTAAATAATTTCACTCTCAAACTATTCAATGTATGTATTCTTTCGTAAATAAGGAGCAAACACTTTCTTTTAAGCAACGTTTTGTAAAATGATTTATCTTAAATTTAACTGTGAAAGTTTAACTTCTTACATATTCAGAATCTTATGTTTTGTTAATAGCTCCGTGTCTTTTTGAATTTCTTTGGAAGTAGTTGCAAATGCAACACTGCTGCTCTCTACCACCATCGATTAATAGGCTAGTTCAACCGACTGCTTCATTTAGTTTGTGTTTGACAGCCTTTAAAAGGTTGCAAAGTTGTACATTTTAATAGAAATTGAAAAAAGTGAATTTCGTTGGTTCAACTTTTTTCGTGAAAGAGCAGCACTAAAACCGAGATAAAACGTGATAAATGCTTTGGCAGTTCTGCACTATCGATTTTCCAAGAAGTTCTGTTGTCATAAATTGAGTTACGAACTGCTACCCCAACCAGCATACGTTCAGATTAAGTCCGGGTGATTATTTTCCTACCCCAAAGATCAGTAAATGGAAGGGTGGTAAGAGATTTGGGTCGAATGAAGAGGTCATTTCCGAAGCAAACGCTTATTTTGGGGGCCCTGGGAAGACCTATTATTTGCTATCATATTTTATATATGATTATAAGTGCTATCGTTCGATCGAATGAACAGAATTGAAAACAAAAGCAATTTTTTAAATTTTGTGTTTGAACATATTTTCGTTTGCCCTGTACTTCGTAGCAATTCATGTATTATTTTTTAAGGGGCGTACTCAAAGCCAGTAGAAAACATATTTAGTATTTAATTCCAATTAGTGGTTATTTGTTTCAAAACTATTTTATTTTTCTTCAAGCTCACACTTTTGGTCACATTGTGTAATTTTAATTTATTAGTCAGTTTACTTATTAATTATTGAAAATTAAGAAAGCGAGCATTTGGTAGGGAAAAGAAAAATTTTTTCTAATTACCAATAACTACGAAATACGTCGCTGATTAGTTTCAGTCCACAATTTGTTGTTTGTTAACATGTTATTAGTATTATTTTTTTTAAAATGTTTTTATTAAAAGGTAATTATTAGTTTTAAGCCAATAACAATGCAGACGAAGGGTTGCTTATTACATTCTATGAACAGACAATATTATAAACAGATGTTGAATAGTTTTAATTTCAAAGGTTTTTATTTATTACGGGTAGCTTCAAAAATGTTACAGTTTTGTCTATGTGTATTGTAATTTAAACTTGCGCCAGCTTTTCCTCTAACACTTGCTATTCTGCAATTAGGAAATCGGTTAGTTCCACGTCCGTCCAAAAGTTATCAAAGACTGATAACTTTTGGCTGAAATAGTCAACGCATGACAAAGAACCGTATAGAGGGACAGACATCGCTTATTCTTCATCCGTTTTTATAAGGATGCATAATATATATACTTTATAGAGTTCCATATTAATATTGAAGAAACTACACACGAAATGACAAACCTATATGTCCTTTCGTTTTCATTCAAATGGCTGCCTAGGCTGGCCATGCATTAGCCTACACGATCGGTCGAATCTTTAAGCACATTATCGATTGTGTGCAGCTGTATTTCACCAATGGCTTCACGAATATTGTCCTTTAAAGCGTCAATTGTCTCTGGCTTGTCGGCTTACTTTTGACGGAACCCCACAAATAATGGTCCAACGGTGTCAAATCGCAGCTCCGAGGTGGCCAAACGACATCAGCTTTGCGGCTGATAATGTGATCTTCAAAAACAGGGCTCAAAACATCGAGTGTAGCTTCGGCTGTGTGGCACGTAGCGCCGTCCTGTTGAAACCAAATGTTGCCAATGTCCTCCTCTTCAATTTTTGTGAACAAAAATTCGTTAAACATGGCCCGATAACGATCGCCATTGACTGTAACGGCCACTCCTTGCTCATTTTCGAAGAAAATGGCCCAATTATGCTTCTGGACTAAAATCCGCACCAAACAGTGACTCGTTTTGAGTGCATCGGCTTTTCAATGTATGCGTGCCTCAAATACGACAATTTTGCTTGTTTACATACCCGCCAAGATAAAAATGAGGTTCATCTGAAAAGATGATTTTTTTGGCAAAATCGGCATCTTCTGTAAGTCGATCGCAGGCCCACTTAGCGAAGCGTTGTTCAAGCGTATACACAACCATATTCGTTTAGCGGAAGGATAAAACTAATTATCTGTCAAATCAGGCATGAGCTAAGTGTTACCATAAACGAAATAAGCACTAGTTGAAAAAAACGTTAAATGGCGGACCCTTTATTATCAATTTATCATTTTGTATTTGTAAAAAAAAAAGTAGATGCCACTGTCGGAAAATAAAAGAAAGGATATTATGGATCTAGTCAAAAGAAACATAGTCCCCTAAAAGATTCATACTTTTTAGCGGTGGTTAGCATATACAGTCGAACTTCTCTAATATGAACAAATTCCGTGGCAACAGCACCTAGGAGAGAAATTCCACGAGACTTTACTTCTATAACTTGAACTTCTATAACATGAATTCCTCCATAAGTTCAAGAAAAATAGGAGCACAAAGCTTCCGTAATTTGAATTTTTTCAGAAAGTGTCTCTCTTTTGCTTACAAAAGTTACAAATTAGTCTCTAGTTGTGAATAAAGATTATTTTTACTTTAATTTGATTTAAAAATTGCTAAATTTAATTCGATGCTTGAAAGTTCATTATAGAACTAGAATTTTAAAAGAAGGTATAGTTCGTATTGAAAAAAATTTTAAACACGATATTAATGTACTAGAATGCACTCACCATTTATCAAGAGGTTGGGGTATCGATGTTACTAGCCAGACAATATCGAACTGCTTTACAAAGTGTGGATTTGGTCAACATTCAATGTGGGACGAAGAGGATGACATCCCTTTAGCATTATTAAATGATTTTGATGACAATGCAAATGTTTTAAATGATAACTACGAAGTTTGGCTAAGCTTAAATGGCATAGAATCCACAAGTTGTACGGTTCAAGGGTTTCTGGACATTGATGGTGAGTTGATAACTTCTGGCTTTCCTTCTGATGAAGATATTATTGAAGAATATACCGCCGAATCTGAAACGCAGTCTGGAGAAATAATAGATAGCGATGAGGACGAAGTCGAGGAAGGAACTAAGCAACTATCCAAACAAGTTATAAAAGAATCATTTGAAAATTTTAAATACATTCTTAAACACAAACGAAAAAGCATGAGATGACCACTATAAAGCACTGCACAAATTAGAATCACTTTTTGCTCAAGCAAAAGTGAAAAAATCAGTCAAAAAATTACTCAATATTTTAATATATAGTATCTTAATGTATTAAAAATTGCTACTTAAAAATAAAACTGAATTGCTGTTAGAAATAATTGTATTTTCTTACTATTTGGAACGTTTTTAAATTTAATTCTCAAAGTTGAAGTCTTCGTAAGTTGAAGTTTTTTTTCGGGATAATGGTGATTCAATTTATAGAAGTTCGACTTTATTTAGCTTTAAAAACTTTGTTTCCGATAGTCTATTTTCATTTCATGTTTATCTATTATATTACAAATGTATTAAATAAAGCAATAAATTTCATATAAAAAACACAACTCAAAATATTTACTTCTTATAAACAAAAATAATTCAAGAAAATGATAGGAACTAAAAAAATGACAATGAACAAATAAAAAGGTTATGCAGCTCAATACAATAATTGATGGGTTTTCTAAATATTGCCGAGCTTTTGTTGCTGAAAATTTCCTTAAGCGTAAAGAAACCCGTTTTTTGCCTCTCCTGAACACGTTCAAGTTTTTGAGCTAATACTGTATTGTTGAACGAGTGCGATATATAAATACAAGATACTTCCATTCTCAAAATTTTTTTGACATTCACCTTCTTATAAGAATAAGGATTGTGACATTTTCGTTAAAATCGTGCTACCGTATTACCTTTATAAATGCTTGAAAAGGTGGTCGAAAATTGGACCTCCAGAATGACCTTTGTGCAAAATAGTCGTGGTGGCCATATGCCCGAAATTATATTCAAATGTTAAATGACACGAAATTATCTACCAAATAAAAATTGTTTTTGCCCATTTTATAATTTGGCATGTGTTTTATTTAAATTTCAAATCAGCAAGCTCTTATAAAACCACCCTTTAGGTCCTTTTTTTGTGTATGAAAATAATATTAAAACTGCCACTTATATAAAAAATTTAAAAATTAAATAGAAATATTGCAACAATCACAAAAATTATGATGGTATAATTTATAAAAAACATATTATGTCTATTATTTGTTAAATTTACGAAACAGATTGTTTTTTATGAATTAGGCCGTAAAACTACAATCCATGGTTAAGATATTTAAAATGTACCCAGTGAGTCGTGGTAGTACCACGGTACCACCAAATTGGAAAATGTATATAAAAAGTACAGTTGTACAATTTTTTTCATGCGTGACATAATTGAGTACCTCGTTACATGGAGGCACTTGTAGCTAGCGGCATTTGATGCCGTTTAGCCTATTGTCCTCTAAGTGTTTGAAGCTGAAATTATATAAAAATTTTAGTGTTAAAAATATTACAACTTTGTATGTGTCACAAAAATAATATTGGTGACCCCTGCTCGTATACTTATTGCTTATCATCATTGGAGAACAATGTAACTTTTTTTCAATTACAGTTACATGTGTGGCGATTAAAAATATTTATAAATTAAAAGATTTATTTATTCAATTTTTTTCTTTTATTAAAAACTTGAAGCCTTGTTAATTCGTGGTATTGAACATTCAAGATCCAAATATATTTTGGCCGTACAATAAAAATGATAATGTTCAAACATATTTTTCTGTGTTAATATCCATTATTGTGGTCATGTGACTTATAACTTGATTTTTTAGTCGCTTATATCAGCACCAAACAGAATACAAGTGACTGACGTCCTCCACTGTGTTGTCTGGTTTTAGAATTCTTCAAAGTTTGGACACCCTGAAATAAACTTTTAAGTACTTCTTGTTCCTGCATATCAGAAAAAACACCAGATTTTTGTATTTTTATTTATTTTGCTTCCAAATAAACAATGGAAAAAAGGTTAAACAAAAAATTTAAAATATTTTAGAAATCGTCCGCCAAAGGTTTAAAAACAAACATTTTGATTATCTCGACATGTTGTACAGAAAATGCTTTAAATATTTCGGCAAGATATTTTATTCATTTTTTACGACTTGAGTGTTCTATCTTGAAATAACAATCTTGAAACCTTTTGTCCTTTGCCGATCAACAGCATATCTGCGCGTATCGTGATGCTTAAACTCATAATTATAAGAATACAAAAACTAAAATTTAAACGTATCATGTCCATATTTCTATCTTTACTTTTAAAGGCATGACAAGTCCTAAAAGAAATTACCTACTTTACTTAAAAATGTAGATATCAATTAAAATCCTTAATTCTAAAAATTAGATTTATTTCTCATTTAATGCAGGCAGGGCAAATGATTTTCTTCTGAAATTAATTTTTTTGCAAACATTTCACACGCCATTATACAATAAAGAAAATATCATCCAAATGCATGTATTATTCATGGCAAATGAAAGACATTTAAATCGTATACACATTGTTTTTATTAAATAAAATTTAAAGCAACTAAAGCAAAAGCAAGCATGAAAAACCATAAAATATCCAACCAACATCCCGCCATATATCAGGGAGTTTCACCTAAAAAGAAAATATCAAAAACCTACAAACAATGAAACAAAATCAGTTAGACGTGCCTTGAATCACACAAGAATGCACTCGTTGTTCATTCATCCTAAGTGAGCCCAAAAGACACAAAGCAAAAGAGAGATAGAGAGCCGCACGGACAGACAGACAGACAGTCAACCGTTCAGTTCAGCCCACTTGTATTTGTAACTTGATTGATAATGTCACTTTAAATAGAAACCAAGCATGAAATGCTTTTTGTTTCATAAAGGATGTCGTTTCTAGTTTTAATTCTTTGTAACGATTTATTCTGCATTTTGTCAAACAATATAACGAGGGTTAATCGTAAAGTGTGAAGGAAGGCAGATAAATAGCCAGGATGGGTAAACACCTCAACATGACATTTAAAATTATTTTCCTAGAAGTTATAGAATCCCAAATATCGGATTGATCAAAAATGTTAACATCCATTGATTGTGTAGCAAATAGCTGGTTGAACTTTCCATAAAGCAACAAATTCAGGGGCCAAATTACTGCATTCGATATCGAACGGAATTTCTATACAATTGTAATACAAATTTCGATCGATATCGAATGCCATAATTTACCCCCAGATTAAATTTGGATCCAGTTTCTTTGCAAGCCAATTTAACCAAATCAAAAGCATTGAGCTATTTGCAAGCCATGGTGTTGCAGGCACGTGTATCCCTTTGCCGGAGGAGAAAAAGCGTCGCTAATTTCCGTCGTGTGGGTTGCAAATGATTAACACTATTTTTTTAATACAAATTTCTTTTAAAAAAATTTTGTTAAGATGTTTGATTATTTATATAATCAAGGAAATGAATGGTCTGGTTTTCTTTTAATTAAATGAACAACACATTTTATTTCTTTGTAAGCAAATGACTAACGTTGCACCCCAGGCACTAAACATTGCTGACAACGATTAATACAATTATATGCTGCCTCCAATAAATAGTATGGCGATCCTCTAGACGGGCACCTTCCATATACACAACATTTTCACGCTCTTATGAATTTTGAAGTATTTTGGGAACAAATTAATCTCTGTTACACGATATGCTCAGCACATGTGTGTATACTTTCTACTAAAGGGACGCTCTCTTGACCAGATCTAAATAGTCTTCCTTTGAGGGTGCTGTTGGCTGAAGTAGTTAACACGAGACTATGCAGCGGAGGGTTGAAATAGCTACAAAAAAATTCTGTGCCTCCTCATCATATTCATCTGTTGTCTGTCCTCTCCTTCCTTGTTCCGCAGCAATGCACTGCTGTAGGGGTCATCCACTGAGAATTAAAAAAATATATCTTCCTTTGATGCACCGAAAACATTACAGTGAACCTCCTTGTTCTACTTTGTTATTAAGAGTAAAAACAAGTAAAATCGTTATACTCGACCGAGTCGCATCTTAAATGCCCTCCAAATATTTAGTAAGTAAATTTAAAATGCTTAACTTGATGGGACAGAGTTCCTTTAAGACATCTCTGTACCTAATTTTAAATCTCTATTTTCAGAGGGTCATTCCGAGAAGGGCCATGGGAGAGACGTTTCGCCTCTGCAAGATCACAGAACATCTCAGCTTCTTATAGGCTTAAGAAATAAAAATGGTTTAATATTTACACTATTTTTGCATATAAAATCGTACGTCAACGCCCACTAAAGGGGTGGGGTCGATAAATAGACTACATCATGTTTTCCACAGATGACTGTATAGGCATTGCTAGATCATGTCAAATAATACCAGGTTACGTCCCAGCTACGTCATTAAAGCTTAAAAATTTTATTTTAAAATGAATGTAGGCTTAAGTAAAACAATTTGTTAAAATGTTACACTATATTTGCATATAATAACGCCCACTAAAGGGGCGAAAAATACTTATTTTTATTTTACGGCTCCAAGTTTAACGCGTTGTAACTTCTTCAATATAAAAATATATCATTTGCTTAACAAAATTACAAAAAAACTTTAAAGATTATGTTGTTTTTTTGAGGTTGGTTTAGTTCTTCTTAGGGGAACTGTTTTCCCTCTTGTCCTGTGCAAGATATATATATATATATATATATATATATATATATATATATATATATATATATATATAATTTCAGGAGTATAGGTCTTTTCGATTAGAATGAATCGTGATTTCCACAGACGGACGGACGGACATGCTCAGATCGTCTTAGATTTCATCACTGATCAAGAATATATATACTTTATGGCGTCTCAGATGGATATTTCGCAGCGTTACAAACGGAATGACAAAGTGAATATACCTTCCATGTGATTTTTTGGAGGGTATAAAAAGTAGCAGCGTCTTCACTAACGCATATTTGAGTGCTGGTATTGGTCAAAGTCGTTAAATATTAGACAACGTCTGGCCATATTTGGCTGCTGACTAAAGTGGGCTGTCCATGCTCATTTTTTCTCAAAGCTTCTGTTATGCATAGACATTATCCGAGACTAATTTAATTCCGATATCTGCTCCGGAACGGGATTTATTAATTTCGGCCACACTGTGCGGTGAGTAGTTCAGAAATAATTAATACCTCTTTAATAAAAAGTTACATCATTTCCTAATATTAACAATTTATATTAAATTCAAGTCATTTACTTAAAATATACTATTTGGAATTTTTTTATAATCATCAAAGTAACAGAACAGATCAGTACTCATTGCGAGGCTGTAACTTTTTTCATTCTTAATAACAAAATTTGTAATTGCCCTGATAATGTGAGAGTTTTTCTTTTTATTATCATTCCAAATAATTCCTGAACAAATGGAAAATTTCATGTTATTAACAACAGCTTTTGTTAAGCCACTCGTTATTTGATTTCATGAACACAAATTAGTGCCAACTGTTTAAAGACTGTAAGATAAATAGAGGCACCAAAAGAATTGTAAAATGTTTTTTATAGTTTTTAAATGTCATTTAATACTCCTCTTATTGCCTGATGTAACACAGGGTGGTTTGTACTGCCAGTGGGTATTTCTTTTTAAGTAATTTATTCAAATTCTCGATAATACACGGCATGTGGAGGACGCTGGCTGGTATTAGTTAAGCAGCAGGGGTTCACGTTAATTTATTTTCTTGTGTCGTTACAATATTCTGATTTTTATTTTTATTTTATCTCTTTTACAATGACTTTGGGAAGCAAGTTTTCCACAGATTATAAACAATGAAATTATGACATTTAATTCTGTTATAGGAAGAAATTTAAATTTTGTGAGCTTAACTAAAAAGAATCGTTATGCTGGTATGAAGTGGACGAGATAAAATTGAGGAGTATTAATTCACACAAAGACTTTTATGATGCTTAATTCGCTTCAATGCTGTAGTCGATAACAATCTCTTGCAATCGTTTTTTGGTTGTATGATCATTAACCAGAAAGTTTTTACTTGAAACTCATGCTAAAAACTACTCGAGAAAGTATATCTTTTCAATATTTAACACAATTTGCTTCCGACAAGAGGTGAATATTTGTGCCAACTTCACAGTAAAAAATTAATTTCCATTAAAATTGCCTCCAAAAGTAGACAATTGTGGTACAAGACCTGTTCTAGGTGTAGAGAGATGCTTACAGTTTTGCTAATGACGGTAAATGGCAGCTCTCACTTGACATTTCTGAGGTAAACAGGTAAAAAGTACGCGTCAATCAGGCAAGAATATTTTCGTATAGTAATTTATCGGTGATGCTGACGCAGCCTTGATTTATTCATAGATTTTCTGAGTAAATAATAAACCATTTAGATGCTTACCTACAAGAGGGGACAATACGAAGTACCGAAAGGTCTGGGCAGCCCATTTGCAATCGATCTGCTGATAATATCACAGATGTGGTAGAGGAAGCCGCAGAGGACACTGGATTATCGGTAAGGAGACTTGGCAGTTACTTCAGCAGCAATTGGTGTTTTTCGCGCTGGATTTTTGCCGAGCTATTTTTGCAGACCACCAACTGTGTGGAATCTTGTGCCTTCAATAAACCTTTCAAAAAGAAGTCTAACACGACGAGAATTGGGAAAGGAGGATGGTGGATTTCATCAGAATGAAGCAACGGCTCAAATTGGTGGACGAAAAGTTCTATGCGTCGTCTAGTCCCGCGTTTTCGCAATTTGCACCGTCGTTTTAGAGTTCTTTTTGAAAGGATTATTGAATTAAAAGTCTATGCCAACAAGTCTCAGACTCCTGAAGTCTTCCAAAAGAATACTAGCATTTCTGGCATGGCAAGTGATGGATAATACTAGAGAACGAGATCGACTGGTCATCAATTTTGTTGGCAGCCACTTGGTTGCTATCATTTTTTTTTTACTGAATGAAACAAATTTTAAAATCAAACAAGAACAATAAAAAAGTGTTTCATTGATAAAAAAAAATTACAGAAAAATATCAGCTTCCGACAACCTTTGCCCCACCTCGTATACGACTATTACAAAAATCTCTTTCAAGCACAACAATGAAGCTCCCAACCAAAACCTCACGATATTTTGATAAATGATAAGCAAATTAATTATTTTTTGTACACAAATAATCCTATTGTCCAGCGTGCTGCATACGTAAATGCATTAAAATGCCTTGGGGTTAAAAGCAAAATATATTAAAGCAAAACTAAAACGAAAATAAAACAAATGGAATTGACAATCTAAAAACTGCCTACAGTCATACGGCTGATTAAATGTAGTTGGACTTGTAGCCAGAGCACTGGCATTTAGGGGGTGATGTAAAGCTGTTAACAGTAGGAGGAATAGGAAGATGAACATGATACATATTTGTAATAAAGTATTATTAAACCAATAAAAAAACATCACACAGAAAAAGTAACAAAGTTTATTTGACAAATTCAATTGATGGCAGATCAACTTGAAGAGAAAAACAGTCACTATACGAAAAACATTTGGTAGCAAAACGAAAACAGCAACAACACTGAAAAAAAGTACCACAAAGCCAAGTAATAACAAGCAGAAAACTTTGTTGGCTGTTAATATTTTCCGCAGAGTCGGCAGAAATTCAGGTTCGAAAATGAATGGAAAATTAAAATATTTTTCACAAGAATAATTTTATATAATTTTTTATATTGGAGGTATTCAGTGTTCGGTGCAAACGGTCTTGCGTAATTGCAAATGCAAATTGGGAGAGTAATTGAGAGAATTTTCAATGTATTTTGTTTGTATTGGGTACAAATATTTTGCATTTGCAAGACTCTTTGCACAACGAACACTTACTACCGACATTAAAAAAATCATTGATAAGCAATGTTGTAGCGTTTATTTGGATATATAAAGACCCAATCATGGTAGTAATAAAAAAAGTATACCCTAAGACTCTGTGCCTAAGGCATGTCTTTATGAAATACAAGTAAATGAGAATTTATTATTAAATTTTTTAAATATTTCATTCAGAAAAAATTGATTTATTTGTTGCGTATTAAGTAAAACAAATCAGTTTACTTCAACTAATTCCGGTTTGAAACCTCTTCTCTTATGAAAAACCTTCCAAGAATTCCAAAAAAAAAAAACACAAAAGGTGTCTCATTAATAACGCACTTTTTAAATTGGTTTTATTATTATTTTTTTGTGGAACTGGCATCTGTGAAATTTAATAGATGTGGCACATGTTTATGTTTACCGATTATTAAAAACCGAGCGCTTTACGCAAAAACAGGGCGTTATAATTTTAAAGGCTTTTTGCAAACCTTTGGAAAGTTGTGCTGACTCCGTCATATTTTACGATGAATGGCTTCGTGAATACATCAAATTGCTTAATGGGAGGCTCAGAAAATCCTCTTGTAATCCTTGAGAAAGAAATGTAGCCGCAATTTGCAACTGTCTGGTGCGCATTTTGGCCAGGTGGCATTATTGGGGTTTTCTTTTTGAAAATAGTCACGATAGTGAAGTGATCGTGAACCGAATTCATTATAGGAACACGATAACGGAGTTATTGTAGCTTCAACTGGACGGCAGGGATCTTGACGACAAGTAGTTTCTGCAAGACTGCTTCCACTACCGCAACATGGAAAAAACAATTGATTTATTGCAGCAGCGATTTTCGGAACAAATTATCTTAAAAAATACTGACAAGCGATTTAATCTTTGGAGTTTTGTGAAGTCTCGGGGCTATGCGCCAGAAACGATTTCTCAGCTCAAATTCAAGATCCAATGCGTGATAGAAAATATTATAGCACCATATTTGTGCAAGAGTTTCCGTGACAAGTATGATGGACTGTCATCAGAATAGTGGCACCATTCGATGGGTAGTTTATTTCATCGGAACGTGTGTTCTTTACAATCCAATGAAAATATTACTTCTATCTCACAAAATTTGGTGTTATTTTAAAACGAAACTAATGCACTCTTATTGGGACACCTTGTATGTATATAATATATATAAAATTAATATACAAGTTCTAAACGATTTTATTTAGTACCTAGTTGTTTTATTTGTTGAATCTGGTAATAAATCAGCAGTTTATATCAAAGTAATTCCAAAAAGTTTCAAACCTCTTAGTTTATGCAAAAACTTTCAAAAACCATTTGAGAATTACTTAAGAAAATGCGTGACAGACCTTAATACTTGCTTAAAAGTGCAACAACAACTTATTCAATATTGATTTTAAAATAAATTAATTGAAACAACACCTGAAATAAACGACATTGAAAGATTTTATTTACTTTCACTTTCATGTGTCTACTTTTCCGATTCTTATACATATTCAGCTCCGATCACAAGACAAGTTAGATTTTAAATTAAAATTTGGGTTTTTTGAGAAATATCATGAATTGAATTTACTTAAGAAATTCATGTCATAAAATTAATATAATTATTCTATAAAGATTCTTGTGCCATTTTGCATAGAACTGCATTCGTAGCCAAATATCACCAAATCAACTTCATCGAATTTTAACGATAGAGATTAGCCTTAAGCGACTTACATAGAGAATAAGGGTGCTTAAAATATTGACTGTCAATGTGCATCAAGATCATGGTACTAAGTCACCTTTTTATTATTTCCTCGGGTCACTTAAAGTCAGGGACTTATACTGACCAGAACCAGAAGCAATTGATATTGGAGCCAATGTTTTATTATTCGTGACATACGGCCAGCAATAATAGAGACTGGACGTTCAGAATGCACTTCTTAAAAAAAATTTTCGAACTTAAAATTTTTTCTATTTTAAATAAAATTTTTTCACAATTTTAAGTTTGAGGGGCTTAAAAAAAAGTACCTGTACTTATTATCAGTTACGATAAACCAAACGTTTCTCTGTAACTGTTTTTACAATACCATTCTGATTAAATTTTAATGTAACAAAATTCTATGTTCTTAGATAATACAAGATTGCAAGATTTGGCGAATTCATAGGCTTAAGTCTCTGCCCTTAACAACGTTTTCAAACCTTTAAATTCATTCATTGTTTTTTTTCTTCTTGTTTTTTGTACATTTTAATTTTAAGGTTTTTATTTTCTTTTTTGCATCTACATATTAACGTTACGTTTTGCTTACAAAACGGATTAAAAGGTTGCCCCAAAGCCAAATACACATTTTAAATAAGTATGATATTTATACGAGTATGTAAAGTTTTGTGCCACAAGCATGCCAAGGCACATAAAAGAAGCAGAGTATTAAAAGACTAGTATCTCCGAAATGATTTATAAGTATATATTTAATGAAAACAACGTTTAGAACATGCATATTCGATATTCAAACTTTTATATAAAGAACTCAAAGCTTAAGAAATGATTATTGAACTAATATTGAGATCAAATTCAATTGAATTGAATGAAAAACAAATTTCGGCATTAAAACATATTATTTGCTAAAGGCCTGGACTCACTATCCTACACAATCGCACTATCCATTTAAAAAAGTGCTTCAAAATGGCATTGTAGATGACCAGTATGATGCAACATCATCTGTTTCCAAGTGTGCTAGACACGCCTGGATGCCACTTATAAAAACTACGTAATAAGGGATTTTTTAAGAGCTTTTGAATTCGATTTAAAAAACACACATGAAATCTTTATTTGAATCTTTATAATTCATGTACATGTTGACCGCGGCCAAACCTCAAATGCCTCATACGCTCAAATGGCTGACATACTCTCTCCAACATATCGGCTGGTATCTTACGAATAAATTCTTCGATGTTGGTTTTCAGTTCGTCAAATCTTGAGGATTTGTCAGTATAGACATGGACCTTAACATCTCCACAAAAATAGTCTAAAGGAGTTAAATGCACGATCTATGCGGTCAATTGATGGGCCCCATATATGAAATAAAGTGTTCATCGTACTCGCCTCTCAATTGGACCATTGTTTTGCTTGATGTGTGGCATAGGGTACAGCCTTGTTGGCACCACATATTAGCCAAGTCGAGCTCTTCCACTTTTGGCCAAAAATAAATGTGTAATCGCCACATGGTACCGCTCGCCATTCATAGCAACGTTCCTGCTTTCATCGTCTTTGCAAAAGTACCATCCGATGATTCCATAATGGACACCAAAAAGTTTGGTTATCAGTTCTTGCAAAGCTTCTGACTGTTCTTTACACCGAATACGGCAATTTTGCTGGTTCACGTGTACATTCGCTGAACACATGAAGTTTATCGATCTTAACCGATCATGAATTTTGATAACAAGATTCAACAATTTGCGTGGTTCGTTTGTAGGTCGATTAAATTGTAGACCAAATAGAACATGTTTTAAAGTAACATGTCACAGAAAAACGCTGAGCTGACAAAAGATGCAAAAAATCACCCTTTGCACACGAATAATAAAAAAGCTAACATCTCTTCATAATATGTATCTTTGAGCGTCAAGAAAATTCAGTGCTGGCTAACAATAAATACTGCTCTGATCACAAAGAAGCTCTTATTTTGTGAACATTTTCCTAAGTATTTCTAAATCGGACAGACTTACAAAAATTCAAACAAATTCAAAAATATCGCACTAACATACTATTTTAGGGCACATGTCATTATTTGGCGATAGCCCGACACAGCCTTAAAGAAGTGAATGGAGCAACAATTGGCCATTAAGGAAATTCATGCACGTCTCTTATCAGAACCCGTAACAATTAATATTTTCAAAACTTAAATCCCTGAGTTAGTATATTTTGCAAAAAAAAAAAGTTTTTTATTAGCACTTTTAGCCATTGTTTTCATTCTCTTACATCAATTGTTCAACTTGAAAATGAGACAATACAACAGATATTTTTTTGTTGTTGTTGTGTATTTGTCGTTTTATTGCATACATTTGTGGTATTCACACTGTGTGCTATTTAGTCATATTGTCATAATGTCATAATATTTTAGACCAGTTTAAAAAAGTTGTTATTGTGCTGCATACAAAAAAGTCATAAAAGAATAGCACTCTTTCAGGTATGTTTTTGTTTTGTCATAAAATTGCTCTAGAGATCTGAGTCGAACGGTTGAAAATCTTTAGGCGAGACGGCGATAGTATATGTTTGCCGCCGTTACTTACATATGATTTGCAACTAAAAACGGCTAAAAAAATTATTCATATCTATATGTCTGCACATTAAATCGCATTTTTATAACATAAAAAATATTAAAAGAGAACTAAATCGCAAAAACTAAATATATACAAGAGAAAAATTTTTCTCGTTTAACTTACGTAGCTGGCAGCCACTGAACGTTTTTCCGTATGCCGCCGCAAAAAAAGAATTTCTTCAGCTCATGTTACCTTATCAGCTAATCGATGTTTGAAATAGCATACTAAGTTATGACGGCTTGTTCACAATAGTCATATTTTTCGTGCTATTATTTTATGACGTATGACTTTATGACTAGAGTGTGAATCCCCCAATTGTTTGTTGGTGTAAGCAGCATGCTGCGAGTATAAGCAAAACTGTAAGTACATATATTTTTACTTTGTTGAATGTTTTTTTTCTGGTTGCAAATGCAATAAATGCAACGTAAACTACAACACGCAATCGTATGTTGGTCACGTAATTTTATTGCAGTAACAAGAACCAGCAGTAGTTACAACAATAACTGCAACAACAACTACATCAGCCAACAATTTTGCAGTAACAATCGACTAAAGTACCACCAGCATAACCAGCAGCATTAACAGCAACAATAGCAACAACAACTAACATGCAACAGCATCAGTAGCATCATTGTCATGAGTAACAACAAATGAACGAACAAAAAATAAAACAACAGCATCGGCAACAATAACGACAAAAAACTTGCAACATTAATATCAAACATAATGTGTACATATTAATGTCTGTCTATAAGTGTGTCTGTCTGTCTGTCTGTCTCCCTGTCTATCCGTCTGTCAGCCTCCCCGTCCGTCTCCACTCGCTTAACTATCATCCGTTGGGCTTTGAATATATTTTTTTCTTCTCATCGTTTCTGTTGTTTTCAGTTTTTGTGACAGTAGATTACATTTTATTTGCTTAAACTTATTACAGTTGTTGTTATACTCATTTTCCTTTCCAAGTTGCTGTATTTAGTATGCAATTTCAAACCATTAATTCGTGAGGTTTCCATTGTTCCGAATATAAAAAAGGGTTAATATGTATAACAATTTTTTATTTGAACACTGCGAGTATGTTGGGATACAGAGTATCTACATGTACGAATATGCATGAATTTTTAATGCCAGCTTCCCAAACCATCTGAAATATTAAACAACTGCTGCTGACTCACAACTGTTCGGCAGATTGTTAGTTGCACATCTATAAAAAAAAACATTCTAACTGAAAAAAAATCTATTAAAATCTTAGGTAGTATTCTGCAGTTAATTGAAAAAAAAATTTTTAATGTAGAATTTTAGTCTGATTAGAGATCGTTTTTCCATTCAAACCGATAATATATGAAACTTTCAAATAGACAAAACTTCAGAGGAAATCCTGAAAACTCACTATTTATGAAAACAATTTATTGAAATAGAAAACGTTAAAAAAATATTTTTCTCTTACAATAAAATTTGTTTCAAATGAAATTAAAAGCAATTCAAATCAATTACCAACTTATGAACAGAAGTGGTGCAATAATACAATAAAAAAATTTGGAAAACAGCTGACCCTAAAGGCCATTTCAGCAACTTGTCGATACTTTTAATTGCAAAGCCACCGTAATATGGTTTGTTGGGTCCAACGAGCTCAAAATTTAATAGGAGTTTGATAAAACGTTATTATTTCAACTGCTAAAAGCTTTGAATAAATCAACCGATTCCCATGTGATTGATGTAGTTTTTCGAGTTCTACAAAGAATCGAGAACACTCGATTCGATCTGGTATAAAATTTCGGAGCTTTTTAAAAATTCACTTTTTTCAAAAGTTTCCCATCACGAGCAGTCGGATAATGCATCAGCCGATATTGAGACGGTTAGTGGCGACAGGCGTGGTTATTAAGTGGCAAGAGCTGATTAGTTTGTTGATGTGATTTAAAAGTTATTTAAAAAAACACTCATATAAAAAGATGTTCTTAGTTCCTATTAAGGATTTCTCCTTTAGGAAATCTACCTGTCAGAATCGGTTCCAAAATAATAGGAAAGCTAAGATAGAATTCTTTGAAACACTACTAGGTTTAGGACCGATTAGATCAAACCGTTCAATAGTCGTAAGCAGCTCACGTATTTACACACACATACTACACACGGAAATAAAGGTACCTTCTCAGGAGTAGTCAGTGAAGCTTTTTAGGAACTCAGAATGTCGAGATCTGTTGAAAATTCGATTTTTGCAAAATGCATCTCGATTTTTTGAAAATTAAAAATTTTCTTAGTGGGAAGTTAAAACATTCTGATTTGTTAAGATTTTCATCATTTTTACCACTATGGAGTCATGCGATATATAAACAATTGCAAACAGTTTACAAATAATCGTAGGTTTTAAAAAACAAAAACCCCTAAAAAATTCCAGAAAATATTTTCGGCAGTCAAAACTCGAGTTGAGTCTTTTTTGGAAATCGGGACATTATCAAAAAACATCTGACGAAATAATCATGCAAAATTGGACATTTCGCATGCGCACCACCCATGAAGGGAGTTTTGGGGGTATATATTAACGATGTCATGTTATATTCCACAGATAATGGCATCAACAGGTCTTTCAAACCAATAAAAAATTTCGATCTTATCTCACACACTTTGTTTTATTTATATAGAGATATGAAACACTTGATGAGGAACCCTTTATACCATTTCCAAATCTATTTTTCATTTGTGTTTGTTTTTCTATTTACACTCTAGGTCACACAGAAATGTTAAAATAAAACATGAATTTTCAACATTTGTATTCAAACAAGAAATCTTATTTTTCAAAATTCTCATTCACTTCGAATGAGAATTTAAAAGCTTTAAATTCTAATGCATATATGGGACTACTTCAAGGTTACATAAAAAATTATAAACATAATTTTAACCTCTTCATTCTTGTTCTTTAGGTAGTAAAACAATAACCATAATGAAATATGCAACTCTTTTTAATATTTTTTTTCTGCCTACTTCTTAAAAAATAATCGGATTAAAATCTTTCAGTTCAGTTGCTGTTTAGTTTAAATGTAAAGCCCACAATTTTATATAAATATAATAAATACACAGGGTGGAGGCACAAACAACAATCTAAAAAAATCAACATTTTAAGGCCATGCAAAAGCCAAGTAGGAGGAGGGCATTGCATGGAAAAAGTGTCTATAATTTTTAGCTTCAGCTGAAGGCAAATTCTTACAGTATTTTTCACGTTTATCAGTTGAAGATCTCAGGCTGGTGCATTTGCTTGGATTCTGTTGCATCTTAATGAGTTTTTAGCAACTTGGCAAACAGTTGTAATAGCAAAACACACACATTTTTACAAACATTTTGTTGTTACCTTATCGTTTATCGTTGCCAATTGACCCTTAAATAAATTTATTTTCTAGGAAATAATATATAAAAATAAAAAGTGATAAAATTGCATGTTTTATTTGGCTGTAAAGCAAACGATAACGCAAAAAAAAAATTGTCAAGAAATCATTGTTCACTTAGATAAGATTTGAAAGGAATCGAAAGAAATGATTACCTCTAAATATGAGACAACAAGCCGCCTCCACTTTTCCAAAGAAAATATAGAAATATTTTTTTTAATAAAATTTATTTGTAGTGATTATTGCTTAACACGAAATTAATTACTTTAAAGCTCTAAACACTTACTGCCGTATTCATAAAAAATATTTTAGGTTTATTAAGCGCTTATTTGACGTATTTTTATGGGAAATTTGTCAAATAAACCTGTAATAAACCTAAAACATTTTTTATGAATACGGCGGTTAGACGACAGCTGGCTAGCGACTACAACCTCTCGGAAATAGAATACACACGTTTATATGGGATTATTAATTTTACTGCAGCCAGGCAGGTTGTTGTCCGTATTGACTTTGTCGTTGTAGCCAAATTGAAGAAATTTCTATTTCTGTGAACGACAATAGTGCTGCCAACACAATGAAATGTCTGAAATATTATACAAATTTATTTTTATTAAATATTATTAATTTTATTAATTTTTACTTTTATAAGAATAAGATTAATAATATTTTATTTATTTTTTGAAAGAAGTTTAATTCCAACATTATTGTACTTGAAAATGTTTTTGAAATATATCTTGAAAAACAGCACAGGTTAAGTTCGGAAATGGGCTAAATCGGGCAAGAGCGAAAAGAGTTCCCCTAAGAAAAACTAAACCAACCTCTATAAAACAACTTAATTTTTTAAGTTTTTTTGTGATTTTGTTAAGCAAATGGTATATTTTTATATTAGAGAATACCCAACGCGTTAAGCATGGAGCCATCCCTTAAAAATAACATTTTTCAAAATTTATACCAAAAATCAATAATTTTTTTTAATGTTTCTAAATTAAACATATTTCGTGCTTTGGGGAACCTCAATAGTCTATTAAAAACTAAAAAATTAAAAAAAATTTCCAGGGATGGGAAAATAAATATTTTTTTTCGGCCTATTCCGTATTTTGTAGTACATGTAGTAACAAAAATTGTTAAAAATATCAAGTCTTTCTTTAACAAAACCACTTTATACGTCATGAAGATTTGCATTGGCCAAAAAAAAAATTTTAAATTAAAATTTTGCTTCCAGTGGTGGGATATTTAATTTTTTTTTATGCATGAAAGTAATCAAACAGGCAACAGATATTGCTTTTTGCTAACTAAAACAGTCTTATAATTTATGAAGAACAAAATTGGTATCAAAAATTCAAAAATAAAAAATAAAATTTCGAATTCAGGAATGGACAAGTGCAATATTTTATGGTACATTAAAGTTACCAAAATTTTAAAAAAATTGCAACTTTTCTTAAATGAAACTACTTTATACATCAAGAAGCGGTGCACTGATAAAAAAAAACAAAAAAAAAATTAAAATTTCGTTTCCAGGGTTGGAAGAATTAAATTTTTTTGGTACATGCAATATTTTGTAGTACATGTAATAACCAAAATGGTTGCAAAATTCGAGTTTTTCTTAAACAAAACTACTTTATACCTCATGAAGATTTGCATTGATAAAGAAAATGTTAAAAAACTTAAATTTCGCTTCCAGGGTTTGGAAATTGAAATTTTTGTAAGTAACCAAAAAGGCAATTAACGTTGTTCTTTTACTAATTAAAACTATAATTATAACCTATATGGCTATACATATTAAGTGTTTCTTAAATAAAACTATTTCATGGCTCATTATGAGTTGCATTGGTAAAAAAAATTTAAATTTCGTTTCCAGGGTTGGAAAATTGATATATTTATTCTGCATGAAAGTAACCAAAAAGGCAATTGACGTTGTTTCTTTTTGCTAATTAAAGCTATTTTATATTCAGGAAGAACAAAATTGGTATTAAAATCTTAATATATCAAAATTTTGAGGGTTGGGTAAATGAAATGTTTTATGGTACATGAAAGTTGCCAAGAAGTTTAAAAAGTTAAATTTTTTGTCAAGTAAAACTATGTTACACCTCACTAAGAATTGCATTGGTAAAAAATAAAAATTCGCTTCCAGAGTTGGAAAATCGAAATATTTTTCGTACATAATAGTACATACATAAATTCCAAATTTTGTGCTTTTAGTGAATTAAACCTATTAGATATTTCAGAAAAAATTAAACTAGTATCAAAAAATTATAAATTCGGTTCCAGGGTTGGAAAATCGAAATTTTTTGGTACATAAAAGTACATACATAAAATCCAAATTTTGTGTTTTTAGTGAATTAAACCTATTTTATACATCAGAAAAAATTAAATTAGTATTAAAAAATTAAAAATTCGGTTCCAGGGTTGGAAAATCGAAATTTTTTGGTACATAAAAGTAACCATAAAAGTTCCCAATTTTTGTTTTTTTTCAGTGACTTAAACCTATTTTATACTTCGCTAGGAATTAAATTGGTATCAAAAATTTTAAAAACTATAAATTCGATTCCAGGGTTGGAAAATTTACATTTTCAGGTTCATAAAAGCAGTCAGTTTATTTGTTATTTTTGATTTTTATGATGAATTATACGTACTTTATATATCAGAAAGAAGTAAACTGCTATTAAAAACCAGCAAAATTTAAAACATGATTCTACGGTTGGACAATTAGAACTTTTTGGGGTACATGAAACGGATTTTTTGTTTTGTTTGTAAATTAAATATATATAATATTTTTGAAAGACGTGCATAGGTATTAGATATAAGAAAAGCCAAACATTTAGCTTCCTAGCCGAAAAATTTCGCTTCCAAGGTTTGGAAATTGAAATTTTTTTATACATAAAAGTAATCAAAAAGGCAACTGGCATTTTTTGCTTTTGCTAACTAAACCTATTTTATAATTCTGGAAGAAAAAAATTGGTATCAAAATTTTTATAAAATCAAAATTTCATTCCAAGGGGCGGACAGTTCAATTAGTTTTTGGTGCATAAAAGTAGCCACATAGGGTTAAAATGTTTGTTTTTAGTGACCAAAAGCTTAGATTTATTTAAATAAGAATCAACTTATCAAAAAGCCCTCGTAGTTTTTTACTTACAAAAGCATTCTAAATCACATCATATGACTATGACTATGAATTTTGAATGTTTCGAATTTCGCAAGGTTATGGAAAATTGCATGCGTTTTAAAATCCTTGTAGCATGATCAATAATATGTTATATATTAATCTCTTAAACCTTTTATTTTCTTCATTGAACATTTCTAAATTTCTATTTTAAAGTCTGGCAAACAAAACCTAATTTTAGTTGCTAATTATACAAACTTTCATTAAATACACTTGGGCTTTAATTAATAGCAGCTGCTTTATATTTCACTTTAGCCTCTTCAATTATTCTGAGGACTATAAATCTATTGTGCCAATCGCTGCCTCGATGGCTCAAAGTTTATATCTATTTTAGTCTAATGAATTTTAAATAGTTTTGTAGTTGTTTTATAATAAGCATTAGAAAATCGAATGCTTTTCTGCTGTAGTTCGTTAATATTCAGCTCATAGGGTTTAGTCGTTGTAGCATAACAATTTGTATGTTGAATGCAAACTAATTTTAAACTCAATACAAAAACTTTTATAGAAAAAAAGAACACATTATGGCGAATGCACTAGATTTGAATACAAACGGCTTAACTTTGAGGGGAAAATTAAATCCAGTTAAATATATTGAAAAGTTTTCAAAGGAGTAGCTATTTATGGCACATGAAATTTATAAATTTTCAACTTTAATATTTTGGCCATTTGACGCTCATGTGGCACTTGGCAATTTCTAAAGAGATCTACAATGTTGGCTGTTTTAGGCAATAATGATGGATAAAGCATTTGCGAGTCTATTGCATTTTCGAACCATCATAACGCCGTTGAATAACATGTTGATGGTGGCAGTCAAAAGTCGATAACATTATACAGGAACACCAAAGAGAAGTAGCACGGACAACGACCTACAGTATAGCCGTGAAAATAACCATTCCCATATTTCTGACAGGCCTGCCGTCGGCTAAGAGTTTAGGGCGTATCATTCGATCGAATGAATGACCTTTAAAACAAAATCAATTCTTATAATTTTGCCTTTGTTTTAAATGTTATTCGTTCTATCAAACGCTATTTTCCGACATCGCCCAACAGGCAGTTACTTTCTACCATTGTATTAGCCGAATTTTTGTTGGGAGAAGGTTTGTGTGTTTGATTATGTTTTTCTTCTCTTTTTTATTGAAAAAATTAAAAATTTAATTAAGGAACTCGTCTAAACATTAGACAAGTTTAGTATTTTAGACTCTAAAGTACATCCGCTCGTTTTTGGCACGAACTCATGATCAAACCAATGAAATTTAAATAGGTTTGATTATCGATTATTGTCTGAAACGAGCGAATAAATAAGTTCGGTCCAAGCATATGGACATTCACCTTGAAGAAGATGACGGTAATATCACTATTGTGGATGGAAATTGATGCTGTATGGCATCACTTTGGAGTCAACAAGAGTATACTTGATCTCATTCATAAATAATTTATGCGGACTGAAATGCCTACGGGACGCATGATTAAAATAATAATAAATACTGAATCGAACTATCATGGAAGATGCGGGCATACAAAAAAGTGTGTGAAGAGTGGCATCTCTTATGGACGGCAGACCAGAGCGGGTATTCGATGTATTAACTTAGACCTCTTTTGGGATTTCGTTTAGGGGAGTGTATGTCCCATTGAAATACTCGTTACGCTGGATAATTCAGCTCTATTTAGATGTATGTTGAGAGTGCATGGGTACTCTAAACCAGTGCTACAATATGTTTTGAAACTCAACAGGTGTCCCTTTGTGTATGAGGTAACACTGAATCTGCTGTGACATTTTTCGGACTAGAACCCACAATCGCACTGTGTTATGGTAGAATTATATTATTTAGTGCTTGAATTGCAAACACCTGGAAAGGTGATGGGAGACTACAACTTGTAGGTACACTCGCTTGGTATCCCATGGGCGGGTTAGTGGATACGATGTTTTATTATACCCTAAAACTCCTATGGTAGGTTACTGCATTAATTAGAGGACGTGGAAAATCAGGTGCCTTTACGACTTTGTGTGCCGTTTGTAGACTATGGCAGAAAAAGATTGAGACAGCTAAACACGTTATACGTGAGTGTGCAGGTCTGGCTAGTATTAGAATGGGAACCACAGGTCAACACATGTCGCTTGGGGTAGTTCAGGCTCATAACAATGAAAGTCAGATGCTAGCAATTAATTATTGCATGATAATAAGACCACCAAAGGCTATATATATATATATATATATATATATATATATATATATATATATATATATATATATATACATATATATATATATATATATATATATATATATATATATATATATATATATATGTGTGTGTGTGTGTGTGCATATATATATATATATATATATATATATATATATATATACTTTGATACTCGTATGTTCTGTTTTTGTAATTTTTTTATAATTTAATTTAAATTAATTTTTGTAGGAGGACCAGCACCCAGGGGATATACTCTAGAAATGCTGTGCGTTGCGTCGAAACAAGAATGGAGTGGATAGTATTAAAAGGATAGATATAGAAAGATGAGAAGGCAGTTCCTTTTTTTGTAGCTCTCTTAATTTTTAATTCGCCGGCGGGCCTAAGTAGGAGGGTTAGACTGCTCTTTGAGAACATGATGCTTGGCCACTGAAACAGGCAGACAACAACTAACACAACCATGCGCTAATGCTGATCAGAAGTAAGTATTTAACGAACATTCATATTGCTATATTAAATTGATTTAAGATTTACAGGCTAATTATTGAAGAGTTTGACATCGCATTCATGGCTGAGCGTGGAGTCGAACTCGGGACTTCTGTCTTCAGAGTCCGTGTTAGCTACTTCAGCCACCAGCTGTTGGCTGAATCTTTTGTAAAGACCAGCCTGAGCTTTGTTTGATGAAGGAGTTTCTCCCAATCAAAAATATCAGTTTCCATATATTTATTACAAGAATTTAATTATTAATATAGCACGACAACCTAAAAAATTCGTTGATCACGTTTTTCCAAGATTTAATCTCAACTGCTGGGAAATCTCTCATCATTTTATTTTACAGAATCGTACATCACATCATTATATGTAGACACAATAAGAAATGGGTGTGTACTTGTTTTTAAACACAAAATTATTTTCCCTTCTACATTTTTGTGATGATTAAATATTTTAAATGCCTCTGAAGGCAGAGTATGTCCAGGCTCTTCACAAAAAAAAAATTCAAACTAATCTTCAAAATATTTGACTTAAAGAAACACAAAAGAAAACAAATAAATAATAATGCAAAATATTTCTTGAGATTTTTTTTCTTTTTACGAGCACTTCTGGACTATTGCCAAAAAGGAAAATATATCAAAGATATTAAAATATTTTCTATTATTTGTTGCTGTTTGTACATATTTATTATTTTTTTATTATTTTTTTTTTTTGTGTGAGATAAATGTGAACATCATGCTCGTTGGGGAGTCTTGTTTGATTAAGAACAGACTAAATGTACTTTTTTTTAAGATTTAAAATACCATTTGAACATAAATTGTTGAAGCACAAAAACTATTTTTTATAAATATTTTTTCTTTCAAATATAGACACATGTTTTTAGGAATGTTTAAGCCAGATAATATCGTAAAGCCTGTCATATTTGTATCACAAGCAACATCAAAGCATTTCTTTCCATAAAGGATATTGGCGACATGCAAAGGATTGAGGCTAAAAACTTTCTTTCATACATTGGAAGATCTTAAATACAAATTATCTAAAAGGTATTTAGAAAATCTTTGTGTTTAGCTAATAAAAATAAAATGCAGCTATGAATTGTTAGATTTAAAGCTGGCACAAGTTCCAAAGCGACAATGATTTTGGCAAAGAAGCAGCTAAGACTAGACGTAGAATACGAATTCGAAGATCATGGGTTTTAGTCCGCCCTCAGTAGTAAACATGTTTTCGAATTGTCGGGCTTAACTGAAGAAGGCATAGATAACACTGGTCGCTGAATATTCGAAGTAGCGATTGAGTCTATCACGTGCTAAGGAGCACATCGCAGCACCCTACTTCATCGGTACTGCATCAAAAATACGCCGGCTGATTAAATAATAAAATATGCATCTTTATCTATTTGTTCTTACAACACTAACCCCTCTTTTCGACGTAATACTTTGCTGTAGTAAAGCTCACACCCTGTTTGCCGGTCCAAGGAAACATTCGCTCCTATTATGAATGACGACGTCGACGCTGTATCAAGACGACAGCAAAAAATTGTAGCGTGTCCAATCTTTTTCTACAGCAACTGACTACTATTGACATGTGCCCTAGAGAATGCTAAGAAATTGTCAAGAGCCATTAATTGTTATCGATAACTTGCGTACAAGTGATAAGTTTTTACTGTCGAGTTAATGTGACGTCGACATCGGCATTCATAATAGGGGCGATTATGATACAAAAGAGAACAAGAGATACAAAAAAAGTTTGAGTATTGTTGTTTTTAAAGTGGAAATCTGAGTTTAATTGTATGTGAAACCGAAATCCAAAATTAAATCGAAAGTTATTTCCCATCGTTATATGTCGTGTTCTTTTCTAATGCATATTTTACCCTCTTAATATATATCTATTCGGCCCTAGGTTGAGGTCCGGAAATAGTTTACAAGTCAAATAATATTTTAATATATAAACATTTTTAAATATTTTTTAAATATATTTATGGTTTAAAAACTCTTGTATTAATTTTCAAACTATTTGTTTTAGAATCATGGAAATTTGTCCTAAAGACGAAAATCAACATGAATGCCAGAAATAACTCAAACTCAAAACTCTAAATAAATACGAATTTATTCTTTAAACACAAACCAAGTTTTCTAGTATAAACGAAATTATGAATTTTCACGCTTTCCATATAGCGATCACAAAACAGGCTTAAATTCAAAATGGAGAAGACTAAAAAATGTATCAAAAAACGTGTGTTAAATAAAAGCAATAAATTGTATCTTAACAATTTAACGCATTTGACTATTTCATTTGTTTCTAGAGATGAACCCCTTTAATTTAACGATATTTAATATATATATTATGACAATAATTACTATAATAGGAGATTTTTTTAGCAAACGTTCATTTTGGCAACACTGTTTTTGGGAGCATGTTCAGTTTCGTCTACAACTGAACTATTAATCGACTTATTATCAAACAACTAAAATCAGCATTTTTAGTGTGAAGAGCATTTATGGGACGGACGGTGGCATCATTGGCCCGTAATTTTTCAAAGACGAAGAGGAACTTTACTGTGAATGGCGAGCGCTCCCGTGCGAATTTTTTCTTCGAAAAGTGGAAAAGCTGGATTTAACTGATATGTGGTTTCGACATGACGGTGCCATATGCCACACACCACACAAAACAGTAGGTCGGTGAACAGTTTATTTAACGTTTGACCACCTAGAATGTGCGATTTAATGCTTTAAGACTATTTTTTTCCGGGGTATGTTTAAGGCTCATGTCTACAGGGATAAGCCCGCAACGGTTGATGTGCTTGGGGCAAATATTGAAGAATTTCTTCGTCACATCGTTTGCACCATCTGAGGCCGCTGCCAACATTTAAATGAAATCACCTTTAAAAATAAAATTGTATAGATCATTCTATCGAATCAAGTAAAGTTCCATTTATAGCTCTAAATTTCCTTTGTTTTTTTAATTACATCCGAAAACTCTTAGGGCCATTATTATAACTTTCAAATAGTTAACAATAGGATGCTATATGGCAGATAAATTTTATTTAATTATTACAAGTTAAAATTAACCTTAATGGTAACTGATAAGCTAATAGGAGGTTTATTCTCATGATAACTTTCAAAGTTAACTTTAAGCAAATGAAGCTGGCATATTTTCTTTTGAAAATATGGTAACTTTCACAACATTTTTATGTCAAATTAAAGAATTCAAACTTTTGAACTGAAAAATGGACAATAGACAACGTTTATTTTATTTAAATGATTTAGAAGATATTTTTCGATCTCTTTCTTTCCAATTCAGTCGCATTGTTTAGCTGCGACATTATTTTCAATAACACAATTTACGCAAACAACAAAATTACTTAACACAAGTAACAAAATAATTTAACACTCGAAAGGATAATAACGTTTTTAGTCGGCATCCACCGCAATGTTGCCACAATATATAAATTAGATTTTTTATTTTATCTGACAGTTGTAATAATAGAAAAACGTTAAAGGTCACTTTATCGTTCACGTTAGCTAATGTTAAGGTTAACTATTGGGAACTTTAACGTTAAGTTGTAATAATGGCCCTTAAAAAATCACCCAATATTACATTGCATGCGGTAATAATTTAGGAAAATATTGCTCGTAGTACAGAATGGGACGACAGTCTCGATGGGGCTAAAATATGATTTTTTTGTATGAAAATAATGTCACTCCCGTTTTCGGCTTCACAATGTTGGGCTCGTCTCAAGCCATTTGGATAATATCTTCAAAATTTTATGACTGTAGCAACAAATTTTGGGTTTGAGTTTGAGCAATGAACTGTTCAAGCGTCGGCCTGTTCAAATAACCCGAAAGAAATTATTCATCATAGATTCATCGCTGATATAAATAATAAAATTCTATTATTCTGGCTCTTTATTATTTAATCTAAAAAACGAAAAAGTTGTTATCATTTGTTGTTTAGTTCAGTCTATTGGCCTATAAAATTATGTGTTATATTACTTTTCCGATTCACTACAATAATTCTCCACAAGGGAGGTAACTTTAAGTACCCTTACAGTGAAACTGGGACATACATTTTTGTTGTTATGGGTCTGTTATCCAAAGAACTCTTTAGGATATTTGTTCTTGTCGCCCAGTGTTATACCTATACCGTTCATGATTCGTACAAATAAATAGATGACAAGTGTAAGCAAACATTTAATTGTCACAAGCATTGATTCAATTCTTTGAGAAACTCAACCAAGACATGTAAGCAATTTGATATAAATAGTATTAATTTTCTTTCAATAAAAGTCTAACGTATTTGACATGGATTTTAATTTTATTTTTCTATGGCTTTAACATGCTTGTCATATAATCGTACCACCGTGATAATGAGTATAACGTGTACTTAAAAATTGTAAACAAACAGTCTAAATATATAACTTGTTCAATTTGATTGACTAAATTGTTTGCCCCTCCGTCTATTTGTTAACCAGAGTCTCCCAAACATTTATGTGGCCCGCCATTTATTTGATAGCGAGATTTTTTTTTTCAATTAGGAATTTCAAAACTTATATCACAATGACATTCATTTTTTACCCCAGATAAAGAATCAATGCAGTCTATTTTAATGTATTAAATCGGTTAACCGAATAGTTGCCATCATTCTACGTTTACACTTGCGATCACTTGTGAGTCGTAGTGCAGCTCTGGGCCTCGATGTAGACCCTTTTGGGAATCACATCCCCACATGGTGAAGGTAAAAGTACATTTCATGAAAAAATAAACCCCATTAACGTTTTCAGCAGGTATTAAGGTGTGATTTTTTCTTTATGTACGAATATTTAATATTTCTGTGGTAATTAAAGAATATGACAACATATGCAAAGCTTTGTTCTCTTTGCTTTGTACAACTAATTACAAGGCCAAAGAATTTACGAACTGTTTGGTATTTATTTTGTTTTTAACAAATACTATTTGCCACATTAAGCAAACAATTTATTTTTATTGTCTTTAGCGTAGTGTTTTTATTTATTATTATTTCTTATATTAACAAATAGTGAAAATTCCTTGAACTTTTTGTCTATACAAATATTTTATTTGATAGTGAATACAAACGAATATAAACTCACTTCTGAAATGAATTATTGATTGTTGGAGGCAATAAAACTTTAGGTGTGTGCGTGTATGTTGGCGCACACCCTACAACAGCAAGTCTTTGTATTAAAAAAAGACCACTGGTATTTCAAGTAGGAAGCCATTTGGTAATGAGTTATTGGATTCAGCGGCTAAATTACACAATTAAATACGGACAATTCAATGAGGTTGTAGTGTAATAAAATATAGGCAATTTGATTGAATTCATTTCATGGAAATAAATGTACAAGGGCACGACTATCTCTATATTATATTTCTAATAAAATCAGAAAATATATATATATATATATATATATATATATATATATTTTTTTTTAGGCACACGAGCCACAATAAATGGCAGCACAGAAAGAATCACAGAATATTACAAAAACTAAGGAAAAGGTAATTAACCAAAAAAATAATAATAAATTTTAGTTTATAATAAATAAATATAAATTCTAAAAAAAATTTTATTTTAATTCGACCAATTTCTTTCAAAGATCAACAAGAATCATTAACATGTGAAAATTACTCCAGGCATATGGGCACCGCAGATATTCTTGACAAATAGCATGCCGAACAACCAATTTGTTTGCTGACTTTATGTCATGAACAATTTAGATCCTCAAGGCTGTTGGTTTATCAGGATAAGCCCTATAAAAACTGATTTGGAATAGTTAACTGACCCGATGCTTTAATAGTTGAAAGGGATTTTTTCAATAAAATTTTTTGAAACGCGCCTGCTCAAATGTTTAGGACTTAAAACGATTTTTTCTTCAGATTCAATTAAACTAGACTACGAGCACGTTTCTGCAATGTGGAAATTAAGTTGGTTTTTGGGTATTATTATGTCGAAGAGGTTCCATTATGCTGTAAGTAATTTTTTGTTGGAATTTTCGAAATCAATTTGAGATTTGTATTGGTTGCTTATTTTTTAACATAAGAAAAAATTAAAATTTTTTTTTCAATGTTAGCTTGAAATGGGAAAATAAAAAGAAATCCTATTTATAATGCAAAATAAAGTTAATTAATTATATTTAACAAATAAAATCAGCGCCATTTTATTCGTACCCAAATGTCATGTTTTGCATTTGCATCTCACCAATAATGGATGCCCCAAGGGCGCAGTGTAGGGAGAGCAGCCGCGCACTATTTTTATTTTATTTATTTAAATATATGGGAAATCATGTCGCAAAAATGAAATAATTTGACCGAAATCACGTCGATTGAAATGTAATATAAACATATGTTTTTCACTAATTCTAGAAGCAAACCAATCCTGTGTTGAGGAATAATGTCAACTTGAATTTGCCTCTAAAAAAAATCTAATAAACAGTTAAATCAGTTGCTTTTGTATTGATAATTTTTATAATCGGAACTGCACTCAAGTTACGAGTATTAGCCCTACTCAAGCAATGAATTGCGCAAGATCTAGGAGAAAAGGTTATACGGCCTCTCTTTGGGTGCTATTGGCTGAAGTAGTAGAACACGAGACTATGAAGCGGAGGGTCGTGAGTTCGAGCCCGCGCTGAGTCATGAAATATTGTGTTCTGATCAGCATTAGTTCATGGTTGTGTTAGTTGTTGCCAGCCTGTTTCAATGATGAAATCATAGTCACTGGTCACTGAACATAATTGGCAGCGACTGACACCATCATGTACTAAAAAAAAGCAGAGTAACAGCACCCACCTTCGTCGGCACTGTAGCAAAAATTATCCGGCGAAGTAAAAGGTTGAAATAGCTACAAAAAAAAAAAACTGTCTATCTTCTCATCTTTCCTAATCTGTACCCTCAATACTATCCCCTCGTTTTCAGTTCTGGTGCAATGCATTGCATATATAGGGGTCATCCCCTGAGCGCTGGTCCTAGTCCTAAAAAAAAAATTAACATTTGCGTTTGATAAATTATATTGAAACAATAATTTAAAAAAATTTATTTTGTTTGAATACCAAATCCCAAAGGAATATTTTCATTTTATTTACAAAACTGGGCCCATAGTGCTGACAGGACAGATGGAGATGAAAATGTTTTTGTAGCTGTAATTTTTTATTTCGCCGGCAAAGATTTTGTTACAGTACCGCCGAAGGGAGGTGCAGTTATGGCCTCTTAATTGCATGATAGTCTCAATTACTGTCGGAAATGCAATCAAGTTCTACAAATTCGTTAAGGAATACTAATGACTCTATGGTATGTTGATAACTTTTATGGGGAAACTGGAGAGGCTTCCCAATGTAAAAACCAGAAGCATATCAAACTGGCTTAAGTTAAGAACCTCATTCAAATTCGAATCCCTGAGATATTCCATATCTTGTATGTTTTCTAAGTTCAATATTTGTCTTTTATTTATTTATTTTTTTTTTTACGGAAAGCAGAACAGTTGACAGGTGATGTTGACTGAAGTAGCTAACGAGAGGCTAAGAAGCCTAAAATCCCTAGTTCGGCTCCGTACTGAGTCATGAATATGGTATCGAATATTTATTGCCAGCGAAGTAAATATTAAAACAGCTGCAGCAAATTCTCTACTATCTTATCTTTCTTCAACTGTCCTTTTAACACCATCCCACTCCATACCTTTTTCACAAAAATTTTACAAATACGTAAATAGTTTATTTTCTATTTATTCAGAAATTGTAAATCTCATTTATCTTTACAATATTTGATAATTTATGCATATTTCACCTCATTTAATGAATACGTCTGCATAATCTTTCAACACAAGTCATTTGCATTTATAGTGTTTTCTATTATTATTAATGAGCACTCGTCTTTAAATAGAAACTTATTAATTTTACATTAAGATTAACATCAATATCTGTGATTTAAATAAATTTTTCGTTTGATTCGTTTGTGTGTTATTTTCGTGATATCATTCATGGGAATTGGTTTAGTCACATTATGAACCATAAAATACACATAATATCAGTTTTGCTTAAGGAAATAATTAAATAGAAACATCTAACATTTTTGGAAATTTAATCATTTCATCAGGGACCACCACCGTAAACTGTAGTTGAGTGACTAATTTATTGTACATGAAGCGTTAATAGTGTTTTATGTAGGTGGGACACGCTCATATAACGTAGATCTTTAGAAATATACGCACTAAGTGCCTTAGTGACCTAATCTTATTGGAATGACTTATGCCGCTCAGTAACATTTTTATTATGTTGTACAGTGAAAGCACGAGAAAGTAAATGGCCAAAGGTAGCGGTTAATGTTTTATGTTTCTCTTCGCGGCTAAGAATATCCAGTTGACGACATTGTTTCTGTTTGTGTTTGAAAATCACTTGCTTATATTGCTTTCACACCGAAAGTTAACGCCTAGTTTTAGAATTAAAACCATAAACAGTGCATTTTTCATTAATTCTGGCAGTAAAGCAAAGACTGGCTAATAACTTTGAGCAACACAAATCGAATCTCTCATAGAAATACGTGTATTTGGTGTTGTACTTTTCTAAACCTTTTAAACACTTAATTGCCAAACTGTACAGCAGCTGTAAACTTTTGTATTTATAAATACACTCAAAAGTTGTAATTATTTTGTAAGTAAATACTTCAAAATTATGGAAATACTTAAGTAAAATGAATAAGTGCTACGAAATCGTTTTATGCGTACTTTTTTCAAATTTTTGCGCTATTAAAATTAACTATTACTTTAAGACTCTGAAATCTTAGATGTTTCCTTAAGTTTTTTACTGGTTTTAAATTAAACCAAGTTTACATCACTGATATAAGCGTTACAGTTTGTTTTATTTTGTGATTTTTCTGTGCATAGGCGATATGTGTGTATGGCTGTTGTGTGTGTATGTTAGTATTAAAAGGACAATCGGGGGATTTCCCCTCTTAATAACTTTTTTTATACACTCCAAAAAAGAATTGATGGGTATAATCACTTTGTCATTACGTATGTAACGCAACGACATATGAGGTATATATATTCTTGATCAGTGATGAAGTCTAAGACAATCTGGCCATGTTCGTCCGTACATCTGTGGAAATCACGATTCAGTACAAACAAAGGGAGCCAGAACCTTGAAATTTGGTATAAATACATTTTGAAGGATAAAACAGGTCAATTTCGTAAATGGGCTGGATTGGGCCAGAGAAAATTTTTTTTTTGTAATTTTGCTAGGCAAATAATATATTTTTATGTCAAAGAAGGTCCAAAGCGTTGAACTTTCAGGTAGAAAATTATTAAAATCAATTTTCCACCTATTTTCCCTAAATGGCCCTATGTCTCCCACATGGCCTATGCCGGAGTGACCCTTACAAAATAGAGTTTTTATTTACTAAATATTTGGAGGGTGTTTAAGATTCGACCCCGTAGAAAAGAGCTAGACACTTGATTGGTATAAATATATTTTGAAGCCTAGAGCAGGTTAAGTTCGGAGATGGGCTAAATCGGGCAAGAGGGAAAAAAGTTCCCCTAAGAAGAACTAAACCAAACCAGAAAAAACAACATAGTTTTTAAAGTTTTTCGGTTATTTTGTTAAGCAAATGATATATTTTAATGCCAAATACTATCATCATTAAATAAAAAAAAAGTTATTTTTGGACACCGCCCTCTTTAGTGGGCGTTATTATATGTAAAAATAGTGTAAAAATTTAACAAATTCTTTTACTTAAGCCTACATTCCATAAAAATTAAATTTTTAAGCATTAATGATGAAGCTGAGACGTAACCTGGTACTACTCTGCCCTACCCCCTCCTCCCCCTTCACCCCCTAAATGACCCTACCAAAAAAAGTTATGTTGTTTTTCCAGGGTTAGTTTAGTTTTTCTTAGGGGAACTTTTTTCCATCTTGCCCTATTTAGCCAATCCCCGAACTTAAGCTGCTCTAAGCTTCAAGATATGTTTATACCAAATTTCAAGAGTCTAGCTCTTTTCGTTTGGACCGAATCATGATTTCCACAGACGGACGGACATGCTCAGATCGTCTTAGATTTCATCATTGATCAAGAATATATATACTTTATGGGGTCTGAGATGGATATGTCGATGCGTTACAAATGGAATGACAAAGTGAATATACCCTCCAAATTCTTTTTTGGAGGGTACAAAAACGCTTGCCGCTTTTGTTTAGGGATGGCAGTAAGTGGGGTGAACTTAAATTAAAACAAACAAATAACAAATCGGTGTTTTTTCTGTGCATAGAAGATACGCATGTGTGCTGTTCGAATTGCTCTTTTTATGAGTTCGTTCATTTGTTTAATTGTGGTGCAATTAGTGAGTGGTGCAATTAGTGAGTGCTTTAACGTTAAGTTCAAGTTTTAAATTTTTAAAATGGATCCAGGTACCTAAAGAGCATTAAAGATTCAGCGGTGACTGACAGATCTGTTTTCCGGATATAAGGAGTTGCATAAGCAACTTGAAAATTCAAAATCGCAGTTTGATGACAAATTATTTTGCCAGAAAAGAAACACTTGAAGTCCCTAAAATTTTTTTGATCTCCCATCCACGAGATAAATTCTACTGATGAACATGATGTTTTACAATATGATGACAATATGATTGTATCATCTAGAGACGAAAGTGACGTTGGACCAATTATAAAACAATGCAGACAATTATTCAGTGAATCAGATTAATATTTACAGAATTACCTTAAAAAATGTTTTTGCTTATTTTTTGTATAACTTTCTGAATTCATTAATTATATATTTATAACCTTCACAAAAAAGTGAAAGGGTATATGTTTGTCATTCCGTCTGTAATTTCCTCATATGGGACCACATAAAATATATATATTGTGGATCCTTATATATAGCGATGTCCATCTGTCTGTATGTGAAATCGGGTTTCCCAAGCCCCCAGAAAAGCAAGAGACTTCATTCTTGGACTGATTGGAAATGAACTTATATAGAGTGGTATTGAAATTCGGAAATCCTAATATACTCCCCAAGAGCTGGGAAGATTAAACCTATCTGTGGACGCGGAATTAAAACTAACTAGCAAAAATCAATTATTTTTTAGTTTTTTTTGTTGTAAGAATCAAATTTGTGTTAAAAACTAAAAAAATTAAATTTAATTCCAGGGATGGGAAATTGATTTTTTTACCTAAAAATTAGTGAGTTCTTTTTTTGCTAATTAAGACTATTTTAGAAATTAGAAAAGATAAAATTGGTATTAAAATTTTAAAAATCGAATTTTCGATTCCATTGAACATGTTAAAAGTTAAAAATTTTATTTTTTTTAAGCAAAATTATTTTATTGTTCAAAAAAAATATTATAAATTTTATTCAAAATTCAAAAAATAAATCTTTTTGGCACATAATAATATAATAAAAAAGAATCACTACTTTTGGTGTTTATTGAGAATTTTTGTGCTTCAGCAAGAAATAAATTCGTATCAAAAACCAAAAAAAAGATTAAAAATTCCAGAGTTGGAAAATCTAAATTTTCTGGCACCTAAAAGTTACAAAAAAAGTTTCTAATTTTGGTTTTTGATATTTTCTGTTTTACAAAGAAAAAAGAAATATATCTGTGAAGGGTATTCAATATTCGGCACAGCCGAATATAGCACTTTTACTTTTTTTTTTCAACCAGTCAGAAGCCATTTCTTTAGGTTTGAAAAGAGAAAATAGAATATGCCGGATGGGTTAGCAATCTGAACCCAATTTATGCATTTAGCAATACACACTCTACACGTTTGCACTTCTGAATTGTCCATATGGCGCACAGTGGGACAACTGCGGCAAAAAATAGAAGGAGTCAATGTAGAGCTCTGAAATTTTGCACAGGTTATTTTTAAGACAATTCCAGTAAAAAAAAAAAAAATTAAGAAAATCCGCCCACTTTCACGCCCACCTCCCATACAATCGAAAGTTGTAAAATGCCGTATTGTCCGTAATACTTTAGGTATAACTTTCAATTTTGGTACACTTGAATGTTATACTACTACAAACATTATCGGAAAAAAATTTTGAACATCGGCCCACTTTTACCCCCTCTCCCCCAATGCCCCCATCCATACAACCTCATAAAAAGTGACATATTTTCTAATATATTTTAGATTCAACCTTCAAATTGGATATTATTGTAATTTACAATAACCCGCCCACTATTACCCCCGCCCACTATTACCCCCGCCCACTTTTACCCCCACCTCCCACTAAAATGCATTAAAAAAGAACCATTTTTGTTAATGTTTTTTTTTCATTCTATCAATAATTTTTTAACATCATCATGGTATTCTAATTTTTTCAATTTCATTTTCATTCTAAATGAATTTATATAAGGATCTGATGATATTTGCAAATAGTGCATTACGTGTGGGTATATATCACAACCAATTTCTTTTGCAGAGCTTCTTAAAACATCATATTGATGTTTTGATAATGAAGCATCAATTATAAGGCTGAGTGCTTTCTCTGGTGTAAATGATTTCAATTGTTCACTCTTTTCACATTTTTTAGCAGCAGACACTATCAATTCTTTTGGAAGACTTTCGCATAATTGAGATATTTTAATTCTCTTAGACCTTTCTTGGCTTTCTTCGAAAGCTTTTGCAGGTCGTCCACGCTTAACGGAATGTGAAGTGCCTGGTTGTTCATCATCCAAAGTTTCGTCACACATGGTGTAAAGGTGTGTAAGCCATTCTTTATTATCAGACAAAAATTTACTTTTTATGCGCCCAGATTTGTTCCATCTTGATTTTAATGTTGGTATAAAATATTTTCTTAAAAAAACACGAAATTTTTCAATAACAAAGTCTGGCATTTTGTTGAATTTTGTTGATATGACACCAACAACAACATCAATATTTTTATTACTATCGCTCCAAATATCATAAATTGAACTATAAGAAATTGTTAAATTTTCCATGATCTTGTAAATTTTTTTAACACTATATAAATTTGTATAAATTTACACTCTCGAAGAGATTGTGAATTAAATATATAATCGAAATTAACGTTTGTTAATTAATAATATTTAAAAAACAGAAACAATGTAATATTATTTTACAGTTTGTTTTTAAGAAGTTTGTAAGCACAAAATAAAATGTCAAATAAGTTCAAAATATGTAAAGAAAATAAGTATGTAAATAAAATAAAAAATAAACAATAAGTCAATAGTTGTAAACAATTACAAAAAAAGAAGTAAAAAGTTGAAAATATGCAATTGCATGCTATTGCATGTTAACATACGTATAGCGACAGAATGTGCGCGTTGCGTTTTTTTGTAGTTTTTTGTATGTTTAAAGTACTTTTGCAAACTTTTGCTATACTTTCTATACTTCAGCTGAAAGCTGAGACTTCAACCTTTCATTTGATATAAGTATGCACCCAAGGCGTGGGCCTGCTCTATATTTCCCAGTCCATTGAAAATGCAAAATGATCAATTTTTACGCCACAATTCTGTTATTAAAAAAAATTTTTTAAAAAAATTAAAAAAAAAAAATTTTTTTATCTACTTATTCTACAATAACTAAATTAATTAAAAAAATACTTTAAAGTTTTAGTTATTATGTATTTGTTTATTAATAAGCTTTTGAATATTACATATTGAACTAACATATTTCAAGCGCGTTGGCATACCTCAACTTTGACTTGCTCTAGGCGAAAAAGTAATGAAGTTATGAGGCTGAAATTTCAGGGAATTGTTACTCATTTACCTGTTAATATACTGTGAAAATTTCATCCAAATCGGACGACACGAAAAAAAACATTTTTTGCCGCTGCTACTATAGGGCTGTCTCACTGTGTGGCGCCATCCATATCCGGGATATATGTTTCATGTGCAAGTTTTCACGTAGGACATTGTGCGCTCGGTTAGTTGAGATGCCTGCAGCCCCATACACTGTTAAATGAATTCATTCATATTATTTGATGAGTTTTTTCGAAAATTCCTGAACGTACGGAGTCTCTAGTGCTGCTACGACCACAACGGAACTCAGTAAATCACTTCTTAACCATTGAAATCGATAATGCAAAGATGACATAGTACTCGTATATATCAAGCCTTTTCTTGGTTTCAGTGATGTTTTCAATGCAAAAAGTAAGACTTAATTACCACCCGAAATCCAGTTCTTTCCATTTACTAAATGACGCACCTAGATTAACAGATGGTGGCTAACGGCAGCAGTGTTGCCTTTAAAGTAACTGCGACAGAATTTCAAAAAGGCACCGAATTATTAAACAGCCCTTTAAATTGTAGTGATTTCTATAATAAGGACCTAAATGTTATACGTAGGGTGTTATGAAACTTAATCATAGACTTAAAAACGTTTCCAATTAACAGGACATGAACGACTTTAGGAAATTAGTTGATGTTTCGGTTACTCCACTGCAATTGCCCTTAAATAGTACATATTTTTTTAAATAGTCTCATCAGCAAACTTTCTTTAGTTTTTTGAAAATTATAAACCTGCACATACACACAGAAGCAATTGAGTGTTCCCAACAATAGCAACAAAGTAGCAAGAAAATCTTATAGATAAGGCATGCCCGGTGGCACATTTGTAAAAGAGTTAACTTCATTTAAGTATATTTCCAGCACGGACTAAAATACTTTTATAAACTATAAAGAAAGGTACTAAATTAAAATACGACAACAACAAAAAATTAGAAACAAAGAGGCAGCTTCAGCCATGCCTGATACCATCAAAATGAATAGCAAGCCATAGTGGTGCCCTTATCTATGAAGCCATTTACAAAACAGCACAAACCACAAAAAATATTCACAAAAAATATTGAAAAACTACTTTCCGATAAATAGTTAGCACGATGTTCCACATTGAAGGTAGAGAATAAAAATAAAATACAAAACGTGTAAAACAGCTTAACAAAGTAAAGGAGGAGTGGAAGTAACAGAAACAAAAATGCCTGGAATTGTACAAAACTTTCAAACATGAAATTATTACAATGGGATCATAGAAAAGGTTTTCAAGGGAGACTTGGCAATTATTGCAACAAAATTAAAATGAATTGCAACACAATGATAAAAACTAATAGTTGAACATAAAAAATTTCTCTAAGAAACTTTACAAAAAGTTTTAATTTCCTTTCGTTTCCCAGCTCCCATCTGTACACTGGGTCGTGTCTTCTAAAAGCAGTTGATAAAGCAAACCTATCGATTTTATTTTGTAAAATATATCTGCAAATTCAATTCCATGAGGAAAGCAAAGCAAATGACTGATTGCAAAAACTAAGCAAATATATTTTTGCTCTCGTAACTGATGGCAAACAAAATACGAAACGCGGAGGCCAAGAATATATGCGACTAAAAGTACGGACACACTTATTATATATGTGCCCAAAAAAATGTAACCACTATATTTTAATGAAAAATATTGGATTCAGATACGTGTTTTTTAAGTAAAACGGGGTCATACAAAACCAATAGAGAGTTATAGAATTTAATATTATTCGAAGCTCCTTAACTAAATACACACTTGAATTAAAAGGTTTTCCATTAGTATTTAGTGGTTACCTTTTTTTTGGCAAATATTTGATAAATGTGACAGAACCTTCATAATCTTAAAAATTTTTGCAGAAGATAGAAAGAAAGTTTGTGCTAAGAAACAAACAAAACTTGCTCTAGTGGATTCCTGAGATTGAGATATGAAATAAATTTTAAATGTCACTAAAACAATTTTCACTAAACAAATATTTCCATGGAAAATTAATAAATTTTGTTTATACCCTCCAAAAAAGAATTTGAAGGGTATATTCATAAGCGGAAATGTAACGCATCGAAATATCCATCTCAGACCCCATAAAGTATATACATATATCTTGATCAGTGATGAAATCTAACACGATCTGATCATGTACGGCCGTCCGTCTGTGGAAATCACGATTCAGTCCAAACGAAAAGACCTAGACTCTTGAAATTTGGTATAAATATATTTTAAAACTTAGAGCAGGTTAAGTTCGGAGATGGGCTAAATCGGGCAAGAGGGAAAAAAATTCCCCTAAGAAATCCTAAACCAACCCAGAAAAAACAACATAATTTTTCAAGTTTTTTGGTTATTTTGTTAAGCAAATGATAAATTTTTATGTCAAATACGGTCCAACGCCCTAAACTTGGAGCCATAAAAAAATATTTTTGGATCCCGCCCAATTTAGTGGGAGTTATTATATGCAAAAATAGCATAAAAATTTAACAAATTGTTTTACTTAAGCCTACATTCCTTAAAAATAACATTTTTAAGCTTTAATGACAAGCTAATACAAAACCTGGTACTACTCTGCCCTACCCCCTTCTCCCCCTTCACCCCCTAAATGACCCTACCAAAAATATAAAAAAATTAATTTAGTATACAATTATCCCAAGCATTTATTTTAAGAGTTTTAGGACTGCCGATTTCTGCCCTGCCCCCTCCTCCCCCTTTGCCCCTAAATGACCCTACCAAAAAAAAAATTAATTTTGTATACAATTATCCCAAGCATTTATTTTTAGAGTTTTATGACTGCCGATTTCTGCACTACCCCCTTCTCCCCCTTTGCCCCCCTAAATGACCCTATAAAAAAATATTTTTAATTTTGTACATACATAATCATCCCAAGCATTTATTTTTAGCGTTTTATGACAAAGGTGAAATGTTTCCCCCACAGCCCCTGCTGGACCCCATGAAGTAAATATATTCTTGATTAGTGATGAAGTCTAAGACGGTCTAGCAATGCTCATACGTTCGTCTGTGGAAAACATGATATTGTCTATTTTTGAAACCCGCCCCTTTAGTGGGCGTTGACGTACGATATTATATAAAGGAACTCTGTCCCACCAAGTTAAACACTTTAAATTTACTTACTAAATATTTGGAGGGTATTTAAGATTCGACCCGGTCGAATATAACGTTTTTACTTGTTTAATTATTGATTGCCAATTTGAATTTTATTTATTTAATAAAGTGATTGTCAATTCATGAAAAGTAGTTACGATGGGGAGGTTCAAAGTGCTCTTCGATGTTTAGATTGTGCTGTTAGCTGAAGCAGTTAAGACGAGACTAAAAAGCCGAAAATGCAGAGTTCGGCTCTTTGTCATGAATATGATATAGAATTTTTCTTATCCGTATTAGTGCATGGTAGTGTTAGTTGTTGTCATCCTGTTTCAGTGACGAAGGCATAGCACTAGTCACTCAACATCACTGACAGGGATTGCCACTATAATGTACCAAAAAGCAGAGTAACAGCACTCTACCTTGTCGTTCCTGTTCAACATTTCAATGTCGAAGTAAATATTAAAATAATTTAAAAAATTTCTCTATCTTGTCATCTTTCTTCATCTGTCCTCGTAATACCATCCACTCTTTTGCAGTTCTCGCACAATGCAGAGGTCATTCCCTGAGTGCTGGTCCCACTAAAAAAAAACACTGAGACAAGGTCGTAATGGCAGGTGCGCATATATAACTCTTGTTATAAATATAATTGGTATCTTTGGGCGTTATTTGATTACCGGGAACACTCACAGTGGCCAAATGAACTGTTGAACTTATCACCCCGCTTATAGCAAAGCTACTATTTGTAATCATATTCCACTGTAGTGCCGAAACTACTTATGCGATTTTGATTAAAATGTCGTCAGTTATTCGACTTCTTAGAAAGCGTGTGTTAGTTGGCTTAATTCACTGTACTGGGGCACGTTAACACTATTATTAGGCGATAGGAAGTTCCACGTAAGACCTCCAAGATCATTCGCAACACAAATTTTTCAAACTTGTACTATTCAGAAAAAAATGGTTAAAACTTATTAATTATATTTGTGTATAATTTCAATAATATTAATATGCGACCCCTTGAAGCATTCATACTCTGGGTGCTTGCAAATAGGGGGCAGTATAAGCGATGTCCGTTTAGCTGTACGTGAAATCGGTTTTCCGAAACCCCCACGTATCTAGAGACTTCGCTCTTTGATTGAGGTATTGGTAATAGTCCTAAAAAAGGTACTTGAGAACTTTGAATTTAATTTGTGCACACACTATTTCACTGATCATCTAACTATTACTTTCTCTCAGTAAACTCAACATTTTCATCATGGTAAAGTACATGTTCACCGCTTGGGCTTTGAAAAAGATGCGCCAAGATGATCAATTTCACCGCAAAATCATCTTCAGTAACGCAGCTAATTTTTGGTTCAATGGGATTGTTAAGAACCAAAATATGCGTTATTTTTCTCGTGAAAATCCACATGTGCTTCGCGAATTGCGCCTTCATCCTCAAAAATAACTTTTGGGTGCGGTTTGTATGCCAGCAGCGTCAATGGGCCATACTTTTTTGTGGACAATAACGATCGTCACTTTACTATGAATAGCGATCGTCATCGCGCCATAATTACCGATTTTTGGGTCGAATTGGAAAACAAGCACTTGGTCGACGTGTGGTTCGAACAGGACGGTGGCACAACCCACACAGCACACGTTATAATCAATTTATTTGTTTGCGTTTTATTAAAAAAAAATAGTCGTCCTTCAATTTTATTCGTGCTGTTTCTTTTCCCAAATTTTTCTTGTTAATTAAATATTCTTATATTTCAGGGAGAACTATATTGGTATTAAAAAACACGATTCCAGGCTTGGACAATTGAAATTTTTTCTTTGGTATATAAAAGTAACTAGCTGAAACTATTGTTTTTTATAAATGAAATATATTTGATGTTTTTGAAAAAAAGTCATTGTCATTAGAAATCAGAAAAGCCGAAAAGACACATCCGGAGGTGGAAAATTTAAAATTTTCATCGAAATAGGATATATAAGATTCGGCGCAGTCGAATGTAGCACTTTTACTTAATTAATTTTATTTTGAAATAAAAGTGTGCCCGTCTGTATGCCCCTCATCTTTTGAACATAACTCTTAAGAATTATAAATGTTCATGAAATTCCTTAGTTAAAAAAGTATATATATATATATATATATATATATATATATATATATATATATATATATAAATATAAATATAAATACATTTTGTGGCATTAATGTTTGAATATGCTATCTCTAAGTCCACAAATTGCAATAGATTTTATATAGAAATACTCTCACTAACTTTGGTTTCTAATAGTCTGCGATTTATCTATCGGGGCAGACGTTTTAGTTTACATATCTGCTCAGAAAATAGCTTATGTCATCCCATCGATCATAAATAGAAGTTAAATAAAGCACACAGATTTCTATGATCATGTAATACGTTTAAGGAAAATGTGATGTAAAAAAGATTTAAAATCGAATTTAAACAGTTGCACAAGACAACTTTATTATAAACTTTTTCTCTGTCTTTTGTTCTGTTTGTTTACAAGATTTGAGTTTCCAGGAACTGCAGTTGCCAATAAATTTCAGTCAATAGTCAATGAAACTGTTTGCAAATCTTTTTAAATTCATAAGTCATCAGTTTTATTTTAGAGATTTTTTATTTAAGTGGATTTCTTTAAAGTTTTGCAAAGATACGTATATATTGTAAAAGAGAAACAACGAGGGGCGTTTTTAGTCATTGACATCAAAAGAACTTTAAGTTTCATTTATCTCTTTTTTCATACTGTTTCCTAATGTATCTTTTTACACATCCATTCATGCGAACATTTTTCAAAAGTTTTTGTTGTTACTTGTGCGATGCTGCTCCATCATGCAGCTTAGGAGGAAGCCAAAAGGTTTAAGTTCGTTTTCTATGTTTCTTCCAGTTTCTTTTTTATTTAATTTTGTTACATTTTTTTTAAAGAGATTTGCTAAGTTAACTGGTTTTGTTAAACTTCAAGAAGATATTTCAAAAAATATCCATAAATACATATCGTCACCTGAAAAAAAACAATTCTATCTCCAATTCTTTTAATTATTATGATGTATTTTTGTTATTTATAGCAAAATCAAATCAAAATACAATTGCGAGATTATTGTCAGTTACAGCACTTTCGATTTTAGGTAACGATATACAAAAATAGTTTTCGCTTGTAGGTAAGGGAAAAGAAACAGAAACTAAAGAAAATTTTGGAAAAGCGGATGCCAATGAAAATGCGCTTGCTGGAGGACAAAACGCTTAAAACATTTTGTTGGAAAAGATATGAAAAATTCCGAATGTTTTCATAATGACAAACGAAATTCGAAGTTTGTGTGTGTGTGCAAAACTAGGGAAATTTATATCATGCTAAAAGACATCGACGGCAAGAACGTGCAATAAATGCGATAGAGAAAAATCACTCTGCAAGGTCTTGGCCGCATAATCCTCTTGCGCCAGTTTGTCCTTGGCTGATTACCCACGATATTTTTTAAAATATTATACGAAACCCCAAGTCCATGCCTGTTAAAAAACTAATAAATAACATTTTAAAAATTAAAGAAACGTCAGCACTATTTCATAAATTTTTATTGCAATTAACTTAAACTGCTGTTTTGAAGGATTTTTCTTTGAAGCATTTCAGTTTTAATTGCCGAGTGGGCGCTACTGTTTCCCTTGTTCTCTGTATTTATTTTAAATTTTTATCAAATACACGAAAAAATCTATACAAACAAAAAAGCTGCCACAAATCATAACGCTATTGCAAAATTAAAGTATTTCTGCAAAAATTTCTTTGAGGTGGAATATTTTTTTACGATATTTTTGTACAAACTTTTTTATAGCGCTCTGCCACAACACAAATAGCTTGTTGGTTTTCATGCTTCATGCTTCTTTCATTGCAGATAAAACATTTGTTTCAGTCAAATATTTATTTAAAAAAATACGTAAAATATTAGAACTATAACGAGCAAATGGCAAATAAAACAGTAAAGAAATGGCTCTCATACACTTGGACATTGCTGTGCGCAAAAAAAATTGATCCATTCACTAGAGAGCACATAACGGGAGGCTTTTTAGCAACTTTTGTTTTGGCAACACAGTTTTTGGCAGTTCAGCTGTTTTCCGTAACACGTTACTGTTAAACATGTTCAGTTTGGTCTATAATATAACCATGAATCGAATTACAAACGAACACCGCTTGCAGATTATTGCATTTCATTATCAAATGCATCGTGCACTTGTGCTCAGCGACGAAGCTCGTTTTTGGATGAATGAATATGTGAGCAAGCAAAATTGCCTTTTGAAGAGTCGATTTTATTGGTGACATCTTTGACAAAGACGGCGATGGCAGAAACCTTATTCTAAGTGGCGAGCGGTATATTTTTTTTAATCTGTAGTCATGGGTTCCTTTAATTGAGGGAGTTGTAATACGATTAAAATATTAAGGATTATACTAGGCTTTTATAAACTATTCTGCAGCCTAATCATTAAGGACTAGGCATATACAGGTTACTCTAAAATATTTGTATAGCCAGTGTTTAAAGGACCACAACTATGACTGGCACTGTTACCGCGACAGTTGAAAAGTTTGGTCTGGAAGCTGCCACCAATTATCTTAATTATTCAATTGATCTCCGGCAACAATAACCTCATTTGAAATTTACGGGTACCTCTCATATGAAATTCCGGAACTCGAATAGTCCCTGAAACCAATCACATGACGTGTCCAATATCATGAGCGAAATCAGGTAGTGAAATAAAAAAAATCATTCCGAAAAGATTTATTCATCTTTATTATCTGAAGAATCAAAATTGATTCCGAATGAAATCGAAATCTCTAACATCACCGAATAATTTAATTAGAGATGCGCAAATGTCGTGATTTTTTCGTGTCACGTCGATTCACGCCTGAATTACGTGAATCGTGATTATAATATATTAAAATCACGCGTGCGTGCGTGAGCGTGATTCAAAAATGTAGGACCGTTCGTAATAGTGCCTGATTTTTAATTCGTGCAATATTCATGTACTCAAAACGTAACAGAAGTTATTTCTTCTTTTGAATTTTTAACACTAAAGGAAAATATACGCATGCAAACGTACATACACACATATCTATGTGCTATAGAGATATATACCCTCATACACGAAAACAATTTTACTGTGAGCGGGCAAGATTTTGCAAAATTGTTACCATCGTGCGTGAAAGTACGTGATTAAACATAATGCGTTCGTGGGTGCCTTATATCTTGCCGTCTGTGAAATAAATTTGAGTTTCGTGATCGTGAGTTTAATTTACTCACGCGAACATCTCTGTTTTATACACTATTTTTCATATAATTTTAAGTTCTTGGCGAAAGTAAAGTGGTGGCTCTAGATAATTCTAAGGCGTTCGATAGAGCGTGGCATGGAGCACTCCGGTCCAAACTTATTGTATTTGGTGTCGAAGATACCTTCTCTCTATTTATATCGAGCTTCTCCAGGGATCGCCCTATACGGGTTGTTATAGATGGGATCTCATCCGATGAGTTCAGAGTCAACTCAGGGGTACCGCAGGGCTCCGTTCTTTCTCCCACTCTATTTCTAATTTTTCTTAACGATCTACTTTCCCAAACTTCCTGTCCTATTCACTCTTTCGCAGATGATAGCAGCCTTTCGCATACTTATTCATTTAACTGCAGGCCGTCAACGCTGAAATCGAGACGAGGAGGCAGTTTACGAATGACGTTCTGGATAGCGACCTCGCGAAGATTTCCGAATGGGGTAAGGCGAACAGGGTCGATTTTAATGCCCGTAAGACCCAGTGTTGTATGCTTACGTATGACCATGCTGCTTCATCTGTTTCTGTGGGTGGTGTAAGTATTATGGAGTCGGGGGCTCCTGATGTTCTGGGCATGAAAGTGCAGTGTGAAGTCAGATGGACGGAACATGTCTTTCAAGGCGCAAGAGAAGCATTCAAGTGCCTTGGCTTCCTAAGACTGTGCAAGAGATACTTCACCCCCTCTGATCTTCTTAATATATACACCACTTACATCCGATCTAAGATGGAATACAACTCCCATGTTTGGGCCGGTGTTTCAAAGTCTATTTTGAAGTTACTCGACCGCGTACAGGAGAGGGCGATGAAACTCATAGGAGACAGTAGGGTAACCAACTCCATTGACTCATTTGAGCATCGTCGCAATGTGGGGTGCATATCGTTTTTCAATCGTTACTACAATGGCAGGTGCTCTGGTGAAATTAGGGAAGTTGTTCCTGAAACCCATTCTTTCTAACGTTCAACGCGGTTTTCATCAAGAGCGCATGCGTTTGTGGTCGATATTCCAATGAATCGCACTACGCATTACAGAGAAAACTCGTTTTTTGGCCGAACAGTCCGTATGTGGAACAGACTACCTGCAGATGTCTTCCTCGCCACTTACAATTTGAGGAAGTTCATATCGAATATCCACAGACACTACTCCTTTTATCCTCCCTCCAAAAATCTACTTTCCTAGTTCCAGCGCATTGCACTGCAGATGTAAGGGTCAACCCCTGAGTGCTGGTCTTACTCCTAAAAAAAAGTTAGATTCTTTCTACAGAAGCGTACCACTCTGTTATTACCGAAATAGCCCATAACGTTATTTGTTATCGGATATTACTTTTTTTATACCCTTCACAAAAAAGTGGTTGGGTATATATAGGTTTGTCATTCCGTGTGTAATTTCTTCGATATGCACATGGGACCCCATAAAGTATATGTATTCTGGATCCTTATGAATAGCGATGACGATTGAGCGATGTCCGTCTGTACGTGAAATCGGTTTTCCCAAGCTCCAGAAGAGCTAGAGACTTCGTTCTTGGACCGTTGGATTGGAAATGAACTTAAATAGAGTGCTATTGAAATTCAGAAAGATCCGAAGAATGGTTCCAGAGCTGGGAAGCTTACACCTATTTCTCGACGCAAAATTTATACCAAAAATCAATTTCGTGCTTTGGGGAGCCTCAATGGTCTATTAAAAACTAAAAAAATTTAAAAAAAATTCCAGGGATGGGAAATTAAAATTTTTTTTTGGCCCATTCCGTATTTTGTAGTACATGTAGTAACTAAAAAAGTTAAAAATTTCAAGTTTTTCTTTAACAAAACCACTTTATACGTCATGAAGATTTGCATTGGCCAAAAAAAATTAAAAAATTTTAAATTCAAATTTTGCTTCCAAGGGTGGGAAATTGAATTGTTTTTATACATGAAAGTAATCAAACAGGCAACTGACGTTGTTTTTTTTTGTTTTTTGCTAACTAAAACTGTCTTATAATTTAGAAAGAACAAAATTGGTATCAAAAATTCAAAAACAAAAAATAAAGTTTCGAATCCAGGGATGGACAAGTGCAATATTTTATGGTACATGAAAAATTTGCAATTATTCTTAAATAAAACTACTTTATACCTCAAGAAGCGTTGCACCGATAAAAAAACACAAAAAAAATAAAAATTTCGTTTGCAGGGTAGGAAAAATTAAAATTTTTTTGGTACATGCAATATTTTGTAGTACATGTAATAACCAAAATGGTTTCAAAATTTTAATTTTTTTTAAACAAAACTACTTTATACCTCATGAAGATTTGCATTGATAAAGTAAATTTTAAAAAATTTAAATTTCGCTTCCAGAGTTGGGAAAATTACATAATTTTTTATACATAAAAGTAACCAAAAAGACAATTGAAGTTTTTTTTTACTAATTAAAACTATTTTTTAGTTCAGGAAAAACAAAATTGGTATGGAAAAGTAAAAAAATAATAAACATTTTGATTCCAGAGTTGGATAACTGCAATATTTTGTGGTACATAAAAATTACCTAAATGGTTACAAATATTAAGTTTTTTTTTAAATAACTATTTCATGCCTCATTAAAGTTGCATTGGTAAAAAAAATTAAATTTCGTTGCCAGGGTTGGTAAATTGAAATATTTATTCTGCACAAAAGTAACCAAAAATGCAATTGACGTTGTTTCTTTTTGCTAATTAAAGCTGTTTTATAATTCAGGAAGAACAAAATTGGTATTAAAATCTTAAAAAATCAAAATTTCGACTCCAGGGTTGGGCAAATGAAATATTTTATGATACATGAAAGTGGCCAAAAAGTTTAAAATTTTAATTTTTTTGTCAAGTAAAACTATGTTACACGTCACTAAGAATTGCATTGGTAAAAAAATAAAAATTCGCTTGCAGAGTTGGAAAATCGATATGTTTTTGGTACATAAAGGTACCCACATAAATTCCAAATTTTGTGTTTTTATTGAGTAAACCTATTAGATATTTCAGAAAAAATTAAACTAGTATCAAAAAATTATAAATTCGGTTCCAGGGTTGGAAAATCTACATTTTCAGATTCATAAAAGCAGTAATTTTATTTGTTATTATTGATTTTTATGATGAATTATACGTACTTTATATATCAGAAAGAAGTAAACTGGTATTAAAAACCAACAAAATCTAAAAGACGATTTTACGGTTGGACAATTAGAACTTTTTGGGGTACATGAAACGGATTTTTTGTTTTGTTTGTAATTTAAACATATTTAATATATGTGAAAGACGTTCAGAGGTATTAGATATACGAAAAGCCAAACATTTGGCTTCCTAGCCGAAAAATTTAAAAGTTTTTTTAAATATAAAATTAACCGAAAGAATTACATCTGTGAAGGGTATTTAAGATTCGGCACAGTCGAATATAGCACTTTTACTTATATATTATCAATTAGTCCCGGTGTACACTATGCACCTTTTGTTGCAGCAATTCTTATTTTGTGTGAGAGTGCTGAAATAGGAATATATACCATTTGTATTCCTTTCCTGCTCGTCCTCACTAAATACTCCAAAATTGCTGCAACAAAAATTGCAAGTGTAAACGGAGACTTAGTCTTATACAAGTCATTGTTTATATTTCACATAAAAAAATTTCTTTAATATTCACAGGAATTCCATCTTTTATCGTGTGTTCCCTTAACAAGTACTTAAGTTTGTATATGTTTCAAAGGAAAAACAGCAATAGATATATATGTTTATATATATATGTATGTATATATATATATATATATATATATATATATATATAAATATATATATATATATATAAATATATATATATATATATATATATATATATATATGTATATATATATATATATATATATATATGTATATATATATATATATATATATATATATATATATATATATTGTTTTTTTTTGCATGAACGTAAGTACTCCTTTCATTTCGTAAAACAATAATATATCGATTTTAATGTGTTGGTAACGCAAAGTGAGTGTAATAGCATTTGTTTGTGGAAGTTCCCATATGTAGTGTATGACTTTTAAGGGCTGTCGCGTAAAATCGCTCTAAAACTTGATTTTAATCTACGAAAAGTTTGTATTTTCTAGATCCATACACGACATTAACACCCAAAACTGATTTCTGTCATATAAGAGATGTCATCCAAACACCGGCACTTCGGCAGCAAATGGATTTTTTGTGTTCTAAATCATTTCTTAACCAAAATATTGCATGATACGCCTAATTAATGTCAGTACGGACTTTGGAAACGACCAGCTAATGTCATCTGGTCAAATTGCTCTGAATGAACCACATCCAAAAAGAATGTGTGCCGTAGTCTCATCAGCTTCCAGTCACAACTGGCATAGAAGTGAATCCAATATGACCAGCAAGAAAACCAGTGACCACTAGCTGATCTGCTAAATTCTCGAATATTGATTGAAATACATATATATTTAACTTCTATTCAATTTTTTACCGGTATCAAATGCGGTAATTTACCTCAGGATTTTTGTCGCAAATAGCTTTTAATTTCATCGATTTAGACAGCTTTTTTGTGGAATCTTCTACAGAAAGGACAAGTTGCAGTTGCTCAAATATTAACGAAGGATGTCAAAAATCTGAATACAAAGTGAAAGTTAACGGCGGTGACTCAAGGCATGGCCGCTGTGCACACTGTGCATAAAATGCATTTTAAGAATTTAGATGCGAAGCAATAAAGAGACACACAGCTACAGAAGTACAATCTTACTTTGTCCTCAATTTTGGGTCTATTGATACGCATTGCCAAGCATTAAAAATAAATAATTACTCACGATGAAACAAGTGATTGCTGCCCATCTCTAATCTAAATATATGCCATGATGCGGCATTTCTATAAAATATTTCTGCCATGTTTCACTTTATACATATATTTTTGCTAGAAATGCTTCCGTTGTGAATTAATTTTTTTATAGCCGTTGTCAAAAAAAAAAATATCTACTTCCTCCGCGAAAATTTTTGTTATTGCCAGCCAGTTGACTACCGACTGCCCATGGGTGCTGCTAGAACTGTTGCTATCATTAGAAGAGCGGCGAGGGGGAAGCAAATAACACATATTATTTGCTTTAAGAAAATGAAAAAAAGAAGCAAAATAAATTTAACGATTTTATTTTAATTAAATTATGCGACATATTTTTTAATAAGAAGCATGATTCATGAATAGTAAACAAGAATAATAAATTTTTAAGGGGAAATTAAGTCATTTGGCCGCTACATCAATGTAACCCACGAAACTACTAATCGTTTTAGTTCATGACTGCTTAACTCTCAACTTTTTCTGGTTTTAAATATTTCATACTACTACAGCAAAATATGTTTCATAATCAATTTGAACACGTCAACTGAAGTTCTATGCACTAAGAATGCTATACAAAACGAGAATCTATATTATGCTTAAAAATATGTTTGGAGAAACAAAGAAATTTAAATGATATAAAAAATTGATTTTGTAAAAATTAATTTGATGTCTGCCTCCTGTGAGGATTGAACTCACGACCCCTGGTTTACAAGACCAGTGCTCTGCCACTGAGCTAAAGAGGCTTATGACTCCCGTGTGCAAAATAATGAACACAAGCTGCAGCAGAGAAGCGAAAGCCAAAGTGAAAATAAAAGAAAAAGTAATATTTAGCGGCAACCATGAATGATAAAAACAATTCATTCAAAAGTTCGCTCTTTTCCACCACTCAAAGGCATAAAAAGTAAGTCAGACAGACAAACTGATATATAGAACATGTTAGATAAACAACAATTTGATAAGAACAAGTTGAACGAAATACGTTAACAAGAAAAAACCATTTAGACCTAAAAGTAAAACACGATATTCAAAAAATAATAAAATAGAAGCATGGCTTGCATAAACAGTTTGTATGTGATGATGAGATGCAGTGTGAGTTGTGATAATGACAGCAGCGTTCAATAACGACATGAATGGATGATTATATTCTTCATTATTCATTTCTGTATGTGGCATTCACGGCTAATGTCGCTTTTTTATAGGGTATTTAAATCTTAATTTATATCCTGCTTATAATCTTCTTTGACAATTTTTCAAAAAAATTTGTCAAATGAGCAGTTTTTAAACATAAATTTATTTTATTATGAATTTGGTCTTTCAATTCAATTCAATTTTATTGCACTACATGATATTTACAAAATTCACTTACAATAGTATATACATATTTACAAAGAGTTTAAGGAATTTTCCTTTTTCTACTTAATTATACAATTTTGTTTCATGATGTATTAATGTATTTTCATAGTACATATTTAAGTTAAGGAGAACATTTTCAAAAACCTTATGAAATTTTTGTGTTATGATAAAAACTTAAAAACTACTTAACCTGCTAATCCAAAGCGGGGGCTAGCTCAGCTATATGATTGTATTCAGAATATGAACATCTGGTGTTGAAATTGTCATACAGTCTGTATATCTTGATAGCAACCAAATCGACATTCGCGACTTGGTGCAGTCTTGCTGTGGATAGTGCCTGGGATGATTGTAAATTAACTTTAGTAGTTTATTTTGAAGAATTTGTAGGCTACTTATGTGGCATTTTGCACTTTTTGCCCAAACGGGAACTGCATAAAATATGTTTGCCTGAAATATTAGTTTAAATATTAACATTTAATTGTCAACAGTTAAAGCTGAATTTCTGTTTATTACGGGATAAAGGGTTCTTATAAGTATGAAACGTGATCCCTAAAACGTGGTCTCTAAAACTTTACGGTATTCTCCCATTCGATTTCAGTATTATTTACTGAAGAATAAAACATGTTTTACTTTTTCTGGTAACATATATTTTGCTTAGGTTTTATTATAATTTAGTGCTATTTTCCATTTGTTAAAATATTTAGTTAATATTTCTATGGTCAATTGGAGGCTTGCCAGTATTTCCGAAGATAAAATTCCTGAGCGTAAGATTGCAGTGATGTCAGTCATTTATAGTGGGTACATCCGCTGTGTATATATTATACAAAATTGGTGATAAACAAGATCCCTGAGGAAAATTGAAATGAATTAATTTAAATATGAAGCCATCGTGCCATACATTGTCAAATGCTGCCTTTATATCCATCAATATCATTCCAGTCGATTTATTTTGGTCAAAGTTGGACTTAACGATGTTTCTTATTCGAACTAGTGGGTGTATAGTATTGAGGGCTTTACGAAAACCAAATTGTTGTGGAGGTAAAATATTTCTAGAATCTAAAAAATTAACAATTACGTCTTTTATAATTCTTTCTAGAACCTTACTTATAGACGATAGTAAACTGATTGGTCGATAAGACGACGGCGATTCAGCAAGCTTATTAGGTTTATTAATTGCAATGACTTTTGCCTCTTTGAAATCATCAGGGAAATAAAACAATTTGAGGCAGCTGTTTATGAAATGTGTCAAAAGCATTATACCTTTTTTGGACGAGCCTTTAGAATGGTGTTATTAATGCCATCCGCACCGGGAGACTTTTCATTTTTCAGAACTTTTTTATAATTATAAATAATTTCATAGAAATAAGTCTTTTAAAACGAAACAGCAAAAAATTATATAAATGTGATTCGAGTAAAGCCGAGAACACTATATGTGACAGCGTATAGAGAAAAGGACCTAAGGGTAAAAAAATCAATTTTATCTTTTTTTTTTGATGTGGACAACATCTGAGCATCGAATGTGACCGATCCCATGCCCCAAAAGTGTTCCCTCCCGGAGATATGCGCGTTTTATGAAGTGATGGTGCACCAAAGATACACGTATTTAAATCTTTAAAATGGCTCTCCTCAACAAAACCGGTTTTTACCCTTAGGTCCCTTTCTATTTTGCGCGTCACATATGGCTTTTGTGCCATCGCAAGAAAACAAAATGGTTTTTACCAGTGCCAACGATTATCATTTTGGTGTACTACGTTATGTGGCATTGCCTTTCAAACAGAACATTTTTAAATGACAGCACAAATGCGATGTCACAAAATGCCATAGTGTGTTCTCAGCTTAAGATTGAGAAACGTTGACGTGCACCAGTGCCCTCCACCAATCAAAACTTTATGGGGAAGAATTACGAAAGCTGGCTATTACAATCAGTTTTTGGTTATTTCTTGTCGGCAGGAGCCCAAATCTGTTCCACGGTGGTGGTCAAGGTACCTAAGAATGCAACCATAGGATTGCCCTCACTGGCAAATAGTTTTTCGTTTCAAGAAATAATTCGCTTGGGTATTTTATGATTACAATTTCAAAATTCCCTGTGTTGCACTGTTTTCGTTTAAGCAACAGAAAAAATTAGTCATGATCAATATTCCAAGGAACAGGAAAATAATAAACATCCGTCAGATTTCCAATGTAACTCCAATTTCGTAAGCCGCTATACTTTCATTTTCTGTTTCCATCTGTATCCAGTTGTTATCATTACTTACCAGGCCCATCGGAGGAAAGTCAATTAAATTTTGTTGATTAATTAAGATTAGAATATTAGATTACCGAAACGTCATAGTAACAGAGTGGATCAGTACTAATTCCGAGAATATGCATTATATGGAATGATAACCGTCAGGGATGGGAAATTTCGTAATAACCAAAAATGGTATATTGGCGGAGAGAGCAGTAGTAGTGACACCGTTCTTCTAGTGCACTATAGTGTGATGATTAGATATTCTAATATTCCACTTCTTAATCTAATTTGAATTTATCGAAGGAATTGTAAAATAAAAATAAAGTTGTAAATTTTAGTTCTCAATCTGAATCTGAACATTAATTTTGAACCATTATTATATTCTTTTTAAATATATTATAAAATTCTATAGATATATAATTTTTTTCAAAATTAGTTTTTTAAGCATAACCGATCTATTTCTGACAAAAAATTACCCCTTATTTTTTATACAAAAATATACATTTTATATAAATTTTCCTTTTAAAAACGTGTTAATTGACTCAGTTGCATATTTTTAAAATGCATAAGGAATACTTTGTATCATCAAGACTCAAAAAGATGATGCCACATTTAGTTCACTCGGAATATTTCCAAACATTGAAAAATTGCTTAGTAGTAAAAATTTTTCCTAACAGTCAAATAATGGAATCGACATTCGATGCCTATTTTAAAGAGCTTGACAAGTCATACCATAAACAGGTTATTAAAGAGAACTAGATTGACTAATATGCGAACCCCCTTCGCAAATTTTTTTCTAATAACATTTTTTCATTTCTTATACAATATAAACTTACATACGAGTACATACATGCAAACATATGTATTTTAATTTATGTTTTATTTAAAAATTAACGTGAGAAAAACACAAACTGTACGAACAACACATGATTTATTTAAATTCAGCTATTAGACAAATTAGTATGTGTGTGTAACCTGTTTGTGGTATGATCAAGCCCGAATCTTAATTATATTGCTGTGGTATATAATCCATTCTATTTATTTAGTAAGTCACATTTACATATTTATAAGAATTACTCATACGTAGAACAGTATTTGCATGACAAGTCATTAATATCCAAATAAAACTAACAACAAATAAATTTTATAAATAATTCGTACTGCCGTAATACGTCTAGTTCTACTGCGCGTAGTTTCAAGAACTTATTATTGGCTGTGTGCGGTTGTATGTTAGTATGTCTATTCTTACAAATAAATTTATAATTAATTAAAAAATGGAAAACCGACAGCAAACATTATTGAAATAACCTTAACAATAAAAATATTTGCATATGATTGTTTGAACAGCAAAAATATATAGAAATAGCAAAAGCTAACCGATCTACAGACCACAATCTATATGCTGAATAAATATTAAGTGTTTGCTTGTAAGAAAAATACACTCAAAGAAATTAGAATTGTAGATAGTAGTAAAAATCATTAGGTTATAGAAATCGGATGACAGAGATTCTATTTAAAGAATAATTTAGTCAATTAAATATTTAACAAGTAAAAATGTATTTCTTCTTTCTTTCTCAAACAGAAAATAATTACTAAAAAAGCTAAATTTTGTTATTCAGTTAATTTCATTATTAAGAAGAAGTCTAACATTTTCAGCTCGGAAGCTGTATTTTTAGCTTTTCTTACTTTTAATACCAAACGTTTTTCAAAAATATTAAATATGATTAATTTACAAACAAAAAGAAAATTATAGTTTCAGTTGGTTACTTTTATGCACCAAAAAAAAGTTCCAGTTGTCCAACCTTTGAATCGTCTGCTAGATTTCTTCGAATTTTCAACATCAATTCTATTCATCCTGAAGTATAAAATAAGTTTAAACGTAAATGTTTAATGGTCCAACCTTGGAGACCATTTCGTAGAATTTTAATACCAATTTTTGCCTCACTGAAATTTAAAATAGGTTTAAGCCAAACAAAAACAAAAGTATAAAGTAGTTATAATTCACCATAAAAATCAAAAATTGGAAATTGTATGGTTACCTTTATGTACTAAAAAATTTCTATTTTACAACCCTGAAATCGGATTTTTTTTTTTTTTTTTTGGTTTTTAATACCCATTTCATTATTCCTGAAGTATAATAAAACAAAATTAGTAACTTATATGGATATTTTTATGTACCAAAAATATTGCAGTTTCCCAACCCTGGAATAGAATTTTTAATTTTTTTACTTTTTACAGAAATATAATTTTTCCTGAAGTATAAAAAATGTTTAATTCACAAACAAAAACAAAATTAGGCACATATTTGGCTACTTTTATGTAAAAACATTTAGATTCTCCAACCCTGGAATCGAATTTTACGTTTTTTAGTTTTTAATACCAATTTAATTCTTCCTGAAGTATAAAATAAGTTTAATGCACCAAAAAACCCAAAATTAGGAATATATGTGGCTACATTTATGTACCAAAAAATTTAATATTTCCAACCCTGGAAGTGAATTTTTAAATTTTGTTTGCCAATGCAACTCTTAATGAGGTATATAATAGTTTTACTTAACAAAAAATTTTAAGTTTTAATCTCTTTGGCCACTTCCATGTACCACAAAATATATCAGTTCTCCAATCCTAGAATCGACATTTTTATTTTTTGAATGTTTATTTGCCCAAAATTCTAAAATAGTTTTAATTAGCAAAAAAAAGAACTTGCTTTTGTACAAAAAAAAAAAGAAAACAAATTCCCATCCCTGGAATAAAATTTTTTATTTTTTAAGTTTTTAAGACATATTTGATTCTTTCCAAAGTACCAAAGAAATTTAATTAGCAAAAAAAAAAAAAAGAAGTAAATAGATTTGTTTAAGCTTTTAGGCTTCTTCAGGAAATTATTTAGTTTTGTCAAAAAAATTTTCTTTTCAATTAGTATATACAAAATTTTTTTTTACAAAATTAAATAATTGCCTAAAGAAGCTAACCGATGGTTAGCGAAATATCGAACAATAATTATTAATATAAAATAACCAAAAACCTTAAACAAATCTATTTATTATTACAATAAAAAAGGTTAAAAAATGAGACACAGGAATCATAAAAAAAACAAATATATAAATGGTTTTTGCTAGTTAATTTTGCTTTCACAAATAAGTGTAAGCTTCCCAGCTCTGAAAACGTATTTTGAATTTTTCTGAATTTTAAAACTCTATTTAAGTTCATTTCCAGTCCATCAGTCCAAGAATGATTTCTAGCTCTTCTGGGGGCTTGGGAAAACCGCCGTACAGATAGATTATAAATATGATATCCATCATGTGCAGAATATATATACTCTATGGTGTCTCGTGTTATTGAGGAAATTACACACGGAATGGTTTGTTATATATTATACCCTTTCACTTTTTTGTGAAGGGTATACAAATTCTAGTACACCATAAATGCAGAATATTAGCTAGACTATAGTTATAATTTTAGCTTGCTAATGATTAAATAATGAGTAAATTTGGCCCTTAGTAACTACTTATTAAATAGAATTATCACACATCATGTGTGTGCATATAATTGAACTTTCTAAGTATTTTGTGATGGCCCGCCTATACATCCGCTTTTTGAAATCGCATTAAATTTATAAATAAATTTACAATGATAATTAAAATGATTTCACAGTTTTTAAAAGTGACATTAAGCAAATATGAAAACACAAGTAAAATCTAATCATCACCGTCATTAAGTTTCAAAAATTTTATTAAATATATAATAAAAAGCAATTTAGTTAATAACAAATATGAGTAAACATGTCCTCATGTAGTCATTCACTTGCTAATTTGATTAACAGCCCGTATGTGTAACTTCGCGTTAGTTTTTCAACAAAATTTAATAACAACAACAGCAATTGAAATTAATTAAATAATGCCGTAGTGCTGTGGTGCTGCTGCTACTACAAATATTTAGTGCCACTCATTAACTAAAAACACTTAAGGGTTATCTCAAGTGGTTCATAGAACATTATCCACAATACTAATTTCGTCACACATGTCACCAACCAACTTAAGTTTTATTTACTTATTTAAACCAATAATCTAATAAAAATAAGAAGGAAATAAAATGTCAGAATGAAACCAGGTTCTTGGTATCACTAAGAAAACACTTTTGTTTGTTGTCTGTTATCAATTTGAATAAAATAAAAGTTCCAACTATCTTAATTGCCCTATTTAGAGCGATTACCTTTTCCACACAAGCTGACTTGGCGAGCACTAATTCGTAATCTGCAACATGAAGTTCTAAAAAAAACAAACTGGAAACCTCAAAAGTAAATTGAAACCAACCAGATAACCTGAAAAGGAAAAAAATACTTTAATCTACTCAATTACTCATATCAGAATGTTCATTTGGGGTCAATTGCCGCAAATTTATGATTAACACACTGTTTAAAAAGTTTACGATTAGAAGTATAAATTAATTTAAAAAGTTTCAAGTTGTATTTTAGACTAGACGGCCAAGTAGGAATATGTTGAAGAAACGTCAAGAAATTTTGCTTTTGGGGACAGTACGGAAACACCAGAGGTTTGAGTTCAGCTTCGTCGTCATATTAAGCAGGCAATCTATGGCAATAACTAATAAGAGCTTAAGTCGACTTAAGCAAATTTTTTTTTATTCCTGAAATTTTGTGACAATCAGTTAAACTTACTACGTAAATCAGGAAGATTCACACAAGAAATAAATCCTATAAACTTCTTAGCAGTAGCTTAAAATCTTTGGAAAATAATATTTTGCTTAAGTCGATTTCATCTCGATCGTGATTCATATAGAAAGTAACGGGTATATTTTTAGACAGCAACCGGTTTTAAAATGAAGCTACAACGAACAGATTTTTTCGAAATAGCATCCACCCTGTGGAATATTTTTGAATCAATTGTGTTGAATGGCATACTCCTGTAACCGCTTGAAAAGGGAGTGCTAGCAACAGTATGAATTGATGCATGATAAAACAAGTAAAAGTGCTATATTCGGCTATGCCGAATCTTAAATACCCTTCACATATGTAATTCTTCTTTTTTTTTCTTTCTTGCTAAAACAGAAAGTAGGCTTAATTAAAATATCAAAATGATGTTATAGGTTACTTTTATATTTAAAAAAATGTTTAAATTTTTCGGCTAGGAAGCTAAAAGTTTAGCTTTTCTTATTTCTAATACCTCCAATTTAATTCTTAGCGAAGTATAAAATATTTTTAATTCACTGAAAAAAAACAAAGGTTGGGTACTTATATGGATACTTTTAGGTACCGAAAAATTTCGATTTTCGAACACTGGCACCGAATTTTTAATACCAATTAAATATTTTCTGAAGTATAAAATAGGTTTAATTCACTAAAAAACAAAATTTGGAATTTATGTGGGTATTTTCAAACCAAATAAATTCGATTTTCCAACCCTGGAACCGAATTTTTAAGATTTCAATACTGGTTTGATTTTTCCTGAAGTATAAAACAGGTTTAATTCACTAAAAACACAAAATTTGGCATTTATGTGGGTACCTTTATGTACCAAATATATTTCGACTTTCCAACTTAATGCAATTCTTAGTGAGGTCTTAGTTTTACTTGACAAAAAAATTAAAATTTTTAAACTGTTTGGTCACTTTCATGTACCATAAAATATTTCATTTTTCCAACCCGAAATTTTGATTTCTTAAGATTTTAATACCAATTTTGTTCTGAATTGTAAAATAGTTTTAATTAGCAAAAACAAAAACGTCAATTGCCTTTTTGGCTACTTTTATGCATAAAAAATATTTCAATTTCCCAATCCTGGAAACGAAATTATAATTTTTTTTTTTACCAATGCAACTCTTAATGAGGCATGAAATAGTTTTATTTAAGGAAAACTTAAAATTTGTAACCATTTTGGTCACCTTCATGTACCACAAAATGTTGCAGTTATCCAACTCTGGAATCTAAATTTAATTTTTTTTAATTGTTGATACCAATTTTGTTTTTCCTGAACTAAAAAATAGTTTTAATTAGTAAAAAACCGACGTTGGTTCCCTTTTTGGTTACTTTTATGCATAAAAAATATTACAATTTCCCAACCCTGGAAACGAAATTTTAATTTTTTTTACCAATGCAACTCTTAATGAAGCATAAAATAGTTAAAATTTGTAACCACTTTAGTCACCGTCATGTACTACAAAATGTTGCAGTTATCCAACTCTGGAATGTAAATTTCATTTTTTTTTGATTGTTGATACCAATTTTGTTTTTCCTGAACTAAAAAATAGTTTTAATTAGTAAAAAAACTGACGTTAGTTCCCTTTTTGGTTACTTTTATGTATAAAAAATATTTAACTTTCCCAGCCCTCGAAGCGAAATTTTATTTTTATTTACCAATGCTAGCCTTCATTCGGTATAAAGCCGTTTTATTTAAGAAAAACTTAAAACTTGCAATCATTTCGGTCACCTTCATGTACTACAATATATTTAATGTAAAAAAATATCAATTTCCCTACCCTGGAAGTGAAATTTTACTTTTTTGTTTGTTTTTTACCAATGCAACTCTTCATGAGGTATAAAGTAGTGTTATTTATGAACAATTTAAAATTTTGAACCATTTTGGTCACCTTCATGAACAATACAATATTACACATGTCCAACCCTGGACCCGAAATTTTGATTTTTGTTATCAATGGAAATCTTCATGAGGTATAAAGTAGCTTTGTTTAAGAAAAACTCAAATTTTTTAATAATCTCGGTTATTACATGTACTAAAAAATATTGCATGTACCAAAAAAACTTTAATTTTCCCAACCCTGGAAGCGTTATTTAAATTTTTGTTTGTTTTTTTTTATCAGTGCAACGCCTCGTTAGGTATAAAGTAGTTTTATTTAAAACAAATTTACAACTTTTAAATATAAGACAGTTTTAGTTAGCAAAAAAAAAATCAGTTGCCTATTTGATTACTTTCACGTATAAAAATTATACAATTCCCCACCTCTAATTCTGTTCTTTTGTATATGATAATGTCAAGCGGTGCCAGTAGTTGCTCTGAAGCAGACCGACAACAACTAACACAACCATGCACTTCCTACAGCTTCAATATGGTTATAGTTTTAATTTAAAATATTTTCGAAGGAAGTCGGGTTTTTAAAGCGACCATGTTCATGAGTCGTTTATGATGTGTGATAAGTGTTATATAAAGATATATTGAAATTGTTGTATAAAAATAACACGGTGAGACAAAACAAATGAAGTGAAAGTTTCTGGGATGTTACACCATTTTGCTGGTAGGTACTGTCGAGTACAACAACACTCTGTTTTTGGAATGTTCAAAACGACCCCAAAATCTTGAGTTACGGGTAAAAACCCGGGTTTTCATACCCGTATGCACTAATCACCTTGTAACTTAGACAAATACCAACCGATTGATATTTTTTTGACAGATATTAAAAGAAAAAGCTTAGACCTTTCTAGCGGTATATAGTTTCCTAAATTATACTTTAGATACGTGTGTGTACTTGTACACCAAATGTATTTTTCCGGTTTTTTTCCTCCTTTTTCTATTTTCGAGACATTGTTACACAATCTTTTTGTATAGCAACCGTACAATTTATGATTTTATTTAAAAAATATAATTGATAGCCAATAAAACGAGCTTTAATGTTTAAAAATCAGTTAGAAAGAGACTGATTTATTCAAAGTAAAAAACAAACAAATTTTTACCAATAAATAATTTTTAGCGATTCCCATCAAAAATGTTTGTTTTTTTAATGATCGTCATCGGTATCTCGTTTAAGTGACCAGCAATATTCTGAAATCGTGTTTGTTATATTTCTTTTTTAAAAATGTCTTTCCATTGTAACTATTTCCTTGTGAAAATGGTCGCCTTGTTCATCGCTAAACTGACCTAGGTTGTGCGGAAAAAAATCCAAATGCGAATGCAAAAAATGAATTTTTATTGACATGTTGCAGGCAATTTCACCATAAGCTTTTAAAAACTCATTCACGACCATGAAACAGTCGTCGCTGGTGTAACTCCCATGAAAATTATCACATAGCGCAACAAAACTTTTCCATGCTAGTTTTTCCACCGCACTCTACATTTCTAAAGAGGTTTTATCCTTCATGAAGTTAGAAATTTCCGGTCCAATAAAAACACCTAAAATTAATCAGAAGAGATAAAATGTTTAAAATTGAATACTATTTCGAAGTAACTACAAACATACCTAATTTTATTTTGGCTTCACTTAATCTTGAGAACATCGTTTTTAGATAATTAAAAGCAGCACCGTTAACATTAAGCTTTTTAACAAATTGTGTCATGTATCCTAATTTTAAATGCAATGGTGGGAGAATAAAATTCTCAGTTTTAACTAATGGTATGTTTACGAGGTTTTTTTATCCAATTTGCTGAGACTGACGAAATGGCCGTTAAGTGAGTGAGTGATTGTAGTTGTGCATCTTTTGACAGTTACTTACAAAGGTTTCACCTACATATTTTGGACAGTTATTAGATTTTTTAATATGCAATACGCTTATGCAAGGAGATTATATAAAAAATATGAAATATTTCTTATTTCGTTGTTAAGCCAGAAATTTTTCAGACCACCCTCGTATTTAAAATAACAGTGATTTGTAAGGGAATTTTACACTATGATTTTTGAATCATGCATTTTTTCAATTTTTTGTTTGTATTTTGAAGTATGACTTTAAAGCTCAAGCAAACATTTTTGATCGAATCGTTAAAAATTATTTATTGGTAAAAATTTTTTTTTCTTTTAAGTTAAATAAAGCAGTAAATTTTTAACGGATTTTTTAAAATGAACGCTCGTTTTATTGGCTAACAATTATATTTTTGTAATGAAATCATAAATTGTACGATTCCTATACAAAAACATTGTGTAACAACGTTCCGAAAATAAAAAATAAGGAAAACACTGGAAAAAATTCATTTGGTGTAAAAATACGCTCATGTATCTAATGTGTAATTTATAAAACTATATACCGTTGGAAGGGTCTAAGCTTCTTCTTTCAATATCTGGCAAAAAATCGGTCGGTATTTGTCTAAGTTACAGGGTGATTAGTGCATACGGGTATGAAAAACAGTTTTTTTACCCGTAACCCAAGATTTTGGGGGTGTTTTGAAAATTCCAAAACCAGAGTGTTGTTGTACTCGACAGTGCCTACCAGAAAAATGTTATAACATCCCAGAAACTTTCACTTCATTTGTTTTGTCTCACCGTGTAATTTATAAAAGCTTCATACACCAAACTTCTGAATTTCAACTGCAGCACTAATGAATGATGAAAATTCTCGTGAGGAATACATCAATTCTAAGTTCATTCTTGCACGAACTGATAAACCCACGACGACGTGATAAACCCATTTAGTGCTTTTAGAATATTTTCCAATCTGCCTAAAACCAGATATGGGCATTTCCAAGATTGCGAATGGGACATTCGTACGCATTCAAGTTAAAAAAAAAATATGAAAACATAACAATTTTTTAAGCTCTTTATAACGGTTTAATTGCATTTCAGTAGCACTATTTTTGAGTGCAAAATGCAAATTGTACAACTCTTACATTCTCAAAATACTTTAAAAAAACATAGCATTGCAAACGGGACAAGAAATGGAAGTCATTTTTGGCAGCATGTGGAATAATTGAAAAATTAGCGAATTCAGTCGTATTTTTTAGGAGCAAATTTTTTTTAAATATAATAGAATAATAAAGCTTGCTTCATAAAGTTATTCCTTTCCAATAGCTTTTATTATTAAAAAAAAAAAAAAATTTATAACTATTGCAAACGGGACATTGCAAACGGGACATAATTTCCAAAAATAATTTTTTAGTGTTTTCTTTTTATTACATATTTGAAATAAATAAAAAAATATACATATTTCAAGTAAAAGAAACTAAATATAATAAAATATCAAGATAATTCCGGAATTTTCATTTTTAAAGAAATTTAACCGTTATTCGTGCTTTACTAGATCTCTGCAACTTTTTTTTAAACTATTTGTTGTTGATACAATAAGTGTATAAAAAGAGTGCAATCGTTATGATACTTAAGAGTCAGTAACAAAAGGAAAAAATTTCAAAAAGAGACGCAAAGTGTAAGAAAACACACATCTTGCAAACAAATTTACTCAAAATAAAAATGGAAATATATTTTTAAGTTAATAAATTATAAAAATTTAGACAGTTCTCTAATTAAATTTGAAAAAAAACATTTTTTCGCGGTTTTTAATATTTCTGTCGTGGTTGACCTTTTTCTGGAAATGCCCATATCAGAATTCAAATAAATTTGTTTTGGGTGAACGTCAACTTCACACGACGTCATATGCATGATGTCATTCATAGATACTCGTAACATATTTTAATTTGAAAATTTTCCCAAAAATAACGTCATGTTCTTGAAAACTAACGAGTCGTTGTTCTAAATTTTCATTGCAAAAAAAAAAAATAATATTACAATAATAATTGTGATCGCCATATCTGGCAGCTATGACTGCGGACATTAAACCTGCAAAAGATAATTGCTCAGGCAAATACGAATGCTTTGGTAATTAAGACTATAATGGGTGTGTTTGTAAGTGCTCCAGTTTTGTTTATTTACTTGTCTAGCAAGCAACAACAACCACACTTAATAAATTGATAAATTTACTTCAAGTGGCATGAATAAGTATCTATATCTGTAAAAATATCTATCTTGTGCGTCAAACGCACACACACAAAATCAACAAACAAATGCTCGTACACTTGTCTGTAAAGTGGGATTTGCTTACTGATTGATTGATTGACCGATTGATTTTTCTTTTTGTTAAATTACTATTTCATTCTTTAAGTTGCATTATTACTATAAACTTTTTAATTTAATTTTATTTTAGCTCAAGTACTTTGGCTTTTTATCTATTTTTGTAGTTGTGCTATTTATGTGAAAATTTAATTTATTTATTTATTTATTTGCTTTTGAAAATAAAATTTCAATAAATGTGTTATTTTTATTGGACCCGTTTGTTTATCTCATCAGCACCCCATTGAGGTGATTGTTAATCATCCAAGTGGATGATAAATTGACAAAAAAACGACATTTCAACATGATTACTTAAAAAATTTTGAAATTTAATTTAAACTCTTGGCAGTATAAATATTTTGTGGTAACTTTTAGTTAGACTAACACAATTGGGGGATTCAGACGATGTGCTATTAAGTCATATTGTCTTAATATTTTAGAATGGTATAAAACTTTTATTTTTTTTTATCTAAAGGTCATAAAATTTTTGGATTGGATGTGTTAGAGATTTGACCGAGCCTTTAACAGTAATTTCTGATAAAGTTTTGACCACGGCGTAGAGCAAAGCTTCGATCACTTTATCAAGGAATGGAATGCAAGTGCTTCAAAGTCTATTTTGAAGTTACTCAAAAGAAAGTGAAGAAACTCTTTGGGGGGCTGTAAGGCAGCCATCTTAATCGTCGACGAAATGTAGAATGTAGTTCACTGTTTTATCGTTCCTATAGTCGGTTGTGTTTTAATGAAATGAGGGATCTCCTTCCCGAACCTCTCACTTTATCCAACCGAACGCACTCTTCATTGTGCCCGCACTTGTATGTCGTGGAAAAATTAGTTATTAGCCCGGACTATCCGCACGTGAAATGAGCTCCTTACGGAGGGTTTTCCATGGAAAATTTCAAATCTGATATTCATAGGCACTATTCCCTTAATCCTCTTTCCCAATTTTCCTGGTTCCAGTTTTCCATGCACGCATGAGTAGGGGTCTTCCCTCAAGCGCTGTATCCGCACTGCTCACTCTTACTCTATATAAATTTAGGTCACTATTGATGGGTATGGCGTCATTGCTGACCGGTCACTCTTGAATGATATATGTGCAGCTAAAATAAGACCTACTCATCTACCGGATAGTGATACAGAGAGCTTTAACTACTTCTTGTATTTTCATGCCTCCTTCGTCATGACTCCTTCGTTCGGGCGGCCTGAACGTACAGCGGCACTTGTGCAATAACGAGCACAACGGAAATCAGTACACCAGCTCTTAATAATTAAAATTGATGGTTCACAGTTCTCATGGTATTTATCAAGTTTTTGCTTGAAATTTTCTTTTTGCCATTTTCATACCCTCCGAAAAACAATTGGAGGGCATATTCACTTTGTCATCTGAGACCCCATAAAGTATATATATTCTTGATCAGTGATGAAACCTAAGACGATCAGGCCATGTCCGTCCGTCCGTGGAAATCACGATTCACTCCAAACGGAAAAAATCAGACCCTTGAAATTTGGTATAAATATATACTGAGGAATAGTGCTGGTTAAGTTAGTAAATAGGCTGAATCGGGCTAGAGGGAAAAAAGTTCCCCTAAGAAGAACTAAACTGACCTCTAAGACCCAACACAACTTTCAAAGTTTTTTTGTAATATTGTTAAGCAAATGTCAAAGAGGGTCCAAACTGTTAAACTTGGAGCCACAAGGTTAAAAAAAATTATTTTTGGACCCCAGCCCCTTTATTGGGCGTTTTTATATGCAAAAATTGGGTAAACAATTAACAAATTGTATTACTGAAGCCTACATTTCTTAAAAATAAAATGTTTAAGCTTTAATGACGAAGCTGAGACGTAACCTGATCCTGCTCTGCCTTACCCACCCTCCTCCCCCTTTGCCCACCTAAATAACCCTATTTTTACTCTTTATTCCAGAAATATATTTTTAGTGCTTTATGGCGAAGGTGAAATGTCTATCCCACGTCCATTGCCAGATCGAGCCCGACCAAATGCTGTTTTAATACCCTCCAAAAAGAATTGGACCCCATAAAGTATAATATTCTTCATCAGTGATGAAGTCTTAAACGATTTAGCAATTCCTATATATCAGTCTGTGGAAAACACGATATAGTCTCTTTTTGGACCCCGCCCCCTTTAGTGGCCATTGAAGTCACATATTATATGACTAATGATTAAGTGTATTCCTTAAACCTAAATTCAATTTAATTTGTAAACTTCTACGACGAAGGTGAGGTGTTCTTTGATCTGCCCCTGCACTACACTTCTACCCACCTTTGTCCTCTAAATGACCTTATAAAAAAAAACTTTTTTTTTACACTTACTACACCGAAAATTTAGTTTTTAAATTTTTACGATGTAGGCGAGATGTCTCCCTCACGACCTTTCTCGGAGTTACCCCGTATAGAGTTTTAAAATTGGGCACAGAAATGACTTAAAGAAACTGTGACCCAGCAGGTTAAACATTTTTGAATTATCTTACTTCCTTTTATACACGTAAGTTTTTATCTGATTGAAAGGTGTCTGAATCAAGTTCCGCCCAACACATTGAAAACGAGCGTATTAAAATTTTTTTTCCTATTTACTTAAAGCAGATATCATAAAAATGTAATTTTTAATAAGAATAAAAATTTAGTTTTTATTTACTAAATATTTGTAGGATATTTAAGATTCGACCCGGTCGAATATAACGTTTTTACTTATTTTTTTTAAACATTCTGCTTATAATGGCTGTCACCGCTAATCTTGTGGGACATTTCGGCTTTCAGTTAAATCAATGTCAATGCAAAATGCTGCCGTCTTAGGCTAATGAGATCTTATCTATAACAACTTGAATAAAACGATTGCTGAGACATAGGAGACATATCACTCAGAGAACCACTCGTATTATTGGCTAACTTTTCTCTAAGTGGTATATAAATAATCAGCCTTATTGTGTTTTGCGTTTTACGCCTTCAAACTCGACAAATTGTAATAGCTTAAAATTAACAAGCTAAAATTTTCTTTAGTATATTACAAAATGTCGAATCTGAAAGCGAAAAACGCCAAACAGAATAAGGCTGAATAATATTGCAAAATCCCTCATAAATAGAATTCGAAAGAATTGTGAAGTTAGATTGCTGTCTGCACAGAAGAAATTTTTTGAAACATGCTAAAACAATTTTATCCTCACACATTAAATGCACATGAAAACGACTTTTAAACGCATAAATATGGAGGTCTTTTAGGTAAGGGAAAGTAAACAATCTTGCAACATAGTGCGAATGATCTAATTGAGAGATCTTGTTATATAATGAAACAGAGCAGTGGCCGTCGAAGACCTCATGTGATCTCTCCAACTTTAACTATATAATAATTAACTAGCTTTTTCCATAATGCTTTCTTAATAAAAATGTAACTTTAATTAACGAGATTAACACAATATCTTCCCGTCACAACTTATTTAATACAATCTGTACCAAATATTGGACTCATTTGGCTATTGGGTGAACCGGTTGTTCTTCTTCAAGGCGTAAGTTTATTGCAGTAAAAGTTAAAACTAAAGTGTTTCAAAGTAATTATCTTTCAATAATTTATTACTCAAATAATTTATTGTTTTACCTTCAAGTCATGTTTATACACTTGAAATAGTTAAAGAAAAAAGCCGGCACAAAAATATGCATGTGAATGTTGTTATTCTTGGTAGCAAAATATATAATTGTAGACTAGAAATTAAGAGAATTATTGAGGGTCAAGATGTTGATTTGATAATTGAAGGTATTTTAATAAATTATTACATTGCACAGTTTTATTTATTTTATTATACCCTTCACAAAAAAGTGAAAATAAAAATTTGTCATTCCGTGTATAATTTCTTCGATATCAATATAGGACCCCATAAAGTATATATATATATATATATATATTCTGGATCCTTATGAATAGCGATGACGATTGAGCGATGTCCGCCAGTTCGTCCGTCTGTACGTGAAATCGGGTTTCCCAAGCCCCCAGAATAGCTAGAAACTTCGTTCTTGGACCGTTGGATTGGAAATGACCTTAAGATTGAGATTCCAGAGCTGCGAAGCCTACACCTATTTCTCGACGAAAAATTTATACCAAATATCAATTATTTTTTTTTAATGTTTGTAAATTAAACCGAACAAACATTAAAAAAAAATAATTGATATTTGGTATAAATTTTGCGTCGAAAAATAGGTGTAGGCTTCCCAGCTCTGGAACCGTAATTCGGATCTCAATCTTAAGGTCATTTCCAATCCAACGGTCCAAGAACGAAGTTTCTAGCTATTCTGGGGGCTTGGGAAACCCGATTCGTGCTTTGGGAAACCTCAATGATCTATTAAAAACTAAAAAAAACTCTTTCCAGGGATGGGAATGTAAAAGTTCTTTTTTTTCACATTCAGTATTTTGTAGTACATGTAATAACTACAATTTTTAAAAATGTTAGGTTTTTTATAAATAAAACCTCTTTATATATCATGAAGATTTGCATTAGTCAAAAAAATTTTTTTTAAATTAAAATTTCGCTTCCAGGGCTGGGAAATTGAATTTTTTTTTACATAAAAGTTACCAACAACTGACGTTGTTTTTTTATAGCTAAAACTATTTTAATATTTAGGAAAAAAAATTGGAATTAAAAAATTCATGAATAAAAAATAAAATTTCGAATCCAGAGTTGGACAAGTGCAATATTTTATAGTACACGAAAGGAACCAAAATGCTTAAAAATTTAAAATTTTTCTTAAATAAAACTACTTTACACCTTATAAAGATTTGCATTGGTAAAAACAACAAAAAAAAAATAAAATTTCACTTGCAGAATTGGGAAAATTAAAGTATTTTTTGGTACATGCAATATTTTGTAGTATATGTAATAACCAAAATGGTGACAAACTTTGAGTTTTCCTTAAACAAAACTACCTTATACCTCATGAAAATTTGCATTGATAAAAAAAATTTGAAATTTAAATTTCGCTTCCAGGGTTGGGAAATTTAAATTTTTTGGCATGAAAATACCCACATAAATTCCAAATTTTAGTTTTATAAAATAGTATAAACCTATTTTATACTTCAGGAAAAATTAAATTGGTATTCAAAATTCGGTTCTAGGGTTGGAAAATTGAAACTCTTCGGTGCATAAAAGTAACCATATAAGTTGCCAGTTTTGGTTTATTTTCAGTGAATTAATCATATTTTATACTTCGCTAAGAATTAAATTGGTATTAAAAATTTTTAAATTAAAAATGCAGTTCCAGGGTTGGAAAATCGAAATTTTTTGGTCTGAACAATTGGCCTATAAAATCTTAATTCAATTTAATATGCCATATTTAATATTTTTGAAAGATGTTCAGAGGGAACAGAAATAAGAAGAGCCAAACATTTATCTTCCAAGCCGAAAAATTTAAATATAAATGTAACCGATAACATCATTTTGATTTTTTAATTAAACCTACTTTCTGTTTTAGCACGAAAGAAAGAAAGAAAGAAAGAAAGAAAGAAGAATTACATCTGTGAAGGGTATTCAAGATTCGGCACAGCCAAATATAGCACTTTTACTTGTTTTTATTTACATTCATATGTTTTTTTGTTTTTTAAGATTAACATTTTTAATTTGAATCGGGCAGGTTCGTTTCCCAAAATATTCGCTATTTTCCAGGTGGTAAAATTTGAGGTTAGGTAGTAAATTAGCTTTAAAAATAATTTTTTTTCCGACAAATTCATTTTTATTGATACCAATATAAAGTAGATATATGGGAATAAATAATGGAATATGGACTGGGGCATATATCTACCTCTAGCATTTCGGCAGATGTCCAGCCTTTTCAAAAAAAAAACAAAAAATGTTAACTTCATATTGCACAAAGCTTCATTTATCTCGTCAATGCAGTGCCGAATTTAAATTTTCAGAGCGTCAGTTGTTTGTGGTTTGTTCACGCAAACTCGGTTTTTCAAATGGATCCAAAGTAAATAATCTAGTGTCGTTAAATCACAAGAAGTTAGGCGGCCAATTGACACCACCAAAATGCGATTTTACGCGACCGGGAAGTTTTTCATACATTAACTGAATCGTTTGGCCTGCGGTGAGGCTTGTGGCGCCGTCTTGCTGAAGCCGAAGATCACTGATGTCAACATTAGCCAATTATGGCCACAAAATGCGGTTAAAAGAAAATTCACGGTGACAACCTTTCCTTGCTCATTTTTAAAAAAATACGGGCCGATAATGCCACCTGACTTCAAACTGCATCACACGGTCACTTTAATGGTTGTCCGAAAACTGTTTGTGGATTTTGTGAGCCCCATATGCGATAATTTTGTTTGTTTTCATAATCGCCCAATTGAAAATAGTCCTGATCTCTAAAGATGGTTTTGTTGAAAATTACATTGTTTTAGTTCTGTTTTTAAAACATCTAATCCCCAAACGTTCGACGCAAAAGATGGTTAGCCGGCGTTCCAAAGTTAAAGTTTCCAAACTTTTTATTAAATTAATGTCAGAGGATGACAGTTGAATTCCTGACATCTAATCGTTCGGTAGCCAACTGACTTCCTAAGCTCAAATTTGCCCATAGTGTCAACTTGCCTAGACATCCAAGCTGACAAAAAACCATCGTTTTTGCTAAAAAAAACAACACCGTTTCATACCTCGGCTACAGATGCTCCCATTCTTAAGATTGAACAGACGAGAGGGAAGAGATGGAAACCGATCCGCTGAGAGATTTCAAGAATACAAGATACATATTTTTGGAAAAAACAATAACTCACGAAATATGTTGAACATACCACGTATATTTTATATCAATATATTGTCAATAAGTAGGAAAATTTTTAGTAACTGTGAAACACATTTACGATTTCTATAGTTTTCTTTTTAATTTCAGCAATTTTGAAGAATAATACCGATGACAGGATATTATTTTTATATTCACTGAAAGGGAATTCTTTTTGGTGTAGCTATCTCTTGAAATACCTATTGTTCGTTTATGCAAAGGCCTGAGTTTAGGCAGTTGAGCATTACCTGAGCAATTTTTATATACAACTTTAGTTATTGTGGATGTTACAGGATAGAATCCTGATTTATTCTGACCAGAAGTATAAATAGCAGTTATAAAATAATATATTTTTAAAAAAAATTTTCCATTTTTACCTATACGATATGAAAAATACCTAAAATTACTTTTATGCCGCAGTACCTTTGCGATAATCACCCTTAATTCTTAGCAAAAGGTGCTCTCTAAGTCATTTGCCTAAAATACTATAAGAGCAATAAACATAAAATGTATTAATCACTTTTGTATAATTTTGCGCATAAATTAGATATGAGATAAAAAATTTATGTATAAAATCTTCTACCAAAAATGTACAAGAAAATTACGCACAAGATATTAAAACTTTTTAATTTCCTTCATTAATATTTCGTTGGCTTATTTTTTATTTATGTATATCAAATTGTAATGAGAAAATAACAGCGGCAGCAGCAGCCTCCAAGACTTTGGGGAATTATGAGAACACATCTTTTATATATAGAGTCGTACAAATATATTTACGAGTACGTGGGCTTAATAGACTTAAACGTAAAAGCACGATGATGGCAGACAGACAGACGGGCCAAGGCATCACGATTATAATCTTTAATAATATAAAATAAAACAGCCAAGGAGCCAAGAACAACAACAACAACAACAAAAATTAACGTATTAAAATATGTTTATTGTACCATATTTCCACATATAAATTAAAACATTCAAACGCACATGGGCCATTACTTTGCCGACAATCAGCAGACCCACAGTGTCAGCTAAAATGCTCAACAACCTTTAAATCGTTTCAAACTCGTACACACGCACACACTCTATGAAAAACAATGTTGAATGAAAAAATAAAATTCAACAAAAATGTTTGCATTTAATACTGCCAAGGGTCATTAAAATTTAAATAAATTAAAAATAAAAAACGTTTATGCACATTAAAGTATATATTTATCATTTTTTGTTAAATGTGTGTGTTCGCTTTACCACTTGCACGAGTTTTATTAAATTCGTTTTTGTTTTCCTATTAATTTTAATTCCAAACTGGAACTAGTTTACTTTTGCTTTTAACAGATTGCAGTCGACTAAAAGTCGAGCATCTTAATCAGTCGTAAATAATTTGAAAAACTTCAAACGTCAAAAGTGGAACATGTTTAATTTGTACCTTTTTTCATTTTCTTTAATTGGGAATTAAAATGATCTGTTGAAGATTTACTGATGCATGTGTGTAATAGAAATCGATTCCGTCTCAACAGATACAATAATAGGCATATGAAATATTAAAACTATTCTATAGCACCACTACTACAGTCCAGCCCAGGGATCATCTAGCATAATTCGACTGCAAATACATGCACTCTATTCATAAAGAAATGAAACCTATCCGGAGTCACGCACCACTTTTGCAAAGGAACATTAGACAAGAGTTGCTCTTTATCTCCAGGAACTGCCTTCTTGTACTTTCGATTTTCTGGTAGAAATTTAATTTGCTGCTTAAATTTCCATGCAAGATTTGTGAAACCTTTAACAAACGCAAAATATTTCTCAATTTTCATTTTAATCGAGCCGATTCTTTTTTCACTAAATATTTAAATTATTATAAATTTGTTATTTTTGGTTATTCTAAGAAATTTTGGATTCCCAGAAGAAATGCATTAGCCTCAGTGAAATGAGCATGTAAACTACATGAAAAGCTATCAAAGACCACTTTAATTTTTTTAAGTATTTTGAGAAAAAAGAAGCAAATTTAAAATTTTGAATTGTTAATTTTATCAACGGGCTTAAGTTCGAATCTGCAAGACTGCAAACCATTTTTTTATTATTTTTGTTAATAAATGAATTTGTTCAAATTGCAAAAGTGGAAAAATTGAACAAAGAACGCTGATGAGATGGCGTAGCGGCCTCGAAATCACGAAATCAGGACTGATTCGTTCTGCTGGTTTGATGATTATTGAAAAATATTCTTAATATTCCAATCTAAATATAAATTAATAAAATAGAATTTGAACAAATTCATTTGTTAATAAAAATAATAAAAAAATGGCTTGCAGTCTTGCAGATTCGAACTTAAGCCCGTTGATAAAATTAACAATTTACATAAGAAAGTTCGACTAATAAAAATTCATACATAATTTAAAATTTTAAAGTTGAAATAAAAAAAAAACTAATACCCTCATATATTTAATGAATAATATTTTTTACTGAGGCCTAACTTTTAAAAAAAATTCCAAGTTATAATAGGTCAATAGGACAAATTTTCGTATAAAAATTAGTTTAAAAACTTCTTATTAATCAACACTTTTTATAAATTGGGCTGTTATGATAATTTCAACACTAAATCGAATATGTAAATGGCCCATATTGCATAAATAATTCTATTGAGAATCACAATCCGGAATTATTAGCAAAGTTTGCTCTGAAACTTAAAGAGTCCTCAGATGATACCATTACACTCAGCTACTGGAAAGAAACCTGACTGCCAGGGACCGTAGCGGCTATTGGCGAAATTGTTGCAACCAACAGTTATTTTGAGGCTTAAAAAAAACATCCATCCATCCAAAACAGATATTTTTCGCCTTACAAATGAAAGGTCGGAGGGCAGACTTAAAAAGAGGGTTTTATTTTGCCGCAATAAAATATTGAACTCATTTGATGCGTTTTATTTTAAACTCAGCATTTATATTAAATTTGAGAGTCAAAGCAGTGCAATTTAATCACCTTGTATCGTAATTGAATAAATCGTCTTATAGCAAAAAATTAGCCGGCGAAGTAAAAGGTTGAAATAGCTACAAAAAACTGTCTATCTTCTCATCTTTCCTAATCTGTCACCTCAATACTATCCCCTCGTTTTCAGTTCCGGCGCAATGCATTGCATATATAAGGGTCATCCCCTGAGTGCTGGTCCTACTTCTAAAAAAAAAAAAAAATTATATATTAAACTATTATTTAGACGGAAAAATAAAGCCCCTAAAAAGAGATTTATTTCGTAACGGAAAAAGAAAACTTTATTTTTAAGTGTTTCATCTGAACGTTAGGGTTTTTTTTTGAAAAAGAAATCTTAAGCGTGGAGTTGCGAGCATTTTTTTAAGATCATAATAGATTGTGAAAGAGCAGGCCAATACTAATCTATTTGTAATATGGAAATATAAGTACCCGACGACTACAGCATGAATGCTTTTTGAGTTTAAATTTTTCGAATAACTATTATTTACTGTCTCTGCTCACCACACGACTGCTGCCATATGAATAGCAAGTGGAAGGGAAATAATTTAAGTTACTGGATCGGTTTCTATATTTGCTTTTCTTAATCTTTCGGCCCCTCTCAAGTTATTCATAATTTCCTACAAATTGAGATTGATATCGTAACCGAAGCAGTAAACAGAATTGAAGATGTACGGGTCGGACACAGACAATTAGCATAGGCATCTTAATAAAACTGAAGTAGTTAAGACGTGAAGCAGAGTGTCCAGGGTTCGACACAGCGCTCTGTCATGAATATTGTGTCGAATTCTTCCTATCAGCATTAGTGCATGGTCGTGTTAGTTGTTGTCAGTCTCTTTCATCTATGAAGGAAAAACGATGCTCACGGAATATTAGTGGCAGCGACTGAAACAATCATGTTCAGGGTGTCCGCCGGGAAGGAAAGAGAATGGATCTTATATTGATAAATATTATATATAATGTCGGCAATTATGTATGGAATACAATATCAGATAAATGTCCGCCTCTGTTAGCCTCACAAATGTGAGCCCTTTTGAACACATTTTTCATTACATTCTCACACGTTTCACGCGGTATTTCATCACGAATATTTTGTTTGAGTTGCTCAAGCGTTTCTGGTTTTTTTTTGCATAAACCTTGCTTTTCAGATATCCCCACAAAATAAAAATCCGGTGAATTCAAATCAGGCGACCGTAGAGGCCAATCAGCATAACCATTTCTTGAAATAACTTGTCGTGGAAAGAGGTCTCGCAGTAATTCCATTGTAATCCGATTAAAAGACGTTGGTATATCGGATATTTCCCATAATAAATTTGCCACGTGTCTACTTTACGACTGCCAAATATGAACTGTCGAGACTAATGTGTACCAAAAATGGCGGCAAAACAAAGTAGTACACCTTCCCGGCGGACACCCTGTAATAAGTAGCAGAGGAACAGTACCCACTGCGAAGTAAAAGACAGAATTCGCTACAATACTTAGTTTTCTATCTTCTCATCTTCTTTCAAATAAGAACATTATGATCATTGTTAATTCGGAATACATTCATATAACATGCTGTACAGATTGGAGCTGAGTATTTGATAAAAAAATATGTAAAAATAACTCAGTTCGTAATATACGTAAATTAATAAATGCCATTCGCTAAATAAATAGTGGCTCATTCAATGCCGCTTTCAATGGAACACTATTCAACTAAATTAGTTTCTCTTTAAACATTTATTTTTCTATATTAAAAATCTATTCGAGCTAATAAAATTTCTGATATCATAAAATTTCATGCAAACTTTATAAAAGATATTAAAATCTGATTTAAAATGCCATCAACATTTTTATTACTACGAACAATATATTTTGCATATATGTATGTGATATTCAAATATTATACGGAGACGAAGTAAATCAAAATATAAAAAGTGAAAATAAATATATTTATAAATAAAACAAGTAAAAGTGCTATATTCGGCTGTGCCGAATCTTAAATACGCTTCACAGATGTAATTCTTCTTTCTTTCTTTCTTGCCAAAACAGAAAGTAGGTTTAATTAAAAAATCAAAATGATGTTATCAGTTACTTTTATATTTAAGGAAATGTTTTATTTTGCGGCTAAGAAGCTAAATGTTTGGCTTTTCTTATATCTAATACTTATGAACGTCTTTAAAAAATATTATATATATTTAATTTACAAACAAAACAAAAAATCCGTTTCATGTACCCCAAAAAGTTTTAATTGTCCAACCGTAGAATCGTCTTTTAGATTTTGTTGGTTTTTAATACCAGTTTACTTCTTTCTGATATATAAAGTAGGTATAATTCATCATAAAAATCAAAAATATCAAATAAAATGGCTGCTTTTATGAATCAGAAAATGTCGATTTTCCAACCCTGGAACCGAATTTTTAATTTTTTAATACGAATTTCATTTTTTCTGATATATAAAATAGGTTTAATTCACTAAAAATAAAAAATTTGGAATTTATGTACATATGTACTTTCATGTACCAAAAATATTTTGATTTTCCAACCCTGGAACCGAAATTTTAGTTTTTTAAAATTTTTAATACCAATTTGATTTTTAGCGAAGTATAAAATAGGTTTAAGTCACTGAAAAAAACCAAAATTGGGAACTTATATGGTTACTTTTATGTACCAACAAATTTCGATTTTCCAACCCTGGAACCGAATTTATAATTTTTTGATACTAGTTTAATTTTTTCTGAAATATTTAATAGGTTTCATTCACTAAAAGCACAAAATTTGGAATTTATGTATGTACTATTGTGTACGAAAAATATTTCGATTTTCCAACTCTGGAAGCGAATTTTTATTTTTTTACCAATGCAATTCTTAGTGAGGTGTAACAGAGTTTTACTTGACAAAATAATTAAAATTTTTAAACTTTTTGGTCACTTTCATGTACCATAAAATATTTCATTTGTCCATCCCTGGATTCGAAATTTTATTTTTTATTTTTGAATTTTTGATACTAATGTTGTTCTTCCTAAATTATAAGACAGTTTTAGTTAGCAAAAAACAAAACAAAAAACAACATCAGTTGCCTGTTTGATTACTTTCATGTATAAAAACAATTCAATTTCCCACCCCTGGAAGCAAAATTTGAATTTAAAAATAAAATTTTTTTTTTTTTGCCAATGCAAATCTTCATGACGAATAAAGTGGTTTTGTAAAAAAAACTTTAAATTTTCAACAATTTTAGTTACTACATGTACTACAAAATACGGAATAGGCCGAAAGAAAAATTTTTATTTTCCATCCCTGGAAAAAAATTTAATTTGTTTAGTTTTTAATAGACCATTGAAACTCCCCAAAGCACGAAATAGATTTAATTTACAAACATTAAAAAAAAAATTATTTTTGGTATAAATTTTGCGTCGAGAAATAGGTGTAAGCTTCCCAGCTCTGGAACCATACATCGGATCTTTCTGAATTTCAATAGCAGTCTATTTAAGTTCCTTTCCAATCCAACGGTCCAAGAACGAAGTCTCTAGCTCTTCTGGGGGCTACGGAAAACCGGACAGACGGACGGACCGACGGACATCGCTCAATCGTCATCGCTATTTATAAGGATCCAGAATATATATATTTTATGGGGTCCCATGTGCATATCGAAGAAATTACACACGGAATGACAAACCTGTATATACCCTTTCACTTTTTTGTGAAGGGTATACAAATTAAATATTTTAATGTCTCAATATATTTTTAACAATATGATCACAAGTGACTACAGAAGAGACAATTTGTTACTGTCGGCAGGAGAAGATAATGAAATAAAAATCGTGGGAGATAATTTTCTTAAAGCCTTAAAATTTTCTTTACAAGCGTGCAGCTTTTCCCAGTATAAAATTTTATTTGATTTCTTTGTGTACGAGTGTATTTATGTCGCATGCTTATTAGCGTCCTTTTTGTTATAGTTTCTGTTGCTTGGAACAATGATTGCATTTATATGAGTGTATTATATCTGAAAGCAAGCTGATATTGTATTTGTTTGAAAATGCAGTAAAATGACTGCAGTCTAGTAAAAAACCATCTCTATAATATTTTCGTTTCCATAAATAAATGGTTTTTATATTTCGTATCACTAATTTCACCCTTCATATTTCTAAGTTGCTTTGAGTGCTTTAATTTACATATACAATTTGTTGTATTCAGTGCCGTCATGGCAATTTTTGCACCATTATAATATTTATGATATTTAAATTAATGCCAGGCGTACCTACATGGACATTAACGTGTGGACCTATGAACGCAAATTGTCATGGTAATAATATTATGAACTATAATCAGATATACCTCAAAGTCTCTTTTTGTTTCAGAAATAACATTCGGAACCTGTTACGAAGTAACCACTATTAAAATAAAAAAAAAGAAATTGGTCTATATATTGCCGGGTAATCTGTTAAGGATCAACGAATGCCAAAGGGCAGCAAGGGTCACTTGAGCTTGCTATATGTAGAAGTTCAATGTAAAGTCTACATTTAGTCAAAAGTCTAATGGCTGCAAGCTAAAATCTCTGTTATAACTCGTGCGGCAAAATGGCTTACCGACAGTAAAGCTGTCATCTCTGATATTTATGGTTTATACACTACATCCACACCTGTAGTCGAATACCGATTATTTATCAGTGACATAGCGAATTTGATAGTGACACTTGTTTTGGTGCCGGGACACCCGGGCTGGGCTGGCAACCATATTTCAGAAAGAGCTGCCAGACAGTGGGCAGATATTAATATCTCTATGATCAGACAATTTATTGGCATTAAATTAATTTATTAATAATATCTTAAAACATTTAAATTCTATGCCGCTGTGCTTGTGATCCGCAAGTTAAGCAAATCTGTATCATATCAAATGATTTTTACGTAGGGTTGTCATTGCAAGAAGTTTTCGTTTTTGACGCCTTTCGAGTAAATCTGAAGTCATTTTCCGGAACTTCGTAAGTTATTTTTATTTGAAAAAAACAGTTTTTCATTATTTTACAGAGTTAGAGAAGTCGCTGAAATAATGATTAATAATTTATATTTAAGGATTTATTTTATATAAATATTTGAATTCATTATATCGTGTTCAGTCATACACCTTCATTTAGTTTTGCGCAACCAATGCCATTATTGAGCTCAATTAGTCATATAAAATTTTGACTAAGCAATTGCTCAATTACCACTTGATTGCTATAATATGGAGTAATATTACAAATGCAGCACTGCTAAAAAGTGTGTTTGGTGAGCAAACCACAACTCATTAAACAAAGTTCGTTGACCAAAATTGTGGAAAAAGTACAAAAAACGATGAAGAAAATATGAAGAACAATGTTGAAGTTAAGTTATTGAAATTAAATTTAAAATTAATTAGAACATTAAAGAAAAACAAGATTTTCCATATTTGAACTTTCTTGACTGTTCTAATAGGGCACTGAAAATTTCGGACCCATGCAAGAAGGATGTGCCTGCAGAAACTGGAATGGTGGAGAGGATGACGAAACAGTGTTGCTTCTTCTGTCGGTGTCCTGCCCTGACCAGCTGAAAGAGAAAGTCAGACAGTGTCGCGAACCGGATTATCACCCTTTTTAAATACTGCAGGGTGGTTTGATGGCGCGGAGAATAGCCGAAGGCTACAATATCTGTCTTTTATAATATATTTATATCCATTTTTAGTGTTTTATGAATTTTTTGACACTAAGACAACAAGTTAAAAATACATATTGTTATTAAACTAATTAAATTTGAATAATCAAGAAATATTATCACACAGAAGTAAATTAACTAAGATATCATTCAAAGTTCACTTTGACGGACATATTTCGATTTTCTTCTAAATGCTTTTCTCTTAGGCGCCGTCTCGCCTAAAGATTTTCGGCCGTTCGACTCAGATCTCTAGAGCTATTTTATGACAAAACAAAAACATACCTTAAGGGAGTTCTATTATTTTATGACTTTTTTCTATGCAGGACAACAACAACTTTTTTAAACTGATCTAAAATATTATACCTTTATGACAATATGACTAAATAGCACACAGGGTGAATACCCCAATTATGTTGTTCAGAATCTGAAAATTTAAATAAAAAATTAGACCGTTTTCCTGAAAATAAGCGCATTTTCTTTGGTTTTAGTTCTCTTTGAAATTGAAAAGTTGACAACAGCGATTTTTATTAAAGGTATCAATAACGAATTGAGCAGGAAATGAAAAAAACTATTTGATATCTACAACTTTGAAAAAGCATAGAAATACATACATATAAGGAAAAATAAATATTTAGAAAGAAGAAAAATATTTGAACTGAAATGAAAATACTACACAGACTTTTAGTAGACAGAATACAGCTGGCAGTAATAATAAAAATCAATTTGAATACTGAGGCATTGTTTTAAATAAAGAAATCTTTAGCAAGGACAATAAAAACGTAGCGAAAGAATAAACAATGAAATCAAATTTAAATGGCTAAATTAAATTTTATAACATAAAACGTTCCACGTTTAAATGTTTGTAAACGTCATCGCCCACTATTTTTAAAACTCAGTCATTTGTCTACAATTTCGTTTTGCTGATCACAATAAAATTGTTTCTTAAGAGCATTAAAAATTAAAAATTTAAATATTTAAATTAAATTAACAGCAGCCATAACAAAAAATTTTATATTGTTTAGTTGTCAGACAGTATCTATGCATTTGAAAATTTTATTTTGCAGAAATATTTTTATTCGTAATCGTAAAAATATTGATGGCATTTTTAGAAATTTTAAAGCTTAAGCAGCTTAAATGAAATTTTTTTCATACGGACAATACTTCAAACTGAGAACACAGTTGACACGAAAAGCGAATTTTTCGCAGCAGTGATTTGTCGTCATATATAATATACACTTGTGTGTATGAAAATGCACCCAATTAATTTTATTTTGAAACTTTTAAAACAATAAAAAGTGTTTTGGTTGTGTTGTTTTGTAAATTTTTAAGTATCATATTTTCAAAATGCTCACACAAACTACATACTTCTATATCATCTATATCATCTGGCGCACGTCGAGTTTACACAACGATATTGACCGAAAAGTTCCGTTGGTCGCCGTTCTGTTTCTATCTTTAAGAAATTGTGTTTTCGTCAATCGGGAAGTAAATAATTTTTATAATTAAATTTTTTTCACTATATGATAGTTTTACGACATTTGGTGGTATAGTACGAGGTCTGTTCAATTATTAAACGATTTCTTTCGGTAAAACAAGCACTTGGTGGGGGAGTAACGTACGCGGGAACTGGAAAGGAGATGATGAAATGTGAGAAAATAACGAATTTTTTTATAATTATTCCAACATATTTTTAGCGCCGGCTTATCTTTACTGCACGGCTGACTAAGGAGGATACTGTTACTCTCCTCTTTTGTACATGAGATAGTCAATCACTGCCAGCTGTGTGCAATGACCAGTGGCATGCCTTCGCCGCTGACCTAGACCGACAACAGCCAACAGAAACACGCACTGGTGCTGATCGGAAGAATTGGACAATATATTCATGACTGACCGAGGAGCTTTGAAATGTTTGTATGACTTGTAAACATTTTTCTAACCCAGAGTTCAATCACCATATGATACTGTCAATATTTCAAGTGTTCGAGATGAGTTCACCAGCATAAAAACGCTATACGATTGTACGCAGCCTTCGAAATTTGAAACCTTACGTTTTTTAACAAACCTCCTATTTTATTATATATATTATACATAAACTATTTACAAAAGCAAATATTAAACATGTTTGGCATCGGTTGTAATTTATCTATAATTCATATTTTTTTATGCCTGGTATAAAATATTTTTAATTTTCTAGGAATAACACACAATTTACGAGGGCATAATTTTTAAATTTCAAAATATTTCCCAGAAAAAAATATTTCTATACACCACTATTTATCGCATTCTTTTGGGGTTTAAAAATTAGAAAATTTATGATATCATAAAACTTTTAACATAAAAGAGAAGAACATATTTATATGTTCACAAATCACCTTGTAACGCTGTTTAAATTGTATTGTTGTACTTGTTGTTGTTAATTTTCACAGCAAAGTGAAGTATAATTTTAAATTAAATCGTATGTTCTCAATATGATACGTGTACGAATTAATTAAAATCGTAATAATAATGCAATCAATATTTAGAGTCAACTGTAAAATTATTGAAAAACTTGAAATGTCAATTAACGCAAAAATTACCCTCGTCATGGAGACAAGACGACAACCACTAGCACAACCCTGCACTAATACAAAGCAGAACAAATCAATATCATATTCGTGACTAAGTGCGGAATCGAACCCACGATCTTCGGTATCGTATTCTAAGTGTTGACTCTTTCAGTCAACAGTTTCCGCAATTGATTATCTTTACTGTTGAGGTCATTTCCACAACTTCAAGTTACAAATCTGGCAGGAAAATATTCACGAAACAGCCAGTGTACGTATTTTTGCTTGTAAACTTATAACTTGTATCTCCACATCACTTTCTTATGTAATTCAATTCAATTGCTGTACTTGTCTCGAAGGACCATGAAGTAGTATTTATCATTAATTGGACTGGTGCCTCTGTGTGCTTGTAAGAACAAAAGCACTTAACGTGAGACTAAAAGGACTTCGTCTCCGCGATCAGTAATAAATATGGTGTCGAATTTTTCTGATCTTCATGATTATTCAGGGTTATGAAATTCAGACTCCACAGGAACCGTCGCTTTCTTTTTCCGGATAAAAGCAGATGACGGTATTCATGCACAATGGGGTCTAGATATCAAGTGGTTAGTTGAGACTGAATTATCCTTTGTGGAAGATTAACAAGACAAATATATATATATATATATATATATATATATATATATATATATCTTTTTGTAATAGTAGAATGTAAGACTTCTTTTCTGAACATTCGTATTCGGATAACATTGAAGAAACATCTACATCCTCTGTATTGACTTGCGTTAGGAATATAATACAGAGCTTGAATTAATTCCAGAGAAAAATTTTACAAAAAATAAACACAATTAGGTGGCGTAATTACAGCCTTTGGAGTAGCGGTCCGTTTCTCCAAAGTTAAAGCTACAAATCTCCAACTTTTGTAAAAGTGATGCCATGAATTTCCCGAATGACCATGAAATAGTACGCATCGTTAAATCGAGCTGTTGTCTCTCTGTGGTGATATGACCACAAAATTGAGGGGGTTGTGGCCTAAAGTAGTTAGCGCGGGACTACGAAGCCGAATATCCCCAGTTCGACTTCGTGATCACTCATGAATATGGTGTGGAGTTGTTCTGATTTGCATTAGCACACGGTTGCATTATCTGTCGTCAGTCTGTTCCAGTGGCGAAGGCATAGCTTTGGTTACTGAACAATTGCTGGCAAGGATTGCACTAAAGAGCAGAGTAAAAGTATCTTCCTTTCCGCGAAGTAAAGGTTGCAATAGCAAAAGAAATCTCTCTATCTTCTCGCCTTTTGAAATGATTTCTTACAACAAAGAATTATCATACGAATTGTTCTTATGAAAAGTGTATAATTTTAGGTTTTTCCATCGTATTGAACAGAACCTAACATACGAATGACAATTTACAGAATATTTATTCAATAATTTGAATGCCTGTCGTATTATTTCAATTTGCATCTCCGCATGTTGATTTCAGTCTGTTGAAATGATGTATTCTTTTCATTTGCCCGTGTCTGTACCTGCATTTATTTAATAGTGCTGCACTAATTAGATCAGCTTAGTTTATTTCCAGTCATTGTTAGCGGTGGAAAAGAACTTATTTAACAGATACTTTATCTTGTTCTTATTATTACACATTTGTGTTACAACGTGTGCTTAACGAATTCACAAAGATTCTACTCGTACGTTAAATGTATTCAAATACATTGTTGTCGGTATTACAAGTGCGAGTGCATAATACCCATCACAACATGTTAAAAATTTGTTATGAGTTGCAATACGCGCTGGTTTTTCTCTGCCTTTTTTCTAACTATGGTTTTCTGTTATGGACTCGCTAGAGATTACAAACCCTCACATACACATACACAATTTGTATATGAATATTTAAATGAGTTTAGTACTTATTTGCTTTGCTCACTAAGTAGACAAACCTTATACATATTTATAGCTTAAAGTACCTCCTTTTCACCTTTTTACATGCCGGTCTAATGAACCACATATACTTTGGAACACTAGGCAGCACTTATTATACTCGTATGCAGACTAGAATTAGTGTACTTTGAAAATAGATCTGCTTGAGGTAAAACTGCACGCTGCTGTAGTAGAGAAATATTTAAATTAAATGTTTAAAATAAATACATTACGTATTAAAATTGTTCTTAGTTAAAGGATGATTTTTTAAGAGCTTTAGGACTCTGCTAAAAAAAACCAAATTTTAAGAAATGCATAAAATGTTTATTTGAGTCGATAGAACTCTCTATTTAATTCAATGTTTAAAGATGCTTTAATGTAAATGTGATGTGACCGCTGCTTAGCTTCGAATGGTTCCGACGCTGGTTCTAATTTTGGCATACTCTCTCCAACATGGCGGCCTTTATATGACGAAAAAATTCATCATATTGGCTTGCAGTGCATCAACCTTTTGTGTGCTTGTCCCTGTAGGAATGAGTCGTAAAATAAAAATATTCCAAAGGCGTTAAATCCCACTTTAGGCTGCCAATTGATCGACCTCAAACGTGAAATATACTGTTCATTGGCATGTGGTACAGCCAATTCCAGCTCTTCCATTTTGGGCGAAGAAAAATATGTTTAATCGCTCCACGGTAGCGCTCGCCATTCATAGTAACGTTCCTGGCTTCGTCGTCTTTGAACACATGCGGTCCAATGATGCCACCTGCCTATAATCCACACCAAAGAGTAAGCATGCATTGGCAGTTCTTGCAATGCTTACGGCTGCTCTTCACATCAAATACGGAAAGTTTGCTGGTTCCAGAAATTAACTTTGCCGCTGAACACAAGAAGTGCACAATGTACTTTCTTAGCCCAGCATGAATTTTGGGAATAAAACTCAATCATATTCCAGCGTAGTTCGTAAGTCGATTCATAGTTAAATTGTAGACCAAACTGAACATGTTTAACAGTAATATGTTACACGAAAACATCTGAACTGCCAAAAACGGTGTTGCTAAAAATCACCCTTTAGTTGCATTGAGCAATTCTCTTCTTCTTAATTATTTAATTACATATTCTTCTTAAGTGCTCGAGAACAACGGGCTGTCATTATTATTTCTGTTTGTATTATATTTTAGTTTAATTTGCACATCGTAAATTTATCAAGTGATTGAATGCATCAACAGCACATGCATTCATACTAGACCTACATGAAGGCAGAAACATTTGGGTGTCTCTAGTTTCGTTCTTGACCAACTGTAATTGTCTCACTAGTGTTACTTTCTTGCTTTCGAGTAGAATTACGTTTAATATGTTTTTTTTTTTAATTTTTATACAAGTATCAAAAAGAATTTAACAATAAACTATTTAAGTAGTTTGTCAAGAGATATAAAAAAAGTAACATTTGAAACAGAACATGTTGAAAAACAGCAAGTAATTTAAACGCTCACTGTTTCTTCACACTACGGATGTTTTTGAATATTTAAGTCTGCGATTCCCAACATGAGGTACAGCGAACCCAGTTTTAGGACTTTTCTATAAATGAAAACCGAATTGTTGGTCCATAAGAATCATAAACTCGTCTGTTCAAAAAATACACTGCATTTCATTTGCCTCAAAAATTATTTATCAATTTCTATTATGTTGCCATCAAAGTTGTTCTGCTCAGATACACGAGTAATACACTTGTGCCAACATTTTTTGCAATCTTCGAAGCAGTGCACGTTTGGCTGTGTCCTTAAGCTCACCTAGCGAATCTTGGTAGCAGGAAAAATTTGCGGCAAATCTATGAATAGCATAGCTGAGGTATGATTACCGCGTTATTTTTAGCTAAGCGCGATGTTTGTTTTGGTAAAAATTCTGTAATATCTGAAAGTAACTCGCTTTCACACGTTCCAACCTAAACATGTTTGCCATGAGCCAACTTCACTAACAATGATTCAACGATTACCGTTTCTTTAGCATTTCGTATATCAAGGATGCATTTGTTTGTATTTCCTTCACTTAGTGGTGGGTTTTGAAAAATTAAGCCTTTTTGTTTTGGACTACGAAGTGTGAAATTTCGTTATTGTGAAAAATTCAATATTTTTATGCTGCTGGCTTTGATCAGATAAAAGAAATTTTTTGCAGTTTCGGAAACAAGAGATAAAAATTTTCTCTCACTTTGTGTCTTTCCATATTTTAGTTTTTTCATTGTTCCGCTAATAGGAATAAATCAAAGAACAGATGATATAATATTTTTATTTACCATGTTTTTCGGTTGAAAACTTTCATCTACAGCTTGATGTTAATATTGCGATGGAAAAGTAGTTGACGTTATTTTCTGAGATCCCGTCAATACCTTAATCGTTTTTTTAATATTAGATCTTTCAGTTTTTTTTTTAAATTGAAAATTTAAAAAAAATGTAGTTTTACTATGTTTTGAAAAAATGGAGTTTTACCAGATCTCGAAGTTTTGAGTTTCTAGAAAGATTTGCTATGTACGTGCAAAAATACGAATAAAAATTGTTCAATATTCAGACTATTTTTGTATATAATATCGTACGTCAACTCCCACTAAAGGGGGCGGGGTCCAAAACTTGAAATATCATGTTTTGCATAGACGAACTTATGGGCATTACTAAATCGCCTCAGACTTCATCACTGATCAAGAATATATATACTTTATGGGGTCCAATTCTCTTTGGAAGGTATTTGAACTGTGTTTTTTGGCGGGGTCGCTCTGGCAAGGGCTGTGGGGGAGACATTTCACCATTGTCTTGGAACTCTAAAAATAAATGTTTGGGATAATTAAATACAAAATTAAAAACAAACAAGTAAAAACGTTATATTCGACCGGGTCGAATCTTAAATACCCTCCAAATATTTAGTAAGTGAATTTGAAATGTTTAGCTTGGTGGGACAGAGCTCCTTTATATAATATCGTACGTCAACGCCCACTAAAGGGGGCGGGGTTCAAAAATATACAATATCATGTTTTCCACAGACGAACGTATGGGCATTGCTAGACCGTCTTAGCCTTCATCACAATTCTCTTTGGAGGCTATAAAAACTGTATTTTGGCGGGGTCGCTCTGGCAAGGGCTGTGGGGGAAACATTTCACCTTTGTCATAAAACTCTAAAAATAAATGCTTGGGATAATTATATACAAAATTAAAATTTCTTTTTTTTGATAGGGTCACTTAGCGGGCATAGGGGGAGGAGGGGGTAGGGCAGCAACAGGCAGTCATAAAACTCTAAATATAAATACTTGGGATGCTTATATACAAAATTTAAAAAAAAAAATTTTTTTTTGGTAGGGTCATTTAAGGGGCAAAGGAAGAAGCGGGGGGGGCTAAGGCAGAAATCGGCAGTCATAAAACTCTAAAGATAAATGCTTGGGATGATTATATACAAAATTTAAAAAAAAAATTTTTTTGGTAGGGTCATTTAGGGGGCAAAGGAAGAGGGGGGGGGGGGGTGGTAGGGCAGAAATCGGCAGTCATAAAACTCTAAAGATAAATGCTTGGGATGATTATATACAAAATTTAAAAAAATTTTTTTTTTGGTAGGGTCATTTAGGGGGCGAAGGGGAAGGAGGGGGTAGGGCAGAGTAGTATCAGGTTTCGTCTCAGCTTCGTCATTAAAGCTTAAAAGTGTTTTTTTTAAGGAATGTAGGCTTAAGTAAAACAATTTGTTAAATTTTTATGCTATTTTTGCCTATAATAACGCCCACTGAAGTGGGCGGGGTCAAATAATATTTTTATTTTATTTAATGGCTCCAAGTTTAAGGCGTTGGACCGTATTTGACATAAAAATATATCATTTGCTTAACAAAATAACCAAAAAACTTTAAAAATTATGTTGTTTTTTCTGGGTTGGGTTAGTTCTTCTTAGGGGAACTTTTTTCCCTCTTGCCCGATTTAGCCCATCTTCGATCTTAACCTGCTCTAAGTCTTAAAATATATTTATGCCAAATTTCAAGAGTCTAGCTCTTTTCGTTTGGACTGAATCGTGATTTCCACAGACGGACGGACGGACATGCTCAGTTCGTCTTAGATTTCATCACTGATCAAGAATATATATACTTTATGGGGTCTGAGATGGATATTTCGATGCGTTACAAACGGAATGACAAAGTGAATATACCCTCCAAATTCTTTTTTGGAGGGTATAAAAATTTAATGGGGTCATTTAGGGGGCAAAAGAGAAGGAGGGGGTAGGCAGGTTACGTCTCAGCTTCGTCGTTAAAGCTTAAAAATGTTATTTTTAAGGAATGTAGGCTTAAGTAAAACAATTTGTTAAATTTTTACACTATTTATGCATATAATAACACCCACTAAAGAGGACGGGGTTCAAAAATTATTTTATTTTCGTTTTATGGCTCCAAGTTGAACGCGTTGGTTCTTCTTTGACATAGAAATATATCATATGCTTACAAAATTACAAAAAATAATTTAGAAATTGTGTTGGTTTTTAGAGGTCGGTTTAGCACTTCTTAGGGGAACTTTTTCCCTTCTGGCCTGATTCAGCCCATTTATGAACTTGACCTGTGCTATCTTCCAAGATATATTTGTGCCAAATTTCAAGGTTCTAGCTCTTTTCATTTGGACTGTAGTATTTCATCACTGATCAAAAACATATACAATGTATACTTTATGGGGACTCAGAGTAATATTTCGCTCTGTTACACACGGAATGACAAAGTGAATATACCCTCCAATTTCTTTTTTGGGGTTCATACAAATGTTACATGTAAGCAATAATGACGTATTTGTACGTGACATGTACATGTGCCTGCATATAATGGAGTCTATAGAGTCCTTAAGAATTTGTTAGTTGGACGATTTGCCAGTTTACCATGATCAGAAGTGGGGAAAGCTGAGTGCGAAATGACAGATCTTCGGAAAATTAAAATTAACAATGAGTGAGAAAAAAATGTTGATCTCTGTGAAGCAGATAATCGAAATATTGTGCTGAATTCTTCTGATCAGCATTAGTGCGTCGCTGTGTTAGTTGTTGCCAGCCTGTTTCAATGATGAAAGCATAGTCACTGGTCACTGAACATAATTGGGAGCGACTGACACTATCAGGTACTAAAAAGCAGAGTAACAGCACCCACCTTCGTCGGCCCTGTAGCAAAAATTAGCCGGCGAAGTAAAATGTTGAAATAGCTACAAAAAAAACTGTCTATCTTCTCATCTTTCCTCATCTGTCCCCTTAATATTATCCCCTCGTTTTCAATTCCGGCGCAATGTATTGCATACATACGGGTCATCCCCTGAGTGCTGGTCCAAGATAAAAAAAAAACATAAATAAATTTGGGGATCGCTGTCTTAAATAGTCATACTTTAGAAAACATATGGGTACCACCAACTAAACAGACTAAGTACTATTTTTTTTTTATTTTGTTCTTTTTTTTTAAAAGAAAAACAACCTGATGGTACTTAGAAATTGAAACAGGAAAAATATAAAAATGCACAAAATACGTCATGTACTTGTACAAAGTAGTTTCTACATTTTCAGCATTTCAAACTTAACACCTAAAGCTTTTACGAATTACATGTACGACGAGCAGCGTATGTTTTTCATCAGCAAACACTTTTAGTTTTCAGTGCTTAGTTTTTTTTCCATAGGAAATGTATTTATATGCGGGCATACACATTGTAATGCCATATTGTAATACCATATCCATGTACGAGTGCAAACAATCTTTAAGATTGTACTCATAAACCACATTTGAAATACCAAACGACCCCATTTGGCTTAGTTCTACTTAAGTTTCTTGCTGTTTATTGTTGTCGTTGTTTTCTGCTCTAAATAACCTGAGGAGTGCAGTTTTGTTTCTTTGTGTGTGTATATGTTTCAGATACTCGTATATCTTATATTCTCTGGTGATTTCCCAGTAATTTTGCTACATTATTTTCTTTTACTTTTAACATTTTTTACTGTCCCCTTCTCTGAAAAGTAAATTTTCATTTGCCATCAAGTGTGCTATTTTATTCTACGAATACTTGTCATTTCCTTGAGATGATGACGGTGCTACTTGCGTTTGTTGGTTTGGTTTTGGTGCTGATTATAGTGGTTAATGGTTGTAAATTAAATAAGAGAACTTAATTCGTATTCCTCTTTTTCCTTTTCGTTTTGCAAGAATCTGAATAATTTTTGTATGAAATAATGCAGCAGTCTTAAGGGCAACATTTTATATCTTTGGGCTAGGGGTGTACCCGTTACGGATACACACATCAGTTTTACCGATATATCGGCACCGGAAATATTTTACTGTCTTCTTATTAAAAAAACTTCTCTTCTGGCTGTAAACCATTTTCAATGCATATTTTTAGCATAACTGAAATAACACATATAAGAACCCACAGCATTAAATGGAAAAAGAAAAATTAAATTATAAAATTCAATTAAGATTAATAAAATAGTTAACATGTGAAATATAGGAGATGATATATATTCCAAGGTCAAAGTGAAAATAAATAAGTAATCAAAGATATAGTTCAGATTCCGTCACGACGGCACCAAATGAATTCCTTCCTAATAATAATCAGTACGAACTTTGGAGACGCCTGTCTGGTGACACCGAATACCAACATCGCTTCTTAAAATCGTGCAAAACAAGACATTCATATGGAACGTGTGCCGTAGCCTCTTCCTCCTCTACCTCCGATAAAGAGGTGAGTTCACCAGTTTACTCTTCCTCAAAGCATAAAGCAGTCCAACATAACCATTAAGAAAACTAGTGCCAAGTTCAAGCACACCCTGGAATGAAAAGGGTTACATCATCGCCTTCCAGCTCCTTACCCTGGTATCAACTGTGACCAGAAAACTTATTCCTATTCAATAGTCTCTGCAGTGAATCAAAACATTCCAAAACCAGTTAAAAATGAAAACCCCATGAGAGAAGAACCCTGAAAGCGACCTGACTATCGGCAAAAGTACAAGGGAAAGTCAACATTATTTTAATATTCAACCTACACTGCAGAGCAAAAAAACTGTTTTCGAAAGCCGCTACAATTTCATCGTCAGCACCCATGCTTATTTTTGCTCATCGCCACTTTTTAGGTTACGAAGTTGAATGCGTAACTTGAATATTGAATTGATCTTGGCTTTATCTTGTATCTTGGAATATATTTTTCAGGTCGTTTTGAATTGAACAGTTTACGAACACTAGCCTATAGATCTTGAATATAGCAAAAAATTATGTATGAATTTCTATTTTATTAGTCGAACTTTCTTATGTAAATTGTATTACAGGATGTTACTTTTTTCAACGCAAATCATTTTGTTATTTTTTTTATTAATAAATGAATTTGTTCAAATTCTATTTATTTATATTAAGATTGGAATGTAAAGGATATTTTCTATAATCATCAAACCAACAGAAAGGATCACTACTGATTTCGAGGCCGCTACGCTATCTCATCAGCGTTTTTTGTTCAATTTTCGTCGAAATCAGTACTGATCCGTTCTGCTGGTTAAATGATTATTGAAAATATTCTTAATATTCCAATCTTAATATAAATAAATACAATTTGAACAAATCCATTTATTAATAAAAAATAAAAAATGATTTGCAATTTTTCGCCCGTTGAAAAAATGAATTTCCTTTAATATAATTTAATATAGCAAAAAATATTTCGATACGAAATCCTAAAATTAGCAATTCTATTTGATTGGTGATTGTTTCCTCTGGTTGAGTTTTGTTTTTTAATTGATTACACTTTTCCTTCATTACTCTTTCAAATTTGTTTTGTCAACCCACCGGTTCCGGCAGTGTCCAATCTTTAGTTTTATATTTCTCGCTAAATACAAATTCATATATATTTCCAAAATCTCAAATATTTAATCAAAAATGTATTAAGAAGAATTTTGGATGTTGGTTTTGTACATTTTAAACGCAACACAAAAATAATTTTCTTAATTAAACCATTCGCTATACTGAGTGTCAAAAATTAAAATATCGTCCATATAAAGTAGAGCAAGAGAATTGAGCATTCGTAGAATGGCAAATTTGTAAAAGTGATTATTTTTTAATCCGAGTATGTGGAAGAAATAGAAAAACTTAAAAACACCAGGTTAAAAGTTCTATTCTGAAAGAAGATTTTGGTGAAAAATGTAACGCTTATTTCTCGGAAAAAAAGCTTTTATTCAAATATTCATTTTCAGTATTGAGCTTAAGATTAGTATTTAACAATGATTGACTAATTTTATAAAATCTATTAATCCGTTTGCTGTTTTGTAGCAAATTGAACAACTCAATAAAAGTGGTTAATTATGCTTTTGAATAACAAGAACCGAGACTAAGGATGACTAAATCTCTAATTTCAATCCTAAAAACTCGCTTTAAATGTATTAATACTTCGAATAGCAGCAAATCTAAAAAACAATATTAAAAACTTAACATATCTCATATGCTGTGTGTGTATGTAACATTAAATAAGAATTTTTACTTTTGTCGACGATAATTATGATTAACATTAATTAGCAGCAGAAAATAATAATAAAATTAACAAGTATATAATAATACAATGTATGGGCCACAAATATATCTATTCGTTTCTAAATTAAAAATATTATAAAAACCCCTAGAAAGAAATATGTAAACGTAGGACCATTAAACAAAATCAGAAATGCCAGAAATTTTGTGAAAAAATCGTCTATTTCTTGAGAACAATTGAAAAACTTTTAAGTTATTTCTTTTAGATATTTGTCTAAGGGCCATTATTACAACTTAACGATAAAGTTCCCAATAGTTAACCTTAAAATTAGCTAACGTGAACGATAAAGTGACCTTTAAAGTTTTTCCATTATTACAACTGTCAGATAAAATAAAAAATCTCATTTATATATTGTGGCAACATTGCGGTGGATTCCGACTACTATTAGTGGTTTTAAAAAAGCGTAAAAATAACTATTTGTACCTAAGTTGTAATAATGGGCCTAAAAGTTTTTTTTAGATATTTATTAAAAAAAATAGAATAGTTCAAGCATATAATTGTATTATAAATAGTTTGTATGAATATCGAAATCAAAATAAAAATGTTTCAATATAAAGAGGAGTTTACTGCACAGGTCATTAAGCGGTTTTTTTCGAAGTTAAGTTTACACAGGAATACTAGATGTGACGATTTTATGTAATTTTGATGTGTTTTCCTTAAAATACAGAAAAATTACGATTGACTTACATTAAAGACAATACGTGTAATATTACAAACTTTTTACATAGGTTCTTACACCAAATCATCAGTAGACTTCATCCTAATTCAAAAAAAGAAAAATTTAGATGTTGCCATACACATTAGACAAAATCAGAAATGCCAGAAATCTTGTGAAAAATTAGCCGATTTCTTGAGAAACATTTATAAACTATCAAATTATTTTTTTTAGATATTTATTAAAAAGTCAAACAGAATAAAACTCTTCTTATTAGAAAATAAAAAGCCATAAGCCTTTTTAGACGATATATGTTTTGACATCAATTTGTTTGAAAAATAATCAATAATAATTTAGGAATGTACATAGTTTTAACCAGAAAAAAATTTAATTTTGAATTTCTTATCAATAGCAAGAAATGAAAGAATTTTTTCTTTTTATACCCTTCACAAAAAAAGTGAAAGGGTATATTTAGGTTTGTCATTCCGTGTGTAATTTCTTCGATATGCACATGGGACTCCCTAAAGTATATATTCTGGATCCTTATGAATAGCGATGAGCGATGTCCGTCTGTCCGTCGGTCTGTACGTGAAATAGGTTTCCCAAGCCCCCAGAAGAGCTAGAGACTTCGTTCTTGGACCGTTGGATTGGAAATGAACTTAAATAGGCTGCTATTGAAATTCAAAAAGATCCGAAGTATGGTTCCAGAGCTGGGAAGCTTACACCTATTTCTCGACGCAAAATTTATACCATAAATTAATTATTTTTCTTAATGTTTGTAAATTAAACCTACATATTTCGTACTTTGGGGATCCTCAATGGTCTATGAAAAACTAAAAAAAAATAATTTTTTTCCAGGGATGGGAAATTAAAATTTTTTTTTCGGCTTATTCCGTATTTTGTAGTACATGTAGTAACCAAAATTGTTAAAAATTTCAAGTTTTTCTTTAACAAAACCACTTTATACGTCATGAAGATTTGCATTGGCCAAAAAAAAATATTTTTTTTTAAATTTTGCTTCCAGGGGTTGGGAAATTGAATTGTTTTTATACATGAAAGTAATCAAACAGGCAACTGATGTTCTTTCGAATCCAGGGATGGACAAGTGCAATATTTTATCTTACATGAAAATTACCAAAATGGTAAAAAAATTTGTCTTAAATAAAACTACTTTTTACCTCAAGAAGCGTTGCACTGATAAAAAAAAATATAAAATTAAAATTTCGTTTCCAGGGGTGGAAAAATTAAATTTTTTTTGGTACATGCAATATTTTGTACTACATGTAATAACCAAAATGGTTTTAAAATTCGAGTTTTTCTTAAACAAAACTACTTTATACCTCATGAAGATTTGCATTGAAAAAGAAAATTTTAAAAAATTTAAATTTCGTTTCCAGTGTTGGGAAATTGAAAATTTTTTTATACATAAAAGTAACCAAAAAAGGCAATTGACGTTGTTTTTTTCACAAATTAAAACTATTTTTTAGTTCAGGAAAAACAAAATTGGTATCAAAAATTAAAAAAAAGAAAAATTTTGTTTCCAGAGTTGGATAGCTGCAATATTTTGTGGTACATAAAAATAACCTAAATGGTTACAAATATTAAGTTTAAAAAAAAAAAACTATTTCATGCCTCATTAAAAGTTGCATTGGTAAAAAAAAATAAATTTCGTTGCCAGGGTTGTGAAATTGAAATATTTATTCTGCATAAAAGTAACCAAAAAGGCAATTGACGTTGTTTCTTTTTGCTAATTAAAGCTGTTTTATAATTCAGGAAGAACAAAATTGGTATTAAAATCTTAAAAAATCAAAATTTCGACTGCAGGGTTAGGCAAATGAAATATTTTATGATACATGAAAGTGACCAAAAAGTTTAAAATTTTAATTTTTTTTTCAAGTAAAATATTTATCGAAATATTTTTCGTAGATAATAGTACATACATAAATTCCAAATTTTTTGCTTTTAGTGAATTAAACCTATTAGATATTTCACAAAAATAAAACTAGTATCAAAAAATTATAAATTCTGTTCCAGGGTTGGAAAATCGAAATTTTTTGGTACATAAAAGTAACCATATAGGTTCCCAATTTTTGTTTTTTTTTTCAGTGACTTAAACCTATTTTATACTTCACGAAGAATTAAATTGGTATTAAAATTTTAAAAACTAAAAATTCGGTTCCAGGGTTGGAAAATCTAAATATTTTTGGTACATAAAAGTACTTACATAAATTCCAAATTTTGTGTTTTTAGTGAATTAAACCTATTTTATACATCAGAAATAATTAAATTAGTATTTAAAAATTAAAAATTCGCTTCCAGGGGTGGAAAATCGACATTTTCTGATTCATAACAGCAGTCATTTTATATGTTATTTTTGATTTTTATGATGAATTACACCTACTATGTATATCAGAAAAAAGTAAACTGGTATTAAAAACCAACGAAATCTAAAAGACGATTCAACGGTTGTACAGTTAGAACTTTTTGGGGTACATGAAACGAATTTTTTGTTTTGTTTGTAAATTAAATATATATAATATTTTTGAAAGACGTGCATAGGTATTAGATATAAGAAAAGCCAAACATTTAGCTTCTTAGCCGCAAAATAAAACGTTTCCTTAAATATAAAAGTAACCGATAACATCATTTTAATTTTTTAATTAAACCTACTTTCTGTTTTGGCAAGAAAGAAAGAAAGAAGAATTACATCTGTGAAGGATATTTAAGATTCGGCACAGCCGAATATAGCACTTTTACTTGTTTTTTTTTTTTCAAATATATATCCAAAATTCAACTCCTCGCAGTGCTATAATGTGGATATTAAGAAAATTTATTATGTGAAGCGCAGAAAAGTTCTGACCAATAACGGTCAATGTTGAAATCCGAACCGTTGGCGAGAGTGGCAAGCAGTTCTAGAACTTGTCATTAAAATATCTGTTAAGCTTGAATCCCATGGGGTTTAAGTGGTCATATACCCCTTGGGCTCCAAGCGGAGCCCAAAACTTGCAAAAAATACTGCACTGCTGACATGGTGGCGAAAATAACTTGCTTGTATATTATTCTAAATATAACTTTATAATTCTTGACCATTTCCAAAGGATATTTAAATAGTATATGAAAAATTCAGACTTTACATTTTACGAAGCACATCAGCCACCTAATAAGGTTTGACAGACAAAATACTCATGAGTACCAATGATGAAAGTGTAGCGGCTATCGAAAACAGCTCTTCTGGTCTGCTGTATAAGTCCAATAATTAAAAACTGATGTTGACTTTCCTTTGAGCCTCGGAATATTTAGCATGTCTTTCTGAATGTAAACAAAGTTTCGAACAATTAGCCATAGAATTTAAAATAGAAACTTCTTATTTAACAAATTTCTATACAAAATGTATTGTGAATAAACATAAAATACTTTTTATGAATTAGGCTTTAAAAAGTATACCAATTTATTTTATTTAGAAAAAAGTCAGCAGATCGGCCGAGCAGGCGATCGTCAAATCTGGCAGCCTTAAATACAATAATTTTATAAAACAGACATAAAAGCTCGCAACTCTTTCAAATGGATACATAAACGGCTCCAAGAATTGTGTTTGCATGATTGATTAGATGGAAATTTAATGATGGACTAGATTTTATTTCCAACTATTTAGCGGGCTAATAAACAAACAAACAGACAAACACACGGACAGTACGGACGGATAGGCGAGCAAAGAGGTACAATATCCAGCATTCATGCATGTAAAGTGTCGACTAACATTTTGGAGTGTTAATGGTTTACGAGTCTAGCACATTTATTTTTGTTGTTTTGTTTAATTGTGTGTCGGAAACATATTTTCAAAAAATAACAAAAAGAACGTGTTTGGCGAATCCACTGCACAATACAAACAATTAACTCCTTTTAAAGAAAGATATAAAAAACAAGTTGTTTTATTTGTTGTCTTTTGGTGGCCATAAAACAATAAAATGTGTTCAAATTGTTTTTAGTTGCTGCCATAAAATTAAGACAAGGTTAACAGTGTGAGTGTACGTGTTTAAAAAGAATTCAATTGCTTATGTAATTACAACTGCCCGTCCAAATGGCTTGTCTTGCGAAAGTGTTATTAAATAAAATACTGCATTTATTTTACTCCCAAAATGGATGAAGGCAGCAAAAAGTTTGTGCACTAGCGAGACAAACGAATTAACGAATATTTAAACGGTTACTTGGTTTTAACAAGGAAAGTAAGGCATATGCCTTGCACATATACTAACATTTTCACTGCAATTCACTAGTTATTATTCCACTTACTCACATGCAAAAAATATGTAATTAACTGACAACATTCCAGGCTTAAAAAACTTAGTTTTGGTTAAACCTTCAAGAATATTTATTTTAACAGCCAATACTTTCTTCTCGTGTCCCCAGAAATTTAAACCACATCATGTGCTCATTCAGACTTATTACTTTCACCAGATGTAAGGAGATGCCCTTCTTACGGAGTGCATTATGTGTGATTTAGAAATTATTGAATAGTATTTGGAGAACAGACGAAAGCATATGAGAAAATAGAGAATTTTTTTGTAGACATTTTAAATTTTACTAGCCGGCGAATTTTCGTTATAGACCCTCTTTGACACCATATTCATGACTGAGTCGAACTGGGATGTTTCGGCTTCTTACTTTCGCTATAGTTACCTCAGCCAACAGCACGACCCTCCAAACTGTGAATTAATTGTACATTTTTTATCTCCATTTGTAATTAAGGTTTTTTTTTTGTAAAGGTATAAAACTTTAAGTTGGCTACACTTCTTTTGTCAATTGATTTATGTTTAGTTTGGCAAGCATTTCAATATGATTAGATTGACGCCTGAACAACGTCTTTAAGTTGCGCCCAAAAAGGGACCAAAAGAAGATTGCCGTTGATCCCGATTTTTTAAGCAAATTTTGCTTAGCGATGGAGCTCACTTTTAATTGAATGGATACGACAATAAAGAGAAGTGCAGTATTTCCTCAAGGGTATGTTGAGACATCCCGTTACATCCCGAAAAACTGACTGTTTGGTCTGCTTTATGGGCTGGTCAAATCATTGCCCCTAGTTCTTTAAAAATAAAGATGCCGTTGGTCTACTTTCTGTGGCGATATCATTATCGATATACGGCCATAATTGTTGGAAAAGTCATCGAAAATTTAATCTCCAGATTAGACTACGTCTGAGAATTTAGATTCAAATCTATAAAAACTTCTATTTTAATTTAAGTTTCATGTTCTTTTTTCAGTTATTAGCAGGAATTTCTTATTTCCCTTTTTTGTTAGTATAGTACAGTACAACTTGTATTAAATTAATTTCAACAAAAATTTTTCTTCAATAAAATAAATCTATCTTGAATTTAATTATTTTTCCATATTTGGCGATTTTTCCAAAAATGTTTTCACTACGTACGAATACGATACGATTTGATAATACCACCCAGAAATATTGTGAGAATGATTTTTGTATACCCTCCAAAAAAAATATGGATGGTATATTCACTTTGTCATTCCGTTTGTAGCGCAGCGTAATATCCATCTGAGACCCCATAAAGTATGAATATATTTTTTGGTCCGTCCGTCCGTCTGTGGAAATCACGATTCAGTCTAAACGAAAAGAGCCAGGCTCTTGAAATTTGGTATAAATATATTTTGAAAGATAGCACATGTCCAGTTTAGAAATGGTGTAAATCTGGCAAGAGGGAAAAAAGTTTAACTAAGAAGAACTAAACCAACCTCTAAATAACAAAATAATTTTTAAAGTTTTTATGTAATTTTGTTAAGGAAGTTATATATATTTATGCCAAAGAAGCTCCAACGCGATAAACTTGGAGCCATCAAATAAAAAATAATAATTTTTGGATCCCGCCCCCTTTAATGGGCGTTATTATATGCAAAAATAGTGTAAAAATTTAACAAATTGTTTTACTTCAGCCTATAGGTACATTCCTTAAAACTAATATTTTTGAGTTTTAATGACGAAGCTGCCCTACCCTTTCCTCCCCCTTTGCCCCCTAAATGACCCTATAAATTTTTTTTTTTAAATTAGAGTTTTATGACAGAAGTGAAATGTCTCCCTCACTGCCCTTGGCAGAGCGACCCCGCCAAAATACAGTTTTAATACCCTCCAAAGAGAATTGGACCACATAAAGTATATATATTCTTGATCAGTGATGAAGTCTGAGAGGATCTCGCAATACCCAATAGTAAAAATATTGAACAATTTTGATTCCTTAAGGCTGTAAGAAGCTGAGATGTTCTCTGATCTTGCAGAGGTGAAACATCTCTCCCACGGCCCTTTCCTGGAATGACTCTCTCAAAATAGAAATACAAAATTGGTTACAGAGATGTCGTAAAGGAACTCTGTCCCACCAAGTTAAACACTTTAAATTTATTTACAAAATATTTGGAGGGTTTTTAAGACTCGACCCAGTCGAATATAAAATTTTTACTTCTTTTAATCATAGTCCCTATTTTATAATTATATCTTAAGCACTCTTCAATTTGGAGTCGTCGGATACCTATACCGTCATATACCAATAGATTCACTTTGACCTGCTCTTTGAGAATCTACGATGATCTTAAAAAACGCTTCCAATTCCACAAACAACAGCTATTTTTCAAAAAATAAAAATAAAAGATCAGATGAAACACTTAAAAATGGAGTTTTATTTTTTCGTCATAAAACAAAACTCTTTTAAGGAGTTTTAGTTATATCCTGATGGTCACTTTTTATAAAACTTTTTTAAAATTATTTTATTGTCAATATTTCGATCTTCTATGGAAATCTTCTTCAGGACATCAGTTATAAATAAAAGTAATGCTAAGAACGCAACTGCGTCGAACGACGAATTTTTGGTCGCGAATATTCGCCGCCGAAAATAAAACACATTAGTGTATATGAAAATGCACACAATCGTGGTGCTGGTCGAAATTCGTCATACTCAGCGAAAGTTGAAATAGATTTATTTCTAATTGTTTCGTCAGCGAACGACGAACAAAACAGTATCAGGTGACCAGGTTTCATTTACTCAAACTGGTTTTTTTTTGGAAAAACATAGTTTGCTACTGTATTGTTGCATGAGGCACGAACATTTTCTGTGCATACTAAAAATGCATTTACTAATTCACAAATATGTATCATTCGGACGACTTTTTATTAAATTTGAAAACTTTTTATTAAATAGTATTTCTTCCTATTTCCTACTTTTTCATGTGGCCACCCCATCAGTTGTTAAATGAAAAGAGTAATTTATTTATAGACAAACAAATTTTCAGAAAATAATTACAAAAAGGAATTTGTTTTCGAAAAAACGGACACCACCGGAGTAATTGTTGAATGTCTACACATTCTGCCATCAGAGGATTACAAAGATTTAAAAAAATGTGCAATTTGTGTTGTTCATTATTTTAATTTATTCGTCGTTATTGAGTTTCATACGACGAATTTATAGAGCGAATTTTTACCAACGAATTCGCCGTACCGAACGAAATTCGTCGTACTTCCCAGTTGTGTTCCTACCATAAATTAAAAAATTTTTTATATATGAAATTATACATTTTTTTAAAGGAGTATTGTTTTTAACTGAATATTTATTATTATTAGTTATTTATTTACTTTTTGTTGTTATATAAAGCTGAATGAACAAAATGAAAACCATTCAAAACAATTTTTCTATCCCTAAACGTATGTATTTTCCTAAAACTCTCTAAATGTATGTGGTTTCCTTCATATACTCGTATTCGCCGGCCATAAGAGTTACATGGACCTCTTCCATCAGTCCGATTTTGGACTACTCTTTCCAACAAATCTGGTAGCATAGCGTCAATGACTGCTTGAATATTGACTTTCAATGCTTCAAGAGTTGCCGGTTTGCCGGAATGAACTAACTCAACAAAACCTCATAAAAAGTAACTCAAAAGCGTTAAATCGTATGTATGGAGAGGACAGTGAACAGTAAATACTCGTAGATGAGCCAAGTGTCTTTGATATGTAAATGATGAATTTTTTGCAATTAAAATTTTAGTTAGCTCGGGTCGATCGCTGATCAATATCGATCTAATTTAGCAGGATGTACAGAATGTTTAACGTGTTATTATATTCCTCCTCCTACACGAATAATGCAATTATGACATGAAGAGAATATTAAATTTAATATGATTCTGCTTATCTTTTACATATGATTTATTTTAAGGCGCTGCATTATACAGATAAAGAAAAATTACAAAAATTAATTAAATATATGCGAGTTAGTTTGAGGATTTAATATTTTCCAATTAATTATACATACGAGTAGTTGCCATTATTACCAACGAAATGCAGTCCTATAGCTTAGCATAATCCACAACAGTAGTGCGATTCTCTATTGTTTTATAACAAAAGTTGTTATTGTTAAAAAATTAAACAAGCGATTTAGCGATTTTGCTATTCTGCACTGCTTTTAACAATACTTGTTATTGTTTGAGTCAGCTGTTGTTTAATTTAACGAATCAATACACATTTTTGTTTTATTGACGTAAAAATTTAAAAAGAAAAGGGAAAGAGAATCCATTCTATAAAAAAATATGTTATATGTAATTATTTCATACTTACTTTACAAAAACTTTGTTGAAGGAAAATTAGCTTTTTGCTTTGGCGCCAATGTTTTTGTATTGTTATCTTTTCTTATTTTCGCTTTTTGACATATATTTTCACAGCGATGCCACTTGATTTAAAATTTTGCCAATGTTGTTATTTGTTGTTTACAGAATAGCAAAATCGTTACTGCAAACAACTTTTTACGTTGACAATATAACAATGTCTGTTATTGTTTAAAGTTACAGAATCGCACCACAGACGGATTTTTGGAAAAACAAAAAAGACCCTCAAAACATCAAATACCACTACGATTAGAGATAATCTCTTTTTTGTGGTTTGTAGTCTGAAGGAAAACGTATTATTATTATTTTTTCATTTTATTTCATTTAATATTAATCGATGGTTTTTTTAACACGTTAAAATGCAATGAATTCTTATTAATGAAAACCCAAAACAAACCAAATAAATTACACAGAAACAAACTAAAACTGGGCGTAGTAGTTGGTTCATTTTTTTTTAATTTTTTCATTTTTGGCATTCATGATAATTCAAAATTGATTAGATATATAAATAATTCAAAGCATACAAATTTTAAGGCAGAGAAAAATTGTACAGACCTTGCAACATTTGATATCGGTGTGGTTTTTTCCGTTGTATGCATGTCTGCTATTCAATTCAATGGAATTCTAATGAATGAGTTTCGTATGAGATTAAAGCATTTCTGCTTTGTTTTGTTTTTTTAATTTAACTTAGAGAAACTCATTACTTTTATGGCTGGTCACGTTATTATCATGTATACGCCTAATAATTAATTTATAAATAAAATGGAATAGAAAGGAATGTTGGAGCAAAACGCAATCATGGAAATGTGGTTTTGTTGTACCACAAAATCTCTGAAAACCACTTGATTGGATATTAGAATTTTTAATGGCTCCAAGATTTTTTTGGGTTTTTATGGGTAAAGAAATATTATTTTGCCACAGCGAAAGCAACCCTGCGGGTAATGTTGTACCAATTGTCTTGAACGCACCAGTCCCGATAAAACCCAATGATCGATAACACCCTATGATCAATGTAATTTAAATAAGATTGATGTCAGGTTTTTGTCAAAAACAAACAGGTGAAGTTGTAGAACCCAAGTATAATATTTACAGTAAGAAGTACCGCACAAAATAATGGTACAAGACCTTCCAACAAGGGGCTTCTGTCAGCAAAAACCCATCCTGCCAAATCACAATGAACAGATTGATCATCTAACAAAACGTGCAAATAATAAAATAGTTTTATAAAAATGGGTCTTTTAGCAGTTGGCAACTGACCCTAATTTTCATTAAAAACCCATTTTCAGTGGTTAGGTCCATTTCTGGATGACTGGGTACGTGAGGAAACAAAATTATCGAACTTGGATCAATACCAAGCCAGTTGAGTCACTGTTTAATGAGCGTTTTGGACAGACAATATTTCTGTGAGAACGGCATTGAGGAGGCCTTCGCTATAGGTCGATGTTTACCAACTTTTTTGCCTGAGTTGGATGATCTAGACATCTGGTTTCAAAAGAATGGCGCTACGTGCCACATTGGATATTCTGCACAAGTGGTTTGAGGACATGATTATCTCACGTGAAGGTGATATGAACTGTCCACCGAGACCGTGCCATTAAGTTGCTGGTTTTGCGAACAAGCACTAAACGGCAGCAGTATCCATGCCATCGGTCAAATTCAGTTTGATTTATGGGCCATAGTCATGCAAAATGGAATATTACCGATATGCTCTACCCAGAAGAGGGACGATGCAAATCTAAAGGTTTTTCAAATAAATACTAAATGTCTACGATATCTCACATCCACTTTGTTTTATATCAAAATTTTAAGCCTAATGCAATACTCTATATATAGGGTCGTACATTAGGAAAGTCAATACTAGAACTGAATATAAAAACTTTGTGTGGAAAGTGTTTTTCAGAAATTAGTTTGCGATATTTCTTTTTCAAAAGTGTACGACGACCTTTGTGGTTGATACTAGCCTTATTTTGTAATCGATTAGTATATAAAGCAATAGATATATTTTAATCACTATCGATAGTGCAGTGAGAGATAAACTATACCGCCTACCAATTGAGCTACACAATCGTTAAATTTACTTAAAAATATTCAACAGGACTGGAGAAGTTTCAATACAATTGAGATACAAATTCCAATCGATAACGAATGCCGTGATTTGCTTTCTGTTTTGTTTTGTTAAAAAAATATTTTATTTTGCAATTTAAGTGCAAATAAATGGAAAGCAAAAAGCTTTCATACCCTCACGATAGTTTCGCACATATATCCATAGTTTTTCTAAAATTTTTCAATCCACCGAAATATTTCGATATGCTGAAGGGGAAGTTTAAGATCGATAATTTTACAATTTTTTAGTTAAATGAATTATACATTTTCTCACCAGCATAAATTACACGAGTCTTTTGAAATATTGGATCACCTAAATTTTCACCTCTGGACACACAATTGGCATATATTTTAAATATTTTTAAAATTTCTTAATTGCAATTTAACTTATCTTCTATCAGTTTATCTACAAAATGTCTTCAAATAATAATTGGACGTGATTTATACAATATCAAACATTTTTATGTGACGCTTTGAAATGATTAATTTAACTTTATTAATGCAAATCATAAATAAATAAATTTTCCTAAGAGACAAAATTAAAAAAAAAAAAAAACATTTACGCTACCATTATCACCAGTTTTATTATTACTTGATTGCCATTTAAACGAATGATACTAAACGATCGTTCAAAGATTGCGACTCTTTGAAATGAGTGCAAAATAAAATATATAAATTTTACAAAGAAACAAGTAAAAGTGTTATATTCGGCTGTGCCGAATATTAAATACCCTTCACAGATGTCATTTCTTTCTATTAAATTTTTCGGCTAGGAAGCAAAATGTTTGGCTTTTCTTATTTCTAATACCTCTGAACGTCTTTCCAAAACATTAAATATGTTTAATTTACAAACAATAATAAAAAATCCGTTTCGTGTACCTCAAAAAGTTCTAATTGTCCAACCGTAGAATCGTCTTTTAGATTTTTTTGGTTTCTAATACCAATTTATTTCTTCCTGATATATACATATATAGTATGTATAATTTATCATAAAAATCAAAAATAACAAATTATATGGTTACTTTTATGAATCAGAAAATGTCGATATTCCAACCCTAAAATTGGATTTTTAATTTAATTGGTTTTTAACACAAATTTAACTCTTTCCGAAGTACAAAAAAAATTTCATCCACAAAAAACCAAAATTAGGAATTTATACGGCTAATTTTATGTACTAAAAAATTTGGATTTTCCAACCCTGGAACCGAATTTTTAGTTTTTAAAATTTGTAATACCAATTTAATTCTTAGCGAAGTATCAAATATGTATAATTTACTGAAAAAAAAAACAAAGTTGGGAAATTATGTGGGTACTTTCATGTACCAAAAAACTAAGATTTTCCAACTCTGGAAGAAAATTTTTATATTTTACCAATGCAATTCTTAGTGAGGTGTAACATAGTTTTACTTGACAAAAAATTAATAGTTTTGGTCACTTTTATGTACCATAAAATATTTCATTTGTCCAACCATGGAGTCGAAATTTTGATTTGTTAAGATTTTAATACCAAATTTATTCTTCCTGAATTATAAAACAGTTTTAATTAGCAAAAAACAAACGTCAATTGCCTTTTTTGTTACTTTTATGCAGAATAAATATTTCAATTTACCAACCCTGGAAACGAAATTTTAATTTTTTTTACCAATGCAACTCTTAATGAGGCATGAAATAGTTTTATTTAATAAAAACTGTTAATTTTTTAACGGGCTTAAGTTCGAATCTTGCATGACTGCAAATTATTTTTTGTTATTTTATTAATAAATGAATTTGTTTAAATTCTATTTATTATTTTTATATTAAGATTGGAATATTAAGAATATTTTTTAATAATCATCAAACCAGCAGAACGGATCAGTACTGATTTCGAGGCCGCTACGCCATCTCATCAGCGTTCTACCTATCAGCAGCCGATGGCTCTGGAAAAAGCAAAAGAGATATTGGAATATTTGGAATATTAATCGTCAGGGTTGGGGAATTTCGTACTAACCAAAATGTAATAACTTAATAATATGAATGTGATAACTTCTCATATTCAATTTTCGTTAAAATATTGGTTAAATAGTTGATATTCCTACTAACTAGCACCACTTGCAAAAAGTGGAAAAATTGAACAAAGAACGCTGATGAGATGGCGTAGCGGCCTCGAAATCAGTACTGATCCGTTCTGCTGGTTTGATGATTATTAAAAAATATTCTTAATATTCCAATCTTAATATAAAAATAATAAATAGAATTTAAACAAATTCATTTATTAATAAAATAACAAAAAATAATTTGCAGTCATGCAAGATTCGAACTTAAGCCCGTTAAAAAATTAACAATTTACATAAAGAAAAAGTTCGACTAATAAAAATTCATTTAATAAAAACTTAATATTTGTAATTTTAGGCCATTTTTATGTACCACAAAATATTGCAGTTATCCAACTCTGGAATCTAAATTTTGATTTTTTTTACTTTTTGATACCAATTATGTTTTTCCTGAACAAAAAAATGGTAAAAAACAACGTCAATTGCCTTTTTGGTTACTTTTATGTATAAAAAAATATTTCAATTTCCCAACCCTGGAAGCGAAATTTAAATTTTTAAAAATTTTCTCTTTCAATGCAAATCTTCATGAGGTATAAAGTAGTTTTGTTTAAGAAAAATTCGAATTTCGCAACCATTTTGTACTACAAAATATTACATGTACCAAAAAACATTTAATTTTTCCAACCCTGGAAATGAAATTTAAATTTTGTTTTACTGTTTTTTTATCAGTGCAACGCTTCTTGAGGTATAAAGTAGTTTTATTTAAGAAAAAATGCAAATTTTTTACCATTTTGGTAACTTTCATGTACCATAAAATATTGCACTTGTCCATCCCTGGATTCGAAATTTTATTTTTTATTTTTGAATTTTTGATACCAATTTTGTTCTTCCTAAATTATAAGACAGTTTTAGTTAGCTAAAAACAAAAAAAAAACAACATCAGTTGCCTGTTTGATTACTTTCATGTATAAAAACAATTCAATTTCCCACCCCTGGAAGCAAAATTTTGAATTTAAAAAATTTTTATTTTTTTTTTTTTGCTAATGCAAATCTTTATGACGTATAAAATGGTTTTGTTAAAGAAAAACTTGAAATTTTTAACAATTTTAGTTACTCCATGTACTACAAAATACGGAATAGGCCGAAAAAAAATTTTTAATTTCCCATCCCTGGAAAAAAATTTTCAATTTTTTTAGTTTTTAATAGACCATTGAGGCTTCCTAAAGCACGAAATAGGTTTAATTTACAAACATTAAAAAAAAATGATTTTTGGTATAAATTTTCCGTCGAGAAATAGGTGTAAGCTTCCCAGCTCTTGAACCGTACTTCGGATCCATCTGAATTTCAATACCACTCTATTTAAGATCATTTGCAATCCAACGGTCCAAAAACGAAGTCTCTAGCTTTTCTGGGGGCTTGGGAAATTTCACGAACAGACAGACGGACATCGCTCAATCGTCATCGCTATTCATAAGGATCCAGAATATATATACTTCATGGGGTCCCAGTGAATATCGAAGAAATTACACACGGAATGACAAACCTATATATAACCTTTCTCTTTTTTTAAGGGTATAAAAAGTTGTTAAGCAAAAAAGATTGTGTTTCGATGTGTGTTTAAAATCTAAACTTTAGATGTACATTTGACGCAGGGTACAAGAGCAAGTGGGTTTTATATCATATTCCACACAGGAAAACAATTTATTTTATCATATTATATTTGATGTGTTCTTCAAATTAATGTAAGGCTCGGTTGTGTCTCCTATTCTCTTTCTTATATTTATAAATTACCTTAAATGTGCAATTCTTCCAACCCCAACTACTGTGTCCCGGATGAAAGCTGCATTAATCACTCTTTCTATGGTCAAACCCATTTTCGACATAAGTCCACTATTTTGAAGTAACTCGATCGCGTACAATAGAAAGACAGAGAGAGAGAGAGAGGGAGAGAGAGAGAGAGAGAGAAAAAGTTCATCAGTGACAGTAGGGTAACCAACTCTATTGGCTCACTGGAGCAAATCGAACGTACACAGACAAGTTCTGGCACAATGCATTCCATATGTAGGGGTCATCGCCTGAGTGCTGGTCCAAGACAAACAAAATTAAATATATGGCGATAAGTTAATTTCAAGAAATACACGTACATTTCAATCGGCATCAAAGATCAAGAAATTTTATTCCTCTCGATTTTTACCCATGTTCGTGGTTCAATTTAGTTGTTCATATCGATGATTTTTCAAATAAGAAGCTTTTTAAGATTGAAATTTAATTTCCAGTGTTCTTTTACATATTACAGTTTTATAAGTCTTAAAGAACACCATCTGCAAATGGCCTGCCGTTTTCGAGGTTTCTATAAATTCATAATTGGTATACGAAAAATGTATTTCAATATTAGACTAATTTAATCACGAACAATTTAATAGTCATAAAGCTCGCATGGGTCTTAAGGAATGACCAAACTATTAGCACAGACTACTCGCATATAGAAAATCTTACAAAATATCAGAAAAAAATCATTCTTTATGCAATTTGAAATTTTAACTATTTTGCAAACAGAGGAAAATAACATTTTGTTAATTTGTTTATCATGTTTATTTTAATATTTTTTTATTAACATCTAAAATAATTTTATTATTGTGTATAATTTGCCAAAGTTTCTTTGCCCTTGGTGCAAAATACATTTTTGGCTATAAATCACGAATGCTGCTCCAAAGTGTTTGTTTTAAGAACTGTTGGCGTCTCTACGAAAATGAAAACGTGTCAAATGCATGAGCCAACAGTTTTATTGAAATGATAATTTATAACAATAAAACGAAATTAATATAAAAAATTTTAATTGCTAATATACAATGAATCTGAGTAATTAAAAAACAAGTTTCGTGAAAGCAAAAATAACAAATAAAATTTATTGATTTAACACGATAAAATTTGAATTTTAAAACCCGAAAATTGTTCCTGGTTGAAATGCAAGTTACTCGTACTGCATATATACTATGTATATATGTATATTCAATATGGAGTTGACACAAAGTGTTTTCAAAAATTTATTACTTGTACATTGTCACACCACGACCACTAATCTCTTCTGGAAACCCCTTTTTTCAGACTTTCTTAAGAAAATTTCTCAAATTCTGTTTCCAAAAAATTCTGGCAGCACTGATAACAATAGAGAAAGCCAAACATTTTAAGGAAGAATGACAGTCTGTTTTTGTTAAAAGAATAAAAATGTTCGTTTGGGTATTGATATTGAAACATAAACAAATTTTGAGTTTTTTTTATTGTTGCTTCAATATAAATACCCAAATGAAATTTTTTTATTTTATAAAAACAGACTGTAATTCTGCCTTAAAATGTTTGGCTTTCTCTATTGTCATCAGTTCTGCCAGAATTTTTTGGAAACAGAGGTTGAAAAATTTTCTTAAGAAAGTCTGAAAATCTGCATTTAAGTTTTAAAATATTCAGAAAACTTTCCAACCAATCTTTATAACAACATTTTTATATTTCATTTAAACAAATTAATAATTTAAAAAAATTACCAAAAATTATCAGAAAGTGGCAGCTGTAAAGCAAACCTTTAATATTTATTAGACCTCTGCATAAATGTATGGATGAAACAAGCAAAAGTGCTATATTAAACTTAAATACCCTTCACAGATGTCATTCTTTTCGTTTAAATTTTTCGGCTAGGAAGCTAAATGTTTGGATTTTCTTATACCTCTGAACGTCTTTCAAAAATATTAAATACGTTTAATTTGCAAACAAAAATAAAAAATCCGTTTCATGTTCCCCCCAATATTTCTAATTGTTCAACCGTAGAATCAATCGTCTCTTAGATTTTTTTTGGTTTTTTATACCAATTTATTTCTTCCTGATGTATGAAGTAGGTATAATTCATCATAAAAACCAAAAATAACAAATAATATTGTTACTTTTATGAATCAGAAAATGTCGATTTTCCAACCCTGGAACCGAATTTTTAATTTTTAAAATTTTTAATTCCAATTTTATTCTTAGAGAAGTATAAAATAGGTTTAAGTCACTGAAAAACCCCAAAATTGGGAACTTATATGTTTGCTTTTATGTACCGAAAAATTTCGATTTTCCAACCATGGAACCGAATTTTTAGTTTAAAAATTTTTAATACCAATTTAATTCTTAGCGAAGTATAAAATATGTTTAATTCACTGAAAAAAAAAAACAAAATTGGGAATTTATATGGGTACCAAATGTATGCACAAAAAATTTAGATTTTCCAACCCTGGCACCGAATTTTTAATTTTTTAATACTAATTTAATTTTTTCTGATATATAAAATAGCTTTAATTCACTAAAAGTACAAAATTTGAATTTATGTATGTACTTTTATGTACGAAAAATATTTAGATTTTCCAACTCTAGAAACGAATTTTTATTTTTTTACCAATGGAATTCTTAATGACGTGTAACATAGTTTTACTTGACAAAGAAATTAAAATTTGTATACTTTTTGGTCACTTTCATGTACCATAAAATATTCCATTTGTCCAACCCAGCAGTCGAAATTTTGATTTTTTAAAATTTTAATACCAATTTTGTTCTTCCTGAAATATAAAACAGTTTTAATTAGCAAAAAAAACAACGTCAATTGCCTTTTTGGTTACTTTTATGCAGAATAAATATTTCAATTTCCCAACCCTGGAAACGAAATTTAATTTTTTTACCAATGCGGCTGTCAATGAGGCATGAAATGGTTTTATTTAAGAAAAACTTAATATTTGTAACCATTTTGGTCACTTTCATGTACAACAATATATTGCATGTACCAAAAAACTTTAAACTTCCCAACCCTGGAAGTGAAACTTTAATATTGTTTTGTTTTTTTTTTACCAATGCAACACTTCATAAGGTATAAAGTAGTATTATTTAAGAAAAATTTTAAATTTTGAACCATTTTGGCCACCTTCATGAACTATAAAATATTGCACTTGTCCAACCCTGGATTCGAAATTTTGATTTTTTTTGGACATTTTTGATACCAATTTTGTTCTTCATAAAATCTAAAATAGTTTTAGCAAAAAAAACACGTCAATTGCCTTTTTGGTTACTTTTATGTGTAAAAAAAATTTCAATTTCCCAGCCCTAGAAGCGAAATTTTAATTTTTAAAATTTTTTTTATCAATGCAAATCTACATAAGGTATAAAGTAGTTTTGTTTTAGAAAAACTCAAATGTTGCAACCATTTTGGTTTTACATGCACTACAAAATATTGCATGTACCAAAAAAACTTTCATATTCCCAACCCAGGAAGGGAAACTTAAAAAAAATTTTTTTGTCAGTGCAACGCTTCGTGAGGTATAAAGTAATTTTTTTTTTATATTTCACATTTTTAACCATTTTGGTCACTTTCATGTACTATTAAATATTGCACTTGTCCATCCCTGGGTTCGAAGTTTTATTTTTTATTTTTGAATTTTTTTATACCAATTTTGTTCTTCCTAAATTATAAGACAGTTTTAGTTAGCAAAAAAACACCAACAACATCAGTTGCCTATTTGATTACTTTCACGTATAAAAAATATGCAATTTCAAACCCCTGGAAGCAAAATTTGAATTAAAAAAATTTTTTTTTCGCCAATGCAAATCTTCATGACGTATAAAGTGGTTTTGTTAAAGAAAAACTTGAAATTTTTAACAATTTTAGTTACTACCTGTACTACAAAATACGGAATAGGCCGAAAAAAATATTTTTAATTTCCCATCGCTGGAAAATTTTTTTTTAATTTTTTTAGTTTTTAATAGACCATTGAGGCTTCCTAAAGTACGAAATAGGGTTAGTTTACAAACAGTAAAAAAATAATTGATTTTTGGTATAAATTTTGCATCGAGAAATAGGTGTAAGCTTCCCAGCTCTGGAACCATACTTCGGATCTTTCTGAATTTCAATAGCACTCTATTTAAATTCATTTCCAATCCAACGGTCCAAGAACGAAGTCTCTAGCTATTCTGGGGGCTTGGGAAAACCGTACAGACAGACAGACGGACATCGCTCAATCATCATCGCTATTCATAAGGATCCAGAATATATATACTTTATGGGGTCCCATGTGCATATCGAAGAAATTACACACGGAATGACAAACCTATATATACCCTTTCACTTTTTTGTGAAGGGTATAAAAATGTATTAATAGCGTAAGTATTGCAAAAGTATAAAGTTATTGCGTCACTTTTTTATTGTCTGTTAAAAGACTACCAAAATTAACACTTCTAGAAAATAATAACATCATTATGAAACTTAATACTGCTGTTAAAAGTATTTGAAGTACAACGATACTATTCCTAATATAAAATTTGAGGAAGTTATTTTTCTTAAGGTACGTTCACACTTATCAAATATTTGCCCAAAAAAGCGTAACCACTAAACACTAATAAAAAACTTTTTAATTCAAAAATTTATTTATTGAGTTAAATAGTCTCCAATAATATTGGATTCATGACGCTGTCTATTAGTTTTGTATGAAACTGTTTTACTAAATAAACACGTATCTGAACAAAAATATTTTTCATTAGTACTTAGTGGTTACGCTTTTCGGGCCAAATATTTGATAAGTGTGAACGTACCTTTATGTTCTAATTTTTGTATGTTCCGTACTTAGTCGGCTACATACACGTTGGTATTCGTCCATCAAACCTTCTCTTCTCTTCATTACTCGCGTTTTTTTTTTTTAGGAGTAGGACCAACACTGAGGGGATGACCCCTATATATGCAACGCATTGCGCCGGAACTGAAAACGAGGGGATAGTATTGAGGGGACAGATTAGGAAAGATGAGAAGATAGACAGTTGTTTTTGTAGCTATTTCAACCTTTTACTTCGCCGGCTAATTTTTGCTACAGGGCCGACGAAGGTGGGTGCTGTTACTCTGCTTTTAGTACATGATAGTGTCAGTCGCTGCCAATTATGTTCAGTGATCAGTGACTATGCCTTCATCATTGAAACAGGCTGGCAACAACTAACACAACCACGCACTAATGCTGTTTAGAAGAATTCAACACAATATTTCATGACTCAGCGCGGGCTCGAACTCACGACCCTCCGCTTCATAGTCTCGTGTTCTACTACTTCAGCCAACAGCACCCACAGATAGATTGTATATGTTTGCACGTAACTTGCAAAAGGAAATATTTTTTAACAAAACGCCGATTGAAATCTCTCTGGCAATTGTATTGAAACCTTGATCGATATCGAATTCCTCTATTATTTTTCCAGACTTGCTGAATACTTTTAAGTAAATTTAGACATTAAGAAATGTCGATTACTTTTAAATATTAATCGGTGTCGATAGTGTCATCGACAGTTTTCAGCCTCAAAAGCGTGCTACCCTTTTCTTTACTTTGCACGGTTTGTTCCTCACTCCGAAACATTTACGTTGTTTGGTAAGCTAAGCCTTTGTGCAGATCTAAAGAAGTCCCATCGTAATAGTGCATTTTTGACTGTCCATTGAGAAAATTGCAAATGTTACAAAAATCGGAAAGGCATTAGTTTTAACCCGTTTAGCAAAAATCTGATTTTCATCAGATTTCGACGTTGGTCAATATCTATGTAGTTTCCCCGGCTACTCCTGAGAGGGTTTCACATTCTATATGTACGTGTGTGTATGCCTTTAACTTTGAACGGCCTGACCAAATAAAACGAAATCAGTGGCATTCAAAGAGTTTTCTCGAAGATTTCCTGTGAAATTAAATCGATATAGACTGGCAGATTTCTAGGAATTTATAAAAAACTAAGAAATTATTTTCAAATGTATTTTCGTTTTCTTAATAAATTTTAAATGATGACCCCACTGACTAATCATCTCTTGACATTGAAAAACCACATCGATCGTTAGTGACCGGATTGATTTACGGTTAGAAGTAACGGGAAGTTGCTGGAATGGCCATTAGGGTCAACCGTGTTAAATGGAATCAGGGGATGGCCCCTACATATTCTAAAGACACTATCCCCTTCTTTTTAACTAGATTCTAGTTACTAGAAAGAAAGAGAAGAGATGAAGAAAATGAGATGATGGAGAAAGAGAGAGTATTGATGATGAAAGTGTATCGACTTTCGAAAACAGCAGTTCTGCTGTGTAAATTGAATAATTAAAAACTGATGTTGACTTTCCTTTGTGTCTTAGAAGACTTATCATGTCTTTTTGGATTTTAAACAAATTGTGGAACAAGTAGTCTAACAATTTTAATCAAATTTTATTGAGAAGATAGAGAATTTGTTTGTATCTATTTTAATCTTTATTTCGCCGTAGAATTTTCGCTGTAGTGCCGTCGAAGGATGTGCAGTACTGCGCACTTTAAAACATGATAGCGCCAATCACTGACGGTAGTTTTGTTAATTGAAACAGACCGACACTAAGAGCACCATGTACTAATACGGGTCGGAAAAATTCGATACCAAGTTCATGGCTGAGTGCGGGGTCAATCTCGCGATCCTAGGCTGCCTAGTCTTGCGTTCACAACATCAGCCAACAGCACGGAAAATGGCCCCTAAGATAAAAAGTGTACTCCATAATAAGACCAGAACTCGGCGGATTTTGACTACTCGTATAACTGCAGACAGAAATTGAAGAATAATGATTAGGCGCAGGTGGCAGTAATAGCGAATTTGTAGGTATTTTTATATACGAGTATGATATTTTACAAAGCGCTGTAGATTTTTTGCTACTATACCGGAAGTGGAGTGTGTTGCTATGCTCAAGCAACAACAATTACATATTCAGTATCAGCGACAACTAAACAACAAAACAAGAGGAAAATTTATGCTACTATTTTTATCTCCATTTCAAAGCAACAAATCTTCTTTAAACGAAACACAGTTAAATGTTTTCAAGTTATCTTCGCCTTTTTGTCGGTTTCAATAAATACCCTTATAAAAATCCAGCACTGGACTGGGTTTGTTCGACGTCTCCACACCCCACTCGTGCAATGAAATATGAAGCCATTAAACAAACCCACAAAAAAAGTACACACAAATGTATAAATGGAAAAACTAGCAATTTTCAAATGAATTTTTATCTAATAAAACCACAACAAAAAGCTTATCAAGCATACAAACATCAAATGCGCACAAATTCCCAGAGCTGCCCACATTTTCTGTTTTTTTTTTTGCTCCGTCTCCACAAAACCGCCACACATACAGCTAAATGGTATTTTTTCTTTGTGTGAATTTGAAATAAAATCTTTCTGGTTTTGTTTTTGTTTTTTCTTTCACTACAATTTTATTGTTAAATGGAAGTATTAAATAAATCAAATTGTTACAAACCTTGTTATTATTACAAAATACAAATGAAATTCCCAATCACGCAAATTCCACAGTAAAATGGAAAATCCTACAAAGAAATAATTACAATACTTTAATAATTAATTAATAACCACATGCGAAAAAAAACAATTTTAATTTAAATGAAGCATTCATATATATGTATGCATAAAACAGCAGAAGCAAATGTGTGTGTGTGTGTTTGTGTACATCACGACTGCAATTTGCCCTGAAAAATTGTGGAAAGAAAATGTGCAATGAAATAATTAAGTCCATTTGGTTTTAACCCCTTCCAATTAATTCTTTCACTTTTTGTTTTAATGTTTTTCACTCACCGTTAAATATTTGAGGTCTTTTTCATCATCAATAATAAATTAATTAATGAACAATTGCCAGACTGATGGAGTGAAACAACTTACGAAATGCTTGTTTTAATGGCTGGTTCGTTTGCTGCATACATTTTTTGCGGAAAATAATTAAAATTTATTATATATTAATTATTGGACTTAATATGCAATACGAGCAACAACAAGATTAAGTGGATATTATTGAAAAATAAATATTGAAGAGTTTCTCTGCTGATCTACCTGTTTGCTTTGTTTTTAAGGAAACGGGATTTGAAATTAAAAATATGTTGAACGTGTTGCAATTATACACATATGCACATCGTAAGGCTATTCACCTGAGTATTAGCCCTGTTCACAATCTTGTGCAAATGCTTTTGCATCACCGCTTTTGCAAAATAATTGTACTCTACAGGAAAAAAATATAGAAAATGCTCTGAAATAATCTCTCAATTTGCAATAATGCAATACCATTTGCTCAGGATTGTGAATTGGGCAATTAATATAAAAATTTCTATTTCGGAATTTATATTGAATCAATAATAAAAAAAACTCTCATCTGTTTTTATTTTTAACATAAAATCCCGAACGTGAATTGTGTTTTTAACCCTCGGAGGTATAACCAGGTCTGTGCAGACCTTTTGCATATAAAATTGTGTATAACTTTTTTATTTTTCATGTTAGAAACAAATCCTTCCATGACTTCCTGGAGCAACATTCTCCAGACGTAATAAACAAAAAATCAGTGCGATTGCAGGTCCGGATTCGCGTTAATCCAGGTTTTAAAATTGTTTGGTTCAAACGTCATAACCAGGTCTGTGCAGACCTATGAATAATTTGTACGAGATGAATAGGGGGCAGGTGATTGAAACCGTTTTTGAAAAGTATTTGGAAAAGAACATATAAATGTATATGTATATAAAATGTAAATATTGAATATAGCGCAAGTAAAATATTGTTACATCAGCAGATAATTTGAGGAGTACTCATTTGATATTTTCAAGAAAAATAAAAAGTAAAGAAGTATAACTGTATTATTCCTATAAAATAATCGATAGAAGTTTAAATATTCAGTATTTTTAGTGAATAACATTTATTTGGATTTTTTCTACAAAATCAAACGGTAAATATTTTTATGGTTCGTTTTCTTATAAATTCTGCTTAGAATAAATTTATCTTTGATTATAGAAAAATGACATCAGCATTTGCTACCGATGATATGATGGACGTTGTGAACTGTACCGCAAGTTGTTTATGTTTACCAGAAGAAGAGTGAAGCCAAATGGAAGTAAGGTTAGGATTGTGGTTAGCCGCTGATGATGAACATCCCGGTAAAAGTACTGCTTTCGAAGGTGATGATGAAACAGACTTAGCCATTGAGATAGAGAGAATTTATGATGATGATGACGACTTGGAAGAATTTTATGAAGGCACGCCATGGACTATGGCCAGTCAAGGTCCAGTTTCGGGAACCATGAGAATTTGATTTGATAATAGCAGCACAAGATCATATTCATTCATTGAATTTAAATTTTAAATTAATTTTCCAACTTTGTTGGTAACTGGTAGCTGTAAGCCTTCGGAGAGATGACCAACCATTCCATGCCGTATCTTCTTCCAGTCGACCATCTTGTTCTCTTTGTTATAAATTGGACAAAAAGCAACGAAAAACACGGTTTCATTGCATGTATTGCAAAAAGCCGGTATGTTTACAGCATTTACATACCAGGTCCTCATGTATTGAATGCCGTGCATAAAATGTATTTGATTACTTTTAGCTAATAAAACAGCGTATATAGATAACTAAGATGCATGTAAATGTGTTTTTATTCTTAATTTTGTGTTTTTGTCATCATAAAACTCATTTATACACACTTTTAGGATACCTGTATATATATTTCCATACAAATGCCATATAGGTCTGCACAGACCTGGTTATACCGTTTAGCGCCAAAAAATCCTTATACCTCGGAGGGTTAAAAACAGTCAGCAATTAAGTGCTACAAAACTTTTTATACATTTTTTCAACAATTTGTTGAAGCATATTATTGGATTTTGGGTTCGTCTTTTTGTATTTTTTTCTTTTTTTGTAATCTGTTTTGAACAGCATATTTCATCAAAACTGTGTATTTCAGAGTCTTTAACACTCCACCTAAAAATTTCATGTTCTTGGCCGTAAAATTTTATAAAAATTACATATGTAAATCACATAGGAGCTTTGAAAGTTGTATTCTGGGAGGTGGGCTAATCAAACGAAAAAAACTGCATTTAAAAATTGTACTTTTATCAAAAATTATACAATTTTTAAAGGTTTTTTAAGAAAAGTGTGTTTGTATGTTGCACAACAATTGGAAATAATTTTATATCTTCTAAGAGGACAGTACGATTATAATAAAATTTCGTACATTACCTCTACATATATTTTAATGCGTTCGGACGTTTCTTCTAAATTGAAATTGAAATTGAAAATACATAGAAAGTCCTCAACCAAATGAGGAATAAAATGTTTATTTAATAATACAGGGTGTCCGCCGGGAAGGTATACTACTTTGTTGTTTATAATGATTAAATCTTATATTGATAACTGTTTTTATTTAATGCCGGCAATCATGTATGGAATACAATATCAGATAAATGTCCGCCTCGGTTAGCCTCACAAATGCGAGCCCTTTTGAACACATTTTTCATTACATTCTCACACATTTCGCGCTGTATTTCATCAATTTCATCACGAATATTTTGTTTGAGTTGCTCAAGCGTTTCTGGTTTGTTTGCATAAACCTTTCTTTTCAGAAATCCTCACAAAAAGAAGTCCGGAGCAGTCAAATCAGGCGTGTGTGGAGGCCAATCAACATCAGCATTTCTTGAAATAAATTGTTGTGGAAAGAGGTCTCGCAGTAATCATCATAATACATTTGCCACGTGTCTACTTCACGACTGCCAAATATGAACTGGCAAGACTAATGTTTAACAAAATGGCGGCAAAACAAATTAGTTTACCTTCCCGGCGGACACCTTGTACGTAATATACTACGATTATTCATTTGGGCGGATAATTCTGTTATTAAATCGAAGGGCAACAAGTAAAAACGTTATATTCGATCGGATCGAACATCAAATACCCTCTAAATATTTAGTAAATAAAAGCTCTATTTTTATTCTTATTAAAATTTATATTTTTATGGTATTTGGCTTAGGTAAACAAAACAAAATTTGTTTTAATCGGTCGTTTCCAATATGTTTGGAAGAGCATGACTGAGACACCCTTCCATCAGCATAAAAACTTACGTATTAATATTTTATATCAACGTGCAAAGAAGGCACAGAGTTCTTTTAAGACATTTCTGTGCCCAATTTTAAAACTCTATACACTCCGGGAAGGCTCGTAGGGAAGACATCTCACCCTGGTCGTAAAATCTTAAAAATTTAATTTTTTTTAAATGTAGACTTGAGTAACACAATTTTTTAAATATTTACACTATTTTCCCATGTAATATAAAAGTTCAACGCGCACTAAAGGGGGCGGGGTGCAAAAATTAATTTTTTGGGCTCCAAGTTTAACGGTGGGGCCTTCTTTGATACAAAAATATATCATTTGCTTAACAAAATTACATAAAAAAAATTTTAAAATTATGTTGTTTTTTGGAGGTTGGTTTAGCTCTTCTTAGGGGAAGTTTTTTCCCTCTAACCCGATTCAGCGCATCTACGAACTTGACCTGTGCTATCTTTAAAGATATATTTATACCAAGTTTCAAGGGTCTGGCTTTTTTACTTTGGACTGAATCGAGATTTCAACAGACGGACGGACGGGCGGATCGTCTTAGATTTCGGCACTGATATATACAATTTATGAGGTCTCAAAGGGATATTTCGTTGCGTTAGACGCGGAATGACAAAGTGAATATAGCCTTCACTTTATAAAAAGCTTATAAGATATAGAGAAATCTTTATATGAGTCGATAGAACGATCTATAGGTATAATTCAATGTTTAAAGATGATTTCTTGTAAATGTTGACAGCGGCTAAGCCTCAAATGGTACATACGCTGCGTCAACCGCTACGGAATTGTCCCTATAAAAATAAGCCTTAATATCCCCACAAAATATAGTCGAAAGGCAATAATAGATCATATGGTACATACCAATTCTCAGTTGGGCCATTGTTTCGAGCGTTGTGTGCCGTGTGGCACCGTCTTGTTGAAACCACAAGTCAGCATGTTCCGCTATTCCATGTCGGGTAAATACAAATGTAATCATGGCACGGTAGCGCGAAAACAAAAGATGCCACCGACCCATAATTCACACCAAACAGTGCATTTCTCGGGATGCATTTGCAGTTCTTGCACTCCTTCTGGCTGCCCTTCACACCAAATACTGAAGTCTTGCATGTTCACTTGCACTTTCTTAATCGAGCATGACTTTTAATAATAAAATTCAATAATCTGCATGCGTTGTTCGTTTTTCAGTCGATTCATGACTAAATTATAGGCCAAACTGAACATGTTTAACAGTAACATGTTACACGAAAACGTCTGGGGTACCAAGAGCAGCGTTGCCAAAAAGAAAGTTGCTAAAAAATCGCATTAATATACATATATTCTATTTTTATGTTATGGACTTAAATTCCAAACAGCTAGCAATAAAATTTGTTGAATTACTGAACTAAAAATTAATAAAATATATTCATAAATAATTGTTGTTGTAAAATGTAATTTGTAACAACCTAATTTGAGGGTGCTGTTGGCTGAAGTAGTAGAACACGAGACTATGAAGCGGAGGGTCCTGATTTCAACCCCACGCTGATTCATGAATACTGTGTTGAATTCTTCTGATTAGCATTAGTGCGTGGTTTTGTTAGTTGTTGCCGGCCTGTTTCAATGATGAAGGCATAGCACTGGTCACTGAACAGAATTGGCAGAGTAACATCACCCACCTTCGTCGGCCCTGTAGCAAAAATTAGCCGGCGAAGTAAAAAAAAAGGTTGAAATAGCTAAAAAAAAGAAACTGTCTATATTCTCATATGTCCTAATCTGTCCCCTCAATACTATCCCCTTTCTTTCAGTTCCGGCGCAATGTATTGCATATATAGGGGTCATCCCCTGAGTGCTGGTCCAAGATAAAAAGACAAGTAAAAACGTTATATTCGACCGGGTCGAATCTTAAATACCCTCCAAATATTTAGTAACTAAATTTAAAATGTTTAACTTGGTGAGACAAAGTTACTTTATATAATGTCGTTCGTCAACACTCACTAAAGGGGGCGGGGTTCAAAAATAGACAATATCATGTTTTTCACAGACGAACGAATGGGCATTGCTAGACCGTCTTAGACTTCATCACTGATCAAGAATATATATACTTTATGGGGTCCAATTCTCTTTTGAGGGTATTAAAACTGTATTTTGGCGGGGTCGCTCTGGAAAGGGCTGTGGGGGAGACATTTCACCTTCGTCATGGAACTCTAAAAATAAATGTTTGGGATAATTAAATACAAAATAAAAAAAAATTTTTGATATGGTCATTTAGAGGGCAAAGGAAAAGGAGGGGGTAGGCAGGTTACGTCTCAGCTTCGTCATTAAAGCTTAAAAATGTTATTTTTAGGAATGTAGGCTTAAGTAAAACAATTTGTTAAATTTTTATGCAATTTTTGCATATAACAACGCTCACTAAAGTGGGCGGGGTCCAAAAATTATTTTTTTTTTAGATTGAATTAAGTTTTATGGGCTAATTGTTCGAAATTTTAATTTAAATCTCAGAAAGACATGATAAATATTCCAAGGCACAAAGACAAGTCAACATCAGTTTTTGTTATTCAACTTACACAGCAGAGCAGAACAGCTGTTTTCGAAAGACGCAACCCTTTCATCATCAGTGCTCATGTGTATTGTGTTTGTCACCACTTATTAGGTGGCTTAGTTGAATGTGATAACAGTTCTTATTTACACAAATTTAATTGTGAACAAGTAAAAGTGCTATATTCGGCTGTGCCGAATCTTAAATAGCCTTCACAGATGTCATTCTTTTCGTTTAATAATTTCGTCTAGGAAGCTAAATGTTTGGCTTTTCTTATTTCTAATACCTATGAACGTCTTTCAAAAATATTATATATATTTAATTTACAAACAAAACAAAAAATCCGTTCCATGTACCCCAAAAAGTTCTAAGTGTCCAACCGTAGAATTGTCTTTTAGATTTTCTTGGTTTTTAATACCAGTTTATTTCTTTCTGATATATAAAGTGGGTATAATTCATAATAAACATCAAAAATATCAAATAAAATGGCTGCTTTTATGAAGCAGAAAATGTCCATTTCCCAACCCTTGAAGCGAATTTTTAATTTTTTAATACAAATTTAATTTTTTCTGATATATAAAATAGGTTTAAATCACTAAAAACACAAAATTTGAAATTTATGTATGTACTTTTATGTACCAAAAATATTTCGATTTTCCAACTCTGGAAGCGAATTTTTATTTTTTTACCAATGCAATTCTTAGTGAGGTGTAACATAGTTTTACTTGACAAAATAATTAAAATTTTTAAACTTTTTGGTCACTTTCATGTACCATAAAATATTTCATTTGTCCAACCCTGGAGCCGAAATTTTGATTTTTTAAGATTTTAATTCCAATTTTGTTGTTCCTGAACTATAAAACAGCCCTAATTAGCAAATAAAAAACAACGTCAATTGCCTTTTAGGTTACTTTTATGTAGAATAAATAATTCAATTTCCCAACCCTGAAAACGTAATTTAATTTTTTTTTACCAATGCAACTCTTACTGAGGCATGAAATAGTTTTATTTAAGAAAACCTTAATATTTGTCACTTTCATGTACTACAAAATATTGCAGTTATCCAGCACTGGAATCTAAATTTTGTTTTTTTTTAATTTTTGATACCAATTTTGCTTTTCCTGAACTAAAAAATAGTTTTAATCAGTAAAAAATCAACGTCAATTGCCTTTTTGGTTACTTTTATGTATAAAAAGATATTTCAATTTCCCAACCCTGGAAGCGAAATTTAAATTTTTTTAAATTTTCTTTATCAATGCAAATCTTCATGAGATATAAAGTAGTTTTGTTTAAGAAAAACTAAAATTTTGCAACCATTTCGGTTTTTTGCAATATTTTGTAGTACATGTACTACAATCAGGGACCGGAAATAAGAGTTATTTTTCAATTTTTGAAGAAATAAATCATACATAAATGAACATCGTAGAAAACTTTTAATTACACCATCATGATTTTTAGGCGAAATGCATCCAACATATTGCATGATTTTTAAATTTCTGATTTTTATTTTAACAATCAAAAATAAGAGTTATTTTTGATTTTTATTTTTTTAAATGAAAAATAAGAGTTATTTTTGATTTTTATTTTTTAAAATGAAAAATAAGAGTTATTTTTGATTTTTATTTTTTTAAATGAAAAATAAGAGTTATTTTTGATTTTTATATTTTTAAATGAAAAATAAAAGTTATTTTTGATTTTTATATTTTTATATCAATAATAAAAATCAATTCAAAACTCTTATTTATTTGTTGATGCCGTATGTATTATATTATGCTGCTTCATTCAAATTTCTATATGAATATAATATATTATGTGACTTATCCATTATCAGCTATAAAAACATGAATGCATAGAAATAGCTTATAAGTTTTGGCTGCCATTCAAGTCAGCGTTAAGAGGTCGTTTTCAGGTGTTGAATGTTATCACTTAATATACAATTTGCATTGCAATTAATAAATTAAAAACAACAATAAGATTACGCTAATAATAACAACAACAAAAATGAAAGAACAAATAATAGCGTTATTTCAAGTTCAAGGGCAATGCACAGCGTAATTTAGAAACTTTGTTACACACATTTTGTTGTTATTATAACTGTGTACTTTATTTTTACTTTAATACGTAACAAAGATTAATAAACATATTACCTATGTCACGAATTTTGAATTGATTTTTATTATTGATATAAAAATATAAAAATCAAAAATAACTTTTATTATTGATATAAAAATATAAAAATCAAAAATAACTTTTATTATTGATATAAAAATATAAAAATCAAAAATAACTTTTATTTTTCATTTAAAAAAATAAAAATCAAATATAACTCTTATTTTTCATTTAAAAAAATAAAAATCAAAAATAACTCTTATTTTCTATCTAAAAATATAAAAATCAAAAATAACTCTTATTTCTTGATTTTTTTTGATAAAAGTCATAACAGTTACGGTCCCTGACTACAATATATTGCATTTACCAAAAAAAAAATTTAATTTTTCCAACCTTGGAAACGAAATTTGAATATTTTTTGTTTATTTTTATCAGTGCAACGCTTCTTGAGGTATAAAGTAGTTTTATTTAAGAAAAATTGCAAATTTTTTACAATTTTGGTAACTTTCATGTACCCTAAAATATTGCACTTGTCCATCCCTGGATTCGAAATTTTATATTTTATTTTTGAAATTTTAATACCAATTTTGTTCTTCCTAAGTTATAAGACAGTTTTAGTTAGCAAAAAACAACAAAAACAACATCAGTTGCCTGTTTGATTACTTTCATTTATAAGAAAAATTCAATTTCCCACCCCTGGAAGCAAAATTTGAATTAAAAATTTTTTTTTGCCAATGCAAATCTTCATGACGTAGAAAGTGGTTTTGTAAAAGAAAAACTTAAAATTTTTAACAATTTTAGTTACTACATATACTACAAATTACGGAATAGGCCGAAAAAAAATTTTTAATTTCCCATCCCTGGAAAATTTTTTTTATGATTTTAGTTTTTAATAGACCATTGAGGCGCCCCAAAGCACGAAATAAGTTTAATTTACAAACATAAAATAAAATAATTGATTTTTGGTATAAATTTTGCGTCGAGAAATAGGCGTAAGCTTCCCAGCTCTGGAACCATACTTTGGATCTTTCTGAATTTCAATAGCACTCTAAGTCATTTCCAATCCAACGGTCCAAGAACAAAGTCTCTAGCTCTTCTGGCTTGGAAAAACCGTACAGACGGACGGACAGACGGACATCGCTCAATCGTCATCGCTATTCATAAGGACCCAGAATATATATATACTTTATGGGGTCCCATGTGCATATCGAAGAAATTACACACGGACAAACCTATATATACCCTTTCACGTTTTTGTGAAGGGTATAAAAATGATACGAGAACTGTATCAACCTGATGTTAACATGTTATTATTATAATACTGCTCTAAGCTTCAATATATATATATATATATATATATATATATATATATATATATATATATATATATTTATATATATATATATATATATATATATATATATATATATATATATATATGTATATATATATATATATATATATATATATGTATATATATATATATATATATATATATATATTATATATATATATATATATATATATATATATATATATACATACATATATACCAAATATCAAGAGTCCAGATCTTTTCGTTTGGACTGAATCGTGATTTCCACAGACGGGCGGGCGGGCGTACGGATGGACATGCTCAGATCGTCTTAGATTTCATCACTGATCAAGAATATATATACTTTATGGGGTCTGAGATGGATATTTCGTTGCGTTACAAACGGAATGACAAAGTGAATATACCCTCCAAATTCATTTTTTGATGGTATAAAAAAAATATTTATTTTGTTAAACGGCTTATGGCACTACCTTTTAAATAGGTATAAATTTGTAGTAATTATATTTTCATACATAAATATTAATTAAGCTATAGTTAGCGCGTTATTGTTTGCAAGACTTGACTTGTTCAAAAATATTAAATTGGGCCTCGTATAAACGGTAAATGGGTTTCTTGACCGAAGATTCCTTTTTAAACAATTAAAAAAGTTGTTCGTAATTCCAGCGATTTGACAGCCCCATTTGGAAAACGTCGGGCCAAGGTGAGTTGATAACACAATACATATACATATATCTTAGACAGAAAAACTCACCTTAAAAAGCATTTTTTTTCCAAAATTATCTGCTTGTCATAAGACTGAATGTTCAATAACCTCGAGGTGAAATAACTTGAGGTCTCGTGGAGTTAAAATTAATTTTGTGACCACTTTGAATACCGTATAAAATTTTGTTAGAGTCGGACGGACTACGCGTTTAGAACTGCTGAATTATTTAAATTAATTCTTTTCTACTGTGCATCGCAGCAGAAATACAATAATAAAATATCTTTACTGCAAATGGCTGATGTAATATGAAATTATTTAAATGATGTTTAAAACCACACCGACGGCATTCTTAATAATTCAAATAAATTTATCAAATTTCAATATACAATCAATAATTAAATAATATTGTTAAATTAAAAATACAATAGGGGTATTCACACCGAGTCTGTTAATCCGGTAATTTGTTAGTTGGTAATTTGTTGAAACACTTTACTGTGAACACACTTTTTGTTCTATCTCAGTAGTGCGGTAACTTTTGATGACAGGTGGTGTGGAAAATATTATTCCAAAATCTATTCAGTGGTGCGACGATATTTTAACTACAATGGATGATAATCGGTTCCGTCAAATGCTACGTGTGGACCGAACTCAATTTGCTCACTTATTGTCCCTTATAGAAAACGACGATGTTTTTGCGAAATGTAGTGGCAAGCAATTACCCGTCGATATACAGTTAGCTGTTGTTCTATACCGATTAGGCTCCTCTGGAGAAAGTGCCTCCATCCGAAAAATTGCGTCAACTTTTGGGATTGGTGACGGAGGAACGTTGACTAAAATTACTTTTCTTTCTCGCTCCATTTCTTTTGCGGTTTTTCCCGCTTGCGCATTTTCTTTAGCGGCTCCACTGAAAAATAATTAATAATCAAAACGAATGTAACAATTTTGTTAAAAAAAATAGAAAAATTACTTACTTTTGCAAAAATTTTCCTTTTTTGCAGTAATGAGAATATAAACACAAATAAACACAGCTGTTGTTTTTTGTTACCGAGTAACAAGAAAATTACCAAGCTTGCCAGACTGGTACTTTGTTACTCGGCAGTTCGATAATTTGTTAATTTTACAAATACAAAATACACGTAAAGAACTATCGAATAACGACTAACGAATTAACAAGGCCGGTGTGAATAACCCTAATATATTTATTCAGTTAATTTATTGTTAAGAATTAGTAAAACAAGAAACTTCACAGCTATAGACAATTGTTGAACTTTATCCATAAATGAAATTTATTTTATTGCATTAACGAATGTTGGTAATTACAAGAGCAAAAAAACAAGAAACCAAAGAGCAATATGAATGAAATACAAGAAAATTTATCTGATCGAAAATAAATTTTATAGGATTTATTCATTTTCTTGTTAGCCATAAGCCAACTGAACAAAAGGGTTCGAACGTATTCCATAAACGTCTACACTTAAACATTTTTGTATGTGTGTTTGTGTAGGTGGGTTTGTCCATAAATATACAAAACAAATTTTTTCAATATATTTTATTCTATTTATCATAAACAATTCAATAACGAAATATATTAATAAATTTACAAAGAAATAAATGTATACTTTATCAGTCATACACAATTGACCCCTGAAGCTGTTTAAATGGATATGGACTTTGCAGTATTTCTCACAATAGCAGTAACAACAACAACAACAACTATATGCATACAAGTATGTCCAAGTATGAATGATGCTTGATGTGGTCATTGCATTGAAAAAAATAAAATAACAGAATTTCAATTAAAAGCATTCTTTCCGAGGTTTAACTAACAATGAAGCAATTTAAAACTTTTAAATAACTAAAACAAACTTGAAACCCAGAATATGGTATAAATTGGAGATGTGAGCGTGAGTAAAGTTGTGTACACGATCTCGCACGATCTTGAAACTTAACTTTTTCATGCAGGCTCACGCATTTGAATTGCTCACGATCACTTACTCTCACGAACGCATTGTTTTAATCACATACTTTCACGCACGACGGTAGCAATTTTGCAAAGGTATTCACCCCCACAGTAAAATTATTCTCGTGTGTGAATACCCATTAAAAGTTTGCATCTCTATAGCCCATATATATGTGTGTATGTAGTGCATACATATAACAATTCTAAAAAAGGGAAAACTTATCTTCTGCTTTAAGCGCGAAAAATCACGCACTATTCTAAAATTTTAAATGATTTTAATATTTTGTAATCATGACTCACGTTATTTAGTGGTGAATCATGCATGACACGAAAAAACTACGACATGTGCACATCTCTAGTACAAATGCTGCAGCAAGTTGTCGTGTTATCAAACAAATTTAAAATACATGTGTAAGTTGATATGTGTATGTGTTAGTAATTAAAAAAATATCCATTTAAAAAATAATTGATTTGATTCAAAAATTCATTAACTATTGTTCATGAAAATTTCAGCTTTAATTGGGACAATTTTACGAAATCTTCAATTAAAATAATATGAAATTAATTAAAAAATAGTTGAAATAATTGTCAAAAGTTAGTGCAAAAACAGTGCAATCGATATATTTTTAAGACTTTTTTGTTTAAATAATGAATATTTATTATAGCAAACATTATGAGAGTGAGTTGTTTGGGAGTAATGCCATATTCTCATTCCCATCAAATCCGTATTGAAAATATTTTGGGAGTAGAAGACCTATTGTGAATTGGGAGTAAGAGTTTCTATTGTGATTTAGATATTTGTCAGTGCCTTATAAATAATTTGTGTAACAAGAACATAAAAATATAAATTTTAAAGAAACGAATAGCGAAGTCTGCGGAGTGTACAAAATGCCGCATAGGTATCGCAGGATATCTCGCAACATTTGAGAATTTTTCTTACTTCTTTTATTTAATTAAAATGTTATTCAATGAAGTCTTGCCACTAATAAAAAATTATAGCTTTTTTGTTGCTTGTTGGCAATCTATTTTGGAAAATAATTCACTTTAATAAACACTGGCGTTACCGTATTTCTTAATTTCTTAATATTTCGCTCCCAAAACTTTGTGATTGGAAAAATTTGCGCTAACAAATGGGAGTTTTTTCAGGAGAATAAATGTTCAAAAGAGAGCGATCAATGGAATATATTAATATATTAATTACATTACAAAATTCTTGTCTACACTCCGAGAATAGGTAACTTCCTTGTATATTTGCAAGAAAGTTTTGAAATGATGCAACAGAATTTCTGGTTATGTCTAGACTACCTAATTCCTCATCAAAATGCCTTTCTAACTATTGAATGCATTCTTCAAGCAGAAATATCTAACATCAAAGTGGCAACTCACTGGCTAATATTTATTTTATGTAGTAAGAATTTTAACGAACATTTTATATTGCTATTTTAAATTTAATTAAGATTCTATAGGCTAATTGTTCGAAATTTTAATTTAAATCTCAGAAAGACATGATATATATTCCAAGGCACAAAGGCAAGTCAACATCAGTTTTGTTATTCAACTTACACAGCAGAGAATAACAGCTGTTTTCGAAAGACGCAACCCTTTCATCATCAGTGCTCATGTGTATTGTGTTTTTGTCACCACTTATTAGGTGGCTTAGTTGAATGTGATAACAGTTCCTATTTACAAAAATTTTATTGTGAAACAGGATACGAGAACTGTATCAACCTGCTGTTAACATGTTATTGTTATAATACCCGTGTTACCGTTTGACTATTTTTCTTCATGTCCCACTTTTCTGAATTTTTTGAATATAGCACATCTTGCTTAGTCCAGGTACCTCGTGTTGTCCCAAATATCTGACAAAGAGATGGTTTACCTATACCCGCATTCTTTTACTCTGATACTACTGCAGGCACTGCACATTCTTGCACACATCTTTACCTACTGAAGTATGTTCATGCACGTTGATTGATCTGTAGCTATGGCTGGTATTAAGATATTCAGAAGCTCTTGATGTTCTTGGCTTGAAAATTCAGTGTGATGTGCGATGAACTGAGCAGCCTATTCACATATCAAAAGAAGCATTCAAGTGCATCGGCATTTGAAAATCTTAGATCATATTATTATATTTACCATTTAACCGACCGAAAATGGTATACAACTCTCATTTATAAATCTATGCTTCAAGGTCTATCTATTTTAAAATTATTCGACTGTGGACCAAAACGGGGCTAAGAAAGTCATTGCAGGCAGTAGGGTAGCCAATTCTATTAACTCACTTTAGCCTTATGGCAAAGTGGCTAGAGCTTAGTTCTTTTATTGTTACTATTAGGAAACGAATAACTTTCTAAAACGATCCTTCATTGAGTTCACACCCATTGGTCTTCGATTTACCGATCCGTATGTGAAAAACTAGCTTTTTCCCTGTAATTTTTAACATCAGAAAATTTAAAGCAATATGATAAACAACGCTCCCTTTATTCTACTCGACTTCATAAATTTTCTAGGTACCGAAACAAAGTACGCATGATTAGGGATCATTCCCTAAATACTCGTTCCAATAAAGCAAAAAAATAAGGCATATTACCCAATAGTAAATATGGCTACAGTGGCAATGATCGCGAGGAGGGAGAAACCGGCGAATCACCAGCAGCCTCTCTGAAATATAACAATTGAATTTCCGGTTTCTTAGCTGATTTCCTTATAGCGTGTGTAAAACAACACCACATTTACTCGCATTCGCTCTATTCCTACGCCTATAAAACTTCTCTATGGTCGATTTCAATCTACCTCTTAACCTTTATGATTTTGCTTCCGATATATTTTTGACATCAGAAGGGATGATACCCAAGAGGGCTGAGGCGCATTGTATTTTTCTCTTAAAAGCGATCTGAGAACCTAATCTATGCGTAAAATATCCAAAAAAATTTTGCCCGTATTTTGGAAAAATTTAAATTGTTGGATGCACAAAAATTAAATCAAATCTTTCCTGATTTTAAGTCGCATTATATTAAATGAACATAAATTCCATAACTTTTAACTGACAACAAATAAAGCAGCCTAAAATGCGCTGAAATGTACATTCAGGTCTATTTTTATGCCATAGATGTGTTCCAAAAAAAAAAAATCGCATATATTGAATTCGTATTAAACGATACTCTAGGTTCATATAAAAACTAATGATTCGTTCTAAAATTCTGAAAAAAACCGCATAAATTCAAAGTCTAATTAAAAATATCAAAACAAAATTTCATAAAAAATCAACAAAAATATATATATTATATTTACTTTTTTTTAATTTTATCTTGGACCAGCACTCAGGGGATGACTGCTACATATGCAGTGCATTGCGCCGGAACTAGAAAGGAGGGGATAGTATTGAGGGGCCAGATGAAGAAAGCTGAGAAGGAAGTTTTTATTTTCTAGCTATTTAAATTTTTTTACTTCGCTGGCTAATTTTTTTGCTACAGGACCGACGAAGGAGGGTGCTGTTACTCTGCTTTTAGTACATGGTAGTGTCAGTCGCTGCCAATTAAACAATGAAAATAAAGAATAAATAAAAATGCAATATTAACTCATTAATTACAGAGAAAACAGATAATTATCCCAAAAATAAGCTAAAACATTTTAAGGAAATTCTATATATATGTATGATTAACCTTAATCACTGAATAATTGTCTGCATCGTTTTGGAATGGGTTCAAAGCCACTTTCATAACTAAACGATGTAGTCATAGTGTCATCATATGGTAAAATGTCATGTTCATCACTAGAATTTATCTCGTGAATAGGGGACGAGATCGAAAAATTTTTTGAGGCTTCAATTGGTTCAATGATGTAAAGTTGGTTTAATTTAAAAACGGTAAAAATGCTTAAAAAACAATGTAAGATTTGTTGAAATTCTTAAAAAAATCGTTAATTTAAAAATCGCATAAATTTGAATCCGCATGAAACGAAACGTAAATGTATAGGAGTTGGTTTGCTGAACTAAAAAAAATTGTTATCTTGTAAACTGTTCACTACTTGATTAGAAAATATTCGAGTTTATATTTTGTTTTACTTTATTTTATATGCAAATAAGTCCGATAAATCCGATAAAATTCTTCATTTAACAGTGTAACGATAAAACTTTACCAAATGCAAATGCTGACAAAACAATCGTTAAAATTTTATAATAAAATCGTAAACCTTTTTCTTCACCTTTCTTAAAGCATGCAGACCAACTTTAAAATTAAATAAAACTATAAAAAGTATTTAAGCAAGTATAAACATTAACTGTTTTGTCTGTGACTTGAGAAAGAGGTACTCGTCGAAAACAATTTCAAATAAAAAACTGACAAAAACTATAAAAACCAAATAAAACTATTAATCGTTAGAAAGATAAGTAAACAATATATAATTTATAATTAAATCAGTTTGAAATGTTGAGACTGGCTGAGTTCCCACGTTAAGGAAGTTATTAAAATCAAAAAAAGCCATAAAGATATTTTTACGACTTTGAAATGTTTTTAAAATTAATATAGAAAAAAATTATAAAAAAGAAAACACCTATTTCTTACAGAAAGCATAGAATATTTTACTTGGATTATTCTTTGGCTGAAATGTTTTTTAGGAAACCAAAAAACAGTTTCCCTCGTTTCTAAACAACTAAACTTTGTTGTAAAATCTTCTATCGAATGCAGAGTCTTTTCATAGAATTCATTGAAACTATTAATCCCAACTTAAACGATTAAATGAAAACCTCGATTAACTAATCCAGTTCCATGAATTGAATACTCTAGTAAAGTAAAGCACTTGCATAATTTCGTTTTTTAACTTTTAATTTTATTTATTTAAATGCAAAGCTCAATAGTCAAATTAAAAATGTTGCATATAACTACTTGGGTTTTGAGGGTTAATATTTGAAATTGTATGTAATTTTAATAAAAATAGTGACCTTTCTAAATATGATATTTTTTCCTTTCATATATGAAATAAAAATAAAGTTGTTTTGCACTGCACATTTATAAAAATTGTATTAAAAGCACTTGAAGCTATTGAATCATGAAATAAAATCAAGTAAACACGATATATTCGACCGGTTCGAATCTTAAATACCCTCCAAATATTTGGTAAGTAAATTTAAAATATTTAACTTGGGTGGGACAGAGTTCCTTTTAGACATTTTTGTACCCAATTTTAAATCTCTATTCTGAGAGAGTCATTCCGGGAAGGGCCGTGGGAGAGACGTTTCACCTCTGCAGGATCAGATAACATCTCAGCTTCTTATAGGCTTAAGGAATAAAAATTTTTCAATATTTACAATATTTTTGCATGTAATATCGTAAGCGAACGCCCACTAAAGGAGGTGTGGTCCAAAAATAGACTATATCATGCTTTCCACAGACGAACGTATGGGCATTGCTAGACCTTCTTAGACTTCATCACTGATCAAGAATTTATATACTTTATGGGGTCCAATTCTCTTTGGAGAGTATTAAAACTGTATTTTGCGGTGGTCGCTCTGTCAAGGGCTGTGGAGAGAGATTTCACCTTTGTCATAAAACTCTAAAAATAAAAGTTTGGGATAAATAAATACAAAATTAAATATTTTTTTTATATAGAGTCATTTGGGGGAAAAGGAGGATAAGGGGTAGGGCAGAGTAGTACCAGGCTACGTCTCAGCTTAGTCATTAAAGCTTACAAATGTTATTGTCAAGGAACGTAGGCTTAAATAAAACAATTTGTTAAATTTTTACACTATTTTTACATATAATAACGCCCACTAAAGGGGGTGTGGTCCACAATTTTTTATTTTATTTTATGGCTCCGAGTTTAACGCGTTGGGCCTTCTTTGACATAAAAATATATCATTTGCTTGGCAAAATTACAATAAAACTTTAAAAATGATGTTTTTTATAAGTTCATTTAGTTCTTCTTAGGGGAACTTTTTTCCCTCTTGCCCGATTTAGCCCATTTCTGAACTTGACCTGTGCTATCCTTCAGTATACATTTGTACCAAATTTCAAGAGTTTGTCCCTTTTCGTTTGGATTGAATCGTGATTTACACAGAATTACGGACGGACGGACATGGTCAGATCGTATATACTGATCAATAATATATAAACTTTATAGGGTCTCAAACGTAATGACAAAGTGAATATACCCTCCATATTCTTTTTTGGGAGGGCGGATTGATACCTAAGTAGGAAAAAAAAATTTTTTTCAAAAACAAGTTATTTCTCAACATAGTCTCCTTTTGGTTCAGTACATTTAGTAAGACGATATTCCAACTTTTTTATACCATCTGAATAATACGATTTGGGGAACCCATCAAAATAAGTGTTAGTTTCGGTAATCGCTTCTTCGTTTGAGATGAATATTTTTCTTGCGAGCCATTTTTTCGAGTTTGGAAACAGGAAAAAGTCACTAGAAGCTAAAGCTGGACTATAAGGTGGATGATCAACCAATTCGAAGTGTATTTCACGTAATTTTAGCATCGTATCTAATGCTGTGTGAACCGGTACGTTGTCTTGAAGAAAGAACATTTTTTTCTTTAAATGTGGTAGTTTTTTCTTGATTGCATCACTCAATTGACACAATAATGCCCGATAATACTTTCCTGTTATTGTGAATCTTTTTTCAAGATAATCGATGAGCAATATTCCGTGTGCATCCCAAAATACAGTCGCCATAACCTTGCCAGCCGATTTCACTGTCTTCGCCTTCTTCGGAGCACTTCCAGCAGTTTCCACCCATTGTCTCTAATGATTTTTGGTTTCAGTTGTGTAGTGGTGGATCCACGTTTCATCAACAGTTAATAATCGACGCCAAAAATCAACAGGATTACGCTTTATCACGTCCAAACACCGCTGTGAAGTGGTCTGTCGAACTCGTTTTTGTTCGGTACTGAGCAAACGCGGCACGCATCTTGCCGATAGCTTTTTCATATGCAAATGTTCATGCAAAATGTTGAGCACACGTTCATATGATATATTTACCATTTCAACAATCTCACGCAACTTGACTCGGCGATCATTCATAACGATATCGAAGATTTTCTTCATATTTTCTTCAGAAACCACCACTTTTGGCCTTCCTGTTGATGGTATTGTTGCAGTGCTTGCTCGGCCGCGTTTAAATTCAGCAATCCAATACTTTACCATGTACTCGTAATCTGACGGAGCAGACTCACCGTAATGTTTATCGAGCTTTTCATTTGTCTCTTTCGCCGTTTTCCCTTTCAAATAACAGAATTTAATCACTGCATGAAATTCACTTTTTCCATTTTTTAGAAACACAAAAGTTTCTTACTTCAAACGACTACAACAAATAAACTAAGCGATGAAATTTTAAAAGTTGACGTTTGACAGATCGCAATTTTTAAAAAAACAGTTTTTGGGCTTGTGCTGCCATCTAGCGCTAGATAGCTTCAATATCAATCCGCCTTTTTTTCAACAAAATCATCAAAGACTGGCCCGGTCAATTCGTAAAAGATCTTCTGTTTCAATATTGGATCGTAATTTTTAACACAATTAATATTACAATCATTTTGTAGCAAAATAAACATTAAAGTATGTAAATGCCATTTACTCAACATCTGATAAATAAAACAAAAATTTAATAATTATTGGGCAATTTTTACGAGCTTTCAGAGTTGATTCAAAAATATGTATGAAATCTTTATTTGAGTCGATAGATCGATCTATCCAATTTTGGCATACTCTCCCAAAACATATCGACTGGTATCCCACGAATAAGTACTTTAATATTCGCTTCTAAGCAACAATCGCAACATATCAAATAAGAGGGTGTTTATTAAAAATTTGATCGGGCTTGTGGACGAATCAAAAGAAGACAACAATTATGCTTGATTTTTCAGCAAGCGTCGTTGGTGTTACACATACAAACACATTTTCGTACTATAAAAATGTTATTTCACCCTACTGTTGTGCGTTTTAACGCTTACAGACTCAAATATATTACAAATAATTTAAATTATGAATTCTTTTCCACAACTTTAGATATCAGCGATTAATAGTCGTTTAATCCACAGAGAAAACCAGCAGCTAAAATATTCACTTTTACTTGAAATTTTTATTATTAATCGTTTGATTATCACTAAAGCCTGTGTATTGTATGCACACGTTTTTTAAGTAAATACGATAGAAGTCATAAATTTACTTAAATAAGCCGCGTTGTGCAAGAACAAAGAAGCGTTAAGGGTGAGAAGCAAAGAAGACTTTGACAGACAAGCAGGCAGACAACGACAGAAACTTCCTTTGAGCAAATATTTCACGCTTCTTTGGTTAGTTTTATATAATTACTTGCTTTGCATTCACATTTGCCCAACGCAGGCCTAAAACAAACAAACAAACAAAACAGAAAATGCTAGACTAGAAAGGGGATTTCCTGAAATAAGTAAGAGACTGTGAGGCAAATAAATACTTGAGTGCATACATGCTACTTGCGTCCCTGCAACATACGAAAAGATTAACTTTCTTTTAAATAAAAGCAGGCAAAACAAATAGCAACTGCCCTCACACACAGATCAAGTTTATCTACGGATTTAATTTGATGGGATTTTGGGCTTAAACTACTAAAACGTTTCCAGGGAAACATTCTAACATTAAATACTCATTAAACAGGCAAATAAAATACAACAAATAAAAACAATATCAAGGGAAAATCTAAGTCCCAATAGATTATAAAAACGGGCCTTAAACGAACATACAGACCGAAATATATGTAAATGACCTTTTCAAGCGTTAAAAGATAAAGACAACAAATACAATAGAACATTATGATTGGAATAGGAAAAAACAAGCGCTAAAGCGATGCGGCATGTTAATAAATTAAATAGACTTAATTATGGTTAAGAAGATTTGGCTTAAATAAATATAAACAGAGATACTATTCATTATTCATATAACGCGTACAACAAAAATGTTTATCACATAAAACTTGACCCTGAATTATTTTTCCTATTAACTGCATCATTGGATATTCATTGTACCCATCGGACATTGTCGGCCATTTTCACAAGAACTAGTCAATTTACTGACGGTGCTTAATACCTGCTGAATTACCCAAACAAACGATTATTATTTCATGAACTGACAATAATATCGACAACCATTTCTAGTGAATCCAAAATTTTATAAAGATTATCCAAGATTTTTTCAGAAACAATCTAGCCTTCTGTCCATCGGTGGAAATCACGATTCAGTCCAAACTAAAAGACCCAGACCCTTCAAATATGGTATAAATATGTGTTGCAGGATAGCACAGGTCGCGTTCGTAAATGGGCTGAACCGGGCCAGAGCGAAAGAAGTTCTCTAAAACTAAATCAACCTCTAAAAATCAAAATTGTTTTCTAATTTTGTTAAGCAAATGTTATATTTTTATATCACGGCTCCAAGTTTAACGCTATTGGCAGTTAAACTTGGAGCCGTAAAATCAGACAAATCAATTTTTTTACCCCCGCAACTTTAGTGTAAAAATTTAGCAAATTGCATTACTCAAGCCTACATTCCCTAAAAACTACATGTTAAAGCTTTTATGACGAAGCTTTTTCCCCAAATGACCCTATTAAAAAAATCCTTTTTACACTTAATTACCCCAAAAATTTACTCTTTAGTTTTTTGTTACAAAGGAGAGATGTATCCCCTACGGAACTTCCCGGAGTTGCACTGTATAGAGTTTCAAAATTGGGCCCAGAAATATCTTAAAAGAACTCTGACGCAGCAGGCTAAACATCTTTAACTTCTCTCAGTCCCTGTTTTTGCACCTTGATATAAAATACTAATACGTAAATTGCTTTTATGCTGACGGAAAGAAAGGTGTTTCAGCCATGCTCCTCCCAACAATAAATTTGTATCTTGTTTACTTAAGCCAAATACCATCAAAATGTAAATTTTAATAAGAATAAAAATTTTTTGTAAATATTTGGAGGGTATTTAAGATTCGACCCGGTCGAGTATAACGTTCTTACTTTTTAGCCATTTTTGATTATTTCGCCGGAGACTCTTCACTACTAAAGAAATCACGATTTTTTGTATGGGTGCTGTTGGCTGAAGTAGTTAACGCGTTGCTACTGAGCCTAGGATGCCGTCTTCGATTCCGCAGTCAGTCGGGAGTATGCTGTCAAAACTTTCTGATCTACATTAATGTATTAGTTGTTGCCTGTTTAAAGGACGAAGGACGAAGGTTGCCGAACGATACCAACAGCATATGACTATATCATGTAGTAAAGAGCGCTTTAATGCCCTACTCCTTCATCTGCACTACAGCAAAAAGCCGATTAAGTAAAAATTAAAATAGATACAACTACATAAAAATTTAATCGTATGTTCGTGACTGATAGAGGTATTGAACGAAAGACTTTGGGCTTCGTTCACTAGAAAACTCTTCTGGAATTTTCTTCTTCATTAATTTAAATAATTAATTCCATTATTCTGGTTATTTCTTCACTTGTGAATTTCTCTATTATGTATTCTTCAGCTGATATTTATAATGAATGATTTCTTAACATCTCTCGAATTTGATTAAAATAAAAGACACCCAATCTAGAGAAATGTATGAAATATTTATTTGAGCCGATAGAGCGATGTAGACAATGTTTAAACATGACGTCAAGCGTGGGATATGCCACCGTGTTATTGAAACCCCATGCCAGCCAAATTCACCTCTTCCATTTTGGACAAAAAAATTGTAACAATCGCATAGCAATGGCACCGGCCTATAATCCAAACCGAACAGTCCATTTTTCGAAAATCTTTGTCAGTTCTTGCTGTGCTTCTTTCTCTTCCCGCCAAATACGGCAATTTTCCTTATTCGCGTATACATTCAATCGGAAATGAGCACAATGCAGTTTCTTAACCGAGCATGAATTTTAATAATAAAACTCAATAATCTACCAGTGATGTTCGGTTCTAGGTCGATTCTTAGTTAAATTATTAATATTATTTTTATCTCGGACCAGCACTCTGGGGATGGCTCCTACATATGCGGTGCATTGCGCCGGAACTAGAAAGGAGGGGATAGTATTGAGCGGACAGATGAAGAAAGATGAGAAGATGGAGAATTTTTTGTAGCTATTTCAACCTTTTTACTTCGCCGGCAAATTTTTTGCTACAGGCCCGACGAAGGAGGGTGCTGTTACTCTGCTCTTCAGTACAAGGTAGTGTCAGTCGCTGCCAATTCTGTTCAGTGACCAGTGCTATGCCTTCACCATTGAAACAGGCTGACAACAACTAACACAACCACGCATTAATGCTGATCATAAGAATTCAACACAATATTTCATGACTCAGCGCGGGCTCGAACTCAAACTATTTAATTTTTATTATACTTCGGCTGACACAGATATAAAATGAAAACTGGAATGACAAATGTCAAAAGTTAAACTACTACATAGACATTTGTCACTGATGATATTTGTCTCCATCAAGAGTGACAGTCATATGTTCGGTAATACGAAAAATTGTTGCATATGTATTAGTACAAATTGTATGTGTGTATTAGTTTTGGTCACCCATTTCTTGTAGGGATGTTACACAAAAACAGCTGAGCTGTCAAAAATAATTTTGATAAAATATCATCCGTTTTAAGCTGACAAAAAAAATTGAATGGAAACAATGTACATATATGCATTTTTAAAGTCACTACAGGACCACTTTGTATATTCAAATATGTAATCAATGAGATGGTTCACAGGTATAAAGCAGTAAATTTCCTTCTAGGCATCCAAATGTGATATGACAGTAATGAAAAGGTTTCACTAAATACGTGATCAATTTTATAATACTATTGAGCATTTTTTCATGCAGCAGCATTGACAAAATTGCACATAAAGCATTCTGAATCGGTACATATTAATGCCATAAAGGTTTGCTTTAGCTCTCATTAATGAGCAGATGTACTGATCCAATTATTAGACTTATATCCGCTACAAAGATATTCTTTTGACGGTTTGACGACGACTCTTCTAAAAAGAACTAATACAAGTTGTGATGCAGACAAATGTTTGTCTTGTCTGTTGAAATATCAAAACAAGAAGTCATGGAGCTCTTTTATCTTATCTAAGAAGAATTTTTAATTAATTATAATAACTAATTCATTTTATTGGTGTGATATCGCAGGCTCTTGCAGACTTCTTTCAAAATTAATTTGCTTACCGTCGAGGGATTAATACTTCATATAATTAAATATATGTATGTTGCTTTTAGCAACCTGCAGTAAAGACTTATTATATAACAATAATTCTTCTTTTCGTTAAGGCCATCAAGAATATGTACGAGTAATTATGGAAATGACGCATGAAGTTTGCCTAACGTGCGGAGACACCCTACATAAAGTACGCAGTTGAGCCATGTAAATATTATAGAAAAAATTTCAAAGGTTTTAGTTTTTTAAAATTCTTCTTCGGATGTCACAATCTGAATATGCTAATTCTTTGGCACAATACTGCCTCTTCGGCTGGCTGTTGTACTCATACAGTGTGCACTTCATTCTTTTGTTTGATTTTCAAACTAAAATTTCTATTTTCATTTTATTGTGATGACGATAAAAAACCAAATCCTCTTTACAACAGCGTCATCATAAAATACCTCATCCACAACTTGGTCATTTGTATTTGAATTTAAATCGAAATATGGATGTATGTGTGTGTCTTACGGCACAGCTGGAGTTTTATTTCTTAAGTTTTTCCTCCTTCCATACCTCTTTTTTTAAATATTGTATGCTAATACGAGTTTTGTATCAGTAGACTTCTTTCCTTTGGTTTTTGTTGTCGTTTCTGTTAATAATGTCTTCCGAAATTCAAGTAGCTATTTTGCATTAAAATGAATGTATAAAACTTTTATAATTTTTTAGATTTCTGTATTCTGTTTGGATTTAAATTAATTAAAAACCGGCGAATAACAAATTTAGGAAAAGTATTAATCTTTGTCTTGACTACCCTAAAGCCAACCGTGAAACTGGCTTCATTATTTCCGTTTCTTTCTTATACACTTCACAAAAAAGTGAAAGGTTATATATAGGTTTGTCATTCCGTGTGTAATTTCTTCGATATGCACATGTGACCTCATAAAGTATATGTATATATTCTGGATCGTTATAAATAGCGATGACGATTGAGCGATGCCCGTCTGTCCGTCTGTACGCGAAATCGGTTTTCCCAAGCCCCCAGAAGAGCTAGAGACTTCCTTTTTGGACCGTTGGATTGGAAATAAACTTATATAGAGTGCAATTCAGAAAGATCCGAAGTATGGTTCCAGAGTTGGGAAGCTTACACCTATTTCTCGATGCAAAGTTTATACCAAAAATCAATTTTTTTACTGTTTGTAAATTAAACCTATTTCGTGCTTTAGGAAGCCTCAATGGTCTATTAAAAACTAAAAAAAATAATATTTTTGCAGGGATGGGAAACAAAAATTTTTTTTCGGCTCATTCCGTATATTGTAGTACATGTAGTAACTAAAATGTTAAAAAATTTTAAGTTTTTCTTTAACAAAACTTCTTTATACGTCATGAAGATTTGCATTGGCCAAGAAAAAAATTTTAATTCAAATTTTGCTTCCAGGGGTGGGAAATTGCATATTTTTTATACGTGAAAGTAATCAAACAGGCAACTGATGTTGTTGTTGTTGTTTTTTATTTTTTGCTAACTAAAACTGTCTTATAATTTAGGAAGAACAAAATTGGTATCATAAATTCAAATACAAAAAATGAAATTTCGAACCCAGGGATGGACAAGTGCAATATTTAATAGTACATGAAAATGACCAAAATGGTTAAAAATTTGAAATTTTTAAAAAAAAATTACCTCATGAAGATTTGCATTGATAAAAATATTTCAATGAAAATTTCGCTTACAGGGTTGGGAAATTAATATTTTTTTTATACATAAATGTTACCAAAAAGGCAATTGACAATGTTTTTTTATGCTAAGTAAAACTATTTTATATTTTAGGAAGAAGAAAATTGGTATCAAAGATTTAAAAAAAACCAAAATTTAGATTCCAGAGGTGGATAACTGCAATATTTTGTAGTACATGAATGTGACCAAAATGGTTACAAATATTAAGTTTTTCTTAAATAAAACTATTTCATGCCTCATTAAGAGTTGCATAGGTAAAAATATATTAAAATTTCGTTTCCAGCGTTGGGAAATTGAATTATGTTTTCAGCATAAAATTAACCAAAAAGGCAATTGACGTTGTTTTTTTTTTGCTAATTAAAACTGTTTCATAATTCGGGAAGAACGAAATTGGTATAAAAGTCTTAAAAATCAAAACATCGGCAACAGGGTTGGACAAATGAAATATTTTATGGTATTCAGTGACCAAAAAGCTTAAAAATAAAATTTTTTTGGCAAGTAAAACTATGTTACAACTCACTAAGAATTGCATTTGTAAAAAAATAAAAATTCGCTTCCAGAGTTGGAAAATCGAAATATTTTTGGTACATAAGAGTACCCACATAAATTCCAAATTTGGTTTTTTTTTCAGTGAATGAAACATATTTTATACTTCGCTAAGAATTAAATTGGTATTAAAAATTTTTAAATTAAAAAATCGGTTCCAGGGTTGGAAAACCGAAATTTTTTAGTACATAAAATTAGCCATATAAGTTCCTAATTTTGGTTTTTTATGGATGAAATCCATTTTATACTTCGGGAAGAGTTAAATTGGTATTAAAAACCAAAAAAATTAAAAATCCAATTTCAGGGTTGGAATATCGGCATTTTCTGATTCATAAAAGTAACCATATTATTTGTTATTTTTGATTTTTATCTACTTTATATATCAGGAAGAAATAAATTGGTATTAAAAACCAAAAAAATCTAAAAGACGATTCTTCGGTTGGACAATTAAAACTTTTTGGGGTACATGAAACGGATTTTTTTCTTTTTGTTTGTAAATTAAACATACATTTGTAATATTTTTGAAAGACGTTCAAAAGTATTAGAAATAAGAAAAGCCAAACATTTAGCTTCCTAACCGAAAAATTTAAATGAAAAGAATGACATCAGTGAAGTTTATTTAAGATTCGGCACAGCCGAATATAGCACTTTTACTTGTTTTTATATGGCAGCTATAAATGAAAATTAATTTGAAGTGAGTAAAGATTTTAAAACTGTCAGTTTGCTTTTGGTTGTAAATATTAAAAGATCATATAAATATTATGTCAAAAAAGAAAACAATGGGAAAATGCAATTGTGGGATAGCAAAGTGGTCCAAGCTATCACAATACGTTCATGACATACGACTTCAAACATCACATTCTTGTTCAAAATTCACAAAAGAAATTTTGTTTGAATAAAAATTGAGTTGTTCATTAAAGTCACACCAAAAATATTACCAAAATAATTAAAAAGTATAATTGAAATTTACAAAAGTAACTTTGGAACATGGACTATTAGTGCCAACGAAGGAGCCGAAAGAATAATATGAAGCCAGCTAAGGGATCGCTGCAATCCATTGCCATTGTCTTCGATGAACTGCTGCCAACGCCGTTACTCCAGCACTACAACTGACCATCCCTTTATGGACTGAATACGGAATCTCTACCTTGTTCTAGTTGAAAAAATATGTTTATCGAAATTCAAAACAAAATTTACGGCGATGTCGCAAGATATCGTTCAGTCAAAAAGAAATTCCAATTGGTTTAAGCCTTATTGTCACGACACAAATTTTTTTTATTTAAACAATATGTTTGTCATAAGTAGAACTATTGAAAACAAAATTTTATTTTATTATTTATTAAGCTCGAGATCGTTTATTTATATAAAACTATTTAAGTTTTCCTTTATTATTCAATATTTCGTCAGCAATTTGTTAACATCATCAGGAATAAGAAATATGAAATTGAATTCTAATAGCAGTTTTTAAAAGCGATGAAAATGTAGTTGATCCCGAATACATAGAACCTTGTCGATTGGCTGATTTTGGCACGTCATAGAACACAAAAATTAATTTATAGTAGAGCCATTTACTTCGTTCGTTTTGGGTCAAGTATGTCTATATACTACCTTAATTTATTTAGCCAATATATAAAATCATAAGTAAACTTCAACTTAATAGAGTAAAATTGTCTTCCCAGAAAACATAAACGTTGTTGCTTTGTTTCATTGAAGCGGCAGGTAGTTCTACTATACTTCCATTCAGATTTCAAAACATTTTACTAAATCTGCGTATTATTGATTGATTTAAAGATTTTTAAGAAAACATTTTTGATGACCTTTTTGATTGTATATTTTTTATACCCTCCAAAAAAGAATTTGGAGGGTATATTCACTTTGTCATTCCGTTTGTAACGCATCGAAATATCCATCTCAGACCCCATAAAGTATATATATTCTTGATCAGTGATGAAATCTAAGACGAACTGAGCATGTCCGTCCGTCCGTCCGTCTGTGGAAATCACGATTCAGTCCAAACGAAAAGAGCTAGACTCTTGAAATTTGGCATAAATATATTTTAAAACTTAGAGCAGGTTCAGTTCGAAGATGGGCTCAATCGGGCAAGAGGGAAAAAAGTTCCCCTAAGAAGAACTAAACCAACCCAGAAAAAACAACATAATTTATAAAGTTTTTTGGTTATTTTGTTAAGCAAATGATATATTTTTATGTCAAATACGGTCCAACGCCTTAAACTTGGAGCCATTAAATAAAATAAAAATATTTTTTGACCCCGCCCACTTCAGTGGGGGTTATTATAGGCAAAAATAACTTAAAAATTTAACAAATTGTTTTACTTAAGCCTACATTCCTTAAAAATAACACTTTTAAGCTTTAATGACGAAGCTGAGACGAAACATGGTACTACTCTCCCCTACCCCCTCCTTCCCCTTCGCCCCCTAAATGACCCTACCAAAAAAAAATTTTTTTTTTAATTTTTGTATATAATCATCCCAAGCATTTATCTTTACAGTTTTATGACTGCCGATTTCTGCCCTACCTCCCCCCCCCCCTCTTCCTTTGCCCCCTAAATGACCCTACCAAAAAATTTTTTTTTTTTTAAATATTGTATATAATCATCCCAAGCATTTATCTTTAGAGTTTTATGACTGCCGATTTCTGCCCTACCCCCCCCCCCCCTTTTCCTTTGCCCCCTAAATGACCCTACCAAAAAAAAGAATTTTTTTTTTTAATTTGTATATAATCATCCCAAGCATTTATCTTTAGAGTTTTATGACTGCCGATTTCTGCCCTACCTCCCCCCTCTCCCCTCATCCTTTGCCCCCTAAATGACCCTGCCAAAAAAAACTTTTTTTTTAAATTTTGTATATAATCATCCCAAGCATTTATCTTTAGAGTTTTATGACTGCCAGTTGCTGCCCTACCCCCTCCTCCCCCTTTGCCCGCTAAATGACCCTATTAAAAATAAATAAAAATTTTTTTTTTAATTTTGTGTATAATCATCCCAAGCATTTATTTTTAGAGTTTTATGTCTACCTGTTTCTGTCCTACCCCCTGTCCTCCTTTGCCCTCTAAATGACCCTATCAAAAAAAAGAAATTGTAATTTTGTATATAATTATCCCAAGCATTTATTTTTAGAGTTTTATGACAAAGGTGAGATGTTTCCCCCACAGCCCTTGCCAGAGCGACCCCGCCAAAATACAGTTTTTACGGTTTTATACAAAGAGAATTGTGATGAAGTCTAAGACGGTCTAGCAATGCCCATACGTTCGTCTGTGGAAAACATGATATTGTATATATTTGAACCCCGCCCCCTTTAGTGGGCGTTGACGTACGATATTATATAAAGGAACTCTGTCCCACCAAATTAAACATTTCAAATTCACTTACTAAATATTTGGAGGGTATTTAAGATTCGACCCGGTCGAATATAACGTTTTTACTTGTTTTATAATGTACGAAAAATAATTGGAGGGTATTTTCACTTTGTCATTTAGTATGTAACGCAGCGAAATATACCTCTGAGCCAGCACAAAGTATATATGTATATTCTTGATCACTGATGAAATCTAAGACGATCCGCCTGTCCGTCCGTCCACAAGCCAGAGCCTTCAAATTTGGTAGAGATGAATTTTGAAGAATAGCAGAGGCCAAGTTCGTAAATGGGGTTAATCGGGCCAGAGGTAACTAAGAAGAACTAAACCAACCTGTAAAAAAACAACATAATTTTTAAAGTATATTGTTCCAATTTTTTAGCCCTTGCCTTTTATTTTTGTTGATAAAAAATTAAATAATATTTTTAAAGTTATTATGTTATAAAAATAAGCCTCGACCTTAATATAATTACTTAAAATAATTTTTAAAGGTTTTGGAATTTTGTTAAGCAAATAATATATGTTTGCCTCATCAAAGCAATAAAATCAGAAAAATAAATTTTTGGGCCCCGCCCTATTTAGATATTATATGCAAAAATAATGTAAATATTTAACAGATTGTATTCCTTAAGCCTACATTCCTTAAAAATTAAATTTATAAGCTTTTACGACGAGGGTTTTGTGTAATTTTTGTTGAAGAAATATTCTTAGTATACATATGTTGGTATTTATATTAAAATATATTCCCTGGAAACGAACAGGCGGACGAGCTAGCTAGGGCTGGATCTGCTATGGACGTTTCCAAGGCTGTATCGGTAGCCATGCCGTATGGCGCTATAAAATGCAGCATTCAAAGCCATTACCGGCAGAAGGCTGCAGACAGGTGGCGCAAGCTGGACACGTGTAGGGTAGCTAGAAGTATGTGGCCCTGCTACAACGACAAAAGCACAGCACAGCTGATCAACCGGAACCGTAGGGACATCTCAAGACTCGTCGCAGTAGTGACGGCAAAGAAGAAACAGTTTATCACTTCCTTTGTGAATGCACCATACGAGACACAAAATCTTGGGGAACAATGTAATATCCGACCTTTCGGAGCTTTCAGGTATAGGTCTAGGTAACCTTATTAGACTCCTCGATGCGACAGGTTGGACCTAGCATCCATTACCGTATGCGAGATCTGGACACGGTTCTACACAGGTTGACACTGAGGAGTGGAGTGATCTTTCCAAACGGGGTCTCAGAGATCCTACTTGAATGCTTGTGGGTTACAGGCAGCCACGTATACCAACCAATCAACCAACGACGAGGGTAGGATGTTCTCTGATCTTCGCCTTCCCTAACCCTGCACCCACCTTAGCATCAAAGTAACCCTATCAAAAAGAAAAATTTTTTTGTCTACACTTCATTACCTCAAATACTTACTTATTAAGTTTATACGACAAAGAGGCTCTTTCCGGAGTGACCCTGTAAAAGTAGTGTCTTAAAATTAGGCTCAGAAATGTTTTAACGTCCCTTTTTGTGTTCGTTTATATAAAATATTAACTGCAAAAATAACGTAAATTGTTTTTAAACTGATGAAAAGTTGTCCCAACCATTAGCTCCTATTGGGAAGATATTTAAGATTCGACCTGGTCGAATATAACGTTCTTACTTGTTTTTATATACATACATTTATTTATTTCAGAATTTACTTTAAAAATCACAGAAAATATATTTAAGAAAGTAGGAGAAGGTAAGTGTCGTCATTTTACAATAAAGTACAATTGCAATAACAAAAACATAGCAATCAGTTCGAAAAGCACCTGCTAATATAGCGCTGCACTCATGCCGCTTTAACGGAAATGCGTGTTGAATATGTAGAATTTGTTCCCTCTCAAGGGGAACCTCATTAGAATACGGTCTACGCACCGCAGTCAGACTGAACACAATAGGCACATGGACCCATAGATCATGGGGTCATGCTAGCATTTTAGGGACGATAAGTAATTTACCGGACTTTATAGACTACTGCACTCCGCTACCCTACTTCAGTAGGAATTTTAGGTTTTCTCTGGTAGAGGGGTACTCCTCATCGCTTGCATCCGTACAGATTTGTACGGACGGCTCCAAGCGGGGAGGGAGGGTCGGTGGGGGTGTCTTTATTCCAGACTTTGGAATCGAGATGTCCTTCAGAGTCCCGGACGAATGTAGCATATTACAGGCGGAAATATCTGCCATCAGAAGGGCAGCGCTGTGGCTAAGGTTTTATCGGATTTCGGACTGCGATATCCAATTCATCACTGATAGTCAGGCTGCAATAAGGTTCCTTACGGGGGTGTATAGCACATCCCAACTTGTCCAGGAATGGACTTGCGGGACATTCACGCATAACCTTGAACTGGGTGCGAGGGCATGGGACCACCATAGGCAACATCAAGACGGATGAACTGGCTAGGAGAGGAACCCTCACTTCAGGAGGCCGACACTGACCAACTGATAGGGATTCCACTCTCATCCTGCTGGAGACGCTTTGATGCTGCGCTATTTGAATTGGCTCAGGACAGGTGGTTCAGGGAATCCACCTGCGAGATATCAAGAGTTTTATGGCCCCACCTAGGCTCTAGGAGGACAAAGGATCTTCTGAATTTGGCAAGGGGTCATCTGCGCAATATGGTGGCCACACCTACTGGTCACTGCACTTTTGGTGCTCATGCTAGGCGCATGGGTCTCCCTTACAACGACTACTGTTCCAGCTGCAATGACGAGGAGGAGGAAGAGAGCATTGCACACTTCCTCTGTCTCTGTCCTACTCTGGAGGAGCAGCGCTTACAGTCTCTGAGCAGTACACGTTTTAGAGACATTTCGAAGATGTCAGGTATGGATTTGAGGAACCTGAGTCTCTTTATTAGGAGCAGTGGCTGGTTCGGCAGCTGACTCCCTCGTGGCGTGGGTGCACGACCAAAAAATTCTCCCTCTCCCTTATTCTATCTTCTGGCTATTCTATCTACCTAATACTTCAACTATCGTTTCCGTCGTCTCCTCTTCATGTATCTTAAATTCACACCTTTCTTCCTATGCAGGTAAGACAAAGGGGTCAAATAATTGGACCCAAGCGGGCTGGACTCTTTCTTTCCCCTTACCGGCAACCTGTTAACCTAACCTAACCTACAGTTTTGAAATAAGGCATATTTTTAAAAAAATTGCAGAAAGAAATTTAAAAGGTAGAATAAATGAAGCAGATTACTTAGGAAAGAAAACGCTATAAATCAAATGAATTTTTTTTAATAATACGACATTGGAAGGAAAAATAAAAGATGTGTGGAAGTGCTGTAAGATCTTTTCAATAGCCTGAATATATGTTTCTTATGCAAAACCGCATTAGAAAAAATGATTTGGGCTTCACAAATTGAATTGGGATACTCGTACGTTACCTTTGCCATTTAGTCCATTCGACATTCTTTCATAAAACATACAATTTAATAAACTTTATATGAACAACATTCATGAATACTAGAATTAAAAATAATTAAATTAAAAGAATTTATAAAATTTTTGCATTTAAATGCAATTTTAATTACATCCAAATGTTACATTCGAGAAAAAATAACAAATTAATCTACGTTTTTTTGATATGTGAATTTGGAAAAAAACACCACAAACAAAAAAGAGTATTTAATTATTTTATAGCAGCTTTTTTTCTATTTTTATATTATTATTTTTTTGCAACACAAAAATAAGAGATAAAAATAACAATAGAGATATTTAATTATAATCCCATTTTATTTAAAACTGTATTGTGTATAAATTTATTTACGTCTGTGTGTGTGGATTTGCTGTGTTAAATAAACATTAAATACAACGAACAAAAGAATTTGAAAAATGTTTATTGTAAAATTGTAAAATTCAAATAAACTATTGGCCTGATCAAAGAACAAACGAATATTTGATGTCGAGTGTGTGCAGAGTCTGTTTGTGCCTGCCAGCCTGCATACAAATAAATTTGTGTTCATAAAAAATTTATTTCGAGTACGAGCCATGTGTAAATTTCAATTGTTTCTATTGTCGGGTTCAAAACACATAGAAGCGAAGAAACGTAATTTAACAAAATCGAAAAATAAAACTGCATAAATGTTTGGATTAAAAATAACAATTGAAAATTATTCTCTTAGAAATAAAAATCAGAAATTGTTTCTATTCAAAAAAAATTTTATATTGTTAGATATATTGGATTTATATACATAAATATATTTATATTTGCATATTTGTATGAAATTTAAAAATCAGACTCAGATTTCCAATTCGTTGTTTCAGGTTTTTGACGACAGAACGGTGACAAAATATGAATTGTTAAATTTATATAGTTGAGAATTTAACATTTCAGTTTTTAATTGCGCTGATTCTCTTTCCCTTTTCCAAATTATTAAAAAATATGAATTCCACTGGCAAATAATAATACACCAGGAGACTGTGTCAAATTTGATACACCCTTGATGCTTGAAAGTATGACAAAAGCGAAATGAACAAGTACGTTTGAATACTGAGAGCAGATCCATGTTGAAAAATGTCACCATGTGGTTTAGATGATAGCGAGCGGAACCTAATCGATTTGTTGTCAGTGGGCCTGGGATGTATATATTCTGAGTGAACTACTCTGTATCCAGGACAAACTGCATCCAATTTTGATCCTTTGTGTGATCCATACTTTAGCGTGTTTAATGCTTATGTAGTTGACGCTCAATCATCTTGTTCTGACAGGAGCAACGTGCGAAATGGTTGCATTTAAATAAACTTTAAATACGTAACGTTCCCGGGTGGTTAGGAACTGCGAACCGGTGTATCCTTAAGGAATATGTTTCTGAGGTCCCCTTTTTTCGGGACGTTTTGAATAGGATTAAATAAAAATATACACTTCTGCAATTATTGAAGCAGTTGTATTAGCATAGATTTTTGGTCGGCAAAAGCGTGTCATTCCATTCAGTATTAAAATAATGCTTAGGAGACGCTTCGTTCCATCTGGTCTACCCAATATTTGTATCACTTCTAACCTACTGAAAATGGAATACATTCACCCTTCTTGTATGCGACGTTGTGTTCAACTTGCTCGACTGCGCTCAGACGAGAACAAAGACAGTATTAATGTGTCTCGGTATTTACCTCAAGTAACGCGAAGTATGATCAAGTAAAATTAAGGCATTTGTGTACGACCGCCGTTTGTTTTTTTTTCAAGTCATACACTTCTCCCTAAAAACACATACATTTTTCGTTGAAGTATCAACGAACTGTACTACACACTACAGAGAGAATTCCCTGTGTGGCCAAACTTTTCCCGTATGAAATAATATTTCAGCAGAAAACTTTTTTCCTTCCTTCGCATTAATTATACCATTTTCAAACAAGTCCTACTTGTCTTATAAGAATTAATATTTTAAAAGTACTTCTCATTCAATCCTCTTAATTTTATGAATTACTTCCTTTTATTATAACCTTCACCAAAAATTGTGGAAAGTTTGTCATTTCGAATGTAATTTGCACAATTTGGGGTCCATTATCAATACGAAAGTCGAATAAGCGGTGGGCATCTGTCTGTGCGTGTAATCGTTTTTCCGAACACCTCAGAGAGCTGTCTTTAGCTTTTCGGACTTGGAATAATGTCTTGGAAATAGTCCTGAATATATTTTTATGCCGTTCCAGAGCTGGAAAGTTTATGCATATTTTTGTAAGTAATGCATATTTTTGTAAGTAACTAAATAAATTAATATTTGTATTATTTTGTTGTTAGTAATTAAAACTATTTTTATACTTCAGGAAGAACTAAATTGGTATTAAAACGAAACAAAATCAAAAAGACCATTCCAGGGTTGGACAATTGAAATTTTTTTTGGTATATAAAAGTAACGAACTAAAACAAATTTTTTGTTTTGCTTTATAAATAAAATATATGCGATATTTTTGAATGCTATTAGAATCCAAAAAAGCCAAAATGACAGCTACGGGGCCTGCAATCTTAAATGTTCTTTGGAATATTAAAGTAACTAAATAAAACAAATTTTTCTTTTCGGTAGTGATATATATTTTAGAATAAAAATTAGGATCTAAAAACAGAAGTTTCTACGGTTGGAATGAATGCTTGATTATACTCCAGACGTACGGCGATGAAGGGCATATAAGATTCGGCACAGCACTACTTTAAAATGTTTCATTTCCAACTCAGTTTAAAAATGCCCTAACTTGATTGTTTTTTTTTTTTTTTTTTTGAAAATATTAATGAAAATATGTCATATCTGAGATAATTTCATTGTATCGAAAAAGGTTGTTGAAATGAGAAATAAGATGCGTGGCCTATTTTTATTAAAAATTACTTTAAAATATTTTTTTGTTCCTAAAACTTTACGGATTTTATAATTGGTTTTCCTTCTCCTCTAAAGCAGCGATGCTCAGAACAATTTCGCTCACTTATACAATAACATAATTGAGTCAAACAGAATGCACAATGGGTCATACCTATTAATTTTGTTGTTTTCCTATATTTGATTCAGTTGTCGCTGAAACGGCGAGGAATGTGCATGTGGGGCGGACGTTTGTATGTTTATTTTTTAAATATGATGTTAAAAAATGTCAAAGAAAAAATTTTCACTATTTTTCTGTATTCTATATTGGAAAAATATATTATAGAATATACATATTATTGTAAACGTAATTGTTGTACAAGATTTTTGTAAGAAAAGATGTGTGTTAAATGAATTGAATTGAATTGTTTCTATCTAAATAAATTTAAATGATTTTTTTTAAAGATATTTTTATTTTTTCTATAGAACACATCATTTCTTGTGTAGAAAAAGACAAATCTTTTCTTTAGAAAACCCTATTTTTCTATAGAGAAAGGTATTTTAAGTTAGGAAAATTTATGCTTATTAGAAGCACATAATTTTTTATGGAAGATTTTTTTTATAAAATAGTATATATTTCTATAGAAATATATACTATTTTTTATTTTAATTCTTTAGCATACAATACTTTTTCATACAACGTACGGAATACCTCCCATTGTGTATGGGTAAAATGAGAAAAAATTGTTCTCAGAGAAGAATAAAATACAAGAGAATAAAAATACGTGTGACTTCGAGTGGAAAATACGTTCTTCGTACTGAGCACCCCTGCTCTAAAGTAACAAAAATTGTGCTACGCCTTTTTATGTCACCGATTTATTGATAAATAAAAATCGTTCCAGTATTAGACCCTAATTGTTTAAATCACTTTGTGTTAGTGAAAATTATATTTGCACAATAACAAAATTTAAAATATTGCACGTCTTGAAAGACAAAGCACCCCACTTTTGTTCGGTGTACAAATGGTTTACAAAACATGAAAATGTTATTTAATATTTTATTAAAATTAAGATAAAAAACATAATTCCTAATTCGAAATGTCTTAGCTCTTGGATAGAAACATTTAACAGATGAAAACCATCAGCTTGGAATAGCTTTGAATTTTCCAAAGCCTCGAGGAAACCCTCTTTGGCGTGTCAGTCAAGTTCTTAAGATCAAATCAGCAAAGCGGCTGTCCGTCTACAAACTGCAGAATTATATCAAAATCTTTAACTGTGCAATATCCCTCTCATTCAACTTATTTTAAAGTGAACATTCTGTTATTTGCAGATGTTGCATATTTTAGAAACGAACACAAAAATAATTTGTAAGATTTTTGTCGAAAAATTTCATAAGATTATCCTTCATAAAAGTCACCTTCCGGCGGAATTGAATAAATCTTGCCTAGAACGTTGCGTACAAATATGTGTACGGTATGGAAATATTGTATTTAAATTCATTGGGAAAAAAATATTTATTTATTACCTTGGGTTTTTTTTCCATACAAAAATTAATATGATTGACCATTCAATGGAAAGATATTCTTAATGTCATGCATAGTGGCGATACCACATATCGCAATGATTTCACATGTCTGAACACAATTTGCTGTAATTGCCAAACGGACATTGAATGAAAATAAATATGTTTATTCAATTCAATAATAATTTATTATTACTGAGCATTCCATGTGTTTTATTGTACGTTTGACATGCTCGTAAAGTATTGAATTTGTTTAAGTGGTGCTTTTATTACTAAATTGATAAAGAGGAATTAGTTCATGTTGAAATATTGAATTACTAATTACACCGTATAACACAACAAAAAGTAAAATAAACATATAAAAGTGCTATATTCCGCGGAATATTGTATACCCTTTACCGTGTATACATACATTTATTCCAACCTCGGAACCATCCTTACGCTTTTTCTGATTTATTGTTTACCAAAAACAAAAATTAGGAGCCAACCGCATTCAATATCGAACGAAATTTCCATACAATTTAAATACAAATTTCGATAGATATCGAATGCCGTAATTTGCTCCCAGTTTCATTTCGTTACTTAAGTATTCAAAAAAATTTTTAATTTTTCCATTTGGGGAGCTGTCATTTTGGCCTTTCTGATTTCTAATACCAATGAATATTTGTCAAATATATCACATATATTTTATTTGTAAAGAAAAACAAAAATTTGTTGTGAGTAAGTAAGAGTTATTCTTAGCGAACTTTTATATTGCTATATTAAATTCAATTAAGATCTATAGGCTAGTTGTTTTAAATACAGAGAGACATGATAAAAACTCCAAGGCACAAATGAATATCAAGATCAGTCTTTCTAGTGTTATATTATATTACAAATTTGTTTTTGTTATTTCGTTTTTTTATCTTGGACCAGCACTCAGGGGATGACCCCTACATATGCAGTTCATTGCGCCGGAACTGGAAAGGAGGATATAGTATTGAGGGGACAGATGAAGAAAAATGAGAAGATAGAGAATTTTTTGTAGCTATTTCAACCTTTTACTTCGCCGGCTAATTTTTGCTACAGGGCCGACGAAGGTGGGGGCTGTTACTCTGCTTTTTAGTACATGATAGTGTCAGTCGCTGCCAATTATGTTCAGTGACCAGTGACTATGCCTTCATCATTGATAACATGCTGGCAACAACTAACGCATTAATGCTGATCAGAAGAAATCAACACAATATTCAAAACTCAGCGCGGAATTGAACTCAGAACCCTCCACTTCATAGTCTCGTGTTCTACTACTTCAGCCAACAGCACCCACATTTACTCTTATGCACTAAAAATAGTATCATTGTCCACCCCTGGAAGTTGAAGTATAAAATAAGTTTATTGAACAAAAAACCAAACAAAAAATAGTTTAACTAGTTGCTTTTACATATTAAAAATGATTTTAAATATTCCACCTCTAGATCTAAATATTGGATTTTCCAGATTTTCAATAGCACTCTATTTAGGAATATTTCTAATTTTTTTTTTTTTCTAGGAGTAGGACCAGCACTAGCTATTCCAAGATGATGGTTTTCATTTGCTGATCAGAAGAATTCAACACAATATTTCATGACTCAGAGCGGGCTCGAACTCACGACCCTCTGTTTCATAGTCTCGTGTTCTACTACTTCAGCCAATGCAGGAACGAAGCCTCTAGCTTTTCTGGGGTTGAGGAAGGTCGATTTCACGTGCAAACAGACAAACATCGCTTATTTGACTTCCCTTTTCATAAGAACAAAGAATATATCTACATATATACTTTATTGGGTTTCACCATCTCAATAAATACTTTAATAAACCAATTAAAACATTTATACGGTCACACTGGCTAACACAGTCTATCCGTATGAACACCCAAACAAAACATGTCATCATTGAAATGTGTGCTTAGAACCACTCATCGATGTTCGATGATGCGATTATATTTTTGCAGGGGTTTGTACAATGAAATGATTTGAAACAACTATTTAAAGGAGTTTTTTAGACGCACAGAACTTTTTCTAAAAATAAAACACTATAAATTCAAGAGAATAGCCGAAATGTTCTAACCTCATAAATTTCATGGCATTTAAAAATAATTGCTAGCATTTGAGCTTCTCAAGTCGACCTTCGACAAAATTTTGGATGACTTTTCCGATCATACCCGAGCTTGTTTCAGCAATATTGAGCCTAAATGACCAATCATTGCTCGTTTTTTTTTAATCTTGGACCAGCACTCAGGGGATGACCCCTATATATGCAATGCATTGCGCCGGAACTGAAAACGAGGGGATAGTATTGAGGGGACAGATTAGGAAAGATGAGAAGATAGACAGTTTTTTTTGTAGCTATTTCAACCTTTTACTTCGCCGGCTAATTTTTGCTACAGGGCTCGAAATTTCGTTTACCAGCACTAAAATTAATCCAAAGCTGTCAAGTCCCACAGTTCCATTTCTAAAAAATTTGTTTTTTCAATTTAATTAAAAAAAATTTGTAAATTTTTTTTTCAATTTAACTATTATACTGAAAACGATATCGAAATATTGAAATATTAAATAAATTATTAGAACGTTAGTATTTCATTCAAAAAGATCTCAAGGTCAATATGATTATATATATAAAAAAAATTAGAAACAATACAACTTCACTTCTTCAGAAAATTCGGTGGCTAAAGAGTTACCCGACGTGGGGAGAATAAAAACAATTGAGCTTCACTCGCAGTATTCACCCTTTAAGCCAACGTTGACAAATGTTTCAGATTTAACGACAAATTAATTTTCCCATGAGTTTTTCAGGACTTTTGCAGATTTTCTGTGCCCTAAAAGGTATAATTCTGCTTACAGCCACCGCCAAATTTTAAAACTGAACTGACATTTAACGCCTCAAAGAGCCGTTTAAAAAACCAAAGCAGCTTCTTTAATGAACAAGTTAAATTTATTCGCTAGGAATAAACTAAATTATATGGATTTTCAGATTTCCTAAGGAGGTTCACTACAAAAATGTACAAAGCGAGCGGAAATGAAGCTCTCACAAAATTAGCTTGAAAAAATATTAACTTAGTTGTGCAGTGTAATTGAAATGTCTGGCTCAGCAAATATTTAAACGTATAATAAGGGATTTTTAATATACAATTTTTTCATATTAATGGCGGTATTTTTTTTTTAATTACTAGCATTAAAATAAATATATTTCATGTAATTTTTCCTTGAAACATTTCTACTTTCCACAAACTCGACTTATGTAATGCCATTTATGGTGTGCTGCCATATCTAAACAGTCTAATAAATTTCTGGCGAATAGATTATAAATATTCATTAAAAAACTTTTAGTTCATCATCATATTTATTTAAAATTTAATTTGTTATTTTAATTTTGCATTTTGTTTAACTTTATGAAAACGATTTCTAATGGAAATCTTTTTTATTAGCCCCATTAGGCATCGGTGAGTGTGATGTGGAATTAAAAAATTTATGTTTAACAACCGCTTCTTCTTGCAGCAATTTAGAATTGTGCGCATAATTTCATATGCGAACTGGCCTGGTACGGCATGACATTTATTCCGCGTGTCTGTCTTTCGTTTCTTAGTTCATTTATTAGTCATTGTTTCGCATAAGATTAATAAAATAATGTAGTGTTTTATATTAATTAATTTATTATATTTTTATATTAATAAAGTGCTGTCGCTTTTAATGCACAAATGAAAAAACGCCTACAAAAAACAGAAAGAAAAAATATACACAGCAACTACACAAATGATGATGAGTTTGTGGAAGAGACTTCGTCGCATGGGGACTAGTACAATAAGCCATTTATGATAAATGACTGCACACAGTTTAAAATAAATAGTGATGTTGGCTTAGTTTCATAATTTGTTGCAATTTTAAATGCGTCATATTCGCTGGTATTAGTGACTTGAAATTTGAAAAAAAATATTTAATTTTATTTGTAATTTAATTTAATGTTGCGAATTTCAAGTGAGCACTAAATGACAACAAGGTTTCCGTTCATTCTTTCGATTTAGTTCAAGCGTGGAAGCTCAATAGAGTGAGGGATAATGTCAGATCCAGAGAAATAATAAAAACGCAAATGCTGATTCGCTACCCAAACAAGCGAGGTCTTAGTATGCCAGAGTGCAATGGCATGAAAAAGTTTTATACGAGCAGCGCCTTCGTATTAAAAAATAAATAAATTCTCGTATTCTTTTTCACAATAAAATTTGTGTAAATAGGAACTGTTATCAAATTCAACTAAGCCACCTAATAAGTGGTGACAAACAAAATACACATGAGCACTGATGATGAAAGGGTTGCGTCTTTCGAAAACAGCTGTTCTGCTCTGCTGTGTAAGTTGAATAAAACTGATGTTGACTTTCCTTTGTGCCTTGGAATATTTATCATGTCTTTCTGAGATTTAAAAACAAATTTCGAACAATTAGCCTATGAATCTTAATTCAATTTAATATAAATAAATGAATTTCTTTAAATATTCATTAAAAAGTGTCTATTAATTAATAATAAGAAATCTATTTTGGTATCCAATTTTGCTCACGAAATGTTTTATAGTCTCTTGAAGTATGCCGTAGTCAAAATGACGAAAGATGACGTTAGTGTGTATAAAATAAGGATGACGTTCCAGGGTTAAAGGAGTAAAGGATATAGCTATCTGATCAAGTCCAACTCTTTTAAGAGATGATCAAATATTCACTGAACTTGTTGATAAAGTTCACCTTTTGGCTGAAATGTTTGCAGGTAATTTCTGCTTGCCAAATAGCAGTCAACAATTGCCCGTGTTGGAAAGAGTATCTGTTACTATGCCAAGAGTATTCTTCCGGCCGCGAGCAGTTAAAAAGGTTTTAGCGAATCTCAACATAAACAAGTCTCCTGGGCCAGATGGCATTCCAGCACTGGTCTTGAAGCAGTGCTTTTCGGCGCTAGTGCGTCCATTGGCTTAGCCATTCAGTGCATCGTACGATGCCGGTAAATTTCCAATGTGCTGAAAGTTAGCCAATGTGACGTCTGTTCTACACTTTCCGAAGTCATGGAAAGAATGAGCAACTTTCACCTGGTAAGGTATCTGGAGACCAATACTTTAATTAACGACCGGCAGTATGGTTTTCGCAGAGCTCGCTCTACGGGACACCTGCTGGCTCTGTTAACAGAAAAATGGTGTAATTCCATTCACCATTTCGTCGAGCGTAAGGTGATAACTCTAGATATTTCAAAACCATCTGATAGAGAGTGGCATGATGCACTTCTGTCTGTCGATGATGATTTCTCGCATTTTATAAAGAGCGTCCTCAGAGACCGCACTATACGAGATGGAGTCTCCTCAAACAAGTTCACGGTAAATTCAGGGCTCTGTTCTGTCTACTGCCTTCCTCATCTTTATAAATAACCTTCTAATTCAAACTTCAAATCCTACCTACTCTTTCATGGGTGGTAACAGCATCAGCCATTCGCTCTCGTTCACCAGCCGGCCCAGCCTGGAGGAGATTGACGCTAAAAGGCAAACAAAGAATGAGTCGCTCACAAGTGATCTTCTGTCAATCTCCGAATGGGGGCTCGCGAGCAGGGTTAACTTTAATCCTTATAACATGTAAAAAATAGGTGCTGAAGAATCAGAAGCTCCTGATGTTCTTGTCATGAAAATACAGTGCGATGTTCGATGGACTGATCACTCTTTCATATCTAAAAAGTATTCAAGTGCCTCGGCTTTTTATTCCACCCATCTGATCTGCTCACTATTTATACCACCTGCATCCGACCGAAAATGGAAGACAACTCCCATGTATGATCGCGTACTTGCGAGTGAGTGAGAAGAAGCTCATCGGTGACAGTAGCTAACTCTATTTAGTCACTGGGGCATCGGCGAAAAGTGGGGTGTGACCAGCGTTGCCATTTACCAAGTTTTTCCTTTTTTTGCAAGTTTTTTGAGATACAAAAAAGTTTTTAAATTATATGCAGTTTTTTTTAATAACTTAGGTTTGGAATTAATTTTATGAATATATGGATTGACGATATAATGCACATTATACAATGAAACGACCTTATATTTGTCACTCCTTTTTTATACAACAATGTTGATTTGTTTTTACTCGCACCAAAAACAATGACGCTGTAATTATTTTAAATTGAAAGTTTGCAACTTACTTCGTTGTGAATTTTGTTTTAAATTCAGAAGGACATGATAAATATTCCAAGGCACAAAGCAAAGTCAACATCAGTCTTCAGTTATTCAACTTACACAGCAGAGCAGAACAGCTGTTTTCGAAAGCCGCAATGCTTTCATCATCAGTGAATAGAATTTTATTATTTATGTATATAACGTTTAATATATATATGTATGTATAGGTACATATTATGTATGCAATGGTTTTTATGTTTGGTATTACATAGTTAGAAAAATACGTTTTTTATTTTGTTAATAAAATATTTTTAATATGAAATCTAATTTTGTATATTCGTTTATTATTTTGGCATATTTAAAGAAAAAGTTTTTTTATTAAAAAAATTATTTTTCGGGAATGCCAAGTTTTTTGAAAAATAAACATGGTAACGCTGGGTGTGACATAGTTGAGCATGTGCCCGAAAACCGTTTATTTTTGCGAGCTATCCGCTCTTCACACAGGGCGAATCCTTTTGTGGTTGAGGTGACGTTGAACCGCACCAGGGTTATCGGTTGAGAGTTTGTCGAAGACAGAAAAAAAATTTTAAAATTGGCTAATGCTCATAAACGTTTCCTTTGACCCAAGGTTTTAGTTTCCTTACCTATCAACTGTCCAGTATTTATCGTAGGAAATTATTTTTATACGCATAAATAATTATTTTCTTAAAAACTGTTTTATTTGGAGTTGGGTTCTAGTTATAATTTAGTGTGCGATATGTAAATACATATTTTCCGCCGTATTAAGTTAAATAAAAATTTAAAAGAAGTAAACACTTATCACGCGCTGTCGTACATTTTTGGATCACGCTCACGAACTCACGCTTGATATTAATAATTTGTTATCACGATTCATGTGGTTAAGAATAATGATATTTGCACACACAAAAAGAAAAAATGGTTAAGTTATACTTCAGACACAAAATGTAATTATTTATTTATAAAGAAGTTACATTTCTCAAACATATTTGAATGTTTTCATGAATTTGTTCTAATTCGTTTTATTTTAAGTAAATAAATTTAAAAAAGTACAATTAATGAAAAGTTCGAGTTCAAGCACTATAAGCAGCGTTGCCAACTCTTTAATTTCAGAAAGCACTAAAACCAAGAAAAAACGCGTAACTTTTGGGAAAAACACTGAATTAAAGTGCTTCAGTTGTTTTTTCAAAAATAGATTGGAACAAAGAGCACAGTATAATCAAGTAACAATATACGAGTATATGCAAAATGTGGGAAAAGGTTGACTTTAAAGACAATCCCTGTAACTTCCCACTAAATATAGACGCTGAAAATGGTATTATTTTAATTTTAAAACTGCTATAACTTTCGATTCCCACGTAGTAGTCGGTGATTGATGTAGTTGTTCGATGCCTATACCAGAATCGAGAATATTAATTCATCGCATACATATTTTCGGATTGTTTTGAAAAATTAAATTGTTTCCACTTTGTGTGACATTCCTCGAAATCTACCGGTCCGTACAGGTACCAGTTTACAGAAAATCGAAGTTTGAAAGAAACCTTTGAAATGCGTATAGTATGGTTCGTACACTAACAAATCAGATATGGGCATTTCCATTTTGGCGTTACGTTACTTTTGTACGACGATATGTTGAAAAAAACTTTAAAAACCATAATTTAAAAAAGTATTTTTCTCACATTCGAGAAGAGATTGGATAGCTCTATATTCAGCCAAAAAATGGAAATAGTTGAGCCTAAGAATTTCAAGATATACTCCAAAAAGTGACCTGGCGTTACGTTACAAAAAACGGAAGTGCGATTTGACTTTGATAACAAAATTGTTGAACTCTGCGAATTGGGCAAGTATTTTTAATCAAATTTTTTTTGATAGGTTTTGGACCAATATACATTTATTTTCCAAGTTATAAATTGAACAAATCTTTTTTCCTTTTTTTTCTTTTATGAAAATTGGTCTGGCGTTACGTTACTGGCGTTACATTACTAAAATTTCCACTTTATTTGATTATGTTAAAAAAATGCGAAAAAGACATAAATATTAGAAAATTATATAAAAACTACGATATACTAAATATATTTTTTGCATTTGTTTTATGATTAAATATTTTTGTAGCAACAGTTTTGCAATAAGAGTATTATTATGAAATTGATTTTAGGAATGTTAATTATAAAGAGAAAATGCCCTTGAAGTTAAGAAACACTTACAAAAACGAGAACTTCAAACTTGTAGCTCAGTATTTCACCATCCCAACAAAAGAAAGCTTTAAGCTCCTAAATTTAATTTATTTTAGAAGTTTCTCCTTTATAATACATTAGGAAAATATCTGTTTGTTAAATTTTAATTTTTCGATCAAGGTGGACTTTTTTCTGGAAATGCCCATATACAATATCAGACGTTTGTTAAAAACTCAATTTTTTTAATTTTTTTCGTTCACGAAATCTCGCGAACGCATCAACCGATTTTGAGCCGGTGAGTATCGCTCGATGTTGGGTGCCTCTGTGGCTGGTGGATAGCAATGCTACCTGTCAGTCCAATGGTCGTGGGTTCGATTCCCGCCGGAGACTCTGGGTGTTTTCCGCAGACAAGCAAATAGCTTCGCGGGCTGTGTTTGTTATAAAAAAATAAAAAAATAAAAAAAAATAAAAATGTTGTTTTCGAGAGCTGATTAGTTTTTGGAAATAAAAAAGCCACTTTTGAAAATAAAAATTAAGTTTTCGTAATATTTCCGAAAATGTACTGAACCGGTTCCAATTCACAGCAAACCTAAGTTTTAAGGAACCGCTTGAAAAGCGAATAGTTTAGTTGGATTCAGTTCAGCCTTTCAAATATTATAAGCGGGTCACATACTTACACACACTCACACACATATAGTGACGGCTTAATAAAGCTTTCTAGGAGCTCAAAACGTCGGGATCTGGTGAAAATAATTTTTTTTCAAAACGTAGTAAAACCAGTAACTTCAAACATTTTATATATATATATATATATATATTTTAATTTTTCTTGTTCTTAAATCCAAAGTAATCATCAGGCTAAGGATACAATGTAATACTCTCAAATAATTAAAAAGAAAACTTAACATTAATATAATTAAGAAACACAACAGAACGAAAACGCGAACTTTTCGGATGCCGCTATATTCCCATCGTCAGTATTCTTGTGGTGTATCTACTACGGTTATCATCGTCTATTAGACCGCTTTCTTACAGGCAAAGAAATTGGACGTTGATAGTTGCATTTGGCTACAGGTTTATTTTGCACTGCAGGAAATTTTAGAAGAATATTGAAACGAATTTTGTCAGAGAAAACTTTTCTTGTACAAAAGACGTCTTGGTTGACTTGCTTGAATGGGATATTTTGTTTATAAAAAAATTTGATGATTTTCCCCCTTTTTTTATAAAAATTTCTTTTAACTTTGAGATTCAGGGCATCCGTCACGTAAACAAAGGGTGCTGTGGGCTAAAGTAGTTATTACGAGACTATGAAGAGGAGAGACGAGGCCTCGACTCCGCGCTCTGTCATGAATATTGTGTCGAATTCTTTCTATATGCAATAGTGCGTGGTTGTGTTAGTTGTTCTCAGCCTGTTTCAATGATGAAGGCATAGCACTGGTCACTGAGCATAGCTGGCAGCGATTGGTCGTGTACTAGAGATCATCTGAACAGCACCCTACTCAGCCAGCGCAATGCACTGCATATGTAGGGGTCATCCCTTGAGTGGTGGTCCGAATAAAATAAGCACTGGTAAACTGAAAAAGTACCAAAAACGTTGCAAGAAGCACCGTGTTGACAGCACTGACTATCATCCATGCATTTCGAGAGCCCAATTTTTTCAAAATATATTTGAACAATTGCTTTTCAGGTGTCGCAAGTCCATTCACTAGGAAACAACCAACCGCACATTAGTCATTCCTTGAAAAACTTTGATATACATAATTTAAAATAAATAAGGTTTCGAGGGTTGCTTAAATTGGCAAAGGTCATGTTTTTCAAGCGCATTGAGGAAAAAAACTAGGCAACAGCAATGAAATGAAATAACCTTTGGAAAGTTTTGCGCACACATACGGCGATTATTATTTTTGCACATTTTTTTTTGTAAAATCATTTTACACAATGTTGCAACATTTAATTTTAATAAATGAAAAAAACTATTTTGCATATTAAATGTGCCCGCGAAAGAAAACCAAAAATGATTTGGGTTGTTGTCAAGCGTTATTCAAATATCGAAATTTACTTTTTTAATTTTGTGAGCGTATAAATTGGCTTAACAAAAATGTGGTTTTAATATGCTGGCATATTAAAATGGTTAGCATTAGCAATGATTAGTACACTCGCTTATATTTATTATATAGTTTTAATTTAATTTATGTTTTTAGGCATAATGAAAACAACATTTCAAATTGTATATCGTGGCTGGAATTGAATGTAATGGCAGAATTGCTAATTTTTTTTTTTCTTCTTTTTTATACCAGCATTATGCTGATTGTTTAAAATATTTTTTTTAGTAACGAGTGGTTTCACCTTGTTTTAAGTTTATCTAGTCATACATTTTTGTAATATTTATGTGATGTGTTTCGTATGCCAGTTTTGTGGATCTGTGTGTAAATTTTGCTGTGATTTATATCATTAAAATTTATGGGCAATTCTTTGGACAAAAAAATATCTGATAAAGCAACTTTTTGGAAAGCATGCAACAATAAAAATAAACAATAAAGATAAAATGTTTAATGGAATTTTTAGCCAAAAGTTTGTGTCTTTAATTTACTTAGATTTCAACGGCAATCAAGAGATCGTGAACACTGCCGCAGTAACCTGTGACAGAATATAAATATTCTATTCTGCTGCTCCATTCAAACAGATTCAGTGATTGCAATTAATTATTGCATCGTTTATGTGCATTTGAAATTCTATATATTTAGCACAACAGAATTTTTGAAGGGACTTGCTGTCAAACGAACTTTTACTATTTAGTTAATGGATTATAAAATTCTTAAGGGTCAGCAATATAGAATGCAAAATGTTAGTCCAATAACACTTTCTATGGATCCGTATTCCAGCCATCCGTAATCAAAGAAAATCTAAATCAACAATATAATTTGACTTATTTAAATATTTAAAGATGGAATCACACAGACTCAATAATAGCGTAATTGGGATTAGTGGCTGTTTAATAACTCTGGGGTTAACTGAATAAAGAAATTGTTCTTCAGCAAATAACAGTTTTATTTTTCATCAAAACATGATTTCAGATAAATACACTTAGCACAGAATTTTTTTTTTCCAAATAGGTGTTTGGTTGCGGTTGTGACCTCTTCATTTGACCCAAATCCATTTCTTCGCATTTGATAAGAGCAAATAGTCTGGAGAATACGCTGGATGGGGCAGCCGAATTTATGGCTATTTTCCATACCGACTACACATGTCTACACTACCGCATTGCCTTGATTGTGGCACCCATCTCGGGGATAGCTGTTTCACGTCCAAACATTCGTGTGAAATATGATATAGTCGCTAGTTCTTGCGCTGTCCAACAAGAACAGACGAAGTTGTATCGGGTGCTTTTTTGCAAATTTCTTTTGGCAACACTGTTTTTGGCAGCTCTGCTGTTTTCGTGTAAGATGTTACTGTAAAACATGCTCAGTTTGGTCTATAATGAATCGACTACAAACAAACAACTCCAGCAGGCTATTGAATTTTACTATCAAAATTTATGCTTGGCTAAGAAAGCGCATCGTGCACTTCTTACACTGAAATAATTTATTCGTGAAAATTGGACCCAGCGAGGGAACCATTTCAGGTTCTTTATATATTGAATTATATTGACCGTTCTATCGACTCAAAGAAAGACTTCATACATTTCTCTATATTTAAGCTCTTAAAAAATCAGTAATTTTTGAAATTGTACGGATATTTCGATCGATATCGAATAAAGTAATTCGGGTTCAGATTAAATAAATAAATAATCAATCAGTGACACAATTGATTAACTGTCGCAGGCAAAATAAAATAAATTGACACATACAGAGTAAAACCAAACCACAACTCACATGAATACATCTAGAAAATACATCTAGAAAAATGAGCCGTTAAGTGCGGTTTACATGCTGTTTTTATCATGGACTCTTGTACTACAAAAATGACATTCATCAGGACTAAATGTTGTTACAACGGGATAACGCTACATGGCATACACCGACCGCAACCGTCGACTACTTGGAATCCAAATTTAACTATAAATTTATATCCTGATATAAGCCCGTCAAGCGGCCTCTAAATTCGTGTGCTCCAACACACCCAATTATTTTATGTAGGGCCACGTGAGGTCAGTGTTTTCTGCTAATAAACCAGTAGTAATTGACGACTGAGAGGTCCACAATCTTCCTGTTATTTGTGCCATACGAAAAAGTCGCCCGAAATTTTCCTTATGGTCGTTCGTGTTTCGTCAACAAAGTCTGAAATGATTTTCAAATGTTAATGTCATTTAGCGACCTATCGAATGGAGTTTTATATACTACAATTCTAAGTTACTGTTCTATAGACGTTGATAAATAGTTTTGCTATGAAGTTTGTTGGGCAAAAGATATGGGAAAGGCCATCACGAGGCCATTATTACTAAATCCAATAATATTGTTTAAATTTTATTTAAAATTTCACTTCTTCACAACAACATGACTGGCGTTTCATTTAGTTTCACATTGAAGTGGTCATTTCCCACATTTTACGAGAATACACACACATACAGACATAAAACCGTATCCATTTAGATACGATTATTTATATAAATAATTATTTTTATTTGCATTTATAATGAAACGAAACACAAACTTGCATAAATAATTTAATTACAAATTCCCTTGAAAATATACAATTTCGCAATAAGAAAAAAAATATTTATATATATATAAATAACAAACCGCTATAATTAATATCAACGAATAAAAAAATGAGATTATATTAATATTCAAATATTAAAATTAAATTAAAATTCGGTGAACTTATTTAATACCACAGAGAGATTTAAAAAAACGAAACAGAACTTAAAGAAACGTTGGGGAACGGAGGGAATAACATCGCCAACTTACTCTCAAAAAATTAATAAATAAATAAATCCAAAATAAATGAAATCAAATTTAAGTAAAATTTTGTTAAAACTAAGCAAAATTAATAGAAATAAAATTGAAATTTAAGTTAAATTAAGAATTCACAGCGAAGCAAATCAGTGCCATTTTCGGTAGTTACAACAGTTTCATTATCAGTACTCATGTGAATTTTTGTTTGCTACGACTTTTTGTTTGCTGGCTTTGTTGAATGTAAAAAAAATTTTATATATAAAAATTTCATGAGGAAATTGTATATATAATAGTCTTAAGAAATGATTCACCTTCATGAAAGTAAAAATTGCTGCGTAAAAATTAATTATGCTGTTTAATCGTGTCACATTAAGTTTAGTTAAGACTTCCGTAATCATGTGTGTGTATAAATGTGTACTTTTTCCTACCGCCGCACAGTGTGTTTTTTTCCTTAGAATAAGTTAAAAAAAATCAGTGATAAAAATTAACTAGTCTGATATTAAAATGTTTGCTATTGGTGATAACGTAAAACACACTGACCTCAGTTTTATTTTGGTTTCAAATATATTTTCACTCAAAGTCAACCTAGTTTTGTATATTTTTTTTTCATTTAGCCATTTTTAAAGGACCGTTACTGGGAAGTGGTCAAAGAAATTTTAGAGGTTCTTTGTTTATTGAGTGTACAGACATATTGTTCATTTCGTGTATAAATTATATTTGATTTAAAAGCACTTGACTTTTGTTTAAGAAAAATGTGTTTTTTTGGGTATATTTTTGAACTTAAACTAGACTTTTAACTATGTAGCTAAAACCGGCAAAAAAATTGTTAACATGGGGTTTGTAGCTTAAGGATCCTGACCAAAACTGTGTTTAATTTTCCTGCAAATATGTGCAAATAAAGTTATACGGTTAGTTTTAGTTTTGAAAAACGTGTTTTAGAATACTGTACTAATTTTTTAGAATACTGTACTAATTTTTTGTATTAAATAAATATTTTTTAAAGAATAACCATACGTTTTTACGTCCATATGACACGTCATATGGAAATTATTTTATTTAAAAGAAATAACCTCCTGTTTCGGAGAAACTAGCATTTTTCTCTAATATGCGCAATCTCCTTTTAACAGGACAGTGGCGTTATGTGGGTTAACAACAACAACAAAAAGATGTATTTAAATGATGTATCATTATTTTCTATCTATTATTCTACTATTTCTTTATAATATTTCTATATTTTTATAAAATTATCTTACCATCGAGATAAAATAGGTAAATAAATATAAATTTCATAATGAAATTTTTATAAAATAGTCCTCAAAATTATACTAGCAGTTCAAAAATTGTATACTTTGATCAAATACTCTTTAAAAAAATGATTATAACTTCACTATATCTACTTAACTCGATTTAAAAGTTTTTTATTTTGACTGAAAGACAATATTATCCGGTTTATTTGACTGCAACACTGTAATTTTAAGAAATATTGTCTCATATGCAAACAGCTATGAAAGTTAAAAAAGTTTAATTTTTCACATAATTTTCAAGTTCAAGTATGGTATTAGAATATCCGATTACTTTAAAATATTTTGCTTATTAGCTTTATGAGCCAGGCAACAGAATTACATTAAAAAGGGAAAAAATAACTGTAAAATGTTAAAATATATTAAACAAAACTGTATATTTTTTTATGAAATTTTTATTTGACATTTTGTTGTCACAATACTATTTTAAATGAAATTTATTTGTTGGTGGTCAAGCAATGTCTATATGCATTTCATTGGTGCTTTACCAAATCATCAGTAGACCTTAACCACAGTTTTGAAAAGTTAAAAACCTCTTATCTTATGCTTATACTTCTGAAAACCATTTGAGAATTCACAATTTGTAAATAACAGACTATTTTCATAAATTTATATAATTTATTATTTATAACTTCACTATTCTTAACTCGATTTAAAAGTTTTTTATTTTGACTGAAAGAAAATATATATTATTTATATAATATTTATATAATATTTATATAATATTTTATATAATTTTTTTATATCTTCAACTTTGAGGTTGTATTACATAAATGTTTAGTTACACAATAATTCGTTTTTACATGTTTTTGAATAGAAAATTTTGTTGAAAATAACATACAAAAAACTGCATTTTAAAATTCTAATCCATTGAAGAGCTATATATTTTTTAACAAAAAAAAACACCGTGCGCCGCACACAAATTAGAACTTTAGAATGCAATAGAAAAAAATGTTCGTATAAAAAAAACATTTTTACATTAATAAAAATTTTAAACAAGGTGTCGTTATATTTCTGTTATAGCAAAATTTTATAGATTGGAAAAGAGCCATCAAAATAATGCATTTCTTTCTGGATATAAATGCATTTTATTTCGTTATTAAAACACGTAAAATTAATTATCTCCAGTGTACAGTATCATGAACGGAATGCATTTACGTCTAATATAATGAAATATTTAGAATATTCTTAAATGGGGCTAAATTGTCCATCATGCCTACAGTCCTAAAATATACGCGTGCTTCAACCATCCATTTTTTGATTAAAGACGCCTCTTTAGTGTAAACTATTTAAAATTTTGTAATATTTAATACCAAAATCCAGATTCTTTTAGAGAGCAAAAACAGCTCATATTATAGAAATTCAATAAATAAAAAAGAAGTAAGAACAATTAAAAGTGCTATATTCGGCCGTGCCGAATCTTAAATACCCCTCATAGATGTCATTCTTTTCGTTTAAATTTTTCGGCTAGGAAACTAAATGTTTGGCTGTTCTTATTTCTAACACCTCTGAACGTCTTTCGAAAATATTTAATATGTTTACTTTACAAACAAAAAGAAAAAATCCGTTTCATGTACCCCAAAAAGTTCTAATTGTCCAACCGTAGAATCGTCTTTTAGATTCTTTTGGTTTTTAAAACCAATTTTTTCTTCCTAATATATAAAGTATGTATAATTCATCATAAAAATCAAAAACAGCAAATAACATGGTTACTTTTATGGATAAGAAAATGTCGATATTCCAACCCTGGAGCCGAATTTTTAGTTTTTAAAATTTAATTCTTATTGATGTATAAAATATGTTTAATTCACTGAAAAAAAACCAAAATTGGGAATTTATGTGGGTACCAAATGTAAGCGAACTTTTATTTTTTACCAATGCAATTCTTTGTGAGGAGTAACATAGTTTTACATGACAAAAAATTTAAAATTTTTAAACTTTTTGGTCATTTTCATGTACCATAAAATATTGCATTTGTCCAACCCTGGAGTCGAAATTTTGATTTTGTTAAGATTTTAATATCAATTTTGTTCTTCCTGAATTATAAAACAGTTTTAATTAGCAAAAAAAAACAACGTCAATTGTCTTTTTGGTTACTTTTATGCAGAATAAATATTTAAATATCCCAACACTGGAAACAAAATTTTAATTCTTTTTACCAATGCAACTCTTAATGAGGCATGAAATAGTTTTATTTAAGAAAAACTTAATAATTGTCACTTTCATGTACTACAAAATATTAGAATTATCCAACTCTGGAATCTAAATTTTTATTTTTTTTTAATTTTTTATACAAATTTTGTTTTTCCTAAACTATAAAATGGTTTTAATTAGTAAAAAACCGACGTTGGTTGCCTGTTTGGTTACTTTTATGTATAAAAAAATTTAAATTTCCCAGCCCTGGAAGCGAAATTTTATTTGTTTTTACCAATCCTAGTCTTCAATAGGTATGAAGTCGTTTTATTTAAGAAAAACTTAAAATTTGCATCCATTTTGGTCACTTTCATGTACTATACTACAATAGATTCCATGTACCAAAAATACTTTGAACTTCCCAACCGTGGAAGTGAAATTTTAATTTTTTTTTCTTTTTTTTACCTATGCAACTCTTCATGAGGTATAAAGTAGTGTAATTTAAGAAAAAATTACAATTTTGAACCATTTTGGTCACCTTCAGTAGCCATAAAATATTGCACTTGTCCAACCCTTTACTAGAAATTTTGATTTTTGTTTTTAATTTTTGACACCAATTTTGTTATTTCTAAAATATAAAATAGTTTTAGTTAGCAAAAAAAAAAAACAACGTCAATTGCCCTTTTGGTTACTTTTATGTATAAAAAAAATTCAGTTTCCCAACCCTGGAAGCGAAATTCAAATTTTTTTAAATGTTCTTTATCAATGCAAATCTTCATGAGGTATAAAGTAGTTTTGTTTAAGAAAAACTCGAATTTTGCAATCATTTTGGTTATTACATGTACTACAAAATATTGCATGTACCAAGAAATACTTTCATTTTCCCAACCCTGCAAGGGAAATTTTAATTTTTGTTTGTTTTTTTACCAATGCAACTCTTAATGAGGTATAAAGTAGTTTTATTTAAGACAAATTTACAACTTTTAAACATTTTGGTCACTTTCATATACCATAAAATATTGCACTTGTCCAACTGTGGATTCGAAATTTTGATTTTGTTTTTTAATTTTTGACACCAATTTTGTTCTTATAAATTATAAGACAGGCTTAGTTAGCAAAAAAAAAACAACATCAGTTGCCTGTTTGATTACTTTAACGTATAAAAAAAATTCAATTTCCCACCCCTGGAAGCAAAATTTGAATTTAAAATTGTTTTGGGCAATGCAAATCTTCATGACGTATAAAGAGGTTTTGTTAAAGAAAAACTTAAAATTTTTAACAATTTTAGTTACTACATGTACTACAAAATACGAAATGGGTCGAAAAAAAATTTTTAATTTCCCATCCCTAGAAAAAAATTTTATTTATTAGTTTTTAATAGTAAGCATCCCAGCTCTGGATACCACTCTATTTAAGTTTATTTCCAATCCAACGGTCCTAGAACGAAGTCTCTAGCTCTTCTCGGGTCTTGGGAAACCCGATTTCACGTACAGGCAGACGGACATCGCTCAATAGTCATCGCAGTTCATAAGGATCCAGAATATAATTCTTTATGGGGTCCCATGTGAATATAGAAGAAATTACACACGGAATGACAAACCTATATACATATACCCTTTCACTTTTTTGTGAAGGGTATAAAAACAGTCGATTAATCCGCAAAACGTGCAATATTAAAAACCTATCCTCACACTTGAACGCAAATTTGCGATAATGATAAAAATGTTACTTCGTTTGTCCACGATGGATAAACGGAGCAGTGTCATGGCCTTACATCTTGCATCAGTTTGATCTTAAATGTTTTTGGAGCAAAATTTGTATGAAAAAAATATTGTACGAAATGTGCCCGAACTCTTACAGCCAATAATAAACCAATATATTAAGACATACGAATCTTAAATAATTGATTTCAATAAATGAAAAGCTATAAATTATTTATCATTTGGAGTTTATTAGTAAAAGAAACAAGTAAAAACGTTATATTCGACCGAGTCGAATCTTAAATACCCTCCAAATATTTAGTAAGTAACTTTAAAATGTTCAACTTGGAGGGACAGAGTTGCTTTATAATATCGGGCGGGGTTCAAAAATAGAAAATATCATGTTTTCCACAGACGAACGTATGGGCATTGCTAAACCGTCTTAGACTTAATGACTGATCAAAAATATATATGTATACTTTATGGAGTCCAATTCTCTTTGGAGGGTATTAAAACTGTATTTTGGCGGGGTCGCTCTGGCAAGGGCTGTAGGGGAGACATTTCACCCTTGTCATATAACTCTAAAAATAAATGTTTTGAATAATTATATACAAAATTTGAAAAACAAATTTTTTATGAGTCATTTAGGGGGCAAAGGGGTAGGAGGCGGTAGGGCAGACGAGGATCAGCTTAGTATTTGAAAAATGTTATTTTTAAGGAATGTAGGCTTAAGTAAAACAATTAGTTAAATTTGTATCCTATTTTTGCATATGATAACTTCCACTAAAGGGGTGCGGTCCAAAAAATTTTTTTTTGTATATTATGGCTCCATGCTTAACCCGTTGGGCCTTCTCTAATATAAAAATATACCATTTGCTTAACAAAATTACAAAAAAACTTAAAAAATTATGTTGTATTTTAGAGGTTTGTTTAGTTTTTCTTAGGGGAACTTTTTTCGCTCTTGCCCGATTTATCCCATCTCCGAACTTAATCGGTGCTATCCTTCAATATATATATTTATACCAAATTTCAAGAGTCTAGCTCTTTTCGTTTGGATTGAATCGGGATTTCCACAGACGGACGGACGGACGGACATGTTCAGATCGTCTTATATATCATTACTGATCAAGAATATACATATATACTTTATGGGGTCTCAGATGGATATTTCGGTGCGTTACAAACGGAATGACAAAGTGAATATACCATCCATATTCTATTTTGGAGGGTATAACAATAACAACAATTCTCGAAGTAAACCCAGCAAACAAAACAAACTTCACAAATACGTAATAAATAATACATTTTACATATTATGTATTAGTTAAAAAATTAACTATGAGATCATTTTATTGTGTACTTAAATGCTTTAAGGAGGTCTTGTAAAGTAATCTCTTACAAAATGAGTTGACTTAAATGTTTACAGCCTAATGCTAGGAAAACAACTGCGACGATCGACGAATTTTTGGTCGCGAATATTCGTCGCCGAAAATAAAACACATTAGTGTATATGAATATGCACACAATTCTGGTGTTGGTCGAAAAGTGTGATACTCAGCGAAAGTTGAAATAGATTTATTTCTAATTGTTTCGTCAGCGAACGACGAACAAAACAGTATCAGGTGACCAGGTTTCATATACTCAAACTGGTTTTTTTTGGAAAAACATAGTTTGCTACTGTATTGTTGCATGAGGCACGAACATTTTCTGTGCATACTAAAAATGCATTTACTAATTCACAAATATGTATCATTCGGACGACTTTTTATTAATTTTGAACTCTATTTATTAAATAGTATTTCTTCCTATTTCCTACTTTTACATGTGGCCACAACCTCAGCTGTTAAATGAAAAGAGTAATTTATTTACAGACAAAACAATTTTCAGAAAATAATTACAAAAAGGAATTTGTTTACGAAAAAACGGACACCAAGGCGATGCACCGGGGTAATTATTGGATGTCTACACACTCTACCATCAGAGGATTACAAAGATTTAAAAATATGTGCAATTTTTGTTGTTCATTATTTTAATTTATTCGTCGCTATTGTGTTTCATAGGACGAGTTTATAGAGCGTGTTTTTACTAACGAATTCGTCGTACTGAACGAAATTCATCGTTCGTCTTCTACCATAATTTATAAAAAATATTTCGCCTCATCAAAGGATTATAAAATAAACTTTTGCGTGTTCATTGGATTTATTAACCTATTATCAATTAAATTTTTTTATAAATTAGGCCTTTAGGACTTAAGCGATTCGTCTCTAAATTTTATAAAACTTGACTTGGAAAAAAATCGTTCGATTATCGTAGATATTGGAAAAATCGAAAGGAAACAAAAATGCACAATATCTAATTTCTCTGTGCTCTTTGTGGATTTCTCTCAACATACAAAATATTCCATTACGCCATTAGAGTTCCGTTTTACTTGTTTTTAAATTTTAACACTTCTAATTGTATCGGTTAATTCTGTTAGAAGGTTGCTTGTGTTATAATCCCGGAAAGATCAGCACCGAATATCCTACGAAATAGTTTATTTCCGAATTCCTTAGCTTCTGCTTTTGTATTGTATTTTAAAAAAGTCTTGTCAGAAGGAAATATGCCTGAGTGAAGGTATACAATAAGAGTATTTAAAACTTAAATTGGCCTCTTATTAAATCAAATTCTTAGATTTTTATTTAAATAGTGGCAATAGTGTTAATTGCTTTCATTAAAGTATTAAGCAAAAATTTAATAAATCAGTCAAACTCTTCTATACCCACATCCAAAGGTTTTAAAGTTTTACTTCAGTTTTATAAAACTTTTTTATCCAAATGAAAATCAACCACAGCATGAATAACACATTGATATACACAAAGGAAATTGTCCAATATTTTGAATAACGATGACTAACGAGACAAAACAAATAATACAGAAAATGTGGTTGCATCGGCTACTCGACTGAAACTAACCAATTGAAATCAGAAATATCCAGTTTTAAATTAACCGATAAGTTAATGGGGTAGCACCTAATCGGTTAGCCGATTAACGGTGACGTATTACCGCTGTAATAATATTTAAGGAGTAGGCGAATCATTTAAAACGAATGTTTTATTTTATATATCATTCAGAGAGGTGTAAGGCAATGAAGCGTTTTGTCACCACTTTCATACTCGCGAAAACAAACGCCGAAGTTCCTAATGGTATTCATTGGCGCCCATATCAAAAACTAAGCGATTTAGATAATGCTGACGACATATGCTTTTTGTCGCACACACTTAACGGAACGATGCGCAAACTGGAGAAACTAATTGCAAATGCTGGTTTGGTTGGATTGCATGTAAATGTAAAAAAACCAAATTAATGCGTATCGAGACTCCAAATCAACTACCCCTGAGTGTTTATATAGATGGTGCGCAAACAACAATTCTCCTATCTTGACAGGGTTGTATCTAAAGATGGTGGAGCGAATAAGGATGTAATGGCACGTATAAATAAAGCTCGCCACGCATACCACAAACTTAAAAAACTTTGGTCGGCTCGCAACATATCGCAGCGTATATGCCGAATATTTTGGCCATCCACGATATCAAATGTGGACGAAGTGGCGTTTAATATGCCACACACTACGTAAGCCTGACAATGATATAGCCAAAGTGGCATTTGAGTTTAACCCGCAGGATTCGAGACGTCAGGGAAGACCCAAAAGTACATGGATAAGATCTACACATGCGGAATGTAGGACTATAGGCACATGGCCGCAGATTAAACTGATAGCACAAGATAGGCAACAGTGGACTGATTTTGTTTCTGCCCTATGCTCCGACTAGGAGTTTTTCTCGTAATGTATTTTGGATGTAAATTGTATTTAATTTAAGTATTTTATATAATGTATATTTAAAATAATTATAAAAGGTATTAAAAAAAACCGAATCATTTAAAATCAATGATTTATGTGCGCCATAAAAATCGCTTCAATTTTTATGCTTGAAAGCAAGGATATATACGAAAATGACTTTGTCCTAGTCCTCCCTGTTAAGTGGGCTTTCGATTAGATAAAGTTAATAGCTTAAGTCGCGCGAATTAATGACAGATTTTCAAAGTAAATCGGAGTAATTTGGTATAGCCAATCTATCCAAGATGAGTTGCCAGACTACACTGATCATAAATGTTAAAAAGTGGCTGCAACCTCGTTTGACATCTAACCTCTTCGGAAGTTGCACTGGTAATGTGAACTCGCCTTTCAATAAGTTTTAAATTTAATTAAATTTCTGTTTTATTTAGTAGCATGTAAAAGCGTTAGTAAATTTGTTAAAGCTTTAAACTTATTGATTCCCCAATGAAATATCCTGAGTGTGAAATGCTGGTGTTTCTCCTACCCAAGAACACATTAAATCTCAACCAATTTTCTTCTGGATGATCCATATAAAAACATGAATCTTGTAAGCAGTTGTCGGGCCTCTTGGCCTTTGGCGTTTACATAAATATGAGTATAACAATTAAACAAATTGATAAGAGATGCACAAACATCGTGCTAATTATTTATGAATATAACCATCTTGTGGTTGTGGCTGCTTTCCATCCAAATGATTTATTTAATAGTTATTGATAACATATACACTTGTTTTCTTTGCGTCTTAATTGCTGTATGTTAATTCCTAAGATGCAGCTGCGATTTATGAATATATTTAGCGTTTGAAAAAATTATACCACTCAATATAAAAACATTTTTAATGGCCAACATGTTTTGGAAACTTCCTATTAAAATTCATTAGAAAACGCCAAATATTAATTAAAACAACAACATTTATGCTTGTTCGATTTTATTAACAACAAACAGATCAATGAATCTTTAATACATGACTAATTTTGGCTTTTAAAATTTAATTGCTTTAATCTCATAATGGAATTAATAATTAAAATTTTTTATTTTATATGAAAATAAACAAAAACAACATCGAAATATACACATACATAAGAGTATATTCTTAATTTCATATTAATTTCATCATCGTTCAGGCATAAAAAATGGACTTAACAAATATTTAGTCAGCAACGAAAAGAAATTTTTATATTCAAATTTAAATAAAGATTAATGTTCATTAGTATAATTAACACCTTTGCCAGAGATTGGCTGTGTATTTATTTGTTTATTACAACAACAACTAAATTAACATATTTGTTGTTGATTTTCATTTAAATACATTTCGACTTGATGTTAATTTAGGCACGCAAGTGGTTTATTTTAATATTCTTTACACTCGTATTTCTGAGTTAGTCGGCTTCCATGAATCAAACAACACCTTTAGCACCTCGCAGCGATAACATATGGTAGCTTCTATATGAACTGTGGCCAAAGTCGGTCTGTTCGTTGTTGATTCATGGTTTGAATCATAATTAAGAAGAGTTGGACTTTACTTTGAAAAAATGTGCTAAAGATCATTGGAGGTACGATGCAAATGTGTGACGGCGATGTGTAATTGTACTTAAAATTCATCAAATTAAAAAAACTAGTAAGAACGTTATATTCGTTCGGGTCCAAATATTTAGTAAATAAAAACTCTACTCTTTTAGTCTTATTAATATTTACACTTTTATGGTATTTGGCTTAAGTAAACAAAAAAAAATTATTTTAATCCCGCCGTTTCCAACGTGTTGGGAGAAGCAAAAGCAGTTTACTTATTAATATACAAAAAAGAATATGTTTAACCTGCTGGGTTAGAGTTCCTTTAAGATATTTCTGAGCCTAATTTTAAAACTCTATACAGGGTAACTTCGGGAGACATCTCACCTTCGTCATAAAAGCTTATATATTTAATTTTTAAGGACTGTAGACTTAAGTAATACAATTTGTTAAATATTTACAAAATTTTTCCATGTGATGTGTAACTTCAACGCCCACTAACGGGGTAGGGGATCAAAAAGGGATTGTATTGTGTTTTGCACAGACGGACAGATATGGGCATTGCTAGATCGTCTTAGATTTCAGCACTAATCAAGAATATATATTCCTTATGGGATCCAATTCTTTTTTGGAGGTTATAAAAACTCTATTCTTTCGGAGTCGCTCTGGCAAGGACCGTAGCCATTTCGTTTAGACTGAATAGTGATTTCCACACATGGAAGGATGGACGGACATGGCTGGATAGTATTAGATGCCATTCATGATCACGAATATATATTCTTTATGGAGTCTCAGAGGGATATATCGCTGCGTTACACACGGAATGACAGAGTGAATATACCCTCTAATTCTTATTTTGGAGGGTACAAAAACAGTATGTTAACCTTAACCTCAACCATTAGAATTTTTTGGCGACAATAATCTTTTTTTCAATGAAAAAGCTTAGCCAATCTTCCTAATAATAAGTATTTAGTTTTCAAAATTAATTAAATAGGTTTAGGTCAAGCACTTGGCTAACGAAATCAATTGAATGAAATAATCTACAAGATTTGTTTAAAACAAAAATAATAAAAATATTATGCAAAAATAAACATAATAATCAATAATCCAACCTTAAATACAATATTTGTTAATTGCATGACAATGTTTTTTTTTTATTATTTGTTATTTCGAATCTATTCATTAAATGAGTAAAAATCGAAAAGAGCTCACAGAACAAGTTATCATGATAATTTTATATATAAATTGTTTGTTTTTTTTTTGTTTGAAGGGGAATTAAAAAACGCTCAGACAAAAAATATGTTGTCGTAGTTTGTTTAGTGTCAATGTCAAAAATATAAAGTTTTTGCATTTCAACAGTAAGAAAGACAAAAATCTCAGCTCAATTTAAAGTTGTAGCCATTAAAACAAATAAGAATATAAATATTTTAGTAGTCGTTTTTGACATTGTAAATGTTAAACCAACAAAAATTAAGAACGTAAAAAAAGTTCCAAAATATTTGCTTTAAAATATTTAAACAGAAACAAAAAAAACGTTTTAATTAAATCAGAAAAAAATGTTTAAATAAGAATTTATAAAAATATGCTTCATAAACTGAAAGTTTGAGATATAATAACAGCAATTACTAACGACAACGCCAACAACAAAACCAGCAGCAGCAACAATTTATTTGCCACTTAATAAAATTACAAAAAAAGCAAAAAGAAAAACTAAATTATGATAAAAAGTGTACGAAAAAAAACATTGAATTTATGAAATTTAATAACAATTTTAAACAACGTCTTTATTGTTAATTTGCTGCCATAAAAAAACTGCCAACGGCACAAAACCAGTTGGTGGGATATTCAACAAAAACTGCGGCGATCTGTTTGCAACGCAAACTATATGTGACGTGTATGTGTGTGTCTGTCTGTGGGCCTCGCTTTAACTGCAAACAAAAACACCTCGTTTGGACATTAATTGTAGTTTGTAATTTTATTTACAATATATTTTTGGAAATTTCCAAATAAAGTAGCAGTTTTTTTTATATATACGAGTACAAATACGCCTTAAATATATTCAAAATGGTTGGATGTACGACTACATAAAATAAAATTTTGTTTCTGAACAACAAGAAAAAATGATATATGGGTTTGTTGTGGATGTTCCCTGAAGGGCCTTCATTAATTTGTTGGTGTAATTTAATAATTATCATTAATTCGTTATTAGCTGTTGCATAAAAAAAGCCTCTTATATTTTAAATTAAAACAAATTAGCAAATAAATAAAAATGCAAGCATCTACTTTATCAAAGTTCAATTCCAAGTGTGATTTTAGAAATTGTTAATGTCATGCCTGCTTTTGCCCATTGTCATAGCGAATCCGTATAGGAGACTCCTGTAGCCCTTTAATTCTGTGTAAAATATTATTTTTCTTCAGCGTATGGGATTTGATAACAAACAAAATATAATAAATTCATGAGCTCATCTCAAATTAGATTCTCATTATTCAAGGCGATCCTTTTCGTGGACATTCCACCCCATCAACAACAGAAGAACATATTGAAAAAGTGGAAGAAATAACTTTAGAGAATATCCCAATCACTGTTAAAGAAGTTGCTGAGAATATGGGTTGGATCATGCCAACTCATTTTTGTAGAAACCGCGTGTGGCAGCGATTGGCAATTGCTGGATTTATGAACAAATAAATTTTATGAGAAACGAGGAAAATTCACCTTGTCGTATTTGATAATACAGAATATGATTCAATACAAAGGCCTCTTAGGTAAGAGGTCCTTGATGACGCTGCTGTAAGGTGGATAACCTTCTATAGGTAACTATGTGGTTACAAATGGTGTTGCCAAGGTTATTATTTCATTTCAACTCTGCTGACGAGTTAGTGAAAAACAAATTTCTCGTGATTTTTACCGAACAGAGGTATAAAGTTATAGTCCACGCCAGTAACCTGCAAGTGATGGCAACTAGCAAATTTTGGAGCATGATTTAAAGAAAATTAAAAACAGTTTCTAAAAAGATTTCATACAGTTTTTAAAAAGATGTTGTTGAGTTTATGTACCCACGATATCCCTGGAATATTGAAAACGTAAATATATGCCAAGCTGATGGTGTTGATGTGACTTAAAAAAAGGAAGAAAATACTTGTCTACCCACTTTGGGGCTGTATTTCGCTAAAACACAAGTCAACTGCTGTTCACTTAGCACTAACATTTTCTTACATGAATTAACTCAAAAAAATTCAGCAAAACGGTTGACCCTAACGGCCATCCCTGCAACTTTCCACTAATTTTAACCGCTATGGTAACGGTTTGTTGTGCTGTTCTTTCCTCTTGTCTAAGGGATTGATAAAAAGTATTATTTTAATCTTCAAACTGCAATAAATTTTGCATAAATCAAGAAACTCCCACGTGATTCACAGTTCTTGATGTATCCTATAAAAGAATCGAGAACACTAACTGATCAGATATAAAATTTTGGATTTAAAAAAATTTCGAATTTCGTTCCCAATATAAAAAACACGTTAAAAAAATGTTCGTAGTATTTTTTTAAGATATCTCAAAATTCTCTTCTCAAGAATAGTCAGATAAGCATCGTAGGAATTTAGAACGTCGGGATCAGGTGAAAACTCAATTTTTTCAAAACGAAGTAAAAGCAATATGTTTCTGCTTCTTTTGTTTTTTAATTGGTAATTTTCTTAGCGAGAATTCAAAAATTAGATATATGATGTGATTGTTGTGGGTCAAGTACTTCTATGTGGCTGTTTCTCATTGCTTCACACACCAATTGACAATGACATTTTCTCCTCTCCTGTCAAGTTGCAATTATGTGGGTTAGCGCCTTTCCCCCCGAGGCCAATCATATCAGCATATACACTTACAGACATGTGTATGCATGTTCGCCTAATTGAAATACATGTATTTGCAAAATTATTTAAATAAACGTACAAATCATAAATAAAATTCCACTTGAAGCAGAAACACACATCCAAAAATGTATTACACACTCATATAGAGATGTCTATTATAAATTAAATTTGTTTTTTAAATTAAGCTGATTTTACTTACATAGAAAAACATTTATAATTTCAACTTAAATAATGAAAAGAAAAAACATAAATTAACTTTTAATTTATACATGCACTTTTTAATGAAATATTCCAGTACGTGCGTGTGAATACATTTTGTTAATTTTTTTCTTAACAAGCCCCAGTAATTATAAACATTTTTTACTGCTTAATTTTATTATGGCCCATACATTTTAAATAGTAAATTTTTTGTGCTGGTGTTATAATTTTTTTTTACGAAAATCTACTTTTTGTTTATTGTTTATAAGGCGTCTCTGACCCAAATGCCTCCATTTAGAAGCAATAAAAAAAAGACATTTCTACAAAAACTGTGAAATTCATACTCGTACAAACTCACACTCACTTTTTAATCACAAACAAGCGCTAGTTTTTTTTGTGGAAAAAATTTAAATATTTTTTAAAGATATTTTTTTCACTTTTTTTGTTTTGTTTTGGAACTAAAAAATTGATTACTTAAAACACATAAATAATAAGCTAAATTAACAAAAACAAAAATAATAATAATAATAAATATGATAGAGCGACATAAATAAAATACTTGGTATGAAAAAACTACGGCAGTTTAAAAAAACTTATAAATTTGCATAATGAACGAGTCTTACTAAAAAATATTAATACATACACACGTACATGCTTAAACATGTATGTGCATGCAAACATTTGCATATACAAATAAATTGTTGTGGTAATTTTCATTATAAATTGTATGTTTTAAATAAATCAAACTGCTTTTGGCACCATAAAAAATTATTTAATGTTATAAATCTGGTGGCGAATATTGGCAAACTGTTATGACAGTCATTTAATGTTTATATGGACTCCTTCGTGGTGTATTCCAGTGTTAAAGACACTCGTATATAATTTGCAAAATAATGGCCACTTTCAGCGGGCATGGCACAAACAATGAAACTTGGTTGTCCGCAATAAATTCAAACCTAGAATTGTTAACGTATTTTGTACAACAAAGAATGATAAAACGCGGCAGAAATATTGTTCAAATTAAATTTTTTATGAATTGTTAAATAATTTTATGGCATTTATTTTTGAAATATATCCGCCGTGGGTAAGAGTTATATGATGCATTCGATCAGTCTAATTTTTGACAACCCCACGCCCCCCCCCCCCCCCCCCCCCCATAAAGTATGTATATTCTGGATCCTTATGAATAGCGATGTCCGTCTGTAGGTCTGTCTGTACGTGAAATCGGTTTTCCCAAGCCCCAGACGAGCTAGAGACTTCGGTGGTATTGGAATTCAGAAAGATCAGAAGCATAATTCCAGAGCTGGGAAGCTTACACCTATTTCTCGACGCAAAATTTATGCCAAAAATCAATTATTTTTTTAATGTTTGTAAATTAATCCTATTCGTGCTTTGGGTAGCCTCAATGGTCTATTAAAGACTAAAAAAATAAAAATTATTTTCTAGGGATGGAAAATTAAAAATTTTTTTTCGGCCCATTCCGTATTTTGGTTTTTTTTTCAGTGAATTTAACATATTTTATACTTCGCTAAGAATTAAATAGGTATTAAATATTTTTAAATTAAGAATTCGGTTCCAGGGTTGGAAATTCGAAATTTTTTGGTACATAAAAGTAACCATAGAAGTACCCAATTTTTTTTTTTAGTGAATTAAACATATTTTATGTTTTGCTAAGAATTAAATTAAAACTCGGTTCCAGGGTTGGAAAATCGACATTTTCTGCTTCATTAAATTAACCATATAACTTGCTATTTTTATTTTTATGATGAACTATGCCTACTTTATATATCAGGAAGAAAAAACTGGTTTTAAAAAAAATTAAAAAGAGGTCAATAACCAGAAGAATTTTTCTCAAAAAATATTTATTTATTCATGAATCCAGCAATTTTGGAATGAACCTCGCAGCCACACGGTTCACACTCTGAAATTTCCAAAACGATTGGAACCAAACGACATCCTCAGCAACTTCTCTAATGGTGGTTCGAATATTCTCTAAAACAATTTCTCTGACTCTTTCAATATTATTTTCAATTGTTTCAGTTGTAGGGCGACCGTCATTAATATCTTCTCGACTTTTGAAAATCTTTTAACTCATGTAAACGATTTTGTGCCTCAGAGTACTAGTACCGCATGCCATTGTCAACAGTTCAAGTGCTTTTGAGCACTTCGTTCCATTTTGGGCACAAATTTTTATTAAAATATTTTTATTAATATTTTTCAAGACTTCAATCTTTATGACTCTCCCAAACAAACTAACTGAGAAACACATACACGAGCCGAGTATACCAACACAAAAAAACAGACCTATTATATATTTTTCATAAATTTTTGCCAATGCAGCCAAGATGAATAAAATTTAGTTGGCAGTACGTTTTCAAATAGGTGATTTCGGCCAAATCATTTCATTTACCCAAATTTACTATTTGCGACCTGATATCTCTTCTGTATATATTCTTCATGTATTGTATATTTCTTCTAATATAATGACTTCCTAATTATTACATATAAATTTTTCTGTGCAACACTGCGCGGCTCCTTTTCTTACAAATCCGAAGAAGAAAAATTAATTACAACATTATGGAAGCACTTCGACATAATTTCCTTAAAGCATCTTAATTTTCTCATAGTGGAAACGTAGTATAATAACATATCGCCGGTCCCACCCCAAAAATATGCTAAGTGAACATATCATGTTTTTCTGGGAATACCATTTCTGAATTGCTCGCCTTTTACTCTGCAAAAGTTTAATAGTAATAGAACTATTCATTCAAAAGTTATAAGCAAAAATGTACTTAGCATAGTTTGTGCACACGCTAAGGTATTCCTTTTTACTATCATCTACAGCAAACGTATAATGGTTAAATAAACTGAAAAAATTCTATTGCACTTAATATATGATCACAAAAAGTCTCAAAGTTCTATCTCATGGCGTGCTGGAAACATCATCAATAAACTTTGAAGGATTTTCTCTCAAAACTGCCTTTTTCGATTTAGCATGTTTTAGAAGGGAGCAGTCGCAAATATTTCCCTACAATCTGCAATGAATTGGAAGTTGCTATGTCCCTCCTACAAAATAAAGGGTGTCCCAACAAGAACGCAAGATTTAAATTTTGAATAAAACACAGATATTTAAAAAAAAGTCATGAATCTTTATTATATCATAAAGTAGACAGAATGGGGTTATGTATAGAACAACATATCGGGCAGATGGCCGCAGCGGCTTTGCTGGCACACAGACGATCTTTTAATGAAATTTTCAATGACCGTTTTGCATAAATGCTGCGGTATTTCATTAATGCAGCGTCCAATTTCCTCTTTTAAGGCTTGAGTCATCGTCGGTTTATTCGCGTAAACCATCGACTTCAAAAAACCCCAAAGAAAAAAGTCTAATGGTGTAAAATCGCACGATCTAGGCGGCCAATTCTGGTCTCCAAAACGCGAAATAACACTACCGGGAAATGACTGATGAAGCAAATGAATTGTTTCTCTGGCTTGTTGAAACCTCATGCCCTCCACATTCATTTCTTCAATTCTAGGCACGAAAAAACTGTTTATCATTTCACGATACCGAACACCATTGACTGTTTGCGCTTGACCTGCCTCATTTTCATAAAAAAAGGTCCAATGATTCCTCCAGCCCAAAATCCACACCACACAGTCGATCGACCTGGTCGAAGGGGCGTTGTTGTCTTTACTTCACTAACAGACCCAGTTGCGGCAAATTTATCCATTAATCTCTTTACAGTTGATTCTTTTGGAGCATTATTGTGACCCCAAATTGATCGCAATTTGCGAACTGTAGTCGCAAAACTTTCACCATTTTGGTCAAATAATTTCACAATGAGAATGCGTTGTTCATTCGTGTAGCGCTGCATTTTTAATAATCTCGTATCTTCTGCTAGCAAACAATAACAATTGTTCAAATGTCAAACAATGACACTTCGAATGGCGCCAAATTTAAATCTTGCGTTCTTGTTGGTACACCCGGTATAAGGCAGTAGTGGCATCCAATTAAAATGATGAAGACAAAAACAAAAAATCGGTTAATTTAATTTGCAATTTATATAAAAATATTGTCACTCAAGAGCGTACGAAAAGTTTTTATTAAGTTTGTACCAAACAAAATTAATTATGACACTATTTTATCACAGAAACAGGTGATTTTAAGTAGGTAAATTTTTTCAAAGCAAGTTACCAGGAAGGGAGTATCTCCCATATGTTTCACTTAATATTTGGAATTGGGTTGGGTTTGCAATAAAAAATTTCCTTTTTCAATTTCTTTTACTGAAAAACAACAAATAGAAAAATTTAGATTCAAAGAAACCTTTAAACACCAATCAAGTCATCAATATCGAGAAAATGACTGTCAATCCAAAACCGACTCAATTTTGTTACTTTATTTGCTTGACGTCAAGCACACACATACAAACCTGATGTCAAACATTTCAACAATCGAGTGTGACAACTAGGATTTTAAATTACAACAAACGATAAAAAACTCAATGCATTAACAACAACTTCAAATGAAATACGGGCGATTATTTCAGTTTTTATTTCGAATATTTCGAGTTTTTCAGCAATCCCTAATTAAATTTCAGAAAACTTCAATCACTAAACAAATACATACCTGCTTTAGTTGCGGAACAATGTATGTCTTGAGCATTATTTGTTAGTGGTTAAATATATCCTTTTGCATGCCTGTCATTTCAGGTTATAGCAAAGCATTTGTAGACTTCATCTGTATTTTTAACATCTTCTGGCAAATTAGATCATATATTTACTATTTGAAGATCCTTTACAACAACTTTAACTAATTTTATATCGAAGTTAAAACTCAGCAGTTAAAATTTTACACATTTATTACTCCAACCCCATTTAGATGAATAACAAGTTCTGTAGATACGAGTATTATGAAGTTACTGATGTTTTAGCTTCACTTTTAACCAAGTAAGTTTCGTAAGGTGCGGTCACACTTATCAAATATTTGCCTTTAAAAGCGTAACCACTTAATACTAATGAAAACCCTTTTAATTCAGCCAATTGATTATCAAATAGTTTTCAATAAAATTAGATTCGATGACTAATAGGCAGTAGTTATTTATGAAACTATTTTACTTAATAAAGAAGTATCTAATTGAAAATATTCTTTACTAGTATTTAGTGGTTGCGCTTTTTGTGGCACATATTTGATAAGTGTGGTCGTATCTTTAGTTATGTCGGCATTTGTTAAATATATTCTACTTCCCTCTTGATTTTCTATGGGGTTCATTGTATCCAAAATATTTCAGGGCAATCAAACGTATGAAGTAACAACTTTAATTTCAGTCATTTTTCTTCAAATTCTCCTCATAGATAAAAGAGCTCTAAGAGGCCTCAAAGTCCATGACATTACGCACGTAAAATAATTCAAATATGAATTTCAAAGTCATGCGGTACTTGTTTTAAACTATCATTGCAAACAGCACTGTAAACGAAATCTTATCTTTATTTCTAGTTTCATTTGAAATCATAACGTCATAAAAATATATTAATAAGCTTCACGTGTAGTGCTAATATTAGTCTCGTATTACGCAAATGAACTAAGTACGTAAGAACAGTTGCTTTTATTTGATCCACATATAATTTATATTCCCATCTTTATGATTTAGTTTTCATTAATGGCACCTTGAAATATTTCGTTTTTCTATTCAATGTACGGCATGAAGGTTTTGCCAGAAACTCATGGCAATTGTATAAAATCTTCAACTCTAGCTGTGTTTCCAATTCAATGACCCTTTTCATGTTTAATCACTTTCATGTGATTTCATCAAAGCAGAAATAGAAAAGAGATCATGAAATAATAAATGGCCAAACGTATTTCATTTCTACCTACTTTCTGTCATTTGTAATTGTCTTATTTTGTATTTAAACAAATAAGTTTTTGAAAACAACTGAAGAGATTAATACAATCCGTACATGTCGCCCTTAAACGTTTGACCCAGTTAGGAATTTTCACTTAGTTGATATTGAGTAGACAGACATTACGGTTTACACATAAGAAATTAAAATGAGATTAACAGATTAATGTAACCAACATCGTTCTTAAAATAAATGGAGAAGAAATAAGTAAAAGGTTGTGCCGAATATTATATACCCTTGATCGACGTAGTACGTCTGGGTTATAACACGTATTCACTCCGACCCTGGAACCATCCTTCTGATCTTTTTTGTTTTCAATAAATTTCTTTCTAAAATAGAAAATATGAGGGCGGACCAATAAGTCCGTGACTTTTTCCAAAACAAAATTTATTTTTCAACATAATCTCCTTTTAATCCAATACACTTAGTCCAACGTTTCTCCAGTTTTTGTATCCCTTCCAAAAAATAGGATTTTTCGAGGTCGTTAAAATCGGCATTTGTTTGGCCAATAATTTCATCGTTGGAGCTAAATCTCTTTCCACCGAGCCATTTCTTTAGGTTTGCTGATTGGTACTTGATGGGAACAGTGTTGCATTTCATATAACTACGAGGGATGTTCGAACAGTCACGGACTTATTGATCCGCCCTCGTATGTTGGATTACTACCGAAACTAATTTGGGTAGTTTAGTTACCATTTACAGGTCTGAAGCTGGCTCCCTGATTTCTAATACCAATAAATTTCTTTCAAAAATGTTAAATACGTTTAATTTATAAACAAAAAGAAGAAGTTTGTTTCATTTGGATTCTTTTATGTACCAAAAAAAAGCTTCAAGTGCCCAACCCTGGAATCGTCTTTTTGCACCTTCACAAAAAATTTAAAGGGTATATACAGGTTTACAATTCCGTATGTAATTTCCGATGTCCGTCTGTTTAATAGATTTAGTTCACCAAAACAAAGCCCAAAAATGCTATTTTCGAAACCTGGAATTAAATTTTAGATTTTTTTTTTTTTTTTTGACTTTTAATACAAATTTAATTTTTCCTGATTTACAAAATAGGTTAAATTTACAAAAAATAACCAATATTAGCAAAAAAATTCAGTTTCCGAACCCTGAAATCAAATTTTGAAGGTTTTTTTGTTTTTGATATAAATTTAATTCTTATTAATTAACAATAAAAACAACAACAAATAATTAGTTTTTGCTAGTTAATTTTGTGGCTACAAATTGGTTTAAGCTTTCCAGCTCTGGATCCATTGTTTTTTTTTCGTGTGCTGATTTTCAATAGCACTTTATTTATAGGGTCGCATATTAATAGGGATGAGGATTGAAAAACCTTTCACTCTTTTGATTTGTATTCAATTTTTGTTTTGTGTAATAACCAGTGTTGCCAGAACCGAACAATTTTTGAATACATAATATTAAAAATATTTAACCAGATGAATAGAAAATTAACCGATATATAAAATTTTCGTGATTTTATATGAACTTTTGATGGAAATCCTGATTTCACAATTATTTAATTAATAAAGAATTGCAAAATATGCTCTATAAAACGGAAAACTTGTGCTTCTTTTAGATAGATTATTTGTTGAAACTTGAATTGTATATAATTTACTCCAATTTATACTAATAATTTTTTATATATTTTGCAAACATTTTCATACTGCCAAAGTTTCGTCACTTTTAGCCGGTTAAAATATTTAATTTTGAACGACTTTTTCAATTGTAGTAAACGAACGAGTCGCACTTTTTCTATTTATTTAGAAATCAATTATGCGTTTTTCCGTAACTTGTTTCATCTGCGATTTAAACATTTTTTTGTTAATTTCGCCATTTTTTTCTCTGCTTTTAATTTCAAAACATTTAGATTTTTCTAAATGACAATTTTTCTATGAACATCGCACGCAGTCCGACACAGACCACGGGACAAGCATGTTTCTAATGCAAGAATTAAAACCACTTACACTGAGAAAAATACAATTGAGGAGATTTGAAATAAGAACACAGTTTTTGTTTTAATTTTTGGTAACATTTTTTGTTGCACATAAATCGAAATTTATGGCATTTAACATGATTTTCTTTTTATTTATTATTATTTTTAGTATTATTTTCATAATTCAGTTTTTCTTTCTTTTTTTATTTTTAATGTTTTTGAGATATATGCCAAACAATTGTTCTTATTGTTGTTGTTTATTTTAGTTATTATTATTATAATAATTATATATAATATATATATTTACTATACAATACTTGTTGTTGTAGTTTTTGTTTGAAGTTTTTAATGGAAATTACATACATACGTGTGGAAAAATAGTTTAAAGAAAGATTTGTAAGAAAATTCTTAAAGAGGTTTTTTGAAGAAAAAGAACAAAAAAAAGATTTATTATATTCTATTGGAGTAATGAGGCAATTAACTTGTTTTACTGAACTTTTTACAACGTTTAATGATGGGAAATCCTATATGTTTTGTTTTGTGTGTGAAGGGGGTGAAGTATGAGTTTTATTTATAACTATGAATTTGGATTAGGTGTACAACTTGGATAACGAACGCCGGTTTTGGCGGAGGTGGCTGGAATAAAGTCACTGCTTTTGATTAGAGCTTTCAGACACAAAAGATCGGCATATTATGATGCACATGCCGACTAGTGTTTGTGTTGCACATTGACGGCGAAATTATATTTTAAAATAGTTTTGAAAATTTTCGAATCTGTAAACTATAACATAAGTTAAAATTATATTTCAATGAATAGGATTCTGGACACAGAATACGAGAGTGATATAGTTTAAACTTCTTAATTTTTTAAAAATAAGGTCTCACAATTTTTTAAAAATTATGTACATATATTAGTTTTGTAAATTTTTGTTTTCCCTTTCTTCTTTTGCTATATTCGCTACTTTTCATTTGCAGCTCTTTTAATTTATATTCTACTGATACTTGAGTTTAATTCAAAAATATTGTTGCAAATTGTTGAACATTGAAATGTGGTAATAAAAAACGTACTTTGGGGGCCATAGTTGTACACCTAAGCTTCAATGAGAGTTGTTAGAATTTAGTTTTGCTTTTAAATATTATTATAATATTTATTGGTTTTGCATTTAATATTATTTTATATATTAAGAATATATAATCTATTATTATTTTTATTCAAGTTAAATTACTTACTAAAAAATTAATTATTTTATAACAAATATCACTACCATATGTTTTTTTAAATAATTTATTATATTTTTTTAATAATTTTTTTATTTGTTTTACATATCTTCGACTATTTTGTTGTGGTTGTTGTTGTTGTTGCATGCATAAATATGCTGTTATAGTTTTAATTACTATTTGCAAAAGTTTACTTCTTAATAACATTTATTTATATTTGTTTGTCTAATATTTTGCTGTTATTAAATTAATGCTTAAATATTATTATTATTATTATTATTATTATTATTATTATTATTATTATTATTATTATTACATTGAAGTAGCGTGTGAGCCACATACTCGTACAGCGATCATTTGACGGCATCAGTCAGAAATGGTAATTATTTTTTAACTGCCATCAGTTTTCTGTCTTAATCTCTTGCATGAACGGCATAGCTGTGCAGCTGCCCAGCTCTAATTATTAGATCATTTTATGCCATAATGATAATTATGATTAATATAAACTATTAATAGATTTACAAATAATTTCTTTGCTTTATTATATCTTCTTAATTATTATAAATTTATTGTTGTTTCGCTTTTACTTTAGCAATATTTTTAAGCATTTAATTTGTTTGCAATAACGGCATTATATTTTACTTTTTTTGGGGAGGCTCATAATTATACACTGAATATAATATAATAATGATTGTAAACAATTGGTTTTTAATAATGTAGTTTCGTTTGAATTTAAAGAAAAAATAAATCCCAGCTTTAAAACAATTTGTTTGGAGTTATAAAATTTAGTGTAATTTAATCTGGAAAAATAAATAACAAAAAGCTAGACAGTACAAAATATCACATTTAAGCTTAAGACGGGCATTTGCTGCCACTCTGACCACTTCCAAAAGACTGCGGACGACTGCATTGAGGGATATTTAAGCGATATGAAAGGGCCATAATATACAGACCATATTGTAAAATCATTTCAAAATTTTTTTGTTTAATAGAAGAGAATATTCTCACCAAATATTTATATTTTTCAAATATCAGAACTGATCAAATAAACGCCCCAGTTCTGACAGGCTAGTCAGTGAAGTTTAAATTAGATAGATTATTTTGTTTGAAATGTATGTGGACACTAAAAGTTAGGCAGTTGGCTGAACTCGAAAACAGTTCGCGCGATTGAACAAATGAATAAATCTACTTTTAAGCTCGCTTTGAAATAATTGTTTAATATAATTAATAATTTGAGAAAAATAGCTGTTGGAATAAAAGCACAAATTTATTTGTTGTTTTTTTACGGCCAATACTCAGTGAAAGGCCCTGCTTATTCAGCGCACTATGCCCTAATTTCTAAGAGCTGCGTATAGTATTGTGAGGAGAGATGGCGAAAACTCTGCAGACAGAAACTGTGGCAGAAATGTTATTTATTATTTCACATCGCCGGCTAATGCAGATCAGAAAACTCTGATCACATATTAATAATTTGGCTGAGTCCGACATCGAACACAATACCTTCTGCTTCGTGGTCAAAGCGATAAGTGCATCAGCCAACAAAAATAATTTCCAAAGTTTGTCTAAAATATTACCTTTTAATTTTAACTCACTAAGTTTTCTGCCTCTTACATTTCTGTATGCTATACAATATCCGTTAAACAGCCAGCCATGACCAACTCCTCTGGGAATAAACCATGCTTTGGGCAGCGGAGGGCAAATTACGGCACTCGCAGTCGATCGAAATTTGTATTAAAATTTCGGATGACATCATAAGCGGTACTTTGTCCTCTGATTTATATACTTATAACTAATGCATTTTTACTAATATCATTCACTAGTTATTCAATAAAATTCTGGTAGTCTACAGAGAGAGAGAGAAAGAGAGAGCTTTTCCAGTTGGCGCAGTCATCGGATCGTACTTTTCTTGAAACTAGCGTTTGCATTAACACTTCTAATTTTTTATGGCCTAAATTAGACGGCATGGATTTCTATGTAGGCAGATCTTCCTGCCACAAAAAAACTGATTTAACTCTCTTCTCTTTAAAGATAAAAGTTCATACGGCGTGTTTTCCATTAGGGCATTCTACGATTTTCTACAAATCGATTTATGTACGACGCTTTTTACGCAAGTAAAATGAACCAGCCCTGGGTAGAAAAAATTTATTTCATGACGGGTACAAAAGTAAAAAGTTAGCACGCCCTATATGCTGATGGATTATTATTTTTATACAACAGTCCGTTCAACATGAGAGTCGGAAATTGCGCCGTCTTATGGATCCAAAAAAACTAAACTGATTTTAATGAATATAGACCATATTAATATGTACATATTTTCAGCAAGTCTGGTCAAATATGTGAATGTTAAAGATATGAATCGGATTGCCCGTTTTTTAAACCACAGAAAAGAGAATACGACAGCTTTTACTTTAACAGTAGCAATTCAAACTTGAAATAAATTTCTACAATTTCACGAGAATACTTCAGCAACGAAATTTGCTATTATTGTTTGGCTTTCACACATATTTTCTTATATTTTATTGTTCCCATAAGTAAATATTTGAACATTATTTTAAAGTCTTTTTTCCCACACAAAAAATAATTTCCGTTAAAGATATTTAATGAATTAACTAATCTTATGAATCTCATCAAGCAGCCACGAAAAGAAATATTTAGATTCTAATAAAAATACAGAAGCAATTTGGGATTGAAAAACGCATGTTTTTCACATAAAAATATTTTTTATTGGCAACATTATTTGGCAATATTATTTAGCAAAAACAAATTAAATTTAAACTGTTTTTGGCAGTCGGTAAAAATATTTTTTGCCTCACCAAGAAAATACTAGCAAATTTCAAACAAACACAAAATAATATCTGGAAATTAATCCACGTGCAGCAAATAGAAATTTAAACTCCCTAAAATATTTATTCATATGCTTCGCTAAAGCAAATGTTTAATAGATAATAGTCAAATACGAAGTAGAAAAATATCTTCTATTAATAACAAAGTAATAACAAAGCCAATTAGCAGACTTTTAATGGCGGTGCAAAATGTATTTAGTTTGCTTGCATGATACACAGCAATCAGTAATATAAAAACTATTTAAAAAAGTTTTTTTCCTTAACTAGAATCGGCAGTCGGTGGACTACTCTATACCGGATATATCAAAAGAAGGCAATAGTGTCGGGAGAACATATAAGAAGGGAGAAAAGGTTCAGTACCTACGAAGAAATGTAAATGATATTGCCAGTCGCCGTCTGTAACACTATATTTTGTTCGAATACAAAGGAATTGGCGTTTTGGAACTCAGCCAAAAGTTTGGTATTGTTTCTTATTCAAAATTGCACGATCAAAGTTTGTGGCCCGAGAAATAAAATTATTCACATTGTTTTTGTGTTTAATTAAAGATGAACAATAAAAATTAACTAGGCCATTAAACAAATTTGCTGAAAATAATTCTTATGTCACGAGTGTCTCGGTAAGCTAGTGAGTAGTGTGCCGGGCTATCAGTGTGGACGTGATGGGTTCTAAGCCCTGGTCTCTTTCACTACAACGGAAGACGTTCTTCGTTAATTAAGTTGTGAGATACATAATTTTTTTTAAATTTTATATGCTTATGGGCTAATTCATAAAAAATATTATATGTTTCTATAGAAAATTTGCCAAATAAGGCTTTAATAAACACAAAATATATTTTATAAATTAGACAGTTACTTAATTAATGCTTGCTTTCGTGTTACTGATTTTCTTTTTAAAAAATTCGTTCCACATGTCTCGATTACATTTAAAATAAGTGAAATTTTATAAAATTACTCTAGCATGTGTATGTAAGTTTCCATATAAGATTTCAAAGAGAAACAGACATGCATTGTTTTGAAATTAAATTATTGCCGACCGATTTAGATAGACTCTCAAATGTTAAAAATTTGCTTTGTCTCCTAAACTGAATATGTCCGATTTTTTTTATTAACAGCAAAATTTTGTTGTTGTCTATCGTAGAAAAACAAAACTAATCTTTCATTACAATCTGGGCAATTTATTTTTATTGCAATGTTCGTGTTATCTTCTGCATAAGTTACTAGGGGCCAAATTACCGCATTCAATATCGATCGAAATTCCAATACATTTTAAATACAAATTTGCCCCCAGTGTTTTTCATTTATAATATCTGTTCAAAAGTGTCTTGAGCTAAAGATTTATAATGCATTAAAGTTTTCTAATTGTTTCAGACTTCGGTGACTTATATTTATTACATATTTTTGTGGCGCCTTCAAGGATATATAATAAGAAAAGTCGAATATTCAAGAGTTATTTCTGTGATACAGAAAATTATAGAACTTCACTCACCCTAATTTGTGAAATTCTAGCCTAAAGCTGGATTCACCTATGTGTTTCGAACAAAATTTTTATACGAACTTTTTTCAATTAAAGGTTATTGTCGCCATCTATCTCAAAAGAGTTTAAAAATTTCATATAAAAAAAAATTTTTGTGCCAACCAAATTATTCCCCAGAATTTCAATTGCGAAAACTCAACTCCAAACTTTTATAAGTGTTTAATGGGTTTTGTTTTTGTAACTGAAATTTGTCCATGCACAATTTATAAAACAAGTCAGCCCCGGCCGTCTTTATTTAAATCCAGCAAGGGAAACCGTTTTAATTTTTATTAGCAATATCTATGACTGTTTTGCGTTCATACAAGACAGTTGCAATGTCCGACATTTTATTTAACATCAGCATCTTATCTCCCCGATACTACTTGTAAAATCATTTCTAATTGCTTATACATACGTTATTTACTGAGTTTTTCTTTACTTTGCGCAAGCGAATCGTGTGAACTACTCTCGAGCTCCGCGTGATTCTTTTATACAGCCTTATATTTAAAAAACCAAAGTAAATTTGCTAAATAAGAAAACATTAATTTTTAGGCCTTCAACTTCATCACGTCCGATAGCACAATTTTCACAACTTCATTCCTTATCAGTTTTTAATAAAAAATAAACAAAATCCAATTACTTTTCGTCATGTTTTTCAATTAACGTTTTGTTTTATATTTTCCCAGATTAATTTATTTTACATATTTTTACAATTTAGGTCGAAATGCAGTTGGAACTGCCTTTAGTCAATAGTTTGGAATTTTAACAACAAAAAGAAGTAATACAATAATAATAGTAATAATAATAATAATAAGGAGAATGAAGTATTTTACAAACAAAATAATAAGAATTAATAGAGTAAATAAAATGCAGCTTGACATCATTTTCCACTTGAACAGTGCAATGTGTGTTTGAATGTTTTAATACCTACAAGTATGTATATGCAATTACTTTATACTGACTAATTTAGTTTTGTGGAGTTTAAACAATATAAGTTTTTAAATATTTTTACAACAATTCTTTGTTTTTGTTTTCCGTCTAGAATAGTTAGTTATAATAATTATATATTATTAGTTATAAATATGTTAATTTTATATATAGATTCCCTTGTATAATTTTAAATATGTTTTGTTAGATGTAGTTTTTTTTAATTTAATTTAATTTAATAGTTATGTAGGTAGGCATAATCTCTCACCAAATTGTTTGCTGGGACAATGAACAACACAAAAAGCGTACTTATGGACATGCATGCATGCCTCAGTATGCATGCACGTGTATAGAAAATTAAATTCAAACAAATTGAAAGTCTAAACCGTTACATATTATTATGTCATATTCTTTGTCTATTTTTTATATGTTTTCAATTGTGATGTTCTGCTTTCTTGCACTTTTGCATTTGATGTGTTTCCTTCTTGATTCCATTCGTCCTACATGCAAATGGCACCAGTCCATGTGTGTGGATGCCATGTAAGAGAGTGAGAGTGGTGTGGGTGTACTAATAGTTTCATATTTTTTAAATTAAATTTTTTAGCACATATTCAGGCATATCCAGGCATTACAACAACTTAAACTTCTGGCAAAAACAAAGATACATGTCCACAAAATTAACTGCATATCTCCTTTCTTTTACACCTCATTTCATTTGATTTCGTGCTTTTTGCAACTCCAACAAACACTGTTCTCGCGAGAGTAAAAGAAGTTGAGTTTTTTCTGTTGTTTGTTTTTGCTTTTGCTTTTCTTTATTGGCTCTCCTTGAGTTTTAAGGTTTTAATTCTACACTGTATAATCTACAGCTATGGCTAGTTTAGATTATTCATTGATTATAATGTTATTGTTTTAAATTACATATTTCATTTTTGTTACTAATTAAAGCTTTGGGGAAAAATGCATATTTAAACAGGCTTTTTCCTTGTTTGTTGCTGCCGTTGTTTTCACAGGCACATGTAACACACAAATACTTTTTATGAAGCTTTAGACCTTAAAACTTTTTTGATTCCTTTTGCGTTTCGTCAAACAAACGTTGAGAAAAAAACTCCGTACTTCTGGTCCACCTTCACAAATCATTTACACACTAGATTCTGGGTTTTTACATTTTACTTTTATCACTTCTATGCTGCCGTATTTGTTTTTAAAATTTCTTTGGATTTTATTCAATTTTTAACAATTTTTAATTATATTTATTGTTTAGTTTTATCACACATTATAACAGGAAATTTGTTGCAAATGTTGGAATGATGGTGTTGCTGCTACAGCAGCAGCCGCAGCAGTGGCGGCGGTGAATTGTGGAAAACTTTGTTGTAGATTGGCCGCAGCGGCGACGGCGGCTGCACTTGAAGTGGCCGCCGCCAAGTAGGGATGCATGCGCTGAGATCTTAAATATTGGCGATATTTGCCACTTATCTTATCGGGATAGTGTTGAGTGTGATGGGCAGCGGCCACGGTCGCTGCATGATGGTGATGATGATGGTGGGAGGTCATGGCCGCCGCCGCAGCAGCTGCTGCTGCCGCTGCGGCTGCAGACGTAGTATTTGTGGGCGCTGAAGTGTAATGGCTGGTAGTGGTACGTGTTTGTTGGTTGTGGCTGTTGGCATTTGAACTTTGGTTTAGTAGGGGCGTGGCCTCAGGTCCAGCCTGATAATTACTAGGAACTGTAGCCATAGGACTGCGATCCATCATAAGACTTGTTATGTTAGCTTGGGAATTGCTTAAAGCATTTGCCGCCGACGTGGCAGCCGTGGCAACGGAAGTTATAATATTATCCGCTTGACTTGAAGAATTCCACAGTAGTTGCTGCTGTTGAGACTTGCCATAGATGCCACTGCCGGAAATCATGGCGTCCCGCTTGCCCACATTGCCGTTTTGAGCCTTGCTGGCGTTGCTGCTGGTATTGTTGTTGTTGTTGTTGTTATAAGATGGCGTCATGGAAGTACGGGCAGCTATAGCTGCGGCAGCTGCCAGATGATCCCACTGTTGGGTTTGCTGTTGCTGTTGGTGCTGTTGTACTAGTAGGTGACTTTGGCTTGTTCTCTGTGGGTTTTGTCCGGCGGTTTGTGAGGATCTTTGGTTAGACCGCAAATAAGTGCTATTTGTTTGATTGACATTGTTGGAGGAGGATGAGGCGGCGGAGGAGGAGGAGGAGGCGGAAGAGCTGTTATTAGTTGTGGAGTTTGCAGAAGCGTTTTGTTGCTGTAGATGATGCTGCACCGGATAGTGGGCTTGCTGCGACATTTGTGACATTTGCTGAGACTGTTGTTGCTGATTATGCCTAAGCTGTTGCTGCTGCAAGTGTTGTTGATATTGTTGGGCAGCTACGGCAGCCTGCCTTTGCTGTTGCTGCTGATGATGTTGCTGCTGTTGCTGTTGTTGTTGCTGCTGCTGCTGCTGTTGTTGTTGCTGCTGTTGTTGTATGACCTGAGTTTGCCGGGCTCTTCTAGAGGAAGCGGCCACATTTTGTTGCGTAGTGTGTGTTTGTGTACCAGCTAAAACTGCTGTATTGCGAGCAGCCGCCGCTGTAGGCATATTATTGACAAAAGGACTTCGCCGTTGTGATTCCATCTTGCGGAAATAGCATGGATGTATCATCAGCAATGGCTCGACTCTTTGGCCTGCTGGAGGCTTCGGCTGGTTGGGCAATTCATATTCAACACTGCAGTCGACATGTAAGGGTATTGTATAGTCCTTAGGTGTCGTCGTTTGGCTAACGACTGTATTGTGTTGCTGTTGTTGGGAGGCGGGTGTTAAAGCTGTTACAGAGGCATTTTGGTTACGTTGTTGCTGTTGTTGGCTGGCCGTTGAAACGGCTCCTGCATTTGAAGAGGTGTTTGTGGCTGCAGTACTGGAAACTGACGATGAAGATGATGTAGAGTTAAGCAAAATGGCGGCGGCGGCAACGACTGAGCTATTCGAGCTCATGCCGTTTTGAGAAGCCGACGCCGCCAGTGTTGACATTCTATTGCTAGATTGTTGCTGCTGTTGACTGCTGTGGTATGTTGTGTGTTGTTGCTGGTGATGGTGTGTATGTTGCTGCTGATAAAGTTGTTGCTGCTGCTGGTGATGATGATGATGATGTTGCATGAGGGCAGCGGACTGCGTTTGAGCCATGGTATGAGAGGCCAGAGAGGCCATATCATAGTTGGCATAGCAAGCGGCCATAGTCATGGCGTTTTTTTCAAGCTTTTGACGGTTTGGAAAAAAAGGATCTAAAATCCTATTTCCTGTGCCGTTTGACAAAGTTATATTTGTGTGTGTAATTTTGTATGAGCGATAAAGCACAAGCAATTTCTATTTGCTTTTAGGAATTTTTCTCAATTAATTTTGGCAACATAAAATCATTTTATAAGCAAATTTTTTTCTATGGATTTTCCACTTAGGATTTGGTTAGATTTAATATATGTATGTATGTATTTTTATTTGTTTTACGATTATATTTAATTTATAATAATTTATTTATTTTAATTGGCACTGGTAATCCAAGCTTTCTTTGTATTGGTTTAAACTAAAAATATATATAATATTGGTAATCCACAGGGCTATTACATATATTTCTTTCTATTTTTGTTATGAAATTTAGAATAATTTGATATTTTAAACTATTTAGCAGGAACGTTGATCCATGTATTTATTGTGTGTAAAATATTTTTAAATGTTATTATTTAAATTTTCTTTTAATTTATAGCAGGTATTTAGTTATTTTTATGCATTTTTATAAATAATTTACTTTAAGACCCGTAAATAACTATTTTAGCGTGTTTTGCTTTTTTATTTATATTTTATACGAATTTAGAGTGTTAATCAGTCTTAGATAAAATTTTAAATTTATTTATTATAAAAAAGGGTTTCTTTGAATTTTCAAATTATTTTCAGTCTTGTTTATAATGAATATTTTTAAAGCTGCTTTAAAACGTCGACGGTTTCTCTTGAATATTTGGCGTTTTTGGTTTTTAAATTACGGTAAATATTTGCTTATTGTCCGTCCGCATAGCACGAGCAGCTTAAACGTTATGCAAAAGTGTGAAGTAACAAATTCTGGAAATGAATGCGTTACGTTGTAAACGTTTAACATAAAATTGCCTTATGATTACGTTTGATATTTTTTACTGCCGTCTATGAGAATTACTTTAAACAAAGTTTTTCTTCGTTTTTTTTTGTTCATGAGTGAGTTCGTTTTATTTATCTTCTGGCATTCTCTATTTTTTATGGAGTATTAATTACTTGACGCGCTCTCTTTCTCAGTATAAATTTTTTAATGAGTGTTTTTGCAGTAGCACTCAATTTTTAATTTTTTGCTAAATATTATTTTTTACTTTAATTATTTTTTAAGACTCTTTTAAAGGTCTTGTCTTTCTTCAAACATTCTTAGTTGTTTCATTAATTAAATATCACAATCAAATTTCTATTTATTTTTCAATGAATTAATAAATCATAATATGTGTTTTCATAATAACTAAACTGAGCTGTCTTTTCACGCTTTTGTTTGTGTTATTGATTAGTTATTAAGAAATTATTTCTTTCTCAATTTATTTCCCGTTTTCATCAACGAAAGTTACGTCTTTATCACACAAGCTCTCTCAACCGACTGAAATGTTTAGCTATACAATTTGCCGCATGTGAATTTTTGTACATGTTTTCCTTAGATTCTGCTTTACCTGCTTTTTTCTTGCTAAATTTATTTAATAATTATAATTCTGTTTTTCTTTGCAACTCTCTCTCTCTCTCTCTCTGTCTATTATAAATTTCCACTCTAACTATATAGTCTACTCTTCTACAAAAATAGCATGAAAACAAAACATATGTTATTCATTACATAGAACTTTGAGTGTGTATAAAAACAGCTGTTGAAAATTGCCTTGCAACAAAATAACCTTGTCCAAATATCTCTCTCTAGTCAGTAGTCACCTAGAAAAACAGACAATACGCACTCAATATGCTCATTTAAATTTATTCAACAACCAATTACAAAGTAATAGAAAATAAATCCCGTTCTCTCTCTATCTCTTATGAATCTCAAAAAAAATTACTATTTCTCTCTCTGCCGAGCTGTTGTCTTTTAAACTCAACTGCTCAATTGATTAACTAAATTTCTCTCTTTGGTCATTTAACTGCTTCCGAGTACGCTCATGTGCATCAAACATTGCTGGTACAAACACTTTTCAGCTAATGGGCAGAAAGGGTAAACAAGTGGTTAAAAAGTACCAAACGTAAATTTTAGCTTAAAGACTGCAATACATTGCTCAAATGCATGACATCAATCGTATGTACTTGTGTTTGACGTTAGAACATACATTTGCTTAAACACCTGTCAAGGATTAATTTTAAAATTTATTTCGTACTGTGAACATCCGCGGTAAAAAGACAGTAGAATATAAAAAGTATTCAGTATATCGGTCTAATATCCATTGTATGTTGCATGGCCAAAATTCAGGCAACATATATTTCATAACTTTCTTTAGTAAATTAAGTTGAAAATAATTTAAATAATTTTATTTGCATCCAACCGACGTCTTTGATGTGGGTTCTGTTTAACACGTGGCTAAAAAGCAAAACCAATGTGTTCATCCAAATCAGTTGCCAAGCATGTCAAAATCCAATCTTTTGGAGTTTCGATCCAACATCGGCGGTGTCACACATGCAAACGAATTGTCACTAAACCAAGCATAATGCTTGATGTGGTTTGGATAAATGTATTGTGGATTAAAAATGTAACTTTTGATCTGTAACATTTCGATTTTTATATATAAAATTTGAAATCTAAATGTATTGAGTTAAGTGCATTGTTTTGGCGCAAAGACTAAAATATTAAAATAAATATTGAACAACTTTAAAGTTTAAAAATATTAAAATAATATATTTGCATTTACATTTCATATCAACTTAAGTGTACTTTACAATTAATGTAATTGAACAATGTTCGATTAATAGTAAAAAAAAATCATAACTTAGTAACTTTAAATTGATAGAAATAATTCAGTGTCAGGAAAATTGGAGTACTAAAAATATTGTATCAAACTTGTTTCAGAAATGAATGAAAACGGTCCAATGGGTGTACAAAAATAAAATTTTGTTCAATCAATTATTTCAGCGCAACATGATCGTAGCAAATGGCCCTACATAATCAAAGCTTTTGTTTTCTAATGACGTTTTCAAGTGTTTACTTTCTTGCAGCTTATATATTTTTGAAGTAGAATTCAAAGTCTGGGAGATGTGACACAGTGTCATCTGAAGTAATTAAAAATATCATTTTTACGAAAATAGTATGAGCAGGATATCTTTTGCAATGCAATATGCATCAAATGCAATGAAATATACCTTAAATGCGGAAACACGTAACAACGTCTAATAATAACAGCAATATGAAAATCACTCAGAACTTAAATCCTGTAACCTTTTGCTGCTCACACTATTGAAGAGACTCATTAAAGGACGGTATTTACCTACGATTAGAAGGTAGAAGCCGATTTCACTGAGTGAGATCGAAAAATTATTTCATAAGAATTTTTTGCCTAAAAGGGACAAAATAGAAATTTATAAAAAATTAAAATGCATCTTATTTTTTAAACAAACATTTGGGGTATTCACACTGTAGTCATAAAGTCATAAAATAATAACACTAAAAATAAGACTAGTGTGAACAACCCGTCATAACTTAGTATGCTATTTCAAACATCGATCAGCTGATAAGATAACAACACATTCGTAATTAGCTGTTATCAAAGCAGAAGAAAATTAATACAATTAAATATGAATCGTCTAAAAACTCCATTTCTATTTAAAATTATTAAATTTGTCTTCTGAATTTGTATGTACATATAAACTAAAACAGCTGCTGCCTTAATATGAGCTGAGTACATATTTTTTTGCAGCGTCATACGGAAAAACATTCAGTGGCTGCAAGCTACGTAAGTTAAACGATAAAGATTTTTCACTTGTATATATTTAGTTTTTGCGATTTAGTTATCTTTTAAATTTTTTTATGTTATAAAAATGTGATTCAATGTACAGACATATAGGTATGAATAATTTTTTAGCCTTTTTTTAGTCATGAATCATATACCTATAAGTAACGGCGGCAAACATATAGTATCGCCGTCTCGCCTAAAGATTTTCAGCCGCTCGACTCAGATCTCTAAAGCTATTTTATGACAAAACAAAAACATACCCGAAAGTGTGCTATTATTTTATGACTTTTTTGTATGCAGCACAACAAAACTGGTCTAAAATATTATGACTTTATGACAATATGATCAAATAGCATGAAGTGTGTGTATTTCTAATAACTATGTTGAATCGAAATTAATGGAATCTTATGTATCAAAAAGGGCGGCGCTTCAGACAAGGTCTACAGTCGCACTAAGTCGAAGTCTCACACTGAATAAAAGTGAAATGGTTTTTGACATCCAGTTCAGTAGTCAAGAATTCCATTTCGGCACTCTCTTAGTAGTTTAATTGAATTTGTATCACTATACAACTTTTAATATTTTTAAGATTAAAAAGTTCAATGAACTCTACTGATTTCGAAATGCCTAGTAGAATTCTGCTGCAAAATTTAATATATTTCTACTACAAAAATGTTTAGGGGTCAGATATGCACATTTCACAATTCCCTAAAATATATTGCAGTTACAGCTGACACAATGAGCGATAAAACAATACATATTTCTTGTAGGGGATTTTCTTGTCTTATTGGCTCACGCCGATATCTTTAGGCAAACAGCTATTATTAAAAACCTTATTATAGTCGAAATATAGTTATGATGCTAAAATATTGAATTATTAACGTGTGTAATTTTATTTAGTTGGTTTTCATGGATAGAGTAAGTATTGCGTTACGACAGGAAATTGACATAATATTTAGTGGTACTATAAAGAGAGATATGCCAATGTTGACAGCTAGAAATGCTAACCTGTCAGTCCGATGAGGGCGGAATGGTGGAGTTCTGGAACTGCTCTATGGAATACAATAAGTAACATTTGCAGATGCCCAAGAGGGAAGGAAGAAAAGTTTGTTAAGATGAGTTTAAAAAAGTTTTTTATGTTTCCTAGTTCTACTTTTAATATCTTTTAATATCCCTTCCGTGCTACGAAATGTGTATACAATTGAATTAAGAAAGTGCACAATTCTGGTGCCTCATTCGACATCGAGCGAAATTTCCATAAAATTTAAATACAAATTTCGATCGATATCGAATGCCGTAATTTGCCTTCGGGATTTTTAGTGCTCATAAAATAAGTACAAATCGTCCTTTGTAATGGGCTGTGTTTGCAGTATAAGGACATTTTTGCCCCTCCAAAGTTTCATTCATACTTATTAATTCCACACTCTGGCTTAATCTCTCTCTCTCTCTCTCTCCCTCAGCGTATTGTCATCTTCTCCAAGAGTTTTTATTTATCTCCTTAAAATGTTGATACTCAATTTTGCCGACATCCATGCTGGTTGTGTTTGTATGCCATATTTTAATTTTTTGTTGTCGTTAAGTGTTGTTTTTTCTTTTCAAAAACATTCAGCCATCGTGCGGCAGCCATCTTTATATTTGAGTTTAATTTATTTTCTTTAAATGTATAGATTTTAGGCTTATTTTTTGCTATATTCTGTTATTGTTGTTATTTAAAGAGTTGAAACAGTAGAAAAATCATATGTTTACTTACAGTTTTCTCTTTCTAACATTTCCAACTCATTTTCAAATTGTTTAGCTGTGTTTGTTATTATTGTTGTTGCTAGTTAGTTTAGGAGGGAAGAAAAAAGCCGCCTTAAGGGTTACAGAATGAATGCAAAGAGCTTAGGTTTTGCTTGATTTATATTTCAGTCGATTGGGTAACTACTTATCTTTTCCTTTTTTTCTTCTGAAAAGTTGGGATTTTGTTGTTGTTTTCAAATTAGTGTCACTAGTAGTTTGTGTTATTATTATAACTCAGGAAGTTCATAAATGGCTGCCAACCAGCCAATAGTCATCTCTTTTTAATATATTTCTTTATGTTTTTATTCGAAACAGAATCTATAAAAAAGGATTGAAATGTGGGAGAAAATTTAATAAGTATGTGAATGCGTAAATATGTTTTTATGCACATAAAAAAGTATTATAGGTATATAGAATATTAGGCTGTATATGTTCGAAATGTTATGGATGTACTCTAGTGAATCCAAAGCGATTTGAAAAAACAAATTAGAGCGTTAACAAACTCGTTGACCTTTTAATTTCCTTGGAAACAAGGTATTTTATCGCTTTAAAAATAGTATGTATCCTGTCCCGGGCGGGTCACTTGAGTACATTCAAGTCATATATTATCAAAACGATGGCGTATGAAAACAAATAGACAACACTGGAATAGTCCCTAATATGTAATACGCAGACGACTGAGTCAAGTATTCGAGGTGGGCAATAAATAAAATTAGTGTGAAACCAGTCTGATAGAGATCCTACCCACCCGACTATCTCCAGACAACAACCAATGTCATCATTGGACTTCTTTTCTCAAAAAAAATATGGAAAACGGTTGATCCTAAAGGCTATTCCTGCAACTTCCGGCAAACTTTAGGCGCATCATAGCGTGGAGTGATGATACAGAGTTTTCGAAAATAGCAGTTTTAAGGTTTTTTTAGCTCAAGATATCTCAAGAACCTCGTTAGTGGCCATCGATGTGATATTTGAGTATCAAGAGCTGATTAGTTTGTGGAATCGAGCGATAAAACCGTTTAATAGTTATCCAAAAAACCATGTTTAAAAAATAATTTTTATATATAAATGAAATTTATTTGTTGGTGGTTAAGCAATGTCTATATGCATTTCATTGGTGCTTTACCAAATCATCAGTAGACTTTCACCACAGTTTTGAAAAGTTAAAAACCTCTTATCTTAAGCTTATACTTTTGAAAAACATCTGAGTCTACTGATGATTTGGTAAAGCACCAATGAAATGCATATAGACCAGTGGTGGGCACCGTCAGTGTATTGGTAAATTGTGTATGTGTTGAGCTTGCGAGCTACCCACCAAACAAAAAGCCAAACGTTTGAAAGGTAATGGTGCATTATATACATCTATATACATATATACATATAACTACCAATATTTTCTGAGTTGAAAAGAAAACGTTGATTACATAAAATTATTCATTAAAAATAAAACTTTTTCTAAGCAAACAGTCAAATGAAAAAAATTAAAAAAGGTAGGACAATAATTTGTTATGTTTTCCATTCAAGAAAAAATTTTTATATATATAAAATAGAGATTGCTTACTGGAGTATAACACTGAATATTCGCCAAAAAAATACGCGGTTGAATGTATCAAATTTAATAAGCTTTGATATATGTCGGCATGGAAGATCATTTTCATATGGGAAACATATTCAAAATATATTTAATAAGATTTTACACAGACTAATTAATAAGACTAAGTGTTTTACTAAATTAGGAGAATTAGTATAGTCCGTTATTGGAGAAAAATTGTATAAAAGGCATTGTATGTTATCGAAAGCATTGTTTATGACAAAATATTTTTCGCATATCATCATAAATGAATTTGTTTGCTGGGCAAATATTCTGGAAAAAAATATAACAAAATTCGTAAGCATTCGCCTGATATTCATTCGTCGCTGTCTCATCGACGACTAAATTAAAGAGGGTAAGAATACGTGTGAATGATCTCAGCACAATTGTGCTATGAAACGCCCGTATCTGATATAGACATTGCTTAACCACCAACAAATAAATTTCATTTATATATAATAGTATTGTGACAACAAAATGTCAAATAAAAATTTCATAAAAATAATTTTTTATTTTTCTGATAATTCTCGAAAACTTCCGATTTAGTGTGGCTGTTCAAAAGTTATATGTGGTTCATATACTTACAAACACACACACACACACAATCTCTCAGGAAAATTTCCTAGGGACCCAAAGCGTCGAAATCTGGTGAAAGCTCTATTTTTTCAAAACGGAACTTCGAAATTTTTTGAAAATTTTAAATTTTCTTAAAACAGGTTCTATTGTTTTTTAAAATTTATTTTACTTCATTTAAGAACTATTAGTGATGGGTACAACTCCCATTTAATAACTTCAAATATACGGGTTTTCATTGACAGATAAAGAGAATGTATGTAGTCTAACGAAATTTGATTCCCAGCATTCTTAATGACCTGAATTAGTGACTGATTGTCACCAAATTGTCTACCTCCTTCATAGACCAGTCAAGAATATTAACGTTTTGGCTTGCAATTAATTCCTTTACTACCCTGGCTGTGGGTATAGGAGCATTATCCTGGCGCAATATCCAAGATAAGCGACCAAATATTTCGCTGAACTTCGGAAAAGTTCGACTCCAATAACGTTTTATAGCTTACACCAGTCATTTTTGGCCTTTGAAATTCAAGATCGATGGTGCCGTAGTACGTAATAGCAACCCACACCATAACGCCGCCCTTTCGGCTGTGATGTCGGTTCAAAAATCGCTTTTCTTTGCGCAGACCATAAAAATATTAGTTGTAGTCATCAGGCCCATCCAAATTAAACTTCTTCTCTTCCGTAAATACAACGGTTCCCCAATCATTTACGCTGCACATCCCATACCATGTAGTCTCTTGCGATTGAAGCCGATTTTCCTCACGAGTATTTAGGATACTTACAGCTCTTAGTTACTCTGCGTACTGATGACTTGCCAGCTTGAGCTCTTATTTTTGACAATGATAAGGTAGAATTAGAAGTAATTCTGATTATTTTTCTTTTCTCATACGCAGATAAAGACAATGAAACCCTTCCATTAACACTTCTTCATACCTCTCGGAGTCCTTCATGAAATTGTTGACAACTGTTGGGCTTCGACCAATTTTTCCAGCTATGGCGCTGTTAGAATATGTTTCAGAATGGTAAACATGGATTGTAGTTGTTTCCGATAGATTTAAAATTTTTTGTTTTGTCATTTTGACTCGTTAAATGATTAAGATGTAATAAACAAACAAACAATAAAATAATAATAGTGCCTTTATTCAAGTGAACCACTAAAAAAATAGCACATTTTTGGACTTGTTTTAGAAATTGCTCAAAAAAATTTCTTTAGTTAAAAAACCACTATTGTCATGATTTTTTTTAATATATCAACATATCTAGCTTCCATTTCAAAATTCTGCAATCGGTTAAAAATTGCAAAATTTGGAATTTTTAGCGCCTTATTTAAATAAGTGAACCACGTAAGTCTGCATACTGAGAAATAGATGTTGTGTATTCACTTGTTATTCGCGTATTATTCCTGTAAAAAAAGATTCTCCTACATAAACGGATATTAAAGTAAACACATACACACACCCTGAATAGTAGAAAACACTACCAACAGTAAAGTCAGCTCTTTTAAAAACATGAAGGTCGTTGGCATAACAGCCATTATAATAAATACTACAAAAACAGTATTGTGCCTTTACAAACAACAACAAAAACAAACCATGATGTGTAAACTAATTGAAGACCCCCGCATTCTCATTCATACATGTTTAAGCAGTTGATATTTATATTTCGCAAAGAGCCAAAATGAGAATAGACTTATTTAATGTTCTCATTTCAAATTCATATGACGAAAATTACAACAACTACCGGACATCCTCTTTGTAAGCCACAGTACATAAAAAGAGAGACACACACATTCATACATGTCATGCCACCTTCATACAGTGAATGCTCATTTTCTCTTTCACTTAAACTCAGCTGTTTTTGTTTTCTACCAAAAAGCAAGTCCCGATGTTGTTGTTGGCTTTACTGCTGTTGCTTCTTGGGACCTGGTGTAAAAACTGAACAAGTTTATGTTGCTGTTCAAACCGAATCAGCTGTTCTTGTGGGAAAAACATACTACTAATCCTATGAAAGTACAACTAAAATGCAGTATTGGAGGTGTGTTTCTGTGGAGTTTGCTCAGTTGAAATGAGAATTATAAGGGAAAATACTACAGGGACGGATGGGATTGTACCACGCAAGAGACACAGTTAAGCGCAGTTGCAAGAGCATTTTTACCACACATAATAACATATGTGATAAAAGCAAAGTCATTAGCATGTTTTTGTAGAGTGTATATGAATTTGGTTTTTCAGTCATGTGTGCAAAATGCAAAAATTTGTAATATTACTATCCATGGCTGCCACGGTACTCAATTTAGTATATGTTGCAGGGAGAGAAGAGAGCCTGTGAGGAGTTTGAGTAAACCAAATTTTGCCATAATTGAGTCGTTCTTTTGCTTGGTATTAAAGTCGTAAGCTGAGAGTTTGAGCGTAATACTCATATATGCATTCCAAAAAATTTGCAGTAAATTTGTGTTTATTTCAATTTCTCTTTCTTGCAATGACAACAATTTATTTCTGTCAATAAGCTATCTGAATATGACTTGTATATTCATCATATGTTAATTATGCTGGCTTTCCTTCTTTCCGCGCTTAATATTTTTCTAAATTCTTGAAGAGTTGCTGGGGTTATATATTGGAACTATTTTGTAACCAGTTTAGAAACGTATTAATAAGCACATTAATTTACAAATTTTAAGAAAGCAGTAATCGAAATTAATGAAATATAAAAAATTATATGTAAGTATGTACATATGTACTCGTATGTATTTAGTATTAGTGATGTGTCACATATCAATTTTTGTTAGCTACATACAGCAAAACTTTAATAATCCGGATAATTGATTGCAGACTCCAATATGGACTATCAAATTATCCGGAAAAAATAATTAAAATTCAGAAAAATAATGATTTATTAAAAATACTTTTAAAACGCATTTGGAATGATACACTGTATTATTATTAATCATTAAAAAAATAATTGCTTTTGGAAAGAGCGAAAAACATATTTTTTAACTTTTCTTATATTTGTACATGGCCCTAAATATCATATCTGAAAGAAATCTATCTTACATGATTTTATGATATTAACTGCCTGTTTTTCTAAAAAGAACAAAAATTTTCGTTTGGGTATTTATATTGAAGCAACAATAAAAAAACCCAAAATTTGTTTTTGTTTCAATACGAAACGAAAATTTGTATTCATTTTACAAAATAGGCAATAAATCGATTACGGAACTGGGTTGATAAAAATTATATTGATAAAAAGTCATTACTTTCATTGCTAGAAATGTTTTCGGATTCATGCTCAATTGCTGGTGATGATTCGGTGATTTTGATAAAACATTCCGTTATTAGTCCTTGCATTCCAAACTTAATACGACTGTTGTATAAGTCACGATAATTACCCACTAATAATTTCAGTTCGCGAAGAAATTTCGCGGCTCCTTCCTCATTGAGACCATGCCTGCGATAATGATTGCCCTATTTAGCTGAAATTTGATTTGTCGTCTTCCGTAACACCCGAAATCTAGAGATATTTACTTAGAAACGCATTATAGTACGTTTCCACAATGAGAAAATTAAGTAGTTTTGAGGCAATTATATCAATGTTTCTATTATGCTGTAAGTCATTTTGTGTTCGAATTTTCGAAAAAAATTCGGCATTTGTAATGTTTGTTTAATTTTTAACATAAGAAACAAGTATCGAAATGTTGTTCAATGTTAACTTAAAATAGCAAAATAAAAAGAAAACTTTCAAAAATGCAAAATAAAATTGAGTTTTTAGTAAATTATGTTCAGCAAATAAAATCAGCGCAATTTTTTCGTAATTAAATGTCACTTTGTCGGATTTGTAACTCACCAATAATGGATGCCGATAGGTTACGTTGGTATTAATTGCAGTCACGCAGTATTACACAGACAAAATTTGAAGCAACTTAAGTCATTTGAAATAGTTTGCTCATATGAAAAATATATGGGAAATCTTGTAGCAAATTACTTGACTTGGGCAAATGAAATGATTTGAACGAAATCACGTATATGGAAACGTCCTATTAAATCAGGTTCACGTAAAAAGAGTTCGTCCAAAGCAAAATTAATTGTACGTGTAATATTTGTAAAATTTTAAGACATTTAATAGGTCAATTAATGTCAGCAAATTGAAATATGATAGATTTTGTATGAAAAGTTTATAAAAAGTGTCCAACATTTTCTTGGTCGTCAGTAAATACATTTGAAAACGTTACAAAATACAAATTTCTATAGCAAATGGATTCAAACGGATCATGAAAAATTTAAATATTTTTAGAAAAGTCACCCTAAACTAAACAATTTAGAGACAAATTGTGGACAGATTTGGGTCGAACGCGGTTGCCCTATACTCAAACCATTGTAATGAAGAGTTTGTCAAGTCTAATTATGGGTCATGTGGTTACATGGTATTTGTGGCATGAAATGTTCATATTTTAACAATTTAATGTTATTATTTATTTGTTGAATTGAAATAAAGTAATTTGTTTTTAATTCTTACAACTAAAATTTTTTTTAGACTTCATGAATTTTTCATAACTATTGTCGCCCATTCGACCTCTAGACATTTGCAATTAAAATAAATGCATTTTTGTATTTTAAAACTCACTTTCTTATTGTCTAGATATCGTTCTTTCGAACAGTTATATTGAAAACATTATTTTAAAATTTGCTTTTCTTTTCTATGTAATTCTGCAATAGCACGAAATATAGTGAAATCATGGGCCAGGTAGTAAATAAATATATATATATATAAAATAAAAACAAACTCGAATTTAATAAATGAACTAAAATAAATTTAATGGAGTGCTACGCTCTCATGAATATAGCTTCAATTTTCCTCTACTGCATTAGTATTTGATTTTGCCAGTTGTGGCCTCTTTCAGTGGCGAAAGCATGGCTCCAGTTACTGAACTGTGGGTGGGAGGCTACGAAGTAAATTGGCTATCAAATGATGAAATGTCATGCATTGAGATGTCCTCCTTTGACATTTGTTTAGTAACAAGTTGGGAAATTTTTAATTGTGGAAATTCACTATCAAAATTGTGAAAACTTTATTGTACTACTTCTTAAAATTCGAGATCTGCTGACAATAAATCAAAACAATGTACTCTTAGTGGCCGTAGTGAAGTAAACAAAGCCGCTGTATAGCAAAGTATTGGGAATGAGCCTGGAACTTGAACTCGTCGACGTTCGCAACAATTGGGCATCACCAGGGTCACTTTGAGCAACATTTTGCATAAAGATCTTCATCTTCACGCTTATGAAGCTCCACTCGTTTTAAGAATTAAAGGCGGCCCACCATTGTTTGCGTACTACGTTTGTGAACTGGCTGTTTGAAAAACTGAACGAAAACCACGAATTTTTAAAAAATTAAAATAATTTTTAGTGATGACATCCACAAAATTCACAAACAGTCCTCGAAAAACCATTATATTTAAATGCAACTGACGCTCTGAATTTTAAGATAAAATTCGGTGATAAGCGAAGCTTTATCGCAAAATGTGGTTCAAAATTGTATGAAAATAGCGGGTGCATACCGACGTGCTAAAGTTTAATATTTATCCGACATCATATTTCTTTAATAATTCCCCTATTTTTAGTTTACGTTGGTATCAATAAAACTGAATTGATCAAAAAAGTTTGTTTTAAAGCCAATTTACTTCAGCGTCGAAGTCAGAGCTCCAGTCAGTGAACAATTACTGGCAGCATTTGACACTATAATGTATTAAAGTGCATTCCAACTGCAAACGCCCTTGACGGAACTGTAGCAAAAAGTTTTCCGGCGAAGTAAAGCGTTAGAATAGATAAAAAAAAAAATTCTCTCCATGAGTTTTCGCAATACTATCCCCTCCTTTCTAGTTTCATCGCAATGCTCTGCATAAAGGGTCATCCCCTGAATATTGATCCTATTAAAAAAAAAAACAAAAAACTACTTTTTAGAGAACAAGCAACGTCCTTGTACTCTTTTCACCAGCAAACAAAACAGTTATGCTTCTTTTGTACGTTTCTGATCGTGTGTTTGCTGATAATACAAAGATAATGTTTTATTTTTTCAGTCAAGATTAAAACGTATTTTAATAGTTTTATAATTAGAAATTAGAGCAAATACCTCCGTTGTGTATATCTACATAAAAATATTTTTTTAACAGTGTACTCTTGGTTAATCCGTTTGGTCGATGAAGTAATTAAAAAGGTACCACAAAAATGTCTGGTGTATTTATATGTACATAAGATTATCATACGTTTCGAAATATCTTCGTCTAAATGGCGAATTCGAATATCTAGATATTAACGAGTATTTGGGAACTCTTACTCGAGTTTTCACATATACGTATATTAAAAAGCTATTAGAAACTAATGCGGCTATACCAAGTGTATATAAGTAGTAATAGCGTGACTGGCACAAATATATAATGTACATACATGTGTATATGTCAATATGTATTACACATGTTTTTAATGGTGCTCGCATATGTCCATAAGCATATGTGTATGTACGTGTATACATTTGAAGTTTGTTAATTTTTAATAATAAAACTTGTTAATTGCTTGGTAAGGAAGTGCTAATTAACTTTAGCAGGTTTTTTTATGGTTTACAGCCTAAAGTAATGAATTTGAAATTCATTGAAATGTATGATCAATAAATAAGGTCTTAAAATGTTATAGAAATCGTGAGCCAGGGTTCGAATGAAATTCAAAAAATTTATAAGAAATCAAATGATCAAAACTTAATGATTCGCAAATTTACAGCAGTATTCACAAAAAATAAAGTAGACTTGATCAACACTTTAAAAGAAATTTTCTATGAAATTTTTACTTTAAAGCACACTTGAAGTACACATTAATTTTTGTGAATACAGCAGTTAATGTTTAAACAATGATCTAATAAATTTCTATACAATAAATAATTTAAACTATTCATAAACTATGCCTTTGAATTTATGAAGAAGGCCTATAGGCTTTTAACTGTTCTTCTCCGATTATACGTTTGAGGGCTTTTGAATTCTTTTTTGAAGCTGTCTATTTTGACCGAAGTGACGACATTTTTAAAATTTGGTGAATTGAATTTTTCAAAGATTATATTTGGCAAACGATGTACATATTTATTCAATGGCAACTTTTCGAAGAATTGAAAAATTATTGCAGTCCTTTAGAATTCTTGTTGTGTTTTCGATTTGCTGCTGGATCAAAATCACTTTCATTTACTATGCGCTTATGTGTACACTTTGGATAGTTTAAAATTGTTCGGAGTAGGCTATTGACTTCGTAATCTAATTTATGTGTTTCTGATAGTTTTGTGTCACTTTTAACACATATTTTAAATGTACTCATATATGACAACTGCCAAGTGATCGGTTTACCTTTTCCTTGAGGTATTTATGAGGAATGTTTCTAGGGTTTGGTAACGAATAATAGGAATTTTATTACCAGATGAAGGCACATCCATGTCTTTCGGTAAGTTTTTTTTGACGATTTAATGCAAACAATAAAAAATTCTATTTTGTAGAATTTCGTTTTTAACCAGCACTCAAGGGATGACCCCTACATATGCAGTGCACTGCGTCGGAACTAGAAAGGAGGGGCTAGTATTGAGGGGACAGATGAGGAAAGATGAGAAGATAGATGATTTTTTGCAGCAATTTGAACCTTTCACTCCACCGGCGCATTTCCCATAAACCATTTCGTTTTCTCTAGTTAGGTGGTGCCAGGGTTTGTTATTCATGTTAGATGGTCACGCTGACTTTAACATGATCTGACTTTCAGCTCTCAGCAACTTCCCAAGTGGCCTTGCAAATTATAGGCGCTCAGTACAATTAATGTGGAGCCTTCTTTTAGTTGTGGAAGGCACTGAAAGATCGACAAAGTGTGTTAGGGAGTAGGCCTGTCCCATAATAAACTTTGCAGTAATTGTTATAAATAAAGCCGAGACAGTTTTCTACCACCGATTACGAATGGTCAACATCTCTCGTAACACAAATTTTTATGAAACCGTATAATAGATGACCATTCAGATCTATCACAAATCCGTCCAAGGGACCTGATCAGATATCTCCGAGTCTTGAATATCCCTATTGATAACTTTGAAGGTGCCGCTGATTGGTAACTATGGTAGCCTATTAGTACAGAGGTCGTGGGTTCGATTCCCGCAAAACAAGGACCCAAGTGGGATGAGTTTGTTAATCAAAACTGGCACCCCGCATTGACAATGAACCGCTACCCTATGTAGCATATTCACAGAGTTAGTCCCCACGTCAATTTTTTTTTCAAACCTAAAGAAATAGCTAGAGGGTAGGAGATTTGGATCCATTGATAAACAAACTCACATTTCGAGGGCCTTGAGAAAAAAAAAATTGGAAAAATGCTGGACTGAATGTATTAACCCAAAAATAAAACGTTTTTTTGCGGAATATATTTTGTAACATTTTTTTAATAGTCACGGAGCTACAAACACAACTTTTATGGTTACTGTAGGGTCACACACTATTCTATTGCGCCGAACGGCTACATGATCATTGTGTTTTTTATCCGATTTGATTTATGGATTCATTTGGGGATTTAAGGGTCTCTTTCCGTATTTGCGTGTACATTCGGTGGCAAATTAGGAGCTTCCGTATCGATTGAAGTTTTAATACTATCCGGATTTCGATTGATATCGAATTTTGAATGAATGATATGACTGCTGGGAAGGTTTACGACTTTCGAAATAACTTCTGCCTATAGGATATTTTTTACGATTACTTAAGTTTCAATTCAAGCAATCTATTTCCGGCACATTTGCCGGAAAGAGGTTCATAAAAGTTTGAATAAAACTAAATAAGTTCACATGTACTTAAGTATAAAATTCAAAACAAAAAAGTTTGACTTAGGTATGATGGAACAAAAAATTCAGAAAAATGGGACATGAAGAAAAATAATTAAACGGTAACACGGGTATTATAACAATAACTTGTTAACATCAGGTTGATACAGTTCTCGTATTCTTTTTCACAATAAAATTTGTGTATATAGGAACTGTTATCACGTTCAACTAAGCCACCTAATAAGTGGTGACAAAAACACAATACACATGAGCACTGATGATGAAAGGGTTGCGTCTTTCGAAAACAGCTGTTCTGCTCTGCTGTGTAAGTTGAATACCAAAAACTGATGTTGACTTGCCTTTGTGCCTTGGAATATTTATCATGTCTTTCTGAGATTTAAATTAAAATTTCGAACAATTAGTATATAGAATCTTAATTCAATTTAATATAGCAATATAAAATGCTCGTTAAAATTCTTACTACATATAAATAAGTTTATGTTTTATCCAGTTTTCTTCCAAAAAGAGCTATAATTCAATACCAACAACTACTCCACACAATAAATTTTCCACATGTCTCTGTATTGTAATAAATCTTAATTTGTTTATTTTTTTTAAATTGTTAAGGCGAGAGAAAATAACTGGAATTTTGTGGGTGGTAAAATATTTCTTGGGGATGTTATTCATGGGGAATTTCTTAGACTTCTATGCCGTCAACCGTTGGAAAACTTTTTGCAAATTCATAAATTTTATAATTTATGTTTTTTAATGTGATTATTGTCACCTTGAGTCATCTTTCGTTGTAAATCATGCCAGAGAACTTTTTATGTTGACGTATTTTTTCGTCTTTCTCTCTGGGCTGGGAGACATTAGTTTCTTAGAATTTTCTTTGTGTGTGTGTTCCACTTGAAAAAATAGGATGCTTTTTTTACAAAAGTTTGTTGGTGCGTTATGAAACCAAAACTTTTTATAACAAGAGTTTTAGAGTTTTTGAAGGAGTTTTTGCTTTGACGCCACTAATATTTGTCGCTTGGGGGAAGTAGAAAAGTTGTTTTTTTTGCGAAAAACAAAAAAAGAAATTAATATATGTTAGATTTAATCTCACAAAGTGTTATTTGTTCGTTTTCAAGCGCAGAAGTGAAATATGTTAAGGTTTGCTGTTCTAACAGCAGAGCAAGTGGTGAACTGACAAAAGTGTTTTTGATAAAAAATGCAGTCAAATGGAAAGGCTTTTCAAAACTAAAAAATCTGGATCTCTCGAAGAGTTATTTTTGCAAGCATTTCTATAAAAGAGGACACAAAATGTTGGGTTTTCCTATGAAAATATTGCTTACTGCATTGTCAGCACTTAATTCAAGACGCTTCAGTTGGGTTTATAAAAAACGTGTTCTGATAAGTAAGAAAACATATTTTGTTAAAAAAGCAAGAGTTTTTTTATTGCATTTTTTTACCTCCAGCTGCCTGCTTATCTTTCAAGCAACCAAATTTCAAAAACTTTGGCTGTGCAGTAATCAATTGCATAGTAAATAATAGGATACTAATTTTGCTTTCAATTAAAAACAAAAAACAAGAACTCCCTTTACAAAATAACCAGTTAAAGTACTTGTATAAATACGGTATTAAAATATTGCCTTTCTAAGGAAAACTCACAAAATATTTATAAAGCATTTTGTTATTTTGTTTCCTCATAAAATAATCTTTCTTTCCTTGTTAATGTTGCTGCAGTTTATTATCCTCATTGATAGATTTATTCTATTGAAAATCATGTTTCCATTTAAGCTGGAAAGAATAAAAACCGGCAGTAAATAATTCCTAAAGATTCAATGGCTGTGTGTGTATGTGTGCCGGTATCCTCCCTGCCCAGCAGCAAAGCAACAACAATCCACAGAATGTAAAAAACTTAAATTATTCGTCAAAATACAAAGAAAAATGGGAAAAAAATTCTGTTGTCGACAATAAAAATCTTTTGTTTTAGGATGTTTTGCAATTTTCTTTAAATTTTTAATGGACAGACAAACAGACAGACTTACGGATGAATAAAGTTTTAGGCTCATGATAGAATTGCAGTTTGAAATAAATACCAAAGATTTACTTCATGATGCTGATGATAATTTACAAAAAGAAAAAAAAATCAGGTTGGCTGACTGCTTTTGGTGGTAGATTGATGGCCTGATTAAAAAGTTTTTCTTTGTATTGTTAAGTTCCCTTGTTCATCGAGTTGTTTATGGAAGGAATGACGTTTAGTAGGGTTAAAGAAAATCATTGAAGTTTATTTTCCAAAAGAGGTTCTTTCTTTGTTTAGCAGCCAGTTATAGATATAAAACACAGACAGAACCATTGCCGCCTTAGGAAATTATTTAGAAATCTTTGATAAGATTTTTATTATGTCCTTAAAGTCTTAGTAAAATGAGCAGTTCTTCTGGGTCCATAAAGGGTTTTACATTGAACGAATTTAATAGGCATATGCTTTGTTTGCTGCCTGCATTATCAGCAGACTTCCATCTAGTTCCAAATATAACAAAACCTCTAAACTTGTTCACAAACTTGCAAAGACCATTTGAGAATTACAGTAGAAAAAGCAAAGTAGGCTTTGACATTTTCCAAAAAACACAGTAAACCTTTATCAATTAGGTAAGCAAGTCCTAATTTTCCAAACACACTGCTAATAAATTAATATTATCTGCTGCTAAACTAGGTGTGTTTCCGCTCTAATCTTTCACAAATGGTGCTCGTCAACTATTTTCCATTTATATTTCTTATACACAGTGGAGGAGGCTGTCCAGGGACAGACTATAGAAAAAATGGCTTGGCTTAATCATGTGTTTATTAGGAGTTCAACGGTCTCTTTCAAATAAATATTCGAAATGAAGTCTAGAATCTACTTCTCTTAAAATTAGCGCTTTTAATGACAGGGAAAGTGAAAACCTTCTATTTTAGCGATTATATGATTTTTGTTGTATATAAGTAATTTTTATTCTTGTTTCGGACAATTTTCGATTTTTTAGGTGCAACTTGAGCTTAGTTTTTTTTTGTGAGATTACGTGTTTTTGGTGCTTAATTTCGTATATTATATATTGCGAATTTTCGGAGTAATATAAATAATTTCGGAGTAACACCGATGGATTAAATGGTTTCTATTATAAGAAAATATTACGGTTTTAGTGCACCGAACAAAACTTTTCGGATTGTTAGAATAGACATAAACATATTAAATTTCGAATATTCAACTGTTTCGGAGTAACATCGGATTTGGTATTGTCTTATATAAAGCTTTTTTTGCACATATTCATCAAATATGTACTTTTCGCATTTTATTTGTTTGTTCCACGAATTTCCTTCTCGAGTTTATAATTTCTTCGGTGAATCATGTAAGACCTGATTCGTGCTTTTGTTTTCTTAGTAGTAACTTCTTTACTTCTTTAGTGAAATTATACGTTTCTCATAAACTGGAGTTTTTTCCAGCTTATACACATATGAATGTTCAGGCATCAAATTTCTCTTAATATATATTTTATTTGTTACATATTGTTCTAATATTTTTCTGCACAGTAATCTTCTTTAATTGTTTTATTTATTTTAGTCTATGGAATAAAACTTACAGGCTATAATTAACAGAACAAAAATTAAGACTATAACAACATATTTAAGTGAATTATACAGTGTTTAAGTGAATAATAATGTGGAATATCTACGTGTAGTTCGGAGTAAATTCGATGTTTTTGAGGGGCTCTTTTGCTTCATTAAAGCTCTGAGTTTCTACTGAACTTCAGATGGTTTAATTCTTTTTCATTCATCGAATTGTTCAATTTTGAATATTTTTGAAGTAAACGCGATTTCTGAGAATTTCAATTCCATTAGAGATATCATACGTTTTTGGGGAATTCAAAGCGCTTTAATAGAATTTTCGAAAATGTGCTATTTTATGGCGAATTTTCCACAATGTTAGAATTTTCTCATTGTTTTCAGGTCTGCCATTGCAAGGAAAACCTTTTAATTTTTGGATGATTAGAGCGTTTTCATGTACGTCTGTTTTGCTCCAAAAAAACATGTTGAAATTAGGTTGTGCAACACTGCATTGCTCATATAATTATGAACACAACTCGGTGTCATCAACTCACGGTGATTGGAAAACTCGGAAAAAGTTTGTAATTTATCAAAATAAAATTTTAATGAGTGATAGAAAAATTTTGTGTTTTCAAATTATTTTAAATTTAATGTGTGCTACAATTTGTGTACATGAATGTGTGAAAATGATTTAGAAAATTCGAAAACCAAAACATTTGAAACACAATGGAAACGTTGCTGTATCTTTTGCACAAAACCAGTTGTTTTGCTTCTAATGGAATTGCACTATTAGATTTGAACATTTTTAAATTAATAAATTTTTGAAAATATTTTCTGTGTGAGCATTTCCTTATTGAACTGAAGAAATGTTTCTTTCGGTATAAAATATTGAATGACACAATAATAATTAATGAAAGAAACCTTAAAATAAGATTTCATTTACACAACTTTGAAATGAACACAACCAACAAGTGATAATACCCTTTTGTACTGGCAACTTCATAAATTAAGTTGGAAATCCTTTTTATGTTCTCGCTGCTTAGGTTCTTTCGTTCACCACAACATTTTTATGTTGCTCATCAATTTGATTGTTTTTGTTTTAATGAATAGACACACACATACTGCTCGCACCAACACCACGTAGAAAACCAGGATGAATGGTTGGTTGGCAGCAGGATTGTCTAATCTTTCCAAAATTATCTTTTCACTTATTTATTCTTTTTATCAGCAAAACTTTAATTGTATGGGTACAATAATTTTATTTATTTTTTGTTCAATACGACACTGGCTGCTGTTACTGTCAGTTCGTAAAAATCTAAAGAATGGTCTATAAAAATCCTCCAACAACAGCAACAACAATGGACGTAAAATGCTACAGCAACTGCGACATGTAAGAAGAAGGAGGATCATAAAAAGTTGGGCATTTTCTACTCATTTAAAAGTAAATTATTCTACAACTACTCGTACACTTACTCGTACGCCATAGCGAGCTCGTTTGGACCAGAGTCTGGATATTTCAGTACAACATGCAAGCCAAACGACTTGTGCATCGCAGTAAGCCTAGCGACAACAACAATTCAATTCAATACAAATATCGAGAAAAAAAACAGTAGAAATAGTAACAACATGCTGTGTTTTTTTTAATTTTGTTATATTTTTTGTTTCGTTTAATCCTCTTGAGCTGCTTAACGACGTCTCTAATATTTTAGTCGCATGTAGTATTCCAAGGCACCAAATGCTTGCAGCCTTAAATTTAACGTTGCTACGTTTCCAAAACCAACAAAAAAAAAAGATTTGATTACTGCTGCTAAAGTCATGTATGATGCATTCATGCCTGCCTGCCTGCCGGCTGTTGCTTGCAACCTTAGCAACGCGATGTGAAGGCATCAATTATAAAACGTGACATTATTTTTATATTTTATTTGTTTTTGTTATGCAGGTACTCTCGGCCTTGTTCGTTTGCTTTTGTTTCAAGTCGTTTTTGTTTCCACGCTTTTGTTAAAATTTTCAAACGAAAATCAAACGCACATGTCATTGTTACTTTCATGTCATAAAACTGTTTATCCACATGTTGTCGTGCACCAAGGGCAAAGGAATGAATACACATGAATGGCTGTAGGAATTGAGTTAAAAGTTTTGATTAAAATTTATTGTTGTGATATCATGAAAACATATTTTGATATAAAAGCTGAAGAGCCGATCCAATATAGTACGAGTGCATGCAGCTAGAGTGTTTATATTCATACTTGTATGTGTGTGTGTGTACCAGGACAATTGTTACAAAAAAGGGTGCTTAAGTAAAATTTATTAGAACATCTCTTAAGCAGGCTTCATGGCAATGAATCAAGTTTTTGCCAAGTCTTTGTGTACCATTTATTTTAAAATCGTTCATGTTTGAATTGATAAATGGATATTGGAAAGGTTCTAAAGAAAAGTGTTGGCAAGGATTATAATTTCAGCTTCTAAGGATACGAATTTTTAATACTCTGTTATCGTTAAGAATCAGATTATTTTGATGACTCGATATGAGACTGCAAGGATTAGAAAAACTCATTAATAAAATGTTACTCATTTGCACTGAAGCACAAGTGGAATTATTTAGTCGATGTAACGGGTGGTTTAACCATAACGCACGATTTTAATTGTAAATCACATCTTAACGTCAACTCTTTTTGACCAGCTACTTAATGTGCCTTTTCTTTGTTTCAGTGTTTGAAAAATTTAGACGTGGAGAGGCACACAATTTTCATTTTTGAAGTAATTTATTTAGTGTATTTCTGGCCAGCACACTTTCATTGCCTCAATTTAGCAAATGACATTCCATGAGTGAATGTTGAAAAGCCGATGCATCCACAAAGAGTGATTTATGGGCTGCCGGTGTCATCGGGACGTATTTATTCGAAATGAGGTGAATGGGCTTCGCCATCAGTAGATGCTAAGGGACTTTTCGTGGCCAGTAAATTGAGTATATAGACCTGGGCGATTTGCCACACAGCCGAAGAAACAATGGGTTCTATGCGCAAAAATTCAATTCTCACGTCGTGGCGATGTTAATTGGGCGTCACCATGATGGGATTTGATACCATTGAACTTTTTTCTTTGGGGATATTTGAAAGAAAACGTGCACGTCAATAAACCAAGAAAAGTTCAAGAGCTAGAGCATGAGGCAACCCGGCACATTAACGACATTGAACTTCAATTAATTTCTCAAAGTCATTGGAAATGGACCATCAGATAGAGGTATGCCACCGAAGTCGTGGCGAGCATTTTTAGATGATATTTTATTTCTCGGACAATTGCCATAGATCCTTGTCATAGCAAAAAGTATTAAGATAATTCCCTGAAAACGGTTTGTTTTATTTACAAGTAACATCGTGCGTTTTGGTTGGACCACCCTTTATTAGATGAATTAGGATATGACAACGTTCACATTACTTTAGTTTGTCCTTTGTGTCATCAGCTGCACGGATAAAACTCTAATTTGTTTTCATCACAAAAACCATGTGTTTTGCTTTTAACTGTAAAATTATTTAAACTGGTTTCAGATTCCGCCTTCAATATTGCTGGTCTTCGAATTTTCAATTGATAAATTATCCCCATAAAAAATGGTTTCATATAAAAATCCATCCTTCTTCACTTTGTGGGATATTCTGCAATAAAAAACAAAAGTTTATTATTTCATATGCCCCAGAAGTACTCGTATGTGTGTTGCTCCCTGCCCTGTTCTAACTGACCAGGCAGTCTTAGAGTTTTAAAGCTTTTTCCTTCTTTGCTGCATCTTAAAATAAAGATTAAGGTTTTGAGTAAGAAGAAAACATATTTCTAGCTGTGGACAGGCATTTGCTGCTTGTGTGTAAATTGATATTTTTGCTTGTTTGTACTGCCTTTCCTTGAGCTCACTCGCTGCTTGTTCTTGTTAATCTTTATGGCCGGTCCGTGAGTACATTTATCGTTTAACTAGATGTTTTTAAAAGTAATCGGAGATGTGTTTTTCTTTTGTAGTTGTTGGCTGGTTTTTGGAAATGGAAATAATAAAACTAAGAAGGCAGAATTGTAAATAAAATAAAACAGGGTCATTTGCATATTTCACTTGTATCTTCAAGTATGTCGGTTTTTTGTTCACGTATTTGACATGTTTGTTTGGAATTCTTATGAAATGTATTCTGTAGATGCGAAACGATATGAGTTCGAGTATAATCTGTTCATATGGATTACATTATAATTATGTTCTTTATCATTCAATGCTTTTATGTACATTTTACCGATACCGTCCGTTCGTTGTGTTTGTCTTCCCTAAGTGGTTTTTCCCTGCTGCCTTGTCTGTTTGATGAGTTCTTAAATGTTGTAATTAACTCTTTTGCATCTTTTCGAAGAGATACTTGTGTGTATTCGGATTTAGAAGATGTAGATGTTTGCTTTTTTATTTGAAGATATAATTATTTACCAGTTTTTTTTTCTGTAGAAAATTCCTTGAGTCTGTATTGTGTTGGGATGAGTTTTAAGTGTGATTTGCAATTAAATAAAATTTTTACTTTATTTGTCTTGAAAAGAAAACAAGGCATTGATAACATATTTTTAGCTCAGTCAGACTAGGACGTAGGAAATGACCCCATAAGCAAGTTGAGCACATTTGAGGTTAGGCAGTAAATTGACTGTCAAATGATGAAATGTCATCCTTTGACGTTTATTTAGTGAAAACTTGGGAACGACTTAAATAATTTTAGTTGTGAAAATTTACTATAAAATCAGGCTTCTTCTGAGATCGCTGTGCGTATTTTGATCGCTAAGCTTAAGGCTCACCGTATTGTTACTGACAATAAACCAAACCAATGCGCTCGTAGTGATGCAAGCGTAGCCGCTGTACAACAATGTGTTCAGAATGAGTCTGGAACTTCAACTCGTCGACGTTCACAACAATTGGGCATCACCAGAGGCACTTTGCGCCACATTTTACATAAAAATCTTCACGTTTATAAAGTTCAACTCGTTCAAGAATTAAAGTCGGCCCACCATTCTTTGCTTCGAATTGGATGTTTGAAAAACTGAACGAAAAGGAAGCATTTTCCAACAAAATGACCTTTAGTGATGGGGCCATTTTCAATTAGGAGGTTATAAAAAAAATTTCCTCATATGGGACTCGTAAAATCCACAAACAGCCCTCGAAAAACCATTACATCCAAAGGAAGTGACCGTATGGTGCGGTTTGTGGTGAGGCGGAAAATGAGAAAGGAAACGCCGTGAATTCTCCGCGCTACCAAACCATGATAACCGTATTTTTGTGGCCATAATTGGCCAATGTTGACATCAGCACACAAGCCACTCAGCCGGCCAAACAATTCAGTTATTGCATGAGAAATTTCCCAGCCGCATAATTTCTCCGTTTCGCGATGCGAATTGGCCACATCGTTCTTGTGCTTTAACGCCACTGAATTATATTCCCTGGGGCTATTTTAGAGACTGGGTCTCCATGAACAAATCACAAACAATTGAGGCTCTGAGATAAGCGAAGCTTTGATACAAAATGTGGTTCAACATGTTGGGAAAAGAGCGGACGTCTGCCGATGTGCTATAGGTTGACATTTGTCCGACATCATATTCCATTGTTAATTCCCATATTTCTACTTTACATTTATATCAATAAAATGGAATTTGTGGAAAAATAACTGTGTTTTTAAGCCAATTTACTTCCTAACCTCAAACTTGCCCACCCTTGACTACAAGTGGTGGGACTTGTAGCTCAATTGTGCCATTAATGGCAGCATTGGCTGAAGTATAGCCCTGCGTTACATTTATTAAATATCTGGTCTTTAATAACCTGCTACTAATTGTAGGAAACATGGGAAGTATTTCTTTGTGCGAGTCTGTTTGTAAATTTTCAAATATCCCGTTTGCTTTTGTATTGGTAGACTCATCTCGAACACGTATTCAGAGTTTCAGCTATTCAGCATATGAAATTTTTTTGTTCAGTCTGCAGAGCCATGGAGTGCCAACAACGGAACTATTTTATTGCCAAAATTTACTTTTAATCAGAGAAAAACGTTCCTCAGTCATAGAACTGTTGCGAGAAAAATGATGAAAGATGTTATCAAACATATTGAGGAAATAAAATTATTTATTTGCAGCCATATAACTTAATGTTGCTCTCAGATTAAGGTCAGCTGAAGTGTTCTTTCTTCACAACTACACGTTTACAACACTGGCGCATGTTTTCTTTCAGATTTCATGGATACAGTCTGGTGATAAGCCCGTTGTATATTAGAAGTGGCTTAAGTGTTTAATGACTATTCAACTAGTTCAAATTTGCCTTCGGAATATGTCTGATAATACAATTTTTGTTACAAAATTTAAGTGTTTTCAAACACCTGGCTTTACTGGATGGTATAAAGACAAATAAAAAAATTTTTCGCTATAAAAAACTTATAAAATATTTTACAATGATATAAATAAATAGCCGAAAACCTTCAACTTTTTAGTAAAATTTACTAGAGGAAAATTGTTTTTCTGTAAACGGCCTGTTATTGTGAAACTTTATAGGTCTTTAACAAACAAATTTTAATTAATTTTAACGCAACATTGGCCAAGGAAGTAACAGTCTGTCAGAGTCCATAAAAAGTGTCTAGTAAACTTCCTTTTTAAATAGGTTACGTTGCTAAAAGCTACAACTAACAGCTCAACTTCAAAAATGGAAATGAACAGGCAACAACAACAACAATAAAAAAACTATAAATTCTAAAAGTCATACACATATCAGCTCTTCCGTAGAGTAGAAAAGAAAAACTTGAAAAAAATGTGCAGTTTTTCTGTTTTTATCACCATTTAAAAGCAAAAGTTTTTCCGCACATACTTTCAGATTTCAACTTGATTTTTTATGTTTTTTGTCCTTTAAACATGCTGATGTTGATGTCAGTGTGTTAAGGATGCACAAAACCAGTTTATGTTTGACACCATCCAAAGTTACTTAATGCTTTGGAAGACGAACAGGAACATAAAGTAGCAGTTTGCACACAAAATCCAATAAGAGGGCCATAAAAACCTCCAGTCAGCCTGCCAGCCATACGGGGTGTACTCGTCGTACATACAGACACATATTCGTTTGTCCAGTCATACCATTCCATTCATTCATCCGTCCATCTACTTATTTGTCGGTGGTTTCTTTCGGCCAGAACGTTCTTGTACATCCAACTTAATAATGCTGCTTCAAATCAAAGAAGCACGAAAAAAATATGCCAAATGAAAAATAAAAACCAGAAGCTGAAGCCAAAGTTACAAAAGCATCAAAGACAACTAAATCCTTTACAATGGCAACCATAAAAAAACTTATAACGACTAAAGCAGACACTAGACAGTCTATAAAAAATTTAAACAACCACAACAACAATATTGTTTGAAGTTGGTTTTATGTTGCTGTTAGGGTGTCCCTTGTGCACACTTATACCACTGTAATCATTCCTATCGTGAATGATTTGTTATGACTACATTCCCGCTCCCAATAAAACGGTATCGTCTATAGCTTAGATATGAAATTATCTATTGTGAATAGCTTGTTTATGCTGATTTTGAAGAAACACTTCGCGTTTATCCTTGTCTCGAGGGACAAAATAAAAATAAGTTTCTTATGAGTTTTCTCCTCTACTCTGGGAAGGAGGTGATGTGTGTGTTTATCTCCAGAAGAGGAGAGGGCGCAGAAGCTCATTGGTAACAGTGCGACAGTTGAGGGAGAGGTGGAAGTGAGCCGCACCTCGCAATACCGAAAGAACTCATTCGTCAGTCCAACGATTCGTATGTGGAAAAACTTTCCACAAAAGTATTTTCTGCTACTTTCAATTTAGAGAAGTTCGAATAGAATGTGCACAAACACAACGTCCTATATGCTCCCTCCCATAATCAATATCCCTAACTCCGACACAATGCATCGCATACATTCGGGTCATTCCCCTGAGTGGAAGAGTCCAAGACGGTGGAAGAGTTCACAAGTTACAGATTTATTGTTTTATATTATGCCACTGTGCTTTATAGCGCTAACATTCCCTTTTTGGGCATTGGCAGATTAAGATGTATTAACTCTAGAAGTACGATTTTTGGCAGGTTGCCGAAGATTCGCTTCCAACCAAACAACATTGGTGAGTTTTTAAAAGGTGGGCTCAATCCGTTACGGACTTGTCACTGCAGACATGTGCCCTAATAAACTGTTCATCGTGGCATGTGCCACCGCTGTGTGCCATATGCCACCGTTTTGATTAATTCACATGTCAGCCAAATTCAGCTCTTCTATTAGGTGCAAAAAAAAATCTGAAATCATTGCAAGGTAGCGCTCACCAATTATAGTAACGTTCGAGCCTTCGTCGTCTTTGCAGAAGTACGGTCCAATAATGCCACCACCCCATAACGCACACCAAACACATCTCTTTTCGGGATGCATAAGCAATCCTTGCAATGTTTCCGGCACCAAATAGGACAATTTTTCTTGTTTACGTATCCATTGCACCAGAAACGACTACGATGCAATTTCTTAATCGAGCATAAATTTTGATAATAAAATTCAATGCTCTGCAAGCCGATTCACGATTGACCAAACTGAATATTTATTTAATAATTACTTTGCAAAGTATCGTTCCACAGACGCTGACAGGTGACTGAGACCATATGTCGGCGATGTTGTTAACCCGTGCTTTATCCATTACTGTGACTGACTGTACACGACCGTTGCCTTCACATAGGAAATATGAACGTAGTTAACCACGGAAAATTCCTCAAAAGAATTGTAAATCTATACGGTTATTTGAAGTGTTAAAATTAACTCAGTGCTCTGGCTGCACCAAGAAAATAGTTGCCAACGAGGATTGATGTTGGCCGACTCAGAGCTGCAATGCGACTGAAACTGAATATGTTTAAGAGTAACATGTACGCTAATGCTTTAAACACATTCACGGCAGAAGGCTATCGACTACATGGCTACAAATCCCGCTAGCAACAATTGACGCAGCATATTTTGTTAATTAATTATTTTGAACGCGGCAGCTACAACGTAACCATGTAATTTTAGTGATGCCGCTTTAATATATAAAAATAAAAGCGCCTATTCTACATCTATTCATATATAGAAAATTGAAAACAATTCAATTTATTTATAGCTCTTTAATTTTTTTTTCATTTTAAATAAATAGTTGTACAATGTGATGTCCTTTTTTGTTACGGCAATGAGTTTATTTATTTCGTATGTTTCATTTTCAAAGTGCCGTAGCTCATATCTTTTATCTTATTAAAGCTTGGGTATTATCGCATCGGATACTTCTCAAAATAATGGATTTTTTACTTGCAAAGTCCGAGACAAAATTTCAAAATTTAATAAAACTCGGCATGGGCGAATTTATATGTCAATAGAAAACCATTTGAGAGCGCTTTAAAATGATATCCATATCATTTGTATTCCGGAACCAAAAGAAATTGCCGAAAAGAAAATTAAACAATCCTGTCTATTTTTGCACTTTTTATTTTCAACAATTTTCATACTCATATTATTTATTTAAAACTTTTCATTCTGTTGGCAGCACTAACCTGTTTATTGTTGCCTATAAAAATAGAAATTAGTTTCAGTTGTTCTGCTCTGCTGTGTAAGTTGAATAATTGAAAACTGATGTTGCATTTTCTTTGTGCCTTGGAATATTTATCATGTCTTTCAGAATTCAAACAAAAATGTCGAACATTTAGCCCATAAATCTTAATTGAATTCAATATAGAAATTAGTTTCATTTTACTGCAACCACAAAAGTAGCAGGGGCAACAACCTGTCGTGTAGCCGTGGAAATATTAATTTCCATGTAAGCACATGTATTCTAATTCCGACAGGATGTAGTTAGTAGCCTGGAGGCTAATTCTGGCATACGTATACGAGCGAGTTTTCTATCGAATGTTCGATATTTATAACTTTAGGGATTCTATTATTCGTAATCGAGTAACATGTATCGAAATTCCTAATGAAGGCACTGGATATCGAGCTGTCATTCGAATGCAACCGTTCGAGTTTTTGTTTACTCGTTAGTAAAAAGACATTCGATAAATTTCTTACCAAAAATGTATCAAAAAAGAAAAGTTTAGCAAATGAAAAATTGTGTTCAGTATTGCAGCTCAAACATAAACAAGATAAATTAAATCGGAGATTTAAAAAAACAAATTTCGAACAATTAGCCTATGAATCTTAATTCACAACACCCACCTCCGTCGGCCCTGTAGCAAAAATTAGCCGGCGAAGTAAAAGGTTGAAATAGCTACAAAAACAACTGTTTATCTTCTCATCTTTCCTAATCTGTCCCCTCAATACTATACCCTCGTTTTCAGTTCCGGCGCAATGCATTGCATATATAGGGGTCATCCCCTGAGTGCTGGTCCAAGATTAAAAAAAATAAATAAATGTTCGTGAAAATACTTACTACAGATAAATTAACGCTTGTTAAACCTTTTGGGAAGATAAACATATCAATGTAAGTACGTACCTACGTATTTATGTCCAATATATGCACGTACATTATTTGCTAAATTGAAGGGATTGGTAGATTCTCGTATCCTTTTCCGAATGATATTGACATTTTCATTCTCGGAAGATGATGAATAAAACAATATTTGGGATTCATTGTAACACTAATCTTTCTTAAACACTTACCGCCGTATTCATAAAAAAATGTTTTAGGTTTATTACAGGTTTATTTGACAAATTTCCCATTGAAATACGTCAAATAAGCGCTTAATAAACCTAAAATATTTTTTATGAATACGGCAGTTATTGTAAAACTTGTTTAACTTTATATCTGTGTTCAAATAATTTTATTTGTTAACCTTCTTGAGTATTTTTTAGTGTTAGAAAACGTATTTATATACAATTATTCTGCAAAACTAAAGAAACTTTTCGATTCGTTTAGTATCGAATGACAGAATTAGAAAATTAAGAGCAGTCGATATTATACTTCAATCGAAAACAATTCCGTTCACGAGTGCCAGAATCAGCCACCTGCTGTCGTGAATGTGTTTAATGCATAAATCAGCTGACCTGCCGAAAACAGTGTTACTAAAAGAAATTTTATACTTACATATTTAGCTTTTGTTGAAACTATCTAATAGTGACCTCTAGTCAGTCAGATACATTTTATATTTTAACTGATTACAAATTTCGTCTGTTGGAAAAAATACTCATTTTCTAGGATGGACATCCTAAACGCCCATATTTTTGCTTGTCGGCTGGTATTACAGTAGACATGGATGTTTTGCGCTGTTCTCCTTTTATTTATTTTTTATTACTGCTTTTTTACAATTGTTTCATGACCATTTTTTTCACTGTTCATGGATAATGTCTAGTGTTATTTTAACGTTATAGAACTGGTTTTTCATGGTTCCTTTTTTCTACGTTTTCTACTTAGTAGCTGTGTCAATATTCCTACCACGTCTAAACCAATAATTCGCATATATATTTTTTCCCATTTTCCATTAACATCATGTTGGGTATTTATTTTTGTATTTAAATAGTAAAATTGTTTTATTTCAATTTTCAGTTATTTTCAGCGCTTTTACATTGAAAATATTTATAATGTTCGTTTTATTATTATTTTTTATTTTTTACATCAAAAGCTGTCAATTGCAATATGAGATGTTGTAATATAATTTTTGCTGTTGTTTTTCAGCTGGGAGGAGGGTCGGTTGGCTGTAAAATTTTATTATTTTTTAATGTGACATGAACATGTTATAAATCGCGAAAATTAGTTGTAATTTTGGCTGAATGCTCAGAGAGGTACACACACATGTGTATGACTGTATACATAACTATTAAAGTGTTTCTTTTTTATGATACTAATATGAAATGTCATTTTGAAAGCTAAATGTTTGAAACTGACATTTGTATCCAGGGAGCGACCAGGCCTGTGGTAATTGCCTGCTTTTAAATTTTTGATACCTATAAAGCTTAAAGATCTTTATACGTTTCATGTAAGCATGTGTGTGTGTGTGTCCATGTCTTGTAGAGCAGGTAATAGTTGTTTTTTACAAATTAAGGTGTAACAAGTCGATGTGAATGCCTTAAATTGAAATGTTGCTAAATTTATGATTCACTAAAATATGGGAGATACGAGTATGTGACTGGTATTCATAATGCAGTTACTCAACCAAAGCGGTTATAAGAAATTTATCAGTATGGAAATTCTTACGCCTGAAGCGGCATGGCAACCATCAAACTGGCTGCTAAAAATGTTTTCTATGTTGGTTAGTAAAATTTCGAAACATTTTGAGTTATGTACATCAAACTTTCATCAACCAATACTTGTAAGTATTTGTACCAATACAATCAAATAAATGGGAGTTTGACAACCCAGTTCGATGTGTGGCCATGTCACTTTAGTAAAACCATTATGCTGGTTTGCATATTTTCAAATTCATCTTTTTTATCAGTAAAAAACATATGACGCTATATAATTATCATTCAAAGATTTTCCGCCTAGAAACAAACTCGCGTCGAAAATGGACTAGCAATATTTGAAAATATTTAATATAATTTTTTTTGTATATTTATTCCACACATTGAAAAAATAAATGATGCAATTTAATTTATAAAAATTCATCAATCAAGCAATTTTGAGTTTGTAGTGCTTTGCCTGTCTGTCTGTAGTCATATCTTAATTACGTCAAAAGACAGAATATTGTAAAAATAAAATGAAATCAGAAATAATATGATGTTTGCATGCGAATGAACAATGAAAATCCAATAACATTTCTTAATGTGCATTGTGCACTCTACAGCAGGAAGTGGTGCTGCAAGAATGAGTTGAAAATTATAAAATAGTTAAGCGCCTTGACATATTCGGCCATGACGCATTTTCTGATTCCGCCAAATGGTTTCGTTTATCGTTTTCTAAAGAACCAAAATACGGCATGAATTCCGCTTCCGCACGGAATTGAACTCTGGGGCATAACTGATTGTTGTTATTTTGTATTGAAAGTTTTCTTATATGTACTTTTCTTTGTTGTTTAGCCGATTAAGTATATATTTATTTCTAACAAAAGTAAAGTTTGAAAGTATTTTTTAAACGAACATTCATGTTCCTATATTAAATTGAATTAAGATTTATAGGCTAATTATTCTAATATTTGTTTAAATTCAAATATGATAAATATTCCAAGGCACAAAGTAAAGTCAACATCAGTTTTTAGTTATTCAACTTACACAGCAGAGCAGAACAGCTGTTTTCTAAAGCCGTGCTCATGTGTATTGTGTGTGTCACCACTTATTAGGTGGCTTAGTTGAATACGATAACGCTTCTTTTTCGTTCTCGGCACTTCGAAACGTTTCACCCACAGCCACGAAACGTTTAAAATACGTATACGAAAAAGCTCGTTGGGCAGAGCTCAACGAATTCTATCGTACTTTCAATTGGAAACTATGTTTCTTAGATAAAAATATCGATTTAATGGCGGAAATGGTTGGAAATATAATTTTGCTGGGAATGAAATACTTCATCCCATCCAAAAAAATTTCGGTTAAGCCGAGACAAAAATCTTGGTTTAATCAATCTTGCAAAGAGGCAATCAGATCCAGAGAGGAAGCATTCAGTACTTGGCGGAATAACAAAAACGCAAATACTGATGCGCTGCGCAAACAAGCGAGGTCTTCGTGTGCCAGAGTGCTAAGGCGCGAAAAAGCTTTATACGAGCAGCGCCTTCGTGCTAAAGTTCTTACCGCCACGAGAGGTAGTAAAAGCTTCTGGTCATTCGTTAAAAGAGTAAAGGATAAAGCTAGTTCATCAATTCCAACTCTTTTAAGGGATGATCAAATATTCACTGAACCTGTTGATAAAGCTAACCTTTTGGCTGAGATGTTTGCAGATAATTCTTGCTTGCCAGGTAGCAATCAGCAATTGCCCGTGGTGGAAAGAGTATCAGTTACTATGCCAAGAATATTCTTTCGACCACGTGCAGTTAAAAAGGTTTTAGCGAATCTCAACATAAACAAGTCTCCTGGGCCGGATGGCATTCCAGCACTGGTCTTGAAGCAGTGTTTTTCGACGCTAGCGCGTCCATTGGCTAAGCTATTTAGTGCATCGTACCATGCCGGTAAATTTCCGATGTGTTGGAAGTTAGCCAATGTAACGCCGATCCCTAAGAAGGGAGAGGCGCAATACCCCGAAAATTACCGCCCAATTGCAGTCTGTTCTGCAATTTCCAAGGTCATGGAAAGTATGACCAACTTCCACCTGGTAAGGTATCTGGAGACCAACACCTTACTTAACGACCGGCAGTATGGTTTTCGCAGAGCTCGCTCTACAGGAGACCTGCTCGCTCTGTTAACAGAAAAATGGTGCAATTCGATTCACCATTTCGGCGAGAGTAAGGTGGTGGCTCTAGATATCTCAAAAGCATTTGATAGAGTGTGGCATGATGCACTTCTGTCAAAACTGACTGCTTTTGGTGTCGGTGATGATTTCTCTCGCTTCATAGCGAGCTTCCTCAGAGACCGCACTATACGAGTTGTTATAGACGGGGTCTCATCAAACGAGTTCAAGGTAAATTCAGGGGTACCGTAAGGCTCTGTTCTATCTCCTACTCTCTTCCTCATCTTTATAAATGACCTTCTATGTCAAACTTCAAACCCTATCTACTCTTTCGCGGATGATAGCAGCATTATCCATTCATTCTCTTTCACCAGCCGGCCAAGCCTGGAGGAGATTGACGCCAGGAGACAAAGTATGAACGAGTCACTCACAAGTGATCTCGTGTCAATCTCCGAATGGGGCCTCGCGAACAGGGTTAACTTTAACCCTCATAAGACGCAGTGCTGCGTGCTTACGCATAGGCGGCTGGTCGAAGGTTCTGCGCCATCCGTGTTTATGGGTGGTATAGGTATTGGGGAATCAGAAGCTCTTGATGTTCTTGGTATGAAAATACAGTGTGACGTTCGATGGACAGATCACATTTTTCATATTTCAAAAGAAGCATTCAAGTGTCTCGGCTTTTTAAGACGGTGTAAGACATACTTCACCCCAACTGATCTCCTCAATATATATACCACCTACATCCGACCAAAGATGGAATACAACTCTCATGTATGGGCCGGTGCTTCAAAGTCTGTTTTGAAGTTGCTCGACCGCGTACAAGAGAGAGCGAAGAAGCTCATCGGTGACAGTAGGGTAGCCAACTCTATTGACTCACTGGAGCATCGACGCAACGTGGGGTGTGTTTCACTGTTCTACCGATACTACAACGGAATGTGTTCTGGTGAAATAAGGGAGCTTGTGCCGAATAACCGTTTATTTCTGCGAGCTACCCGCTCTTCACATAGGGCACATCCTTTTGTGGTTGAGTTGTCAGTGAATCGCACCACGCATTACAGAGAAAATTCGTTCTTTGGCCGAACGGTTCGTATGTGGAACAAACTTCCAGCAGAGGTCTTTCCTGTCAGTTTTAACTTGGGGAGGTTCAAATCGAACGTCCACAAACACTACTCCCTCTATCCTCCTTCCCATAACCAACTTTCCTAGTTCTGGCACAATGCATCGCATATGTAGGGGTCATCCCCTGAGTGCTGGTCCAAGAAAAAAAAAAAAAAAAAAATAACAGTTCTTATTTAAAAATATTTTATTAGGAAATTGCACTAAAAATTTCAAACAATGCACATTAAGTAAATTTGATTGCCATATTTAAAAAAACTTCAAGTATTTTTATAGCTCTTGTTATTTATTTATTCTATTTAAAAGAAGGGAACAATTTCATGTAGACAACTTTTCTGCTATATGCAATTTAGGATTTCTGCTGGCAGATACATTGAGTGACTTCGGTCTTTTTCGATAATTCCGATAATTTTGCGAAACATATTCGATGCAGATTAAATTTCCAAGTCGGAAATTATTTGCCAGTCTTAAGTTAAAATCTGCGACTTTAGGAATCATTTATTATTATGATAGTTTGTGGTTCCAGCACGATGCCTTACTTCAGTAGTGGCCACCACTTGAGTGCCAGTTCCATAAAACAAGAAAACAGACCAAGTTTACGAAAGTAAATAAAAATTTCCTTAGATAAATCTCTACTTCCGACTACAGCGACTTATATCTCGTTCTATCAACTAATAACTCGGGTTGCAGAATATATTTGATTTTTTTTTGACTCTAGTACCAGTCCAACGAAAATAATTCGCCCGGCGATGTAAAACAATAAATAAATATTTACAAATTGCAATGCATGAGTAGAGTCCCTCTGGGTGTTGGTCCTAGAAAATAAATTCACCTGCTTAAAAACTGAAGAAGCCCCTTCCCATCGAAATATCTGATGCCACCTGTTTAGTGGCACGGCAATAGATTAATTTGCATCACCAAACAACTTTGGTCTGAGCGACTTCATAACCGATGGATTATTGGAAAAAGAACCTATTTGAAGTCCTCTCTTCAATTACGAAACTTTAAATAAACTCTTTTGTTGACTCTCAGTTCACAGTTATTACTGCCACCTGGCACACGTGGCAGGCCATTAATGTCAAGATCTAGCAACACTACGGCCAGAAGTGACGATATCTTCCCATAAGCAGCCTGATACCTGACTTGCTAATAACTTTAAATTTTCGCTGCATATATTTCGATGTTACAAATAAAAGATTATTTAACAATAGTCTGGCAAAAATTTGCGATTAAATCAAACACATCGCCCCGTCTCTCAGCCCCGATAGTGCAATACGTCGTCATTATCGCAGGATTCTAATACTTCAAAGATATATAATAATTTTACACTCATTTCCAAGGATGCATGCGAGCAGTTCGTTCAGTAAAATATGCATTTTGTAGCTCTTTTGCACTTTGAAATCACATGTAATCGTTTATTAATGTCATAATGTGAAAAGCAGCATTTTTTTGCATTTCTCATACTCATTTCACTTCGTTCCTTTTTTCTTTCTTGCTTTTTGTTGATTTGGTTTTTTACCAGTATTTATTTAATTTGCAATAAGTGTGAAAGATAGATGCGGAGCAAATGCGCTCAAGTATTTGGAGAATTGAAAAAGTGTGAAATGTACAACATTCACACACAAACAAAACAAATAAGCGGACTGACTTCCAGCCAGCCAGCCAGTCAGCCTGTCGAAATAAATATTGTTTGTTAAAATTATAAAGAGACTAAGGAAGGTTTCATGCAGGCACTTTAAAAAATGATTGAATACAAATTTAATTCAAGTACGAGTATCTGTGTATGGAACTTGCTGTCGCAACGAGTATTTGCTAAAAGTATTTGCACAAAAAAAGGAGAATTGAAAATATTTAAATTATTTGTACAAATGCAGTTGCCGTTTTCGTTGGGTCGTGATAAGTAGTATTTTCATGCTTGGCTGCATATTTTATAGCTTATTGCTTTAGTTAGATAAATTATATGTACAATCCGCTTTTTTTTTGTTTTTGTTTGTTAGGAGTCTTTTGTGCCGCTCCATGCAATCGTTTGTTCATTCATTATAATGCTTATTTGAAAACATTCATTCATTGAGCCAGTCAGTCACTTACTCACTCACTCAGTCAGTCACATTCTTTAAATGCAAGAGCCAGTTATTAATTCATTCATTCGTTCGTACCATTCGCTCCAGGCATTTCATCCCAAATGTCAGTTTAGTTATTTAATGAGTTAAAATATAATAACAACTCATTATGTTGTCGTTTATACGAATTACACTCGGCGGCAAAAGTAAGAAGGTCAGAGGGCTTAAAGCAGATGTGGCAAAAAATAAGTTCCAAATTTTATTGTTAAGAAAAACGTTGGCATCTAGTCACAAGAATCTTAAGAATTCACGTAGATTTCCTGCGTTGTGGCACAGTGGGGTAGCTGTAACGATATTTTATAAAGCATTTGTTAAATTTCATAGGCTGGAAGTTGATCATAAGTTCAATACAATTTAAACACAAATTTCGATCGATATCGAATGCCGTAATTTGCCCCATGATCCATATGCAAAGGAACAACGGCAAGCCAACATCATTTTTGAAAAATCGGGAAGTTATTGGCTTTACACCATTTTGAAAGAGTCGAGTTTTTACCAGATCTCGACGTTTTGAGTTCCTAGGAGGCTTTCTTGACTATCCCTGAGAGGCCGTCATTATGTGTGTAAATGTGTGAGTGTGTGAGTATGTGTGTGTGTGAGTGTAAGTATTTATTTATTTATTTGCTTCGGACCGACAGATTTCAAGATAGAATAAAAAAACAATCCTTAGGAAAAATGTTTTTTCCAAATAGTTTTTTTAAATACCTTTTAAATATGTTGTTCTACCGCTCGATTCCACTACTAACTAATCAGCCTTGGACATTAAAAATGCCACGTCGATCGCCAAGTCGCGGGGTGAAAGCCCTCACAAGTGGCAATTAATTCAAAAGATTAACTTTAACTTTCCCAACCGTATTTAGTACCATATGAAAGTAGATAAAATTCTACATCACTAACTACAAAAATAAAAGTTCCTGGTAGTTTACTTTATTTGCAGTGTGTGTTCAAAGTTCAATAATTTTTGTTATTTTTGCGCGCATTTTTTAAAAGAGAAAATTTAGATATTTCAAGTGATTATAGTTTTTGTTAAGACTTCTATAAGTAAAAGTTTTATAATGGAACCATTAACTTCAGGTATATAAGCATTTAAAAAATTATTTTTTGTTTAGATAAATGTTTTAAAAAGATTTAAAAAAATTAAATGTCTCCAAATATGTAGTAGTTTTGATATATACATTGAGTTTCAACAACTTTGCGGATGAGTGCAGCAAAAATTCTTTTATGCTCTTAAAATATAAGATTTTAGCTAATAAATCCCGGAATGCATATTTCCGCATTTGTGTGATTTTTGAGTTATGAAGGTTTTTGTGAGAGAATTCCGGTTGCTAAAAATCAATGTGAAAAATAAACCAAACAAAAAACAAGTTGTTTTTATTATCTTATTATTTTTTCTAAAGGCACATAAAGTGTGCTGAAATTTACAATTTAATTTACTAATTTATCGTTTTTAATTCCAAAGTTACAGCAAAAATAGTCAAATAAGACCATTTTCTCCAAAATACAAAAAAGCCCATAAAAGGTTAAAAATTTTTTTTCTAACATTTTTTTTAAATGCTGGTTTTTTATGTATTTATTAATACTCATCAATAAAAAATAACAACATTTTAAAATTACGAATTCTATGAATTAATCGCCACTTTCTCTACCATTCACCCCACTGTGCGTCGATAGGTTGAGGCGTTCGTGAGATTTCGAACAGAAAAATTCCAAAATAAGTGTTTTTTTTAATCCTTACTACACGTTCCGATGTAATGAAGATTAGCAAGAAGATGCACGGCCTTTAGATTCAACCGTTTTGCATATATTTTTAACCAGAACCGGCCCTCAAGGGATTATCCCTATTCTTGCAATGCATTGTGCCGGAACTATGAAAAGGAGGTGAAGGATGAAAAGACAGAAATAGTTTTTTGTAGCAATTTTTATTTTTTTTTTTATCTTGGACCAGCACTCAGGGGATGACCCCTATATATGCAATGCATTGCGCCGGAACTGAAAACGAGGGGATAGTATTGAGGGGACAGATTAGGAAAGATGAGAAGATATACAGTTGTTTTTGTAGCTATTTCAACCTTTCACTTCGCCGGCTAATTTTTAGCAATTTTAATTTTCACATCCTCGGCAAAGTATCGCTACTGTACGATGAAGAAGCACGTTTTTGCACAACCATGAAATGTAGTAGTAGATTCTATATTCATGATTGAGTGTAGGCTCGTAACCGAGATCTTCGTCTTCCTAGTGTACGCTTTAACTACTTCAGCCAGTAGCCCACTTCTCTTTTCAATATTAACCCTATGGGTAAAAGAACCTGTCGCAAGACAAGCTATTTGACTGGTCCTGAGGAATTAGCAACCGATTCCAGTTCCGGAAACTTAGATGAGAGGTACTGGTTCACTTCCACATGTCGGTGTCATTACAGGGGGTCAATTGACTTAATTAAGATACTCGGTCACAGCTTCAGTGGTATTCTTGGAACCAGTGCCCGTCCCAGTTGTGGGTTTATAAGCATCGGTTATAGAAATATCCTAGAGTAAACTGTGTAAGCCTAGTTCTTAATGAACATGTTCCAAAATAGTTACTTAAAACCTGGTATAAATCATTAATATTTTAATCAGTAAAAGTAATACTTAACATTTATTTTTGTCCCGAAAGACTTACAGGAATTAAAAATAAATCTTCCGATGTTCGTAATCACTTTTAGCCTAGTTTTGTGATATGTGCTCTTTTCACCAGACACGACTCAGGATCTTTTTCTAACGTACTCTTCTCTCCAGTTATACAGCAATTACGTTCAGAATAATTGGTACAATATATCCCATAGGGAATTTATAAAAACGGAATTTTTTAATTTCAGAATGCGAGAATTATTAAGGATCCTTCATAAAACAAGGTATATGTGTGTGTGAGAAATATCATCGAAATTTTTTATTCTTTTGAAAGACCCAGTAATGCCATTATTGCATTGTTCAAACGTACCTCGCGGCTTCTCGGGGAGGAGCGCTTGCGAAATGTCCAATTTTCCATGACTCTGCAACATTAATCAGAATAGGACTGATGGCATCGGTTATGCCAGATTTGCGGACCGCTGTGGTTTGCAGATTCTTTGCATACACCTGCAACTTCAGAAAACCTCAAGAAGAAAATTTTGAAAGGGTTCAAATCACAAGATGTCGGTAGTCAGTTTACATCATCTCCACGTGAGATGACAAAGCACTCAAATCTGTCTTGCCGAATTTCTAACGTGACATGATCTGTGTGGCACGTAGCGCCGCTCTGTTGAAACAACAACTCGATGGTGTCTAGATCCTCCAATTGAGATCAAAAGAAGTTGGTAATTTTCGTCCTATAGCGCTCGCTGTTCGCAGTGATGGCCTGTTCAACGTCGTTCTTAAAGAAATATGGACCGATGTCGCCACCAGCCTAAAATATACTTAGACAGTGTCTTTTTCGGAATGCATTGGACGCTCTTTTTTTTAATTCGAATCAGCCTTCAGGGGATGCTCCGCAACTAGAAAGGAGCTGATAGTATTGAGGTGGCAGATGAAGAAAAATAATTTTTTGAAGTTGTTTCAACTTCGCCGGCTAATTTTCTTCTTCAGGGCCTACGAAGGATCTCAAGTAAAATTTTGTTTGTTCATGTCACCACCCATTCAATCGTACATGGACCCTATCGCTGGAGCTGATTTTGCGATGCAAAACTGCGCGGTACGTTGTCCTAACGGAACACTCATTTGGAAAAAACTATTTTATTATTTGCACGTAATTTTTAATGCCATGTCCGCCCACAATAATTTGCCAAAACAGACTGAATAAGTGACAACTAATTTGACAGATGCAGCTTCAACTAGAGGGCCGTTATCAAATCTCAAAGAACATAAGTTTCTGCTGGAGAACCCTTTATTGTTTAAAAATAAAAAATAATAATGCAACCGGATAATTTAGAGCCGAATTTAGTCTATCTCAGGCCTGCGGCACGATTGTGTTCTTAATGTTTACAATAATTTTCCAGATGGTCCGCAAAAACGACAATTCTGGGAGATCGTGGGATAATATCGTGTGTGTAAAAGAACAGCTCTGTTTAATGTTTTTCTACTTTAGTCTTATGCTCTATATTTTTCAATCGTTTGGCTGAGTAAATGAACAGAAATGTGCGATATGCATCACGAAAAAGTACTTTGTTTTACCTTAATCAGTTGCATAGCAGTGTGAAGCTCATGATTTAAGAATTAATTTTTAATACTTTTTTTTATACCTATTTCAAATGTGCTTCTTAAAAGTAATTATCCTTTTTCAATGCCCTTATTATTGTTATTTTACCAAATTATTTTCATTACTTTTGTTATTCTTCTCTCTCATAAAGTACTTTTGCAGCACTTAAATTACGGCCTGACAGTCATGAATGATAATGGTTTGTTACCTTAAACGCAATTGTTCAATTGTTTATCGTTCACGTAAAACATGAAATTGTATTTAAGTGATGTTACAGTTATTTAACTTTTTTTCTGCTTGCACATTATTTTACATAACTTTTTGTTTGGTTGGATATTTGGTCGAACGGAAAGAAAAACGGGGATTGTCAGTCAGTCTGTCCAGCAGTCATTCAGTTTAACCACCGGCGGCATTTTATGCAATTTATACGAGTTACATGGGGCTAAAGGGGTTAAATTAAAGTGAAAAAAAAACTTTTCGTTTCTGTTTTTATTTCATTTATCTATCCATCTGTTGTTGTTCTTTCTGAGTTGCCAACTGAGATTGCGGAAGTTCACACATGTTCGCCTACGGGTCTTATAATTCATTTAGCTGTAAGTGTGTGTGTGTGTTGTTTTTTTTTGCATCTCATTCGTCCATTGTTTCTTGCAAAACTCGTTTGTTGTGATTTAACCAACCGTACAGCCAACCAGTCATTTATTCCTTTATTCATCATTTCTTCTCAGGCATCCATCCTTTAAGCTCATCTGCGTTATCCATCCATTCATCTGTCATTTAGTATCGATAAAAAATAATTCACTTTTGATACGGTGGAAAAAGGAATTAAGAAAACGAAAATGAGCAAAAGTACGAAAATGAATTCAATGTTCTTTAGATGTTCGCGCAACTTTGATTTACTTTAAGTACAGAAGGTGGAATGTATTTTTCCAAAACGATTTTCGTCTTTGATGAGTTGGCGCCATTTTGTAAGCTACTGCGATAAAATTTAGGCTCTGCATACTACGAGTATTCAATGCCAATCCAATGGATGTGCAATTAATTGGAAGTTTTTCCCAGTTCCGGAAATTTGCTGTCTCTTTCCTTTTTGCTGTAGTTTAAACGAACTGCTCTTCTTCGTCAGGTACCATTACAAATGCTTTACTAAACATTTTTAATTACACATAATTGATTAAACAACAACTACAACTTAAAATGTTTACAAAAATTATCTGCCTGGCACACGATATCACTCGATATCGTTCTGTGGAATATATACATTTAAAACAAAAACAAAATTTTAAAATTTAATTTGGTTTGAAGAGAAATTGTGTGGCAAAACGCTGTCGACTAATATCGTGGGCCAGACAGTTAATCTATATTTGAAATTAAAGCAAAAAATTTACTTTGAGTAGTTGAAATTCTCTATTCCTTGTTATTCTTTTTCCTACTGTTTAGAATAGGAGCATTTTATTCCCGGACAAAAAGGATTCCCGGGAAAGTCTGTTCCCGGGTAATGTTTAACCAAATTTGTTTAACACATTATATCATGATTATTAATAAATTGTTAGAAAAGAAAACAATTGTTTCGGAGTTTCCCTTTTCCCTAAATTTCTTATTTACAGTTTATTATAATAGGAGAATTTTTTCTCGGGAAAAATAAAGTTGGGAAGGCGGAAATTCCATGCGGATATCCATAATTAGGCTGCATATATATATATATATATATATATATATATATATATATATATATATATATATATATATATATATATATATATATATATATATAGCTTTTGTGTGCTCTCTTTTCGTTTCTCTGAAAATCCTTCTCTAGTTTCAGAGAGCCTTACTTCTTTAACTTACAGATCCATTTTGAAATGCCAGCTGGCCAACTGGCCAGCTGATAAAATGTATGTCCTATGAAATTCATGAATAGCAACGGAAATTGATCACTCTCAGTTAGTTCGCTTAACAGCCATGATCAACTCATTACTATCGCCTTGAATAACATTTAAACATGAATACATTTTTACCATTCGTATATTTATTCCTTGATACGCGTATTCTTTAATTTTTAAATGTGTTGGAAGTCGTTTATCATCATAATTTTTATTCAGAATTTTGTTGTTTTTTGTATGAAGACAACGAAAAAAAAGTAAATTTTTTTCAACTCAGCTTCCAGTATTAAAGTTTTTATCATCAAGAATTTATTCCCAGCATTATCGTTGACATCAGAAACAACGGTGACAGTAACAGAATCATCATCATTACGTTTTTTTTTATTCTTATAAAAATTGTTAAGTAACGCAGATTTTTTTTCAACTTTCTTCTACATTTTTATTTTTACTTATCTGCACGTATGCATCCGACGCAATACAATACTTTTTTTATTGTATTTCGAATAACTACAAAAGCAACATAAACGTTTCATTTCCGCTTTAAAATATGTACATATTTAAAAAGCTGTTAAGGGGTTCGTTTGATGAGGGACTCTTAGGAGTCCACTATCAGCTGTCAAATGTAGTGCACAATTCAATGCATATACACACGCACATTAAAGACTGTTCACACACGAACAGACAGACAGACAGCTTATGCTACAGACGAAATTGGAAATATTTTCAAGAATAAGGAGGACTAATGATACTCGTAAAATTAAATGTTGTGTGTAACATTTCCTTCTACTAACACGCACGTACTTAATATAAATTTAGCAAGAAATCGGTCGCTCGTTCGGTAGTTTTGTACTTTAGTTACAGTTACAGTTACATTTCATTTAATTCCTAACGGCACACATACACAGTTGAAAAGCGTTTGTAGTCGAAGAGAGGAAAATGTTTTAGTACGCCTACAGCAAAGTATTTGTTTGAGAAAACGATTGTATATGCAATTTCATTCCATAAGCTGCTTCTGCAAAATTTCTTCCATTAAAAATTATAAATATTGAGTATGAGTATTTCACATTTGAATACTGAGCAAATAAATCTTAGTTTTATGTAACTATTTGCAAAGGATTTTCTATGCTTCTCCTTCATCGCTTTTGCTGTAATCTCTTGCAACATTTTTGCTTAAGGGCCATCTTCACAATCTTCCGTTAACTACAGACGATCATTTAACCAGTGATATTCATACTAAATATTATCTGCTAAGCAATTGTTCTTAGTTCACCAACGTCTATGCATTTGGGTCCTCAGAATTCTGCAATAAATAACAGTAGTGTTCAGAAATATTTTCGTTTACAATTTATATCTAGATTATAAATAAAAATAATACAAATTGACTTCAATCGAATTATTCAATTTAAGAAATTTTTGAAACTTCCATCTGCAAACAATTTGTTAGTATTTGGTAAAATTGTACAACTATTTCAATTGATCAAATACTTAGTGATAATAATGAAAAATATATTGGAAATGAAAATAAAATTAAAAACCTATCAAAACCAATTGAGAATTACTTAACAAAAGCATAAAAATCTTTGTAACTGTTAGTCCCTCATCGGTAAACAATTTATTTATATATTTCATTTTATTTATTAACCATTGAAAATTCAATGGGAGTCTTACATCTAGGGCAATTATTAAAATAAATATATTCCAAAAACATCGAGGAATGGAAGAATACATACATGAATGTGTCTGAAGGTAAGGCGAAACATAAATAGCGCAACGGGGTCACAAATGGACCTTTAACAATTAAGGGACTTATTATACAATTTGCTTGTATTCTCTATTAAACGTGAAAGTCTTGAAAAATGACGGAAACATATTTTGCCTCAAAGATTTATCTTTATAACAACTCTTTTACTTCTAAGCTGATTTTAATATAAACAAAATCTGCAACTCTTTCAACCAAAATCTGCGATTGTAAGGAAAATAGTCGTATAATTTTGCTTAAAAAGATTCTCCCAAACAAATTTTTATCATATATACAAATATAATAGAATTCTAACACTTTTCGTTTTTGGCAACACTGATTCAAAAAAGCTCCATTAAAAATTTTCAATTTTTCAATATAAATATTTCCATCAGTTTTCTTTTCTGGCAACACTGTTCCTAAAGAGCTCTACTTTGAGTACCCAATCTTTAAATAAAAAAATTCCATAAGTTTTGTTTTCTGGCAACACTGGCTCTACGTTTAATTTAAAATATTTCTTTGAATTTTCTTTTCTGGCAACACCGGTTATAAAAAGCTCTAATATGAATTTCCAAACTTTAAATTTAAGTATTTCTTCCAGTTTTTTTGTCTGGCAATACTGTTTCAAAGGATTTCTACTATTAATGCCCCATCTTTTAATAAAAATATTTCTATCAGTTTTCTGATAGAAAAAAAATATTTTCACCAGTTCTCGTGTCTGGCAACGCTTTATGTAATGAGCTCTATTATAAATTTCTAATGTTTAAATAAAAATATTTGTATCAGCTTTCATTTCTGTCAGAACAGGCTCTAAAGAGCTCTAATTTGAATTTGAAAACTGAAAATAAAATAATATTTTCCATTCTCTCATATAAAAGGGTGGCTCGAACTGCGGGCCAACTTAACCTTTTTATTGAATTTATAAATAATTTAGGGAAATATTCCTGCGAAAGGCAGAACAATTTAGAGACGTAAAGAAATATAACATATAAAATATTAATATAATCCTCTCATAAATATTTCATTGAAATTCGGGACGGCCAAATGTAACAACACTCCGTCTTGTTATCATTCAATTGCCTCCCCTCAAACCCGCTGTGATCAATCGCTTTAAGCCGTAAAGCATTTTTAAAATTCATTCAAATATTTTAAAATGTAATTTCTTAATGCTGAAATCTTCAAATTACACTGGGAAACAAAAAATAATAACAGTAAATAAAAATATGTATTATTTATTTAAAAGCTTGATAATAATTTATAAGTTATTCAACTCTATTCTGTGTGTCGATTCAAATCGATATTTTCTCCGTTCGGAAATTTTGGCATCCAGCGCTCCCTTCGCCGTATCATTTCGATTATAGTTACATTTTTCCAAGTTGTTTGTCTACCAACGCACATTTTTCCAATTTTGGTTTGTGTAGTTGAAAAAGTGTATAGATAAAAAAACTAAGTAGGCATTTCTATCCCCGGTATTGATAAAATTTAAAATGAGTTTGAAATGTATTTTAATCAAATTTTTTCATACAAAATTTTCTTAAAAGAAATTTCAAATACGTTTTATATTTTTATGAATATCTGGGTATACATTTAATTGGTAATCAATTTATTTTTTTCGTAAACTTTTTTTTTGTATTTCTTTTAATTCGAACTAGCACCCAGGGAATGACCCCTACATATACAGTACATTGCACCGAAACTAAAAAAGAACCGAATTTTTAATTTAAAAACTTTTAATACCGATTTAATCCTTAGCGAAGTATTAAATATGTTTAATTTAAAAACAAAAAGTAAAAATCCGTTTCATGTACCCCAAAAAGTTCTAATTGTCCAACCGTAGAATCGTCTTACAGTTTTTTTTTTGGTTTTTAATACCAATTCATTTCTTCCAGATATATTATGAAGTAGGTAAAAAATCAAAAATAATAAATAATAAGGTTACTTTTATGAATCAGAAAATTTCGCGTTTCCAACCCTGGAGCCGAATTTTATTTTTAAAAATTTTTAATACCAATTTAATTTTTAGGGAAGTATAAAATATGTTTAAGTCACAGAAAAAAACCAAAATTGTGAATTTATGTGGGTACCAAATGTATGTACCAAAATATTTCGATTTTCCAACCTTGGAACCGAATTTTTAATTTTTTAATACTAATTTATGTTTTTCTGATATATAAAATAGGTTTAACTCTAAAAACACAAAATTTTGAATTTATGTGGGTACTTTCATGTAACAAAAATATTTCTATTTTCCAACTCTGGAAGCGAATTTTTATTTTTTTACCAATGCAATTCTTAGTGAGGTGTAACATAGTTTTACTTGACAAAAAAAATTAAAATTTTTAAACTGTTTGGTCACTTTCATAATATATTTCATTTGTCCAACCCTGGAGTCGAAATTTTGATTTTTTAAGATTTTAATACCAATTTTATTCCCGAATTATAAAACATTGCCAAATAAAAGCAACGTCTATTGCCATTTTGGTTACTTTTATGCAGAAAAAATATTTCAATTTCCCAACCCTGGAAACGAAATTTAAATTTTTTAAAATTTTCTTTTTCAACGTAAATCTTCATGAGGTATAAAGTAGTTTTGTTTTAGAAAAACTAAATTTTTATTTACCATCTCGGTTATTACATGTACTACAAAATTCTGAATGTACGAAAAAAAAACTTTCATTTTCCCAACCCTGGAAGCGAAATTTTAATTTTTTTGTTTTTTTTTATCAGTGCAACGCTTCGTGAGGTATAAAGTAGTTTTATTTAAGAAATATTAAAATTGTTATCCATTTTGGTCACTTTCATATACATAGCATAAAATATTACACTTGTCCAACCCTGAATTCGAAATTTTGATTTTTTTTTAATTTTTGATACCAATTTTGTTCTTCCTAATGTATAAGAAAGTTTTAGTTAGCAAAAAAAAACAACATCATATTTGATTACTTTCATGTATAAAAAAAATTCAATTTCCCACCCCTGGAAGCAAAATTTGAATTTAAAAAAATTTTTTTTCGCAATGAAAATCTTCATGACGTATTAAAAGGTTTTGTTAAAGAAAAACTTAAAATTTTGAACTATTTTAGATACTACATGTACTACAAAATATGGAATGGAAATAGGTGTAAGCTTCCCAGCTCTGGAACCGTACTATTGAGTTCATTTCCAATCCAACGGTCCAAGAAGAAAGTCTCTAGCTCTTCTGGCGCTTGGGAAACCCGATTTCATGTACAGGCACACGGGCAGAGGGACAGAGAGACAGACATAAGGATCCAGAATATATATACTTTATGGGGTCCCATGTGAATATCGAAGAAATTACACACTTTCACTTTTTTGTGATGTTTCTCCCAAAAAATTTCAAAATTTATACATTTCATTTACTAAAAATATGCAAAATGTCAGAAAATTTTTAATTTTTGTTGCACAGTGTTGTTCACACATGGCTGAATATGAAATGTAGCTACGGCAGAGATAACACAAAGATGCCCTTTCGTACAGCATATTCGATGTGCGTCGTCTACATATCAGAATTACATTAAATCATAAAATACGAGCAGTGAAATATTTTCAAAATACGAATAATTTACACATGGAACTCGAAGGTATTTTCAAAGTATTTGCGTGCATAAATATGTATTTATCTATGGCTGTCATTGTGCCGCCTGCTTTTCAATTTCGCTGTGAAATCGAGTCTGATATGTGTGTGTTGCGAGCGGGTAAGAGGAATGCCAACGTTTTCCGCCCTGCTTATATCGCTAAAACACGTACGCGCCTGTGAAAATATGAGCTAAAAAATTTTATATAAATACAAAGATTTTTGTGTTGATTGAAAAATACTATTTCCTTTTTATAAAAAAAAAAAAAACATCTTCAAGTAGTATTTGATTTAAATTTTGAAATAAATTTAATTTTTACCCTGTTTGGGAAAGAGTCTGTACATGTGTGTGTGCGTGTGAATGTGTTGTTGCTTTGCCATCCTTTATTTGTGTGCAAACACTGCGCTGACAGCAATGGTGTAAAGTGTGTAGTTGTCGTTGTTGCTTTTTGTTTTCATTTGGAGTGGGTTGTGAAAATGTTGGCATCGTGCCCTTTGGGGCCAATTAAAGTGTAGGCATGTTGTGGAACGTTTTTCACAAATGAATTCATGCCACACGCACACACACTCACCACCACCAACACACAGATATAAATATTCTTATTTTATGCTGAGTTCAGCATTATACAATTTCCTTCAATTAATTGTGAAATTTATCATTTTTTCTTTTCAGTGGGAAGAGGATGGGTGGCAGTCTTTAGAGAAATTATATTTTATATTTACAGTAATTGTGCAGCATGAGTTTGAGGAGGTGTTTGTTTAACTTGCACTGCTTGTCTTTCAACAGTAATAATTTCTGTTTGTCCTCGACGAGTGTTTTTTTTCATAAGGACCTTTTATGAGTATTCCTATAGACAACATTTTCGTTTGTTTGGCTGTTTGGTGGTTTGTTTTTACTTCTTGCTGCCTGTGCTGCGAAATAATGTTTGCATTATAATGTAATAAAAATTTAATTACAGGCGTTATTCGTAATGATTTTTAATCCCTCTTTTTGCTGTATTAAAGGAGTTGAAGATTTTAATGAGAAAACCAGCTTTTAAAATCTTTCTATTCAGATCATTTATCTTTTAGTTGGGAGTTTTTATTAGGTGTTTAAAAAGAATTAGACATGATTAGATAGACATGTCTAAGATAGTAATCGGCGACTGACTGAAGCTTTACACGGGTGGCAACTTCGTGTCCGTATACCTCCAAAACCCAGTCAAAAATTTCTTAATGAGGGACATGCAATTATTTCTGGAGATATTCTGTGAGGGCATGATTTCATTAATGTATTTATGGGATGGCCTTAGATAAGTCCATAAGCACTTTGAAATTGTATCAGGTTATTTGAGAATATATTAATAAGACATTTGCGAGCCTCAGTGTGATCATTATATTGCAATAATTTAATCAATTTAAATTATTGCATTCCGGGTAAAAAAATTTGATATTTTCACCACATCTTGACATTTTGACTTCCTAAGAAAATTCCATGACTACTACTCCTGGGAGGATGTCTCTACATCAGATACGGACGTTTCGTAGCACAATTGTGCTGAGATCATTCACACGTACTCTTACCCTCTTTAATTTAGTCGTCGATGAGACAGCGATGAATGAATATCAGGCGGATGCTTGCGAAATTTTTTATATATATTTCCAGAATATTTGTCCAGCAAACAATTTCAGTCATGATGATATGCGAAAAATATTTTGTCATAAACAATCTTTTCGATAACATACAATGCCTTTTATACAATTTTTCTCCAATAACGGACTGTGCTAATTCTCCTAATTTAGTAATACTCCTAGTCTTATTAATTAGTCTGTGTAAAATTTTACCAAAAATATTTTGAATATGTTTCCCATATGAAAATGATCTTCCATGCCGACAAATATCAAAGCTTATTAAGTTTGATACATCCAACCGCGTTTTTTTTGCGAATATTCAGCTTCAGCAAGCAACCATTCTTTTATTTATTTATTTTTTCTTGAAGAGAAAACATAACAAATTATTGTCCTATCTTTTTTAATTTTTTTCATTTGACTGTTTACTTAGAAAAAGTTGTATTTTTAATTAACAATTTTACGTAATCAAGGTTTTTTTTCAACTTAGAAAAAATTGGTACTTATGTATAATTATATAATGCACCATTATCTTTCTAACGCTTGGCTTTTTGTTTGGTGGGTAGCTCGCAAGCTCAACACATACACAATTTACCAATACATTGACGGTGCCCACCAATGCTCTACATCTATATATGTGTGTTTGTGTGTATGCACAAGTATGTTAAGCACTTGACCGAAGCAGACCAAATTACTGCCGTTTCAAAGAGGAGAACCAGGAGAGGCCGACAGCCACTAACACAATCATACACAAATCGTGATTGGAAAAATTCGATACCATATTATGACTGACTTACGAATCGAACCCGGCACCGTAGCCAACAGCATATTTTGAATGAAAAATACGAACAATAAAAATTAAATCTTTAATTTTGATTGGGAAAATGAAACATGAAGAAGATAATCATTTATAAAAAGGAATCCTAAAATTCTGTAAAACGTCAAAACATATAACACGCAACCGCAGTCAATATTTACATGAAAATATTTTCAAACATTGAATTATATAGAATCTAATATACATCGTTCTATAGACTCAACTGAAGATTTCTTAGATTTCTCAAAGTTTTATGTGTGTGTTTTTTTAATAAAATTCAAAAGTTCTTAAATACCTATATTATATTATATTATATTATATTATATTATATTATATTATATTATATTATATTATATTATATTATATTATATTATATTATATTATGTATATATTAAATAAATTTTGCTTGTTAAATTGTATTCTACTGATTTTGTTAATTTAGCGTGGGTATTTGTGATCGCCAATAACACAGTTGTGGGCCCATATGATAAACTCGTATGGTCAATAGCGTGCAGTTTCCTCGTTTTCGCCCCTTAAGCCACTTGTTATATTTTAATTAAGGTGTTCAAAAAAACCAATCTAGCAGCTTCTTAAAATTGAAAACTCGTTGCATTTCAAATTCTTACTAACTTTCAACTGATGCAATCTTTCGACTAAATATATTCCTCATAAAATTAACTAAAAATTTGACCACAATTTTTTGAAATTCAACTTAGTCATCATCAAATTACTTTTAAAAGCGGAATTAACGATCTATTATTTCAAGTTAAAAATATCAACTCATGAGTGGAATTAAAAAAAATCCCATAATCATTTTCGACATGAGCAATCTTATACAAGCAATCAGGCCATTAAGACAAATAAACGCTAAATTGAACGATTTAATGGGCAAGACTAATATTGTCATCAAGAAAAATCATTAACATACAAAACAACGGGGGAAAATATTCAAGGAAAAAACTACAAGAGACAATGAAATTTTTGTGATCATTATGATAATCAATTTTTTCCTCTGATAGAAATAACAGACAGTCATTAATGATTCACATATGCTGCAAAAAAATTAAATATCAACTAAAAAGCCGAACAAGAAACAAAATTAACAGACAGACAGACTGAATGACTTATTTACAAAAGAAACTTAGAAGCCATTCAAAACCACATACGCAAGACTTTAGAACGAACATACGAGATAAAATTCCCAAAAGCAACAAGATGCAATCAAATACATTTAAACAACATCTATTAAAACCACAAAAGAATTGTAATAAAACGACAACACAAAAAGTAAAACTAAACTGAACTGAACAGAACAGAGCTGAAGTGAACAGAACAGAACAGAACAGAAGAACCCATAATAATAGACATTCAGCCAGCACAAGTTACAATGAAAAGGAATAAACCCCCAGATACAAAAACAACGGCAGCAACAACTAAAACATGACATCAGGCGTCAGAACGAAAAACATAAAAAAAGATCTTTAGAAAACAAACCATCAGATATGAAACGAAGACATTCAGATTGTGAATGGTATGGATGGATGGATGGTTTGTTGGTTACTTTGACTGTCATATGAAACAGACGACCCCTAAATTGACTAGAATATAGAAAACTTATAAATTACAGATAGAGGGACAGACATGCGGACAGACCAACAAAGACTTTCAAGCCATATTCTGCATTTTCTGTTCTTAATCAAAATTAAATGTTTAAAATGCATCTTAAGGATGAGGGTAAATTTGCAAAATGTTACAAGCAGAAGTCAAATCTCCCATAAACAGTTTCAAACTAAGAACATGTAATTAAAATCGTAAAACAATTCAAATGCGACAACAAAAGGCGAACGATATTTTTGTAGAATTTTACTAAATTCCCTAATACTGCGGACTGTTTGTAATCGAACCAGAGCAGCTTTACTGGAAGATCATTGCATTAGCACCAATTCTTAAAACAAAAACTGTTTGCGGAAAAAATGTCAAATTCAAAAAAATGCTGATTTACACTCTACAGAGATTTTGTTCAGCCAATTATGCCCATCATAAGAGAAACCTGGCAAAAGATATGTCCAGCATTTTGTGCGTTGCCAAAACATGAAGTGAAAGTTTAAGAAAATACATAATTTTTCCAGGAAAAAGTAATAAAATCGAATCCAAATTTGAGCTCTTCACTAACACCAACAGATCAAGCAGGAGAAAGTAGAGCATTCCAGGTCTTGCAAGTTGGAGCAGAAATAGGTGGGTGTGAAATTGAATCCCCATCTTGTTATTTTTCTTAATCGAAATATACTCTTATCATCTCAGTATCGCCCTTCCGATCATATAACGATCATGCAATGTTATGATTATATTGTTATGTTGTTCAGTCCATATCTGCTTAGTGCTGCTAACGGAATTTTGGATATCCAACAGCGTAACCCAGAGAGTCACTGAAGTAATCTGGGCGTGCTGGCTGCACTTAGGCTGTGGGTTCAAAAATGGTCATGTGTTTTAATCATTGCGTACGCTGCGATAGGTCATGTCCAAATGGATTTACTTGCGTACAAAATTTTAACAAGATCCCTTGCGGGAACTTTGCACTCATCCATCTTGAGTACAATTACCTGCTTAGAGCTGCTAATTATACCAAGTGGCAATACAAAATGTGAACTGAGGTTTGACAGAATATTTAATGACTGCGTAGGGGGAAAACGGCTCTACTGTGGGTTCCAGAAGCTAAATATTGTGGTGTCGCTAGCTTCTTTAATCCAGGTCCCAGAAAAAAAAATAACTTACTTTCTCATGATTTTACCATGGGGTTGTCCTTCCAAGAATTCCTCTATTCTGTTGCATTTTCAGTGAAGCTGAAGTCAAATGAAGAAGATCGAGAAGATAAAGAATTTGCTGTAGCCACTTTGTCCTTTACTTTTCCGAAAAATTCTTTGCTGCTGTACCATCGAAGGTCAGTGCTGTAATGCGCTCTTTAGTACATAATGGTGTCCTTGACTGTTGGCTATTCCTTCGTCAATAAAACAGGTCGGTCACGTTTTCATGCAATAATGCCGATCAGAAAATGTCGTTACAATGGCCATGACTTAGGGATCAGAGACTTCGTAGTCTAAGTTTTAAATACTTCAGCCAACAACATGGCCACTTCTGGAAATAAAGTTGTCAGCAAATTAAGTTTGCCATAAACTGATTTTTAAACGCGCTTTATGCGAAGTACGGCGCCTTTGTGGAACCACTTGCCGTTTACGTTGAGTTAATTAACTTTTGAAAACATAAATTCAGTCTGGTGTGATAGCAATCGGTTTTTCCCTGAAATAAGGACCGATGATACCGCGTTGTAAGCCGCTCCAACCAATTTTAATGGATGTAATGGTGATTCGTTAATGGCTTGAGAACTGTCTACGCTCCAAATACGATAATAATGTTTATTAATTTGCCATTCCAATTTTACTCAGGAGAAATCTCAATACTGTTTGACATTCTCAGCTGTCGAACCGTAGTTATCGATTTCGATAGTTCCCATGTAGCAAAAAAAACTCTCCGTATAAGAAACAATAAATTTAAGTCACAGAAACAATAACAATAAATTGAAAGTCACAGAAACATGATTGAAACAAAAAATGTTAACTGAATTTTTAACGCTTCTGCAATGACATTTTGTAGGAATATTTTGTAAATTCCTGACTCATTAAAATTAAAGCGCTATTAATGGCCCCCAAGTACAGGCGCATTCGAGTAAGCGAAAATAGAACTTCACAAGAATGTTGTTCCGCTCATGAGAGATTTTCTTTAAAATTAATTTCGGATATACGAAATTTATTTTAAATTATGTATGAATTTCTATTTTATTAGTTGAACTTTCTTATGTAAATTATATTACAGGATGTTAAAATTTGTTTTGGTTGAACGAGTTCTGTACTCTTAAAATTGTACCACAAAAACAAAATATTCTATTAGTAATAAAGAAGATGTGAGCTGATTTTTTTTTATGTTCATTTTATAAACTAAAGTAAAATAAAACATGTTTTTGCGAAATAGATTGATTGCAATGCTGCTCTCGTTGTATGCTTAATAAAATTTATTCTAAGATCATTGTCACATATTAATGTTGTCCTATAAACTCTAAACGACCACAAGTTTCATAATAACAATATATTAATATAATATTTTTTGTAGGGCGCACAGTAAAATAATATGCCGATTGTTGTATGAATCACCCTACAAATACAAAAATATATATTCTTGATTGTCTTGTGGTTCTCACAACACCGTGAGTCCGGAAGTTCCCACGAAAGCTACAGAGCACGGACACTGGCCTGAACATTTTCCCTAATAATTAATAGTGTCTGACAGAACTTTCGGGTTCGTGTTAGGCTTCAGTCAGGAAAAGTATGTTCGGTCGGAGACTAATAATTAATTTTATTATCAATATCAATGAGATTCTGAATACTCCTGCGATTCTCTAAAACCACCGATGGCATTGATAATCTTACAATTTCTAATAGTCTTAGCACGCTTTTGTGATCATTTAGTCCATTTTGACCATGTTCATCTGTTATGAAAACTTTTTAGGAGAAAGTTAATATTCTAGAAGCACGAGTTATTTTTGAAAGATCGGGCAATTCTAATGACTTTACGAAGGAGGTCGCCTTGGCAAAAGTCAAATGTTTTTTATTTGACTGTAATAAACCGTCACATATAATAAAACAATTTTCTTCCAGCTGCCTTAAATTAATTGTGACGAACATGAGCCAGATCTACAGAGTACAGATTTTCTCGCCGGTAAATTAATGAATGTTTGTTGGTGATTGTTTCACATAAATTGTCGGAATGTGTTTTAAGTAAACGGGTGTCGTTTAAACGGATTTTCTTTAAACGAGTAAGTCGGCCCAAATTAATAAATAAAAATATTTAATTTCATATAAGCGATTTTTTCAATTAAACGGCGTGAGATTATTCGAATTAGACAGTAAAATAGTATAGGGGCATTTTAACACACATCCAGCGGATTTTATTGGGATATTACATTCTCAAATTTGCATGTCGTTCCTAATTTTGCCAAAAACAAATCCACAGAAAACAACAAAATATTTTACAAAAGCGGTATCGTTTTTTAATGCATGAAAAGTGCAACAGTTTGTATAAAAATATTTTTAAATGAAATTAAAGTGATATATTTTTATTAAAAAACATATTAAATTATTTTTCCGCACATGAGCTTCTTTCAGAAAATGTTATAAAAAGTACATATTTTTTATTTGAAAATAAAATATCATAATCCAGTCGCCTTTAATCCATCTTGCAAAAATAAATTACAATATTTCTCCTTTTATCCTTTCCGTATTTAATAAGTATTATGGAATAATGAAAAAATCCTTTATCGTTTAAATAAATTTAATACGTTTCAACGGCAGAGCGACAATAAGTCGTCCTGTTTTCTTTCAGGTCCGTAACGAATTACAAAATTCAATAACAGTACGTTCACACACAGTCGCACTCAATAATGGGCGTTATTTGTAATAAAACATACTTTTGTTGTAATTTTAGTTCTTTTCCTTTTCATCATATTGTATTTTATTACAAACATTATCACCATCATTTTTAATGCTTAAAGAAAAACGTTATTTAAGGATATTAAAATAAGAAAGAAAAAAACATGAGAATAAATGCTTAAGCACGATTTTTTGCTGTCTTCCGTTTTACAAGTTTTATGCAGTTTCGAACAATATTTTTTTATTCGTATTGCTTTTCGTAACAGCAACAGCAACAACAATATTGCTGAAAGGAAATTGCAAAGTATTTTTCTGCCATTTCCTGTCTAATAATTACAAATTCTTTTATATTATTTTATTTCAATTCTTTTTGTATTTTTATGCTTTTGAAATAAAACAAAAGTTTCTGTGTTTAAGTTTGAATTGCAAAAATAAATTTTTTTAATACAATTCTTGTTCTTCCTTTGTTGGATGGGCCTGGTTGTTAGTATGGATGAACCAATTCTTTTTTTTTGTCGTCGTCTTCATTGAAATGCATTTAAGTTGAAGCCAAGAAGCGAAAAAAATATTCTACAACTCCCTCTTATTTTTTTTTTATTTTTTATTTTTTGCTTCAAATCCAAATGTTTACATAAAGCATTCCTATATTTCTATTACATATATTTTAATATTAAACTTTTACAGCATTGTTGGGTAAATTCATCTCATCTTGAGTATTTGTTGAATTTTTGAAAAAGCAAAGGGTTGTTGTTTGCCATTTGCAAGTACACATTTTTGTCTGTAGTGTAATTTTTCACTTTAATGCTCAAAATATAATTTTTCTCATGCAGCTGGAGGTACCAGAGCACTGCTCGTGGACAATCAGCAGAACGAACTGGATATTCAGCGCGGCTGCATACTTCGTCAGCACTTGTTTTTGTCAATGCTTGCGGTTTCGAAGTCTAAACATCATCCATATATTTAATTGCTGGGCCATTATTTAAAAGAAGTGCCTCGAACATTTTTATTGATGTAAGAAATCGCATACATATTATTTCAGCAGGAGTGCTTCAGCTTTACAAATATACGAACAATTAAAGAAGTAAGAGTAAAAGCCAGCATAAAGGAAGTTATTTAATTCCTTGAAACAATGACAAGAGAACAAAGTCAGAATAATATCTTCAGCTACGTCGGCACTTTTATACCCTTCACATAATAAAAGGTAACGTTTGAGAAATCATGCAGAAGTAAGAATTGATTGAAATCCTCAAAGTGGCTGAACAATAAAATTTTCATAAGAACCTATAGGCCCATTTAAAATCCTTATATGTTTGAAATCCTTATATATAATTTGTGAAAAATAAACTCCGTTTAATCTATTACATGAGTTGGCCATATCGTGGTTTCAAAACTGCCGGTCTGTCAAGGCTTTCAGATGTTAGTTATTTATTTAGTGAATAGGAATCGCGTAAAAATAGTTCAAATTTACGTAAACAAATTTCAAATTAGTACCAAACGTGGCCACTTTCGCTCATTAAGGATGATGCGACCACATAAAAAATATATCTTCTGAGTTCTTATCATTAGGGTCCAATAAGCGATATCCGTCTGTCTGTGTGCAGAATCGGAAGAGCTAGAGCGTTCATTGGCGGACAGCTGGATTGGAAACTCTCCTAAATTGAGTGAAAATCAGCAAATTCCAAAGTGTGTTTTCAAAGCTGTAATTATTGTCTGCTTTTTAAATTCAATTAAGTTTTACAGGTTAATTGTTCGAATATATGTTTAAATTCAGAGAGACATGAGAAATATTTTTTGATATTAAAGCTATTTTATGCTGTAGGAAGAATTAAATTTGTATTAAAAATAAAATAGGAATAAAATATTCTATTCCAGGGTTGAACAATTGAATTTTATATATATATTATTTTTTTAGTTTATAAAAGTTTTTTATGGAGTGATACAAGTCTAAGTCATAATAAAACATAATAGTATATTTTTGATATCAATGAAACGGTCTTTATTAGATAGAAAATTTTATGACATTAATGTTTAGATATGATCAATGATTTCCTGTACAGCGGCTACAGCTTCTTCAGTGAGCTCTGTTTGGCGTCTCACGCGATGCACATTATCAGTAACAGTAAATGTGGTCCGAAAACGCTCTATTGTTCTTCGAAGGACGATTATGTACGCCATAAAATGGAAGAAGTGCACGATGAGTTTGACGAATATAACCATTATTTTGATTAAAAATTTCCACACTTTGCACGCATTTCTCTGCTGTAAGTCGATCCGTAATGAAATGTAAAAGAAAACTAAACAAAATGCAACTATCAGCTGTTAAATAGGTGGTAAAATAAAGCAGTGATGCCAACTCAAAGTTGTATCACTCTATAAAAAACACCCTCCAACATGTAGGAGGTTTTAAATTAAATGTATTTTATACTTCAGAAAAAATATTTGAATTTCCCAACCCTGGAAACGAAATTTTAATTTTTTTTACCAATGGAACTCCTAATGAGGCATGAAATAGTTTTAGTTAAGAAAACTTAATATTTGCAACCATTTTGATCACTTTCATGTACCACAATATATTGCATGTACCAAAAAAACGCTAAACTTCCCAATCCTGGAAGTGAAATTTTAGCTTTTTTTGTTTTTTTTTACCAATCCAACTATTCATGAGGTATAAAGTAATTTCTTTAAGAAAAATTTGAAATTTTTAACCATTTTGGTCACTTTCATATACTATTAAATATTGCACTTGTCCATCCCTGGATTCGAAATTTTATTTTTTATTCTAGAATTTTTGATACCAATTTTGTTCTTACTAAATTATAAAACAGTTTTAGTTAGCAAAAAAAAAACAACAACATCAGTTGCCTGTTTGATTACTTTCACGTATAAAAAAATGCAATTTCCCACCCCTGGAAACAAAATTTGAATTAAAATTTTTGTTTGGCCAATGCAAATCTTCATGACGTATAAAGAGGTTTTGTTAAAGAAAAACTTAAATTTTTTAACAATTTTAGTTATTACATGTAATACAAAGTACGGAATGGCCAAAAAAAATTTTAATTTCCATCCCTGGAAATTTTTTTTTATTTTTTCAGTTTTCAATAGACCATCGAGGGTTCCCAAAGTACGAAATAGGTTTAATTTACAAACATTAAAAAAAAAATTGATTTTGGTATAAATTTTGCGTCGAGAAATAGGTGTAAGCTTCCCAGCTCTGGAACCGTACTTCGGATCTTTCGGAATTTCCACTCTATTTAAGTTCATTTCCAATCCAACGGTCTATGAACGAAGTCTCTAGCACTTTTGGAGGCTTGGGAAACCCGATTTCACGTACAGACAGACGGAGAGAGGGACAGACGGACATCGCTCAATCGTCATCGCCATTCATAAGGATCCAGAATATATATACTTATGGGGTCCCATGTGAATATCGAAGAAATTACACAGGGAATAACAAACCTATATATATCCTTTCACTTTTTTGTGAAGGGTATAAAAAAGATTTCAGGTTTGGACAATTGAAACTTTTTTTGGTACATAAATGTAACTTACTGAATCAAATACATATAAATCAACGGATTAACGATTACATCACTGAGTCTAAAGTAGCGCAAGGATGTGACATGATGTTGCGTAGTTGCGATTTTTCTGACTATTACATTGATATCACAACTCTGGTGACAGAGTGCCGCCAATCCCATGATGAATTTATTTTGAGCACATCTGAGCATAATATTGTGGCAGAAATTACAAGCGGTATGCCAAACTCATAACCATTTACTCTTTCGTACAGGTGGAAGGGTATTAAATGCATAAATCCTAAAGGATAATTCCGGACAAACACATTCACATACTGAGAATGAAAAGATGTTTGCTTATGCCAACATGTACTCGTATGTTTTTACGACTTGGGAAGTGTGTCTGAGTGTGTGACTGTGTTTCATGTAGGCATGTATTAAAAATTCAAATATATTTCATTCCTTTTATTGTTGTTGCCTTTATTTCTTATGCATATATTTTCTTAGTTTTTTTTTTTTGCATAATTTATGATCTCGTTTTTTTAACTTTATGAGAGCCATTGTATTTTATTTGCATATTAAAATATATTCCTTTATTTGAACGTTTTTTGTTTCCTTTGTTTGTGTGTGTGATTTTTTTTTAATATTATTATTCTGTAGCTGGGCTGCTTCCTTTCCAAAGTTTTATCTTGGTTTTTAAGGGAGTTTTTGTATTATTTTCCTTTATTTTATCTCGTGCAGTAGTTAAAAGCTGTTTGGCCCGTTTTGTGGCAAGAGGTTTCTTTTATATTAATCACTTTTCTTTTGTACGATTTATATTTTCGATCCATTTTATTTTGCTTTTGTTACATTGGAATTCTAATTAAGTTTAATTTCTTTTTTATTTGTAGAAAAAAAGTTTTTGCTGTTACCGTTTTTAATTCTATCTTTTATTTATGTTCATTTGAAGCATTAGCAGATGTTGCATGCAACATTGAAGCAGAAAATCAAAATTAAAATTTTAATTACTGCCCGAGCGGGATTAATTGTTAATTATGTGTGCAGTGAGATGAAATCAAGGGGATGTTTTATTTCTATTTTATCGCTGCTACATTTTCGAATTTATAAGCAATATTATGTTATAAAAGAACTATGTAATAGAATATTCGCACAATATGACAATTATTTTTCAAGCAAAGAAGTGTTTAAATATAGAATTACTTGTTTTAGACAATAAATTTAAATAATAACAGGTAAGAGCGTTATATTCGGCCGGGTCGAGTCTTAAAGATCCTGTAAATATTTAGTAAATGAAAACTCTATTTTTATTCTTATTAAAATTTAAATTTGTATGGTATTTATATTAAGTAAACAAGAAAAAAAAATTATTTGAATCCGATGCCCGATCGAGACACCTTTCCATCTGCAAATAAGCAATTTACGTATTAGCATTTTATATCAACAGCAAACAAGAACTGAGGTAAAAATTTTTAACCTGCTGGGTCAGAGATCCTTTAAGAAATTTCAGTGTCCAATTTTAAGACTCTATACATTGTCACTCCGGGAACGAACGTTTAACGTTTGTCGTAAAAACTTAAAAAGCAAATTTTTGGGGTTATAGATGTAGAAACAAATTTTTTTTGGTAGGTTGTTTAGAGCAAAGGTAGGGTGGGTGCAGGGCAGAGGACGATCAAATAACGTCTCGGCTTCGTCATAAAAGCTCAAAATTAAGGAATGTAGGCTTAAGTAATACAATTAGTTAAATACTTACACTATTTTTGCATGTAATATCTTACGTCCACTGAAGGGATTTTTCTGATTTTATGGCTCTAAGTTCAACGCCTTGGACCTTCCGTGACATAAAAATATATCATTTGCTGAACGAGATTACAAAAAAGCTTTAAAAGCTATGTGGTGTCTTAGATGTTGGCTTAGTTCTTCCTAGGGGAACTTTTTTCCCTCTAGCCCGATTCAACCCATCTATGAACTTGACCTGTGCTAACCTTCAAAATATATCTATACCAAATTTCAAGAATATGGCTCCTTTCCTTTGGACTGAGTCGTGATTTTCACAGACGGAGAGTCACGGCTAGATCGTCTTAGATTTCATCATTGATTAGGAATGTACGAGTATACTGCATGGGGTCTTTCACTGCGTTGCTCTCCAATTCCTTTTTGGAGAGTATAAGAACGGAAAAAATTTGACACTAGCCACACCTGCATTTGGGTATACGATCTTAGAGTAAAAGTTGGGTATAAGGACCAGGGTTAGAAGAGCTGGGAGCTCATGGTAGAAGTGCTAGTTTGTCAGGCTGCTACTTCGCGCATACATTTAAAATTTGGGCGATTCCTTTTAACATTAAGAAACGACTTTCGAGCAGCCTGTCGGTTGTAAATAGTTTCCATGTGAGGACTTTTAATTACCTTAATTAAATTAATGTGTACAATGAAGCATAACAAATAGCCGGTAAAAAAACTGCTATAGAGTTTATTTAAGGTTATCTAGATATTCTACCAACATTGTCTTCATTATTCTCTAAAAATTTTCAAGTTTTAACACTGAAATTTCCCAAAAACCAGCAGCTGTTACTATAAAAACTACAAAATATGAACTGAAATAAATCGAAAGTCAAACAACCTGTAAAAACATAAACTTTGCTTAAGAGGGCAAACAGTCAGCACATGTTGCAGTTCATTAGTTGTTTAAAAGAAAATGTTACAGTGACTAATTTGCCCTAAAATTTATTACAACATTGTTGTTGCTGTTTTAAAATATTTTTTTCATGTCTGCTTTAATACTTAGAGTATAATATTTCTTCCTGTCTTTTGCACTTAAGCCGTTATTTTCGATTGGCGTTGAAAATTTTCTTTCTTCTATTTGAACTCAATGCCTGGTGTGAGGTGTATTATAAATCGTTATTTTGTTGCTGTAGCCGTTCTTTTTGTGTTCGCTATATTGTTGTATAAATACAAATTTGTATAATGCTGTCATGCCCTATTACACAGCGGCAAGTGTGTTTGTAGCAGTAGAGGGCTAACTACTAGCAACCTGATGGTAGCACTGTGTACATATTCAATTCAAAAGGTGGAAACTCGGTAATTATAATTGAAATAACGTCAAAATTGACGACTTTGTCGTCAGTTGCTGCCAAATAGTATTTTACATAGAGTGTGTTTGCTGTGCATATTTTAAGCCATCAAAAGTTTTTTTTAATCAATCGATTAATAATAAAGAGTTGACAATAATTTCGTTCAAATTCAACTCCGGCTATTCTTGACTATAATCATTGTGGACGCCTGACATCAGGACATTTTTCGATCACTGCTGGTCGTATGTCACAAATAAATAACCCAAATTGTAGTGGTCAACGTTGCCATGATAATTTCTATTAAAAGTAAAGCAAACTCCGGCTGCGTTTTAAAGAAATGGGATTCAACAATGACACCAGCGTACAAACCACACTGAGCATACGATTTCTTTGATGTATTGGAGTCTGCAGCAATTTTGGTTATTAACACCCCCGATAACGATAACGAGTCTCATCTCTCAACGAGAATTTGAGACAAAAGGTCGGATCTGTATAAGTGGGATTTTACTGATGTGCAGAGAAATATCAAACAGATTAAGAGGTGTAAGAGTATCTCGCTAGTTGATTGTTCAGCCCAATCATGCCTAGACGCACCAACATTAGCATTTACACTACCCCTTAGGGATTTGTGGAAAACGGCTGCTGATTACCGAGTTCCATCCTCAGCACGGTGTAATTGCACAAGTATACTATGTTGGCAAGTGCTTCCCAGAATAACACTAGTTAACTAAATGTGGTTTCTGTCACAACCTCTTCCAGGCACACTCTACAAGCATCATCCGGAACGACTTTCATCTTAGATAAAAGATGACATTTTCCATGGCCTGCAATTTATGCAGATTTTTGGGTTATACCTAAGAACCTTGTTAGCTGCCCTGCCTCTGGGATCTTCCAGGACCTCTCAAGACGGCCTACGAGTTGCCTTTCCCGTGCCCTTTCTATGTAATGAAACTCAACCCTGAATTCTGGACGGCAAAACGTTACAGCAGATCACTGTTTCGCACACATCACTATTGTCTCATTGACGGAGGCACATCTTTTAAGTTTTAAATAACATGTCAGCATCGATTTGGGGTGGTCGTTCGATTACTACGTGGATGTAATCGTCGACTGATTATCCAATATTTTTCCCCATCGCCTGCTAAATCAGGTGATCCTATGGTTGCATTAGTTCAAGCACTTCTGCCTGATAAAACGGCACGTACTCTACTAAACGTAAAATACCAGGGAGGCCTGACTCAGTGGAGCGAATACCTCCTGCCGCTCTTGCTTCCCGTGTTGGATTCAAAGTAATGCCAAGTAGCATAACTTTCCATTCCCAGTGCGATATTACAACCGTCTTCCTTATTAATAATTCCAATGGCGGCTGGGTCAGCAGTGATTTCATTACTTGCGTCAGAGTGATGCATGTTGCTCCACATTTTCCTCTACAGCCAATACTTTGAAGCCCATCTAACCTTCACTTGATGGAGTCTTGTGACTCCTTCGAAAATGAAGCAACCGATACGTAAGCCTGTCTGGATCCTGTAATCATAGTATAGATCTAGTGTGCAGTCCTAATCGATCTTCTACACCATTGACCACATATCTCACTTAGGTTAGGTTAAAAAGATAAGCAACAAGTTATCCCAATTCGTTTAGGGTTACACTTATGTCTCAGTGGCATCTTATGGGCTCTTGTGATCAATTTTGGACCTATAAAACTTGTGCTGTTATTGTGTTAACAAATTTTAAAATTGTTGGCCTACTGTATCTTAGGTTTCTTTTGTTTTAGCGTTTGTTGAGTTTCAACAGAGAATTTCGGTTACCGTAGTTAACAAGTTATTATTTCAGTCATCAGCTCCCATCGTATTTGAAGGCTAACCTTTAAAATAACACCGATACGCTCAATAGTAGTTTAGTTAAGCGATTGCGATTTTAAGAGCTTTCGTATTTCATTAAAAAAAACGCATACAATTTATGATTGTATGATTGCTTTATTTGAGTCTATAGACCGATCTATATAATTCCATGTTTAGAGATTATTCCATGTACATGTTGAACGCGACTGTGGCTCAAATGATTCATACATTTGGTCCAATTTTGGCATACTCTCTCCAATAAATTCACAATAAAAACAGTGCCTTTTACGGTATGCATTGGCAGTTTTTGCAACGGTTCTGGCTGCATTGCAATTTTTAGATAATAAAATTCAATGATCTACAAGCGTTCTTTGTTTCTAAGTCGACTTTTGGTTTAATCATTGACCAAACTGAGCATGTTTAACAGTAGCATGTCATACTAAAACAGCTGAGCTGCCAAAAAAGTGTTTGCAAAAACAAAGTTGCTAAAAATCAACCAATAGTTCCCTATCATCGCATGATGAATAAATTTTATGGTTAATTGATGGGTTAATATATATTTTTGTTGTTGCCATCATAAGATGACAACAGAAGAATATTGGCGATCTGGTGGGATATATGCGGATAATAGAATTCATTGAAAATAACCCACCGTAAGTTTTTATTCCTTGTAAAATCCGGTGATTGAAAGACTAAAAATGGAACCAGTACGTATGTAAAGCCACAAATTTAGATGGCAACTGTCTGGGATATGGTCAACCGTCCTGCGAAAATACTCATCCATTTTTCACATGGATAAACAAGCCATCGGTGCACAGTGGGGTGAATGGTAGAGAAAGTGACGATTAATCCATAGAACTCGTAATATTAAAATGTTGTTATTTTTTATTGGTGAGAATTAATAAATACATAAAAAACCAGCATTTAAAAAAAATTAAAAAAAAAATTGTTAACCTTTTAGGGGCTTTTTTGTATTTTGGAGAAAATGGACTTATTTGACTATTATTGCTGTCACTTTGGAATGAAAAACGATAAATTAGTAAATTAAATTGTAAATTAGAGCATACTTTATGTGCCTTTAGAAAAAATAATAAGGTAATAAAAACAACTTGTTTTTTTGTTTGGTTTATTTGTCACATTGATTTTTAGCAAACGGGATTCTCTCACAAAAACCTCCATAACTCAAAAATCACACAAATGCGCAAATAGGCATTCTGGGATTTATTAGCTAAAATCTTATATTTTAAGAGCATAAAAGCATATTTTCCTGCACTCATCCGCAAAGTTGTTGAAACTCAATGTATATATCAAAACTACCACATTTTTGGAGACATCTAATTTTTTTTTTAATATTTTTAAAACATTTATCTAAACAAAAAATAATTTTTTAAATGCTCATATACCTGAAGTTGACGGTTCCATAATAAAACTTTTACTTATAGAAGTCTTAACAAAAACTATAATCACTTGAAATATCAAAATTTTCTCTTTTAATCAATGCGCGCAAAAATAACAAAAATGATTGAACTTTGAACACACACTGCAAATAAAGTAAACTACCAGGAACTTTTATTTTTGCAGTTAGTGATGTAGAATTTTATCTACTTTCATATGGTACCAAATGCGGCTATGAAAGTTAAAGTTAATCCTTTGAATTAATCGCCACTAGTGAGGGCTTTCACCCCACATTGCGGTGCATGGGTTGCAGAATGTGTGCTAGTCTTTTACACTCAACTGTTTAATGTCACTTTAATTCGAAAATATTTCTTTCATTTTTTCCAATCTCATTTCAGTTTTCTCTTGTATCTTAGATTCAAATATTGCAGATTGTTTCTCCTGTTGTTCATTTACCAGTCAGACTTTGTATGTCCATTCGCAAACGGATTTATCCGTATGTGTGCCAATCCAATAGCTGCCTGGTTTGTAGGTTCCCTTAAAAAACGAAACAAAACAATTTGAGACCATCGAAAAGAAAACAGAATTTCCTAAAAATCATGTAAATGTGCATGAGCAGCATGTGCTGGCAATAAAACAATCTTAAATTAATACTTTAATTCACATTCCTCATGTGTTTATTGTTGCTGCTTTCTGTTTGCTTTTTATATACGTGCATGCATGTGTGTTTTACATGACTGCATGGTTGCTGGAATACATTGTCATTGTTGTTGTTAAATCCTTTATTTTATTATTATTCCTAAATCCTTTGACAAATGTCATAAAAATTACATACAATTGTTTAAATTATTATGATGTCATTAGTAAGCGATTGTTTAAATTCTCGGATTAAATTGTCGTTTTTACAATGCAAAAATAAAAATGAACCGTAGATTAAAAGCAAAATGATTTTGTGTATTTTTAGGAAGGGCACGAGATAGAAGACAAACGATAATATTTCACATTTAATATTGGCAGAATTTTGTTTTTATGTGCATGTACACATACAAACATACATACATATTTATGTATTTATATATACGAGTTTATACATATTTTTATGAGGATTAAAATGCAATCAGTTTTAAAAATTTATTAACTCCTATTTGCTTCAATATGTTTTATTAAAATAAAGGTACTCGCTTCATCTGCTGCATGCCCCTTATACGGCAAATATATAACAAATTCTGAAATATTGTCAATATTATTACCAGCCACTTAAACATATAAGCAACAATTCAGCTTTTAAGCTTCCTGCTAAACATATGTGAAGGAAAGTTCTGAAAATAATATTTGAATGTATAATTTAATTTCTTCTAACATACATATTACATCAAAATGTTGGTTATAAACAAGTAAATGTGCTATATTCGGCTGTGTCGAATCTTAAATACCCTTCACAGATGTCATTCTTTTCGTTTAAATTTTTCGGCTAGGAAAGCTAAATGCTTGGCTTTTCTTATTTCTAATACCTCTGAACGTCTTTTAAAAATATTTAATATGTTTACTTTACAAACAAAAAGAAAAAATTCGTTTCTTATGCCCAAAAATTTCTAATTGTCCAACCGTAGAATCGTCTCTTAGACTTTTTTGGTTTTTAATACCAATTTATTCCTTCCTGATATATAAAGTAGGTATAATTCATCATAAAAATCAAAAATAACAAATAATATGGTTACTTTTATGAATCAGAAAATGCCGATATTCCAACCCTGAAATTGAATTTTTAATTTTTTTGGTTTTTAATACCAATTTAACTTGATTTTCCAACCCTGGAACAGAATTTTAATTTAAAGTTTTTAATTCCAATTTAATTCTTAGCGAAGTATAAAATATGTTTAATTCAGTGAAAAAAAACCAAAATTAGGAGTTTATGTGGGTACTTTTACGTACCAAAAATATTTCGATTTTCCAACTCTAGAAGCGCATTTTTATTTTTACCAATGCAACTCTTAATGAGGCATGAAATAGTTTTATTTAATAAAAATTTAATATATGTAACCATTTTGGTCACTTTCATGTACTACAAAATATTGCAGTTATCCAACACTGCAATTTAAATTTTGATTTTTTTAAATTTTTGGTACCAATTTTGTTTTTCCTGAACTAAAAAATAGTTTTAATTAGTAAAAAGCCGACGTTAGTTGCCTTTTTGGTTACTTTTATGTAAAAAAAAAATTAAATTTCCAAGCTCTGGAAGCGATATTTTAATTTTTATACCCTTCTCAAAAAAGTGAAAGAGTATATATAGGTTTGTCATTCCGTGTGTAATTTTTTCCATATGCACATGGGACCCAATAAAGTATATATATTCTGGATAATTATGAAAAGCGATGACGATTGAGCGATGTCCGTCTGTCCGTCCGTCTGTACGTGAAATCGGTTTTCCCAAGCCCCAGAAGAGCTAGAGACTTCGTTCTTGGACCGTTGGATTGGAAATGAACTTAAATAGATTGAAATTCAGAAAGATCCGAAGTATGGTTCTAGAGCTGGGAAGTTTACACCTATTTCTTGACGCAAAATTTATACCAAAAATAAATTGTTTTTTTAATGTTCGTAAATTAAACCTATTTCGTGCTTTGGGGAGCCTCAATGGTCTATTAAAAACTAAAATATTAAAAATTTTTTTCCAGGGATGGGAAATTAAAAATTTTTTTTCGGCCTATTCCGTATTTTGTAGTACATGTAGTAACTAAAATTGTTAAAAATTTTAAGTTTTTCTTTAACAAAACCTCCTTATACGTCATGAAGATTTGCATTGGCCAAAAAAAAATTTTAAATTCAAATTTTGCTTCCAGGGGTGGGAAATTGATTTTTTTTATACATGAAAGTAATCAAACAGGCAACTGATGTTGTTTTTTTTTGTTTTCTGGTAACTAAAACCGTCTTATAACTTAGGAAGAACAAAATTGGTATCAAAAATTCAAAAATAAAAAATAAAATTTCGAATCCAGGGATGGACAAGTGCAATATTTTATGGTACATGAAAGTTACCAAAATGGTAAAAAATTTGCAATTTTTCTTAAATAAAACTACTTTATACCTCAAGAAGCGTTGCACTGATAAAAAAACAAAAAAAAAATTAAATTTCGTCTTGAGAGTTGGAAATATTAAGTTTTTTTTGGTACATGAAATATTTTGTGGTACATGTAATAACCAAAATGGTTGCAAAATTCGTGTTTTTTTTAAATAAAACTACTTTATACCTCATGAAGATTTGCATTGATAAAGAAAATTTTAAAAAATTTAAATTTCGCTTCCAGGGTTGGGAAATTGAATTTTTTTTTATACATAAAAGTAACCAAAAAGGCAATTGACGTTGTTTTTTTACTGATTAAAACTATTTTTTAGTTCAGGAAAAACAGATTCCATTTTGTGGTACATAAAAATGACTTAAATGGTTACAAATATTAAGTTGTTCTTAAATAAAACTATTTCATGCCTCATTAAGAGTTGCATTGGGTTGGGAAATTGAAATAATTATTCTGCATAAAAGTAACCAAAAAGGCAATTGCCGTTGTTTCTTTTTGCTAATTAAAGCTATTTTATAGTTCAGGACGAACAAATTTGGTATTAAAATCCTAAACAAATCAAAATATCGACTCCAGGGTTGGAAAATCGAGTTAAATTGGTATTAAAAATCAAAAAAATTAAAAATTCAATTTCAGGGTTGGAATATCGGCATTTTCTGATTCATAAAAGTAACCATATTATTTGTTATTTTTGATTTTTATGATGAATTATACCTACTTTAAATATCAGGTAGAAATAAGTTGGTATCAAAAACCAAAAAAATCTATAAAACGATTGTACGGTTGGACAATTAGAACATTTTGGGGTACATGAAACGGATTTTTTGTTTTGTTTGTAAATTAAATATATATAATATTTTTGAAAGACGTTCATAGGTATTAGATATAAGAAAAGCTAAACATTTAGCTTCCTAGCCGAAAAATTTAAACGTTTTTTTAGATATAAAAGTAACCGATAACATCATTTTGATTTTTTAATTAAACCTACTTTCTGTTTTGGCAAGAAAGAAAGAAAGAAGAATTACATCTGTGAAGGGTATTTAAGATTCGGCACAGCCGTATATAGCACTTTTACTTGTTTTTAATATAAATTGAATTTTTTTGAAAAAAAATTTTTTTTTTAAATTATTAGTTATTTATAATAGGTGTACGCTTTCCAGCTCTGGAATTGTATTTTGGAATTTTCTGCGTTTCAAAGGGATTCTATTTAAGTTCAGTTCCAATCCATCAGTCCAAGAATGAATTCCCTAGCTTTTCTGGGGCTTGGGAAAACCGACTTCACATACAGACACACGGACATCGCTCAATCGTCATCGCTATTCATAAGGATCCAGAATATATATACTTTATGGGGTCCCATATTAATATCGAGGAAATTACCAATGGAATGATAAACCTATATATGTATACCCTCACTTTTTTGTGAAGTCTATAAAAATAGGAAAACTGTTCTTACCAGGTGCGTTCGTTTAACCTTCTTGCTAAAAACAAACCATTTATAAACTCCTAGAGTTAACAGTTTTAACGAATACCTTTAGTATTTCTATGTAATTCATAGTATTTTAAATATGTAAGTATGTATATTACAATGCCAACTCAGTTTTTTTAAGTAAAAAGTAGGAAAACTGATGACCCTAAACGGCGTCACTAATTTAACCGCAACGCTATTGAAAGGTGGTTTCAAGCTTTCAAGTCTAATACGTTGTTTAATTTTTGATTAAATGAAAGAGAATGGATCTTATATCGATAAATGTTTTATTTAATGTCTGCAATTATGTTAGGAATACAATATCAGATAAATGTCAGCCTCGGTTAGCCTCACAAATGCGAGCCCTTTTGAGCACATCTTTCATTACATTCTCACACATTTCACGCTGCATTTCATTAATTTCATCACGAATATTTTGTTTGAGTTGCTCAAGCGATTCTGGTTTGTTTGCATAAACCTTGCTTTTCAGATATCCTCACAAAAAGAAGTCCGGAGCAGTCAAATTAGGCGACCGTGGAGGCCAATCAACCACCATTTCTTGAAATAACTTGTAGTGGAAAGAGATCTCGCAGTAATTTGAATGTATGCGACGTAGCATCGAATATTTTTCCATAATAAATTTGCCACGTGTCTACTTCACGACTGCCAAATATGAACTGTCATGATAATTTTTACCAAAATGACGGCAAAACAAAGTAGTATAACTTCCCTGCGGACACCCTGTAAGAGTTTGATAAAACACTATTACTTTAAATTTCAAAATGCAATAACTTTTGGATGAATCAACCGCTTCCCATGTGATTAGCGGGGATTGATGTGGTTTTTCGATCCACATACAAGAATTGAAAGCACTAACTGACTAGGGAGGAAATTGCGGCCTTCGATATCGACCGAAATTTGTATTTAATCTGGCCCCAAAGCAATTTTGACTCGGTTAGTGGCGATCTACTGATGATTTGCTGCAAGAACCAATGAAATTCATACAGACATGCTTGAGCACATAACACACGATAATTAGTCGAATAGACGATAATAAATTATTATGAAATAAATTTTATTATTTATTTGAGGAGTTCTAAACCAAAAGCATGCTACAAAATTATGTTTGTGTTTTAGCCATTTTTATTCTCAGACATAATATTTTCATACTGTACTTTTTTCATAAGTATTTATGTATGTATGTACGCATAAATCGTATGTCGAAAAAAAGTTTCCATATTACAATTTGGAATAAAACTTTGGAATTTGATTTTGTTTTATTAATGAATTGTGCATACGAAATTTTCTTTACACATAGTGTGATGGCGTTATTTGGAGATTAGAATTAAAACAAAAAAGTTTTTTAATTTTGTAGATATTTTTTCCTAGACCGTAGTTCTTAATTGTATAAAAATTATAATAAGAACATTTGCAAATGCATTTGTAAGCTTATTTTGCAAGTAGATGTCACATTTTGTCAATGAAATTAGTCTGTTGTAATAAAGAAAGCATTTCAATTTATCCGTGAAATCATTTCATTCTATTAAGGATATGAATATACTCCACTGTATCAATAAAGTAACTTTATTGAATAAACGAAACGAAACTTGTTTCATTAAACCTACGAAGCGAGACGTACATATGTTGAGTTTTAATGAAATTTTTTCATTGAGTTAATGTCGAAATTTCTAGAATTTGTTGTAAAAATTCTTTCAGTACAGTTGACACGAGGCTCTGAACACGAAAGTCCCGAGTTCAACACCGCGGCCAAAAAATAAATAAAGTAACAGAAAAAATAAGAAAAACAGAATATTAAAAAATAGGAAAAGAAAAGGAAGCAAGAAAAATAAATTTGTTGTCAACAATATCAATATCGATTTGGGATTGAACCTCTGGTTAAATACTTATTTAGTACTTAAATAGTACTAAAGTATTTAGTACTTAAAAAATTATGTAGTACTTAAATGATAATTACTTAAATCAATATTTCCGTACTTAGTTTAAGGAAATCCATACTTAGCGTACTATTGATTGATTTGAGTGTGTACGTTTGAATTAATTTTTATTTTCAGTGTAATAATAGGTTCTAAAACTGAAAATACAATTAAAAATATAAACATTTCTTTTTAAGGGAAACTTTTGTTTTGAGGGATTTATTTTTATTGAAAAGTTCTAACATATTTTTTCAATAAGATATACATTTTTCAAATGTTTGATTTAAAGTATTAAGTTTCGAAAGTAAGACTTTCACGAGAAGGATTTGTTCCTGACTTAAGGATTTATAAGAATAGTATACGTTTCTAATTGCGAATATGTTAATTTTTCTTAGAGAGAAACATTGCAAATTCAGCAAAATCATGCAAATAGATTTGAAAAATGAGTAATTGATTCGTAAATATTTTGTGTAAACACTTTTATGATAGAAACGCTTTACCTGAGTCGAGGTTATTTTAAAATGTTTATTAGTTTCATATCTTTGCTGGAAGAATTCAATGTTATTTTAAGAAATTTTATAAACAAAAATATTTATTTGCCTTGTAACTCATTATTGTTCAAAAGAAATTTTTGAAAGGAAAAATTGTTGTTGGGCTCAGAAGTTTCAAAAATTGTTACGGTTCAGAGAATTTATTTAGAAAATTTATTTATTTGCACAGTCGTTTGAACAGCGCTTCAAACCTGCAAAACGAATTTAAATAATAAGTGAACAATAGCTTTAAATAAAATGTTGCTAATTCTGCTTGTGTTTCACAGAAGTATTTCAAAACGTTCTGGGTTACTACAACCAGTGAGGGTCTTTGTTACTATTCTCGATACATTAAGTTGATAAACCAATATAACACTCTTCCTTAAAGTTCTATACATATGGGAAACTTTGTAAAATTTTATAAAAATTTGTTTATATGCAATCAATTAGTTGCCAAACGAAAAGACGTAAGTTTCACTAACGCGGAATAAGAAGGAAAGAACATTTAGTTTATTTTTGAATTGTAATTAAAAACCTTATTTTACACACAACGTGTGGTTAATTGAATAACAATAAGGGAAGTGAACAAAAATATAAAATGCTCGTAAATTAGTTTTAAAGAAAAATATCAAATTTATAAACAACAAATAACGAAAATAAACATTTGACTTTAAACGCCTCTTTTAAAATTATGAAAAAAGAAACATGCCACAAAATTAATTACCAAATCTACCATGAATATTTAATGGCAATCAACATGAAATTTACAGCAAAAGAAAAAATCCCCGGCAAGAAAATATTTCAAGCCAAACACCAAAAAGGTTGGCTTTTCTGCTACCCACAGATCTAATACTCGAAAAAGTGTGTGAACGAATTTAGGCGGAAAGACAACCTACCGGTCGGTCTGTCTGTCGTCTGTTTTTTGTTTTTTTTTTGTCCGCACGTCCTTCTGTTTGTCTCTTTAGCTGTCTGTCCTTTATTGTATGTAATTTAACCACATGCCGCTTTTATTAATGGCAGGTATTTCACTTGTTTTAACATGGAAAACGATAAAGTTGACAAACTCGTTAAAATAAAATTATTTTGTTTAATTTAAATGTGCTTGCAACGAAAATGCCTGCTATTATAAAGAAAACAACGAAATATATTGAAACACTTTATGCCGAAAATTTCGGCTAGTAATGACAGACAGACAGACAGACAAACCAACTAAACAACTTTGAAGGTACGAGACTCGTACTAAGAGTACAACAGGAGGGGAAAATGTAATTTTGGAAAAAATACTGCAATTAAACATGCAAGAGTTCTGTTTTTCAATACAAATTACATATTAAGGTACATATATTGGTTTTGGTTAAATATATTTTATAATGGCATTTAACACGAAACGTTGTTTTTAATTAAATTGTAGAAGACGTTCATAATTACATACCCGTATGTATGTATGTATGTATGTATGTGTCTGAACAATGATGAGTAAAGATATGCGTTTAGATGTCCATCAATATTCTCTTTTGCAACGTTTTATAAATTTTCACTTGAATTTCATAGATATTCAGAAGCAAATGATAAATATTACAAGGAAAAAACAACAACAACAACATATTACACAGCGTTGTTTTTGGAAGTTGTTACTCTCCCACTTAATAGCACTTTTATTTTTCACTATTTGATATATGGTTTAGTTGAATGTGGCAACAGTTTTATCCAAAAATATCTGTAGCAGTATGTGATACTTTTTTTAAATTCCCGCTATGAAACTTTAAAGTTTTCAAAAAAATCGAGTTGCCACCAGATTTCGACGTTTTGAGTTAACAACTCTTGTTTTGGCTAGCTGCTTCAGCTTCAATTTGGCGCCAGCATGTATGCGATGGTCTACCTTTTCATTCATTGTATCATTCGTGGACGTTCGTAAGATATGACCAATCCATCTCCACTTACTTTTAAGAATGTCTCTTCTCATTGAATTTTCACTTGTTTCTCTCCACAACCTTTTATTGGATATTGTCTGAGGCCAAAATATTCTCGAGATCCTGCGTAGATATCGGCTTACAAAAACTTGTAGTGAGTTTATATTTCGAGAATCTGCGTTCCAGGACTAACACCCTTAATACCGCCATATGGTATTAAGGGTGCCAAATAACCGTTTTCTAGAGTTAATGCGGTTCTCCATATCTTTACTAGAACCTCCTGTAGTTGTTAACACACTGCCTAGGTAACTGAATCTGGAGAATTACTATCGAAACATATAATATGTATAAATATTTGTATTTGTAAAAAAAATACTTTGCAAAGTATCGGTGTACAGAAGACCATATATCGGCGATGTTGTTAAGCCGTATTTTATCCGTTACTGTGACTCACTATACACGGCATATTTCACATAAGAAATAGCAACGTAGCTAACCACTGAAAATTCTTCAGAAGAACCGTCAATTATTTATGAGACGCAAAACTATCGAAAGAGAGTAAACGATCCGTGATCTGGCTGCACATAGAAAATAATTGCCAACCAGGCTTGATGTTGGCTGACTCAGAGCTGCTTTGCGACTGATATGTATAAATATGTAAATTGCATATGAGGAGGTTCATAACAAAATGCAACAATTCCACCATAACAATTTTTTGGATAAACAAATAATACTAATTAAAGTTAGTAGGATATATATATTTTTCTAAACACTTGTTGTGGTATAATAATTTTCTAATCTTAATAGAAATCATAAATAAATTGATATATCTGCTAGTTAGTTTTTAAGCTATTTAGAAAACAAGTTTGGAATTGTTGCGTTTTGATCCGATTTATATTAATAAATTCGTTTTGATATGAACCCGATGGAAATGTTGCGTTTTGTCATGAAATTAGCTTAGAATTGTGACCTTTTTCATTTCAATAATATTGTAATTTTACCTTTTTGTTTTGAATTTCATGTTTTATAGAAAAATTAACAACACGTTTATATTTTACATAAAAATCAATATTCCAATGTCCTCCTCCAAACAATTACATAAAGTCATGTCATCTATTTCGTAGGCACTATTTCCTTGCTGGTCCAAAATTATATTTTTATAGTGTTCTAGCTCAGACATGTTGAACCACTATTGGCAATAATGTTTTACCAACAATTTCACAACGTCTGTTTTCTTTTCTGGCTTGATTGCAACACCAAGAGGAAGTTCTTCAAGCAAACACTAATATTTCGAAGTTGTTTATTGCATACATATGTAAATGTGGAATTGTTTCATTTTGATATGAACCATTATATTTGTTATTGAATAACACCATAATTATTGACATTTGGTAAGTTTTATTGCAATGACTATATAGATTTTAATATGTTGAATAGTATTCAGTAAAAAAATCAAAAAACTTAAAAAGTGGAATTGTTGTGTTCTGTTATGGACCTCCTCATATAATCTAAATTCGATATATTAAACTTATATATTAAACTATTTTAAACACAATTCATGATTTAGTCTTGTCGGTTGCAAAATTTTTTTTGCTAAATACAACACCTTTTCTAAGCATTGCACAATCCAGTAGCCAAGCAGTCCTTTGAAATTACAATTTCTCTTGAATTTATTTGAAATAAATACTTTATTGATAGCGCGTTACAAAGTATGGTTGATGGTTTTGAACTACAAAAAATTTTAAAAGGAAATAAACAAGATTACAAATAGTTTTCAAAAAGGAAATGAATAAACAACAAAAAGGAAACAACGTCGAAAACTATATTTATTTATCATTAAAAAGTATGTACCTATAGGCAGTATGTTTTTTATAGGTACAAAAACCAATATTCATGGTCAAATCGCAAAATGGCAATGTACAAAAATATATTTTATTAAATAAGTTATTTTGTATATGGGCGGGCATCCATAGAAAATGCAACTTAATGTGATATTTACTACGGCGGCAGTTGAGGTTGTATTTGAGGAGATTTTGTATTCTCTTTTCAACAGCTACATTAGACACAGTTAAGGTAAAGTATAAGAGGTTTTTCTTTCATAAATAAGACTTAATGATACCCATAAAATGGCAAAATTTGTTGTGGAAATGCCAATATGTGATGTAGGTACTTTATATTATATACTTTATACTTAATCTAGTTTGTTGTTTCAAAAGAAAAAGTAATAAAATTTTCTTAAATCCAAATATCTCTTTTTTGATTGTTTCAACAATTTTGGAACAGAATTGGTTTGATTTATAAAATAGAACATTATAATAAAATCATATCGCAACAATTATAAGTTCATTTTTTTTAATTTATAAGTAAAAACTTATTTTTATATCAAAAATTAAATTAAAACTATAATATAAATACTACATTTGGGATTAGATAAAAACTAAAGTATATCTAATATTTTGCATTATAAAATTAAAAAATAAAACTAAAATATGTGTTATGTTTTTATATTCAAATGAAATCTGTAGAAAAGCACCTTAAAGTATTTAAGACAATAACCTTATTTAAATAATTTTACATATACATATGTATGTATATGTATGTACGTACAGGGTGTCCGCTGGGAATGTATACTTCTTTGTTTTGTCGCTAATTTGGTAAACATTAGTCTTAACAGTTCATATTCGGCAGTCGTGAAGTAGACACGTGGCAAATTTATTGTGGAAAAATATTCGATAAACCAACGTGTTTTAATTGTTAAAACATTTTATAAAAATCAATCATCGATTACGGTGACGATGAGAAAGTTACGTAAAATTTTTGGGAGAAACAACGTGCCAACAAAAATCGTGTAGTGAATGATTTCGAAGAAAGAGAGTCTGTAGGAGATAGGCCCAAGCATGGAGCACAACGTACTGCAAAATCGGCTGAAAACATTACTGCCGCTTAAGAAAGTGTTCAAAACTATCCATCAACCTCAATTCGACGGCCAGAATTTTGCACAAGGATTTGCATTTGTTTACATTTAAGACTCAGTTGAACAAGACCTTCTTTCACAAGACCATTTACGCCGTTGTACATATGCCAATAGGATGTTACAGCTCGCCTATGATAATCCCGATTTTCATGAAATTATCATAATGGCAATAGAGGCACATTTGAATGGATATGTGAATAAAAGGAATAGTCGGTTCTGGCCCATGGAAAACCCTCAAATTATTCATCAGTCACCTTTGCATCTATTAAAAGTGACAGTCTGGTGTGCAATTTGGTCAGGAGGAATCGTTGGACCTTACTTCTTTGAAAATGAAAACGGCGTAGCGATAACTGTGAATGGGGAGCGATATTGTAATATAATTGAAAACTTTTTAACGCCACAACTGCATGTTTTGGGCTTCATTAACATGTGGTATGGCATACAGCCAGGATTGCAATGGAATTACTGCGAGACCTCTTTCTACAACAAGTTATTTCAAGAAATGGTGATGTTGATTGGCCTCCACGGTCGCCTGATTTGACTGCTCCGGTCTTCTTTTTGCGGGGATATCTGAAAAGCAAGGTTTATGCAAACAAACAAGAAACGCTTGAGCAACTCAAACAAAATATTCGTGATGAAAGTAATGAAATACCGCGCGAAATATCTGAGAATGTAATGAAAAATTTGCTCAAAAGGGCTCGCATATGTGAGGCTAACAGAGACGGACATTTATTTGATATTGTATTCCATACATAATTGCCGACATTGAATAAAACATTTATGAATATAAGATCCATTCTCTTTCATTTAATCAAAAATTATAAACAAACAAAGTAGCATGCCTTCCCGGCGGACACCCGGTACATAATTAAAAATTTCGATAAACATTTTTCGTTACTTACAAATTTAATTAAAGGTATGAATTTGTTTTATTTTGATTCAAGTTTTCCTCCCCAAAAAATATAGTTTTTTTAATTGAATCCATGGTCAACTTAGTAAAAATTCCAAATAAATTATTTTAAATTAAATGAACAGTTAACAAAATATTCCCACAATTAATCATACAAATCACAAATACCACACATAGACAGAAGATGTCCGCAAAAAAGGTCCCCGGTTAACGGGATCCTCATTGAAATGCAATAACAATAAGAATAACACTTTATATACACACCATTTCAGCAAACATAATTTCACCACACTAAGTGCACAAACTATGTACATACACACCAACATGTGAGTAAAGTGATGCACTTCGTTATGTAAATTCGCCATCTCTTTTAATCGGTGCTTTTTACTTGGTGCTGAAACACTTGCTTTGTGAAATTAATGTTTGAATAAAAGAAATGTGTACTGCGTTCCTATAAAATTACTGTTATATGCAAGACAAATTCATAATCTTTAAAATGAATATAAAACAACGTGATAAGAAAGTTATTTTCATGTTAATGAAAGAAAATAAGCAACATCGAGGCACTCTTTTGATTGATGTTGTTACAAGAAAGTGCATAAAGATGTTATATGAAAAAGTTTTGCCAGATCTTGATTCCAAATCATACATATTCCAAGTTTTTATCTTGGGAATAGGCAAAAGAAATCAAGCTACTAAGACTTTGTAAGTAACTATTAGAAAATGTTAAATATAATAGTACAAGAAATAGGTTACAAAAACTGATTTATAAAAAATATACGTACATATGTGCGTATGTATGAATGTGTATACCTGACATCTACTGAAATGCACGGAAAATATATGTGGGCGAAGATTTTGTTATAAATTGTTATCTCATAAACATTTTGAATTTTTGCAAACGTAATTGTTTCACTATATACATACATATGTGTGACATTTTATTGTTCTATGCATTTATTGCATATCTATACATACATATGTAGTGCATATACACATTAGAATTGAAAAAATATTAATTGCAATTAATATCGTTTTAAGGTTAAAAGTTTTCCATAAACACCAAAAATATTACTGGCAGTAGTATTTATTAAGTTTATTTGACAAATACATACTTTCAATTTGGTTGTTTATGAAAAAATATCTGAAATAGGAGGCCACAACATTCTAAAAATCACTGATAAGAAAATGAATTAATTAAATTTTCAAATTTCAAAAACTAATTTGATATAAAAGCCTTCATCTCTAGTATGAGATTCACAAAATAGTTATTAAATTATTCTTTGTTTATGGCCAAACAGGATAATAAATCTCTATAACAGAACAAAAACTTCAACGTGGAAGTCTAGGTCAAACTTTACGAAACTGCTTAAAATATACGAGTATATTAGGCTATAAAATTGTATTGCGTTAATTATATTACTTTATGAGCAAAAGTATTATATTATAAAATATATAAAACATTTTTATGAAATTTTTTAAAGAAAATGTAAAGGTTCAGCAGCTGCTAAAATTTTTAGCTCCTTCAGAATAAATACAAGTAAAATTTACATTCATGTATGTTTGGGAATATTCGGATGGTATCTAAAGCTCGTTACGTCCGTTGAATCAAACATATAGTTAACATTGTAAATCGTATCTTTGGTACAGTGTGAGTCATGTGATCGCTTAGAATGTTGCAAAATTACTATTGCTGACAATTACTAGTGAATAGCTGGACATTTTTTTTTTAAAACATTATTAAGGATATTAATTGTAAATTCCAGAGAATTATCTTATAATTTTTTATCATAGAAGGATCTGTGGTAGTTATGTGCGAAACAAAATGTTGGAAAATTCGCACCACAACTTCGAAACCGTTGAAACCATGTCCAAGCAACCAAGTCTTCCAAATCTGCAGTAATATGAAATATATACGTGTTTTTTAGCTTCAGAAGTACTTAAAATCCGAATAATTGTAGCAATGAAATCTTTTTATTACAAATTGGTAGATAATTTCATGTCATTTATTTTTAGATAGACCGAATATGTTGACCGTATTGTTGAAGAGCTAAAAACCCCCAGATATATATGTATATCTTCATCACTTTTAAATCAGACAGAAATTTCTTTCATATTCAGCAAGGATTGTTTATTCCCTTTGAGGAAGAGAAAAATCATTGTAAATAAAAATTTATAATAATTAAGAAAATTAGGCCTGGCAAAATCAAATTCAATCACAGCTATACAGTTAAAAAATTTCTATAAAATTTGTATTTACATTTCCTAAGTTTGCTACTAATAGGTACCAGCTTTTTATAATTTAATTACTTCATATAATTGCCCATAACGATTCATCAATCATAAAAGAAAATCTTTCTTTAGAAAAGGAGCTGCCGGAAACGGTGTTCTTTTTTTATTGCAAACTAGTTTGGGAAATTCCCTTTGATGTCAAATCATTTCAAATAATATATAAAAACCAACAACAAAAAACCTTTTGCTTTCATATTGCAGGCGGAAAACGCCAGTAATTAGCATTTTTTTCTAACAAGTTTTTATGGTTTCATTTTTCCATGCGGCATGTATGATTTCCTGAATAATGGAAAAGAAAAGACTCGTTTAGAAAATATAACAAAATACATAAATTACTTTTTAGTGGGCTGCAACCGAAAACCATCAATGTGTAACATGTTTTCTTAAACGACCCTTTTGATGTTTTTATTTGATGAATTTTTGGGTTGAAGAAATAAAATTAAAAAGTTATTGTTTTGTTTACAGAAAGAAGTAGCAAGCAGACGGAAAGTTGTATGCAGCAACTTTTATTACACACATATTTTGGTTGTTCGTTGTGCGACCAATTTGTTACAAGTAAAATTAATTTTTTTTCTTCATACTGTGTGCAGTGCCATAAAAATGTTAAAAAAAAAATCTATAACTACAGTACGATGATGTGTCAATGTAGAAAAGAACAACTGAATAAAAAGTTCAATTTTAAATTTGAACGTCAATCACATTCATTCATTTGTTGTGCACGTTTTGTAAAACTATCTAAGCGTTTTTGTTTTAAAATTTGACAGCAGTTAAATTGTTTCGTACCCTTTTCCATTTTCAGCTAAATACCTACTTTAGTCTCTTTCAATATTAAGTTTTTAATTTGGTCATTGAATTAAACTGTAATTTTAAATTCAGTCATGCGGAAACCTGCTTATTAATATTTTAACTTGAATATGTACTTTCTTGATTTTTGTTTTTAAGGTTGTTATTAACTAGAATTGCTAAGAATAGAGAATGACAGTTTTCTGTAGTTTTTTGTTTAAGCGTGGGGTTCAAGCTGGCAATTAAAAAAATCCCTCTAGCATTTCGTTTTGTACAAATTGTACACACATTCTAAGCAATTTAAGTTACAAGAGGAGGTTTTGAAAAACCTCGCTATAAAATGCCCTGGAAAAATATTCACTCGCTTATAAATCATGTGGATGATTATAAAACACTTGATGGGCCGCCCACAATATGCTCATAATATAATCCGCCTTATGTAAGATTGTAGAATTGTATGGATTTTTAAGAGAAAATCTATCAAATTCTGCTTACTCTATTTAAGTTTTACTACCAAAATTTTGTTTCCTCCCAAAGAAACACATGTCGCCCTCATTAATTATGCATCGATGACTCGTATTGAAAAACCTTAAGTAATCATTATCTTGTACATGTGATTGATACTTGTAACTTAATATAATTAAAACTTAAAACTTTTTTCATAAAATAAAAAAATCAAATGACTTGTTATAATAATAGTGCTTTATGTAGTTAACAAAGTAACTGGCCTTATTTTGAAAACAATCAACAAAATTTAACAACAACCCTCCAAAAAGAAATTAATGTGGCAGTAGCTGTTTAAATACAGAATACAAGTTCAAAAACCCTTAATAATGACAAACTATTAAATGTCGTATTAAAAACATTTATACCTTAAAAAAAAGAAAAATTATTAAAGTGCTCGTTTTCCTGCTATTGCGATTGGCATATGACCACTTTTTCGCCCTTCATTAAATAGTTGACTTCTTCCTCATTTTCTATAGTCAACTATATATTCCCCCTTTTGTTAAATTTCTTTCCAAAAAATAATTTAGGGGGAATATTCACTTTGTCATTCCGTTTGTAACGCATCGAAATATCCATCTCAGACCGCATAAAGTATATATATTCTGTACCAGTGATGAAATCTAAGACGATCTGAGCATGTCTGTCCATCCGTCCTACCGTCTGTGGAAATCACAATTCAGTCCAAACGAAAAGAGCTAGACTCTTGAAATTTGACTTAAATATATGTTGAAGCTTAGAGCAGGTTGAGTTCGGAGATGGGCTAAATCGAGCAAGAGGGAAAAAAGTTCCCCTAAGAAGAACTAAACCAACCCAAAAAAACAACATACTTTTTAAAGTTTTTTTTGTTATTTTGTTAAGCAAATGATATATTTTTATGTCAAATACCCCTCCCACTTTAGTGGGCAAAAATATCATAACAGTTTAACAAATTGTTTTACTTCAGCCTACATTCCTTAAAAATAAAATTTTTAAGCTTTAATGACAATTATCCCAAGCATTTGTTTTTAGAGTTTTATTACTGCCGATTTCTGCCCTACCGAGGGGGTAGGGTCCTCCATTGCCCCCTAAATGACCCTATCAAAAAAAATTAAATTTTGTATACAATTATTCCAAGCGTTTATTTTTAGAGTTTTATGACTGCCTGTTTCTACATACCCGCTCCTCCCCCTTTGCCCCCTAAATGACCCTATAAAAAATATATTAATTTTGTATATAATTATCCCAAGCATTTATTTTTACAGTTTTATGACTGCCTATTTCTGCCCTCCTCCCCCGTTGCCCTTTAAATGACCCTATCAAAAAAATTAAATTTTGTATACAATTATTCCAAGCATTTACTTTTAGAGTTTTATGACTGCCTGTTTCTGCCCTACCCCTTCCTCCCCCTTTGCCCGTAAATGACCCTATAGAAAAAAATAAAATATTTTATTTTGTATATGCATACATACATAATTATCCCAAGCATTAATTTTTAGATTTTTATGACAAAGGTGAAATGTTTCCCCCACCGCCCTTGCCAGAGCGACCCCGCCAAAGTACAGTTTTTATTAGCTCCAAAGAGAATTGGACCCCATAAAGTAAATATATTCTTGATCAGTGATGAAGTCTAAGACGGTCTAGCAATGCCCATACGTTCGTCTGTGGAAAACATGATATTGTCTATTTTTTGAACCCCGCCCCCTTTAGTGGGCGTTGACGTACGATATTATACAAAGGAACTCTGTCCCACCAAGTTAAACATTTTAAATTCACTTACTAAATATTTGGAGGGTATTTAAGATTCGACCCGGTCGAATATAACGTTTTTACTTGTTTATCATACCATGGCTTGCTGGATTGTTGTGATACACTCAAAATTATATTGCTAGTTTGACAAAAAGCGTAACAGGACGTTAAAAAAATGCTATCTGCCTTGCAATCCACTGAAACAAAAGCAATTTTAAACTTAAATACTCCTTCAATTATTAAATATAACAACTTTTAAAAAAAATTAATATGCTGCAAAATTTTGAAACTAATTACGGCCCAGTTTTTATTTCGCGTAACGATCTAAAACATTTTGTTGTACCTAATCATACAAATAATAACTATAGACAAGCTTCTGACGCCTTAAAAAATAATAAGTTTGCTGTATTTTATATGACCTTATTTGATATAATAATGTGCTTTTTGTTTTTTATGTGGTCAAGTATGTCTATATGCCTGCATTTCATTGGTTCTTGCACCAAATCATCAGTAGACTTTAACCTAATGCCAAAATAACAAAACCTCTCAGCTTATACATAAACTCCCAAAAATGAATTGAGAATTACAGAAACAAGACCATAGAATTTGAGGCTCCAGAAAACACAACAAACAAATTTTATTCGATATAAATTTATTTTGTTTTTCCACAAAAAGCAATAATTTAATAGATACAATATGTCGAATAAACGATTTTAAATAACAAAAATATATATTTGGTAGTCATAGTCACAAGTACAGAAAATATATGACTGCTTTAAACAACCCGCCATTATAATATAGTGCTCTATATCAAAATTTATTAGATATTAGCAAAAATGCTTCACATTTTAATTCAAATGCTTCATAATTAACTTCTGCTGTGCCGAATCTTATATACCCTTCACCGACGTACGTCTGAAGTAAATATATACATTCATTTCAACCCTGCGGTCATTTAGTTATCTTAACTTTTCATAACAAGATTGAATTTTGCAGTTTTAGAGCTGACTCTTTGGGTTTTCTGACAGCAAATATAAGTTTAAAATTTCCAGCTCTGGAGGCGTATTTTAAATTTTGCTGATTTTCAACGGCAATCTACTTAGGGCTGTCGGTACATCAATCTGACACCGACCTCTCTACCTCTTCTGGAGGCTACGGAAACTCGATTTCACGTATAGACAGGGGGATAGACGGACATCGTTTCATAAGAACCCAGAACTTTATGGGGTCACATATTAAAGTAGTGGAAATAGCACACGGACAACCATTATTGGTTTCTTGAAAAAAAGACCCGAAACTATTATATGAAGAGATATTGTTAAGAGGACAGATGTAGAAAGATTAGAAGATAAATAATGCGTAGTAGCCATATTATATATCACTTCTCTAGTGAATTTTTGCAAATTTATATAATTCTTAACTTTTCGGTTTTTGCGTTAAATGCCTTTATTGATATCTTCAGTGTCCTTTTTTCGTTTCGAGTACTTTGAAAAAAGCTTAAAAACTTAATGCACGTTTTAGTAATATTCGAAATATTCAAAATTTCCTAAATATTTGGACTTGTGCATTTATAGATGCTATGCTAAATTTTGCCTAGTTTTGCAACAATTTATGCTTATCTGTGGCAACAGGTAAAAGACGCTTGAGTCTACTTAAGAAAAACTTTCTTAATCACTCTTTTATTTCTTAAATATTATAGCATTTAGTTGAAATTTTCAGTGGTCAGAATCATACGTAAACCAGAAAGGAGTCATAAAATTAATCAAATAAGCATGAAACATGCTTTTCATAAGTAGACTTAAGTGCTTATTAATTACTGAAACAGATATGAACTTGATTCAAATATTTATTAATTTGTCAGTATTCTTTCCTTTTGTAGCATATTCAGAAATGATCATTATTTGCGAATTTTTGTAATTTGTGCGATTTATATAAAGGTTTGCTATTGTTAAAAATAAATATGCAGCACGTTTATGCACAAGGCAACATTTTCTCGAAAAAATCTAAAAAATTAAATACCTTTAATCGCTTATGGTGGCAAGATAAACCTAGTTTCATTAATCCTCTGGGGTCAAATTACCGCATTCATTATGGATCGAAATTTCAATACAATTTATATACAAATTTCGGTGGAATCGAAGGCCAAAATTTGTCAGCAGATATGAGCTGATTTTACTTTCATATTCATATTACAAATTAAAATCTAATTAAAAATAATAATATATATTCAGAATTCAAATAATTTGTCTTTTCGATTAAGTATTAAAAATGATTCGATTAATCGATGAGAATAACGTTAGAATTGATTTCATTTCTGAAAAAAAATTAACATTTTATCACTGTTTTCCTAAGAAACTACAACTGGGCGCATTTTTAAAATAAAAATAATTTTTCGTAAGAGATGGTAGACTAATTTCTAATAAATTCACTATTTCCAAATGTCATAATATTCCCATTTCTTATATAAAAGTGCAAAATATGTAGCATTCTTTTTTAGAAAAGAAATCAACATTAGATAACTTTTAAGTGATGTTTATAGACTTCAATACTTTTAGCGAAGTAATTTAAATACACATACATATTTTATTCAATCTGGTTTAGCACAAAGCAATTTTAAAGTTTTAAATTTACTAACAATTCATCAGAAACTTAAAATTAAATTTCCTCTAAACAATTTTTACACAATAAATACTGCGATGTGAAAATCAGTTCCGCATCAATAACTCCAAAACCGCCCTCTTCGAGCTAAGACACTATTGAAGTAACCAGGCAACATGTATATCGAGCGGTGTTCAAAATAATAATTTTAATAAATTTCCACGTTATATTTTTCCAACAAAAGTTCATGACAATTTTTAAGAGTTTTAATCAAAATAACAAAGAATGTGTCAACCAGGCGTAAGGCGAAGGAAGACGTACACTTCATCTTGAATGAATTTTTAATTGTGGAACCCTCACGAATGTACGTTCCAACACAATGACAGCATGCCTGCCTGCCTGGTCGGCTGCCTGACAGTATTTAAAGTTTTTTGTTATTGCAACAATTGTTCTTCCTATTCATAAAGGTCCCTTCTGCTTTTGTGCCTTCTTGCTTCCTTTTTCTAACGAGTTTTCGTAGATGAATTTATTTTCCTGTTAACGTAATTATTCGAGATATTTATTTATTATTTTTTTTTGCAAATCCCTAAGTGTCATAATGCGAAATTTTTCGAATTATATTGTAATGAACAATAATTATTGTTATTTTAGTTCTTATTTCATATGCCGTGTAGGTACATACGACATTTATATTTTCCCATTTTTATAGTTGCTTGGAATCGTACTCGTATGGGTGTTTTAGTTCCGCTTTACTCTATGCAACTTTTGTTGCAGCAATTCTTATTTTATGTGAGAGCGCTGAAATAGGAATATATACGATATGTATTCCTTTCCCGCTCTTCCTCACTAAATACTCAAAAATTGCAAGTATAAACGGGGACTTAGTAAGGAATTGTCATTGAACAGTTTGAGTTTTATGTTTCTCTTAGAATTATTGAATTTTTGTTTTCTTTATCCGTTTTATGCTGTCACATTCATATTCATACTCACACACATTTCCACTCACTTAATCTGAAATGAATTTTTAATTACTAAGAATAATAAATGTTTGATATTAAAAACAGATGGTCACAAAACTTTGTCTTCAAAGAGTACAAATTTTGTTATTTATAATCGCAACTAATTGTTAAATAATTCGAAGGAATGCCATTCTACTTAAAGTAATTTATTTATGAAAAAAAAGACAAGTAAAAGCGTTATATTCGACCGGGCCGAATCTTAAATACCCTCCAAATACTTAGTAAGTAAATTTAAAATGTTTGGAGGGGACTAAATCTGTATTTTGTCGGGGTCTCTCTGGCAAGGGCCGTAGGGGAGACATTTCACCTTTGCCATAACACTCTAAAAATAAATGGTTGGGATCATTATATGTAAAATTTATTTAAAATATTTGTTTTTGATAGGGTCATTTCGGTGCAAAGGGGAAGAAAGGGTAGGGCAGAGGAGTACCAGGTTATGTCTCAGCTTCGTCATTAAAGCTTAAAAATTTTATTTTGAAGGAATGCAGGCTTAAGTAAAACAATTTGTTAAATTTTTACACTATTTTTGCATATAATAACGCCTACTAAAAGATGCGGGGTCCAAAAAAATTTTATTTTTATTTTATGGCTCCAGGTTTAACGCGTCGGATCTCCTTTGACATAAAAATATATCATTTACTAAGCAAAATTATAAAAATACTTTAAAAATTACGTTGTTTTTTAGAGGTTGATTTAATTCTTAGGGGAACTTTTTTCCCCTGCGCCGATTCAACCCATTTCCGAACTTTACCTGTACCATCCTTCAAAATATATTTATACCAAATTTCAAGAGTCTGGCTCTTTTCGTTTGGACTGAATCGTGATTTCCACAGACGGACGGACATGCTCAGATCGTCTTAGATTTCATCACTGATCAAGAATATACATATGTACTTAATAGGGTCTCAGATGGAATTTCGCTGCGTTACAAACGGAATGACGAAGTGAATATACCCTCCAATTCTTTTTTGGAGTGTATAACAAGGATTAGGTGCCTAACAAGATTTGAAATGCCTGCGTAGGGTTTTGCAACTTTTGAGAAATCGTTCTGGCAAACAAAGTTATATCTTTAATTTGTTAGTTTTAAATTTAAAACAAAGTTATTTTTATTATTGTTATTTGCCTGAACTCTTCTCCACATCTGTGGTGTACACTGCCGCCTTTTACTTAATTTCCAAAGGAAACAATGAATTGAATAAATTTAAGAAACTTAATTTGAGAAATAATTTAAGCCAACAGCACAACTATGAAACTTTTCCAAAAACAAAAATATAAAATATAAATTAGTTTGCACACCTTTCCTCATGCATTTACACACAAATTAAACGAGTTTGCAGTCACTTCTAGCCAACTTTTTGTACAAGTATTCCAAATTGTTTTTGTATGCGCTACAACTTTCGTCCCTGTGTGGAATATAAAGTTATTCTTATCTTTTCTTTTCATTGTGTTTAATGATTGAATTCTTAAAGAGCCAACCAGCCAACCACTCCACAAACAATAAACATAATTTCAAAGAATTGTTTATTAAAATCTATTTTTTCTTTCACAATGTGAGTAGAACAAGAATACATGCATTTATCTTCCTTAAAGCGGAGGGTTTCCTTTACAGAAAAAGGGAAAAAAACATAAAAAGCTTTAGTTCTATTAAAAGTTCTTTGAAAAATAAACAAAAATTTTGCTTATTTTTTTAGCTCCGTGCAGTCGTGAGTTTCTTTGCTTTATTTTTGGTTGTTCCACTTTATTTTTTTTTGTAAAAGTGCTTTAAGCTAAATTCAATAGAGAACAAACAGTAATAAATGAATATAGAAAGGAAATAATGTTTTCTTTATGGCATGTTCTGTTTCTTTTTTGTTTTATTTTAATGTATGGGAATAGGGCAGGCTTTGAAAGGACTGATTGTTTACTTAAGACTTTGGGAATTCACAGCTCTACAATGGGGAGTAATAAGTTGTTAGACTAACAATGAAATCAGTGGGAACTTTGATCTCCGGTGCGAGTATTTTAACCAAATCATTCTTTTAGTTACTGGGCTTGTGGGGCATCAATAGGTATGTGTTCCATATAAGTATCGACCCTTGTTTGGCAGCTGGGGTTTTGATTTTAAACAACAATCTTATATATAAATGTTTTCGAAATGCTTTGATTCTAAATAGTGGCGTAAAAAAATTAAAAAAAAACAGAAATAACAAGTGAAGGTGCTATATTCGGCTGTGCCGAATCTTAAATACCCTTCACAGATGTCATTCTTTTCGTTTAAATTTTTCGGCTCGGAAGCTAAATGTTTGGCTGTTCTTATTTCTAACACCTCTGAACGTCTTTCAAAAATATTAAATATGATTAATTTACAAACAAAAGAAAAAATCCGTTTCATGTACCTCAAAAAGTTCTAATTGTTCAACCGTAGAATCGTCTCTTAGATTGTTTTGGTTTTTAATACCAATTTATTTCTTCCTGATATATAAAGTAGGTATAATAAAAATCATCATATATGTAAATCAATCATCATAAAAATCAAAAATAACAAATAATATGGTTACTTTTATGAAATTGGATTTTTAATATTGTTGGTTTTCAATACCAATTTAACTCTTCCCGAAGTTTAAAAAAGATTTCATCCACAAAAAACCAAAATTAGGAACTTATATGGCTAATTTTATGTACTAAAAAATTTCGATATTCAAACCCTGGAACCGAATTTTTAGTTTTTAAAACTTTTAATACCAATTTAATTCTTAGCGAACTATAAAATATGTTTAATTTACTGAAAAAACCCAAATTGGGAATTTATGTGGGTACTTTCATGTACCAAAAAATTTCGATTTTCCACCTCTGGAAGAGAATTTTTATTTTTTTATTTTTTGGTCACTTTCATGTACCATAAAATATTTCATTTGTTCAACCCTGGAGTCGAAATTTTGATTTTTTAAGATATTAATACCAATTTTGTTCTTCCTGAATTGTAAACCAGCTTTAATTAGCAAAAAGAAACAACGGCAATTGCCTTTTTGGTTACTTTTCTGTAGAATAAATATTTCAATTTCCCAACCCTGGAACCGAAATTTAAATTTTTTACCAATGCAACTCTTAATGAGGCATGAAATAGTTATTTTTTAAAACTTAATATTTGTAACCATTTAGGTAATTTTTATGTACCACAATATATTGCAGTTATCCAACTCTGGAATCTAAATTTTGATATTTTTTAATTTTTGATACCAATTTTGTTTTTCGTTAACTAAAAAATAGTTTTAATTAGTAAAAAAAACAACGTCAATTGCCTTTTTGGTTACTTTTATGTATAAAGAAAAATTTCAATTTCCCAACCCTGGAAGCAAAATTTAAATTTTTTAAAATTTTCTTTATCAATGAAAGTCTTCATGAGGTATAAAATAGTTTTGTTTAAGAAAAACTCGAATTTTGCAACCATTTTGGTTATTACGTGTACTACAAAATATTGCATGTACCAAAAAAAATTTTATTTTTCCAACCCTGGAAACGAAATTTTATGTTTTTTTTTTGTTTTCTTTTTATCAGTGCAACGCTTCTTGAGGTATAAAGTTGTTTTATTTAAGAAAAATTTCAAATTTTTTACCATTTTGTAACTTTCATGTACCATTAAATATTGCACTTGTCCATCTCTGGATTCGAAATTTTATATTTTATTTTTGAATTTTTGATACCAATTTTGTTCTTCCTAAATTATAAGACAGTTTTAGTTAGCAAAAAACAACAAAAAAAACATCAGTTGCCTGTTTTATTACTTTCATGTATAAAAACAATTCAATTTCCCACCCCTGGGAGCAAAATTTGAATTTGAAAAAATTTTCTTTTTTTTTTGGCCAATGCAAATCTTCATGACGTATAAAGTGGTTTTGTTAAATAAAAACTTGAAATTTTTAATAATTTTAGTCACTACACGTACATACTACAAAATACGGAATAAGCCGAAAAAAAATTTTTTAATTTCCCATCCCTGGAAAAAATTAATTTTTTTAGTTTTTAATAGACCATTGAGGCTCCCCAAAGCACGAATTAGATTTAATATACAAACATTAAAAAAAATAATTGATTTTTGGTATAAATTTTGCGTCGAGAAATAGGTGTAAGCTTCCCAGCTCTGGAACCATACTTCGGACCTTTCTGAATTTCAATAGCAGCCTATTTAAGTTCATTCCAATGGTTCCAATCCAATGGTGCAAGAACGAAGTCTCTAGCTCTTCTGGGGGCTTGGGAAAACCGATTTCACGTACAGACGGACGGACAGACGGACATTGCTCAATCGTCATCGCTATTCATAAGGTTCCAGAATATATATACCTTATGGGGTCCCATATGCGTATCGAAGAAATTACACACGGAATGACAAACCTATATATACCCTTTGACTTTTTTTGTGAAGGGTATAACAAAACGGAAGACAAACAAGGCACAAATAATGATAATATATTGCGTATTGTTAGCAAACTATGAATGTATTTGTTTATTCTTCTCTTGTTTGTTTTTTAAGCATTTTTTGCAAAACAAAATAATATATTCTTGAAGATAAGGTTTCTTTAATACAAAAAATTTTACACTTAGACCAAATAGCAACAACACAAACAAAAAACTTGTAAAACCCTCAGGTTTTCCTGGTGGTGGCATTGCTTTTTATTTTTTTGCTTTTGGAACTTTATGCCACAGTGAGACTTACACACATGTGATTATTTTCCCTTCCTTCTTGGCTCATTAATTATGCCTTTCAGCACGTTTAGATATTTATCCAAGGAAAAAATTACAAAAACATTGAAGCACATTTGCATGCGTTTGTTTGGCTGTGTTACTGGTTTAGTTTGGCCGACAAGAAAAGAATGATACACAGTAAGGGTTGTCTGTCTGTGCAGCTTTATTTTTATGCAAAGTAACCCAGTTATCAGATTGTGGTTTTGTTTTACCTCTTTTGTTTTTTGTATATGTTGTATTTGGGTACATATTCGTTTTATAGAATTTACTTTTGTACTGTGGTGCGTAATACCGGATACTGTTTCATTTAGAATACCTACACATATAAATTTACAACAAACGACTAGCAAAAACAAGCAAAAGTGCTATATTCGGCAGTGCCGAATCTTAAATACCCCTCACAGATGTAATTCTTCTTTCTTTCTTGCTAAAACAGGAAGTAGGGTTAATTAAAAGATGAAACATAGTTTTACTTGACAAAATTTAAATTTCTAAACTTTTTGGTCATTTTCACGTAGCACAACATATAGATATTATTTGTTCAACCCTGGAGTCGAAATTTTGATTTTTTATAATTTTAATACCAATTTTGTTCTTCCTCAATTATAAAATAGCTTCAATTACCAAAACAACAACGTCAATTGCCTATTTGGTTACTTTTACATATTTCAATTTCCCAACCCTGGAAACGAAATTTAAATTTTTTAACAATGCAACTCTTAATGAGGCATGAAATAGTTTTATTTAAGAAAAACTTAATATGTGTTACCATTTTGGTCACTTTCATGTACTACAAAATATTGCAGTTATCCAACTCTGGTATCTAAATTTTGATTTATTTTTAATTTTTGATAACAATTTTGTTTTTCCTGATCTAAAAAATAGTTTTAATTAGTAAAAAACCGACGCTAGTTGCCTTTTCGGTTACTTTTATGTATAAAAAATATTTCAATTTCTCATCCCTGGAAGCGAAATTAAAATTTTTTTTACCAATCCTAGTCTTCATTAGTTTATACCTAATTTTATTTAAGAGAAATTTAAAACTTGCAAACATTTTGGTCACGTTCATGTACTACAATATATTGCATGTACCAAAAAAACTTTCAACTTCCCAACCCTGGAAGTGAAATTTAAATTTTTTTCGTTTTTTTTACCAATGCAACTCTTCATGAGGTACAAAGTAGTGTTATTTAAGAAAAAATTAGAATTTTCAACCATTTTGGTCACCTTCATGAACTATAAAATATTGCACTTGTCCATCTTTGGATTCGAAATTTTGATTTTTTTGGAAATTTTCGATACAAATTTTGTTCTTCCTAAAATATAAAATAGTTTTAGATAGCAAAAAAAAAAAAAAACAACGTCAATTGCATTTTTGGTTACTTTTATGTATAAAAAAACATTTCAATTTCCCAACCCTGAAAGCGAAATTTGAATTTTTTAATTTTTTTTATCAATGCAAATCCTCATGAGGTATAAGGTAGGTTTGTTTAAAAAAAAAAAAAACAAATTTTGTAACCAGTTTGGTTATTGCATGTACTACTAAATATTGCATGTACCAAAAAAAACATTCATTTTCTCAACCCTGGAAGCGAAATTTTAATTTTTTGTTTTTATTAGTGCAATAATTCATGAGGTATAAAGTAATTTTTTTAAAGAAAAATTTCAAATTTTTAACCATTTTGGTCACTTTCATGTACTATTAAATATTGCACTTGTCCATCCCTGGATTCGAAATTTTATTTTTATACCCTTCACAAAAAAGTGAAAAGGTATATATAGGATTCTCATTCCGTGTGTAATTTCTTCGATATTCACATGGGACCCCATAAAGTATATATATTCTGCATGCTTATGAATTGCGATGACGATTGAGCGATGTCCGTCTGTCCTTTTGTCTGTACGTGAAATCGGGTTTCCCAAGCCCTCAGAAGTGCTAGACACTTCGTTCTTGGACCGTTGGATTGGAAATGAACTTACATAGAGTCGTATTGAGATATATCCGGTTCCAGAGCTGGGAAGTTTACACCTATTTCTCGACGCAAAATTTATACCAAAAATTTAAATTTATTTCTTTTAATGTTTGTAAATTAAACCCATTTCGTGCTTTGGGAAGCCACAATGGTCTATAAAAAACTAACAAGTAAAAGTGCTATATTCGGTTGTGCCGAATCTTAAATACCCTTCACAGATGTAATTCTTCTTTCTTTCTTTCTTGCCAAAACAGAAAGTAGGTTTAATTAAAAAATCAAAATGATGTTGTCGGTTACTTTTATATATAAGAAAACGTTTAAATATTTCGGCTAGGAAGCTAAATGTTTAGCTTTTCTTATTTCTAATACCTCTGAACGTCTTTAAAATATATTAAATATATTTTGTTTCCAAACAAAAAGAAAAAATCCGTTTCATGTACCCCAAAAATTTTAATTGACCAACCGTAGAATAGTCTTTTTGTTGGTTTTTAATACCAGTTTACTTCTTTCTGATATATAAAGTAGGTATAATTCATCATAAAAATCAAAAATAACGAATAAAATGGCTGCTTTATGAATCAGAAAATGTCGATTTTCCAACCCTGGACCCGAATTAATAATTTTCTGATACTAGTTTAATTTTTTCTGAAATATCTAATAGGTTTAATTCACTAAAAGCACAAAATTTGGAATTTATGTGCATATGTACTAATATGTACTAAAATATTTCTATTTTCCACTCTGGAAGCAAATTGTTATTTTTTACCAATGAAATTCTTAGTGAGGTGTACCATGGTTTTAGTTGACAAAAAATTTAAAATTTTTAAACTTCTTGGTCACTTTCATGTACTATAAAATATTTCATTTGTCCAACCTGCAGTCGATATTTTGATTTAATACCAATTTTGTTCTTCCTGAATTATAAAACAGTTTTAATTAGCGAAAAGAAACAACGCCAATTGCCTTTTTGGTTAAATTAAAATTAAAATTTTTTTTTATCAATGCAACTCTTAATGGAGCATGAAATAGTTTTATATGAGAAAAACTTAATATTTGTAACCATTTAGGTCATTTTTATGTACCACAAAATATTGCAGTTATCCAACTCTGGAATCTAAATTTTGATTTTTTTATAATTTTTGATAATAATTTTGTTTTTCCTGAACTAAAAAATAGTTTTAATTAGTAAAAAAAACAACGTCAATTGCCTTTTTGGTTACCTTTATGTATAAAAAATAATTTCAATTTCCCAACCCTGGAAGCGAAATTTGAATTTTTTAAAATTTTCTTTATCAATGCAAATCTTCATGAGACATAAAGTAGGTTTGTTTAAGAAAAACTCGAATTTTGCAACTATTTTGTTTATTACATGTACTGAAAAATATTGCATGTACCAAAAAAAATTTAATTTTTCCAACCCTGGAAACGAAATTTTAAATTTTTTTTTATCAGTGCAACGCTTCCTGAGGTATAAAGTAGTTTCATTTAAGAAAAATTGCAAATTTTTACCATTTTGGTAACTTTAATGTACCATAAAATATTGCACTTGTCCATTTCTGGACTCGAAATTTTATTTTTGAATTTTTGCTACCAATTTTGTTCTTCCTAAATTATAAGGCAGTTTTAGTTATCAAAAAACAAAAAAAAAAACAACATCAGATGCGTGTTTGATTACTTTCATTTATAAAAACAATTCAATATCCCACCCCTGGAAGCAAAATTTGAATTAAAAAAAATGTTTTTTTTTGCCAATGCAAATCTTCATGACGTATAAAGTGGTTTTGTTAAAGAAAAACTTGAAATTTTTAACAATTTTAGTTACTACATGTACTACAAAATACGGAATAGGCCGAAACAAAATTTTTAATTTCCCATCCCTGGAAATTTTTTTTATTTTTTTTTAAGTTTTTAATAGAGGCTTCCCAAAGCACGAAATAGGTTTAATTTACAAACATTAAAAATATAATTGATTTTTCGTATAAATTATTTGCGTCGAGAAATAGGTGTAAGCTTCCCAGCTCTTTCTGAATTTCAATGGATCTCTATTTAAGTTCATTTCCAATCCACCGGTCCAAGAACGAAGTCTCTAGCTCTTCTGGGTGCTTGGGAAAACCGATTTCACGTACAGACGGACGTACAGAAGGACCTCGCTCAATCGTCATCGCTATTCATAAGGATCCAGAATATATATACATTATGGGTTCCCATATTAATACCGAAGAAATTACACACGGAATGACAAACCTATATATACCCTTTCACTTGTTGTGAAGGGTATAAAAAACAAAAAAAAAAAACAACATCAGTTGCCTGCTTGATTACTTTCATGTAAAAAAAAGTTCAATTTCCCACCTCTGGAAGCAAAATTTGAATTAAATTTTTTTTTTTGGCCAATGCAAATCTTCATGACGTATAAAGTGGTTTTGTTAAAGAAAAACTTGAAATTTTTAACAATTTTAGTTACTAAATGTACTACAAAATACGGAATGGGCCGAAAAAAAATTTTAAATTTTCCATCCCTGGAAATTTTTTTTTATTTTTTTAGTTTTTAATAGACCATTGAGGCTTTCCAAAGCAAGAAATAGGTTTAATTTACAAACATTAAAAAAAATAATTGATCTTTGGTATACATTTTGCGTCGAGAAATAGGTGTAAGCTTCCCAGCTCTGGAACCATACTTCGGATCTTTCTGAATTTCAATAGCATGGACAGACGGACATCGCTCAGTCGTCATCGCTATTCATAAGGATCCAGAATATATATACTTTATGGGGCTCCTATATTGATATCGGAGAACTTACACACGGAATGACAAACCTATATACACCCTTTCACTGTTGTGTGAAGGGTATAAAAAGATACAGGCATGGGTATAAACAACACAAAATGTTAAAAGCTCTTTTTATACAAAATAAACCAATCAATTTCAATGGAAAGGGTTTAATAAATACAAAGTTTTATTCAATCTCTCCTAGAGCTATTCCAATTTAAAGATGGTATAGTGACTAACTTTTGTCTCACAATATTTAGGTAGCTCAAGTTAAAAGAATCAATTATGGATGCATTAAACACATCCACGACAGCAGGATACCGACTACAAACGTGTTAAAAATATAACACATGTATTTATATGGGAATACGTATTCACACGGCAGGTTGTTGTCGGTGCTATTTTTGTAGTTCATAGTAGTCAAATTAAACTAATTTTTATATTCATATGCGACAATAAACAGGTCTTAAATATATAAGGCCTTAAAATTTTTTTTAAACTAGTCAAGAATATGACAATTATTGCAAAGTGCATAAGGTAAGATCTCCTTCAGAAATAAAGAGGATTCCGGATTTACGAGGTTTAAAATTTTTAATTTTTTATTTGTTGTAACTTCTAGAATTTAAACGATAAGGGTATAATAGTGTTATAAAATAGCTTTCAATTGGCATATAAAATTTTTTAATTTATACTTCCAACTTTTAATTTGTTATTAACTTGATATCCGTTATCGATAAAAGACGTGAGTTAGGCATTTTTTCCCTCTGGCCCAATTCAGCCCATTTACGAACTTGACCTGTGCTATCCTTCAAAATATATTTGTACCGAATTTCAAGACTGAATCTTTTCGTTTGGGCTGAATCATGGCTTCCACAGACGGGCGGACATGACCAGATCGTCTTTATGGGGTCTCAGAAGGATATTTCGCTGAGTTACACACGGAATGACAAAGTGAATAAACCCTCTAATTCTTATTGTGTAATTCCAAAGTTCGTTCGAAAGTATGTGCTACTCAGTTTAACGAAAATATAAAATATGGAAGTCTGCTTTATCGTAAATAAATTTTGTTTTGAATATCGGACACTTTTATGCAGCAGATTAGCTCAATTATTGATTATCGGATCTTATTTCTTTCGAATTAAGCAGGGATGTACCGTTACGGTGAATGGCAAGGGCTATCGAGCCATGCTGCCTGAGTTGTTGTTTTGAAAATTCGTTACCTGAAAGTCAACTTTCTGATCTGGTCGAATTTTTCGTTGACCATATTGTAAATAGATCTATTATGGCCACTATAAAATGGGCAATAGAACACAATTGTTATCATTTCCTCTATCAGTCGATGGCGATTTGAGAATATAGTCTGAATAAATTACAGCGAGCTCAAAAAGGGTTGTTTGAACAATATCGGTGCTATCACTATCAAGTTTCGCAAGCGTCTATTAAATTTTAGAAATCTGGTGTGATATTTTCTTATATAATAAGATGTCTTTACTTTCATTTATTCAACAACTTGCGAATAATTAAATGATATCAAGTTAATAACTTCTCAGTAGAAAATATTTTTAATAATAGGGTTTGAAAAATTTTCCGTAAAAGGCATAATTTAGCGTATACCTTTTCTATTTTTTCCACATATGACATTCGACTTTACATGTTGTCATTTGTTAATGTCAATTAGTCATTAAATATTTAAATTTATGACATTGTTACTGATTTTGAGTTGGTGCAAAAAATTATCACATTATTAAATTTTAATGCAAATGTTGTGTCATTTATCTGTTGTGATTTAACAAAAATCACTTAACTGGATTGTACAAAACAAGTTCATTTTGATTGGTATTGGGTAGAAGACGAAAATTAATTCTTAATGTATAATTGTCACCATCGTTCAGACGTTTTTCGACCGGAATATCCCCACACTTTCAATTCATCTTGGCAGTGTAGTTCATTTTATTGTAACTGATTATTAAATTTTGTAAATATTTTTTTTTTGGGTCCGAAGCAGATTGACTTTATTATAGCTTCTTTCTTAAGACATAGTTATTATTATACCCTTCACAAAAAGTGAAAAGGTATATCTATATCTAAGTCAATATGGGACCCCATAAAGTATATATATTCTGGATCCTTATGAATAGCCATGACGATTGAGCGATGTCCGTCTGTCTGTGCGTTTTTCCAAGCCCCAGAAGAGCTAGAGACTTCATTCTTGGACGAAGTTCAGAAAAATCCGAAACACGGTTCCAGAGTTGGGAATCTTACACCTATTTCTCGACGCAAAATTAATACCAAAAACCAGTTATTTTTTTGGTTGTTTCTAAATTAAACCTATTTCATGCTTTGGGAAGCCTCACTGGTCTATTAAAAACTAAAAAAATAAATTTTTTTTTTCTAGAAATGGGAATGTAAAAGTTTCTTTTTTGGCACATTCAGTATTTTGTAGTACATGTAATATCTAAAATTGTTAAAAATTACAAGTTTTCTTAAACAAAACCTCTTTATACATCATTATGATTTGCATTGGTAAAAAAAAATTTTAGTATTAAAATTTTGCTTCTAGGGGTGGGAAAATGAAATTTTTTTTGTACATAAAAGTAACCAAAAAAGCAACAGACGTTGTTTATTTTTTGCTATCTAAAACTATTTTATAATTTAGGAAAAACAAAATTGGTACAAAAAATTCAAAAATAAAAATCAAAATTTCGAATCCAGGGTTGGACAAGTGAAATATTTTATGGTACGTGAAAGTGACCAAAATGGTAAAAAATGTTTAATTTTTCTTAAATAAAACTTCATGAGGTATGAATGAAGCGTTGCACTAATAAAAAACAAAAACAAAAAAATTTAAATTTCGCTTCCAGGGTTGGGAAAATGGAAGTTTTTTTTGGTACATGCAATATTTTGTAGCACATGTAATAACCAAAATTAAATCTCGCCGTTTTGAAAGAGTTTGTTGACGGTTCTCCTTTTCTCTGATGTTAAGTATGTGGCGCTCTGTTGTTCTATTCTTGCGATGGATACTGTATTTCATGTAATTATTTTTTTAAATTTTAGCAGCCTCCTGCTACTATTTTTATTATTGCACTACATGTGGCGCCCGGTCTCAGAGCTCAATTGAGGGTTTCGTGAGAGATTTGTGCTGTGAGTAGTTGCTTCACTTAAAGCTCTGTTGTTGTTTGAACATGTTCTCTTATTGCCACCTCATTGCTATGAAGGGCTGGGAAAATATTTGGATGGTGGGAAATTTGAGATTAGGAAGTAAATTGTCTGTCGAATGATGAAATGTCAAGTATTAAGCTGTCATCTTTTGATGTTTATTTAGTAAAAACTTGGAAAAATTGGGCATCGCTAGAGGCGCTTTGCGCAATATTTTCCCTAAAGATCTTCATCTTCACGCTTATAAAGTTTGACCCGTTCCAGAATTATAACCGACTGACCAGAGTTTGCGTCGAACGTTTGTGAATTGACTATTTGAAAAACTGAACGAAAACAACGCATTTTTCGCCTATGGAGCTCACAAAATTCACAAATAGTCTTCGAAATCCATTACATCCAAAGAAACTGACCGTTCGGTGCGTTTAGTGGTCAGGTGGCATCATCGTTTCGTATATTTTGGTTTTACTTAAAATAAGTAAAGAAACGTTGTCATTGTGTATTGCATGGGGAACTTCCTGGTCGTATAATTTCTCATGCTAGAGTTAATGTCGACGTCGTCGACGGCGTCAAATGTCAAAAAAAAGTTGAATCGTATGAAATTGTATGAGAACAGTTAATCTCAACGACGTAAAAAATTTGACGCCGAAAAAGTTCAATCTGTTTCAACTTTTTCGGCGTCTTTGCGGTGTTGTTCAGACAAAAACATATTTTTTAATTAAAATGAATTCGAATCTCACATTAGATGAGCAGCTTATAAATGCTGTTCGTGAAAATTAAGTGCTTTACAACAAATTCTCCAAGAGCTATAAGAATATAGATCTTAAAGGGGAGGTTTGGAAAGGGGGAGTTTTGGGGATATCAGGTAAAAACATTAATAACAATAACATGTTAACATCAGGTTGATACAGTTCCCGTATTCTTTTCCACAATAAAATTTGTGTAAATAGGAACTGTTATCACATTCAACTAAGCCACCTAATAAGTGGTGACAAACACAATACACATGAGCACTGATGATGAAAGGGTTGCGTCTTTCGAAAACAGCTGTTCTGCTCTGCTGTGTAAGTTGAATAAAACTGATGTTGACTTGCCTTTGTGCCTTGGAATATTTATCATGTCTTTCTGAGATTTAAATTAAAATTTCGAACAATTAGCCTATAGAATCTTAATTCAAATTTAATAAACTACATATTTCAACTATTTATTCTTATTTTTTTTTAAGAACATGAATGCACCACTAGGTGGAAAAGCATCAGAGATAAGTACGAGTATATGCGAGAGAAAAAGTCAAAAGAGAGAGAGAGAGAGAGAGGTGTTAACGTCGTCGATGGCGTTTACATTAACAACAAAATGAAATTTTACGCCGAACATCACAATTTCGGCGTTGAGACGCTGTCAACGACGTCGGCATTAACTCTAGCATCAATTTCGTGATGTGAATTCGCCGCCTCGTTCTTGTGATTTAACGCCGCTGGATTATTTTCCCTGAGGCCATTTGAAAGACCAGGGGGTCAATTCTGGTTCTGTGAAAACGTGAATTGAAAAAAAACTTTTCATTTTCGTTTTCATAACAACTTTTCATAACACTTTTCACATTTACACAAAATGCGATTCCCGTTCATGTTATGAAAAACTGTTTCATTCCAGTTGTATCCATGAAAATACTGTAACCATTCTATATAACTTTAAATGTCACTTACAGAGGGCGAAGTTTAAAAGTTTCGAGTGCGGCGTTAGGCCGCATACACAATTTTGTAATTTCTTGAGCCGCCGCCTTAATGTTCATCTACTGTTGGTTGAGTTTTTGAATATGTTAAACATTTTGTGTCTAACTTAGTTATTATTAAACAAATATTAGCAAAATAATATAAAACACTAAGTATAATTGCAACTATTAGTATTAATACATTGCAAAGGGAAGCTATTTTCATACACATATTCAACATATATATATATATATATATATATATATATATATATATATATATATATATATATATGTATATATATATATATATATATATATATATACATATATATATATATATATATATGTGTTTGTACGGCAATTAGTTTAGGTAAGCTGCCGCTAAATAATTGTTAGTAACCGCCGATGCTAACTTAACCTCTACTTCGAGTTCTGAGTAATTGTCAAATGAAAAAAATAAAAACAAACTCGCACGCATTAATGAATAAAAATAAAAAAATTATATCCACTTCTTTCAGAACAATTGTACAAAAAATAATAATAAAGATTATAAATAAAAAGTTAATGGTAATTTATATACATATACACATTCGTATATATATATATATATATATATATATATATATATCTATATATATATACACTATATATATATATATATATATATATATATATATACATATACATATATATATATATATATATATATCCATATATATATATATGTATATATATATATATATATATATATATATATGTATATATATATATATATATATATATACATATATATATATATATATATATATATATATATATATATATGTATATATGTATATATATATATATATATATATATATATGTATATATATATATATATATATATATATATATATATATAAATGTATATATAAATGAAATTTATTTGTTGGTGGTCAAGCAATGTCTATATGCATTTCATTGGTGCTTTACCAAATCGTCAGTAGACTTTAACCACAGTTTTGAAAAGTTAAAAACCTCTTATCTTATGCATATACTTCCGAAAACCATCTGAGAATTCACAACTTGTAAATTACAAACTATTTTCAAAAATAACAACAGAACAAGAACATAGGCTTGCAACTCATACAAAACTAAACCAACAAATAAAGTATGTTTGATACGAATCTATTTTATTTTTCTACACCTTCATACAATCAGAAACTGTGGTTAAAGTCTACTGACGATTTGGTAAAGCACCAATGAAATGCATATAGACATTGCTTAACCACCAACAAATAAATTTCATTTATATATTAGTATTGTGACAACAATGTGTTAAATAAAAAAACTTAATATAAATGTATATATATATATATATATGTATATATATGTATATATATATACATATATATACATAAATATGTATATATATATATATATATATATATATATATATATATATATATAAGTATATATATAATGCATATACATACATATAAAAGAATAGAAAAGTTAATGAAAAGCATTAAAAGTTAAATGAAAAATATTAAAAGTTGAATGAAAAGTATTAATAGTTGAATTCACTTTTTTAAAAGTATTTCCATAAACTGTTGCGCGTTTTCATCTTCTCCATTGTTATCACGATAATAAATTAAGTGAAAATTTTTTTTTCATATGAAAACTTTTTGACAGTTGTTTACACAGTTGCATTGAACCAGAATCACCATTGATGTGCAAATATGAAAAAAATTTCGTTTCATTCCGCCTGTTTTTTACATTATGAAAACACATTATTGTCCTTACGTTTTTTCATAGTACGCGAATCAGAATTACTATGAAAAGCTGAAAAAACTTTTCATTTCACGTTTTCACAGAACCAGAATCGACCCCCAGGTTTACTTGAACAAACCAAAAACAACTGGCGCTCTGAAAGGCAAATTTCGGCTCTTATGTAATTATTTTTATGTTGCTCTACTTGCCTTTAGAAAAAGTTACAATTATTTATTTATTTACAGAAATATGTCTTTTAATCCACCCAACAATTTTCAATTTAGATTATCAATTTTTAATTGAATATATTTTCATGTTTTAGTGGCTAGTGATCGAAGCTAAAGTTAAAAATATATAAAGGTTGTTTGGTTTCATAACACTTGTTTCAATACGATACTCGTTTCAAATTTATTTTCCCTGTAAATTACACGGGTAAATGCACATTTAATTAAAGCGTTGCATAAATAATTTGACTATATTAAAAAATATATATTTAAATTGTTATTTATTTTAATAATAATTGATAAATTAAAAAGCAACAAAAAAAAAGGCGGCGCTAATCTATGTTTAAAGAGAATTAAATATAACCGCTCGGTGGTGGGCAATTATAATTTTAAGGACTGTTTGAAGAGAGAAAAATAGCAAGTTGTTTGTGTGGAGCTGATTCCTTGAGATAGTTCTTCCCCGTTTGCAGTTTTGCTAGGAATTAAAAGCGGTGCATATCTTGACCTCAGTTTTTTTTTTCATTATCAACTCATATTCAGGGTCAAGGCCTTAGTGCTACCTAGTTCAGCCAACGGTACCCCCAAATTTGGTTTTATTTTACTAATATATTGGTATTAAAAGTAAACTTAATAAAACACGTTTAAAGTTATTGTTTTGTGGGAATGTTTATTTTATTGTAAAGCTGGGATATTGGCAATATGTACCAGATATTTAATTAATTGAGGTCTCCTAAATTGGATGCAGTTGTCATATTTTGAGTTAGATTTCTACCACAATATCAAAACAAAACAGTGAATCTCACGTATGGTCGTACGCTGATATAGATATAAAATTACACCATCTAGGGGGCCAATTCTGATCACCGAAACGAGAGAAATGTCTCATGCAGTAAATGAATCGTTGAAACGAGAGAAATGTCTCATGCAGTAAATGAATCGTTTAATGGGTTGTGTAGTGTGTGGTACCACCTTGTTGAAACCACTTATTGGCCACTTCAATATCGTCCAGAAAGAAACCAATAACAGTCACTACTTGACCAACCTAATTTAAAAAAAATTATGGTCCAATTATAAGCCCATCCCAAAATTCATGCCTCCAGGCCAAAATCCATACAAAACCATCCAAGGGAAAATGCCCTTTACCCTTCATGTTCAATATTGCATTCAGCGAACTCTCTTTTCTCTGTGCATGCTCATTAGGAGTCAGTTGTTGTGTTAATTAAATCTTGTAACCACGAAGACACAGCTGAGTATATGCTGTCGAGAGCTTCTTGAAATTTTCCATTCTTGTTCATGACGCAGAATTGAGGTTCTTGGGTTGTCGCCGCCATTCTCACGCAGAATTGCGATATTGATATTTGAACGGTTTGTTTTTGGGTGGTCAAGGGATCGTGTCTTCCTGAATTTTTCATATTGATTTATTTACAGTGGATGAAGTTAAAACACTATTCCGACCATATGTTTGGCGAAGTTTTCCAACAACGGCCGTCAAGCATTCACTATTTTTGAAATAATGAAAACAAATTGTTCTGTCGTGTAACGCTCCCTTTTCCCTAACCCACTATAATTTTTAATATTTCGCGAATAAAGGATCCACAGATTTTCTTACTCATCGAGTCTCACCTGATATTAATTTCCCAACATTAAAAAGGAGTAGAATATATCACTTCTTATAAATCTTATTAATGGAAACATACCACAGGAGTTTCTATTAAATGAGTTGAACTTCCATATTCCTCAACGATCGTTGCGCTGTAGCAGCTTACTTCATGTGTCCACACATCGAACTAATTGTGCAATGAATGATCTTTGGAAAAGAATATACATACTGTTGTTTCATTAAAACGTTCCGCTTCAACTCTTTATGAGGTATAAAGTAGTTTTATTTAAGACAAATTTACAACTTTTAAACATTTTAGTGACTTTCATATACCATAAAATATTGCACTTGTCCAACCCTGGATTCAAAATATTAATTCTTTTATTTTTATACCAATTTTGTTCTTCCTAAATTATAAGACGGTTTTAGTTAGCAAAAAAAAAAAAACAACATCAGTTGCCTGTTTAATTACTTTCACGTATAAAAAAAATTCAATTTCCCACACCTGGAAGCAAAATTTGAATTTAAATTTTTTTTTTTTGGCCAATGCAAATCTTCATGACGTATAAAGAGGTTTTGTTAAAGAAAAACTTAAAATTTTTAACAATTTTAGTTACTTCATGTACTACAAAATACGGAATGGGCCGGAAGAAAAATTTTTAGTTTCTCATCCCTGGAAAGTTTTTTTTTAAGTTTTTAATAGACCATTGAGGCTTCCCAAAGCACGAAATAGGTTTAATTTACAAACATTAAAAGAAATAAATTCAAATTTTTGGTATAAATTTTGCGTCGAGAAATAGGTGTAAGCTTCCTAGCTCTGGAACCGGATCTTTTTGAATTTCAATACCACTCTATTTAAGTTCATTTCTAATCCAACGGTCTAAGAACGAAGTCTCTAGCTCTTCTGGGGCTTGGGAAACCCGATTTCACGTACAGACAGATGGACAGAGGGACAGACGGACATCGCTCAATCGTCATCGCTATTCATAAGGATCCAGAATATATATACTCTATGAGGTCCTATATTGATATCGAAGAAATTACACACGGAATGAGGTTTGTCATATACTTTTTTGTGAAGGGTATAAAAGTATTATTTGACATTATTCTATGTTTGTTGTGTAGTGAAATATGTCTATGTGACTGCATTTCATTGGTTCTCCCACGAAATCGTCAAACAAGTCATTATATATAATAGATTCACTGAGACAATATCCCATATAAATTACAATTAAATTATTATTTGACATTAAGAAACCATGAACAGAAACAAGCAAAAAGAGCATTTAGTTAATGGTTATATAACTGTCACCGAGCCAAAAGCGTAACCGGCTCATTTCATTTCGTCGGCCCTGTAGCAAAAATTAGTCGGCGAAGTAAAAGGTTGAAATAGCTACAAAAACAACTGTGTATCTTCTCATCTTTCCTAATCTGTCCCCTCAATACTATCTCCTCGTTTTCAGTTCCGGCGCAATACATTGCATATATAGGGGTCATCCCCTGAGTGCTGGTCCAAGATAAAAAAAAAATAATAAAAAAAAATTTAGTTCAGCATATTGATTCGTTCATTTAAACGCGTTAATTCACGACCGGCACTGCTCTAAATTCTTCCAGCGTTAGGCGTGTGTGTGGTCCTTAACGTAGTCTCACAAAGTAAATCCAACGCCACCAAGTCGCCTGATCTTGGTGTCCAATTGGTTAAATATTTGTTGGTCTGTTTCAATGCGGACGGCTGGTCACTGAACATTATCAAAAGCGAGTGGCACTGTCTTCTTTCGTCATCTGTCAACCAGAGTAGCCATTTTTTTATATCTTTAACGTAGAGATCGAAAATGAATTTATTAGCCACATTATACAACGACAAACATATTAAAATTATTTTTTTTTCTTGTAGCTATATGAAGCTTTCAAAACTCGCCTGAAGCCCATATTTATTTCTAAAAGTCAACATTTTACTGCTCTGAAGCTATTTTTTTCGCTCCTCTGATTTCTAATACCAATAAAGTTTTTCAAAAATACCAAATATATAAAATTTATAAACAAAAAGAAAAACAAATTTTAAAAGCGGTTTCTTTTATGTACACAAAAAAGTTTCATTTGTCCAACTCTGGAATCGTCTTTTTAATTTGTTTGCATTTTTTATACCAATTTTATTCTTCTTTAAGCATAAAATGGTTTCAATTAACAAAAGAATAAAAATAGTAACCTATTTGGTTACTTTCATGTTCAAACAAAAGAGCGAAGTTTATTCTCTCTGAAGTGTAAAACATGTTTAATTCACAAAAAACCAAAATTAGTTTTGTGTACCATAAAAATTTTGATTGTCCAAACCGGGAAGCCAATTTTTTATTTTTAATACTAACTTTATTCTTCCTGAAGCATAAAGCAGATTTAATTCACAAAAAAAAAAAACACAATTAGTAATTTATTTGTTTATTTTTTTGTGTACCAACCACGGACTAAATGTTTAATTTTTAATATCTACTAATTAAATTCTTCCTGAAGAATACAATTGGTTACTTCTATGTGCAATAAGAATTTCGATTTTCGAATCCTGCACTCGCTTTTTATAATTTTTAATAGAAATTCAATTCTTCCCAAAGTATAAAATAGGTTTAATTAACAAAAAATAATAATAATTAGTTTATAGACCAAATAGGTTGAAGCTTTCCTAATCTATAAACGTATTTTGGAATTTTTTATTTCAATAGCAATCTATTTAGGACCATTTCTTATCCATCAGTCCAAGAATGATTTCTCTGGCTGTCCTGGGGGCTTGGAAAACCGATTTCACGTACAGACAGGTGGACAGACGGACATCGTCCATTCGTCATCGCTATATATAAGGATCCAGAATATATATACTCTATGAGGTCCTATATTGATATCGAAGAAATTACACACGGAATGATAAACCACTTTCACTCTTTTGTGAAGCGTAAAAAAATAGGATGCTTCTTACATGAAGTGTGTAGTGAGACTCAAATTCAAAATTTCGGCCACATTTGCACAGAATTACTTCAGACAAAAAGAAGTTACCGTAAACCTGTAGACTAAAAACTTTATTCTTAAGACACTTTTAAATTATTTGCCTCACAACTGATATGAAACACTCACATACTTAAAAATTTTCTTAATTTACAATATTACCACACGCACCATTTTGCCTATCAATTGAAACACCGTAATTTAGTTGGGCAATTAAGAAAGAAACAGATAATATGATTACAGATAATTGTTTCTGAACATGCGAAGTTTTTAAGGTGACAACCGTCATTAAGTGTGTGTCTGGGCATTAAAAAGAAATGTTAACCGTCCATATGTTACCACCAGCGTTGCCAAATATGCATTTTTCACGTATCTACACAATTTTTATTGGAAATTAATTTTTTACTCTAAATTTTCTTGATTTACATCTGAAGTCATATATTCTTTGATAATTGGTTTTCTGGGAAGATTTACTCATACTATTTTTGTCTCGAAAAGATCTAGTTTTATTTCACTAACCATAAGCCAAATAAAAGTCATATATATTTGATATTTATTATGCTGCGCAAAGGTTATATATATTTTTTATTATCTAGGACCAGCACTCAGGGGATGACCCCTATATATGCAATGCATTGCGTCGGAACTGAAAACGAGGGCATAGTCTTGAGGGGACTGATTAGGAAAGATGAGAAGACAGCCAGTTGTTTTTGTAGCTATTTCGAACTTTTACTTCGCCGGCTAATTTTTGCTACAGGGCCGACGAAGGTGGGTGCTGTTCCTCTGCTTTTAGTACATGATAGTGTCAGTCGCTGCCAATTCTGTTCAGTGATCAGTGACTATGCCTTCATCATTGAAACAGGCTGGCAACAACTAACACAACCACGCACTAATGATGATCAGAAGAATTCTACACAATATTTCATTACTCAGCGCGGGCTCGAACTCATGACCCTCCGCTTCGTAGTCTCGTGTTCTACTACTTCAGCCAACAGCACCATGCGAAATGACTTGAACATAATTTTTCCTTGTGATATACCATCTTAGTAGAGATCAAGAAGAGAGAGTGAAAATACTTTATATTTGCAATTAAAAATTTACAGAATTTAATTAATATTAATGGGCTAATTGCTCGAAAATATGTTTTTAAATCCTGAAGGACATGATAAATATTTCAAGGTACAAAAGAAAGTCAACAACAATCTCAATTATCCAACTTGCACCGTAAAGCTGAAGAGTTTTTAAAGCCCCTACACCTTCATCATCAGCACTCATTCATATTCTTGTTGTCACCAGTTATTAGGTGACTTGGTTGACTATGATAACACTTTTTATTTTATTAGCAAATTGCGGGAACTTTTTTAAGCTAATGGCATTACACTTTCAATCCCAGTGTTGCCGTTCTGTTATTTTTATCATGATCCATTACACTTAAGGGCCATTATTACAACTTCAAGTTAGTTAAAAGTAGAATTTTATCGGACATATAAAAACTTTATTATTTGCAAAATTTTACTTTAAACTAAAGTGAGCGATAAATTACAGGTAAGTTTATCCTACCTGGTAAGTTAAATCCAATAATGAAAATAATGAAAAGCTTTTTATACGTCTGATAAAATGTTACTATTAACTAACTTTAAGTTGTAATAATGGCCCTTAAACTGATAACAATTAAACTGAATTTTTATTAGTTTTTATATGTTTATATTTTTAGTACTTGAAGTAAGTAACTTTCTGCGGAGAAAGAAATATATGGAAGATATTTAAAATGCAGAAAGCGTATCAAAAGTATACCAAAAGTACCAGCGTTCAGTGCTTTTTGCCGCCAGAAAATAGAATGTCTGTTCGTGAGTATGAAATTTTGTTCATGCTGTGGATCGAACATAATATTGCCGATTTCGATCTGAATTTCAAAGGAAATAATTTTTTCCAATCTTTAAAAGTTATATAATATTATACGTAAACGTCAATTTCATGCGAATAACACTATCGAGTGCCGCAAAAGAGCTGGCGTAAAACATATCTACCAGATATTTAAAGAAAATCGAAAGAATCGAGGCATGGTTTTCACAACATGCTCTCGCTTGCAAAATATGTGATTTCCCCCCTTTTTTGAGTCCAATTTATTTGGAATGTATGATAGTCTAATGCCCTCTGAAACAGAAAATTACGCCATATTGACCGGCTAAAATATATACTTCAACTTGAATATCCTGTGTGTAGAAATGTTTAAATATTAATTTTCCGCTAAGAAAATTGATAATTTTCAAAAATATCAGGAAGGTAATTGTTTTACACCGTTTTGGAAAAAACGGAGTTATCGTCACGTTTTGAGTTCCTTCGAAGTTTTGCTAGTCACTACTGTGAAGGTTTCACTACCGTGCGCGTGCATGTATGTGACCCGCTTATAACTTTTGAACAGCTGGACCGAATCGGACCACAACTTCAAACTTAGATCTTCTGTGAATTGGAACCGAATCCGACTGGTAGATTTAGAGAAATGTCAAAAAAAGTTATACCAAAAAATTTGTTTTTTTAAGCCCTCCAAAAAAATATATGGAGGGTATATTCACTTTGTCATTCCGTTTGTAACGCAGCGAAATATCCATCTGAGACCCCATAAAGTATATATATTCTTGATCAGTGATAAAGTCTAAAACGAACTGAGCATGTCCGTCCGTCCGTCTGTGGAAATCACGATTCAGTCCAAATGAAAAGAGCAAGACTCTTGAAATTTGCTATAAATATATCTTGAAAGATAGAGGAGGTTAAGTTCGGAGATGGGCTAAATCGGGCATGAGGGATAAAAGTTCCCCTAAGAAGAACTAAACCAACCCAGAAAAAACAACATAATTTTTTAATTTATTTTTGTAATATTGTTAAATAAATGATATATTTTAATATTAAAGAAGGTCCAACGCGTTAAACTTGGAGCCATAAAATAAAAACAACTAATTTTTGGACCCCGCCTATTTTAGTGGCCGTTATTATATGCAAAAATAGTGTAAAAATTTAACAAATTGTTTTACTTAAGCCTTAAAAATGAAATGTTTAAGCTTTAATGACGAAGCTGAGACGTAACCTCGTACTACTCTGCCTTACCCCTTCCTCCTCCTTTGCCCCTAAATGACCCTATCAAAAGGAAATTGTTTTTAATTTTTTATACAATTAACCCAAACATTTATTTTTAGACTTTTATGACAAGGGTGAAATGCCTCCACCACAGCCCTTACCAGAGTAACCCCGCCAAAATACCGTTTTAATACCCTCCGAAGAGAATTGGACCTCATAAAATATATATATTCTTGATCAGTGATGAAGTCTAAGACGGTCTAGCAATGCCCATACGTTCGTCTGTGGAGAGCCTAATATTGTCTATTTTTGAACCCCACCCCCTAAAGTTGGCGTTGACGTACAATATTATATAAAAAACTCTGTCTCCACCAAGTTAAACATTTTAAATTTACTTACCACATATTTGGAGGGTGTTTAAGATTCGACCCGGTTGAATATAACGTTTTTACTTGTTTTAATCAGCTCTTAACATTGAAAACCCACTGCGATCGCTACTAACCGAGTAAAAATAGGTTGATGTGTTCGTGAGTTGTCGTGAACAACAAAAAAATAAAAAAAAAAACGATTTAAAACAAGTAAAAGTGTTATATTCGGCTATGCCGAATCTTAAATACCCTTCACACATGTAATTCTTCTTTCTTTCTTGCTAAAACAGGAAGTAGGTTTAATTAAAAGATATAACATAGTTTTATTTGACAAAAAAATTTATATTTTTAAACTTTTTGGTCACTTTCATGTACTATAAAATATTTCATTTGCCCAACCCTGGAGTCGAAATTTTGATTTTTTAAGATTTTAATACCAATTTTGTTCTTAATGAATTATAAAATAGTTTTAATTAGCAAAAACAACAACGTCAATTGCCTATTTGGTTACTTTTAAATATTTCAATATCCCAACCCTGGAAACGAAAGTTAAATTTTTTTACCAATGCAACTCTTAATGAGGCATGAAATAGTTTTATTTAAGAAAAACTTAATATTTGTAACCATTTTGGTCACTTTCATGTACTACAAAATATTGCAGTTATCCAACTCTGGAATCTAAATTTTGATTGTTTTTTTAATTTTTGGTACCAATTTTGTTTAGTAAAAAACCGACGTTAGTTGCCTTTTTTCAGAAAAACTTAAAATTTGCAACCATTTTGGTCACTTTCAGGTACTACATTATATTGCATGTACCAAAAAACTTTAAACTTCCCAACCCTGGATTCGAAATTTTAATTTTTAAAATTTTTTTTTATCAATGCAAATCTTCATGAGGTATAAGGTAGTTTTGTTTAAGAAAAACTGAAATTTTGTGACCAGTTTGGTTTTTACATGTACTACAAAATATTGCATGTACCAAAAAAAACTTTAACTTTCTCAACCCTGGAAGCAAAATTTCAATTTTTAGTTATTTTTTATCAGTGCAACGCTTCGTGAGGTATAAAGTAAAATTTTTTTAGAAAAATTTCAAATTTTTAACCATTTTGGTCACTTGCATGTACTATTAAATAATGCACTTGTCCATCCCTCGATTCGAAATTTTATTTTTTATTTTTGAATTTTTGATACCAATTTTGTTCTTCCTAAATTTTAAGACAGGCTTAGGAGGGGCTTGGGAAACCGATTTCACGTACAGACAGAGGGACATCGCTCAATCGTCATCGCTATTCATAAGGATCTAGAATATATATACTTTATGGGGTCCCATGTGTATATCGAAGAAATTACACACGGAATGACAAACCTATATATACCCTTTCAATTGTTTGTGAAGGGTATAAAAACCCGCAATTATTATCTAGTCAATTCGGTTGATTCAATTGAAAGTTACAGCAGTCGGAAAATTAAAGTAATACTCCTATGAGGTTCAAATTAGCGCGATGTTGCAGGGTTGATTTTTAGGATGAACCGTTTTCAATATATTTTTCATATTTGATGTACAGATTTTGCACATGAGAATTAATGTTACTGACTTTCTGATTTGACAACGCTGGTTACCACCATTGCCCGTCCTAAAGGCTACAATATAGACTCAATATGTGCATATATTATATCATAAATTTATATTGGCACTTCTATGCCAAATGCACAACGAATTAGTTATTTCATGCTACACAAAAAATATAAAAATAACAACACCAACACGTTATTAACCCCGTTTCAAATGTCTGTTAATGGAAATTTGCAATTAAACATGAAAAACACAACAAAAAAACTAAAACATATTTGAATGCATGGCTGAAATAAAAATGTATTTAATAGAGATGAGTAAGTGACGAGATATTGTGCGTCACATGTGTACTTGTGTAAGAACTATCTTTAAGTAGAATTACGAGACGCAGTTATTTTAGTGGAAATAAAACTAAATTTTACATAGAGATACTTATTTATTGTTGCTTTAATATTCTATACAACTCGGAGATTTATTTTAGAAACATATTCTGGTAGATCAGCTGTCTTAAAATCATTAGTGCCAAATACCTACCACGGAGACATCTCTAGCTTAAACGTCCCACTAAACCAAAAGTGAGAATAGTTGCAACAATTTTCCTACAGCAAGCCTTGAGCTGTTTTTTGTGAAATCATTTCGAACAGCTTGCTAATAATTATTTAATTAAGAAAAGCAATCACCCTTGTGATCATATTGTTAGTCAGTGTTTATAAAAGAATTGAAGTAAGTTTTGGCCATAAACAAAAAATTAGTTAATCGTTAGAAGTTAATCTTTGATGCAAATAATTTGCATGATGCGAGTGCAGATAACTTTCTTAAAATCGTAATACGTACTATTTCGTTAGCTGAAAAATACGTTTTTATTGAACTCCACTTTTAAATGTCTACTTTGCATTTGAGCCGACATTGCCCTTGTCTGTTTTTAGAAAATTGTGGAAAACATTTTCTTAGTTTTTTCCGATAATAGAGGACTAAAAACAATAATTCTTTTTATACCCTCCAAAAAAAAATTGGTGTAAAATAGTGTAAAAATTGTTTTACTTGAACCTACAGTCCTTAAAAATAACATTTTTAAGCTTTAATGACGAAGCTGAGACGTAACCTGGTACTCCTCTGCCCTACCCCCTCCACCACCTTTGCCAATAAGTGACCCTATAAAAAAAAAGAAAAAGTTTAATAAATTTTACTCATAATTATTCCGAACATTTATTTTTGAAGTTTTAGGGCAAAGGTGAAATGTTTCCCCACGGCCCTTGCCAGAGCGAGCCCGACGAAATGTAGGTTTAATACCCTGCAAAAAGAATTGGACCTCATAAAGTATATATATTCTTGATCAGTGATGAACTGTGAGTCGATCTAGCAATGCTCATACGTTCGTCTGTGGAAAATATGGTATAGTCTATTTTTGACCCCGCCCCCTTTAGTGGGATTTGACCAAAATAGTGTAAATATGGAACAATTTTTATTCCTTAAACTGAGATGTTCTCTGATCTTGCAGAGGTGAAACGTCTCCCCCACGGTCCTTCCCGGAATGAGTCTGTCAAAAGAGAGATTTAAAATTGGGTACAGAGATGTCTTAAGGGAGCTCTGTCCCACCAAGTTAAACATTTTACATTTACTTACTAAATATTTGGAAGGTATTTAAGATTCGACACGGTCGTATATAACGTTTTTACTTGTTTGCATTAGAATAGTTAACAAATAATTGCCAAGTTAGAAGTTTCTTTAGAAATGAATTGCATATGGCATTTTTGGATATGAAGTTAGTCTTATTATTCACATGTATGTTTTTGAACGGATCTGCTTTGTGTACTTTATAAAAGTTTTGTTGACTCTAAACATTCAGATCGTTGTAATGTGAGATTTTTGAAGAGCTTTCGAAATGAAATTTCGGGATGTGTATGAAATTGTTGATATATTTTTATGGACCTTATTAGTTTATTAAAATATTAATTAGCTTGTGGTCGTTTTTATAAAATTCTTTACTTTATATTAAATATTTCGCTAGCAGCTTGTTAACATTTTCAGGAACTAAAAGATACTAAAATTTTATATAGAAAAATGGTTTTGAAACTGGCCATAAAATATTTGTTTTTCAAAAAATAAAAATAAAACACACAAAACAATAACATATATAAATTTCAAAATTAACAATTTATAATATAAAACAATTTTTCAACATTAACAAATTACGAAAATAAAAAAATTGATCAACAAATTTGTTTTTGAAGCCAATAAATTATCAGAATTTTTTCTTAACATGAACAATAGTATTAATTTAGGTGCATAGACACATAATTATTTAAACCTGTAAACACATGTAAAGATTTGTATCTACAAACATACTCGTACATACATACACACATCTACTCACATTTACACAAATGTTAACAAGCCGTTAACGAAATATCGAATAAAATTAAAGAAGCTTATCCATATAATATTTAAAGATGATTTAAAGTAAATATTGACCGCGGTTACGTCTCAAAGGGTTCCTACACTGGGTCCAATTTTGCCATATTCTCTCCCACATACAGGCCGTTATCTCACATATAAATTATTCAATATTGTATTACAGTGGATCATCCATTGCGGGCTTGTCCCTACATACATGAACCAATTTCAGCTTTTCCATTGTGGACAAAAACACAGTTATTGCACAGAAGCGTTCGCAGTTCACAGTCACGTTCTTTCCTTTCCTGTCAGGATGTATTGGCCGCTGTTTACACCAAAAAGGCAATTTCGCTTCCGAAAAAAGTGCAGTATCTACCTTCCGAATTGCCCATGAATTTGATAAAAAATTTTAATAATCAGCAAGCGTTATTTGCTTGTAAGTAGAGTCATTGTTAAAATATAGACTAAACTGAACATGTTTAACAGTAAAATGTTACACGAAAACAGTTGAGCTGCCAAAAGGAAAGTTGCTAAATATTCACATGTTATTGCATAATATAATGACTCCTATATCAAGAGGACAGTCGTTAATTCTTTCATATTGCGCCATATCTTTGTTTTCTTGACAGGCCTCTTTAGATTAGATGTGTCCCATAATATGGATGAGTGAGTGAGTCAGTGGCCATTTGCATCTTCATATCTCGAAAACTTTATATGAAATTTGAAATTTTACGTAACAAGTTGCCTATATACGTTTAACTTGCGGATTTGTACTTGGGACTGGATAAGAATGCTTAGCTTAATAATTGAATTAATGGGATAATAAAATGTGGATTCATATATAACAGAAGGAGGGCACGCGACTTGAGTACTTGGTGATTGTTAATTTTTAATTAAATTAAAAACTCAATTACAAAGAGTAGCCGATGGCTTTGGAAAAATCAAAGAGAGTATAAAATATTTGGAGTAATGCCATCGGGTTGGAGAATTTGCTACTAATCAAAAGTGAGTTAACTTATGAAAAAATTAATATAAAAGTTCTTGAATTATAAAGAGTGGTTTTATAGAAGCATACAACTTTAAGTTGGCAACACTTTTTAACTAGCGACCACTTTGTTAGCCGTCAACTGATTTGTGTTCAGTTTGGTTTGGCATTTCAACGGTTCTGACGCCTGAGCAACGTTTCCAAATTGCACCCGAATGGGCCCCAAACAGCTCACTCTTGTTGGAATGGTCACGTCTATAAATAGAACTGCCATATTTGGCGTGACGATAATCCTCAAGTGTGTGTTGAGACCCCGTTACATCTAGAAAAACTGACTGTTTGGCGCGCTTTATAAGCTGCTGGAATCATTCGACTCCACTTCTTCAAAAACGCTGCTGGTTAGAATGCTGCAGTCAATGGTGACCGCTATAGAGCCATGACTACTGACTTCTGCGGTCATGACAGCAGAAGCTGTGGTTTCAACAAGCCGAAGCAGCATGTCGCATAACCCGTGAATTGTGCTCCAAGATCGTCCGATTTAAGGCCGGTAGACTATTTTCTGTGGGAATATGTAAAGTGTTGGAAAAAGTCATCGAAAATTGGACCTCCGGATTAGCCTACGTCCGAGCCCACTATGACCGAGTCGTAGCGGTCATATGCCAGAATATATGTTTAAATTATAATACTAGAAGATTTTCTTTCGAATAAAGTAAATTTCATGTCAATTTAAAAAAATTATTCTTGTTTTATTTCATTTCAAATTTCTATTCCTCTAAAAAGATACTCTCTTCTAATTCGTTAAAAGCAGTGGATAAATAGTTTATATTTCAAAGAGAAGGGCGGACAAATTGAACAAAGAACGCTGATGAGATGGCGTAGCGGGATCGACATCAGTACTGATCCTTTCTGCAAGTTTGATGATTAAAGGAAATGTTTTAAGTATTCTACTCTTTATAAAAGTTAATATTTAATACAAATTCCTAGATAAATAATAATTTGTATATTTGCGGATTTGAACTTGAGCCTGAACAAGAGTACTTAACTTAATAAAATAAGTGACAAGTTTAGACTAACAGGTACTTATATTTTGTTTAAAAATTGGTTGATTGGGATACAGACTTGCATGCACGGGTGTGTGTGTATACAACGTCGTAAAAGCATATTAATTACATTTTCAAATTCACAAAACTTTAAATGCCAAAAGTTTATAATGAAATTTAAAATATTAAATTACCATATTTGGGATAAAGGCACCCAGTTGTGAGCGACATTAAAAATGGAATTTACTTCGTTGTGCGTTGTCAACCGTCATACTTCATCAACAGAGACCAACAAAAACGAGGAAAAGTATTTATAAATTATAATTCCTTTTGAGTTTCCTTTGTGCAATAAAGAGGAAAAATAAGGACACAAACTTGTATGATTAAATGCGTCAGCTGTAGCGTACATTTTTATCATATTCCACAATTTCATTTGTGTGTTTTTTTTTTGCTTCTTGTTTGTCATGTGGATCATTTATTGTGTTGTCACTTATTGTTTCGCTACTACGGTGATTTTTTACGTTATTCGTACAAAATATATTTTTATTGTTCGATGCACAGCGTTATTTTCTTTCTTGGAGAAACAATATCAAACTTAATTGTGCAAAGATTAGAAAGAAGAATAGAAATTATTTTTTATGACAAAATAAGACATGAGAAGATAAGTTGATATATGACTTGGTGATAAAAACTAAGAACAGGAAATAGGGGCGACAGGAAAGGAACAAAAAACTGGATGAATATGTAATTAAGTTATAGTTTTAATTTTAATTCCTCATTTTGGAGCCACTTTGAATTTTTTTCTTATATAACTTGAATTAACAACTTCACTGCTATGGGCCGAAAATAAAACGTGTTTTTTAGAGTGTCACAACACCAGAGCAACGCGTGCAATTTGCTGAAACCATTTCATGGCGTACATAATCGTCCTTCAGAGCGGCTAATACAAAGAACCATAGAAAGCTTTCGGGCCACATATACAGTTACTGATAACGTGCATCCCGTGAGACGCCGAACAGTGCGCACTGAAGAAACTGTAGCCGCTGTACAGGAAAGCATTGAAAATAATCCAAATCAATCAATTCGTCGCCGTTCTCAGTAGCTGAGGTTGTGTCCTTCCACGTTATGGAAGACTATTTTTAGCTCTTGAAAATTGGTATTCCAGATTGCGACTTCTACGCGCCAGCTGTGGCGGCCACATGACAGAAATCAAATTTAAACATTAATTTCATAAAATTTTCTTCCTACTAAATCCCGTTCCATTGATATTAAAATTATATTTCCTTGTTTTATTATGATTTTAGCTTGCGTCACTCTTTGAAAAACATCCTATACATAAGATAAAAAGAAATTTGTTACTTGTTCTTGTCATTATGACGTTCTTCGGCCAATTTACTCCGATTTTCTATTTCCTTAATAGTTACGCTATATTTTTTAATACTTTTTACATTTTTCCCCTTACCGTAACGTTTATAAGTTTTATATCCTGAGTTTTTCTTATTCCTCAGAAAATACTGATTGTTTACTCTCTTTCGAGAGTTTTGCGTCTCACTCGCACTAGTTAATTTCAACACCTCAGATAACTGTATAGTTTTACAGTTCTTCTGAGGAATATTCCGTGGTTAACTACGTTGCTACTTCCTATGTGAAGGCAAAGGTCGTGTACAGTCAGTCACAGTAACGGAAGAAAATACGGGTTAATAACATCGCCTGCATATGGTCTGAGTCATCCAGTCGGCATCTGTGCACCAAATACTTTGCAAATTTACTTAGTAAAGTATTTCATTCATACAAAAAAACAATTTGTTTTTTTCAGAAAATAAAAGTTATATTTTTATTTTCATTTAGTCTTCAGAGAATAAATTTTTTCATATTTATTAATTCCTCAAAAAAAGTTTTTTCATGATTGATTATTGATCTTATGAATTTAATGGCATGTATTTAAACGTCTTTTAAGTATTCTTCTTCGTCAAATCGTTCATCATCATGTTTTTTCAGAAATAAATAAATATATATATATAAATCAATAAATAACTATTATTTATTGGCGGCGAAGTAAAAGTTTCAAATAGCCACAAAAAATTCTCTCCCTTCTGATCTGTCTTTACCTGTCCTCTCAATACCTCAAATCCTCCTTTCTATTTCCGGCGCAATGCACTGCATATGTAGGGGTCATCCTTTGAGTACTGGTCTGAACTAAAAAAAGTAAAAGTGCTATATTCGTCTGTGCCGAATCTTAAATACCCTTCGCAGATTTCATTCTTTCCGTTTAAATTTTTCGGCTAGGAAAGCTAAATACTTGGCTTTTCTTATTTCTAATACTTCTGAACGTCTTTCAAAAATACTAAATATGTTTAATTTAAAAACAAAGTAAAAATTCGTTTCATGTGCCCCAAAAAGTACTAAATGTCCAACTGTAGAATCGTCTTTTCGATTTTCCAAAATTTTCTTCATCAATGCAAATCTTCATGAGGTATAAAGTAGTTTTGCTTAAAAAAAAACATAAATTTTTTAACCATTTTTCTTATTACCACAAAATATTGCATGCACCAAGAAATACTTTCATTTTCCCAACCCTGCAAGTGAAATTTTAATTTTCTTGTTTTTTTACCAATGCAACTCTTTATGAGTTATAAAGTAGTTTTATTTAAGACAAATTTACAACTTTTAAAAATTTTGGGCACTTTCATATACCATAAAATATTGCACTTGTCCAACCCAGGATTCGAAAGTTTGTTTTTTTTTTAATTTTTGATACCAATTTTGTTCTTCCTAAGTTATAAGACAGTTCTAGTTAGCAAAAAAAAAACAACGTCAGTTGCCTGTTTGATTACTTTCAAGTATAAAAAAATTCAATTTCCCACCCCTGGAAGCAAAATTTTAATTTAAAAATTTTTTTTTTTGGCGAACGCAAATCTTCGTGACGTATAATGATGTTTTGTTAAAGAAAAACTTTTAAAAATTGTTAAAAATTTTTAACAATATTAGTTACTACATGTACTACAAAATACGGAATGGGCCGAAAAAAAATTTTTAATATCCCACCCCAATAACATTTATTTTTATTTTTTACTTTTTATAGACCATTAAGGCTTCCCAAAGCACGAAATAGGTTTAATTTACAAACATTCAAAGAAAGTAATGATTTTGGTATAAATTTTGCGTCGAGAAATAGGTGTAAGCTTCCCAGCTCTGGAACCGTCTATCTGAATTTCAATACCACTCTATTTAAGTTCATTTCCAATCCAACGGTCCAAGAACGAAGTTCCTAGCGCTTCTGGGGGCTTGGGAAACCCCCAAAGTACAGACAGACAGAGGGACAGACAATCGTCATCGCTATTCATAAGGATCCAGAATATATATACTTTATGGGGTCTTATATTGATATCGAAGAAATTACACACGGAATGACAAACCTATATAATATAAACCCTTAATAAAACAACAGTGTATAATATTTTTACTGTTTCGAGATAATCCAGTATAAGGTTTTTCTGTTATTAGACATCTGGAACAGTAATATTTCAGAAAATAATCGGCATATTTAAGTTGTAGTCATTTAAATAATTAGTTGAATTATCAGCCTACTAGCAGATGATATTTCATTAATTTACAAGTGCTTTAATTGCAAATAAATGGGACTAAAAGTACCATGATGTCACTTGGGCTATTTTATTTGTTTTATAATAATATTATATTATAATGAAAATCATTATACACTATTTTATTTGAATATTTTTGTCTGATGAACGTTCATGCAGTAAAACATATTATTCGTGCTTAACAATCAATTTTATTCATAATTCACTGTAATTTTTTTTTTTTTTGGTATTTCAGTGACCCGTTGTTAATTGATTTGCAATTCAATTTTTACAATTTTAATTAATAAAAATTACATGAAAAAAGGCAATATTCATCAACATTCATCTACGGATATATCCCCCTCCACATCAGGCTGAACCAAGCAATTTTTATTTCCGTCAGGTTGAAGGTTGAGATAAAAAGAGTGAAATTCTTTGGGAATGATATTTTGGGTACAAAGGACCTTAATTTCATAGTAGTTTCAGGAAGATATGGAAAGCTGTAGCTTAAATTTAGGATACTAATTTCGGGTATCACTGTTATAAGTGATTGATTTCTTCCTCTTTCGTTCCATTATATCAATTGTATGCCACTCGAAATCCCAATTTTCTTTGTAGAGCAGCGAATCGGGATTAGCTTTCTCCACTGTAATTTGCTTAATCTTCTACCAATTCTCTGAGTTGTTTTCGTTATATTTTTTAAAGTGTGCCCTAATCTGCTGAACCATTCCTTGAGATCATTATTGTCGTACCAGAACATTCTTTCCACAGTATATAGTTTTTTTCTTTCGCCAATCTCAAAATCGCGAATAATGGTGTATATCAATATAAGTCATTTTTAGATTTTGTTTTGTCATGAAGAAATATAAATAGTGATTAATAAAAATAGTGTATGCTTTTTATACAATATTTTTCTTTAAAATTATATTCCGAGAAACAACTAACTAAAACAGCGTACCCTTCATTTACAACGTACAACTATTTACGAAAATTTTCAAACACGAAATTATAAGCTATTATTTCAATCGATCTTTTGACCCACTTTTGTAGAAGTAGAACTTCACCAAATTTTTACCACATATAGATCCATGTAGATTCTTATTATGCAATATTGTTTTATTAAGGGGACGATATAGCCTTTCACTTTTTTGTGAAGAAAGAAAGAAATAATCAAGATACAAGCTTTATTTTCTGAGGAATAATGGGTAATTTTGAGTTTTTTAATAAAATGTAAATAAGTAAAAATTAATTCATCTTCAGATACACGTATTAAGCACATCTCTTTTATTTTGATTTTAAAGTTTAAATTTGGGGAATAATCGTTATTTCCTGATTTTTCCTGATATTTTACAATATTTTTTCTTGTAACTTAATTTTTTTATGCAAATGCTATTTCAGCAGTGGATGTTTCACATATGTGGCCTTCTGCGAAAAAAGGGACCTAGTGTGTTTGGACTTAAGAGTGGATTCTGGTAACTAAAAGGGTGTACAATAAGATGAAATGAGTTAGATTTCTGATAAAAACGTACTTACCCCATAAAAACGTACAAACGAACAGTTGGCACAAGACTGAAGCGCTACGACGTTCATTTTCTTTCTTATAGTTATTTATACAATGTGTACAGAGCAACAACAATAGCAAAGGTATTTTCACACCAAAAGCGAAAAAAATACGTCACCACATAGGCATGACGTCATCAAAGTCGGCACCCAATCATAACTAACCATACCAAATCGCATCTCCCAACTGAAGGTGTGTTCAAAGTGATAATGAGTTATGAAACGCACTAGGACCCTTTTCTCGGAGAACGTCACATATATTTACTAGTCATTGTTTTGAAATCCACAATTTTAAAAATGATTTTGGGGGGTAAATCCTTCGCATGAAGAATGTAGTTTAGATATTTGTACAAGATGGGCTAAAAGAAGTCATGCGATGACTCCTCTAGCGTGAACAGCGCACCATGCAGTTACTTTCAGGGGGTGTAAGGGCTCCTCGTGCATCACTCGTGGATTTTCGGTGCCCCAGAAGCGATAGCTTTGCTTGTTCACGTACCCGCCGAAATGAGCTTGACCGCTCATTATGATTTTGGTCGAAATCGTCCACTTCGCCCTCGAGATTGAGGATGGGCAGTGTATTGCTCCATGGCTTGTTCACTTGTATTCTACATCTGTCTACTTCGCAAATGTCAAAACAGATTTGACATTAGCCACCATTTGCAAAAATAAGAGCATCTTCCAACAGGGTGATTTCTTTTGCCCCACCTTGTATAGTTCCGTTTGTTTAGTGGCAGTAAAGTACGAATTCGAACGTCAAAGGTTCGATTCTTTTTCGAATTTTTTTGATCTGCATAAGTGCTTGCTGTATTAAGGGTTCGACCTATTTCAAAGACGAAGTGGCACACAGAATTATTCAAGTTTTTGTTGGGAGAAATAATGAAGTCTACCACACGACATCACCTGCATGTACCTCCACAAACGCGTTGATGTTGATGGCATGTCACACAAAAGCCATGGCATCAGGCTGCTGGGGAAGCACCATCGCCTTAACCTCTAGAAGGCATGCCACATGCAGGGCACACCGGAATCCTTGGCACCAGTGTTAGGATCCTTGTCTTGTTCCCAAAGGTAACCTCTAGAGTTTAAAATGCAATTTTATGGTAAGATTTTTTCGTATAGTAGATATCTTAGTCCGATTGCGTGGAACGCTATAAATATTTCTTAAACATAAATTCTTGGGAATATTCCCAATTAAGATATTTGTTATGATTTGAAACACTCTTTAAGATTAATTTTCCCTCAGTACACTTGCTTGCAAATGAATAATACGATGGAACATAATGCGGAGTAAAGGAGTTGCCTAAAGAAGGACTACAGTTTTCCCTCTTCTTGTTTGCTTCCAAGTCAACGAAAGCAATTTAAGTAAAATGCTGGCCAAAATAGAAAAATGAATAGGTTCTGAAGAACACCGCAGGGCGTTTTTGAATATAGTAAAATCTAAAATGTGTGTCGTATATTTAATGTTTTTCTTTATTTTCTGCTTTTTTGTTTGTTCATGCTTCCTTTGCTTGTGAAAATATTTGTTTTGCAGAAAACAGACGTAGAATTTGTTTACTTTACGAAAATACAAGTAAAAAAATATATAAGATAGTAACAACTCTGGCTATAATAGTCATACCCTGGGAAGATACGTTTTAGTTTTAAAGGGAGATTTAAAGTTTGGGTATTGCATCACAATACAATGAATTTTAAAGACTACTTTAATATAAGTTGTAATAGAGCAGCGGTATGGATCAGCACTCAAGGGGATGACTGATGAGAAGATACTGATTTTTTTGGCGCTATTTTCACGTTTTAATTCGCCGCCTGGTTTTTGCTAAGTGCCGACGTAGAAAGGTGGTGTTACTTTTCGACACCAACCGAGTCGAACTCGGGGTTCTCGTTTTCATAGTGTCATGTGAACTACTTTGGCCAACAGTACGATCAATTTTATGCGAATGATGTATCGAGCAAATGATGATATTCCAAGTTGAAGCTCATTTTTACGCATTTTACTCCATCTGGATGTTCATCATGAAAATTAAATTTTCGCCGCCACTGTGCGATGCAAAGGCCGTTGGTGTTTGTCGCGCTTATAGGTAACACAATGGGACTTACAAGAGCCAAAGTGGGTTGGATCTGTTAATAAGCCATGCACTGCCAGCATGTGCAACTTAGCCTGTCTGCGTATATGCAATTGTTTTAAAATCTAAATTGGGCCCTACAGAGAAACATTTACCGCTTCTACTAACGACCATAGTATTTTATTACTTGTGTGTGTATTTGCGCAAATGTATGCCCAAGATAATGTATGAGCATCTATTAATGCAGTCCTACCTTATGGTGCACTCGAGGACTACACCAATGCGATTTATGCAATTAACACATTCACGGCAGCAGGCTACGAAATAGAATACAACTGTTTATATGAGATTGATTATTTTCACGACTACACGGCAGGTTGTTGTCCGTGCTACTTTTCTCATATAATCACATGTGCAGTCGGTAGTCTGCTGTCGTGAATGTGTATAATGCATTACCACTCGTACATGAAGCGCATTGACCATGCACGAACACCTACTGAGGTGACCGGCACTATTTACGTGCCGATGGTGACACATAGAAAGGCCGTAACTCCAATATTTGCAACTTTAAAAGAGAAGCCAAAACATAACAGAACCTGTAGTTAACATTCGCTTATAAAGTAAATTTCAGTTAATGGGTGATTTTTTAATCGCTTTAGAATTTGATTTAAAAAGAAACACACACACAAAATTAGATAAATGTATGAGATCCTTATTTGAGTCGATAGAACGATCTAAATAATGAATAGTTTAAAGATGATTTCATGTAAATGTTGATCGCGGCTAGGTTTCAAATGGTTCACACAGTGGGTCCAATTTTGGTACACTCTATCCAACATATCGTCCGGTATCTCACGAATAAGCTCTTCAATATTGGATTCCAACACATCAATCATTGCGGGCTTGTCCTTATAGACATGAGCCTTAACAGCCCCACAAAAATAGTCTAAGGGTGTTGTCGCACCATCGATGCGGCAGTCTACCTGCCCCAAACATGAAATTAACTGTTCACTCAACCTGGCTGTGTACTGACTTGTTGAAACCACATGCCAGTCAAATGCAGCTCAGCCACTTTGGCAAAAAAATATTTTTTTAATCATTTCGCGGTAGCTCTCGTCGTTCACAGTAACGTATCTGCCTTCATCGTGTGGCAGACCAATAATCCGCACCAACCAGTGCATTTTTCTGAATGTATTGGCTGCTCGACGACGAAGTGTGGTTTGCTTACACCTGCCGGATAAATTATCGCAGTATGGTCGTTCGCTATAAGTAAATCATGCGTGGTAGATCGCTTATACAGATATCCAAAAATTATTAACTGCCCTGTCCTTCAGAAGCTCTGAATGCTACTCTAGACTTAATACACATTGACCTTTCAGATTAGGAGGATGTGAGTTCCACCACACAAAAACTAGAGCAGGTGGAAGAAATGGCGCAATCTAGATGAGTTATCGAAAATCGGTATAACTGACCTTATTAGATATTTCAATGGGTTGGGCTCGATTCAGTTTCAATTACTTGAATTCGGCTCTGCATGGATTGCTATTGACGCTTGTAGTTGTTTGTCAAAAAGAAATCAAAATTCATTCTAAAGTGTGGTTCAATATTTTAGGAAATCGGAGTAGTTTCGCAGATGACATCTTGCATTCAAACGTGCAAAATTCTAATATTGAAGAAAAAAATCACTTAATCACTGGAAGTAAAAAGGACTACAAGTATTTTCGTGTTTTTATATCTGCTATCTCAGCACTATCCCCTCATTTCATTGTTCTGGTACATGAATAGTGAACTTCTGTCAACTTGTTTAAAGATTTTATGGTATTCCATTTCCTTATATTTCCCCTTAAAATTCTTAAACTTGCAATAATAAAAAATTCAGTAAATATGAAGCTCCGGTGCCCTGTGTATGAAATTTAGCTGTTATTTTTACAAAGTAAAAATAACAGCTAAGAAAACTAATAAGTATCTTTCGTACATGCTTGCTTGGCACTTCGTTGTTGTTGGGAAAACTTTTAAGATTTATTGTATTAGGAATTGGATAAGAGAAGTGAATCATGTTTGTTAGTATCCTTAGATGACGTCCGTGCTGCCGTGAGTTTGTGAAAAATATTTACACTTATTAACAAATTCTTTCTGGTCTTAAGTTTAAACAATTTTCTAGTCAAACTTTAAGATATATTTCAGTGTGTTTCCGCATAGAAATAAATACATACACATTTTTAAATTATATTTTAACTACTCAGCTTTGCTTATGTGGTATTTGCGTTAAGGAATATAGAAAAATTGTCAAATAAGCAGCTTACATTCCTTTTATTTCATGGGTGTATTACGTTTGTATTTAATTTCTTTGTAACATAATCGTATTCTAAAGTATAACCATTTGAAGTTAATTTGCTGTACAGGAAATGAAACAATTTAATTAAATTAATGCAACTAAATTTCAATCATATTACGTGTCATAGTACGATTACCTTCAGCCACTCCAAACTCTTCGTGTCATATTAAAATGTTTTCCGAATAACCCCTTGGCTATCAATTGTTTCACTACATTCATATTTACTCGACCACACATTCACATAGGATTTATATACAACCTGCACTTTGTTTTTGTGTTCTGCACAAGAAGATGTTTTATTGATACACATGGTGTTTTCATTTCTTGTTGTGCACTTCGTTCATGCCTTCGAAGTTAACCGGTAATTCGATAAGCCAAAAAAAAATTTGTTATAAAAAAATATGTATAAAACAATATAACAATTAAAAACAAAATTTAAGGCCTTTCACCAAAAATAGTGGTTTATTATAATACTCAGCCATGAAAAAGGATCCGATTCCGTTCTGAAATGCAATTGATGCCGTATTTTGATTTTCCAGAAAACAAGAAAGGAAAAAATTTTTCTGGCTGAACACTTTTTTCATTTCGTTAGATAATTCTTTAATTTTATTAAATATGATTTCATGGCAAAAAATTTTTTCGTTTATCGCTTTTTAAAGAACTAAAACGCAGAATCAATTCCTTTTCCGAACGGAATTGCGCTCTGTGACATGACTGATTTTTTTTATACCCTTCACAAAAAAGTGAAAGGGTATATATAGGTTTGTCATTCCGTGTGTAATTTCTTCGATATCAATATAGGACTCCATAAAGAATATATATTCTGGATCCTTATGAATAGCGATGACGATTGAGCGATGTCCGTCTGTCCGTCCATCTGTACGTGAAATCGGTTTTCCCAAGCCCCCAGAAGAGCTAGAGACTTCGTTCTTGAACCGTTGGATTGGAAATGAACGTAAATAGAGTGTAATTGAAATTCAGAAAGATCCGAAGTATGGTTCCAGAGCTGGGAAGCTTACACCTATTTCTCGACGCAAAATTTATACCAAAAATCAATTATTTTTTTTAATGCTTGTAAATTAAACGTGCTTTGGGGAGCCTCAAGGGTCTATTAAAAACTAAAATAATAAAAAAAAATTTTCCTGGGATGGGATATAACAATTTTTTTTCGGCCTATTCCGTATTTTGTAGTACATGTAGCAACTAAAATAGTTAAAAATTTAAAGTTTTTCTTTAACAAAGCCTCGTCATGAAGATTTGCATTGGCCAAAAAAAAAATTGAAATTCAAATTTTACTTCCAGGGGTGGGAAAATGAATTTTTTTATACGTGACAGTAATCAAACAGGCAACTGATGTTGTTTTTTTTTGCTAACTAGAACTGTCTTATATTTTAGGAAGAACATAATTTGTATCAAAGAGTTAAAAAAATGAAAATTTCGAATCCAGGGTTGGACAAGTGCAATATTTTATAGTTCACGAAGGTGACCAAAATAGTTCAAAATTGTAAATATTTCTTAAATATTACTACTTTATACCTCATGAAGAGTTGCGTTGGTAAAAAATAAAAATAAAATAAAATGTCACTTCCAGGGTTAGGAAGTTTAAAATTTTTTTGGTACATGCAATACATATATTGTAGTACATGAAAGTGACCAAAATGGTTTCAAATTTTAAGTTTATCTTAAATAAAACGACTTTATACCTAATTAAGACAAGGATTGGTAAAAAAAAAATAAAATTTCGCTCCCAGGGATGGGGAAATTGAAATTTTTTTATACATAAAAGTAACCAAAAAAGAAACTAACGTCGAATTTTTTACTAATTAACACTATTTTTTAGATCAGGAGAAATAAAATTGGTATTAAAAATTATAAAAAAAGAATCAAAATAAAGATTCCAGAGTTGGATAACTGCAATATTTTGTAGTACATTAAAGTGACCAAAATGGTTACAAATATTTTAAATTTTTCTTAAATAAAACTATTTGATGCCTCATTAAGAGTTGCATTGGTAAACAAAAAACAAAACAAAAATGTAAATTTCGTTTCCAGGGATTGCGGAATTGAAATTTTTTTTCTACATAAAAGTAACCAAAAAGTCAATTGACGTTGTTGTTTTTGCTAATTAAAACTGTTTTATAATTCATAAAGAACAAAATTGGAATTAAAATCATAAAAATTCAAAATTTCGACTCCAGGGTTGGACAAATGAAATATTTTATGGTACATGAAAGTGACCAAAAAGCTTAAACCTTTTAATTTTTTGTCAAGTAAAACTTTGTTACACTAAGAATTGCATTGGTAAGAAAATAAAAATTCGCTTCCAGAGTTGGAAAATCGAAATATTTTTGGTACATAAAAGTACCCACATAAATTCCAAATTTTGTGTTTTTAGTGAATTAAACCTATTTCATATTTCAGGAAAAATTAAATGAATATTAATATATTAAAAATTCGGTTCCAGGGTTGGAAAATCGAAATTTATCGGTACATAAAAGTAACCATATAAGTTCCTAGTTTTGGTTTTTTGTGGATGAAATCTTTCTTATACTTCGGGAAGTGTTAAATTGGTATTCAAAACCAAAAAAATCTAAAAGGCGATTCTACGGTTGGACAATTAGAACTTTTTGGGGTACATGGAACGGATTTTTCTTTTTGTTTGTAAATTAAACATATTTAATATTTGTGAAAGACGTTCAGAGGTATTAGAAATAAGAAACGGCAAACATTTAGCTTCCTAGCCGAAAAATTTAAACGAAAAGAATGACAGCCGTGAAGGGTATTTAAGATTCGGCTCAGCCGAATATAGCACTTTTGCTTGTTTTTTGTGTATTGCAGCAAAGCTGATTTTTATACTCTCCAAAAAAAGAATATGGAGGGTATATTCACTTTGTCATTCTGTTTGTAACGCAGCGAAATATCTACCTGAGAACCCATAAAGTATATATGTTCTTGATCAGTGATGAAATCTAAGACGATCTAAGCATGTCTGTCAGTCCGTAATTCTGTGGAAATAACGATTCAGTCAAAACGAAAAGATCCAGACACTTGAAATTTGGTATAAATATATTTTGAAGTTCGGAATGGGCTACATCGGGCAAGAGGAAAAAAAATCCCTAAGAAGAACTAAACCAACCTCAAAAAAACAACATAATTTTTAAAGTTTTTTTTTATAATATTGCTAATGATACATTTTTATGTCAAAGAAGGTCCAACGCGTTACACTTGGAGCAATAAAATAAAAAAAAAATTTTTGACGCCGCCCTCTTTAGTGGGCGTTACTATATGCAAAAATTGTGTAAAAGTTTAACAAATTGTTTTGCTTAAGCATGCGTTCCTTAAAACGATTATTTTTAAGCTTTAATGACGAAGCTGAGACGTAACCTGCTACTGCTCTGCCCTACCCCCTCCTCCCCCTTTGCCACCTAAATGACCCTATCAACAAAACAAACAAAAATTTGTATTTAATTATCCCAAACATTTATTTTTAGTGTTTTATGACAAAGGTGAAATGTCTTGCCAGAGCGATCCCGCCAAAAAACAGTTTTAATACCCTCAAAAGAGAAGGTGACATACGATGTTATATAAAGAAACTCTGTGCTACCAAGTTAAATATTTTAAATTTACTTATTAAATATTTGGAGGGTATTTAAGATTCGACCCGGTCGAATATAACGTTTTTACTTTTTTATAAAGGGTGATTTTTATGGAGTGATACAACTTTGAGTTGGCGTCACTGCTTTATTTGACCACCCATTTAACAGCTGACGGTTGTGTTTTGTTTAGTTTGCTTTGACATTTCATTATGGATCGACTTACACCAGAGCAACGAGTGCAAATTGTAGAAATTTTTAATGGTTCTATTCGTCAAACTCATCGTGCACTTCTTCCATTTTATGGCGTACATAATCGTCCTTGGAAGAACAATAGTGTTTTCGGACCACATTTACTGTTACTGATAATGTGCATCGCGTGAAACGCCAAACAGAAGCTGTAGCCTCTGTATCCTCATCAATCAATTCGTCGCCGTCCTCAGCAACTGGGATTGTGTCCTTCCACTTTATGGACGATTTTTTTAGTAGTTGCAAATTGGTGTTCCAGATTGCGCCTTGTACGCGCCAGCCGTGGCGGCCACATGGCCGAAATCATATGTAAACATTAATGTCATAAAATGTTCTATCCAATAAAGACCGTTTCATTGATATCAAATATATATTACTATGTTTTATTATAATTTAAACTTGTATCATCCTATAAAAAACACCCTATATATAACTTTCTTTGTTACTTAGCCGATTATTATTATTTTTATTGCGTACAAAAGTAAATCGCGATTTCATTGTCACATTTTATAAAAAAATATTTTAATCATTTTTATACCCTTCACAAAAAAGTGAAAGGGTATTGTATATAGGTTTGTCATTCCGTGTGTAATTTTTTCGATATTCACATGGGACCCCATAAAGTATATATATTCTGGATCTTTATGAATAGCGATGACGATTGAGCGATGTCAGTCTGTCCGTCCGTCTGTACGTGAAATCAGCCCCCAGAAGAGCCAAGCCCCCAGAAGAGCTAGAGACTTCGTTCTTGGACCGTTGGATTGGAAATAGAGTGCTATTGAAATTCAGAAAGATCCGAAGTACTGTTCTAGAGCCGGGAAGCTTACACCTATTTCTCGACGCAAAATTTATACCAAAAATCAATTTTTTTTTTAATGTTTGTAAATTAAACTTATTTCTTGCTTGGAAAGCCTCAATGGTCTATTAAAAACTAATAAAATAAACATTTTTTACCCAGGGATGGGAAATTAAAATTTGTTTTTCGGCCCATTCCGTATTTTGTAGTAACTAAAACTGTTAAATATTTTAAGTTTTTCTTTAACAAAACCTCTTTATTGGTCATGAAGATTTGCATTGGTAAAAAAAAAATTTTTTTTTAATTAAAATTTCGTTTCCAGGAAAGGGAAATTTGATTTTTTTTAATACATAAAAGTAACCAACAAACTTCGTCTACTCTGGTAGCCCAATGCAAAGAGCTGCTATCCAGACTGGGCGGTCAGATAGACGCTACCCTCATCTGGGTACCCGCACACAGCAATTTCTTTGGAAACGAACACTCAGATGAGCTAGCTAAGGCTGGATCTGCTAAGGACGTCTCCACTGCCGTATCGGTGGACATGCCGTTTGGCAACCTAAAGAGCACCATTCAGAGCCATTTCCGGCTGAAAGCGGCGGACAGGTGGCGCAAGATGAATACGTGCAGGGTGGCTAGACGCATGTGGTCATGTTATAACGACAATAGGACAGCACAATTGATCAACAGGAATCGCAGGGACATCTCAAGGCTCGTAGCGGTTGTGACAGGGCACTGGGCAATAGGCAGACATGCAGGCAGGTTAGGTCTCAACCATAATGCATTCTGTCGGAGCTGCCGGGATCAGAGCAAGGAAGATACAGTTTATCACTTCCTTTACGAATGCCCGGCCTTGCACAACACGAGACACAAATTCTTAGGCAACAGTATTATAGGCGACCTCGCGGAGTTATCAGGTACAGGTCTGGGGGACCTTATTAGATACCTCAATGCGACGAGTTGGATCTAGTAACCATCCGTATCCGAGATCAGGATACGGCTTCCATAGGTAGTCACTGACGAGTGGAGTGGTTTTTCAAAACGGAATCTCAGAGATCCTACTTGAATGCTTGCGTGTAGCGGGCAGCCACGTATACCAACCAACCAAAAATGCAATTGATGTTGTTTTTTTTTTGCTAACTAGAACTATTTTATATTTTAGGAAGAACAAAATTGGTATAAAAAATTCAAAAATAAAAAATAAAATTTCGAATCCAGGGTTGGACAAGTGCAATGTTTTATAGTACATGAAACTGACCAAAATTTTTCTTAAAAAAAAGTTACTTTATACCTCATGAAGCGTTGCACTGATTAAAAGAAGAACAAAAAATTAAAATTTCGCTTCCAGGGTTGGGAAAATTAATGTTTTTGTTTGGAACATTCGGAATTTTGTAGTACATGTAATAAGTAAAATTGTAAAAATGTTAAGTTTTTCTTAAATAAAACCTCTTTATACATCAGGAAGATTTGCATTGGTCAAAAAAAAATTTTTTCAAGTTAAAATTTCGTCGTTATTCTTAGAAATGTGGATTTGTAAAACATATATATGTTTATTTATTTATTTATTTATTTATTTCATCTACAGATTAAATCTTACAGATTACTTAAATAATTAGTGTTTAATTAAAATACTTAAATAATATTAACTTAAAATTTACTAAATTTGTATCAAAATTTAACGGTGGGTTAAAGCTATTACATAAATGCATACATCTTGCAATTGGCTCATTTTCGGCATAATTTGTCCTATGAATGAGTTCAACAAAACATCTATTTTTCCTCAAATTCCTAGGGGCATCATATAGAGCAAATAAACTTACAATTTCTTCACAACTAATTCCACCAGATATAACATTATAAGCGAATAAAACTGATAAATAACTTCTGCGGTCTTCCAGCGATTGTAAACCGAGTAGTTTCCTTCTTACATCATATGACGGTAATTCGTTTTGCCAACAAAGTCTTAATGCCGATTTGGTAAAAATTTTTTGCACTCGTTCAATACGTTTAGACTGACCTGAATAATACGGACTCCAAATAAGTGAACAATATTCCAGATTACTGCGTACTAATGTTACATATAGAGATTTAAGGGTGTACGCATCCTTAAAGTCCTTTGAGTTTCTCCTTATAAAACCAACCATGCAATAAGCTTTACAGATAATATAGTCAATGTGGTACGAAAAGTTTAACTTATTGTCGAAAATAACACCCAAATCTTTAACTTGAGACTCACGTTTCAGTGGAGTACCGTTAATACTGTAAATATAATTCACTGGTGTTATGTTACGTGAATATGATACCATACAACATTTTGAAATATTAATTATAATACCATTAGCCAAACACCAATTGGAAAGCCTAGTCAGATCTGACTGCAGTTTTTCACAATCATCCTTTACCGATATTCTTCTAAATAGTTTCAAGTCGTCAGCAAATAACAGACATTTAGAAAATTTGAAACAGAGCGGTAAATCATTAATAAAAATTACAAAAAGTAACGGGCCAATGTGTGTGCCCTGCGGAATGCCAGAATATGCATTTATTAGTAATGAAGAGGAAATCTTCCCAATATTAACGCTCAAAGACCTATTTAATAGAAAGCTTTATACATATATATACATATATATATATATATATATATATATATATATATATATATATACATATATATATATATATATATATATATATATATATATATATATACATATATATATAAAGATCTTTTAATTTTTTATTTAAAAATCATGTTAATCACTTCACAGGTCAAACAATAATGCACAAATAGAGCAATAAAAGCTTGATAACGAGATGACAACAAACAAAAAAAAACCAACGGGTTAAATACCGTTACATTTTAACAAAGCAATATCGTGATAATGTTTATTTCTTGTACTGTGCAAAAGTGTCCGAATAGTGAATTTTTTGATATTTTTAATTTTTTTTTTTTTTTGAAGCAATTTATATGAGTTTTTGTGCTTTATAATTTAAAATAATGTTCAATTAAATAAAAAAAAAATACATATATTTGATAATATACCTATATTTGTATTATTTTCATTACCTTACTTCCTTAGTGCAAAACATCCGGACAGTTTAGCTTCCCACTATATATATATATATATATATATATATATATATATATATATACACATATATATATATATATATATATATATATATATATATATATATATATATATATATAAATAAAACGATTCTATGCAAATTGATTTGCAAAATGTTTGCAATGCTGATTAAAATACTAAGTCGAAAATTTTTTGTCATGCTTAGGTTCAAATCTGCGAATATAACTTATTATTATTACGAGTAGTAGGGTCCCCGCCTCAGTGCGGAAAAAAACTGATACAACTTATAATTTGAAATAAACATATCCTTTGATATATCTCTGCTTCCTACTACAGCGACTTAAATTTCTTTCTGTCACCAGAAATGGGAGTAGCAAAATACCATTCAACTAATCACCCGAGATGCAGAGTATGTTTGCAAGGCATTATTATTTCTTGTTTTAATCTTGTTTTAGTTTTTTTGTTTGTTATCATCATCTTATTTTCAAATAGTATTCCCCAAATGCTCATTGTGCACGCAATAACAACTTTTTTTTCTAAAGGACAACTTAAAGGGAGGGTTGACTGGTGGCAATCGTCAGGCAACCTTTTTAGCCTGTTGTCATATGGACGGTTGTGTGGCGTGTGGATTTTGGAAATTGAAACGCTTTTGGCGGTAGCATGTTCATATTGTTCTTAAGTATTGGTTTGCAGCTTTATTTTACGACTACTGCTTCCATTTTTCTTTATCGATAATCTTGTTAAACTTGTTCTATTCTGCTAATGTTGAACTTCCTTCCGTTTTGAGTTTATTTTTTTTTTTGCAATACATTCTTTTATTGTTTGTTAATGTTTGAAGTTTTTCCCTCCCCTTTTGCTATCGCTTATTTATTATGGCTTTTCATGTCATTGAATATTATTTCCATTTACGTGTCTTTCTTGAAAATCCTGTTTAAGTTTTATGTGTCTGAATGCAAGCCTTCAGCCCAGTCCGGCCGTTCTTATGACCGTTTGTTTCTATGGCTGTCAGTTTGCTTTTATTGTCGCAGTGTTTTGTTGCTGGTGCTGTTGCTGTTTCCTTTTATTTTTTGCCTTCATTTACGAAATATTTTCTAAAGCACGTTTTTTCCATTCCTCATTCTATTTAAGTATTTCACAATACAAAATATCTGTCCTTATTTCAAGTAGTTTGTATGCACATCCCTACATACAAGTATGAATAGGAGGCACAACGTAAGAATCTTGAAAAGCGTTTTTTTAATCTTTGTTTTTATTTGCCAGTTTGTCTTATTCTCAGTTGTATTGTTGAAATTGTTTTGCAGTGCCCTACTTAAAGGACACCACATCGCAGTGCTGCAGTTTATTTAGTGCCAGCGATAATTTTTATCTACTCAATGGCTTCAATTGACTGTATTGCTGCATTAGGGAAGAAGATAATATAATTCTTAAGCTTATGATTAGTTTGGAAGGAATAAAAAAGATATTTTAAAGTATTAAAAATGCTTACATTCTCTAAAAGGATATTGTCTACATTTTCTAAGATATCTGGAAGTAAACTATTGAACAAGTTTGAAATAATTTGCTTAAATTACTTTTTTCGTCAATGTTTTTTTTTTTTTTTTTTTTTTTTAGGAGTAGGACCAGCACTCAGGGGATGACCCCTATATATGCAATGCATTGCGCCGGAACTGAAAACGAGGGGATAGTATTGAGGAGACAGATTAGGAAAGATGAGAAGATAAACAGTTTTTTTTTTTTGTAGCTATTTCAACCTTTTACTTCGCCGGCTAATTTTTGCTACAGGGCCGACGAAGGTGGGTGCTGTTACTCTGCTTTTAGTACATGATAGTGTCAGTCGCTGCCAATTATGTTCAGGGATCAGTGACTATGCCTTCATCATTGAAACAGGCTGGCAACAACTAACACAACCACGCACTAATGCTGATCAGAAGAATTCAACACAATATTTCATGACTCAGAGCGGGCTCGAACTTACGACCCTCCGTTTCATAGTCTCGTGTTCTACTACTTCAGCCAACAGCACCCACAAATTACTTTTTTCGTCAATGTTGTCAATATAACGTATGTTTTATTGAGTCCCTTGAGAAAACTTCTTTATTGCAAAGTTTTTCATACAAATATACACTATAGCTATGGAAGTATTTTCGGATCCCCTTGGATTCGTTATAACGAAGTTTCGTTGTAATAAGAAATTGATAATTCCACTTTTTATACAATAAAACATTTAGTTAATAAACACATTCTGTGTGTTATTTTTTTAGATTGGAGATAAAAGATCTGATGCAAAGACTGGCTCCACGACACCAAATCGATCTGTTGTGCAGTACGAGCTTTGGAGACTTCCATCTGATGTCACCCGCTACCAAAAGCTCAGCGATGAAAACACGCCTTCTACAACGCCGCAAAACAATACATTCCCATAGAATGTGTAACACAAAAGCCTATAGGGTTGAGTGTACCAGTTTACTCTTCCACAAACTATAATTTAGTTGCTAAAAGGATCGCATACTCTCTCATCCGGCGAGTTTCATAAAAGGGCTCTGAGCCCAGAAGTGGAGTAGCCGTGACCCTTTTGGTAAATTAGTCCGCTGGCTCATAACCCTGGTGTCCGCTGTGGTATTCAATTTAAAGAAATCTTAGTTTTTATAGTTTCTGCTGTGGATAAAAATATTTCAAAACAACTTTATGATGAAAATTCCATTAGAGAAAAGTCTTTAGTGCACTTTGCTTCAAATGTTTCATTTAATTAAAAAAAGTTATGTTCATGTATAAAAATACAGGTTTGAATCTTATGAAGCAAAATATTTTCAGTTTTAAAATTCAATGGGGCTTTTAGGTGCTTATCGTAATATTCAGAAAGAATTATATAGAAACAATATATAAAAGAATTAAGTTAAAATGATCACTAATTTGATTATCCAAGATACAACGCAAACCACAAAATTGAAGTTTTCAGAAGTCTCTAATATTCCCATCATCAGTACTCATATAGATACACACCTTTTTATTAGATCGCTTGCGCTCAGGCAAAAAATTTGGGTGTTGTGACAGACTTTGAAGTTCTTTCTTCTTCTCTTATACAAACTGCTTGGCTTAACTATAAAGTGATAGAAAGTTTTAACGATATTTTAAGCGACTTTGCGAAGTTTTCCTAAGCAAACGCCGTCTTAGTTGTTTGGTTACAGGTGGCAACAGTTCATACAAAGTTTGATTATGACTTCTCTTTTCTTTTTTTATCTTGGGTAAAAGTCTATTTTTAGGTGCCACCGTCGCTAAAAAAACATCAAAATTGATTTTGAATGAATTGTACCCCGAGCCCTACCTCCGACCTTTCTCGCGTAGATGATATCAAAATGCACTGAGTTGACAACGCTGTCAATGGTAAGGATTTCAATAATGAAATAAACAATCAAGAAGACGAAATTTTATACAAATTTACATTTCAAAAATTTTTAAACCGGTTATTAATATTAAATAAACGTGTAAAAATTAGTTTATTTGCTATTGTGAATGATTTTTATTTTCAGCACCAAAATAAATTTCAGCAAAGCTAAAGAAAAAACTATTTACTAAGAAACCCGTATGGGAAGCTTTTGATAAAAATCTAAGTTATAATGAGATGAGATTGACTTTCATTTATGTGATTCGGACGATAATATAATTAAATACGATGATTCGGAAATATCAGCTCCATGATTCGACTACTACGAAACTACAATTTGAGATGAGTGAAGATTCCAGAGTTGGATAACTGCAATATTTTGTAGTACATGAAGGTGACAAAAATTGTTAGAAATGTTAAGTTTTTCTTAAATAAAACTATTTCCTGCCTCATTAAGAGTTGCATTGGTAAAAAAATTAAAATTTCGTTTCCAGGGTTGGGAAATTGAAATATTCATTCTGCATAAAAGTAACCAAAGAGGCAATTGACGTTTTTTTGCTAACTGAAACTGTTTTATAATTCAGGAAGAACAAAATTGGTATTAAAATCTTAAAAAATCAAAATTTCGACTCAACGGTTGGACAAATTAAATATTTTATGGTACATGAAAGTGACCAAAAAGTTTAAAAATATTAATTTTTTTGTCAAGTAAAACTATGTTACACCTCACTAAGAATTGCATTGGCAAAAAAGTAAAAATTCGCTTCCAGAGTTGGAAAATCGAAATTATTTTGGTACATAAAAGTACGCACATAAATGCCAAATTTTGGTTTTTTTTCAGTGAATTAAACATATTTTATACTTCGCTAAGAATTAAATTGGTATTGAAAACTTTTAAATTAAAAATTCGGTTTCAGAGTTGGAAAATCGAAATTTTTTGGTAGTAGTAGTAGTTATATAAGTCTCAATTTTGTTTTTTTTTTCAGTGAATTAAACATATTTTATGTTTCGCTAAGAATTAATTTGGCATTAAACATTTTTTGAAAATTTGGTTCCAGGGTCGGAAAATCGACATTTTCTGATTCATAAAAGTAACCATATTATTTGTTATTTTTGATTTTTCTGATGAATTATACCTACTTTATATATCAGGAAGAAAAAATTGGTATTAGTATTATCGACGGTTGGACAATTATAACTTTTTGGGGTACATGAAACGGATAGTTTCTTTTTGTTTGTAAATTGAACATATTTAATATTTTTCAAAGACGTTCAGAGGTATTAGAAGTAAGAAAAGCCAAATATTTAGCTTCCTAGTCGAAAAATTTTAACGATAAGAATGACATCTGCGAAGGGTATTTAAGATTCGGCACAGCCGAATATAGCACTTTTACTTGTTTTCAAATCAAATCGTAAAGGTCTTGAAAAATCACCCATTAGCTTAAACGTATTTGACTACTTCCTGGAATCGATTTATTCGTTTAAGGAGATTGATCGCGATAAATCTACAAGTAAATCCTTGTTTCATTGCGTTTCTGGGAGAAATATATATGAGAATGGGAGCTACTGCTTAACATCATGCCGAACATCAGCGTCGAAAGCGGCATATGCCTTAAGGAATCTCAATTAATCTGGCGTAGATAATGATTGCGCCGGTATCCCCCTTTAGACTCTGGTCTGTGTGACTACTTAGATTCTGCTTTTATTATCGGATAATTAATTTGTAATTATATAAATAAATAAATTTATTTAATATTTGAAATCAAAACTATCATCGAAGATTAATATAAAACAAAATGCAGTAACGCGCTATTTATCGGATTCTTAGAGCCGTTTGCTTGCAATTTTTCGTTTTCAAAAAACAAATTTATATATCCAAAATAAAAACAATTTATTTAAAGAAATATCAATGGCGTTAACCCTTTATGACACACCATGTGCAACCTTGACAGTGTCTTCCTCTCTTCAGTTGCCCTGAAAATACAAATTAACTCTTCCCATGAATTTTTGTTTGTATGTTTGTTTGTATGTTTGTTTGCACTTTATAAGAATTCATTTATGCTGATGATTAGGAAATTAAAATAACCTAATTTCAATTCGTTTTTTTAAGCGTGAGAAAGGAAAACACGAAGTAATTTCCAACTTCCCAACAGCTGCACAATTACCCAGTGAGAGCTCGTAAAATTGGGTTGGCTTTGAAATAAATTGCTTTTTCAAGCCATTTTAAGTAGGTAGAGGAGGAGGAGGAGGAGGCCGATGCAAACAAATTAATTAATTTCTCTTTAGCTGCACAAAAGCAATGGAGAAACTTCCTAGATATTATGTGGGGGTTTCCCGAGATATGAGCACTAAGTGAGTTTTAAAACAAAATATTGGTGCTACAGAAGGGGAGACGTATACCCCTCGCACAAAGTGCATGTGTAATTCTTATGGGTCTTAAGTGAGAAAAAGTGAGAAGTTTGGTTGGTTGGTGTAGGAGATGGGAGGTGGTTATAACTTTTTTTATGACAATGACGGTAGCGAGACACTGTGGCTGTGGCTACTATGCAATAAAATAAACTCCTACAAATACACAACTTATTTACCCGAATGGAAAACAAAACTTAAATGATTCCCATACAAATATAAGGGGAACGAACGAACCACTGCAGCATTTGCCAAAAATAAATTCAAATGCAAACTAATGATGGCTTAGATAAAGCTGACTGACTGACGGACGCTACATTGTTTACAATCTACTTACGGCTACTACCTATTTCAAATAAACAATTTTAGTCCTGAAGATTATCCACACCCCCGTAAATTCTTTTCTCAGCAGTTTTTCTTCTTTTTTTGCAGCTTAAAACGATACAAGAGATATCTACTATTTTGGTTTGACATGAAATCTATAAGATTTAAGAGCGGAAAAACTTGCAGAAAAAAGAAAACAAATTTGCAACAAAAAAAAAAACACATGAAAACAAGCAAATTTTTTACTTATCTTTGCCATTGTTTGAGCGATGAGAAGATGTTGTTTTTCTATATGTATATTGTTTTTACAGGAAGCCGCAACGGAATGAAAAACAGCTGCCTTTGTGTGGCAACAACAGCGGCATTAGTAATGCCAACAGCAAAGGCAGCACAGCAAAAACCGAATGTTGTTGGCAATTTATTTAATTTATTTGATCAAAGTTGTGTATCTGAAAAAAACCAAACACACACACACAAAAGATTTTCTTGCTAACCAAACAAAGCCAAAATAAATTTGTATTTGGTAGTAGCAAATGTTGCTGTTTAATTTTGAGCAAAAAACTTACAACAAACGAGTGCAACAACATTGTACAAATGTTGCCGTTGTTGTTGCTGCATGCATCTTAAGGTTGTGAATTATGTTCTGCTCTGTTAAATTTGCAATTTTCAATAAATAAATGTATTAAAAATATAGACACACATACACCGAGCTATTTATTATTATATTGTTGTAGTTGGTGCTGATGTTGTTTTTACTTTTATTATTCATATCTAAATGTGTATGCCGGTATCACAATTATTGGCTTAAGTTTTTCCTTTTTATATTTTTGCTGTTGTAGCAGGCTAAAAACATTAATTTCAATTTCTTACATACTTTTTAACAGTTGCACTACGAACTAAAGCGCTGCTAATAAATTGTTCATCTACTTTGCAACAATTCTATATCAAACACCATCGTAACCCGACAACTACAGTGTATTTATATATTACGTCCAGTTTTTACATACTTTTTTTGTAAAAGTTATGAATAACGCCCTTAGCCATTTTAGTCTTTCATACATAAATTCTGTACAATTTAACACATTAAAAGTATAAATTAATAAAATAGGAACCAGATAAACCCCCTGTACAATAAATTTAAACATTTTCTGTAAATTTTGGAAAATATATTAAATTCCCACATATAAAAATATAAATTAAAAAAATTCTCTACTAGGTGTATTTTTTCAAGAACTTTCGGATTTGTCTAAGAAGCCCACAAAAAATTTGAGAAATGTATGAAATCTCAATTTGAGTCGATAGAATGATCTATAAAAGTCAATGTTGACTGCGGCTCCACTTCAAATGGTTTATACGCTGGGTTCAGTTTTGGCATACCGTCTTCAAAATATCGGCAGGTATTCCATGACTAAATTCTTCAATATTGGCTGCCAGTGCGTCAACGATTTCGGAGTTGTCCCTATAGACATAAGCTAGACTAGACCGTGCAATTTAACGCCTTTATACTACTTTTTGTGGTCCATGCCTTAAATAATGATCTCATGTACACATTTTTCTAAATTTCATGCGATTTTCTTAAAATCAAATCTGAAAGTTCTTTAAAGTCGCCCATGATGTTTCAAAGTAAGCTTCTTTTGAAAGCGCCATCCAAAATCATTGGACACTTCTGTTAACATTAAACACGTTTTGTTCGAAAGGCGACCAAATTAATTGTGAAACTGGGTTTGATCGGATGTGTGAATGTAGTGGATGGAAATAAAAATTTTACACAATTTTTTATATGTTACCCAAATAATATAAAATGCATAGTTTTATAATCAATGAGAAAGGCATATCGAAAAATATATCTGAATAAAGGCTCAAATATATTAATCATTTGAAAGTGGTAGTATCATAGCAGAGACGTTTTATCCTTAATATGCCTGTAAATCTATTTCGGAATGAATTCCTTACGCTTAACTGTCCACCTGTAAAAATTACATGTAAAATGTGAAAAATTAGCAAAATTTTCGAGATATTTAGCAGTTTCTCGGGTTTTTTTTTTAATTTGAGAATTAAAAGGGACTGAATCCGGACTCAGCGAGCCACTTTTTGTGTGTTCCGGTCGTTATAATTAATGATGAAACACAGTTCTTATTTTAAATACGTCCGTACCGTTTTGGTAGTTTCGTACAACAAAATATTATAAAACTTTCTTTATAGATTTATTCTCAATATTGTTCAAATATTCTTGGAGCAGAGCATTTGCAAAATATGCAACACTTAATTGCAATCCGAAATCTGACACTAGAGCTTGGTTTTTGAGATCTCAGTTAAACTAGGTTTAGTTAATCTGAAAGCAGATTTGTGTGGAAATTTGTATACAAAATTTTTGACGGAACTGAACAGTTTTGCACAGAATGTTGGTGCCTAATGAGATTATAAATAAAATCACATATCAACGGAAAAAATAGAGTTACGGACTACGCTAAACTAAGTTTAAAATTATTCCAAATCTCACAAACACGGCCCCAGTGAACCATTTGCATTTTTTGGGCAAAAACTTCAGTGATGGAGAATATTTGCAATTGCTTAAATTTACAATCTTAAATGCACAAGATTGTGAATAAGGTTTATGTAACCGTCGGCATTATCTTTGTTTACTCACTATTCCATTCATAGCATAAAATATAGTTTTCATGTAGGATGATATAAAGCAGTGATGTCAGCCTCATACACAATTGTGGAAGCAAAACTCACATGTACGCTTACGCTCTTTTATTTTAAGAGCGTAAAATATAATTGTTTACTAAAAACACTCTCATTCAGCGGGAAGTATCGCAAGTCCTGTTTTGAGGCCTCTAAACAGAAATAATATATTTATATAAATATATATACAATATATATAAGAGGTTTGAAATAAGTTGGATCCACTGTATGTAGGTACATCTTTTCGAAAATTTCTTAAAGTAGCTTTTAAATTAATTCATAAGTAAGACTTTTTGTAAAAATTGTTTCTCTTGTATATAAACAAACCAAATGTTCAGCTTAAAAATGGAGAAATATTTTAAAATTAAATATCTGAGCACTTGGCAATTTTCGAAACCATTTTTTACAACTTATAAAATTAGAAGATATTATTGGTAAATAAAAGGATACTCTTAGAAAAGGCCACTAGTTAGGCCTCGCAACCGCACATTTCTCCCGCTGGGATTGTAAGAGATAAGAGTGATCTCACCAACACAATCACATTTGACATCACTGATATAAAGTCAGTTTTAATCCTTGTTGTTCATACCCCACACATACACAGAGTTCTCGAATATATGTTAATGTTGTTTTTGTGCTATTATTGCCGCTTGCTGCTGCTGTTGCCTTTGATACCAGTTTTGTTGGGATTTCCGTTGTGAAGTGTGCCAATTACCTTAAATTGCTCACAAACAACAACAGTAACAATCATAACAACAAGAAAAAAATTCATTCTCCCTTTTATTTATTTTTTTTCGTATTAAAAACACTTTTAACAGACTCTGTACGAGGGTAAATCACAAATTTACTGTAAGGCTATAAGAACGTGACAATGACGTGTCAACTCCACAAACTGAAATCGTCAAACGTTCAAAAGATTTATACGGCAACATAAAAGATCGACATTAGAGTAGTAGAAGTAGAAGATTGATCGTTTTTGAAAATAAATAAATTTAATAATTTATATTAATCAACCGTGGGACCATCCGTGTGTTTTTTTTTATAAGTTATTATTTGGGAACTTAAAAAAAAGAAAATTCGACTATTTCAATATTTTCAACATAGAGTCCCAACAACAATTTTGCCCCACAATCGAATTCGGTTAAGCGTAAATAATCATTTTCTGGATTTCCCTTCTACTTATGAAAACTTTTCAATAAAAAAATTTCGGATAAGTGAAACCTGTTCGGTTAAATGAATTCTGTACTTTTGAAATTGTTCAATTTATTAAATAAAAATATTCTATTATACATAAAACAGGGGCCAATTGCCAAATTTAGATCGATATCGAATGCCATAATTTGCCTCCCGATATGTAGTTGATCATTAAGAATAACAAAATGTATTCAGAAGTATTTTGAAAATACATTTTTAAAATAGAGATTTATTGCAACAATTATCACATCCAGGTCTGTTTCAGCACTCGATTCTTTTCGAAGTTTTTAAATGTGTCTAAAATTGAGGTACAATTTTTATTTTGCTGGCATTTTTTTCGACTTTTAATTTTTATTCAAAATTTTTATTTTCAGATTCTAAATACATTCCGGTTAGTTCATATGAAACACTACACGAAGGAGCAACGTGTTTTTATTATGAAAATATTTTTTGGAAATTCAATTCGAAAAACAGGAAGAAAATCATAATTTTTTATAACTAAATTGTCTTCACCGATGAAGACCACTTCAGGCTCCTTCACTAACAGAAGTAATTTTTTCGCTAGGGATCACATAGCGGCGATACACAAGTCTGGGGACATGCATAACGCCTCCAATCTCTTAAAATGACTTTCGATTAGTGCATAATCATCCCAAAAATGCTCGAAGAATATCACATTTGAATCACTACATTTCTAAGTAAGCTTTAACTATTTTTCGTAAATGACAAACCTGTAACTAGATAAATGACAGTTCACATGACGGATATTTCTCAGCAGGCAGTCTTACCAGTACGACGATTTCCACATGGATATCACCAAAAATCTTGACTCTCTGTAGTTTCACTATCGGAGTCTCATACGAGAAGCAAAACCACAACCTGCACGCTATTAGGCTAACAGCACAAGACTCTTCTTCTCTTCAATGTGGGTGCTGTTGGCTGAAGTAGTAGAACACGAGACTATGAAGCGGAGGGTCGTGAGTTCGAGCCCGCTCTGAGTCATGAAATATTGTGTTGAATTCTTCTGAACAGCATTAGTGCGTGGTTGTGTTAGTTGTTGCCAGCCTGTTTTAATGATGAAGGCATAGTCACTGGTCACTGAACATAATTGGCAGCGACTGACACTATCATGTACTAAAAGCAGAGTAACAGCACCCACCTTCGTCGGCCCTGTAGCATAATTTAGCCGGCGAAGTAAAAGGTTGAAATAGCTACAAAAAAAAAACTGTCTATCTTCTCATCTTTCCTAATCTGTACCCTCAATACTATCCTCTCATTTTCAGTTCTGGCGCAATGCATTGCATAAATAGGGGTCATCCCCTGAGTGCTGGTCCTACTCCTAAAAAAAAAAAAAAATATATATATAAAATATGACCTCTTCCAGTAGCCATATAAGTATATTTGGTTTAATTTGTTATCGCGTCGCACTTAATTCTCCAGCTGCCCACGCACACAATTTAAAGTTCGTGTTCGCCTTGTTTATTAAAAAAAAACTAAAAAACACATTCAAACCATTTTTTTTTGTCGATTCTTATCACACGTTTGTATCTCTTTGCATACATGATGTTGCCTTTTTTCTGTGGGTTTCCTCTTTGCCATCGTCGTCAGTTTCTCATGCTATTTTGGTTACTACACACTAATTTTATTTAATAACACTATAGGTTTTCTTACAAAAAGAAATAAAATCATTTTCTTATATTCATACTCAAGCCAAGAAAAAAAAATTATTCATAGATGTGCTAATATGAAAAGCAAATTATGACAGCGAGATAAAACAGCTTATGAGGATGCTTTTAATAACACCAACACATATGTACATACTTGTACTTGTGTAGATGTAACGTAAGTTTTATTTGAAAGTATTGAATTCGTTAAAAATACACCCCCTCGTGAATTGTAAAAGGTCGGCGAAATGAGAAAAAACATAATAAGTAATTGCTATAAAATACGTGTATGAAATCAAAATTGATAAAAAGAAAGTTGCAACAGATTAAGCACACATTTTCAATCAACTTAACGCACGCCTTCCATTCTAGTTTTCTTTATTCACTTGTATATTCTACCTTCAAATTAAAAGTTCTAAAAGCAATTGGAATACAAAACTTCTTCCAGACATGGCAAACTTAAATTAAAGTAAAACTTGTTGTCAGTGTATCAACTCGACTCGTATCCGTTTCCCTGCAACACAGTTACGATAATGGGTAGTTTTATGTCGTGCTAAAAACATATAACGAGTATTTCATTAAGCGCTTCGCATGTTTAAATTTATATAACAGAAGGAGTGCGTGGTCTATAATCGAAATATTTTAATCGTTATTCGTCCTATTGATGGAATTAATTATTGTGTGTGGAATATAAAATCATTCAAATTAGGGATGTAAGCGATACCGTTATGTCGACGATACTTCAGTTTTACTGAAATATCGATATAAACAATACCTTTGCGAAAGGGGAAGTCCAGAGCCATCACAGATATCCTAATCTTTCTAGAGATGCCGATCCGCTTTGTTATTGGCGCAGTGATGTGTTATACCCATACTTGAAGCAAAAAGCACAGAAGTACTTATGTTTTGATATGAGTTCTGTCGCATCTGAGAGACCATTTCCTACTGCTACGATTTCAAAGGGATTTCGAAATTGCGCATCTCCTCAAAAGTGGAATGCACTGTGTTAAAGAAACCCCCATTAATATTAATTTGATATATTAATGAAATTCTTTCGCTTATTGACATTCATTTTGTATAATAAACAAGTAAAAACGTTATATTCGACCGGGTCGAATCTTAAATAACCTCCAAATATTTATTAAGTGAATTTGAAATGTTTAACTTGGTGGGACAGAGTTCCTTTATATAATATCGTACGTCAACGCCGACTAAAGGGGGCGGGGTTCAAAAATTTACAATATCATGTTTTCCACAGACGAACGTATGGGCATTGCTAGACCGTCTTAGACTTCATCACAATTCTCTTTGGAAGGCATAAAAACGGTATTTTGGCGGGTTCGCTCTGGCAAGGGCTGTGGGGGAAACATTTCACCTTTGTCATAAAACACTAAAAATAAATGCTTGGGATAATTATGTATATACAAAATTAAAATTTCTTTTTTTTAATAGGGTCATTTAGCGGGCAAAGGGGGGGGGGGGTAGGGCAGAAATCGGCAGTCATAAAATTCTAAAGATAAATGTTTGGGATGATTATATACAAAATTTAAAAAAAAAAAATTTTTTTGGGAGGGTCATTTAGGGGACAAAGGAAGAGGGGGGGGGGGGGCAGGGGTAGGGCAGAAATCGGCAGTCATAAAACTCTAAAGATAAATGCTTCGGATGATTATATACAAAATTAAAAAAAAATTTTTTTTTGGTAGGGTCATTTAGGGGGCGAAGGGGAAGGAGGGGGTAGGGCAGAGTAGCACCAGGTTTCGTCTCAGCTTCGTCATTAAAGCTTAAAAGTGTTATTTTTAAGGAATGTAGGCTTAAGTAAAACAATTTGTTAAATTTTTATGCTATTTTTGCCTATAATAACGCCCACTGAAGTGGGCGGGGTCAAAAAATATTTCTATTTTATTTAATGGCTCCAAGTTTAAGGCGTTGGACCGTATTTGACATAAAAATAAATCATTTGCTTAACAAAATAACCAAAAAACTTTAAAAATTATGTTGTTTTTTCTGGGTTGGTTTAGTTCTTCTTAGGGGAACTTTTTTCCCTCTTGCCCGATTTAGCCCATCTTCGAACTTAACCTGCTAAGCTTTAAAATATATTTATGCCAAATTTCAAGAGTCTAGCTCTTTTCGTTTGGACTGAATCGTGATTTCCACAGACGGACGGACGGACGGACATGCTCAGTTCGTCTTAGATTTCATCACTGATCAAGAATATATATACTTTATGGGGTCTGAGATGGATATTTCGATGCATTACAAACGGAATGACAAAGTGAATATACCCTCCAAATTCTTTTTTGGAGGGTATAAAAATATACTTGAGATTTCTTAATTTTGACTTGACCCTAAATTAAATCGGCGTCGCCGATATTTCCATTTGAGTATCGGTATCGAATTCCCCAATGAATTCGACCGATGTTATATTGGCTTTGAGGACCTCTGTAGCTTGTGGCTTATTCACATACAAATACGAATTAAGAAAAAGTTAAGCTGCGTCGCATGTAGGACCGTCCTGGCGAAACCAGATAAACCAATTTGTTAATTATTGACCAATAGCGCTCGCCATTAACAGTGATGGGGTGGTTAACGTCGTCCGGAAAGATATATGGATGGATGACGACTCCCATAATCTACACCAAAGAGTGACTTTTTTCGGGACGCATTGGACACTGTTGGAGCTCACGTGGATTGATAGCGTTACATATTCGACTTGTTTGTTTACTCACGTACCCATTCATCCAGAAATAGGACTCGTCGTTAAAGATGAACATTTAATTATTTTGACGTGTGGTTGAACGCTATATCTCTCCATGATGAATTCGAAGAACAAGCTTAAAAAATTACGACTAATTTGACAGGCATAGCTTCAAGAAGATGACCGTTATCAACTGTCATAGTGCAGAAGCCCCAATTGGAATACCCTTTATATAGCATGTGTCTATATAAGCAGGTGAAATCAGTTCGGCCGATTAACAATAATTTTAAGATAAAACCAGGGCCCAAACTACCGTATTCGATATTGATCGAAATTTCCGTACAATTTAAATACAAATTTCGATCGATATCGAATGCCGCAATTTGCCCCCAGGACAAGGACTGAGTAGTTCGATATTCCTCATAAATGAAATGATATTTAGAAACCAAGTTTTATGGAAACTAAAGAAAATTTCATTTAAATTTTAAGCATTTCAACCAAATACCTCAACTAGAATATTATTTGAGCATGTCTCTGCCGTAAAAGATGGGACATTCCTTTCATTAAGACATATTTATCGATTACTCTTCTGCTTGATTCAGTTCAAAAATCATTATTTAGATTATGCTATTGATTGTTTTTTCCTAATAAAATTTCAAAGTAATTAGTGGCTTTCATTTTGCTTAATTAAAATTATTTAGTATACTAAAGAATGACTAATAACCAATTAAACCCAAACAACGGTTAATTAATAAGGCTGATAACTGATTAAACCAACGACCCGATTTCTTGAATCCCCTAATATTTAGCTCGGTATAATCGTGCTGTATACAACAGTAAATTCAAGCTTAAAAATATAATATATTAAAGAGTTTGATAAAGCACTAACCCCCTTATTAATAAAAATTATGAGAGGCTTATAAGAATGTAATAGAGCAAATTAAATATAAATTTTTGTTTTATTACTCTGTTATTAGACTCTCATAGTTTTTATGAATAAGGGGGTATAACTTTTTCAAACTGCTATAACTTTTGAATGAATCACCCTATCCTCCTTGGTTAGCGGCTATCGCAGTAGTCCTATAAAAATATTCAGAACACTAGTTGATTTGGTATATAGCTTGTGAGTTTTTAAAAAGTCACTTATTTCCAATTTTTTTGTTTACGACATCTCATGAACGCATAAGCCGATTCTGTCTCGTTTAGTAGTGGGTTTTCAATGTCAGGAGATGATTCTGACTATGATTTGTGGAATCGATCGGTAAATTCGTTTACAAACTATTCCAAAAGAGCACATCAGAAAAAAATATGTTTTTCTTAGGTTTTTTGAGATACATATCACGAAATCTACCGATCTTAATTGGTTTGAAATTTGCAGGAAATGTAATTTTTGTAGAACTTTTTGAAATGTCACTCGATTTGTCAAACTATACAAAAGCTATAAGCGGTTCACATACTTACACAAACACATACATACAGACACCACCCTCAGCAGTAGTCAGGAAAATTTTCTAGGAACTTAAAACATGGAGATCTGGTGAAAGTTCGGATTTTCCAAAACGTGGTAACATTAATAACTTAACAACTTTTTTTTTAATTTTAAATTTTTTAGTGGTACGTTAAAAATTGGACTTGTCAATTATATTGTTAATGTATATCCATTATCAGGAGTATGATACAGACCCCTTGGCATTGATTCTGCTTAATTCCGTCCTTTTCAGATGTGATTTTATATCATTCCTCATCGAATACCTGTCTCAATAAGACTTTTGACGAAGTTTTGTGTACTCGAATTTATTTTCAGTAGGATTCTTGTGGGTTCTTTGAGGTAACGTTGACATAAAAGCTATAACGTATCGCCCATTCGAACTCTATATTTTTATTTAAACATAAAGAAAAGTCTATTAAAAAGGCTAATTTTCTTGATTTTTAAGCAAGTGAATTTATTTATTTCGAAAATAATTGTTAAAGTATCAGTGCACAGATTCCAACAGGGTTAATTTGTCGACATAACGGCGATGTTACTAACTCGTTTTTTTTAGCCGTTCTTGAGACCGACTGTACACGGCTTATGCCTTCACATAAGAAGTACCACGATATTTAACCACGGAAAATTTCCCCGGAGAACAGTAAACCAGTTATCTGAGGTACAGAGATCAATTAGTGCGAGTGGGACACAAAGCTGTCAAAAGAGAGTAAACTATCGTTTGCCCGGCTGCACCTAAAAAATAGTTGCTAACGAGGCTTGATGTTGACGGACTCCGAGCTCCTTTTCGACTGATTTGTTAAGAAATATTTTTAAAATTTGGAATCTGTTTCTAAGCGCTATATATAAATAGACACAGTTAAATTAACTTTTTTTGAGTCACTTGCTAAAAAGGAATCTTGTCTGCCATGTCAGAGTTGCAAATTGAGAACAACCAAATTGTACCAACGAACTCTATACATTGTACTTTTTTGATTCCAATAGTACCAACAAAAAATTTTGTTAAACATTTTGGGTTGTCTCTGCTTAAACCAGACATCTTCTGCTTCATCAGATTTTATTTTTTAAATTATAAAAATTTGAATAAAGATTTTTTCATATAAAATACTACAATTGTTTATTTTTTAATTTAATTATGAACACTAGCGTGTTCAGGGGAAAAGTGTTAAGTACAGTTTTGTAGTAAAAGAAAACTACAAAAAAGAAACTGAAGTTGGTTGTGAATGCAAGAATTAAATCACAAAGAAATTGTAGCAAAGTCAGAACCATGGACTAGAGAAATTTCATAAAAACGCATAAACTGAGAAAATTCGGAAATTGTGCCAAATGATTAATTAGTGTATCATTGCACTTTTGAGTCTGCATTTGTACCAAGAAAGTGCAATTCTACCAACTTTTGCAACCCTGTGCCGTGTTGGGAATAAGCATATTTTTGCTTGAAGCGTTTGTTTCCAAATTATTTAAAATTTCACTGCTCTGGGTTTAATTTGAAAAACCCAATTTATTCCAGTTTTTCTATGTACCATTCTTCGTGAATAAATAGTTGCGATGATTACTAATGTGATGGTGTTGCGGCCTCCTAAAACATCATTGTTATTTTTTTCCCTGAAGGTCGAAAATTAATCAGCTATTCTCCCATCGTAATATGGAAATAAATTAACTATTTTCGCTGTTCCATGTACGATTCTTTTAGCACAGAGAGCACTTCGGCATAATATGGCAATTAGTTTGGAGCAAGTTTTTTCTTTGCTTCAGTTCCAATAAATCAAAATTATTTTAAAATTTATCAAAAATAAATCAAGCAAATGTGACAGAACATGAAACGGATGGAATTAAGATTTATTCTTTTTTTCTCTTGTGTTGAGAACGTGCAAAATGAAGAAAAAAGTTATTAAAACATAAAATTGTCAGAAAGAATCTAATATTATGGCGTACAGTTTAACGTGTGTTTTGATTCAAAATTTATCATGATTTACGGCAGGAAGTTTAAATGTTGCGAAACGTACGAGTACGTTCGGATGTCTATGGGAGAAGAGTGTGTATTAAATTTAGTTGTATGTTGTTTGAAATTTAGCAGAATTTTTCTTTTAACGATTGGGTTGGTGGTTTTCGTTTCTTTCGAAAAAAAAACTAGTAGTGAATATAAAACAAAATGACAACATATTCCACCCATGGATGCGGTCATTTATTATGCTGTCTCTTCTTCCATAAATCGATGGCAACTTTTTGCTACTGAAACAAAATTAAACAAACAGTTTCTTTTAAATATTTCAGCTCTTCAGCGACCATGTACGCTTTCAGATTTTCTTTCCACTTTCGTTATTTGTATTGAACCAATTTAAAACAAATATTCTCGTATTCATCATCGTCGTCAAATTCATTTCCTACTAAATTTATTAGATAAATTTCCAATGCAAAAAAATATAAAAAAGAAGGGCAGGGTATTGCAAAGTCTAACGTATTTACGTATCTTTTGACATTTCGTTACATTCAAATGAAATGCATGCATGAGTAACAAATGAAATCAAGTCCCATAAGTCAATATTTATTCAGAAAATAAATAAAATTGGCATACAATTTTATTTATTTATATTTTTCTGCTCTCTGGAAGTATACACTCACATGTGTGTGTGTGTCTGTGTGTGTGCATGTACGAGTATGTATTTGTTTCCGCAATAAAGAAAAATAAATTCAGAATATAATAAACGTTTATACAATAAAACGTGACCCTTTGAATTAAATTTGTTTTTAAGGCAAGAAAATGAAATGCAAATAAAATAAAAATCCTTGGCGAATAACATGATATATTCGTTTGAATATAAATCAAAAAAGATTTCTGTAGAGGCTGTTGTACGGGTTGAACATAAAAATTAATCAATTTTGGCCGGTTAAGAATAACAGCCTTTTAAAGACGTTAAAATGGTTGCGGAAATTGTATGCGAATAAATAAATATTTTAGAGGGAAACTTGCGAAATTAATGCAGAAACAATCAGATTCAAGTTGAAATATTATTAATTTTTAACGTTAAGAAAATTTAGAATTTTCAACAAAATCGGAAACTTATTGGCTTTACTTTGTTTTATGAAAACTGAGTTTTCACCAGATTTCGACGTTTTGAGCTCCTAGCAAAATCCAGAAGTAGTTACTAAGAGAAAGTTACTGTGTGTATGTATGTAAGTATGTGAGACGCTTATCAGTTATGAATGGCTCGACGGAATCGAACAAAACTGGTGGTGTTTCAAAGAGTTCTAGATTTATGTCGAATTAGAATCAAATTGAAAAGACGATTTCAAGAAGTTTTAAAAAAACTATGGAAAATGATTTTTTTCAAATTCGTTTTTCTATATAACTTTTATCGGTCGATTTCGCAGACTAATCAAATATTGGTATTGGAAAATCACGTTGATAACCACTAACCAGATCAAAATCGGCTGATGCGTCAGTGTGACATCGTAAACGGAAAAATTCAGAAAAATTATACTTTTTTAAATCTCCGAAACTCCGTGGGAAATCAGTCGGTTTAAATTTACAAGAGCTACAGCAAAAAATAAATTACAATAATATTGTTTTAACAAACTCGTATTAGGGTCAAACGTTTTGCAAATTTCTTTTAATCATTTTCTTTGTTTTCTTTTTTTATCTTGGACCAGCACTCAGGGGACGACCTCTCCATGTGCAGGGCATTGCGCAGGAACTAGAAATGAGGGGAATTTTTTCTTGTAGCTATTTCAACCTTTTTACTTCGCCGGCTAATTTTTGCTACAACACTAATGCTGATCAGAAGAATTCAACACAATATTTCATGACTCAGCGCGGGGTTGAACTCAGGACCCTCCGCTTCATAGTCTCGTGTTCTACTACTTCAGCAAACAGCATTGTACTGAAAGAGCGACCAAATAAAAAAGAAATGTTAAGGTTATGAAATTGATCTATCTGAGAGAAAATATTTAGGTTTGGCCCTCCGTACGAGAGGAACTGATAGTGTGTCCTCAATGTGTTTGAATAAGAGAGTAGGGCCAATGCTCGATTCTAGCTTCATTGAATCGTGTGTTAAGTTCCATAATGATAAGTTACTTGTGCTGATGTTGGTAGCAGCAGTAAACGCGTTGACTGCCCTGTATATGACATATCGACAGCAGTTGACACTGTCATGCATCAAATGGCGCATGGTAGTACCAAACAGTTTAAATATATATTTATTTGTGAAATAAATTTATAGTATTCGAAAATACCCTCTTTCGTCAGTACTGTAGCAAAAACTCGCCAGCACGGTATAATAAATACTACTCGTGTTTCCCCTGAATGCCGGTTGTGTTAAAATTTTTTTTTCTTTGGAAAATGGGACGCACTTTCCACACCAATAATCTGTTTTGGGGCAGAAATACAGTACTGGTGAATGGACAAATATTTCTGTAAATCGGGAAAGTAGAAGCATTTGGAAACTTATTGCATCATCCCATGAGAAGTTTTGCTACTAAATAGAAAACTTGCCGGTCATTTATGATCATAATATAAACTGCTACTAACATTTGCATGTAAAATCATTATTTTTGATGCTGGTGCACTAAATTCTTGCGTGAAAGGCATTCGATTCAAAATTCAATTTCGTAAAAGGTACTGCCATCGATATGTTTATTAGCATTATACACAATAAATGAAAATTTCTTGTTACGTATATTTTTAATTAAAAGTTAAAACAAGCTATTCAAACACAAACAATTGCTTAAAAATACGGATGTAATAAATTTTTGATAACACAAACTGGCAGTTGATTAAAAGAGCTAAATTTTTTAATGAACGCACATACACTTCAACTTTGAAAACATAATACTTTATCACCTCAGTAAAATTAGCTGGCGTATTCAGGATGGTTCTAATAAAAGTTCAAATATACTTTATGGCACAACAGTAAAGAAATAGTTTTAAATTTCTTTTTTAAAAACACAAGTTTCAAACATGACAACAAATAAAGCCATATGCAAATAAAAACAAGCAAATAAAACTGTTATTAAAAATTTAATCTCATTTCGAATGAAATAAGAACAAATAACATGTAAACAACTTTGTTATGAAATAAACAAATATTAAAAAAATTAACAACAAATGCTTAGAAACAAAACCGTAAAAGTAGGCCCCCACTGAAAACATTAAATATGAAATAAAATAAAATATATAGAAAAATTTGCCATCAAACGATTGATGATAATATTTTATTGATTGGCTGATAATAATTCGCAAGTTTTATTTCAACAACTTTTCTAAACTGTTTCGCTAGCAACTGTTAGTAAACAATTAATTATCAAATCAGCAATCAAAAAGTTATTCATTCCAAATTCCATGAAACTGCTTCCATTAACTTTAACGTCGACGAATTCATTTCAGTTCAATTGCTACGAATTTCATTAACGTCAAATGGCCTGCAACATATTTTCAACCATACAATTGAGTAAACAATTGTTTTTGAACATTTTTAAACTACAATTAAAATTTAATTATTAAATAAATAATGCATTCGTTACTGATGTTCGTTTGTGTGTGTGTGTATGTATGTACATGCCGATAGACAGATATTTGAAATGGTCCATAGACACACTCACCAACTGAAATGGAAAATGCAAACATTTGCATGAAGTGTTTGGGTTCACTTGTATACATTGAGTTGATGTTAGAATATGTGGACATGTATGTATTCGTACTTACATACATACGCATATGTAAGTATATCGATACAAACAATAAACTAGATTATTTTAACAATTGTATGTGAAATATAGAGGTGTTATTTTTCTATCTCCCCAAAGGAGCCTCCTATTCGATTCAAGAGTCCTATTTACAGGCGTACAACTTTAGGTCTTAATTTCACTGCTCTTAGGGTCCATTTTAATTGGGAAATAATACAAAATTACCGGACATTGAATGTGTGCCGAAACATAAATAAATGTCATCGCGACATCTATAGATCGGCAATCCAGTACATTCGAAAAGGCACAGTTCAGACACAGAGTGACAATTTGGCATTAAAAAGCCATTTCAGTCATCAGAACAGCTGTTTAATTAAATTAGAAAATAGTCAGTCTGTTTATTCTAGACCGGTGTCGAACTCTTTCATTCGCTCGTTTTTTATAAAAATCTATATTCAAACTCATTTAAATTAAAAAATGACCGAATGAACGAGTTCGACACAAGTCTAGTTTATTCAGCAGTATGGCGCAGCATGTGTCTCAGCCTATTATACAATCGATCGCACATAGGGGTATTTGGCCATTCTAACCGGACATTAGGCTAGAACTTAGAATTAAGAAATTTAAAATTTTAAGTACGCAGCTCGACAGACAAGAAAATTCTGCATCGTATAAAGAATTTTCAAGGTATTTGCTTGAGATTTGTAGTTTTGCGAAACTGTGAAAGTCAGGAAAGTTGAGTAAATTGCATGCGCTTTTACTGAATTTTTACGATTTTGAGACATTAACAATATATTTTTTTTGTGGCTAAACGAATGAAGATATTACATTGATCTTTTTTCTCTGCGAAAGGCTGTATTATCAGCTGCTTATATCAATTTTTAGAAAAATTTTATTTTAAATTTTTATGATAAGAAAATTAAAAAAAAAATTATTTTGTTAAATGTTTTGTAAAAATAAATATCAAAAGGTTTTTGAAAGCGAGTTCCATCGAGTTCGTAAAAATGTTATAGTACACTATAAAATATGAAATCTCTACTTTTAGATAGGAAACAGGGGTTAGAGGTATACCTCCCCCTTCCTATAAAAGCTTAAAAATTTTTCGCTTTCTAAACAAAAGTACTGGAAAACTGAAAACAAAATTTAATTTTTCAGAGGTAGGATTAGTTCTTCTAAGGGGAACTTTTTTCCCCTTGGCCCGATTTTTCCTATTTTCCAGCTTATAGTCTATGACCATAATACATATTTCTGCCAAGTTTCATCTACGTAGGGGCATCCAATATCTTTTTAGAAACAGAATAAACATACAAAGATAATAATGTCCGGCTAGATTGGCAAAGTACCCCAATGTGGAACACTTGTGCACTCACTTTAAAAAGTTACATTTCTTTATATGACCTCGTATATCACTATTTAATTTTATTTGTATAGATCCAAGAGATTGAGTCCAACTCGTTCTCTTGCTGAGGTTTTGGGCAAAAACCTATGATCAACAAAATTGGTTTGATCATGGACTTTTCTTAAAAACAACAGAGGAACGAGTTGAAACCAAGTTTAATATCCACTGCCCATATCTGTAACTCTCGCTTCGAAAAACTTCGCTTGATATCAGTGGAATGGAACAAAAATGTCATGTTGTTGATTGTTTTTGTCACTAGACTAAATCTGTAAGTCATTTTACAGAAAAGTGTGTATGTAAGTGTTTTTATCGAACCTTCATATTGCTATATTAAAGTCAATTAAGATTTATAGGCTAATTGGTCGAGTATTTGTTTTAAATTCAGAAAGACATGATAAATATTCCAAGGCGCAAAAGAAAGTCAGTATGTCTGTAAAGTTTTATTGAGAAAAGTTTTCGCTTTGCACTGTTAAATATGCTGACAAACAAAAACGAGGTGAGATCAAAAAAATAATATATTCGAAGTGCAAATTATAATCTATAATTTTTAATACAATATTTGTTACAAACACTATTTCAGTTTTTTAATACAAATATGTTTTGGCAGGAAATTTTTTATTTGACATATTGTCATAATTCTATTTTAAATGAAATTTGGTTCTTGAAGTTAAGGTACAGAAAAATAAAATTCATGGTATAATAAAACAAGGTACTGCCACTGTGAGCTATTAAATTTGAAATAATTTTCTGACAATTTTAAGGATTCTGACATTCCCATAAAAATTAAGTTACCATATTGTTACCCGTTTTTTTTCTTTTGATGTCATAATTAACAATAATTAAATCCGTTTGCCAATTAATTTATTATAAAAATCTTGTCGTGAATCTTGAATAAACATATATTTTGTTAAATTGTCTTATTGATCAATGTAATGGTTTCAATGTTTTTGGTTCAATGCAAAGCAATACACACAATGACTTTTTATTTCTTGTGGAAATGCATAGAAACTCGTTGTTTTCTATATTATTTACATTTTATATAGCTTTTATTACATTATTTTAACAAAATATTGCAAAATGTTTATGTTCAAAACCTCAAAATGAAATTTTTCTCTCTGTCAATATGCAAAAACGATTCACAATGAGATTTTGAGCGGTAGATTCTATCTATGTTGTACGTTCAGTATGTTTAAATTGAAAATGAGGTAATACAATGAAATATGTTAAAAGAGAGGGGATAAAATAATAGTTAAATACCATGTTGTAATATATTATAATGGTGGTGTGTCCGTGATCTCATGAAAATGTGGCTTGGTACTAAAAAGGCCATTATTTTGGAAATTGCTGAACTGGACGCCTTGAAATTTAAATAACTTAGAGATCAATGAATGAAGTTTAGTATATACAATTTAATTAACGAAATTGCTAGACAAATGGAAAAACTTATATACATATATATGAAATTTTTTATTTCACATATTGTTGTCACAATACTGTTTTTAATGAAATTTATATGTTGGTGCTCAATCAATTTCATTGTTGCTTTACCAAATCATGGTTAAAGTGTACTGATGATTTGGTAAAGCACCAATGAAATGGATATAGACATTGCTTGACCACCAACAAATAAATTTCATTTAAAATACATATATATATATATATATATATATATATATATATATATATATATATATATACATATATATGTATTACAGATTTTATTTAAAAATTTCCAAATAAAGAAAATTATTTTTTATAATGTGGCAACGTCATATTCAATATGATGTAGAAAAATAAACTTCAAAAATTATTATTAAAATTTAATAAAAGCAAGTGGCACTACCTTGTATTTATGTATATACCTTGATAAAATTGGTTCATATCGAATATAATTTATTTGTTGGGTTGATTTTGTATGAATTTCAAAGCCTACTATGCATATTCTGCTGTGATTTTTGAAAATAATTTGTAATTTACAAATTGTGAATTCTCAGATGGTTTTTGAAAGTATGTGCACAAGATAAGAGGTTTTTGACTTTTCAAAACTATGGTTAAAGTCTACCGATGATTTGCTAAAGCATCAATGAAATGCTTAACCATCAACAAATAAATTTCATATACAAATATATTTTGTATTTTGTAAACAGCAATCATTAACAACGCACTTTACTCTATTTGGTATTGGCGACAGCAGTATTTCCGCCGTTGTCGTTAAAAAATGTTTTAGATTAGTCCATTTTGATTGCTGTCAACTATATGAATAGTTAACGGTCTTTTTACATTCAATTGTATTTCGGCTTCGAGGTATATTTTCCGACATTTCAAACGTAACGAAGACGTAGTCTTTTTCATAGTTTTTAACATGAGCTACAGATGCACTTTTACTCACTTTTCGAGAAACGATGGCATATTTTGTTTTACAACACGCCAAGTTGTCACTAAAGTTACGGGATATGGCCACAGATTTACAAGCCATTTAAGGAAGACTCGGGACTAAAAGTGAATCTTGGAGCATGTATACGTTATATTCCTGATCTGTCGCAGAATGATCTTAAGTACGTCAAATACCTATTATCCTGACACAGGAATCTTCCCTATCATGGACTATCGTGTACGTAACAATAAGAACTGAAGTTACTGTAAAAAGAAAAATAAAACATAAATCAAAAATAGCGTTGAACAATAGGATTCTTAATATTGAACGTGTAAATAGATTGTGCAATATATTGAGGCATTAATATTTGCGATTATTTTCATGATATTTTTAAGGATTCATTTTGAAAGTTAGAACGCTTCTATTTTACAATTAATATTTTAATTAACAATTTTATAAAACATGAATTTATATCATATTATTCCAACTTTCAGATTTTATATTATCACAGGATCTGGGTCGGTCACATAAAAAAATTTATTTCATAAACAACATTGTACACAGTTAATTTCTTTTACGTTAGAAAAGTGCAATCTGAAAGAAATATGTAATTCGATTATAAATAGAGGTTTTGGTTTAATCGATTATGTACTATAATGATGGCCTAGATGGGGTGTAAAGTTTTACCCATTAAACATGAATATAAAATTTTTATTTTGCGTACTTATTAACTAATTATTAAGATAGTAATTTTTATTCGTACTCAATTTAAGTCTGCAAAGTACTTTTTTAAAATTTTTGTTATATTCAAGTTATTTTTATAAGAGTTTGAAAAAACTCTTATCTTAATAATAAATCACTAAGTTCGAAAAATTAAAAATTTAGATTCATGTTTATCGAAACGCGAGGACACGCACGTGTCTTGTTGTTCTTGTTCATTTTAAATTGTTAACTAAGTAAAATTTTCAATTGCAGGAACATAAACAAAAAAAATCTTTTGATCTCAACAGCCACTAGCTCTGAAAAAATTAAAGAGATAATGCAATATTTGGAATAATAATCGTCAGGGTTGGGGAGTTCGGTGCTAAACAAAAGTGACTTAACTTAAGAAAGGACTATAAAGGAGTACTCAGATTCTATTTCGTTAAAAGCACTTGATAAATAGTTGGTATCCCTGACTGGTACCACCGTGCAAAGAGGAAAAAGTTGAACAAAGAACGCTGATGAGATGGCGTAGCGTCCTCGAAATCAGTACTGATCCGTTCTGCTGGTTTCATCATTATAAAAATATTCTAAGTATTCCACTCTTAATAAAAATAACTTGAATTTAACAAAAATTATAAAAAAATTAAAATACAGATTATAAATTTGAACTTGAGTCTGAATAAAAATTCTTGTCTTATCCACTAAAAAGTCTCCGATCTCATAAGTTTTTTTATATCCGAATTTGACATAAAACAGAATATAATGATTGCCGTTTCAGGGCTATGACAGTACATTTTTTCGATACCTTTCAGTAAAATGTTATAGGGTATTCATGTGTTTGTCAATGTGTGTGGAATTTCCACGATATTAATAAGAAACGCATAAAGTATATATATTCCGAAAGGTTGTGTATGGGAAGTCGTACAGGCGATATATGTGAAATTGGCTCCAGAAAAGTCTTGTATGCATATATTGGAAATACTTCTAAATAAATTGCTATTGGAAATCAGCAAAATCCAAAATACAGTTCCAGAACTGGATAATTTAATAGTTTTTTTTTTAAATTTTAGTAACAAAATAAACATGTGCTTCGTGACGTCAAACTCATTCCAATTTTTGTTTTAGTAAGCAAACATATTTTATAATTTAGAAAAGAAATAAACTAGTGCTGAAAATTATAAAAATGAAAAAGCTGGGATAAATATATGTATATTTATTCTCGAGATGTACTTCGGTGAAGTGTAGATAAGATTCGGCACAGCCCAATATAATACTTTTACTTGTTGTATATTAAGTTTGTTATATAATTATTTCTTTGTTTGCTCTGTAGGTTTGGTCCTCTGTTTTCGAGTCTCATTCTCTCAGTAACTGTTGAAGAACAGCTGTCAGTCAAGAGTATCCTTGGGTCATCATTTAAAAGTTTAAATTTAAAAATGCAATAAAACAAAGCGATCTGAAATTTTGCCAAATTAATTTTCTTGTTGTGAAGCAAAATTGTTCCGGTTAGAGATGGATGGTTACGCGACCTCAACTCTTGAACCAATTGAACTTTGAAAGGCGTCATACCGATATCTTTTCGCAAAACTCGACGTAACCAGGTACGTGAAATGTTGAATTCTTGAGAACGATGACGAGTTGATGTTGATGTTTCGACGTTTTCGGGTGAGTGAAACCAGTTCCAGGAATTTTAGCAAATAAACTTGCTTATACTGGGCACTGTTGGTCCTTCTCTGCGACCAAATTTTGTAACACATTTTCGTATAACTTTGACCAACTGTTTTTATTTTGGAAATAAATTGCCACTAAATGGCAAGGTTGCTCAAGCATAAATCGCTTCACTTCGTCCAGTGGAGATAATATATTGAATTTTGTGAAAGAATAGGATGACATTTGTTTGCCAGGTTCGATATAAACGGTGATTCAACTCTAAACCAAACCAACCTTAGTAGGCTCTTGAACCACTTTTTAGTAGTTTGTTTTGGAAGTACGAGTTCTTAGCTTTTCCGTGATGTAAGGAATGTAATAATTCATAAAACAAATCATTTTTGAAAAGGGCTAAGAGGCACTTTATTTTTGGGGGTCCCACTGGTGCCTGAAAGCTTGACATCCACTTAGCATTAGGGTATATTAACTTTTACGCAGGTCTACGGTACATCCATATATATTGTCGTCCCTAATTGTCCTAATTGTAGTCTTCTTAACGGCCCTCGTTGCAATTGAAGAAAAAGTTTACTAATAATATTAAATAATAAATTTATCTGCCATATAACGAAAAACAGACAACTTAATAAATACTCTGTAATGTTGACAACAAATAAAACGAAATGTCAATATTAGCAATGAACTATAATAATGACAAGAATGGAATACACAAGACAATGAAATAAGTGAAACAACCATGACAAAAACAAACACGCTGTTGGGTAAATAGATATGAAATTTTAGTTCAACAAAAGTTACAGACAAACGAGTTATTGAAAGTGCAGGTGCCTGCGGACTTGAATTATGACAGCCCAGCGAAATTTGAGTTCTAAGGTTGTGACGAAAGTATTCATCAGGCTGTCCGTTGGTGATTTAATGAAATGTACCACAGACTTTTTGGGGGTTGCAGGCCAAATTAAAGAATAGGATTAGGTCTTAAAGAGTCAGTACAGCATAAAAGCAAAAGCTAAATTTATTTGCTATTCGTACCAGGTTACGTCTCAGCTTCGTCATTAAAGCTTAAAAATGTTATTTTTAAGGAATGTAGGCTTAAGTAAAACAATTTGTTAAATTTGTAAACTATTTTTGCTTATAATAACGCCCACTATAATAACGCCCAAAATATTTTTTTTTATCTTATGGCTCCAAGTTTAACGAGTTGGACCATATTTGACATTTGCTTTACAAAATAACCTAAAAACTTTAAAAATTATGTTGTTTTTTCTGGGTTGGTTTAGTTCTTCTTATGGTGTTTTCTTTTCTGAAAAAAATGATGTGTCTTTTGAATATGTAATATTGTTTTCCTGTTACACTCACCCTTACAAAGGGGTCCATTATTCGATATCATAAAGGAACTAAATATTTAATTGACTTTGCACTGAAAATAATCTATAGATAATTGGCGTATTGCAAATGGAATGCAATGAAAAACAAAATAGTCACTTGTATAAAAAAGTGCTAAGCCCACCTGAAAAAATGGAATTATCTCACCCTCAAATATAGACAGGTGTGAGATATGCAACATATTTACCATTTATTTGTGCAACATATTTAGAAAGGAAACCCGAGTAAATGGTAACATAAATGGAACATTTTTGTCAGAAAAGAAAACACCATTAGAGGAACTTTTTTCCCCCTTAACTTAACTTAACCTGTGCTATTCTTCAAGATATATGTATGTGCACCAAAATTCAAGAGTCTAGCTCTTTTCGTTTGGGCTGAATCGTGATTTGCACAGGCGGACGGATGGACGGACGGACATGCTCAGATCGTCTTAGATTTCATCACTGATCAAGAATATATATACTTTATGGGGTCTCAGATGAATATTTCGCTGCGTTACAAACGGAATGACAAAGTGAGTATACCCTCCATATTCTTTTTTGGAGGGCATAAATATAAGAAATTACAGTATTTGGTGCCATAAGGCTGTGTCGTACATAAAGGGGTCATCCAGAGATATGAGAAGATATAGCTCATTTACTGCAATATTGTCATAACTCGAAAAACTAGTTCTGCATTTTCTATATTTTTTCTCAAGAATAAAGTAAATCAGATATTGAAATGAAATTTTGGCACAAAGACAAGCACGATATTTAGAAAAAATTCTACATCATGAACTCCAAAAGTGAATTTTATGAGTTATGGCACAACTGGTGTAAATGAACGATAGTAGAAAAAGTAAACTAAAACAAAATAGAATTAATTTAAAAAGGAAATCATCAATAAAATCTAATTAATATTGATTCAAATGAATGAATCTTGAAGGGAATAATAGATACAATGTGTTCGTACAGTTTGCCCGGCATTCGTTTCAAATTTATCGTTGATACAAAATACAACAACACGAGAGGTGAACATGTTGGAGGTGCCTCATGGTCGGCCGGTCAGCCAGGCGAATAAATCGACAAGCGTTGGTGTTGATACAAATAACAGTGGGTGCTGTTACATCTATATTAATTTATTAGATTAATCTGCCTTGTACACATTTTATCATTACCTTTGGGACACACGAATTTGTATTTTGTGTTTTCTGGACTAAAAATTGTTCACCTTGATATCGAATTCAAATTTAAATTCACGAAATTTAAGTAATATTTTTATTAAAATATTTAACTGAATGAGAACTTTAAATAATAATGCAAGACAAAAACATTGTTGGAGGGAAGGGTTTTACTATAGTCTTTTAGATAATTTCATAACGTTTATTTTTTAAATATGATTTCCAGGAATTTGTCCGCCGCTGCTGGGTTACACAGTTGATTCGATCGGTTAAATGTTTGACTACTTTTTCAAATCAATTTGGCCATATGACGTCAATGGCTGCTTAAATACTGGCTTCCAATGCTTCGAGAGTTCCTGGTTTAACGACATAACTTTATGACTTATCATAGACCCTTCAACAGATTGCAAATTGCACTCTCGAGGAGACCCGGGAAAAGGACCAATTCTGGAAATAAAGTTGTCATCAAAATGAACTTTGCAATAAATCGATTGCCAACAAATCTCTTCATGGCAAGTTGCGCTGTCTTGATGGTAGAAAATGTCATCGATATTTAGCTGATTAATTTTTGGAAATAATTATTCAGATGTCATCGATAGCGCCTTTTACTCACCGTAACTGAAGATTATTCTTCGCTTTCAAAAAAAAGGACCGATGATGCCGCCATCTGGTGTAAATCGTTCAAGATAGTAAATTTTAATATATATATGGAAATTCGTTTAAGGCTTCAACATTTTGCTTGCTTGAAATACGAGGATTTTGTCTATTGCCGCATCCATTTAATCAGAAATGATTTTCACCACTATATACAATTCTTTAATAAAATTTTACATCTTTGATGAACCTCAATTCAGACGCAAACGATTGTCGTTTAGCTTCAATTTCAGCTTAAATTACTTTATACGCAAAATTGTCTAGGTAGTCAGAGGAGAACAGTTGGCAACGACGGCAAATCGAACTTTCGGCGTATTATTCAATTCTTCGCAATATTTTCTTCAGTGCTCACCGAAATGTCAGCACAGTTTGACATTCTCAGATGTCGGACCTAGATGTCAATATCCACAGTTTTCATGCAGATAAACAAGACACCCGACATAAAGTTGATATTAAAATTGATGGACAAAGAAAATACATAATTTTTAGCTCCTCGCAAAGAAATTTTAATATTTTCAGAAACCGAAAGTTACTGGTTTTAACGCGATTTGAGTTTTCACAAGATCTCAACGTTTTTAGTTCCTAGAAAACTTTCCTGACTATTCCTGAAAGGGTGCCACTATGTCTGTTTGTATGTGTGTAAGTGCATACATACGTATGTGACCCGTTTATAAGTTTTGAAGGGCTGAACCGAAATCGAATGAAAGTAGCCATGAAAGGGTTCTTTCCAAACTAGATTTCCTGTGAATTGGAACCGATTCAGGCAAGTAGATTTCGAGAAATCTTACAAAAAAATAAGAAAATTTTATTTCAAATGTGTTTTTTTAAACAGCTTCGTCAATCCATTTCAAAAATTAATCAACTCTTGACATTCAAAGACCACGTAGATTACTATAAATTGGTTCTCGCGCTCGTGAGAAATTATATACATACGTGATTAATTAGTATCGAAGAACTACATAAATTACCGCTTGCCACGTGGGAATCGGCTGATTCATTCGAAAGTTATAGCAGTTTTAAAATTAATATAATAGAATTGCTTAAGGGGTTAAAATTAGTGGGAAGTTGAGAGATAGACTTTAGAGTCAACCGTTTCCCACATTTTTAACTTCCTTCTATGAAAATTTAAAATTTTCTCATATTTTTTTTTATAAAATAATTGCTTAATATATTATTTATTTTTAAAATTTTTAGTAGGAACATGACATATTAAAATGCAGGGCTTTCTCTAAGTTTGCGGAAATATGCAATTTCGCTGCAAAGGAAAATAGATGCGCTAGAACTCGCTTGAGAACTGTGCGCCGTTTTCTTCAAAATGTGTTACAAAATGTCAGTGCTTCCGTAAACAAGTGAAGCTGCGTGTCCAGAAATTGTCGCAGATCTAAGGTAGCTTTCGACTACAGCAATACTACAGTTCAGCAGTTTTTTTTACAAAATAGGAAGTTAAAAAGATGTGTATTATTCAGTATTACTGATTATCATACAAATGATTGCTTCATCGCACTAATATTCAATACCGCTATCCAACGTTTAAAGTACAGCCACCATTTAATATGTATTTGTATTTGCCTACAAACAACCCAGATCTAAACAAAAAGTTTTCACCGTCCCAATTTTCATACATTTACGTACATGATGAAATACTTTATAAAATTTTATTAGTAAAGTTTTTAATATTATATTTTGGTTTATTGTTTATTTCGTTTGCTTTGCTATTTAAATATGACTTAGTTTATTTCGATACACGTGTAGACACTCTAAATACAATATAATTTGCTATGAATTAAAAATAGAACGTTCTTCTCCAAATAGATAAAATAAAACGTATGGCGTATGATGAAAACAGCGCCATAATCTTCCAATATAATTTAAAGCTGTCATTTAAAAGTTAATTGTATTTTAGTTTACGCACAAAACTCGTTATCAGTATCGTATAAAATGGAACCAAAATTTTCTTTCGGGATTTTATATTGAAGACAACAACAGTGTTTTGCTGCTATTTCCATATGAATTCCCAAACGAAAAATTCCATATATAATTCAAAAGCAGACAGTAACGCAACCCTGTACCTTTTTCGTAATATTTGTCAAGATCATTGTAAACGTTGATTTTCCAACAACTTTCTTTTTGGCAACTCTGTTCTTGGCAGCTCAGCTGTTTTCGTGCAACAAGTTACTGTTAAGCATGTTCAGTTCGGTCTATAATATAACCATGAATCGACTTACAAACGAACATTGCTTACAGATCATTGAATTTTGTTATCAAAATTCATGCTCGGTCAAGAAAGTGCATCGTGCACTACTTCCATTCTATGACGAAGCTCATTTCCGGTTGAATGGATGTGTGAATAAGCAAAATTGCCATATTTCGTGTGAACTGCCAATGCATTCCGAAAGATGAATTGTTTGGTGTGGGTACCGGGCCGGTGGCATCTCTTTCAAACACGATGAACGCTATCGTGCGATAACTATAATTTTTCCCGCCCAAAGTAAAAGATTTGGACTTGGCTGACAAATGTACACACACAGTACACGAGACAATGAGAGGCGGGTTCGGTGAAGAGTATATTTCACTCTTAGGTCCGAACAATTAGCCGTCCAGATCGTGCGATTTAACATCTTTAGACTATTTTTTGTGGGGTTATGTTAAGGTTCGACAACCCCGCAAGGGTTGATGCAGTGCAAGCATCAATTCTACAATGAATTGTAGAATTTATTTCCGAAATACCACCGGCCGATATGTTGAATAAAGTAAACCGAAATTGGAGCTAGCGTATGAAACATTTTAGGCGTAGCCGCATTTAACATTTACATGACATCAGACATTTACAGAAATCGATTCAAATTAAGATGCCATTCATTCTTTTAAATTAGAAACCTTTTAAAAATATCACCCATTAGGTGCAATTGTGAATAGAAGTTTGTAGATTTCACAATTACCAGAGAAATGTTTTATATATTGTGGATTCTACCAAAAAATATTTCCTTCAATTGTTTTCAAATGATATAACCAAAAACTTAATATCATTTAAAATAAATACTTGAAGCTAGAGAATATTAATGCTCTCAGTATTTGCAAATATTGTTTTAATAAAAAAAATAATTCTTATCGAAAAAATTATTCTGAACGAAATATGGTATTACTCGAGTATATGGACACAATTTTATTTATAGTAATTTATCTTGTAATAAATTTGCATACAAAATTTCATTTATATATAATTTATACACCTCCGTTAATAGATTTGTGTCAAGTGTATTAAAGGCGTTGTGTCGTTCATTCGGTCGGTTTTTCAAAAATCTATTATCATACGCATTTAAATAACATTGGTTCGATCAAAGGTTTTTGTCAACGATAGACTTGTGTAGAACTCGTTCACCTGCTCCTTTTTGACAAGAACATATGTTCACACCAATGTAATTGAAATTGGTTTGAGCAGAGCAGATCGGATGAACGACTTCGACACAAGTCTACTTTAAATGGGTTTGATCATAGATTGTTGTGAAAGCCGAGCGACGTTCGCTACAAGCCTAACAAAAACCTAAGATCAAACCAATTTAAGAAGATTTTAGGTACATAGGTAAACTGAACGAGTTTGACCCAACTCTGACAACAACAAAGGTAGCACGGACAACAACCAGCCGAGTAGTCATGGAAATAATCATTCCGATATGAACACATTTATTCCAGTTTTGACAGGCTGTAGTCGGTAGCCTGCTGTTGTGATTGTCTTTAATGCATAAGTGAAGAGGTTACTGCTACTGTCTTCGAGTCTGTGGTGGCCCATAAGTTAATCACGAAGTTTTCGAAAAAAATTTCATTTACCAAAAATCCAATTTAACAGCAACCTGAATAATTAAAACCTTGTGCTCACTACTGGGGCCCGGTGCCCAGCTACGCCACAAAATAGAACGATAATCTTTTCAAAATGCTAAATATGTCTAAGCTGAGCATTATTTTTTCCATACTACTCGCAACACAAATAAAAAGTGTAACAAAATAAATTTACAAAACAAATGCATACAAGTATGATTTACATTTGAACATTCGTTAGAAGAGATATTTTGTTTTACCCCCCATACGGCAACATGTTGGAACAAACAAAACTACTTGTGTGCTCATATTTCAGTGTTTGTTTTTATAGGTATAATCCGCATTGGCAACATATTCTATGTGTGTACAAATGCAATAAAACAAACTACATAACAGCTGACCTACACTCGTATAAGACTTAAGCTGTAACTTCCTTCATGCCCCCATGAGAAGCTCCGCCAGCTACAGATTGAGCGTACAATGAATGCGAATATATGGATATCTCCCCAGCCAAGTGTGCAAATGAACATTAAACATGTACTCGACATAGATATTTAAATACTCTAAATACATGTACTATTACGAATAGCAAAAAATGTAGTTCAGTTTAATGTTATTGTTGGCTTTTTGTATCTGTTCTGTTTGTGCATTATTTTGTTTCCTTTTGTTTTTTCTTTTTTGTTTTTTGTGTAAATTTAACATGATAAGTCTGCATAAAAACGCAACTAAACCATAAAGTACTCATAAGTATTAAAGCTATAAATTTTTTTCATCTGTTTTGTTTTTTCCTTAAACAGCTGAAAGACATACGCATAGACAGGCGAGCGGACGGACAGACTGTAGGAGATAAATGGCAGTTAGACGGAAAACTAAAAGACGTTCGTACTCGTACATGTACTCGCATTGAACATATATGGTGAACACTGATATAGAATGTACAAGAAAATTTGCACAACGTTTTCTTTTATGTTTTTAGCAAAATAAAAAAGTACGTGTACTTTTACAAATACTCGAGTACAAGCACGACTAAATACTCAAGGGGATCTTGGAAATATGTACATACTTGTAACGCACAAGTGGTTGTTGTTGGCTGGTTAATAAGACAGACAGTATAGTGTGTTCAAAAAGTTGAAAAGCTTTACATTTTTCAATAGCAGACTTCGACAAAGGATTTTGTTTAAGGTTTTTTCGCTTGTTCTTGCAGTGCATAGAACTGGAACTAGGATAGTTGGCTATAGCGAGGAAGAAAAGATGGAATGAAATACTTCATCCCATCCAAAAAAATTTCGGTTAAGCCGAGAGAAAAACCTTGGTTTAACCAATTTTGCAAAGCGGCAATCAGATCCAGAGAGGAAGCATTCCAACGCAAGTGCTGATTCGCTGCGCAAACAAGCGAGGTCTTCGTGTGCTAAGGCGTGAAAAAGCTTTATACGAGCAGCGCCTTCATGCTAAAGTTCTTGCTGCCCCGATAGGCACCAAAAGCTTTTGGTAATTTCTTAAAAGAGTTAAGGATAAAGCTAGTTCATCAATTCCAACTTTTTTAAGGGATGATCACTATATCTGTTGATAACGCTGACCTGTTGGCTGAGAAGTTTGCAGGAACTTCTTGCTTGCCGGACAGCAATCAGCAATTACCCGTGGTGCAAAGAGTAACAGTTACTATGACAAGAATATTCTTTCGGCCGCGAGCGGCTAAAGAGGTTTTAGCGAATCTCAACATAAGCAAGTCTCCTGGGCCGGATGGCGTTCCAGCACTAGTCTTGAAGCAGTAATTTTCGACGCTAGCGCGTCCATTGGCCAAGCTATTCAGCCCATCGTACTATGCCGGTAAATTTTCAATGTGCTGGAAGTTAGCCAATGTAACGCCGATCCCTAAGAAAGGAGAGGCGCAATACCTCGAAAATTGCCGCCCAATTGCAGTTTGCTCTGCACTTTCCAAAGTCATAGAAAGTCATGGAAAGTATGACCAATTTCCACCTGGTAAGGTACCTAGAGACCAACACCTTACTTAACGACCGGCAGTAAGGTTTTCGCAGAGCTCGCTCTACAGGAGACCTGCTGACTCTGCTAACAAAAAATGGTGTAATTCCATTCACTATTTCGGCGAGAGTAAGGTGGTAGCTCTGGATATCTCAAAAGCATTTGATAGATTGTTGCATGATGCACTTCTGGCAAAACTGACTGCTTCTGATGATTTCTCTCGCTTTATAGCGAGCTTCCTCAGAGACCGCACTATACGAGTTGTTATAGATGGGGTCTCATCGAACGAGTTCAAGGTGGATTCAGGGGTGCCGCAAGGCTCTGTTTTATCTCCTATTCTCTTCTTCATCTTTATAAATGACCTTTTATGTCAAACTTCAAACCCTGTCTACTCTTTCGCGAATGATAACAGCATTAACCACTCTTTTTCGTTCACCAGCCGACCAAGCCTGAAGGAGATTGAATGAACAAGTCGCTCACAAGTGATCTCGTGTCAATCCCCGAATGGGGCCTCGCGAACAGGGTTAACTTTAACCCTCATAAGACGCAGTGCTGCGTGCTTACGCATAGACGGCTAGTAAAAGGTTCTGCCCCATTCGTGCTTATGGGTGGTATAGGTATTGAAGAATCAGAAGCTGCTGATGTTCTTGGCATGAAAATACAGTGTGACGTTCGATGGACTGATCACGTTTTTCATATTTCAAAAGAAGCATTCAAGTGCCCCGGCTTTTTAAGATGGTGTAAGACATATTCCACCCATCTGATCTCCTCAATATATATACCACCTACATACGACCAAAAATGGAATACAACTCTCATGTATGGGCCGGTGCTTCAATTTCTATTTTGAACTTGCTCGACCACGTACAAGAGAGGGCGAAGAAGCTCATCGGCGACAGTAGGGTAGCCTACTCTATTGACTCGTTGGAGCATCGACGCAACGTGGGATGTGTTTCCCTGTTCTACCGATACTACACCGGAATGTGTTCTGATGAAATAAGGGAGTTTGTGTCCGAAAACCGTTTATTCTTGCGAGCCAGCTGCACTTCACATAGGGCGCATCCTGTTGTGGTTGAGTTGCCAGTGAACCGCAACACGCATTACAGAGAGAATTCTTTCTTTGGCCGAATGGTTCGTATGTGGAACAAACTTCCATCGGAGGTCTTTCCTGCCAATTTCAACTTGGGGAGGTTCAAATCGAACGTCCACAAACACTACTCCCTCTATCCTCCTTCCCATAACCTACTTTCCTAGTTCTGGCACAATGCATCCATTATAGTTAATTACAAGGGAGACTTTGTAAGAGCTTTCGAATTTAATTTAAACAAGTAAAAGCGCTATATTCGGCTGTGCCGAATCTTATATACCCTTCACAGATGTAATTCTTCTTTCTTTCTTTCTTGCCAAAACAGAAAGTAGGTTTAATTAAAATATCAAAATAATGTTATCGGTTACTTTTATATTTAAGAAAACGTTTAAATTTTTCGGCTAGGAAGCTAAATTTTTGGCTTCTCTTATATCTAATACCTATGAACGTCTTTCGAAAATATTAAATATGTTTAATTTACAAACAAAACAAAAAATCCGTTTCATGTACCCCAAAAAGTTCTAATTGTCCAACCGTAGAATCGTCTTTGGTTTTTAATGTTGTTGGTTTTTAATACCAGATTACTTCTTTCTGATAAATAAAGTATGTATAATTCATCATAAAAATCAAAAATAACAAATAAAATGGCTGATTTTATGAATCAGAAAATGTCAACTTCCTAACCCTGGAACCGAATTCTTAATTTTTTAATACTAATCTAATTTTTTCTGATATATAAAATAGCTTTAATTCACTAAAAACACAAAATTTTTAATTTATGTATGTACTATTATGTACGAAAAGTATTTCGATTTTCCAACTCTGGAAGCGAATTTTTATTTTTTTACCAATGCAATTCTTAGTGAGGCGTAACATAGCTTTAGTTGACAAAAAAAATACTATTTTTAAACTTTTTGGTCACTTTCACGTACCATAAAATATATCATATGTCCAAACCTGGAGTCGAAATTTTGATTTTTAAGATTTTAATACCAAATTTGTTCTTCCTGAATTATAAAACAGCTCTAATTAGCAAAAAAAACCACGTCAATTGCCTTTTTGGTTACATTTATGTTTAAAAAAATTTCAATTTCCTAACCCTGGAAGCGAAATTTAAATTTTTTAAAATTTTCTTTATCAATGCAAATCTTCATGAGGTATAAAGTAGTTTTGTTTAAGAAAAAGTCGAATTTTGCAACCATTTTGGTTATTACATGTACTACAAAATATTGCATGTACCAAAAAAAATTTAATTTTTCTAACCCTGGAAACGAAATTTAAATTTTTTTTGTTTGTTTTTTTTATCAGTGCAATGCTTCTTGAAGTATAAAGTAGTTTTATTTACAAAAAATTGCAAATTTTTTACCATTTTGGTAACTTTCATGTACCATAAAATATTGCACTTGTCCATCCCTGGATTCGAAATTTTATTTTTTATTTTTTAATTTTTGATACCAATTTTGTTCTTCCTAAATTATACGACTGTTTTAGTTGGCAAAAAACAAAAAACAACAACATCGATTGCCTGTTTGATTACTTGCATGTATAAAAAAATTCAATTTCCCACCCCTGGAAGCAAAACTTGAATCTAAAATTTTCTTTTCTTTTTGCCAATGCAAATCTTCATGACGTATAAAGAGGTTTTGTTAAAGAAAAACTTAACATTTTTAACAATTTTAGTTACTACATGTACTACAAAATACGGAATGGGCCGAAAAAAAAATTTTTATTTCCCATCCCTGAACATTTTTTTTTATATTTTTAGTTTTTAATACACCATTGAGACTACCCAAAGCACGAAATAGGTTTAGTTTGCAAACATTAAAAAAAATAAATTATTTTTGGTATAAATTTAGCGTCGAGAAATAGGTGCAAGCTTCCCAGCTCTGGAACCATAGTTCGGATCTATCTGAATTTTAACACCACTCTATTTAAGTTCATTTCCAATCCAACGGTCCAAGAATGAAGTCTCTATCTCTTCTGGGGGCTTGGCTAGACCTGTTTCATTACTTTCACTTATAAAAACAATGCAATTTCCCAACCCTGGAAGTAAAATTTGAATTTAAAAACAAAAATTTTTTTTTGCCAATGCAAATCTTCATGATGTATAAAGTGGTTTTGTTAAAGAAAAACTTAAAATTTTTAACAATTTTAGATACTACATGTACTACAAAATACGGAATAAGCCGAAAAAAAATTTTTTTATTTCCCATCCCTGGAAAAATTTTTTTATTTTTTTAGTTTTTAATAGACCATTGAGGCTCCCTAAAGCACGAAATAGGTTTAATTTACAAACATTAAAAAAAATAATTGATTTTTGGTAAAAATTTTGCGTCGAGAAATAGGTGTAAGCTTCCCAGCTCTGGAACCATACTTCGGATCTTTCTGAATTTCAATAGCAGCCTGTTTAAGTTCATTTCCAATCCAACGGTCCAAGAACGAAGTCTCTAGCTCTTCTGGGAGCTTGGGAAAACCGATTTCACGTACAGACGGACGGACAGACGGACAGACGGACATCGCTCAATCGTCATCGCTATTCATAAGGATCCAGAATATATATACTTTATGGGGTCCCATGTGCATATCGAAGAAATTACACACGGAATGACAAACCTATATATACCCTTTCACTTTTTTGTGAAGGGTATAAAAAACACACGCTCAACATTCATATGAATATTTATTTATTTGTAGAATATTTTACAAAGTAAATTTGCACAGATATCGACGGGGTGACTCAGACCATATGTCGGCGATGTTATTAACCCGTACTTTTATCCGTTACTGTGACTGACTGTACACGACCTATGCCTTCACATAGGAAGTAGCAACGTAGTTAAACACGGAAAATTCCTCAGAAGAACTGTAAATCTATACAGTTATCGGAGGTGTATAGATTAACTAGTGCGAGTGAGACGCAAAACTCTCGAAAGAGAGTAAAGAATCAGTGACCAGGCTGCACTTAAAAAATACTTGCCTACGAGGCTCGATGTTGACCGACTCAGAGCTGCTTTGCGACTCTATAGAAATATATGTGATCTATATATGAGTCGATAGAACGATCTACATAATTCAAAGTTTTAAGATGATTTCATGTAAATGTTGACCGCGTCTACGCCTCAAATGGTTCATAGGCTGGTCTAATTTTGGAATACTCTCTCCAACTCACGAACAATTTCTTCAAGAGTAGCTTCCAATGCGTTAACCGTTGCGAGCTTTTTGCTATGGATATGAGCCAAAAAAAAAATAGTCTAAAGGCGTTAAATCCCATGAGCTGGGCAGTCATTGAAAAGACCAGCTTCAGGCTGTTCTTCACTTGTTCACGTATTCATTCAACTAGAGATGAGTACGATGCACTTCTTTTCAATAATTTATAAGTCCATTTATGGTTAAACCCTAGACCAAACCAAACATGTTTAAGAGTAGCATGTTACAAGAAGAAAGTATTTGGGGATTGTTGTTTAACTTTCTAATTTTAGTTGTGCTGATTCCTACATCCCAAATTAAAAATAAAATTAAAAATTCACATGATTATTAAGAAGTTTTTAGATAGTTCCGTTCCGAATTTCACTGGGGCTAATGCAGATCGTCTGGGAATCTTTACCGATAGTTTCGTAGAACAATTAAAGATGTTATTTTGTACTTCCACTTAAATGAATGTGAATTGCATACTTTTTGTGCATCCTATGCATCTCAGTTTACTTAAAACGCGTTTTATATGTCCAGCTTTTCTCTTATATATTTAAAAAAAAACTATGAAATAAATATATTTATTTCACCATGACAAAAAAAAAACTAGTCACGACACCAAAATTTTCTAAACACGCATGCGACACATACAAAAGTGGAAAGTAAACCTATTATTATTTATTCATCCTACGGGTCCATGCATTCCCAGCAATTTCTCTATGACTTGTCACATATAATTTTTCTGAATCTATTTTTTGAGAGACGCACAAACGCAACGCATAGAACGGATGGTATGGACTCTCAGCTTAATCCTGAATCTGGCTTTGAAGCGGCGGCTCAAACATGAGAGTTGTATTCCACTTTCGGGCGGATGTATGTGGAATAAACACAACACGAGCTTGATTTTTGTAATAGGCAATATTTTTTATTCATTAAAAACGTCTCTTTATTTGTATATATTATTCAGAAACGAATTTTTATCAAAGTGAGTCATATTAGGCATCGTTTTGCATTTCAATAACACTCCTTACGCGTTAGTGCAGTCGCAAAAACGTTTTATTGATACTTGATACACAATTTATTTTCTGTCTAACACCTTTTGTGAGTTCATTAGTCAGATTCGCAGATTGAAATATTTCGTCAATTCAATTATATTAAGCTACGACAATATTACAACACGAAGCGTATTATTCGATTATAATTTGTTTATTTTTATAAAAATATATGAGAATTAATAAATTTGATTACCAGGTGGTGTGTCTGACATTAAGTACAAAAGCCGTGACACAAAAGCACTATTTATTCACATGAAAACGTTGCAAAAGTTTGTCCGTCTTTAAAAAATCTTCACAAACTGGCGCTAAAGGTCACACACTATTATACAAGAATGATGCAAAAACATCTGGCTGACAATAATTTCTACTCTGAACGCATGGAAACTATAATTTTGAGAAAATATTCATAAACATTTCCAAATCGCACGTATCAGAAACTTCGTTACACAATTACATTCTTTGTCCACTTTATCATACATTCTTAGCACACGAGCCATATTTAGCAAAACGTGCGACAGTCTAGGATAGTCAGTCACGGGCTTAACAAACAATGGTCCATCAGGCCAGTTTTAGTTTCGGATTGTGAGAATCGAACTTTAATAAGGATGTCGTGAAGTGTATGTCATCAGTTTAACGAACACCACACTGAACTGTCAATCCGAGAATATCAAGAGTTTCCTATTCTTCACTACCTACCAACCAAGAATAAGGGATGAAGCACCATGAAACTGCACTGTGCGTTAACAACTAACGCCACACAAACACTTCAACTGTTGCTGCTCAACTTTTGATTTTTATATGAGGAGAATAGGCTTGTCTACAAATTGTGTATGTTTCTATATATTTTTATTTATTTATGCTTCAATACGGTGCGAGGTTGCGATGCGGATCTGCTAGTGCCTGGCCATCAAAAGTTGAAGTGTGCCAACTGGGAAGAAACAACTCTGGAACTTACGTTAATGTTCGTATTACGATTGCCTTCGAAGCAAGGCAGCTTAACCAGGTACCCTCACTAGTCCAGGTGTTTATAGGTTACATAGCAGACTAATGTCAAAAGTTTGCACACGAACCACATAAAAAATATTAATATTTTTATACCTAATCCTCTTAAGCTAAATAAATTAACCCAAGCGTTTGAAACAGTTAAAATATAAGAGTAAAACAAAGTCTGATAACTCCTTAAATAGATTTTCATTAATTGAATCACATTGAGTCTGCTGTTGGCTGAAGTTAACACAAGACTATGAAGCGGTAAATCTTGAGTTCGACTCCGCTCTCAGTCATGAATATTGTGCCGAATTCTTCTGACCAGCATTAGGGAATTGTTGTGGTAGTTGTTGTCAGCATGTATCAGTGATGAAGGCATGGTACTGGTCACTGGCAGCGATTGCCAGTATCATGTACTAAAAGTAGAGGAATAGCATCCTCCTTCGTCGGCCCTGTAGCAAAAATATAGCCGGCAAAGTAAAAGTTTTAAATAGCTAAAAAAAGTTATCTACCTTCTCCTTCCTAGTTCCGGCGCAATGCACTGCATATGTAGGGGTCAACCCTGAGTGTCGGTCCGATCTAAAAATAAAAATTTAAGTTGTATTTACTTCACTATTCCAGAACTTTTCACTTATATAGCTTTACTGATTGTAAATATTTCTTAGTATCTGAATTAGAAAAATATGTACTATTTAAATGTATTACTAAAAATGCTAAAATGACAATTTTCTAGCAACAAAATGCGTGTGTGTTTTTTGGTGTTGTAAATTGTTGTAGTAGATGGGGTACCTCTTTAAGCTGCCTTGATTCGGAGGTTGTAAAAAAATAACTTTTTAATGTCTGAATGGCAAATGTTTTGTATATGAGTCATAAAAATATATAAGAAATAGACTAGTAAAAGGAATGGGGTATTGATCAGTTTTCAACTCTTTTGAACATTTTGTTCGATTTTTATTCATTCCAACGAAAAATTCAAATATTGCCCTATTGGGTTGTAGTTTTTAATGCGCAAGAAAATAATGAGTGGTATATATCGTCACAGGAAATGCAAAAAGTTCTCTTCATAATTTTAAAAGTGGAGCGTACAATTTTTGTATATAAAAATATATATTGATATTGAGTGCAAAGTTATATAAAAATATGTAAATTTGTAGGTCCTTTTTTTACTTGTATTCTAAAAAGTTGCATTGATTGTCTACACATGATTTTATAAATTTTTTCTAAAACTTTTAAAATTTTGAATAGAGATTTTTGCATTTTCTGTGCTAAAGGGAACAATTATGCGTTTAACAGTTGAATATTTTCACATACATTGTTTATTTGAATATCATTTGCATTGTGGCCAAACACTTTTTATACCAGGGATGGCCAAATTTGATGTTGGAAGTAAGAGTTGCATTAGGATTATGAAATTTTTGCGCCCACTGTATTTATTGCCGTTGTCTTGCAAATAGTGAAGTCTTAGTGTATGCCTTGCACAAAAAAAAACTACACTGAAATTCAAGCACAACGTATAGAAAAAGAGTTTGCGTGTTTGCCTTGATGTTTAAAAACAAAATTCTAGTTATTTGAATTACTTTTATTTTTCACCGGATCTAAAGCGTGTATTACATTTTGAGAGAAGAGAAATGTTTTTTATACACTTTATATTCTTTTTTTGGCATTACAAAGCAAAGAATGCAACATAACACTCATTTGAAATATTTTGTGAGCGATTATAAACAGAAGAAACTAGTGTTAAAATGTTTGTTTTTAAATAAAAGATTTGTGTCGTTTGTAGGGAAAAGCTACACTGACAGGAAAGCCTCTGTGTTGCTGCAATGATTTTGACATTGTTCTTGTAAGTCTAAGAAGATATTTTACTACAGTAAATAAGAAATTTTGTGTATATTTGGTTTCTTTTTTCAAAATAATATACAGCAGATTTAAAGATTCGCTAAAAAAGAATTTTCAGATTCACAATTTTGTAAATAAAAAAAAGTGTAAAAGTAATGGAAGTTTTATGTCGAAAACTGTTGCGGTTATAGGGCAGGATTCAAGCATTCAGCATCATATCAGATGAAATCTACAGCTACATTGGGATTGGAGGATTAGGGATTGCATTTTAAATACAGCGGTTGTGAATGATTGATTTTCGGAAGGACGAAGTATTTTAAATTATCGTTTATTTATTTTCTTCATGCATGTGTTTGTATCCTTTACCAAAAACTCTAAAGGTTTGTCATTCCGTGCTTAATTTCCACAATAATATGTAAAAGTCCGGGAATAAGGAAGCCGAATAAGCGACGTTCCTCGGTCTGTCAGTCTGTAAGTGCAATCGATTTTCCGAAGCTCCCGAAAAAGCTCGAGAGTTCGTTTTTGGATTGATGCATTGCAAATAGTCCTAAATAGATTGTTATATATTAAAAATCCAAAATAGGACTCCAGAATTCGAAAAATTAAACTTAGCTAAAATTAATTTCATGTTATTTATTTATATTCACTTTGTCATTCCGTGTGTAATGCAGCGATACATCCATCTGAGACCCCATAAAGTATATATATTCTTGGTCAGTGATGAAATCTAAGACGATCTGAGCATGTCCGTCCGACCGTCCGTCTGTGGAAATCACGATTCAGTTCAAACGAAAAGAGCCAGACTCTTGAAATTTGGTATAAATATATACCAGAGGGAAAAAAGTTCCCCTAAGAAAAACTAAACCAACCTCTAAAAAACAACATAATTTTTTTTTGTAATTTTGTTAAGCAAATGATATATTTTTATGTCAAAGAAGGTACAATGCGTTAAACTTGGGGCCATAAAATAAAACAAAATAATTTTTGGACCCCGCCCCCTTTAGCGGCGTTGACTTTTAATATTATATGCAAAAATAGTTCAAATATTGAACAATTTTTATTCCTTAAGCCTATAAGAAGCTGAGATGTTCTCTGATCTTGGAGCGGTGAAACGTCTCCCCCACGGCCCTTCCCGGAATGACTCTGTCAAAATAGAGATTTGAAATTGGATGCAGAAATGTCTTAAAGGAACTCTGTCCCACCAAGTTAAACATTTAAATTTACTTAATAAATATTTGGAGGGTATTTAAGATTCGACCCGGTCGAATGTAACGTTTTTACTTGTTCATTTTAAATATTTACTCCCATATTCATATTAAAATAAAATGTATTTGAAATCTGTTTTAAGAAAATTTTGTATGAAAATATTTAAATAAAATAGTATATAATAAAAAATTTCACATGTTTCTATAATGTCTTCACTGAATTTCTTCTACTTTTTGTCCATTCGCTATATGGAAACGACGGCCTGTGTGACAGAGTGACAAGACATTTCTGATAAATACAATATCACTAATGCAATGCAACTTAAAGAACAAATGGCAGCCATTAAATTGGAAGAAAATGAAATATTGGTTTCTTTTGATGTTGTTTCTCTTTTTACTAACATCCCTACACATTTGGCAATTAGAAACATTATGGGAAAATGGGACGAAATCCAACAAATTACAAAAATAACACGAAAGAATTTTTTGGATATACTTAAATTTTGTTTAAACGAAAATAATTATTTTATATATGGCGAAAGAACGTATAAGCAAATTTTTGGAATGCCCATGGGGAACCCTCTTTCCCCAACAATAGCAGATATAGTTCTTGATAACTTATTGGACAGCACATTAGATATATTAAGAAAGAATAACGTTATTATTAAATATATCGTTAAATATGTAGATGACTTTCTAGCAGTCATAAAACGTGAAGATAAGGATGCCATTCTGACAGCGCTTAATAATTACCACCAAAAGATTCAATTTACCATGGAAATTGAAAATAATAGAAAAATTCCCTACTTAGACACAATGTTACATAGAGTACAAAATAAAATCGTTTTCGACTGGTTTGCTAAAGATACGTATTCTGGAAGAATAATGAATTTCCACACCAACCAGCCCAAAAGCCAAATAATGAATACCGCAAAAAGCTTTATCAGAAGAGTTTTTCAAATCAGTGATAAACAATTTCACAACAAGAATAAAAGCATAATATTCGAAACATTAAAGAAAAATAGTTTTCCCACAGATATCAGTAAGTTATTAATCGAAAATTCACAAAACCAACCAACATATACAAACCTACACAATGACAACACAACGTCTACAACACAAAATAGAAAATATTACAGCGTACCGTACATACCTAATCTTATTGATAATACAACAATAAGAAAAACAATAAAATCACCCACCATATGTTTTGCATATAAACCAAATCAAACAATAAACACAATATTCTCAAAAACAAAAACACCAATAGCAAAAGAACAAAAATGTAATGTTGTATACGAAATACAATGTAAAGGTGGAAATAATGATAATTGTGATCTTATTTACATTGGCACAACAAAAAGAAGTTTGAAAACGAGGATGGGAGAACATAAACTGGATATCACAAGGAAAAAAGAGACAACGGCATTGGCACAACATATGATACAAACTGGACATGCAGCTGACATTGATAATGTTAAAATATTGGACACAGAGAACATCACGAAAAAGAGATACACAATTGAAAGCTTACGGATACAACAGAAAATAAGCAAAACGATGAATTTAAAAGAAGACACGGATAATATTAACGCAAATTACAGGGTGGTTCTAAACGAATAAAATTTAAGTATACTTCAGTTAAATTTTATACGAAAGCTTTCTAAGATGTGTAAAGTGGTTTTTTGACAAAAAAATTTGAACAAACAAATTTTTAATTATGTTAAACTATTTATAATTAACACAATTTTTAAAATGTTATTTAATTTCCTACAACTGTAAGTAATATATAAAAATATCCATAAATATTGTATATTCATAAAAGTTTTTATTGATTTAAATAGACGTTCCCTTGAAAAAGTAGACAAAGAATCTACGAAACGTCGGGAAAAAACTGTATTTAAAAGGAATTTTTAATTACATTAAAGATGAATTTTTGGTCAATTAGCTAAAAGTCACTACTCAAAGACATCAAAGTGTTTATGAAAAATGTTTAAAGGGTTGATCTGATAAAGATTTCTGCTCGAAGAGTCAGTGGATTTTTCGTCGTTTTTTTTAATTAAATTCTTTTTTTTTTGCAAAAATACCAATCCTATATATGGATGTAGTTGTGTAAAAGGAATACCGTAAGACATATAGCTAAAGAGATTCGATTTCAAAAACTTTTATTATTGAAGGTAACGGAGCGCAAAATAGACATTTTTCTGCAAATATCCAGTCGAAGGAATGTTTTCTCAAAACCCAAAACCGCAATCAAACTGCTTGAAAACATAATGTGATCTTGATTCTTAGCAAAAAATTTTATGCGCTTGTCGAACTACAGTGAAACTTCGATATAACGAACTTTGTAATAACGAAAAACTCAATATAACGTGTGTTTTATTGAGTCCCTTTAGAAAACCTCTTTATTGCAAAGTTTTTCATACAAAAATACACTATAGATATAACGAACAAATTCTGAGAAAAAAACCTCTATATAGCAAAATATTCCTTCAAATGCCCAAATATAAGGAAATCAGAATAAGTCCCCTTATAAAAATAGCGAAGTCTAAATGTATTTACAAGCGCATTTCTAAAGCCTCTACGAGTACACAGCGAAGTACTCATACAAAACTCACAGACATCGTTCTTTTTGCACAGTTTTAACCGTACAGTTTGAACTGCTAGTATGTGGGCAAAAACCGACGCACAGTGAGACAGCCCTATAGTAGCAGCGGCAAAAAATGTTTTTTTTCGTGTCGTCCGATTTGGATGAAATTTTCACAGTATATTAACAGGTAAATGAGTAACAATTCCCTGAAATTTCAGCCTCATAACTTCATTACTTTTTCGCCTAGAGCAAGTCAAAGTTGAGGTATGCCAACGCGCTTGAAATATGTTAGTTCAATATGTAATATTCAAAAGCTTATTAATAAACAAATACATAATAACTAAAACTTTAAAGTATTTTTTTAATTAATTTAGTTATTGTAGAATAAGTAGATAAAAAAATTTTTTTTTTTTAATTTTTTTAAAAAATTTTTTTTAATAACAGAATTGTGGCGTAAAAATTGATCATTTTGCATTTTCAATGGACTGGGAAATATAGAGCAGGCCCACGCCTTGGGTGCATACTTATATCAAATGAAAGGTTGAAGTCTCAGCTTTCAGCTGAAGTATAGAAAGTATAGCAAAAGTTTGCAAAAGTACTTTAAACATACAAAAAACTACAAAAAAACGCAACGCGCACATTCTGTCGCTATACGTATGTTAACATGCAATAGCATGCAATTGCATATTTTCAACTTTTTACTTCTTTTTTTGTAATTGTTTACAACTATTGACTTATTGTTTATTTTTTATTTTATTTACATACTTATTTTCTTTACATATTTTGAACTTATTTGACATTTTATTTTGTGCTTACAAACTTCTTAAAAACAAACTGTAAAATAATATTACATTGTTTCTGTTTTTTAAATATTATTAATTAACAAACGTTAATTTCGATTATATATTTAATTCACAATCTCTTCGAGAGTGTAAATTTATACAAATTTATATAGTGTTAAAAAAATTTACAAGATCATGGAAAATTTAACAATTTCTTATAGTTCAATTTATGATATTTGGAGCGATAGTAATAAAAATATTGATGTTGTTGTTGGTGTCATATCAACAAAATTCAACAAAATGCCAGACTTTGTTATTGAAAAATTTCGTGTTTTTTTAAGAAAATATTTTATACCAACATTAAAATCAAGATGGAACAAATCTGGGCGCATAAAAAGTAAATTTTTGTCTGATAATAAAGAATGGCTTACACACCTTTACACCATGTGTGACGAAACTTTGGATGATGAACAACCAGGCACTTCACATTCCGTTAAGCGTGGACGACCTGCAAAAGCTTTCGAAGAAAGCCAAGAAAGGTCTAAGAGAATTAAAATATCTCAATTATGCGAAAGTCTTCCAAAAGAATTGATAGTGTCTGCTGCTAAAAAATGTGAAAAGAGTGAACAATTGAAATCATTTACACCAGAGAAAGCACTCAGCCTTATAATTGATGCTTCATTATCAAAACATCAATATGATGTTTTAAGAAGCTCTGCAAAAGAAATTGGTTGTGATATATACCCACACTATAGCAAGATATTAGAAGCAAAAAAAAAATGCTATCCTGCAAATATTAAAGTTGATGAGCGTTTTAGCAGTGTTGGATTACAAGAATTACTTGATCACACTGTTTCAAGAATTTTTCAAACAAAAACAAAAAGTGAGATTGATGAGATTCCAAATGAGTTGAATTTAATAAGTAAATGGGGGTGTGATGGATCATCAGGGCATAGTGAATATCATCAGCGTTTTACCGATGAAAATGCTTCTGACAAAAATATGTTTTTAACATCTCTTGTTCCATTAAAGTTAACAGATCTTTACAATGATTCTTATTTGTGTTGGACAAATTCAGAACCATCTTCAACAAGACTTTGTAGGCCTGTGAAATTTGAATTTGTGAAAGAAACAGCAGATGTTATTAACAATGAAGTGAAACGTGTCAATACAGAAATTCAAAATTTAAAAAGGACAGAATTCGAAATTTTCAACAAGAAGTTTGCGATATCTCATAGTTTAACTATGACGATGATTGACGGAAAAGTGGCAACAATAGTCAGTAAGAATTCCTCAATGGCTGCTTGTTTCATATGTGGAGCAAAACCTACTGAAATGAATAATTTGGATGCAGTTATCTTGAGAGCAAATTCAGCTGAAGCATTAAAATTTGCAATTTCGCCGCTACATGCTCGAATAAAATTCATGGAATGTATATTACATATCAGTTATAATAAAAATTTTAAAGCGTGGAGGACAAATAAAGACACAAAAGAACAGAAAGAAGCTGTTAAAACAGAAATACAAAAAAAATTCAAATTAGTTCTGGGCTTAAATGTCGATGTGGTGAAACAAGGCATGGGAACAACCAATGATGGTAATGTCTCTAGAAGATTTTTTGAAAATCCACAAATAACCGCTGACATAACTGGTGTAAATGTAGACTTAATTCACCGCTTTAAAATTATATTAAATACTATAAATACTAGCAAAAATATAGATGTTGGTAAATTCCATACGTATTGTATGGACACTGCAAAATTGTATGTAGAGCATTATGGCTGGTATTACATGCCTATCACTGTCCATAAAGTTCTCATTCACGGCAGCAAAATAGTATCTGAGGCTATATTGCCAATAGGTTTGTTTGCAATTTTTATTTTTGAAAGTATTTTTTTTAATTTTTTTTAATATTAACTTTTTTTTGCTACAGGAATGTTATCCGAAGAAGCGCAAGAAGCAATGAATAAGGAGTATAGAAACTGCAGGCTATTCCATTCTCGTAAAAATTCACGTATTTCTACGAATGAAGACGTAATGCACTATTTGCAAATATCATCAGATCCTTATATAAATTCATTTAGAATGAAAATGAAATTGAAAAAATTAGAATACCATGATGATGTTAAAAAATTATTGATAGAATGAAAAAAAAACATTAACAAAAATGGTTCTTTTTTAATGCATTTTAGTGGGAGGTGGGGGTAAAAGTGGGCGGGGGTAATAGTGGGCGGGGGTAATAGTGGGCGGGTTATTGTAAATTACAATAATATCCAATTTGAAGGTTGAATCTAAAATATATTAGAAAATATGTCACTTTTTATGAGGTTGTATGGATGGGGGCATTGGGGGAGAGGGGGTAAAAGTGGGCCGATGTTCAAAATTTTTTTCCGATAATGTTTGTAGTAGTATAACATTCAAGTGTACCAAAATTGAAAGTTATACCTAAAGTATTACGGACAATACGGCATTTTACAACTTTCGATTGTATGGGAGGTGGGCGTGAAAGTGGGCGGATTTTCTTAATTTTTTTTTTTTTTACTGGAATTGTCTTAAAAATAACCTGTGCAAAATTTCAGAGCTCTACATTGACTCCTTCTATTTTTTGCCGCAGTTGTCCCACTGTGCGACGTTCTTTTGGAACGTGCATGCATCTTGATTTTAGCCGTCGGTTTTCACACGTGTTCGTTGAAAACAGCATGTGTGTGGGCCAAACACTAAAGAAACTTTTGCCAGTGTAAAATACTGAAAATGTAAAAATTGCTGATTCGCGTGTTTATATACATTTGCATACATATTTTTGTTTTGTTTTGATTATTGCGAAGAAGAAAAGAACGTATAGTGTGTGTGCGTGGTCGTTGTACGTGTTAAACCGTGCAGTTTTACCCATTCCGTTTAAACTGTTAAAAAGAACGAAGTGTGTGACCACCTTTAAATTTCCCTTGGTGCGTATTGAACTACTGTGAAAAGTTTATATACAAGCCACATAAAATGTTTTTTTTTCCTTAAAGCTTCCTTATTAATGATGCTTCTTCTTCCTTGATCTTGACATTAGCTCTACATTTTCTACCAACAAAATACGTGTGGTTTTTGGTGTTGTTAGTTGTTGTACTAGTGAGAGTACCTGGTAAATCTGCCTTGGTGCAAAACTATAGTTATAATGAATTTTTTTCGTATATCTTCAACTTTCGTTATATCAATGCTTTGCTGATTATATTTATAGCGATGCAATGGATATAACGAAGTATTTTCGATGCCCTTGGAATTCGTTATATCGAAGTTTAACTGTATTAACAAAAATATGTAAGGCAAAACAACTAAAAATTCGGATTTTCACATTAATTATACTATTTTCCAGCTAAAAATATTGATAAATTAAAATTTTGTAGCATCTTTTGTTTAAGACTTTTAACTGTTCTTTTTATCTACAAGTGAAGCTCTTCTTTAAAAAAAATTCAGCAGAATTATTTTCGATTCTACTTTAGAATCTCTTATGGTGTATCGTTTTTGCATGAGTGAAAACACGGAAATGATAAATCCAAAAAGGTCATCAATCCAAACAACTAAGAAAATTGTTAAAAGTCCTTGCAGTACCACACAAAACCACTTTAACTTTGAATTTAAATTCAATTCCAGATTGATCCTCTTCTTTCATTATTCATTCTTAAATGTCTCTTGTTTTTCAATTTTAATCCTCTAAAAGATTTCTTTTAATTATACTTGAGCCCAGTACAATGGTTTGTTTTACATGACTTGTGCACGTATGCGGGGAGAAGACAATAAACAAAACTGGATGCAACCTAAAATCAGGATTTAGTTTTAAGTTTCAGGATTAGCATGAACATGGCTGTATGTTGTGCTCATTACTTAAGTTGTTGTTTTTATTTTGCCCAGCTCTTTTAAAGCTTAAAGGTTTTAACCTTTCCGCATGTACTTGAGTTTGTTTTATTTTAAAATACTGGCTGGCAGTGCTGGCACTGAAACCTCTTGGATTAGAGGTAACAAATATTGTGTGAATATTAATTTTCTTTTTTCTTTTGTATGTTATGGATTTAAACATTTTAAACTTTAAGGCTAAAATATTATGTTTTTGTCTTTAACATGCAGGTAAAGTGATTGTTAAATACGGACCCATATGCCAACATGATATTGTCATAAATACGAGTACGTCTATTAGAAGCTGAATTTAAAATTTCCTTCTCGTCTTGCTGGTGGTGATAATAAACCAAACATATTAAGTCTGTCCAAAAGCATAAAATTGTTGTATTCACATATTCGTTGCATTTATTTCTTGTTCATATGGTTCTTAATGGATTTGAAATTGTTTTATGGTCATTTGTGTACACGGCTTAGCAAAGCCCTTTTATGACTTAAAGCCACAATATTATTTCTGTATATGTTTTTCCTGTGCGATGTGTGCAGGCAGTAGTTTTAGATTTCATATCTGTGTCTTGTGTGCAAGTCTTCTTCTCTATTCTTTGTATTTTGTAACATTTGCCCGTAAATGGTTATATTATTTTCAAATGACATCAGCTGCCTTTTGCTTAAAACTCGCGGCTTTTTAGATTATTTATAATACAAAAAAAATATATATATATATACTAATAAAAAAACAGCCAACCTTTTTGTGTAAAACTAATTTATTTTATGTTTTTTGTTAACATATGCTAAATTTGTATTTCCAATAATATAATAAATTTTTACAGCGTAATGCAAGGGAAGCTGGCAAAAAGAAATTCTTTACAACCAATTGAATGCTTGTTTAGGAAGAAAGAATATATTCTTCTTTAAAATAGAAATTTATATATGTATGTATGTATCTGTTTGGTCACTGACATACAATTTCTATTTGTCCTAAGAATTTGTGCGGAAATATTTGTATTATATTACATTGTCATACAAGAAATTACACGGTGCAACAAAATAATTTATTTTATACACATTGGTGTATTAAATTCAATTAAGATTTATAGGCCAATTGTTCGAAAATTTGCTTAAGTTCAGAAAGACATGATAAATATTTCAAGGCATAAAAGAAAGTCAACATCAGTTTCTAATTATTCAACTTACACAGCAGAGCAGCACAGCTGTTTTCGAAAGTCGTTACACTCTCATCATCATGTATGTACTCATGTATGTTATTGTTGGATAAATCTTTTTGGCCGCTCCTTTTACTCATTGAAGTGTGTTATGAAAATTATTTGTACAGAAATTCTACTGTGAACGTTTAATATCCTACAGGTGAAAATGTTCCTTAAATGACAAAAAGGAATAAAAAATTTTTATTTTTAAAATTATTTTTGATTAATAGGTGTCTTATAAAAAAAGTTTTTCATGAACATTTTTAGTTTTAACTTATTATAAATCAGATTTTTTTTATAAATTATGCCTTTAGTATTAAATTATTTTTCTTATATAAATTAAATTTTGATCATTCAAAACTCTCTGACAATTATTTTTGTAAGAAATATCACATATTCTTTTTATTTTTTATCTTGGACCAACACTCAGGGGATGACCCCCACATATGCAGTGCATTGCGCCGGAACTGGAAAGGAGGGAATAGTGTTGAGGGGACAGATGAATAAAGATGAGAATATAGAGAATTTTTTGTAGCCATTTCAACCTTTTTACTTCGCTGGCTATTTTTTTGCTACAGGACCGACGAAGGAGGGTGCTGTTATTACTCTGCTTTTAGTACAGGATAGTGTCAGCCGCTGCCAGCTGTGTTCAGTGACCAGTGCTATGCCTTCATCATTGAAAAAAGGCTGGCAACAACTAACACAACCAATCACTAATGCTGATCAGAAGAATTCAACACAATATTTCATGACTCAACGCGGGCTCGAACTCAGGACCCTCCGCTTCATAGTCTTGTGTTCTACTACTTCAGCCAACAGCGCCCACAAGTACCGTATTTTATGTATAATTTTTGCCACTTTTTATAGACAGGACATAAAACAATGACAATTTAAATATAAAGAATTAGTGCATTAAAATGTTTTCTTAGAATAATATATTGCGCATATCTGCCCATTGTCATTGCTATAATCAAAATGTCCTTTAAGAGTTATGAAGTACTTTTGAAGCTCGCTACCACTTTTCAGTGCCGTGTTGCATTCTGAGAATATCAGATAATTTTAGTATCACCACTTCTTTGCATCGTACGTAATGAATATCCAACAGCAAATGGTTATCACTTTGTATGAATCAAATACACAGGTAGTTTTCACTAGTAAATGATTAAAAAAGAAAAGAAAAGAGAAATGTGGAAAACAAATAATGATACACTTCGTATATGTAAGACAAATCTAAAAATTAAATAAAAAATGTCGGAAAGTTATTAAATAAAAAAAAAAAACACGTGTTGAACTGTCAAATGGAATGGGCGTCTCTGTGTAGAGATGAGTATAAAAATTATTCATCCCAGTCGCGAGCATCTCTTTTCATGAAAAACCTGCCAAAGATTTTGACTTACTATTGTGAATATTTCACATAACGAAATTTGTGGGAGCGAACTCACAAGCATATAAAATATGGCAACGCTAATGTTCACTCCCGCGAATTATTTTTCAAATACAAAATAATTGTCAATGAGGACGAGAAGGGAACATGCACTTTTTTGTTGGACTATATTGAATTACATTTTATTTTATTGAAAGAACGCAAGTGTTAAGAAAATAAATTCGAATGCCAGAGAGGCCAAAACTCTTTCAAGAACCTCTTGACTGAAATCTTGTTCGTTGGTTCAAAATGTGGATTTTTATTGTTACACAAAATTTGCATATATTTTTTTACAAAAATTATCTATAAAACCCAAACAAATAATTCACAGTAAATATACTCGGTTGTAAAACATAAAAAAATTTTAGGGCCATTATTACAACTTGCCAAAGTTAAGGTGTTATCGGACAGATAATTCGTTTTTCATTATCATGAGTACACTTTAAGCTAAAGTGAGCCCGATTTCAACTTTAATTTTTACCGTAAGGTTTATGCATTTGAAGTTGCCATATTTTCTCTTCACCATTCAAATACATAAACAAACAAGACAGTCCTTGCCACTATGTATGTAGTTAATGATGCCACTATGTAATGTTAACTTGTCAAAAGTTATCGGTTTTTTCTGTGGTCTGCCATATATTTGAAAAAATTAATTTTATTTTATAAGGAAGTTGTGATAATGAAAAATTTTAAAGTTCACTTTATTCCCTACTTTAGCTATGGTTACCTTTTAATATCAGCCAAGTTGTAATAATGGCCCTTAAAATAATTTTAAAAATAGTACCCAATTGTAGATCATTCCTGTTGATATTCAGTGTAGTGTTGTACGAAAATGGTGTCAATTTGGCCAGCCTTAACTAGATCAAAATAAACATTAGAGATCTCATAACACGTGATTAGGGAAATGTCAGATGATCATTTTAAACGGCTTTGCAACAATGAGGGGGTCAGCGGAGACTCTGCTGAACAAGTCATCACACACACGTTTAACCTGGTGACCACTAGGGTATTCAGTACAGCCTAAAATATTTATAAAATAATTTTAAATAATCGATATTCCATATATACTTCCAAAACAAATTCATTTTGAATTGTTCTAAGTAAGTTGAGGTACTAAAAACGTACACAAGAAGTACAGTGATACGCAACCCTTCATTACCTGGTTTTTTACGTAGTAATTTTTATGCCCTTTGAAGCTACAAATTAAAGAATGCAATAAACTTTAATGCGAGTTCAATTATATTTTCGGGATTCAAGTAACATTTGGGGTTTGATTGTCTGTGATGTGTTGAAGGGAAAGAATTGGTTAATAAATTTTTACTCACATGATTTATACTAAAAGACGGGGATAATTATGTGCATTTTCCCTTTAAGATGTTTCTATATGCTTCATATGTGTATGACAAAAAATTTAATGTAACTCGAAATTTCTTTGTTATTCGTGTAAATTTAATGAGTTCTCAAACAAAATTATTTCCTCGTGTTATAATTAGCCATGAGGGACTAAAAATTTTTCAAAAACAGTTTATTTTCCGAGATAAAATATTAATAACAATTGCTTGTAATATAATGCATATCTTTCGTTCTAACTCGCACTGTATTGTATTTGCAAAGTATCGGCACACAGACACCGTCGGGATGACTCAGACCATATGCTGGCTATGTTATTAACCCATATTTATATCCGTTTGTGTGACTGACTGTAAACGACCCATGGTTTCAAGTAAGAAGTAGCAACGTAGTTAATCACCGAATAATTTCTCAGAACAACCGTAGATCTATACAGCTTTGTGAGATGTTGAAATTAACTATTGCGAGTAAGACGCAAATCTCTCGAAACAGACTAAACGATGAGTAGTCTGGCTGCACTTAAAAAATGAATGCCCACGAGGCTTCATGTTGGCAGACTCAGAACTGCTTTGCAACTGTTCCTAATACGAATTTATTACGAAATTGACTTTTTCAGTGATGCCAATACATTTCACCCAGATACGACTCGTTAAAGCAATTTATGCGAATCGTATAATGAATAACGCATTTGAAACTGGTTTCAATTATGCGGCTCCTACACATTGCAGCTAGAATTGTTCCGAACTCGTCCATTCGCTAATTTTTGACAAGAACCTTTGATCGAACCAATGTAATTTAAATAGGTTTCATCATAAGTTCTTGTCAAAAACGAACGAATGAACGAGGCAATTACTACGTTCTCGGTTGAATACAAAATCAAACTTATTTAATTTGCATTTAACCAGTTCGTTCAACTCGATTGTACAAAAAATTGCAACGGTTAGGGGCCGCATTATGATCAATACTGTTTTCTCATGGTTTGCACCTTTTCCTAAAAAATTGTGTTTTTTTTAAATAGTTCTTTCCAATTCTTTGGATATGAAATAAGTATTTACGCATCGATTTTCCTGAAATATGGTTCATTCTATTTCTGTTATATCCATAAAATAATGACACTGATAAGTACATATTTGCTAATTTTTTATTTTTCAGAATATTTAGAAATCAAAAATTTTTTAATGGAAAAAAACTTTAAAAATATTATATACCAATAAAAGCTAAAAGCTGGTTTAATTTGTAATTTTTTGGCATATGATATATAACAATGATATGATAAGATGTAGCAGCCTCTCCATAAATTTCATGTTTTAGAAAAAAAGTCGAAAAAATCTTATTGTAGAATCTGAAATGACGATGATCTCTGAAGTTAGGCATCAAAAAAATGTAGTGGTTGTCCAAGGTCAGAATTTTTCTTATTTGTGTCCTAGTGTTATTAACCCAAAATTTTTTCTGTAATATTTCGAAAGAATTGTATGGTGGAATGGACTTTTTTCAGTCTAATTAAACAAAAACAAATTATTTTTATACCCTTCACAAACAAGTGAAAGGGTATATATATACATATATATATATATATATATATATATATATATATATTTATATATATATATATATATATATATATATTTATATATATATATATATATATATATATATATATATATATATATACATATATATATATATATGTGTGTGTGTGTGTGTGTGTGTAATTCTATATAAATGTGTAATTTCTTCGATATGCACTTGGGACCCCATAAAGTATATACATATATTCTGGATCTTTGTGAATAGCGATGACGATTGAGCGATGTCCGTCTGTACGTCTGTCCATCCGTCTGTATGTGAAATCCGTTTCCCTAAGCCCCCAGAAGAGCTAGAGACTTCGTTTTTGGACCGTTGGATTAGAAATGAACTTAAATAGAGTGCTATTGAAATTCAGAAAGACACGAAGTATGGTTCCAGCGCTGGGGAGCTTACACCTATTTCTCAACGCAAATTTTATACCAAAAATCAATTATTTATTTTAATGTTTATTAATTAAACCTATTTCGTGCTTTAGGAAACCTCAATGGTCTATTAAAAAATAAAAAAATTTTTTCCAGGGATGGGAAAAAAAATAAAAATTTTTTTTCCAGGGATGGGAAAAAAAATAAAAATTTTTTTTCCAGGGATGGGAAAACAAAATATTTTTCGGCCTATTACATGTAGTAACTAAAATTGTAAAAAAATTTTAAGTTTTTCTTTAACAAAACCTCTTTATAAGTCATGAAGATTTGCATTGGCTAAAAAAAAAATTTTTAATTCAAATTTTGCTTCCAGAGGTGGGAAATTGCATATTTTTTATACGTGGATGTAATCAAACAGGCAACTGTTGTTGTTGTTTTTTTTTTTGCTAACTAAAACTGTCTTATAATTTAGGAAGAACAAAATTGGTATCAAAAATTCAAAAATAAAAAATAAAATTTCGAACCCAGGGATGGACAAGTGCAATATTTAATAATACATGAATGTGACCAAAATGGTTAAAAATTTTAAATTTTTCTTAAAAAATATTACATTATACCTCATGAAGCGTTGCACTGATAAAAAAAAACAAAAATTAAAATTTCCCTTCCAGGGTTGGAAAAATGAAAGTTTTTTTTTGGTACATGCAATATATTGTAGCACATGTAGAAACCAAAATGGTTGCAGAATTTGAGTTTTTCTAAAACAAAACTACTTTATACCTCATGTAGATTTGCATTGATAAAGAAATTGAAATTTTTTTTTTGTACATAAGAGTAACCAAAAAGGCAATTGACGTTGTATTTTTTTTTGCTAAAACTATTTGATATTTTAGAAAGAACGAAATTGGTATTAAAAATGTAAAAAAAATCAAAATTTCGAATCCAGGGTTGGACAAGTGCAATATTTTATAGTTCATGAAGGTGAACTATACATATATGAAAATCGAAATATTTTTAGTAAATAATAATACATACATAAATTCCAAATTTTGTGCTTTTAGTGAATTAAACCTATTAGATATTTCAGAAAAAATTAAACTAGTATTAAAAAACTAAAAGTTCGGTTCCAGGGTTGGAAAATCGACATTTTCTGATTCATTAAAGTAACCATATAATTTTTTATATTTGGTTTTTATGATGAGTTATACCTACTTTATATATCAACAAAACAAACCAACAAAATCTAAAAGACGATTCTACGGTTGGACAATGAGAACTTTTTTGGGTACATGAAACAGATTTTTTGTTTTGTTTGTAAATTAAAAATATTTAATATATTTGCAAGACGTTCAGAGGTATGAGAAATAGCTTCCTAGCCGAAAAATTTAAACGGAAAGAATTATATCTGTGAAGGGTATTTAAGATTCGGCACAGCTGAATATAGCACTTTTACTTGTTTATAAATTACATGATTGTTTATGACTTTATGGAAAATATTAAATACAGAAGCATGAAGTTTATAAACAAAAAGGCGAATCCTTAAAGAAATAAAATTAGCATCCAATATACAAAATTAGATTGCGTTTTTGTTTTATTTTAAAATATCCCAAATTTCACAAATGCGTGTTTCGAAAACTAAAATATTTGTTTAACTTTCTCGTATTTTAATATCTGCTATTATAATTAAAATAGGAATTTTCATTTTCACAATTCATGATAAACTAAAATATGAGAAAATTATTTTATTATGTATATTTTTTTTTTTCTTTTCTTTTGCAAAGCTTTATTGCCGGTAAAAATTTAATTGTGAGAAGGTTTTCCAAATTCAACGTAAAGTTGCTTGTGTCGAACTTTTTAAACAATATGTTTAGTTACTTCACATCTTTTTTTTATTTCTTCACAATGAATAATCATAATAATGATGACGATAATAATTCATTTGTGGTCAAATCATCAATAAAGGCATCTGCTGAAAATAATTTTGCAGAAAAAAACTAATTAAAATTGCTTGAATTACCCTGACAGACTCCATAGTACTCCCTATGAAGACAGTTGTGGTAACTAATAATTGTTAATGCCAATAGCAAAGTTATCATTAAAGATATTGAAACTTCTAAGGCAACAGACAAATAATGGCGAAACGGACAAGAGCTGTAGAGAACGACATTTTAATACTCTACTTTTAATTATTAATTTAAACAAAATTAATTTAAAACAAAAATAATTTCTATATTTGTAAGTTGATCATTAAAATTGTAGACCAAACTGAACATGTTTAACAGCAACATGTTACATGAAAACAAAACCAGTATTACCAACAACAAAATTGTTAAAATATCAGCCGTTTCATAGCTACTGCTCATGTATAACTGATGTTTTTAAATAAAAACTAACGCGACTGTCTTTTAAAACTTATTATGAATAAGAAATAATTAATTAATTTCAATTGAAAAGCAGTTAAATAGTTAACGTATTTGGCGGCTGGACAATTATATAGATTATTAAGTGAGCTATTTTTATAGTTCCAGATGAACTTTGTCCATTACTGCATTCAGAGAATCGTAGCAGAGTTTTACTACACATATTATTGTAGATCATTTGTTTTGTTCTTTTTTTTGAAGAATTTGAAAAAGTACTATTTGGCTTGACATTTGCTACAAATATTTTTTATATAAAACTTTAGATTAAATATCAGCCCAAAAGTTTGATATTCTTTATTCGAATTTGTTTCTTATCACCATTGCAATTCCAAAGCATTCTTTCGAATTGAACTACATTGTAACCCATCGGACTGCAACTTTCGTACATCAATTCTTTGCAACAATGTGTGGCATTATGAAAAGTATATCTTCCCTGAAAGGAGTCCTAGGCGGTAACATTCCAAAATTCAAAAAACATAAATATGATTTGGGTATACAGTGCAATTTGAATTTAAGGATGTCAAGATTGTTTGCAAGTGCTATTGGCTTAAGTAATTAGACCTGTTTCAGTGGCGGAGGCATAGCACTGATCACAAGTACTGGCACCTTCCTTCGCCGGTCCTGTAACAAAAATACATCTGGCTTCTCAATATCCCCTCCTGTGGAGTTCCAACGTAATGTACTACATTCTCTGAGTGCTGGTCGTAGTAAAAAAATTAATTTGAGAAACTAAAATCTGCAACTAAAATTTTAATTGGGTTATTATGAATCTGCCGAAACTTGCAAATATTATCTTAATCCGAATCAATATTTCTGTTCGTTGCAAACACTTCATTGCTTCAACTGCACTGTACAACACGCCCTGAAACGTAGGGTAGCCGCAAGAAAACTACTTTATAAAAACCCTCAAACTTACTTGCAACATAAAGTTAAACATGAAATTGCAATAAATAGTACAGAATGAAACCAAACTGAAAACTGAAAAAACTAATACAGTCAACAGTAAAATAAGCAGCAAAGAAAAAACTCAAACATAAGAAACTGCCCTCTTGAGGACTCTGCCGAGCAAACCCAGTGAAAAAGTGAAGAAAAAAATCGAAAAAAACGCAGACTTCAAACAAAATTTAACTGAAAAAATATACCCAGTAGAGCTTCAAGTTTCGTTTCTTTTTGCAGTGACTGAAGCAAAAGAAGATAAAGCACAATAAAAAAGGAGTCGTGATGGGTCATCAAGATCATAAAGCTAAATAAGAAATTAAAAAAAAAAAAAAACAAAAAAAAAGAAATAAATTATATTTTACTTGTTTTGTGATGCATCATCAATATATCGAAATGCTTAAGCAGAAATGAAAAAATTAAGAAAAAATAAACAAATAAGACAAAAAACTTTAAGAAAAATTCTCTGGTGAATAGACAATAACTTTGTTTATTCCAGCAACTTATGATGCAGGGCAGGGAAAGCAGTGGCTCTAATTAAAGAAATTTGGTATTGTAAAGTTATATACTTTGCATATGTCTTTGATAGGTGCATATATTACTTAGACTTGTATGGAACGGGTTCCTTCGCTCGTTCTTGACAAGAAGTTTTTATCAAATCAATGTAATTTAAATGGGTTTGATCATAGGCTCTTGTCAAAAGCGGGCGGATGAAGGAGTTCGACGGAAGTCTGATATCAACAGCAGGTAGATTCACGGCCGAATGAGCTTTGAAAACTAGCTTGTAGGAATGCCAAAATCATCTGTTGTGCTATTAAAAATAGCTGCGAGTATTGGCAAAATAAATAAAAATTAATATATGATAAATTTAAATCACTTTTGCTCGTCAGCAAATAAAAATTTCTAAACTTCATATATAATCGTGTTATTGCGTTCCAAAGAAAATAATTTTCACAGTCCAATAATACAAAAGTTATTATTATTAAATTTGCTAAGTATCGGTGCAAAGATGACGACGGGGGATGAGACTATATGCCGGCGATTTTGTTAACCCGTATTTTCTTGTTACTGAGTCTATACAACTTATGCCTTCACCACGGAAAATTCCTCAAAATAACTCTAAATGTACACAGTTATCTGAGGTGCGAGTGAGTCACCAAACTCCTGAAAGATCACAAACGATCAGCCAGATGCTGCACCTAAAAAAAGCTAACTAACTCAGAGCTGATATACGGCTGAAGGTAAAACTTAAAGCAGACAAAAGAAAATTTTGCCTGAATTACACTGCATATTGGCTCTAAAACTGGCTTTTATATACTACCTGCACTACTACGATTGCAGAAGATTATTTTAAATGTGGCTCGATCTTTCTTCATATCACGAAGAATTTGAATTTTTCAAAGGAACCATTTGCTTATATTCTTTAAGGCATCTCCTTAAGCCAAATACTAATATAAAATATATTTCCTCTAAAATGCCTAAACAAAGAATATGGCATGGAATTTTTCTCATTTGCGTTACTGTATAATTGTTCTAAATGCTGTTGGTCCTGTTTAAATGGCGAAGGCATAATATTTGTCACTGCACAGTACCGCTGCCGCTTTATACATATCATATTATATATGATTTCTTTTTGGCATATATGTACGTCATACAAATCATATTACAGCGCTCATTGCCTTTATATTGTAGTAAATAGGCCCGGCCGCGATTGCAGTGTCTCTGGGTGCTTGTTATTCACATGAAATATTGGAATTTTACTTGTCCACTTATGCATTCAAGCAGAAATGAGCTCGTAGCTAAACACAAGAAGTGCGCGATTCACTTTCTTAATTTTGATAATAAAATTCAATAATCTGAATGCGTTGATCGTTTGTAAGTCAAGGGATGCATGGCTAAATTATAAACCAAACTGAACATGTTTTACAGAAACGTGTTATAAAACAACATGCTGAAATCGAAGACTTGTAGCGTCATTTCCCAAGCTTAATAATTTATCGTATGAGATCAGACGATCAGCTTAAAAACTGTTTTAAATAAATATTTTCCGAAATCGGTGATAATGTAAAAAATTTATGACAAAGAAAAAATATTATTCATGTGAAATAAAGTTCCGACAGAGGTTTTTCCTGCTACGCGTTCAAATTGGGAAAATCCAAATGTAACGTCCAAAAACACTACTCCCTCTATAAATAATAAGTGCTGGATTTAGTTTAATTTTAAGGAAATCGGTTCCGTGTTTGCCTTAAATGCAGATGTCGCAGGTTTTTAAAATGAAAAATTATTTTTTCCTGAAGAAGTTAACAAAAGGTTAACGAAATATTGGTAATTAAACTGGATACAATCTAATATAAAGATTTTAATAATTTAAACCATAAAAAAATAGTTTAATTACATTCAATACATAAAGAGAACTAAATCTAATATAAAAGTAGTTTGGCCCCCCTATATTTCCCAACTCTGCTCTTATGATATGAACAAAATACGTAAAACGAAATATTACATTATTGTACGCAGTGGCATTTGCCTTACAAGCATAAAAAACACAAACACAGAAACATAAATATCGAAATTTCCTCAATTAAGTTTGTCCCGTGGGCATCAGGAAATAAATAAAAACACCACAAAACAAATATCCCACTGGCCAAAAATAACTGCTAAGACTATTAAGGAAAAGGGGTAAAGTTGGTTTTTAACAGATAACATTTTACTAAAAAGTATTTTCTTACTTTTAATTTTAAACTTAATTAATTTCACATTTTTCCATAAATCGTTTGAGGCCTTCTATGAGGCATTTGAAATAAATTGGCTGAGTTTTTAATTGGAGTTAAAGAATGATTCGTTTAGCGGTAATACATTTATATATATTAGAAGGCATAAATTTAATATTTGGTATGTGGCAAGACAAACATCGATTTGTCATAAAAATATGATATATTACTATCAGCCATACCTAAATACGGGCGGAAAGCGGAACGTTTTTTTCCGCTGAGCTTGAACGCCGAAATGCCATACCTTAACAAAAGCGGCAGCGTTATGTAAAAAAACAATAAAAACAGGGTTATCAAACAAACAAATTAAACAACCCTGATTATTTTAACAGCTGGACGGACGACATTTGTGATTTTGTTATTGAAATTTTGTACAAATTACAAACGTGCATACGTATCTATGTATATAATCATATTGTAAATATTTTCTTACCACCATTTTCTAATACGAAGTGCACGAATTTTTTCTTTTATTATATATTTCACTTTTGTAAATTTTTGCTCTTTTTCTCTGGTTACAATTCTTTTCTTTTGCAACCAACTTCATTAGAAAACGCTCTGTCAAAATCGGATTTTCCAACAGCAAAGCGTTGCCGCCGCGTTATTTCGGTATGCTCCATACAAAATGTATGGACATGAGAACTTTTGACAGCTAAAAAACGCTTGCCGCCCGTGTTTAGGTATGGCTGTATATAATGGCACAGTTCTCGCCATGCTCGCTACGTACGACTTGCAATCATAAACAAAATAAAAATATACTTCTTATTGTTTTTGCGTATTTTATTATTTTCACATCTGGTTTCATAAAGAAATCAACTTATTGAAAATGACGGTGGCAGCATGTGGGTTGGAAGATGCGAGCAACCACGGATGCGGTCTTAAATTGAGTTTTATTTAACTTCTCGTCAATACATGACTTGAAGGAGAGATGAATAAGTCAAACAAATAAAATTAGAATAAATTCTATTAAAAGCAAAGTTTACAGCATGCATATATGATGTATGTATGTATGTATCAGTACTGATTTCGACCACATCCCATCAGCGTTCTTTGTTCAACTTTTCCAATTGCATGAACATAAAAAGAGCTTTTGGTTATAATCGTCAGGGTTGGGTAATTTGGTCAACCAAAACTGATATATATATATATATATATATATATATATATATATATATAAAGTGAACTGTTATCAAATTCAACTAAGTCACCTAATAAGTGATGACAAACACAATACACATGGGCACTGATGATGAAAGGGTTGCGTCTTTCGAAAACAGCTGTTCTGCTCTGCTGTGTAAGTTGAATAAAACTGATGTTGACTTTCCTTTGTGCCTTGGAATATTTATCATGTCTTTCTGACATTTAAAAACAAGTTTCGAACAATTAGCTTATGAATCTTAATCCAATTAATATCGCAAAAGTGATATAACTTAAAATTAAATAGACGAAGTTCTCAGTTCGTTAAGAACACTTAATAAATAGTTGATATTCCTAATGATTAGTGCCATCGTGTCAAGCGGAAGAACTTGAACAAAGAACTCTGATGAGATGGCGTAACGGCCTTGGAATCAGCACTGACCCGTTCTAGTTTGATGATTATAAAATATTCTAATATTCCACTTTTAATAGAAATAATTTGAATTTAATAAAACTTCATAAAAATTTTATTTGCGGATTTGAGCTTGACTCCAAATAAGGAATTCTTATCTGAATAATATAATTAATAAGTTCCACAAATAAAATTTAATTTCGTGTTTCATTTTTATTTTTTTTTTACAAAAACAGACCGTTGAAAACTTTACTAAGAACTAAATTTTGCTTTAGTTAAAACTGTTAAAAAAGCAATTGAAATAGATTTGATTTTTATTAAGAAATCTACTTTTCCAGCTAAAACTATAAGTTTTGCAAAGACTGCGATTCGGTTTGCGGTACGTTTCTTCGGTCCTAACATGGGTATTGTTTTCTGTTTTTTTTCAACACCTGGTCTATGTATTTTGCATAGTTTTTGCAGGCGAAAGAGTAGACCGTAGGTTTCAAAATCCAATGCTGCCGCCACAAAAATAACTGTTTGCTCCGTAAATTTTAATATATTTTCTGTAAATTCGAAGATATTGAGTTAGGATATAATACTGAAAATGTATGTATGTATGTACATATACATATATGTATGTATATAATGATGTAATAATAAATAATTCCTATTAAATGGTTAAAAGGAAATACGATGCATCGGTATTGTGAAATGTCAACTTCAGCCGGTTAATAGTTCCATGAACAGTGGACTGCTGCTGCTTGATTCTTCACAGCATAGAAAGCAGGCAACATATTTTTCGTAATAAAAACATGTCTCAAAAGAAGCATTAAACTGCCTTGTTTTTATAAAACGGTGTAAGTCATGCCTCAGTTGATCTGATCTTCTCACTGTATATACCACCCGCATCCGATCGGAAACGGAGTACAACTCTCATGTATGGGCCGATCCTTCAAAGTCTATTTGAAAGTTGGTCGACCGCGTACAGGAGTGAACGAAGTAGCTCACCGGTGACACTAGGATAGTCAACTGTGTTGATTGGGGTGTGTTTCACTGTTGTACCGAAACTACAAACGGAATGTTCTCTGGTGACACAAGAGAGCTTGTGCCCGAAAAACGCTTATTTTGGCGAGTTACCCACTCTCTCACACATCATTACAGAGAGAAGTCGTTCTTTGGCCGAATGGTCCGTATGTGCAGCAAACTTTCTACAGAAATTCTTCCTGCCACTTTTAACTTGGGGAAGTTGAATCGAACGTCAGCAAACACTACTCCCTCTATCCTCCTTTCCATAACCAACTTTCCATCGCAAATGTTGGGGTCATCCCCAAAGGACTTTTCACAAGAAAGTAGAACACGCCCTAATTGATATTTGGTCAGATTACTTTGCGCCTGACTTAGAGAGGCAATGCCTTAAAGGCAACCCATAACATGTATGTACTATTCTGTAGTGGGAAATACAAAATGTAGGATATAAAAACAAGTCACTTTACTATTAGCAAGAAGATTTATATTTTTTCCAAACATTTTACTTTTTTGTTGTATTTTTACTGTACAGAAGTGCAAAGATGTTGCGTATAGAGAAAAATAAATGTTAGAATAAATTAAAGACATTTAAAATTCTAATGATTCAAGTTGTTTTTTCCACCGAAGACAAGACGTTCTCAAGTTACGAGAGAAATTGGATCCAATAATCTAAGCCTGAAACATTTATTCAAATTTAATAATAATAAATAAATAGTTTGGGCTACATCTGCAGAATATGCCTGTAGTCAAAAGGAGTGTACAATCAAAATTAAAAATATACCACAATTTTATACATACATAATACAGACAACAGCAAACCTAACTAAAATTTGGGCAAAATATAAAAACAAAAAATGTCCTAATCTTAACTTTATAAAATATCCTTATGATCTCATACATCTTCGAAGTGTTCATTGCGTACATATTTCCATAACATAAGGCGAAACAATTGTCGGTCTTTCAAAGTTTTAAGAAATAAAAATAAAAGCATATTAAATGTTACTGTTTATGCAGCCATAAGGCGTATCTTATCCTACAAACTCTTGGCATGAACATACACTTCGCTGAGATTGATCCATTCACAAGTAAAAATAAAATCATTGAAAATATGTTATGGATGCTAATAAAATACAATATCAATATTCATGCTCAGATATCACAGAGAGACACACAGACAAACATTTCAAAGATATTAAACATTCACACTATTTACAGCACAAACACGAGTAGTGAAAGAAGATATTGTGTACGGATGTAATAACTATTTGTATGTGTGTATGTACAGCACATATGGAAATATAACATGAAAAATTTATGCATTGAAACTTATCACGCCTTAATGAAAGTTATTCAAAATGCAAACATTTATTCATGTAACAAATGCAATATTAATGACAATGAATGCCATTATCATATGCTTATCGGAATGCATAAATAAGTGATTTTACATATTTATGCACATTTACGATGAAGAATATGAAATAAGAAAATTTAGGGTTTTTGCTTGTGGAATACACTGGCATGAAAATCATGAACCACGATGCTACCAAATGAGTGAAATAGTAAGAAAGTTTTAAATTTCGTGGACGCCTGTAGAAATCTAATTTTCAATAACCCTGCTAACGGATCGCTCCGTGGATGCCACATTATAAGACAATGGTTTAAAAAGTACTCCAGAGGCGTTAGATAGCCCGAACAAGGAAGGCTGTGAACAGGAGCACTTCTGGAAATAAAGTTTTCCCCCAATGGATTTTGCCATAAATTGACTTTTAAACGCGCTGTATTGGCGGGTTGCTGCGTTTCGTTTGAATTAAATGTCGTTGATGTTTAACTGATTAATTTAAAAAAAATTATGTCAGCTTGGCTCAAAGCAGTCATCATTCTCGTTACGGCAAATCCTGGCTAATTTCGAAAGAAATTAGCAGCCATGGCGTAAACTGCACTAAACAGCCAATTTGAATGCACTGGTAGAAATATGGCATTCTAAAATTAAGAAAAAACTTCTTGAATGTCGAATGCAAAATTCTTAAAGTTTCAATCTTAAAATATTTTTTAGTAAGATTTACATTCTCAAATTTAAGAATAAATTCTTGATTTGTAGAACGCATTCTAAAAATCAATTCTTCAGTTTAAGAACGTGATCTTAAATTTTTAGAGCACATTTTTAAATTCAAGAACGAAATCTTAATTTTAAGATTGTATTCTTGAATTTAAGAACATATTCTTAAAGTTTGGATTTAGTTATTGATTTTTTAGAATTTGACATAAATTAAAGCGTGTTGTGTCATAAATTGCAAAACGCTGACCGAAGCACACGTGTTTAATAAAAGGGAAAAAACAAGTAAAAGTGCTATATTCGGCTGTGCCGAATCTTAACTACCCTTCATAGATGTAATATTTTCCGTTTAAATATTTCGGCTAGGAAGCTAAACGTTTAGCTCTTCTTATTTCTAATACCTCTGAACGTCTTTCAAAAATATTAAATATTTTTAATTTAAAAACAAAAAGTAAAAATCCGTTGCATGTAACCCAAAAAGTTTTAATTACCCAACCGTAGAATCGCCTTTTGTTTTTTTTTTTTTTGGTTTTTAATACCAATTTAACTCTTCCCGAAGTATAAAAAAGATTTCATCCACAAAAACCAAAATTAGGAATTTATATGGATAATTTTATGTACCAAAAAATTTCGATTTTCTAATCCTGGAACCGAATTTTTAATTTAAAAACTTTTAATACCGATTTAATTCTTAGCGAACTATAAAATACATTTAATTCACTGAAAAAATCAAAATTGGGAACATTTATGGTTACTTCTATGTACGAAAAATTTAGATTTTCCAACCCTGTAACCGAATTTTTAAAATCAATTTAATTTTCCCTGAAGTATAAAATAGGTTTACTTCACTAAAAACACAAAATTTGGAATTTATGTGGGTACTTTTATGTAAATTTTCCAACCCTGGAAACGAAATTTAAATTTTCTTTTTTGTTTACCAATGCAACTCTTAATGAGGCATGAAATAGTTTTTTTAAGAAAAACTTAATATTTGTAACAATTTTGGTCACTTTCATGGACTACAAAATATTGCAGTTATCCAACTCTGGCATCTAAATTTTGATTTTTTTTTAATTTTTGATACCAATTTGGTTTTTCCTGATCTAAAAAATAGTTTTGGTTTCTTTTATGTATAAAAAAATTTTTAAATTTCCCAGCCCTGGAAGCGAAATTTTATTTTTTTACCAATCCTAGTCTTAATTAGGTATAAAGTAGTTTTGCTTAAGAAAAACTAAAATTTTTTTAACCATTTTGGTTATTACATGTACTACAAAATAAATCATGTACCAAAAAAAACTTTGATTTTCCCAACCCTGGAAACGAAATTTTAGTTTTTTTTATCAGTGCAAAGATTCTTGCAGTGTAAAGTAGTTTTATTTAAAAAAAAAATTAAAATTTTTGACCATTTTGGTCACTTTCATGTACTACAAAATATATCACTTGTCCAACCCTGGATTCGTAATTTTGTTTTCTTTTTTAATTTTTGATACCAATTTTGTTCTTCCTAAAACATAAGACAGTTTTAGTTAGCAAAAAAACAACATCAGTTGCCTGTTTGATTACCTTCACGTATAAAAAAATCGATTTCCCACCCCTGGAGGCAAAATTTGAATTTAAAATTTTTTTTTGGCCTATGCAAATCTTCATGACGTACAAAGAGGTTTTGTTAAAGAAAAACTTAAAATTTTTAACAATTTTAGTTACTACATGTACTACAAAATACAGAATGGGCCGAAAAATAAATGTTTAATTCCCCATCCCTGGAAAAAAAATTTATATTATTTTAGTTTTTAATACACCATTGAGGTTTCCCAAAGCATGAAATAGGTTTAATTGACAAACATTAAAAAATAATAATTGATTTTTGGTATAAATTTTGGGTCGAGAAATAGGTGTAAGCTTCCCAGCTCTGAAACCGTACTTCGGATCTCTCTGAATTTCAATACCACTCGTCAAAGCCGTTTAAAAGTTATATATTTAAAAAAACACTTTTGAAAAAACATTTTTAAAAAAACATTTATATATTGAAATATATCAAATATTTCAAAATGTACCGATCCAGTTCCAATTCACAGGATATTAGAATTTGAAAGAAGTTTTTGAAACGCAGTTACACACACACAAGCATATTGACATGCTCTCAGGAGTAGTCAGGAAAGCTTCCTAGGAACTCAAAACGTCGAGATCTGGTGAAAACTCGATTTTTTCAAAACGTGGTTTTAACTTCTAAATGTTTTTAAAATTTTCAATTTTCTTAGCGAAGGAAGTTACAAAAATCACAAAAACTATTCCAGTGTTGCACAATTGAAGCATATTTTGCTAAGTAAAAGTAGCCAAATGGAAAGATTATTTTTTCCTTCTTTATATATTTAACATATTTGATATTTTTGAAAGAAGTCAATGGCACCAGATATCAGGAAAGCCAAAAAGATAGCTCCAGAGCTGAAAAATGTTACATTTTGTGTTGGAAGTAACTAAATAAAACAATATACGAGTACATATATATTTTTTTGTAATCAAATAAATATATTTTCTACATTAGAAATAAATAAATTAGTATTGAAAATCAGAAAAATCAAAAATATGGTTCCTGAGTTGGAATGAATGTGTGTATAAAATCCAGATGGACGTCGGTGAAGTGTATTTAAGATTTGGCAAAGGGGAATATAACACTTTCGGGCTTTCTTTTGAAGGAAGTTTCCACAATTTATCGTCAAACGTTCACTTGATGACTGGCTGGACAGAAATTTGGTTCCGGTTTTACATTCTCAGCTGTCACACCACAGCTGTCGACATCGATAGTTCTCTTGCAACTAAAAGAACACCCTCTATTAGATATGGCGTATGTTATACTCGCATGTACTACCGTCAGTTTGCTAAATTATATATCCGCTTGCAATTATTTAGAAATTTTCACTTATTTTTCCGTAACATTTTATTGATACGTACTGATGAATGCCGTTTCCAATATGAAGAATCTTTCATTAGTACAAGTATTTATTGTTCATGTTGCTGCTTCTGTTTTACAATTATAGTTTGTATGAAATTTAAACCCATTTCGTTAGTATTTATTCATGACCATACAAGTGCTGCTCTCATACACGCATTCATATGTGTCTAAATATGTAGATAGATGTATAGATAGATAGACCTTGTTAAAAATATAAATGAAGTTTATATTGCTTTGGAAGGAAACTGCCAACGAACAATGTCCATCTTAATCTTAATGGCTAAATAAAGAGATGAAAGATAAAAGGAAAAAGTAAAATAAAACAAAATAAAATAAATGTATCAGTAACCGATACAGCAGCAGTTACATAAATTTTTTTCGTCTTTAATGTATTTGCTAAGATGTTTTCGTTTTTCTGTATATTCTTTCTTATTCTGCAAATAAATCGTATATTGGTGTATTAAATAACATTCATCACAAATTGCTCATGTTGCTGCTGTGGCTGCGGCTGTTGCTGTTGCTGTCTGCCACAACTCACAACTACTGTTTTTAAATGTGACTGTTAAAGTTGCTGAAACTTTAAAACTTAAACAGCCTACAACAAGAGTATACGAAGTTAAACCGCAAAATCTCATGACGAAAAAGTTTGCAATGTCGAGGCATGTACGGGGGCAACCAATTGATGCATGCAATATTAAGCATGTCTGTTCTTCTGGCCAAGCTGACTTAACTTCAACATGAGTTCTTTTTTTTTAAGTTGTTCCTTATTCAATCACAGTTTATCCGTTTCCATGTCTGTACATTATTCCGTCCATCAATCTACATTTTATACGAGTACAAACAATGTTGCCTTGATGTGTGTTGTTGGCGTTCTTGTACCACGTTTGAATGCGTGCGTCATTGCGTCTGTCGAGATTGTTTTTCAAATTTAAGTCACACAAGTAATTTGATCCTAAATATGGTTCAACATAAGTTACATTTTTTGTAGCTGTTGTTGTTCATTTTGTTGTTGCTATTGTTGCTGTGCCCAATATGTGTGCTTGTCTGTCGCTTGGCATAACTTTTAGATGTTTAAAATATCTACTACCATATACGAGGCGTACCATATATTTAAACAGTGTTGACAATCAATTCAGTATACCCCTCAGAAGCAGAAACAAAGTTATTCGACTTGGGTTGAACTCGTTCATTCGCTGGTTTCTGACTAGACCCTATGATTACGCCCATTTAAATTATTTTGACTTGATCACAAGTTCTTATTAAAATCGAACGGCTGAACTAGTTTGTCCCAAGTCGAAAATTTATTTTTCATTAATATATTCAAAATTGTTGCTGAGTATGAAGTCATGATATCAAGTCATGCCTTGGTGCATGGTTGTGTTAACTGTTATCGGTGACGAGGGTATTTCACTGGTCGCTGAATATTATTGACAGCGACCGACGCTATCATGTACTAAAGATCGCATCCTCCTTCGCTTGTACTGTAGCAAAAAATTACCATGTGGCCTCTCAACATAGAATCATCCCTGCAACTTCCCGCTTCTAACCGCCAAAAAAATTATAATTCTAAATTTCAAATCGCTAAACATTTTGAATCAATCGATTCTTACGTGATTGAGGGTGATTGATGTAATTGTTCGAGTCTTATAAAAGAATCGCAAACACTATTTGATCAGATATATAATTTTTGGGATCTTTCAAAAAATTCATATAATGCTTTGTTTTTTTGTGTGGTCAGGAATGTCTATGTGAGTTGATTGGTTTGTAGAATTAATCGATAAAGCCGTAAACGAATTAATTTTCTTGATATATAAATATAAGTTTGATAGAACTCTTTGCTGCTTACATACTTACACACTCACGTATATATACATACAGATATACATAGTGACGCGCTCCCAGGAATAGTCAGGAAGGCGTCCTAGAACGTAGAAATATGGTGAAAACTCGATATCTTCAAATAATGTTAAGACCAATAACTTCCTCACTTTTTTTAATTTTTTTAGCGAGAAATTAAAAAGGAGAACAATTTGTATTGCTGGAACCGATGCCTAGTGCCTATTTCACAATGTCGAATCAATTCTTTCTTTCGTCCAAATATATTTGAAACAAAAACAAAATTTTATGAAGTTTTTATTTCAAATGTATTTACATATACGAAAAAAAGAACTCATTCAACATTGTGAAATAGGCAGTAAGTTTATGAAAAACTGAATTAATCAAATAAAATCTCGTTCCAAATTTGTTGGAACTCGTATTTTCATCTGTGTACGGCAACTCTAATATAAATAAGTATTAGAAAAATGTCCAAAATACCAACTTTGCATGGTATAAACATCTCTAAAAATACGAGGAACAAACGAACGTGCAGTTCCCATTCATGGATAAGCCCATTCATGAATAAGCCTACAAATTGCTTCCTCATCTGCTCTATTCGTCAAGGATGAACTCTGAACCCCCATAATTTGTTAAACACCAAAAAAGTTTCGAGAAATGCATAAGCAACACATTGCGAAGACCAATTGGCAGCATGACAAGGATTAGACTGAACTGAAATCACCAACACAGGCCTGGTCGTCCAAAGAATGTCTTGCATACAATCGCGTTGCAAGAACTTAATATTCAATGTAAATCACTTGATGGGCTTAAAATTATATATAATAACACAATAACTTCAAATTCTATTTAGAGACCCCATGTTAAGAAGTGGAATAAATAAAAAAAGTGTAACAGTTGTAATGTTCCAAATTTCCTAAATTATTAGTGTACAAGCCACTGCAGCCACCGTAGATCTATTAATCGTGGAGTTAAATTGAGGTCATAGATAAACTAAAACATCGTGTATGTTTTTTATTTCTTATAGAGAAATAAAATCATATTGACAAACGATGTAGACATGACAATATATTGATGAAGCGGATATTTTTCAATCATACAACAACGAACATAAAATGATGACAACTTTTTTCTGCCAAAACCGCCAAATGTAATCAACGGTTTATTTAGCTTCCTTTTAAACGGTTAGTTTGCATCACTGCTTCTGCATACTAAATATATTTTCCTTTAAATGCGGTTGCTATCGTTGCTGGTCTTGCACATGTTTGGGAATATGATGCCTTACTTTGCTGTTGATATCATCAAGGATTTTGATATGTAATCAATTTTTATTTTCGACTTAATTTTTCTTATGTATTTTATTTATTTATTTATTTTTTTATATAACTTTTTATATTGTATTATTTGTCTTCTTCTTTGCAATTCTAATGAGAATTTTAAATACAGCAAACAAGATAAAATTTCACTTGATAGGATTATAATTATCTTCTTTGCTTGTGTTACTGCCATACAAGGACACCACCATTGCGGCGTTGGCATATGCCAATGGAATATTTTAAAAGTTTTTGCAAGCTACTATATACTTAGGAATAATTTTATTAACGATAATTATGGTGTGATAAGGACTCTTATAAATTAGTACTGAAGGTATGCGAAGAAAAATGTTTAGTGGAAGAGAAACTTTTATTAAAGACTCAATTATAACAAATTGTGTTGGGATCAATGCAGCCTGTTTGGCTAGTTTTCTGTGAGAGATGGAGGGCTTGGATTTTTGTTTAACAATCTCGTTTGAAAACACATGAATTTCTAAATCAAATTAAATGAATTTATTGCAGTCTTTTCTCTACAGACTTATATAACTTTATTTAGTTATTGAACATGTATTTTCTAGTTCAGTTTGATGCAATTTTAATGGGATGCCGGTTAAATTTTATTCAGAAACAAATGCTCATGGGAAAACTTAAGAACAGTCTTAATAAATAAAATAATAAATTGTCAGCTATAAAGGAAACAGAAAAGGGCGGCATATACACACATACATACGCATATGTACATAAAATTTTTCAAAATTATTTACATATTTGCTTAAAAGCCACAACACATAAAGATAGACCAACTACGTATGCACTACTTTTTGTACTGCTTACGTAGTGAATGAATGCATTACTTTTTTATACCCTTAACCAAAAATGGTGAACGGGTATTTATAGGTTTGTTATTTTTTGTGTAATTTCCTGAATATTAATATGCGACCCCATAAAGTATTTATATTTTAGGTCCTTATGAATAGGGAACTCGATTAAGCGATGTCCGCCTCTCTGTACGTGAAATCGGTTTTCCGAAACTCGCAGAAGAACTTATGGATCTGGAAAGCTGAATCATATTAACTAAAAAAAATGTATAATTTTTGGTGTTTTATTTTTAAACCTACTTTATACTTAATGAAGAATTAAATTGGAATTAAAAAATACGAGTCCAGGGTTAGACAATTGAAACTTATTTTCGTACAATGACATACTAAATTGCGTTCTCTCTTTTTCTCTTAATTTAAACTATTTGATATCTTACGAAGACTTAAATTGGCATTAAAAATAAAAAAATGCTACTTCAGAGTGGACAATTGTATCTATTTTAGCAAAATATTTAATTACTTTTATGTAAAGAAATAAGTTACTAACTTTTGTTTCTTTATTAATTAATATGTACTACTTTATATTTCAGGAATGACCAATTTGGTATAAAGTATCAAATAACAAAAGAGACGTTTGAAAGTTTGGTATATAAAAATAACTGGAGCTTTAGAATTGAAACATTTAAAGTTTTTTTTTTAAACATTAAAATAATCAAATAAATCTAATTGTTTTCTTTGATAACCAAACATATTTTATATTTTAAAAAGAAATAAATTGTTATTGAAAATCAGAAAAATCAAAGATGGTTTCAGAGTTGGAAAGAATAGGTGTATACCCCAGACGTACATCGATGAAGGGTACATATGATTCGGCACAGACGTATTTAGGACTTTTACTTGTGTGCTGGCAGAATCATGCCTCATGGTCGTAGGCAAGAAAAATCGGATGGAGTGGAAAAATATCCTAAATATCTGCGAAAGCTTATAAAACAAAACTTGGACACAGTATATTGTGAAACACATGTTTTTGCCAGCCCCATTATGTGGCAGGTGATATCCAATATTATTTGCTTACATCTTTTATGCGCAAGCTCATCCCTTGTAGAAAGAATTTTGGATTTTCCACAAAATACTCATTTTTAAGTTTTTATGTCGAGCTGAATGTATCAATCTCCCACCACTTAGTGTTATTAATATAAATAATATTGAATTTTTGCAATATTTACTTTATAGCATCTAACTTATCTTGCAATTTCTCTTCAATGTGCCTAGCATCATGTTCTTGTACTATTCGCACTAACTCTCGAAGTATTAAAAATATTCTGAAAACAATATGTAGTAAGAAACTGAATACCAGCAAGCCAGATTTGTAATCCAAATAAAGGTCACCCCATATATAGGGCAACGATATATCCCTTTAGTCAAAGGGAAAAAAATTTGCCCAAAAATAAATTAAGCAACATAATTTTATAGATTTTTGTGTCAAAGAAGATCCAAAGTGTTGAACTTGTAGCCAGAAAATACAAAAATAAATTTTCTCACCCCGCCTCCTTTAGTGGGCGTTGACGTAAAATGGTATACGCAGAAATAGTGATGAAACTGAGATATTTTATGATCTTCCTCTGGTACACTACAGCGGGCCATAACCGCCAAAAAAGCTTATCCGATATGCTTTCAAAAATCGTTTTCTGGACCATCTGCAAAAGTACCAGAGTGCCAGAACTTCCAGGATATCAATGAAATAGTTAAAGAATAGCTTGCTGAAGACAATAAATAGTTGGATTAAATTAACTGACTTTTCATGACAGCAAGAATATCTAAAAATGTCCTCAACTCCATAAATGATGGGAAATTCATTAAAACTTTTCATATTAAATATTGGAGTCCACTACCATCCTATGCATCTAATGAAGGCTTTACTTCAATTCAAAAAAGATAATTAAGTGAAAAATACTTCCCCTGTAAAATTTACTTTTTGTTGTTAAGCTTTTTTGGCGGTTATGGGACGATACACACTAATTACTTCAAGGAAATTTTTAATAGTTCTTATACTTACATGAGTATGTTTCTATATCTTGACTTTTAATTATAGCCTTCACAAAGAAGTGAAAGGGTATATATAGGTTTGTCAATACGTGAGTAATTTCTTCGAAATTAATATGGGACCCCATAAAATATATATATTCTGGTCTTCTGGGGGTTTTCTCAAGCCCCCAGAAGAGGTAAATACTTCGTTCTTGAACCGTTGTATTGTAAATGAGCTTAAATAGAGTGGTATTGAAATTCAGATATATCCGATATACGGTTCCAGATCTGGGAACCTTACACCCATTTCTCGACGCAAAATTTATACCAAAAATCAATTATTTTTTTAATGTTTGTAAATTAAACCTATTTTGTAGTACGAAAGTGGCCAAAATGGTTAAAAAATATAAATTTTTCTTAAATAAACCTCATTATTAAGAGTTGCATTGGTAAAAAAAAAACCAAAAAAAATTAAAATTTCGTTTCCACGGTTAGGAAATTGAAATATTCTTTATGCATAAAAGCAACAAAAGAGTCAATTGACGTTGTTGTTTTTGCTAAGAAAAACTATTTTATAATTCAGGAAAAACAAAATACATGAAAGTGACCAAAAAGTTTAAAAATTCACTAAGAATTGCATTGGTAAAAAAATAAAAATTCGCTTCTAGAGTTGGAAGATCGAAATATTTCTGGTACATAAAAGTACCCACATAAATTCCAAATTTTGTTTTTTTAGTGAATTAAACCTATTTTATACTTCAGGAAGAATTAATTAGGTATTAAAAATTCGGTTCTTGGGTTGGAAAAATCGAAATCGAATCGAAAAAGTAGCCTTATAAGTTCCTTATTTTGGTTGTGTGTGAATGAAATCTTTTTTATACTTCGGGAAGAGTTGAATTGGTATTAAAAACTAAAATAATTAAAAATCCAATATCAGGGTTGGAATATCGACATTTTCTGATTCATAAAAGTAACCATATAATTTGTTATTTTTGATTCTTAAGATGAATTATACCTACTTTATATATCAGGAAGAAATAAATTGGTATTAAAAACCAAAAAAATCTAAAAACTATTCTACGGTTGGATAATTAGGACTTTTTGGGGTACATGAAACGGATTTTTTTTGTTTGTAAATTAAACATATTTAATATTTTTCAAAGACGTTCAGTGGTATTGGAAGTAAGAAGAGCCAAACATTTAGCTTCCTAACCAAAAAATTTAAAGGTTGTCTTAAATATAAAAGTAACTGATAATATCATTTTGTTTATTTTTAATTACTTTTTAATTAAAGCTACTTTCTGTTTTAGCAAGAAAGAAAGAAAGAATAATTACTTCTGTGAAGGGTATTTAAGATTCGGCATAGCCGAATATAGCATTTTTACTTGGTTTATTTATTTTTGTATATTTGTACTTGTCTTTTGCAATTCTTTACTGCCATTTTATAAATAATACATGCTTATCTCCCTCATACCTTTTTTTATTTTACGTCCTGAAAACTGTTTTGCTCAATACTGGCATTTCAAACAGAGCATTTTGGGATGAGGAATTAAGTTCCAGTCACAAAGTACTCGTAGTTCCTTTTTAGCTTTCAAAAATCTGTTACAGAATCTGCAATATAGTTATCGTAAAATCAGTAGGTCAAAAAATCAAAAAATTTTTTATCATATTCTTGTGTGTGAGTGTGTATGCATTTTTTAACATAAATAATGATATGTACTTAACTGCATATCTCTTTATTTGTTCATTTTCGGCGTGTTCAAGTCGTTTCCTTTGGTGTTATTTATAAAACTATTACATTTTACAGTATTTCACAATCGTTTCTTGACATTAACACATATATTTAATATCGTTTTTGAAATCTCTGCCAACCCTTAGGAGAAAGATAAACACCAGGAATAATAAAATTGCAAATAATTGTGACAATTCAAGCGTTAAATAAACAACAGTGAAAACCGAAACCCATTATCATCAACATCATCTGGTGACCGTATAAGGTTTCACTTTTTTCCTTCAAATAAGTACAAAAGAATCACAAACAATTTTTCAAATCTATCATATTGAGGGGGAAAATCTCCCTCAGTCAGTTGTGTACATTTAGATTAAAAAAAAAGTTTTTTAATTTTTTCTTCGGTTTCATTGTTTTTCATCTTGATGATGCTGATGAACAACACATCCACTTTGATGTCCTAAAGGCCGATAAAAAATCACTGCACATTCTGCTTTTGTTGTTGTGTTTTTTTGCACCTTCATATCTTTTTTTTTCTTGTGCATTCATACGTGCCCATGTGTACTTTTAATCGTAGCCGTAGGGTTTCTTCAAATGTTTTTTTTTGTTTTGTCTTGCGATGAAAAAATTTATATTACGTTTTTTCTCCGTATCCCTGAGTTTCCTTTGGAAAGAACTTTAATAATACACAAGTGCTCTCTTAAGTTGTGTGGATGTGTGTAATAACTTAGAGATGCATAATCGGCTATACACGAATGTTATGAGCCTTAACTGAAGTATGAAGTAAACTTACATTTTACAAGACTATATATTGTTATTTCTTCACAAGCCTGATCCAATTTCTGTCCAGAAAAGCAAACGAGATTAGTGTTTTGAATTTTGATTTAGTTTAACGTCCATAGAAATCAATACCTTAATTCCTTATAGTGCATCACAGCAGAAACTGGTGTGAATACAAACCATAGGTTGTAGAATTATATCTTGTATCTTTACTGTGGCTTCGCCCAGTAAAGTTTTTGTCCGGTCAAATTTTTTTTAACATGAAGCCATAGAGAAGACCGAAATGGTTGACGAGTGCGCAAGAGCAAACTCGGCCTTGGTTGAAGCAAACACGTGAAGGCATATTGATATTCCTTTAGTTGTGCTGCCAATCATCATTAAGGACAGAGTTAGGTGACACTCATCTGGTCTACAATCACCAACTGCAGAGTATCTGAGACTCTTTGGAACTCATTTAGCAGTGCTATGCGCAAGCACCTCCTAACATTTTAAAAAAATTATTAGCACACCTGAATGCGCTGCGCGTTCGGACATATGTCGGAGAGTCGTCGTAGGAACTCGCGGGTTACAGTCCTCTTGGCCTTACAGTAGAGCTGCAAAGCAATAGATGGTGCACTTTAAATATTATTTTTATATCCACCTCCACCTTTGCCCCTTAAATGACCCTATAAAAAAAATTGCTTTCTTTTACACTTAATAACCGCAAAAAATTAGTTTTTGGGTGTTATGCCAAAGATGAGATGTCTACCCTACGGCCCTTGCCATTCCGAACCCCACAAAATAAAGTTTTTATAACCTCTAGAAAAGAATTGGACCTCATAAAGTATATATATATATATATATATATATATATATATATATATACATATATATATATATATATATATATATATATATATATATTGTTGGTTAGTAATGAAATCTAAGACGAGCTAGCCATGTCAGAATATTTTTGAACTCCGCCCCCTCTAGTGGGCGTTGGTGTTACGTTTTACATGGAAAAATAGTGTAAATATTAAAACAAATTTATTACTTAAGCGTACATTTTTTAGAAATTAAGTTTTTAGCTTTTATGACGAAGCAGATATGTTCTCTAATCTTCCCCTGCCCTAGCCCTCCACCCACCTTTGCCATACAAGTTTTTTACACAAAAAATTTAATTTAAGTTTTAAAATTGTGCACTGAAATGTCTTGAAGGAACTCTGGCCCAGTAGGTTAAACGTTTTTAACTTATCTCAGCCCCATTTTTGTACCTTCATACAATATATTAATACGTAAATTGCTTTTATGCTAATAGAGAGGTGGCTCATCCATGCTCCTGCATACACATTGGAAACGACTGTATTAAAATAAATTTGTTTCTTGTTTACTTAAGCCAAATACAATAAAAATTTCAATTTTAATAAGAATAAAATAGAGTTTTTATTTACTAAATATTTGGAGGGTATTTAAGATTCGACTTAAATACTTAAACAGTTATTTTTTGTGCGATATTAAACTTGTTCCTCAAATTGGATATCTTTAAATTTTTTTTATTTAATTGTGTTCTCTGTACTATTAATTAACTAATTTAATGAAAGAAGGTTTTTATGACTGTAACATTTTGATTGCATTTATTAGTAAGAGTGTTTGTAATATCCCTGCAGGAGGATAAACGTTAATTGTCTTTAAGCTACTGGTACGATTACTAGTATAAGAAGTACTACTTCAAAAGGTGATTGGACATATACAGGAAAGTACTAGTACTTCAAGTAGTTCATTTGTAGATTGATTTGACTTATAGAATTTCATATTACTTTTTGATGATGTTTTAACGCGAATTGCTAGTTCGCGTTTTCATTTATTTTATTTTTAATTGTTACAACAATTTTTAAGTAAATTCAAATTTGAAACAAACAGTATGCTGTGTAGATTTCCGCTGCACCTCCGCTGAAAATTATTAGAACATTTTGCCACCTGCATATCAGTTTCCTTATTCGAACATTTATGTTTGTAAGTAAACCGCGGTTTTCCTGTGTGTTAAAAAAGTGACATTTTAAAAAAATAAATAAAATTAAAAGGTAATTTTACAATTTTTTAACGCGTTTTTTTGGTTTTTGATGCTCATATGTAAAATCAGCGATCTTTATTAAAATAATAAAAACTGATATATGTAGTGTATGTTCATTAGTGCTTTTAAAGATCAGGGGCCAAGTTACCGCATTCGATATTGATCGAAATTTCAATACATTTTAAATACGAATTTCGATCGATATCGAGTGCCGTAATTTGCCCCAGTTATGTTAACGGAATTTTTCGACGTTGAGTGAAGTAATAATAATGTGCAATTTTTCAAGAACTTTGCATTTTCTTCTTAAAATACGTAAAATTAATTATTTAGTAAATGGTGAAGTATCAAAACACATTTCTTAAATTAAATGATTTTGGTACAAAGTGGAGTACCAAACGTAACTCAAGTTGTACAAAGGTGCTAATGGATTGAGTGTGCCCTGAAGGAACTTTCCATTTCCTTTTATAAACTAAGAATTGAAGAACCAAAAATGCCTTGTGAAAACAAAGACTTAACAAATTTCATTGGGTTTAAAAAAAACCAATAATTTTAGTATATATAAATCAGTTCTTAATGCAGAACTAATTGTACTAGTATCCGACTAGATGAAACTATACTAGTACTCATCTAGTACTAATAATACTAGTATCCATCCAGTACCAATGATACTAGTTATTTTCCAAACACACTCAATGTTAATTTGAGCATTAACATGGTACAGGAAAGTTTACAGTTGGGAACTAGTACTGGTGATTTTTGTACTAGTACAATACTATTTTGATACTAGTTCGATCTCTTGCAGGGATGAGCAAACATTTGTTAGTATGTGTAACACTAAGGATGCTTGAAGGAAAATTGAAAGATTTTGATTTCCGGCATGCTTAATTTCACTTGTTGATGTGTGTGTGTGTGTAAGCGTGGTAGCCTATCAAACCCGAACATAACTTCGTTACAGTTCATTGTCACTGTGAACAGCAATCAAAAAAATCGGAAGAAAAAATTACTAATTCAATAAATTTTCACAATTTATTGAAGTTTACCGCTCTTTGCCTCTTCTGAAGGGGAAAAGTTTAGCATAGAAGATGCACAGTTATATTGGAATGCAATAAAATACAACACCCAGAAGGTAAGCATGCGCATGTAAAAACGAAAATTAAAAGTGGAATTTCCACCGGAATTAAGAAGAAAGAATAATTTGCTAAAAAGTGAAGTTGGTGCTAATGATAATGATTCGACGCTGTACTATTTCGATGCACTTTAAGAGACATCCACATTCGTCATTATTGTGTTTGTGCCGTTAATTAACGTTTGTGATACAATAACTAATTCGTTTTAAAGTCACAAAATACTTCGTCAACCTTCCTCATATATTAATTTTATAAATCCTTTTGACTTGAATATATTATTATTGCCAAAAGTAGCGCTTAAACTATCCGTCAGTATCGGTAGTTTTTATTTAAACTATGGATACTAAACTAACCTAACCGTGTCGTCGCTTTCGGGGAGTGAGAGAACAATTGGGGTAATTTGGGTAATTTTGCATTTTTTTCCGCACCAAACAGTCACTCGTAATGGATGCATTGTTTTCTGTAGGACCACGTGTGGGCTTTCTGAGTCACAATTACGGAAATTTTGATTATTAATGTAGTCACCAAGATGAAAATGAGTTTCATTCGAAAACATTATTTTTTTCGCAAAATCGATACCATCGCGCAGTTTCTCATTGGCCCATCTAGCGAAGCAAAAACCAAGCGGATAGTCATTCGGCTTCAACTCTGAACCAATTGAACTTTGTGAAGCGTCATAGCGAGATCTTTTCGCAAAACAGGGGCGTGAAATGTTCAATTCTTGAGAACAATGACGAGTTGATGTTAATGGATTCTCACGCACACTCTCAGCCGCAGCTTCGATAATTTCGGGTGAATGAAACCAGTTTCACGAACGTTAGCCATAAACTTGCGTATACCGGACACTATAGGTCCTTCTCTGCGACCAAATTTTGTATGACATTTTCGTACAATTTCCGACCAATCCCTTTTTTATACAATCCAAAAAAGAATATGGAGGGTATACTCACTTTGTCATTCCGTTTGTAACGCAGCGAAATATCCATCTAAGATTCCATAAAGTATATATATTCTTGATCAGTTATGAAATCTAAGACGATCTGATCATGTCCGTCCGTCTGTGGAAATCGCGTTTCAGTCCCAACGAAAGAGCTAGACTCCTGAAATCTGGTACAGATATATCTTGAAGGATAGCACAAGTTAACTTCGGAGATGGGCTAAATCGGGCAAGAGGAAAAAAAGTTCTCCTAAGAAGAACTAAGCCAACCCAGAAAAAACAACATAATTTTTAAAGTTTTTTGGTTATTTTGTAAAGCAAATGATTTATTTTTATGTCAAATACGGTCCAACGCGTTAAACTTGGAGCCATAAAATAAAAAATAATAATTTTTGGACCCCGCCCCCTTTAGTAGGACTTATTATATGCAAAAATAGTGTAAAAATTTAACAAGTTGTTTTACTTAATCCTACATTCCTTAAAAATAAAATTTTTAATCTTTAATGACGAAGCTGAGACGCAACATGGTACTACTCTGCCCTGCCCCCTCCTCCCCCCTCAGCCCCTGAATGATCCTATCAAAAAAATATATGTATTTTAATTTTGTATATAATCATCCCAAGCATTTATTTTTAGAGTTTTATGACTGCCTGTTTCTGCCCTACCCCCTCCTCTCCCTTTGCCCCCTATATGACCCCATAAAAAAAATTTATTTTGTATACAATTATCCCAAGCATTTATTTTGAGAGTATTATAACAAAGGTGAAATGTCTCCCCCACAGCACTTGCCAGAGCCACGCCGCCAAAATACAGTTTTATTACCCTCAAAAGAGAATTGGACCCCATAAAGTAAATATATTCTTGATCAGTGATGAAGTCTAAGACGGTCTAGCAATGCCCATACGTTCGTCTGTGGAAAACATGATATTGTCTATTTTTGAACCCTGCCCCCTTTAGTGGGCGTTGACGTACGATATTATACAAAGGAACTCTGTCCCACCAAGTTAAACATTTTAAATTTACTTACCAAATATTTGGAGGGTATTTAAGATTCGACCCGGTCGAATATAACGTTTTTACTTGTTTGTTTTAGAAATACATTTCCATAAAGCCCAACTGAATTTTTTGACAGAATAGAGTGACACAATAAGTATTGCCAAATTCAAAACAACCTGTGATTTAAATTTAAACCGATAGAAGACGCAATGCGCCGATATTGTGCTGAATTATAAACGGGAACAGAAATATGGCCACAAAATTCGACGATAATGTGACCACACAAATATCAGAGAGGCAATTTGTTGAAATGTTGGCCGCTGTAGCGCTTCAAAGAAAGTTGCAAATTATGCTATTTGCGCAAAATGTGATCTTACCTATAGAACTGAGCCGTTTATTAATACGAAATGCTTGATTCGCATCAATTGTTCCATCACTAGTTCTAATATAAAACTCTTACCATGCACTTTGTCCTTTGAACTAAACACATCTAATACAAATAGTAGCACATCTGTGCTCCTTAGAAAAGTGTAGGACGTATAAATTGTATGTGAAGTGTAAAACAAGCATGTGTGCAAGAGTGCCAACGATGATGATGATGATGATTTTGAAACTTAAATAAAGTGTGATGTATTTTATTCATTCACAGTTTGTTGTTATTCTTGCTTTTTTAGTTGTTGCCATTGTGTTCACTCTTTCATGTTCCCCTCTTTTAAATTCATCTCATTGCTTTTGTGCTGCTGCACTGTTTTAAGTTTCAATTATATATCAAGTGTGACTTTGAGTTATTCGAACATAAAATGCTACAAAACTTTTGTAACATGTTTAACGTTATATGATTTTTATTTTTGTTTTGTTTGTGTTGGTATTGTGTACATGGGAAAAAGAAAATAAAATTGCACAGTACGTGTGTACAGATTTTTTGGAATGTGAATATGTAATTAAAAAGAAAAAATATGTGGCAAACTGCAATAGCATTTCATACAGTTGGCTAGACTTTTTGCTAAAACGTGTGAGTAAACTTAATTGTAAATTATTTGGAAACATTTTTTTTATATTTCTTAGAACGATTCCCAGCAAGACTAGGCAAGATGTTTTCTATTTAGTTTTTTGCACAGTCTCCCATAATAAGTAGCAATTGTCGTCACATCTTTGGCAGTGACATATTTTGGCATTGCAAATAATTGTTGTGACGTGGTTTCAAAAAGAGGACGCAATATGCGCAAAAATGTTAGATGGTTATTGAAGAGTTTAATAAAAATTATAGAAAATTGTTCTTTATACGAGGATTACTATTAGCATTGCTAGCCAAAGGCTTCCGTTAGTGGGAACAACATGGTAAGCAACTTTTTGGAGAAAAACTAATGCATATTTCGATATATTATGTAGTGCTTCTATACATTTTTGAAAATCACCTCAATATGTAGGAACACACATACATATTATAGATGCTCATGGCTAGAAAGGACCTAACTGCTGTAATTGTAACTTAAGTAGAAGAACAACGGTAGTCATCACAACAGAAATGAAGCTACTATAGCACACTTCGCGTCACAGGTTCTCAGGGGATAGCAACCGGTTCGAGTTCCGGATTTTTATATGAGAGGCATATGGCGTTGTCATTGCAGGGGGTCGGTGACATCTTCCAGACCTAAACTTTACATACTTGTCTTATTTGTATCCTTAGTACAAGTGCCAGTCCCTGTTGTGGTTTTATAAACTCCGCTTAGAGATATATCCTAGAGCAAAATGTGTAAGTTTTGGCCTTAATTACAGAGTAGTTTTTTGAAGCCTGGTGTAAATCATTATAATTTTATTCAGATTAAAATATATAGAAAAGTAATACTGAGCATTTATTTTTCTTGCGAAAAACTTACAGGAATTAAATATATATCTTACGATGTTCCGCAGAGTGAAGAATTTTGTAAGCAATTTTATACGGTGTTCAGACATGCATTCTTAATTGAGTCAATATTCACTTTATTGACATAATTATCTTCCTGTTGCTATCCAAAGTCTATCCAATGGGTTTTTTTTTACTTTTTCCACAATTTTGGTCTCAACGATAGTTGTTCAGTGAGTTGTGTTTTGCTCGTGAAACACACTTTTTAGAAGTGCAGCATTTATAATTTTACTCAATATTATAGCAATTAATTAAAATTTTATATGGTTAATTGAGCTCAATTAAGGCACATGCTTGAACACAGTATTAGTCTAGTTTTGGGATATGTGCTCTTTTCACCAGTCAAGACCCAGGAATTTCTTTTAACGTTCTTATTTTCACGAGTCATAGGACAGGTACGTTCAAGGTATATTTACATATACATAAATATATGTATATAACATTATTAAATCACTAAAAAAAACTCAACTTCGAAAAAATTTAAATTAGTGCCTTGAGAACAACGATGGATTCTTACCTTGAGACGTATTTGATCACCTGCATGTGAATATAGCTTTGATTTGTGATACCAATGGACTTTAAAAATTTATTTCTACTCTTCAAAGGGGTAATTTTTTGGAAACTTTCTTTTTGGCAACAGCTCATGTAACATGTTACTGTTAAACATGTTCAGTTTGGTCTAAGCAGGAATCGGCTTAAAAACGAACGACGCATGCAGATTATTAAATTTTGTTATTAAAATTCATGGTCGGTTAAGAAAGTGCATCGTGCCCATTTCTTGTTGAATAGATATTCATTTCTGGTTGAATGGACACGTGATAAAGCAAAATTGCCATACTCATTGTGAAGAGCAGCCAGAAGCATTCCGCAACATGAAAGAGCTGGACTTGGCTGGCATGTGCTATCATCAATACGGTGGGACATGCCCGACAGCACCCGAAACAATGGCCTCTACTGAGAGGCGAGTTCGGTGAACAGTTTATTTCACGTTTGGGGCCAGTAAATAGACCGCCTAGATCGTGCGATTTAACGCCTTTAGATTCCTTTGGTAGGGCTGTGTGAACACTCAAGTCATGGTTGACGCACTGGAAGCCAATATTGTAGAATATATTTGTGAGATACCGGCCGTTATATTAGATATAGAGTTTGCGGAAACTTGTATGAACCATTTGAGGCATAATTGATTTATATAGATTGTTCTGTCGATTCAAATTGATATTTCATTCAATTCTCTCATTTTTTTTGTTTTAATAGAATCCTAAAGCTTTTAAAAAATCAGCCTTTACGTCCATCCGTATGTGTAAATGTGTTTACCAATTTTCACTGCCTTATTTTCATTAAATGCTGACGCCAGTTTCATTTATTTGTTCATTCATACAAGACAAAGTGTGTACCTTAAAAATAGATGTCTGAGTGTGTTGCATGAGTTTTTAAGTATTTGGCAAACAATCAATTGTCATTGAATGTTAAACTAAATGAAAAGAAGAAAAAAAAACACACACAAATACAACAACCGAGGGACAGACAGGCAAACATTGACTGTTTAAATCTAGGGGCTTAAAAGTTTTATTGAAATGATTTTGTATGTCTGAAACGTGGTTCATAATAAATGAGAGCATTTGCCAACGATCATAAGAATTGAACTCAAATTCACTGACACTTGCAGGCTGTAACGAAACCTCCCTTTGGAATTAGAAAAAAAATTTCATTCTATAGTTTTTTTGGAATAAATGGGTGTTAAAAAGTAAAACACAAACAATATGAAAATGTGTGTAGATGTAGCATGAGAATTATTTTGAAATCAATTTTAATGCCCCTAATACGTATCTACTATGCAAACGCGTACAAATTCTGCCTGCCAGACACACGTTTCATCACAATGGTGCAGTGGTGCTACAGAATACGGCAGACGAACAAAAGAAAACAAAAAATGTGGGTTGTAACGGGAAACGCTTCCTTTGCCACTGGCTGTTTTTCAGTTTTATATGTACCTCTGCTTATTGGTGCGACAATGTGTTGTTGTTGTATTGTGCGATTGTCAAGTGCTGCAATAGTGAGCAGACTATTATGGGACCACGACATTTGTTCACCATCATGCATATTCAATGCTCAACTATTTCTATGTACTTTTTTAACAACAAACAGGAAAGGGAATTTTGTTTTTCCACTTTTCTCCACACCCATTCACATCAATAAAACAATTGATTTTAATGACAATAAAAATAGTTGTTGTAGTTTTTTCTAATATTAAAACCAGAGCAACAAACATTTATTTTTATAGAAAAGGCATGTGAAATTTTTTGTTAATATTCGTAAAATTTGTAAAAGCCAAAGAGTTTAAAATCCAAATTGAAAAAAAAAATTTTTTTTGGTAAAAACGTTATACATACATACTTATTTACAACAAAGAAAAAATATATTTTATCTACGGCAATACGTAATAAGCGCTTAAGTATACTTAAGAAAAGCGTTTTTCTCTAAAGTTTTTATTTTATTTATTTATTCTTTTTTTTGTGGCCCCTTTTATTTACGTATGAAAAGTCAACTAAAGGCAATAATGTTTAACGAATAAAACGGCCATTAAGAAAATATTTCTTAAGTAGACTGATTCTTCTTAATTGGCCAAAAAATAGTATACAAATCAGTAAGAGCAGTAGTTGCTATAGAACGGATATTTCAACGATAATTGCTTAACACCTTGCACGGAACAAGTTTCGCTCAAAAGCCATTTAAATACTTTCACTTTGGAACAGAATAAAACTCTTCATTGAGTACTAAGAAGCAATAATATTTTTATGTAGTAAGAATTTTAACGAACATTTATATTGCTATATTAAATTGAATTAAGATTCATAGGCTAATTGTTCGAAATTTGTTTTTAAATCTCAGAAAGACATGATAAATATTCCAAGGCACAAAGGAAAGTCAACATCAGTTATATTCAACTTACACAGCAGAGCAGAACAGCTGTTTTCGAAAGACGCAACCCTTTCATCATCAGTGCTCATGTGTATTGTGTTTGTCACCACTTATTAGGTGGCTTAGTTGAATTTTGATAACAGTTCCTATTTACACAAATTTTATTGTGAAAAAGAATACGAGAACTGTATCAACCTGATGTTAACATGTTATTGTTATAATACCCGTGTTACCGTTTGATTATTTTTCTTCATGTCGCATTATTTTTCTTCATGTTCCATTTTTGTGTAAATAGGAACTGTTATCAAAATTCAACTAAGCCAACTAATAAGTGGTGACAAACACAATACACATGAGCACTGATGATGAAAGGGTTGCGTCTTTCGAAAACAGCTGTTCTGCTCTGCTGTGTAAGTTGAATAAAACTGATGTTGACTTTCCTTTGTGCCTTGGAATATTTATCATGTCTTTCTGAGATTTAAAAACAAATTTCGAACAATTAGCCTATGAATCTTAATTCAATTTAATATAATAATATTTTTAATTGAAGGCGATAATGTTTAATAGTCACACAGAAAACTATAGCACATCCGCCCGAGCAGATTTGAATTATTTATGGAAAAGATATCAGATATTTTCTGGGATCAAAAGCAAATCTAAAATTTATTGTAAATTAGTGAGGCAGGACTTTCTTATGTTGTTTTCCTTTCTAAAAAATTACAATATTATGATAAATTCGTCTGTTTTCTCTTTTTAATAATTAATAATTATTATATTCTGATATTTTTAATCTTAAGGTCTCTTTATTTTAATTTAATTCTTAATTTCAATATTTCGTCACTCCTTTGTGTGACTTCTTCAGGAAATTAATTATTTTATTTGATATACAAAAAATTTTTTTCAAAGGAGTGACGAAATATTGAAATTAAGAATTAGATTAAAATAGAGACCTTAAGCTTAAAAATATCAGAATATAATAATGACAATATTATGTTATTTGGAAGTAGTGAATTGATTACCAATTATTCTACCATCTCTAACAAATATTAATTTTTGTTTTAAAACCCCACAAACTGTAACTTTTTAGAAAAGAAGTGACATTTTTTCCATGTTTTCTGGAAAAGAAATGGCCATTAATGTTTTCAAAAAATAAATAGAAATTGTGAACGTCTGTAGAAAAGGGAGCCACTATTGATCATCTTTAAAATATTTAAATCTGGAAACTGGAAATATTTAATTATGAAAACTCTTCAAAATTAAGCCAGGATTTTGAAATTAATGTATACTCAGATATAAAAAATATTGCACCAGATAAGGAGAAAAGAGGTATTTTCGTCGACAGTTAGGCGGCACTTTAAAATCTGAGACCATATTTCAATTCCATTGCAAGGATGTGCTATCTAGGATGTGTGGTTAGGCTGACCTTAGCCTTATCTGGGTTTCGCCATACGCCAACTTCCTAGGTCACGATATCAGAGCGAGCTGGTATGCACGTCTGCAGTGTCGAATCAGTAGACATATCGTTTGAAACTATTACTTCAAGCTTTATCTTCTTATAGCGCATCATAGACACATGTAATGATGTTAAGAAAAAGGGTTTTACTGTAATGACGCCCAATACAATTAGCAAACTAGAAGTCGTGGGGACATTTCGTAGTTTGCCACAGCCATGAGGGGACACTGAACGCTAGGCGGTCCTATAATGTGTTATGACGTAGTTGTCGTAAGCGAAGCAGGAAAAAAATCATTTTCCACTTTCAATGCGAGTGCTCAGGTCTGCATCCCTCGACACACAAAGTTTTTATACAATCTTATATTACATTATATTTCAGAGTTGATCTAGTACCAATCAGCGGATCCGACTACTTTTTTTAGGAGTAGGATCAGCACTCAGGGATAACCCCTACATATGCAGTACATTGCGGTGGAACTAGGAAAATAGATTTTGGGAAGGAGGATAAAGGGAGCAGTGTCTGTGGATATTCGATTTGAACCTCCTCAAATTGTAAGTGGCGCGGAAGACATCTGCAGGTAGTTTGTTCCACATACGGACTGTTCGGCCAAAAAACTAATTTTCTCTGTAATGCGTAGTGCGATTCGTTGGAATATCGACCACAATCGCATGCGCTCTTGATGAAAAACGCGTTGAGCGTAAGAAAGAATGGGTTTCAGGAACAAGTTCCTTAATTTCACCAGAGCACCTGCCATTGTAGATAGAACAACGATACGCACCCCACATTGCGACTATGCTCGAGAGAGTCAATAGAATTGGCTACCCTACTGCCTCCGATTAATTTCATCGCCCTCTCCTGTATGCGGTCGAGTAACTTCAAAATAGACTTTGAAGCACCGGCCCAAACATGAGAGTTGTATTCCATCTTCGGTCGGATATAAGTGGTGTAAATATTAAGAAGATCAGAAGGGTTGAAGTATCTCTTGCACCGTCTTAAGAAGCCAAGGCACTTGAATGCTTCTTTTGCAACCTGAAAGACATGTTCCGTCCATATGACATCACACTGCTCTTTCATGCCCAGAACATCAAGAGCCCCTGACTCCATAATACTTACACCACCCATAGGAACAGATGAAGCAGCATGGTCATACGTACGTCGATGAGTAAGCATACCACACTGGGTCTTACGGGCATTAAAATCGACCCTGTTCGCCTGACCCCATTCGGAAATCTTCGTGAGGTCACTATCCAGAACGTCATTCATAAAATGCCTCCTCGTCTCGATTTCAGACGTTGACGGCCTGCAGTTAAATGAATAAGAATGCCAAAGGCTGCTATCATCAGCGAAAGAGTGAATAGCACAGGGATTTTGGGAAAGTAGATCGTTAAGAAAAATTAGAAATAGAGTAGGAGAAAGAACGGAGGCCTGCGGTACCCCTGAGATGACTGTGAACTCATCGGATGAGATCCCATCTATAACAACTCGTATAGAGCGATCCCGGAGGAAACTCGATATAAACCGAGAGAAGGTATCTCCGACACCAAATGCAATAAGTTTGGACAGGAGTGCTCCATGCCACACTCTATCGAACGCCTTAGAAATATCTAGAGCCACCACTTTACTTTCGCCGAAACGGTGTATGGAACAACACCAGTTTTCCGAAAGAAGGGCCAATAGGTCACCCGTACAGCGGCCTCTGCGGATACCACACTGGCTGTCGCTTAGTAAACTGTTGGACTCCAGATATTTCACAAGATGGAAGTTAACCATAGTTTCCATCACCTTCGATATAGCAGAACATATTGCAATCGGGCGGTAATTTTCAGGGTTATTAGTCACTCTCTTTTTGGGGATTGGCGTTACATTAGCAACCTTCCAGCACATTGGAAATTTACCGGAGTGGTATAGTGTACTGAAAAGTTTGGCTAATGGACATGCTAACGTCGAAGAGTACTGCTTCAGGACCAGTGCAGTGATTCCATCCGGCCCAGGAGACTTCCTTGTGCTGAGTTCCGCAAGAACCCTTTTAAATGCACGCGCTCGAAAAAATATCTTAGGCATAGTTACGGATACTCTCTCGAGCGCGGGGAGTGGTTGAGAGCTATCAGGCAAGTGAAAGTTACTTTCAAATATTTCAGCCAATATATTAGCTTTATCAACCGGGTCAGTAAATATTTGGTCATTCCTCAAAATAGTCGGAATTGAAGAACTAGCACTTTCCTTGACACTTTTGATGAATGACCAAAAACTCTTACTACCCCTGGGGGCAGTGAGAATTCTAGTGCGAATACGCTGCTCGTATAAAGGCTTTTCGCGTCTTAACACTTTAGCACACGATGATCTCGCCTTCTTGCGTAGCAAATCAGTATAGACATTTTTATTATTTCGCCAATTACTGAACGCTTCCTCTCTGGATCGCACTGCATCTTTACATGCCTGGTTAAACCAAGACTTCGCCCTAGGTTTAACCGAAATTTGCTTACAGGGAATAAAAGCTTTCATCCCCAGCAGAATTGTGTTTTCAACCATTTTCGCCATGGAATCCACATCATTGTCAAGAAAACATAGTTTCCAATTAAAATTCCCAAAGAATTCGTTGAGCTCGGCCCAACGACCCTTTTCGTAAATATATTTACTACGCTTCGTGGCTGCACGCGAAACGTTTCGAAGTTCGGAGAACGGAAAGGTTGCGGAAATGGTACAATGATCCGAGTTACCGAGAGGTGCATTGACGGTAACTTCATACTTTTCAGGATGTGAAGTTAGAAAAAGGTCAAGCGTATTATGTTGGTGCCCTTCAACACACGGAATATGTGCTGGTTCATTAACTAATTGCACAAGGTGATTGTGCGCTGCGAACAACTCAGCAAATTGGCCCTCTGTATTCAGTCTTGCATACTTTGACTTATGACGAATGCATTGAACTGTCGGAAAGGAAAGCGACATTGTATGCCTGGGCGACGGAACGCCACGCAAATTAACCAACTAAATCAACAATTCAAATTTGTATGTTTATATATTAAATATTTAACTCTCTGCTTACGAAAATTCCATACAAAAAATTTTCTTCATGTAATAAATAAATATTTGTAACATGTTAGCACACTGTTGTAAAAGAAACAATGATATAAGTCCTCAAAGAAAAGAGTTTGGCATTCATGCCAGGGGAATGGTTCTAGGATATAATAATCGAGCAGAGATTGCAAGACTTGTATAGATAGTGTAACGGTTATAGCGCTCAGAAAACTTGTCTCCTTTTTAAAGAAGACACAATTGTTTTACATGCCACGGACAAAGACAATCATTAGGATAAAAACATTCTTCCAGTTTATTACAGAGAAATTGAATGAACGAACCCAAGTGTATCGTCTCGTAGAGGCGATAGGGGTTTTCAACCTAATGTAACCTACAGGTGGTTCACTTTTCTTCGTGCATCATTTATACCGATCTTGCTTTTTTCTTTTTATATTTCATAGGTAAACATATTTGAAGAAAAACACAGAACATGCCATATTGAGTCGTTACACAGCGACTGCAGTCTTACAGTCATATTCACAAGAATTTACAGCAGGTTAACAACCGATTTTTAAAATTCCCTAAAGTTGTGCTCATAAACGATAATTGGCTTAAAAATGGGTTTGGAAACCATTTATAACCTTACAAATATTAAAGTTTATCCCATTTTTCCTTAAGGTACTCTCGATTGAGGTTTTCTGTCGGCGTCATGCAAAACATAAATCAATTTAGCTTTGCATATCGTTGTTAAGAATATTTGCGTACAAAAACATTTATTCGAATAAGCACAACTTTAACTTCTTGTTAAGTGATAATTTTTGATATAAAAATTTTCACCTCACAAATCTCTGAATATATAGCACCAACGGATTTATGTTGGCTATCATAAAGGGTGTGCAAATTTGAAGTTAGGAAGTAAATTGGCTTGAAACACACACTTTTTTTGGCTAATTCAGTTTTATAGTATTACCAATGTAAAGTAGAAATGTGGGAATCAATTAATGGATTGTCATGTCGGGCAGACGTCGCAGACGTCCGTTCCTTTCACAAAATTTTGAACCACATTTTGCAACAACGTTTCGGTTATCTCGGTTATCTTCGGATTTCATTTTTGAGAGCGTCAGTTGTTGTGGTTTGTTCGCGTAAACTGGTCTTTTAAATGTCCTCAGAGCAAATAATCCGTATAATCACAAGAACGAAGCGGCCAGTTGACATCGTCAAATCGGGAAATTACGCGACCGGAAAATTTCTCATGCAATAACTGAATTGTTTGACCGGTTTGTGGCTTGTCAACATTAGCCAATCGTGGCCAAAAAAATCGGTTGCTATGATTTGATGGCGAGGAGAATTCACCGTGATGGCGTTTTCTTGCTCAGTTTTAACGAAATGTGGGCCTATGATGATCTTTCTTTATATATAATGGTTTTTCGAGGATTGTTTTGTGGATTTTGTGAGCCCCATATGCAACACTTTTGTTTGTTTACATAACCGCCTAATTGAAAATGGACCGCATCGCTAAAGATGATTTTGTTGAAAAGAGCGTTGTTTTCGATGAGTTTTTCAAGCAGTAATTTTTACAATTGAAATTCTTTCTTCAATGATTAAAATTTCCCAACTCTTTACTAAATAAATGTCAAATTACGAGAGCTCAATTTCATGACATTTCATCATTTGCCACCAAATTTACTTCCTAACCTTAAATTTGGCTACAAATGAAAAAATATTTAAACATAAAGAAATAAATTAGAGATGCGCATTCAATAAAAATATGAATAATAAAACTCGTTATTGGAATATTCTTTTGATTCGATTCATGTAAACCTTTCCTAATTTATTACATTTTCGTTGCTTTTACCTGCTACAAATATTTTTTGTCTTAAAAGCCGTGTTAGAAGTGCATCAGTTGGCAAAATTAACTTATTTCATCTGATAATAATAAATAAAAGCATACATGAATATTTGGCTACTCGAATACAATTGCATTCGCCTCTGTGCATCACGACGTACAAATGGTTTAGCTGCCAATCAATGACTTCAATTAAAGTACTGTTTATGAATACGGTTTTTTAGGAAATGTTTTGTAAGCCTGAAGTATTTGGTAACTACTATATGTTTCAAGCCTTATTTAAGATTTTTCTTTTGCGAATTTGGTCGTAAGAATTTCAAGCCACATTTCCCAAATTATTGCTTGCTGATGTTGTTGTTACTGCATTTACGATTAAACAAAATAACAAGACTTATTTTTAATTTATTCACTTCCTGATGCTCTTATTTATTTATTTTTTTTTTCACAAAAATAATGTCATTATTACAGCAACTCTGAACGTCTTGAAAGGGTACAACTTACGAGTAAATAATGAAATTAATTTAAACAGAAATTGTTGAGTAAAACTTCTCTACATTTCCTACGAACACAACGAATCTTATAAATATTTCAAAACTTCGAAGTTTAATGTTGCCTTCGCCTTTCATATCCTTACAACAAGAATAATAATGCAGGCAGTTTATTCATGAAATCTAAATTAAATAAGGCAGTCGAAGCCTCCATAAGAAATACTCGTACAATACACATTGAAATAATATTTGTACGAGTAGTTATAAGAAGAGTGTGTATACAGCGTTTATATGGCATTGATATCTTTTTAACTCACTCGTCTTCCAAGGCATACCATATAAATTAGACCCACAATGCCATTTAGACTTATTTTAACAATTTGTATTTGCTCGTATATTGGAACTGTTCACCACCGCAGCCAACCTCATCATCATTATTGTCATCATTGACATCAACTATGGCTTGTTCTGTGTCTTCTGTGCCCTCTTCTGCGTCGACGTCTTAGCTACTGGTTCTGTGTAATCACACTTAATCATATTCGGCCGCATTCTGAAAACCCTTTCCATTCCATTTGCTGATGGAAATGCGGAGGCCAATGAAAGAAAAAAAAAACTAAAAACGTGTTTTGAATTTTTTCCCTCGTCATCACTGCGAGAATGGCTAAATATTGTATGATATTTATTGTGAATTCAATTCATTCATTTATTTCACTTAAAAGGACTGACTGGCTGTCTGTCATCAGTTATAGATTTTAAAGCAGATAAGGTAAGGAATTAATTCTTGACTGACCATATACAAGGTTGCGGCAAATGTCGTTTATCGTTTACTGAATAAATAATTTAGTCTATGGGGAATTTTATAAATTTCGTGATGTTAGATGAAATGACAGAGACTAAAAGAAACTATTTTTATGTGTGCTATACCTGTAGCGATTACGATGGTGTAAAGAATGTAAATGAAATGCTTTAATGTTTGTGCTACATACTTTGTGCTCATGGCTTAAACATTCAAAATTTTATTAAATTAAATAATGTTATTACCATTTTAACAATAATCTGCTTTACAATATTGTTCTATTATTATAATTCATATGCCATTGTATTCATTGTAATTTAGTTTCGTACATTAACTCAAAGTGGGAATTGAAATGAATGTGATTGCACAGCCAAACAAAACAAAAGGTCTGTCTGGTGATAAATGATTTACATTGAATCATTTACAAAAATATATATAAAATTCTGAAAATTTTGCTTGACGTAATTGTTTTTTTTTGTTGTATCTATAACAAGTTCCCCTGCAGACATTCTCGGTGTTTGGTTCCTTGAATTTTTCTTTTGTATAAAATATCCAAGAGTTTGAAATTTCAAGTTTTTACTAAGAATACAGGACTTTTCTATTTAAAATAGAAAGCTTTGTTGTTTTCCATTATTTTCTTCTGCATGCAAATACTCTGAATATACTTTTTTATAAGACGTTCATACATTTAATTTATCATAACAATTGTTAAGCTTTGAAAGAGCTTTAAAATAAATTCATTTTATTTTTTATGTAGAAAATCAATGCTAAACAAGTAAAAACGTTATATTCGACCGGGTCGAATCTTAAATACCCTCCAAATATTTAGTAAGTGAATTTAAAATGTTTAACTTGGTGGGATAGAGTTCCTTTGTATAATATCGTACGTCAACGCCCGCTAAAGGGGGCGGGGTTCAAGAAATAGACAATATCGTGTTTTCCACAGACGAACGTATGGGCATTGATACACCGTCTGAGACTTCATCACTGATCAAGAATATATATACGCGGTCCAATTCTCTTTGGAGGTTATAAAAACTGTACTTTGGCGGGGTCGCTCTGGCAAGGGTTGAGGGGGAGACATTTCTCCTTTGGCATAAAACTCTAAAAATAAATGTTTGGGATAATTATATACCAAATTTAAAAAAAAAAAAATTATAGAGTCAGTTAGGGTTGCAAAGGGGGAGCAGGGGAGCTTCATTATTAAAGCATAAAAATGTTATTTTTAAGGAATGTAGGCTTAAGTTTGTTAAATTTTTACACCCTTTTTGCATATAATAATGCCTACTAAAGGGGGCGGGATTCAAAAATTATTTTATTTTTATGACTCCAAGTTTAGGAATTATGTTGTTTTTTTGAGGTTGGCTTAGTTCTTCTTAGGGGAACTTTTTTTCCTCCTGCCCTATATAGCCCATCTCCGAACTTACCCTTATATTTATACCAAATTTCGTTTAGACTGGATCGTGATTTCCACAGAGATGGCTGTGTTGACAGTCGTTCTGGATACCCAGCACTTCAACAATGGATGGAAATCTCGAGAAAGTGAAGAGAAATTGTTATTGAGAATCGTCGAATCACTATCAGGGAAACAGATGAGGATGTTACCCCATCGGTTGGCTTATGAAATGCAATTTGTTAGGTATTTTGAGTATAATGCGATGGTAGAGCAGGGAGTTCCAAAAGTGCTAATTTTTGAAATCAAGAATATAAACAAATTTTTAGGAAATCAAGAATATAAACAAACGGCAACACAGGAATTTACTGTGTGCTACCATCGATTTGAAACACTTCTCATATAGTATTTTATAATAAAAACTGTTATCGCGTTTAATTAAACCACTTAATAAGTGGTGATAAAAAAAGTACTCACGGTTATTGATGATGAAAGTATTGCGAGTTTTGCAAACAGCTGTTCTGCTCTATTGTGTAACTTGGATAATCAAGCTAATGTTGACTTCATCTTGTACATTGGAAGATTTATCAAATTACGAACACTATCCTATCAATTAGATATAAATACCTACTTTACAAATCGTACAAAGTTATTTTCTATGGCTTGAATTTGAAGATAAACTTATATTGACTAATAGAAAATTTTAAAATTTAAAATGTGTTAAAGGTTAAAATATTTTTTCTAGGCGAACCATTAGCAAAAATTTGGATAGATGAAGTCAATATTAATATGAGCACCTGAAATTACGGCCCAATCTAATGGTGACCTTAACACCGTGTAAAATTAGGTGTCTATCACTCCTGAGCACACTCGGCAGGTGGCAACTTTTCGTACATGGGTCGCCACAACAAGCAATTTGCCGAGGTATTCAATCCCAATGTCATTTATTTTATTTTCTTTTTCGCATGAAAAAATTAATAAAATTCTATGACTCTCTGACGATTAACCAGTTTCGCATAAGGTGGAGAATTAAGACATAAGCAAAGAGAAAACTAGATACTTTCATTGTAATCAACACTTCATAAGCAGAGACTAAAACCGTAATCTTCAAAATTACTTTTTTCGAAAACTATAGCCCACATTCAGAGGACTATAGAAATTAATCCTCAATAGTTGTTTAGGTAATTGTTTCTCCATATGATATACAGATAAGAGTAAATTGCACGTGTTTAATTTCATTCAAATGACAGTTAAACTTTTTTGAATTACTCTACGACGAATGAAACCAATCCTTGAGTCATTTGGAATATATTTTGAGATAAAGGGTTCATAAATAACTAATAGGCGGCAAAAAGTGAAATTTTTCAATATATAAAATATGACAGAAAATTTAATTTTGAATAAAAATGTTTAATGATCTTGGATGTAGTTAATAAGGTTGTTAATTACACACAACATCAATAGAAAACAGAATTTGGCCAATTATATGTAAGTTATAACAAAGAAAACTTTTAATTTTCAGCTGCTTTAAACGATTCACTAAAAATCACTAGCTAAGGAGTAACGAAATAACTTTAAGGCTTTTGTACGAATTTCACAACACATTGTATGGCATAAGCATCTACCTGGCTGCTTAGTATCATACTATTTAATAAAAAATTATTATGTGTATGAAAATAAAATGAATAAATTATACTTCCAGGCATAAAGCACCTAGATACATACACACATACTCGTATGTACATCCATCTATACCTCCATTCAGATCAACTCACATGGAAAAGCTGTAACTTTTTTTTTTGTTTGATAAATCGTTAAATATTGAATTTAGTATGTAGATTAAATGTATACTTTATGCCAGCATGCATGATAATGACTAGAGACTACAAATACGTTATGGAAAATTGTAGTTTACTCGAAACCCTTAGATATGTTTTCAAGTTGTAGCCTACAACGTGCTGTTGAGCTGCGTTTTGGCTTGCTGACTGTGTGTGTGTTTTTAGAAGGATTATAAATGAGATTTAATCTGTATTGATTTATTTCGATACGCTTTTAATTTATCGGTCATATAATAGTTACCATAAATTTAAATCATATAGACAGTGAGTGTAAGAATATCTGTTTGCGCCAGTCTGCTGCGTGTGGAAAAAAGTAAATGTAAAGATTAAATGTGAACAAAAACAAAGACGGTTTCTTTTGATACTCTATCCACTCTTAGGGCGACTGTGTATGGTTTTTATTGTGAAATGCAGGGTGTTGATAAGAATTTTACAATGGCTTGACAAAACTGTCATTTTATGTCAATAGCGTTCGATTAAACAAAGCGGCATTTCTATCAATGTACTTATGTATGGCTTTCTAAATTTGGCTTCGAATAACACAAAATAATACTATAGTATAAAAACAACAATAAAATTGTTGGCTGTTGTGGATCACAGGCTGGCCTATATGACTGCGTGCTGTTGCTGCTAATGACAACTAATCAGTAAAACTTTTATCAGTGTATGTGAAAAGTTTTCAATATGATATGCTTATATAAGATGTAAAGAAAATTACTTCGCAACATAAACAACAAATTCAGGGACTTTAACAAACAACACAATGAACAACTTGCATATATTTGAAGTGAAACTTCTAACTTTTCTTACGACCTCTATAAAATTATTTAAACTTGGCTAAGTTAAACCAACTTGAACTTGGTTATTATAAACCCCACAAACATTATTTGCAATAGTAATGCAATCCTCATTATTCACAAGGAAAAGGTTTTCACGGTATATATTATCCTCGAAAAAAATTCTCTAATTATAAATTCCTTGAAAAAGGAAAAGGGAAAGGAAAATCAAATTCCTTTTTTAAATGAAATTTATTTGTTGGTGGTCAAGCAATGTCTATGTATATGCATTTCATTGATGCTTTACCAAATCATCAGTAGACTTTAACCACAGTTTTAAAAATTCCTTTTGTCATTGAATTATCTGACGGCGTATATTTCTCCAACATCTACGATAAGTAAAAGAATTTTTTCTAAATCAAGTTTTATAAAAACTACAGAATAGAGTTGCTTGAATCCTAAACATTTGAGTTAAATTATTTTTCTAAAAGATTGTTGCATAGGATCCCCTTAAACTATAAAAATGATCTCACAGCGTATTTTTTAGTTAATACATAAAAGCAATATGTATTATATTTTTATTATATTTGCTCGTTTTAGTTCAAGAATTGTTGTTCTTGTTCTCATTTTTTTACTAATAAACTCCAAATAAAAAATAATTTATTAATTTTTATTTATTGAATTTACTTACATAATTTGTAAAATAACTTTATGAATCGGTTAACCGATCAATAACAAAATCAACCGATTAAACCAAAACTTCGGTTAATTAATCAAGCGATTAACGGGTTACACCAGAAGCCCGATTATATACATAGCCTAGTAATTAAGCGTATACAAATCAAACTTTGACTTTTGTTAAAAAAAAAAATGGGGAGAAACGGTGATTTAAAACTCGACGTACTCGAAAGTTAATCAATCGTTGCTTAATTAAAGACCTATTATTTATTTGGTTTAAAGGGCCCATTCAAAAAATGGTATTCAAAATTTTATTTAAAGAAAAAACATATTTTTATTCCCATAAACACACACATATACATATGCCCACACGTACATCATACATACATTTGTATATGTTTGTGTTTCGTTAATATTATAATTTATTTTAATCTGCTTGACATTCCTTTCACTCTTTCGTTATGCATGATTATTATGAGTTTAATCTTAAACAATCGATTTTATTTCCCTACTTACACACATACGAGTATATTTATTGAAGGATTATATTTACAAAAACTTAATATTTCCTAGCAAGCTTATACCTCCTACCAATTGTGTTAAGACTTTATAACAAAAAAAAACAAATAACGAGTAAAAAATATAAATCTTTCCTATCCAAGAATCCCCATACATGCTGTGCTCATTTTTCACGCATCAATAAAATCACCGTCGTCATCCTCTTAATCATTATGATCCGTAGAAAAAAAAAAAAAAATATACAGAACAGAACCGTAGAAAATCTTAAATAACAGGCACCGTGTGTGCAGGCAAATAACTACATCAATATTGTAAAGCAAACAAAACAAATTGCCATGGGGTATAAGAAAAATCTTATGCGTGCCAGATTTCTTGAATTAAATCCATCTAGTGAACAGATATAATTTATAATTTAGTTCAGCACTCATTCATCCGTGGATGCATCCTTCTACATATTTCATTTAATTGCTTTTTTTCATACAACAAAGAATCACGAGTAGATTTTTAAGTTTAAATGATATTCTTGTGAATAAATTATTTTCACATAAAACAATTGCAATTGTCATGTTACAGGCCAGTGTTTTATAAGGAATGGCATCAAACAATTTTTTCATTTAACAGAAGAGAAATATGATCACTGTTCAACGATGATGCTATTTTACACTCATTTAACAGTGTACAGTGGTAACAATTCCAAGTTTAGTAGAAATAAGATATTTTAAATACAGTGAAATGTCTAAATATTTTTTATATAAAATTTTTTAAACTGTAGGTACGGTCACTGTTGTTAATGAAAAATATTTACACGGTGTCAGAGAATCCAATATTATTGGAAGCTTTTTAACTCTGTAAACACTCGTCTGAATTCAAAGGGGTTTCACTAGTGTTTAGTGGTTACATTTCTGTGGACAAATGCTCATAATTACCCCAATTTGTTAGCTCGTAAAAGATATTTTAAATCAACATACGTAAGTTCGTGTCAAAAATTCAAAATTATAAAACGTCCACTTCAACCACAACGTCATTTTATAAGATAAATTGTTATTATAGTTTTAAATTAAGTTTACAAATAAAATATGCAATACCATTTTTGGAGTTTTTATGTCGTATGGAATATTTTGATCTGCAAAGTTAAAAAAATGTGCTAAAAGATCTGAATCATTTATTAATTCGAATTGTAGGCAAAAATGAAATCTACGTACTCAAATTCACATCAAGTCATGCTAACAAGATTTTTATTCTGAATCTTTATGATCCATAGCATTAATTCCCAAAGTTGTCGTGATGTGCCACCAGGCTTGCAAGGGGGAGGTCTACGTTAACGTGATAAATAAAGCCTACGAACATTTTTCTGCTTTCGATATTGATAATCTAAAATGTTGGCTTGGTTATCAAACGTTTTAACTACAGGCAGAAATATTCGAAAAATATTATGGAGTGTGGCGGATTGCGAGGAAACTTTTGATAGAGATTTCCTCGTCAGAACTTGCCGAAAAAAGTTTTAATGTCATTACAAACCTTTTAACAAAAAAAAACTGATTAAACGTCTCGGAGAGATTTCTAATAAAACTAAAGCCAAATATTAAAAATGTGGAATCAAGCCATCAAATACATCCCCCTATTAAAATTATGATTATTTTGAGATTGCCATTGTAGAAGTTATGTTATGTCACGTTGTTAGTGTTTAATTTTAATTATATTATGGCTGTAATGCAATAACAATAATAATTAATATAACAATTACATATTTGAATAACTTCAACGCAAAAAATATATAATTTTTAACTTCCCGTTAAGGAAATTGAAAATGTTCTAAAAAAGTGGGATATTACTCACTTTACCCCGTTTTAAAAAATCAAATTTTTACCAGATCTCGACGTTTTGAGTTCCAAATGTCTGTGTGCGTGTGTGTATGTAAGTATGAGCCCGCTTATAATTGCTGTATCCAATTCACCCAAACTGGTTGCGTTTCAAAGGGTTCCTTCAAACTTCGATTTCCTGTAAATTGGAACTGGTTCGGATCAGTATATTTTCGGAAATATAAAAAAAGTGATTTTTTCCGAATTGTTGTTTTAGGACAATTTCTAAACGGCTTTGCCAACCGACTCCAAAAACTAATCAGCTCTTGACAATCACAACCCACGTCGAACACTACCAACCAGGTCAAAATTATTTAATGCATTCGCGATATTTCGTAAACGAAAAAACTCGACAAAGCTGATTATTTTAAAGAAAACTCTGATATTATACAGACGCGTTTCAAAGGTATTTTTTTAAACTTCGATGTCCTGTGAATTGGAACCGGTTCGGACCAGTCGATTTCGAGAAATATCATAAAAACTGAAACAAGTAAAAGTGCTATATTCGGCTGTGCCGAATCTTAAATACCCTTCACATAAGTAATTCTTCTTTCTTTCTTGATAAAACAGGAAGTAGGTTTAATTAAAAGATGTAACATAGTTTTACTTGACAAAAAAAATTAAATTTTTAAAATTTTTGCTCACTTTCATGTACCATAAAATATATTATTTGTTCAACCCTGGAGTCGAAATTTTGATTTTTTAAGATTTTAATACCAATTTTGTTCCTCCTGAATTACAAAATAGTTTTAATTAGCAAAAACAACAACGTCAATTGCCTATTTGGTTACTTTTATATATTTCAATTTCCCAACCCTGGAAACGAAATTAAAATTTTTTTCACCTACGAAACTATTAATGAGGCATGAAATAGTTTTATTTAACAAAAACTTAATACTTGTAACCATTTTGGTCACTTTCATGTACCATAATATATTGCACTTGTCCAACCCTGGATTCGAAATATTGATTTTTTTTTTATTTTTGATACCAATGTAGTTATTCCTAAATAACAAGACAGGTTTAGTCAGCAAAAAAAACATCAGTTGCCTGTTTGATTACTTTCACGTATAAAATAAATGCAATTTCCCACCCCTGGAAGCAAAATTTGAATTAAAAAAATTTTTTTTGGCCAATGCAAATCCTCATGACGTATAAAGAGGTTTTGTTAAAGAAAAACTTAAAATTTTTAACAATTTTAGTTACTACATGTACTACAAAATACGGAATGGGCCGAAAAAAAATTTTTAATTTTCCATCCCTGGAAAATTTTTTTTATTTTTTTAGTTTTTAATAGATCATTGAGGCTTCCCAAAGCACGAAATAGGTTAAATTTACAAACATTAAAAAAATAATTGATTTTTGGTACAAATTTTGCGTCGAGAAATAGGTGTAAGCTTCCCAGCTCTGGAACCATACTTAGGATCTTTCTTAATTTCAATAGCACCCTATCTGAGTTCATTTCCAATCCAACGGTCCAAGAACGAAGTGTCTAGCTCTTCTGGGGACTTGGGAAAACCCCCCGCCACGTACAGACGGATATCGCTCAATCGTCATCGCTATTCATAAGGATCCAGAATATATATACTTTATGGGGTCCCATGTGAATATCGAAGAAATTACACACGGAATGACAAACCTATATACCTTTATACTTTATACCCTTTCACTTTTTTGTGAAGTGTATAAAAAACAAATATTTTCTTTATGTTTGTAAATTAAACTTTTTTCATGCTTTGGGAAGTCTAAGTGGTCTACTAAAAACTAAAAAAAATAATTTTTTTTCCAGGTATGGGAAATTAAAATTTGTTTTTCGGCCCATTCCGTATTTTGTAGTACATGTAGAGCTAAAATTGTTAAAAATTTTAAGTTTTTCTTTAACAAAACCTTTTTATACGTCATGGAGATTTGCATTGGCCAAAAAAAATTTTTTAAATTTAAAAAACAAATTACAATTTCGCTTCCAGGGCTGGGAAATTGATATATTTTTTATACATAAAAGTAACCAAAAAGGCAACTAACGTCGGCTTTTTACTAATTAAGACTATTTTTTAGTACAGGAAAAACTAAATTGGTATCAAAAATTAAAAAAAAATCAATATTTAGATTCCAGAGTTGGATAACTGCAATATTTTGTAGTACATGAAAGTGACCAAAATGGTTAAAAATATTAAGTCTTTCTTAAATAAAACTATTTCTTGCCTCATTAAGAGCTGCATTGGTAAAAAAAATATAAATCCGCTTCCAGAGTTTGAAAATGTAAATATTTTTGGTACATAAAAGAACCCACATATATTCCAAATTTTGTGTTTTTAGTGAGTTAAACTTATTTTATATTTCAGAAAAAATTAAATTAGTATGAAAATATTAAAAATTCGGTTCGAGGGTAGGAAATTCGAAATTTTTTGGTACATGGAAGTCACATAAAGTTCCAATTTTGGTTTTTTTCAGTGAATTAAATATATTTATACTTCGCTTAGAATTAAATTGGTATTAAAAATTTGAAAAACTAAAAATTCGGTTCCAGGGTTGGATAATCGAAATTTTTTAGTACATGAAATTAGCCATATAAGTTCCAAATTTAGTTAAATTGTTATTAAAAACCAAAGAGTTAAATTGTTATTAAAAAACAAAAAAATCTAAAAGACGATTCTACAGTTGAACAATTAGAACTTCTTGGGGTACATGCAGCGGATTTTTACTTTTTGTTTTTAAATTAAACATATTTAATATTTAATATGAAAGACGTTCAGAGGTATTAGAAATAAGAAAAGCCAAACATTTAGCTTCCTAGCCGAAAAATTTAAACGTTTTCTTAAATATAAAAGTAACCGATAACATCATTTTGCTTTTTTAATTAAAACTACTTTCTGTTTTTGCAAGAAAGAAAGAAGAACTACATCTGTGAAGGGTATTTAAGATTCGGCACAGCCGAATATAGCACTTTTAATTGTTTAGAATAACTTTGAAAAGGCTTTTACGATCGATTACAAAAACTATCAACCGGTCCAAAATCGGCTTACGCTTTCGTAAGATGTCGTGAACGAAAATTTTTTTTGGAAATTTTTTTAAATACTCCGGAATTATATATGTAATCAATCAGTGTTCTCAATTCTTTTATAGCTATCGAAGAAGCACATCAATCACAGATTATCACGTGAGTATTTTCTGATCCATTCGAAAGTTATGGCAGTTTCAAAATTAAAACTTGTAAAGATGGCAAGGTCAACCGTTTCCTATATTTTTTATGTTTACCACTCCGATTTATTTAATGATATAAGCGGGAATTGTGCTGTGAGTAGATAACAGGAAAGGAAAGTTGGATGGAATCACTTTAAGCGTGATCAATTTTAATCAACTATTTAATACACACTTTTTAATTAATTTGTGGCTGGAACTCAGCCGAAACACAAATTTCCAAAGTTACATCTAATCATCACATTTTTCGAGATAGGAAATAAAGTAGAAATGTAGCTGCAGGGTGCCTAATGGATCCAGCTAAATTTAACGGGTGGTCTATGAGAAAGAAGTTAGGAAATCTCTTGTCTATCGTTCAGTTGATATTTTTGGTATGAATAGATTTGTAAATCAGAGAATGTTCGTGTAATGGGGGTTAGACGTAACGAATTTACAGCGGTTGGAAGTTCCTTTGTTTTATAAAATATAGCAAAGATTTTCTGTACATACTCGTAAGGTATAGTGTATAGAGCAATTGTTTAAAATATGATTTCGTTAAAGAGAATTTATTAACATTAATTTTTGTGAAAGAGATAAGGTTTTTTGCAAGTGAAAGAAGTAATGACTCAATGTACGAGCAGTATTAGTATGACTAACAAAATTTTCGATTCTCCAACCCTGGAATCGAATTTAATATATATTTTTTTTATTTTTAATACCAACTTAATTTTTCCTGAAGTACAAAAAGGTTTTAATACACAAAAAACCAATATTAGGAAGTAATTTGGTTTGGTTTGAAAAAATAGGGTTCTTCCCAAAGTACATATAATCAACAAAAAATAATTCGTTTTTGTTATTTAATTCTGTGTTCACAAACAGATGTAAGAGCCGCAAATCTGGAAACATATTTCGGATTTTTTTTAATTTCAATACTACTCCATTTAAGTTCATTTCCAACCCAAGAATAAAGTCTCTAGCTCTTCTGGGTGCTTGGAAACCCCGATGATTTCACGTACAGACAGAAGGACTGACGGACATTGCTTATTTCTCTTTCCCATTTATAGCGACCCAGAATATATATAATTTATGGGATTCCATATTGACATTAAAGAAATTACACATGCAACGACAAATCTACATAAACCCTTTCACTTTTTTGTGAAGCGTATGAAAGTATTTAATTTTATGCTTTTGCACTCATAATATTTACAAAAGGTTCGATGAAATTTCTAAAACGTTCTAAATATCTAGAGTTCCATTATTGCATCCATATTCTGCTTCCTCAACAAAATCCTCTTGTTACACATTTAATAAAATGTTCTTGTTCATCGTCCATAATTTGAGCCAAGTTAAGTAGTTAAACCTGCAAGCAGCTAACCAGCAATTACTCCATGTCATTAGCTGATGATGACGCTGCTGTTGATGTTCTCGCCAAACAGCTGCTAGTTTTTTATATCTTATTTATGGAATGCACTTGTTTGGCTTCAAATTCAGTGTGTTAGTGTTGTGTTTAGCGTTAAAAGCATTCTACCAGTCTATTAAATGTCTGTCATCTAACACGTTAGCCTAGAACAGCGGCCATTAATCCGTCATGAAGTATGTTTTTTAATATTCAGCTTTAACATCAATCATAATGAAATATTAATACATTTCAGCAATTGATTTCTTGTTGAGTCTTCTTTGTCGTTTTGTAATAAATATTTTTTGTGTTATAAGATTATTTATGATTTTGTATAAGTGGAATAACAGGTGCCGCAATTATCTCATCTGGTGTTTGTGAAGATTTTATTCCGTCCAACCACCACTATAGGAACAAGATTTTTTGTTTGTTTAACGTTTTTGAATAGAAAAGGGTACTTTCTTCTGTTTCAATCAAATTATTACTAAAACATTTTACTATTGAAGCAAGGGAACATTTCATTTTATTGGCGCATGTATTGGTTGATTTTTCAGAACTTTTGGATTTGATTAAAAAAACACATAAAGTTTTGAGAAATGTATGATATCCTTATTTGAGTCGATAGAACGATCTATAGAACTCAATGTTTAAAGATGGCCTCTGCTTCCAAGTTTGGTATACGCTCCCCAACATATCGGCCGGTATATCCCGAATTAATTTTTCAATATTGGCTTCAAGTACTTCAACTGTTGCGGGCTTGTCCCTATAGACATGAGTCTTAAGAGAGCCCAACAAAAAATAGTCTACAGTCGCTAACTAGCACGATCTAAGCGGTCAGCCAATTGAGCGGCCCCAAATGGAAAATAAACTGTTCACCAAAATCACCTTTCAATTGGGCCATGATTTCGCATGCAGTGTGGCATATGTACGGTGACCATATTTTTCAACCCAAAAACGAGGACATTAGATATGTAATAAAAATTGTTTTTACTATTTATAGTCAATTGCATATATTCTAGGCATGGCCGACTTACTTACATACATTAATGTTTTTTAAACAAAATATGCCCAGAACTTAAAATATGTCCAGAAATATCACAGTCATTTGAAAAAAAGATTTTAATTTCTGCACAATGATTATAATTTCTATTGTATTGGTGATTTTGACTTTTATTGTATTGAGAATATAAAACTTTTAATTTTGGAGTTTAAAAATTATATTTTTATTTTATATTTATTTATTATTTATTTCAATTTTATTTGAAATATCCTTTATTAAAAGGAAACACATTTAATTTATTATTTTATTTTATATTTTTATTATTTATCTTTTATTTTCGAAATTCAAACTTAAACTGGAAAACAATAATGAAAATTTTTATAATATTTTAAAAGTATTTTCAAAGGTGATATGATATAAAAATTAATCAACAAAGTATTTTATAAACAAGTTGTACAATACAATAGATACATATACATGAATACATATACATGTATACATAATGTACATATAACTCCCCCATCGTTAGATTGACGCTCTGAGGAAATATTTTTATACGTATATGTATATATTATGTATATATGTATGTATGTACAAAAAAGGTAATACAAAAGCAAAATAAAAAAAATTTAATAACATACAGGAATTACATATTAAAAATGATACACATATTAAATTAAAAAAATATTTTTATTTTGTAAATAACCTATTTCCTCTTTCTAATAATGTAGGAAAAATTAAGACAAATTAAAAAAAAAATTTTTTAAATTTATTATTTTTTTTTTTTTTTTTTATAAGTTCCTTCTTCTTTTAATATGTGACTTATAATACTTGTGCCCTGTTCGAGTTCTTACATGATCATTGTCCAATTGATCTACATTCACTTTCCTAAACTTCGCATGATTTTTTCCACCCCTTTCAGTTTTTAAATATACGTCTCCTGTCTGTATCTCACAGTCTTCGCGATTATTATTTCGAATTGACATTGTCTTTTCTTTTGATTTTAAAATTCTTTCTTTAATTTTTTGAAAATCCTCAACTTTTATTAGACCGTTTTGGAAATCTATAGGTTTACATCCTATAGTAGAGTGTATAGTATTATTATAATACATAATTACTTTATAAATTTTTTCTTCTACAGTGTCACTGTCTCTATCAGGATCATGTCTGAGTAGTCGAATATGTTCATTCATCGTGTTATGAAGACGTTCTACGTCAGCATTTGAAGTATGATTATTGTTTGAAGTAAAGTGTATGTTAATTTGTCTTTGCCTTAGAAATTCCGTCAATGGTAATGCCTTAAAACCTAACTCATTGTCAGTTATGATTTGATCAACATTACCAACGATACTTAGGTATTGAATAAGTGCTCTTTTAAATTCTACCCATGATCTGTTCTGAATTCGAATTGCTTGGGCAAATTTAGAAAATTTATCAATTATTGTTAGAAAAAGTGTTCTCTCTAGAGTATAAAAAACATCGATATGTACTATCTGACAAGGTCTGTCAGGGGTTTCAGTTATTTTAAAATTTTGTTTTATTGGGTTGCGGTCATATTTTTCTATGTTGCAAATGTGGCAGCTATTTATAAATTGTTGTATTCTTAACTTAAGCTTTGGGTGATAGATTTTCATTCTAAGTTGTTCGAAATTTTCAGTAATACCACGATGGTTATTTCTCTGATGCTCGTCTTTAATTAGTTCCTGAAGGTTGTTTTCATTGAAAACATCGTCAATACATTTTATGCATTTTGCAATTTTTAAGTGAGAATTATTTGAAAAAAATTTTGTAACGGTTTCTCTAAATATGTTGTAAATACAATCATCTTCAACATAAATAGCATTAACTCTTTTTGGATGGAAGTGTTCTTTTATGATAGTTATCATGTCAGTTTCATTGAAACTTCTAGCAGTTATGATTTTTCTAATATTTTTAAAAACTGCTTTATTAACTATTTTTATTAAAGCAGAGTCTGATTTGCCTATAATTATCTGGTTTCTATAAATATTTAATGGAGCATTACTCTGAATAATAATATTAGGATTAGCATGTTCAGTCAAATTTACTTCTGGTTCTATTCGAGATAGTGCGTCTGCATTTCCATTATTAATTCCACGCTTATAAAAAATTTCGAAGTCATATTCTTCTAACTGTAGTCGCCAACGAATTAATTTTGAATTTGGCTCTTTGATAGAAAATAGCCATTGTAATGGTTGATGATCAGTTTTTATAATGAATTTTCTTCCGAAAAGATACGGTCGAAAATATTTAACTGCCCAAACTACCGCTAGCAATTCTTTTTCCACTGTGCTATAATTTATCTCATGTTCATTAAGAGTTCTGCTAGCATAGCAAACAGGGTGATTGTGCTGCGATAATACGGCGCCCAACGCATAATTACTTGCGTCCGTGTTTAAAATAAATTGTATATTGAAATTTGGATAAACTAATATTGGGTCATTTACGAGTATCGTTTTCAGTGTTCTGAAACTCTCAATATATTGTGGGTCATTAATATTTAATTTAGCATTCTTCTTTAAATATTTCGTCATTGGCTTTGCAATTCTAGAATAGTCTTTGATAAATTTACGGTAATAGCCGCTGAGGCCTAAAAACTGTTTTATTTGCTTGGGTGTCTTTGGCAAGGGATAATTTGAAACGCATTCGACCTTTTTAGGATTTGGCTTTATTCCCTGATGTGTAACAACATGTCCTAAGAATTCTGTTTCACGTTTTAAAAATTCACACTTATCTATTTGTATTTTAAGATTTGCATCCATAAGCCGATCTAGAACAAGGCGTAAAGAATTCATATGTTCTTGAAGAGAAGTGGAGTAAATGATGATGTCATCCAAATATACTAAACATATTTTATTAACTAAATCACCCAAAATATTATTCATCAATCTTTGGAATGTGGCGGGAGCAGTTTTTAATCCAAAAGGCATTCTTAAAAATTCATAGTGTCCACCCTCGACTGAAAAGGCTGTCTTATGAGTGTCTCTTTCATCAATCTCAACTTGATGAAAACCTTTCGCTAAATCTAATGTGGTGAAATACATGCACCTGCCAAGTTTGTCTAAGATTTCTTCAATATTTGGAATTGGAAATCTGTCATCCACTGTCTTTTCATTAAGTTTTCTATAGTCTACTACAATACGCCACTTTTTCAATCCGCTGGCATCATTTTTCTTAGGAACTATCCATATTGGAGCAGAATAGGGTGAATGTGATGGTTTAATTATATTGCTATCTAGCATTTCATGTATTTGTCTCCTTACTTCTTCTTTATGAACATAAGGGTACCTATAAGTCTTTGCAAATACAGGTATATCATCTTTGGTAATTATTCGGTGTTTAATTGCATTTGTAAACGATAAGTTTGAACTTGGTTCATAAAATAATTGTTTATAAATATCCAAAATTTTAATCAATTTATGCTTTTCTTCGGCATTTAAATGATCTATTCTAACTTGTTCTAGGTAAGGTTCGCGATTATTTTCCTGTGAGATATTATCATCCACTAAGTAATAATTTTCGGAGGAAACTGGCCAAGAACTACTCTCAGAGAGATATATTATGTTTGAGCACTTAGCAGTGGTTTCTACCTCTACTTTAAAGTTATGTGCATTGTAAACTCCTTCATCAATAATAATTTCACCTACAGAATCTTTGTGTTCTTTGATATGAATAAGGCCACATTCAATATCTGAAATAAATTTAACTGTATGGCGTTTTCGAAAACCAAATAAAGGGACGTTTCTATTATTAATTTTTAATTGATTATTGCTGTAATCTATAACAGCTTTGTATTTCTGTAAAATATCATTTCCTATAATACCATCATAGTAATCGTGAAATCTACATTCTATAAATGAAATCTTCTCCCTGATGTCTCCTAGTTCTATAAACATTGGGACTTGATAAATGATGTCAGTCTTTACATTGCTTTGTAAAGTTTTTAATGTCAAAGTATGAGATTTAATTTTCCATTTTGGGTTACATATACCTGGATTAATAATTGAATGCGTGGCTCCAGTATCCACAATAAATTTGAGACAATCTTTTATTACTATATATGGTAATTCTCTGCAGAGGCTTGAAAACGAAAATTTTGCACTTCATCACATTGATTTGGCAAACTATAATCAGAATTGTTCATGTCCTTCGAGTTGTTTATTCGAAAAGTATTTGGAGCTACGGGTAATTCCACTACCTTTTTAGAATTTTGAATAATATTAATATCCATAGGTTCTGGAATACTATGCGAATTTTGATAATTTGAAAAATTTCTATTACTATTATAATTAAATTGACCACTATTGTTTGGGTATCTAGTATTATATGGCCTATTTGCATTGCCATGATACTGTATTGTATTCTGTTTATGGTTGTACTGATTGTTTCCATTTGAATTAAAACGTTGATGTGTAACGTTATTTTCATTAGTCCTATAATGGGTACTACCGACATCTGAATTTGGTCTATGATTATTTCTTTCATTGTAATTATCAAATTTCCTGAAATTTAAATGTTTATTTTCACTGCTATAGTTAGCATACCCAGAAGTAAAAAGAATATCCATTGCGTTTTCAATTGTATCAGGATTTCGACAAGCCAGAATCGTTTTCATAGGTTCAGGTATTTTCTCTTTAAATATGTTAAGAGCTGTTCCATTATTATTCTTCGCTATTTGTTCACTATTGGGATTGATTCCTAAGTCTGAAGAAGTTTTATTGTTTAAACTTCGAAGTTTATCTTTTATGTCATTGTAAAAATCAATAACATTCGTTCTAAAAACTACTGATCTAAGTCTATCATATAATTCTTCGATACTGTATTTTTCTCCAAAATTAGTTATCAAAATTGTTTTTATCTGTTCCCATGACTGGATATGAAAATTTATTTCTACTGTCTCTCTTGCTTTGCCTTTTAATTTGCTTTTAATAAGGTCTAAAAATAATACTTGAGAGAGTTCATTATATTCAATAAGAAGTGGGTTAATTTTGTCAACCAGCGAAATAAATGAATAAAGTTCCTTTCTATTACCAGAAAATTCGGGTAACCTTTCAAGGAATTTGAATGGATCTATGGTATAAGAACGTGGGGCATTATTTTCTTCAGCCATTTTTATAAGAAAAAGGAAAACAAAGAAAAACTTCCTATTCTTCAAAATTCACAACAAATAAGTTAGATTAATATTTATAATTCCAATCTTTAAATGACTAAATTATTAATTTTTATTTATTTAAATATATATGTATATACATACATATATATGATATTTCAAAATCACTATAAAAAAAATCAATTTCTTATTTTTGAAATTAAGTACATAAGAGGAAATAGTTTACATTAATAAAAATGAATTTTCCAAATTTTATAATTACCTGAAAAAATAAGTATACTTTGTATAAGTTTATTTACGATTTTATGCAAAAATGAAAAAAAAAATTAATTTAAGGCCTTACAAAAGAAATAAGGAAAACAAAAAAAATATATATATTTTTTTTTTTTTCATGTAATCTTCTTACGTAATGTTAGGGATAAGAAAAATTTTATTTATGTAGAAATTACTTATACTTAAGTAAGTTGCACCAATGATGACCTTAAAATTCAGCACGATCTTCTTAAATTGTTTGATTAGGACACTGCTCCAATGATGGGACTAAGATATTGCTCTTCGTCCTTTTTATTTGTATTTTTAAATATCAGCACAAAATGATTTTCTATTTCAGTTTTTTTTTTATTTATTGGATTTTGAATTTTATTTATTTTTTTTTTTTAGTCTTCTTTTTTTATAATTTTGCCTTATTTCACAAAATTTTTAAATCTCAGCTCTTCATTTTTATAGAGTAGTCAGGAGGGTCCACCCGAAAGTTGGAATCGCTGTGCTACTTAATTATTTATTTGATAGTTCAATATTTCGTATAAATGCTTTCAGATTTTTGTTAAAATTTTATTTGTCTTTCAGAAAATTTCAGACTTTCAGCATTTATATTTAATTTATATACACATTGGGTATTTCTTCTTTGTTTAATTAACAATTTGGAGTTTTTATATGTTTTTAATGTTTTAAGATGTTTTAATGTTTTTATGAAAAACACACACATTCATGCACAAAGGCTTCAATATTGTAATTTTCCTTTTTTTTTTTTTAATATTATCACAAATTAGATGGAATATTCCGTGTTTTTCTGTTGTATATTCAATCAACAAAAGTCTTCAATAATATGTTCATTGATCCCCGCCAGGACATTAAAATATCCAGTATCTATTTTATTAAAAAAAAAAAAATACCCGGGAATCCTACCGACTGCGCCAATTATATTTTTATTTTATATTTATTTATTATTTATTTCAATTTTATTTGAAATATCCTTTATTAAAAGGAAACACATTTAATTTATTATTTTATTTTATATTTTTATTATTTATCTTTTATTTTCGAAATTCAAACTTAAACTGGAAAACAATAATGAAAATTTTTATAATATTTTAAAAGTATTTTCAAAGGTGATATGATATAAAAATTAATCAACAAAGTATTTTATAAACAAGTTGTACAATACAATAGATACATATACATGAATACATATACATGTATACATAATGTACATATAACTTTTAAACAAATAAGTATTAATAATCCAAAAAAAGGACAATAAAAGACATTTCAATTAAAAAAAGGAGACTTTAATTTTTGTTTATCTAAGAGGACATCATGTAAAAAAAGAGGACAGTCCTCTTAAAAAAAGGACGAATGGTCACCGTAGGCATATGGCACCGTTTTATAGATACTACATGTCAGCCAAGCAGCGTTCCTGTCTTCGTCGTCTTTGAAAATGTATGCCACTGGCCATAATCCACAAGAAACCGTGCATTTTTCGGGATCCATTGCCAACTCTTATAATGCTTCTGGCTGCTCTTCACAGCAAATACGACAATTTTATTTCTGCACGTATTCGTTCAGTTATCAATAATCTGCAAAGATTGTTCATTTGTAAATAGATTCATAGTTAAAATATAGACCAAACTAAACATGTTTAGGGCAGTGTTGCCAAAAAGAAAACTGCTAAAAATTCACCCTTTAGTTGAACTAAAAGATATTACATATATTTTGTTAATCGTTTCGTTCAGTATGGCCTAACAGCGCTGAAAATTCCATAAATATTTTGATGAATTCAGTGCTTCAATTTGAGTTCTTTATAAAGATATTGATGTTCGATTAAGGCATACAACTCTTTCATACTCTACGCTGAGCGTCTTACTTACTGTTGACTGAAGTAGCTAACGAGAGACTTTAAAGCCTAGGATTCCGTATTCGACTGCTCACTCTATTATGATTATGATATCGAATTTTTCTGATCTGCATTAGAAATTGCATGGTAGCGTTAGTTGTTGTCAGTCTTTTTGAATAACGAAGACGATTGTTACTATCATATATTAAAAAGCCTTACAGCATCCTCCTTCGTCGGCAGCGTAAATATAAAAAATATTTACAACAAATTCTTTATCTTCTTATCTTCTTCTGCTCAACAACATCCACTCTTTTTTAGTTCCAGCGCAATGCATTTCATAAGTGAGGGTGGTCCCACTAAAAATATATGGAACGCGGTTGACCTTGAAGGCCATTCTTTTCCGCAAATGTTTGCCGCTAAAAACGCTATTATTTTCATTTTCAAGCTGCCATAATTTTTGAATGAATGAACCAATTCCCAGAATAGCGCTGATTGATGTAGTTTTGCACTAATTCGCACTAATTTCGGAGTTAAAAAATAAATTTTTTCGAATTTATTCGTTCAAAAAGGAAACGCTTTTGAAAGTGTTCTTTTTATTTTTTTTAAGACCTATGGATCCGAAGGGATTTCAATTCACGGAAATTTTAGACAAAAAACCCTACTAGTCTCGCACTATCCGGTCAACCCGTTCAAATGTTATAAGCTCACACACATATGTACATACATACAGACTCCTCTCAGGAGTAGTCAGCAAAGCTTCTTAGAAACCAAAAACGTCGAGATCTGGTGAGAGCCCAATTTTTCAAAACGAAGTAAAATTACTAATTTTCCGATTTTTTATTTTCCATTTTGTTAGCGGGAAGTTGAAAGTATATAAAACGGTTGACCCTAAAAGTCATCCCTGACAACATTCTGATAATTTTAACGGCTAGGATTTAGGCACTATTATTTTAATTTTCAATCTGCTTGTAATATTTAAAAGAATCACCCACGCGATGTAGGTTTTCGAGTCCTATAAAAGAAGCGAGAAAACTAATTGACCAGTTATATAGTTTCGGAGTTTGTAAAAAATTACATTTTTCGAACTTTTTTCGTTCAAGATATCTGGCGGTCGGGGTGGTGTTTTAATGTCAACAGCTGATTATTTTGGGAAATCGATCGATGAAAGCTAACATTTATTAATATTATTTTTTTATATTTATCGAAATCTAACGGCTCAAATCGTTTCCAAGTTACAGAAAATCTACTCTTGATAGACGTCTTAGAAATGCAACTAGTTTGGTTCGATTCGGTTTAGCCGTTCAAATTTTATAAGCGGGTCAAATCTCACACACACATACATATATAGAGACATAATTACACCCTCTCAGACGTAGTCAGGAAATCGAACCGTTGAGATCCGGTGAAAAATAGATTTTTTCAAAAGTGGGCAAAACCAATAACTTCCCGATTCTTGAAAATTTTTGATTTTTTGAGCGGAGAGTTAAAAATTATGAGTAATTTGTTTCTGAACCCGCCATGGACTGGTTGTTGCGCAAACGTGCGTTGTAACTGTATAGACCGCATTAATTTCTTTTGCAATTATTATTTAATTATAGAAATGGATGTATAAAATATTTGTTTGCATGAAATAATGTAATAAACAAAACAATTCGGGTTGAAACCCATTTTAACAAATCTATGTATTCCTTTCTTTTCGTAATCGAAACGCACATAAAAGATTTTTTTTTGTTGCTTCATTAAATTCTAATGATTAGATATAAATTAATAACAGAGTCTAAAAACTATATTTTACAAAAAAGGTAAATACCACCTTCATTTAAATATCTTACATTTAGAAAAACGAACCATTACACAAACAGAAAGACAAGAGATTTTAATCACGGTTATTATAACAGCTGTTTTTGCACCTCCACTCCGAAAAGAAAACATTGAAATCCTGCTATTAAACAGTTTTTCTCAACATTTTCAAACAGCAGGCTAACAACGAACGCACAGCCATACACACCGTTACCATAACCGTTAAGAACTCTTTAATACAGCTATTGCTTCGTATTCCAGCAATTTAAAACAAATAACTACCTGTAAACATTAACGGACAAATAAAAAAATTCCCCCTTGAAAATTCATACACACATAATTGGGTTTCAGTTTTTGCACAAAAATTTATTTTAAATAAACACGCACACTTGCCTTAGTTATTTGCGCTTGGTCTTTAAACAGCAGACACTGGGATACACGGCTACGAGTACAAGTAGGCCAATAAAAGTATAAAAAGCAACATGTTTTTGTTATTTTCATTTTCCTTCGACTCAACTCACGCAAAGAATTCTTTAACCTGTAAAATATAAAAGCAAAAGAGATTCTGCACTCCCGAAAACACGAGAATATGAAACGGGAAGAAGGTGCAAACTTCCTGTTTGATAAACAACAACAGCAAGAACAAACGAAAGCATACAAATCTGAAGGCGTCGCACAGACAGGTATTTGGCCCTAAAAGTCGCTCAAAATGCATTTTTTTTATATTAGCACTACACCCTTTTTACTGTTATTTTTCAAAAGTCAGGTAAACCCTCCAAACAATAGAACTAACATGGCGCCCTTGAACCTTTCACCAGCTGCATAAATTCAGTCGGAAGTTACCGTTCGCTAAACGTGGTCGTGTGATTGTTCGATACGTTAAAAACTTTACTTTTTTCAAATATTAATTTTATGGTGATAAAGTGGATTTTGTGCTAGTTTCTATCATGGATTGTGTACAACCAGGTATGTACTTTATCTAAAACTTAAGTTTTACATTGATTCCATTTATTTACTAGTTTTTTTGCACTTAATGGTTAAGCTCTAGAAATGACAAAAAAAACACACATCTTAACATATCACAAAGGTTTTATACTATTTCTGATCCTTTCTGAGCTTAAAGTTTGATAGTATTTTGTAGAATAGATCCTCCAGAAATTTAAAAACCAAAAAACAGCCACCCCAATCCACCCCTAGATTTTTAGCGATTTTTTTAGTACATGGGTTTTAAAAACTAGGTTAATCAAGAATTTCAATAAAATGCCATTTTCTAACACAGGTTCTTCTGGAATGAGGGTATTAACTAGAAACGACTTATGGGCCATTATGGAACGCTCAGATGCTAAAAATTTCAACGAAAAATTGAAATTTATGGAGTCAGAGGTTCTCAATCATTATTCTGAACATGGTCCAAACATTGCTATAGTGAAACAGAAATTGTCGATTGTACGACACGAATTTAAGCAGAAATGGTCAAATGCCCGGAACACAAAGCCCAGATTCCTAGAAAACAATCGAGAGTGGCTCTATGGAACCATATCGCTTCCAAAAGCAGGTATGTAAAACCCAAATGCTATTGTTTATTTACTTAAATCATATTGTGACCCTAACTATAGTAATGAGTGACCTTGTGTCCACTGTTACAGGATTAAGTCCCGGTAGGCCTCAAAAGACGTTCTCAGAACTAAGTGATGGCAGTAAGAGACGAAAAATAAAAGATCTTCGGTCAGCTGACTTGACAGAATTAGGATATGCAACACAAATGAACTTACGAAAGACGGGCGAAGTAGAAGCGTCAAAAATTGTAAAAGTCCTAACAAGAAGCCCCCGTCGAGCAAAAACATATGCTGCAGCCATTAAGATAAAGACAAAGAAGCCTCAACAAAATTGGTACATCTACGTGCATTGTTCATGTACGCTGAAGCGGGACTCACGCAGGCACAATACGAAGTAGTAAGAGACTCAAATCCAGGGTTTTACCCTTGTTATTCTATTTTACAAAAACTGAAGAAGGAATGCTATCCTGAAATTCACTGCATTACTGAAACTTGCGCTGAAGTCAGGGTACAAAGTTTGATGGATCATACGACCAAACGACTCTTGTTACATCTTGGCGAGGAGGTGCTGAAACAATTGACAACAGCGGAAAAAGAATCATTCGTGCTGATAAGCAAATGGGGTTGTGATGGGTCACATACAAAATTCGTTCAAAAATTTTTATGAATATGGGGGTAAACAATTATGTTTTTTGCCTTTTTCTACACTGAAATACCTTAACCTACCTTTAAATCCAATAAAATACTAATATAAAATTATAAATTACAAAAAAATATTTTTGAGCGACTTTCAGGGCCAAATACCTGTCTGTGCGTCGGCCTGTGATTATCTTTCACTTGTTACCCAAATGCACAAAATTTAAAAACAACAAAAACAAGCAGAAAATTTCACACAGTTTTGTTAACGCAAACACTTGAATTGAAATTTACCTTCAAGTAAATTTTGGTCGGAGTTCAAATCAGAATGAGATAATAACAAGTAAATTCGACTGTGCCGAATCTTAAATACTCCTCATAGATGTATTTCTTCTTTCTTTCTTGCTAAAACAGAAAGTAGGTGTAATTAAAAAACCAAAATGATGTTATCGGCTACTTCTATATTTAAGAAAACGTTTAAATTTTTGGGCTAGGAAGCTAAATGTTTCGCTTTTCTTTTTTCTAATACCTCTGAACGTCTTTCAAAAACATTATATATATTTAATTTACAAACAAAACCGAAAATTCGTTTCATGTACCCCAAAAAGTTCTAATTTTCCAACCCTGGTTTCGTCTTTTAAATTTTTTGGTTTTTAATAACAATTTAACTTTTCCCGAAGCATAAAAAAAGATTTCATCCACAAAAAACCAAAATTAGGAACTTATATGGCTAATTTCATGTACTAAAAAATTTCGATTATCCAACCCTGGAACCGAATTTTTAGTTTTTAAAATTTTTAATACCAATTTCATTCTTAGCGAAGTATAAAATATGCACCATACGAGACACAGAATCTTAGGCAATAGTATAATATCCGACCTTTCGGAGCTATCAAGTATAGGTCTAGGTGACCTTATTAGATTCCTGGATGCGACAGATCCGTATCCATCACCGTATCCGAGATCTGGGCTCGGTTCTACACAGGTTGACACTGACGAGTGGAGTGATCTTTCAAAACGGGATCTCAGAGATCCTACTTGAGTGCTTGTGGGTTAAATATAAAATAAAATAAAATATGTTTACTTCACTGAAAAAATCCAAAATTAGGAATTTATGTGACTTTCATGTACCAAAAAATTTCGATTTTCCAACCCTGGAACTGAATTTTTAATTTTTTGATACTAATTTAATATTTTCTGATATATAAAATAAGTTTAACTCACTAAAAACACAAAACATTGGAATTTATGTGGGTTCTTTTATGTACCAAAAATATATCGATTTTCAAACTCTGGAAGCGGATTTTTATTTTTTTACCAATGTAACTCTTAGTGTGGTATAACATAGTTTTATTTGACAAAAAAATTAAAATCTTTAAACTTTGTGGTACATGAACCATAATATATTTCATTTGGCCAACCCTGGGGTCGACGTTTTGATTTTTTTAAGATTTTAATACCAATTTTGTTCTTCCTGAATTACAAAACAGTTTCAATTAGCAAAGAAACGTCAATTGCCTTTTTGGTTACTTTTATGCAGAATAAATATTTCAATTTCCCAACCCTGAAAACGAAATTTAAATTTTTTTACCAATGCAACTCTTAATGAGGCATGAAATAGTTTTATTTAAGAAAAACTTAATATTTGTAACCATTTAGGTCATTTTTATGTACCACAAAATATTGCAGTTATCCAACTCAGGAATCAACATTTAATTTTTTTTTTAATTTTTGATACCAATTTTGTTTTTCCTGAACTAAAAAATAGTTTTAATTAGTAAACAAAGAACGTCAATTGCCTTTTTGGTTACTTTTATGTATTAAAAAAAATTAAATTTCCCAACCCTTGAAAAGAAATTTTAATTTTTTTTATCAATGCAAATCTTCATTAGGTATAAAGTAGTTTTGTTTCAGAAAAACTAAAATTTTGTAACCAGTCTGGTTATTACATGTACATACTACAAAATATTGCATGTACCAAAAAAAAATTAATTTTTCCAACCCTGGAAACGAAATTTTAATTCATTTTTGTTGTTTTTTTTTATCAGTACAACGCTCCTTGAGGTATAAAGTAGTTTTATTTAAGAAAAATTGCAAATTTTTTACCATTTTGGTAACTTTTATGTACCATAATATATTGCACTTGCCCATCGCTGGATTCGAAATTTTTTTTTTTTTAATTTTTGATACCCATTTTGTTCTTCATAAATTATAAGACAGTTTTTGTTAGAAAAAAAAAACAACATCAGTTGCCTGTTTGATTACTTTCATGTACAACAAAAAATTCAATTCCCCACCCCTGGAAGCAAAATTTGAATTTAAAAAAAAATTTTTTTTTGCCAATGCAAATCTTCATGACGTATAAAGTGCTTTTGTTAAAGAAAAACTTGAAATTTTTAACAATTTTATTTACTACATGTACTACAAAATACGGAATAGGCCGAAAAAAAAAATTTTAATTTCCCATCCCTGGAAATTTTTTTTTATTTTTTCAGTTTTTAATAGACCATTGAGGCTCCCCAAAGCACGAAATAGGTTTAATTTACAAACATTAAAAAAAATAATTGATTTCTGGTATAAATTTTGCGTCGAGAAATAGGTGTAAGCTTCCCAGCTCTGGAACAATACTTCGGATCTTTCTGAATTTCAATCTAATTAAGTTCATTTCCAATCCAACGGTCCAAGAACGAAGTCTCTAGCTCTTCTGGGGGCTTGGTAAAACCCCCACGTACAGACGGACGGACAGACGGACATCGCTCAATCGTCATCGCTATTCATAAGGATCCAGAATATATGTATATACTTTATGGGGTCCCATGTGCATATCGAAGAAATTACACACGGAATGACAAACCTATATATACCCTTTCACTTTTTTGTGAAGGGTATAAAAATATATAAAAACTTACTTAACTGTATTTAAATGAAATGTAAATGTATACTGTATGTTCATGTAAATACAAATTAAATATTAAGTATTTCATTAGTTATTAATGTCCATAGTACATACATATGTATGTAAATACAAACTAAAATAAAAATATTTATTTGAAATGAGATATTGTATTATATTTTACTAAGGCCGTTTATATATTTACATCACTTCTTAGTACTTGTGCCCAAAATTTCAACAAATAGACCTCTCACTGTTCGTTGGTGTAAAAGAAATTTCATTTTTTCCTTCAAAGAAAATATCACGCAGTGTGCTAATGAAAACTCTCTAATGCTTCTTCTTTATGAAAAAGTTTATATTATTACATTAAGTGCTGTGATTTTGGATAGATATGCTTAATTTTAAACATTTTTCGTATTGTTAAGTCACATTGAACACTTTTTAAACACACTTGCTTAAAAGGAGACAATTTTTACATAATAATTAGTACTTTGTTTAAAACAGGACAAATTATGTTTATTTCTCATTCATTTTTTTGCTGTACGCTCAAAATTCACGTAATTTTAAAAAAGATTTTTTCAACAGGAATTTATGCAAAATATGAACGTAAATTCCAACAAAAGTTTTAGAGTGTACGTTTATCTTGACCACATCTCCAACTGATCTAAGCTCTTTAGTTCAGCTGCATTCACTTCCACTGGTACACTTCATTGCAGAATTCTATTGCAAGTTACATTCCAAAAGAACGATGCAAGAACCAATCACTTTGGGAGGTCTCCAATAACTACATATATCTCTTTTGCCGCTGAAATAGTTCATTATAACATTACTGCGGAACACTTTCACTCCTTAATGGCCTTACAATTTTTGCACAGTTCCCAGATTTAAGTTTTTGCTATCTTAGATCAATATCACACCGTAATTCGTATGTATATGTGTTTGTATCTCTATCACCATCGTGAATATAAAGTTCACTTATTTGAATCAAACGTTCATTAATAAGTAAAATATTTTCATAAGCTATTAAATTTAAATAACTTTTAAAGTGGCAAAGAACCTTTAAAAAGAAAATCCATTAATAAACTTTAACAATGAGAAAGAAATTTTTAATAAATTGACACAACATCCATCCGTATAACGGCGGAAAACCTTTAGAATATTGTACGCATGTATAGAAAAGTATCAAAGAAATATTCTTCCCATACAACAAATTGCTGTTAATTATGAAAAAGTAACACAATCTGAAAAACAACAAGTCATTAAAAATAACAACTGAAATGTTGTACGAAAATCAAGTGCACAAAACGACCATCAACTGCATGTTCATGGGGTTGGAAAGAACACAAAAACCACAACATTAATTTTAAAAAAATGTATATTAAACTTTAACACTAGACCGCAAATATTACACACATTTCTAAAACACAAAATGTAATGAATAAAAAGAAATAATGAGGAAAGCACATGGAGTAAATAGTGAAGTGAAACACTGGCATTTTATAAATACATATATCTCGCTCTGCAGGACCTTTAATTAATGTTTCCCTATCAAAACTTTTGTACGAACACTTGTATGCACTTACGCACAGTCGTAACAGAATAATACAAAATTCTGCTATTAAACAACTAAGTAATGACAAGTAGATACTTTATAAAGGTATTATTAAAAGAGAAGAGAAAAAAACTTAATACTTTACCACCATCACAAGAATTTCCATCAACATGAAAAGCAAATAAAACAGAAAAGCAGTTAGAATTAAGCAAAGGCTTACCATGCAATAACAACAACTTGAACAATAATAAGCAACATCAAGTGTATTATATTATAATTATTTTGTGCATGACAGGGAATCGTGGAACATGCCTAATGACACATTTGCCACACCAAAAAGCAAAAAACAAAGAAGTAACTTTTAAAAAAGGAAGCCATTCAACCTTAACCAAACAGCGCTCATACCCGATACACGACAGAACAACAACACACTCATTATTATAAGATTCCCCGTAATGGACAAAATGAAGAAGTTAAGGAGCAACAAAAAACCTGTTAACAAAAACCGACAGCCCGGCATTTTAATATACGATATACTACATAAATGATGAGAAGCAAAAAAAAAAAAAAATAATTAAATAAATAAAACGGAAATTATATATTTAAGTGTGTGTATGCCAATATTTAATTCTTGCTGCATGTACACAACATTTCACTATGTGTCGAAAAGCCGAAGTTGCGCCAAAACTTATTTTCAATTGAGCTGCCGTCATGAAACTTCGTGTAGAGACTCCTGTTGTTGATAATCCCTCTCCTCTAGGTAACGTCAGCTGTATACTATCGGAGACAAAAAACTTTTTCGCAACTTCACAAAAGCATGAAAAACACGTAAAATTGCTACATTCGGCTGTGCCGAATCTTAAATACCCTTCACAGATGTAATTCTCTTCGTTTAAATTTTTCGGCTGGGAAGCTAAATGTCTGGCTTTTCTTATTTCTAATACCTCTGAACGTCTTTCAAAAATATTAAATTTGTTTAATTTACAAACAAAAAGAAAAAATCCGTTTCATGTACCTCAAAAAGTTCTAACTGTCCAACCGTAGAATCGTCTTTTAGATTCTTTTGGTTTTTAATAACAATTTAACTCTACCCAAAGCATAAAAAAAAGATTTCATCCACAAAAAACCAAAATTAGGAACTTATATGGCTAATTTCATGTACTAAAAAATTTCGATTATCCAACCCTGGAACCGAATTTTAATTTTTTAATACTAATTTAATTTTATTATTTTAAATGGTTTTCGTTCGAATCAATTGTTCAAAATACACTTTCTCTAATATATCGACAGGCATTTATCGTATAACCAATCGAAGTATGTAAGAAATCTATTATTTTTTTAATTTAAAATTCTTATGGAGAAGTCTTGCGCAGATAACTTTGCCATAGCACTATATTTGCCAAGTAGAGTCAAACATTTCTCAAAAAATTGATCTATCAATTCCTAAAAATAGTGACTTGCACCGGAAGTAGGAAGGAGGTAATAACATTGAGAAGACAGATGAAGAAGGACGGAGAAATTTTTTAGCTACTTTAACTTTTTTTCATTTCATACACAATTTGTTCATCGAACAAATATTGCTCGCCTTTCAAAATGTTAAAAACGTATATGAACAAGTAAAAGTGCTATATTCGGCTGTGCCGAATCTTAAATACCCTTCACAGATGTAATTCTTCTTTCTTTCTTTCTTGCCAAAACAGAAAGTAGGTTTAATTAAAAAATCAAAATGATGTTATCGGTTACTTTTACATTTAAGAAAACGTTTAAATTTTTTGGTTAGGAAGCTAAATGTTTGGCTTTTCTTATTTCTAATACCTATGAACGTCTTTCGAAAATATTATATATGTTTAATTTACAAACAAAACAAAAAATCCGTTTCATGTACCCCAAAAAGTTCTAATTGTCCAACCGTAGAATCGTCTTTTAGATTTTGTTGGTTTTTAATACCAGTTTACTTCTTTCTGATATATAAAGTAGGTATAATTCATCATAGAAATCAAAAATAACACATAAAATGGCTGCTTTTATGAATCAGAAAATGTCGATTTTCCAACCCTGGAACGGAATTTTTAATTTTTTAATACTAATTTAATTTTTTCTGATGTATAAAATAATTTTAATTCACTAAAAACACAAAATTTGGAATTTATGTACGTACTTTTATGTACCAAAAATATTTCGATTTTCCAACCCTGGAACCGAATTTTTAGTTTTTAAAATTTTTAATACCAATTTGATTCTTAGCGAAGTATAAAATATGTTTAAGTCACTGAAAAAACCAAAATTGAGAACTTATATGGTTACTTTTATGTACCAAAAAATTTAGATTTTCCAACCCAGGAACCGAATTTATAATTTTTGATACTAGTTTAATTTTTTCTGAAATATCTAAAAGGTTTAATTCACTAAAAGCACAACATTGGGAATTAATGTATTTACTATTATGTACGAAAAATATTTCGATTTTCCAACTCTGGAAGCGAATTTTTATTTTTTACCAATGCAATTTTGAGTGAGGTGTAACATAGTTTTACTTGACAAAAAATTAAAATTTTTAAACTTTTTGGTCACTTTCATCTACCATAAAATATTGCACTTGCCCAACCCTGGAGTCGAATTTTTGATTTTTTAAGATTTTAATACCAATTTTGTTCTTCATGAGTTATAAAACAGCTTTAATTAGCAAAATGAAACAACGTCAATTGCCTTTTTGGTTACTTTTATGCAGAATAAATATTTAAATTTCCCAACCCTGGAAACGAAATTTAAATTTTTTTTTTACCAATGCAACTCTTAATGAGGCATGAAATAGTTTTATTTAAGAAAAACTTAATATTTGTAAACATTTTGGTCATTTTTATGTACCATAAAATATTGCACTTGTCCATCCCTGGATTCGAAATTTTATTTTTTATTTTTGAATTTTTGGTATCAACTTTGTTCTTCCTAAATTATAAGACAGTTTTAGTTAGCAAAACACAAAAAAAAACAACATCAGTTGCCTGTTTGATTACTTTCATGTATAAAATAAATTCAATTTCTTCCCCTGGAAAGCAAAATTTGAATTCAAATTTTTTTTTTTTTTTTGTTGCCAATTCAAATTTTCATGATGTATAAAGTGGTTTTGTTAAATAAAAACTTGAAATTTTTAACAATTTTAGTTACTACATGTACTACAAAATATGGAATAGGCCGAAAAAAGAATTTTTAATATCCTATCCCTGGAAATTTTTTTTTATTTTTTAGTTTTTAATAGACCATTGAGGCTCCCCAAAGCACAAAATAGGTTTAATTTACAAACATTAAAAAAATAATTGATTTTTAGTACAAATTTTGCATCGAGAAATATGTGTAAGCTTCCTAGCTTTGGAATTCAAAAATTTAATTTCAATAGCACTCTATTTAAGTTCATTTCCAATCCAACGAAGTCTCTGAGCTCTTCTGGGGGCTTGGGAAAACCGATCTCACGTACAGACGGACATCGCTCAATCGTCATGGCTATTCATAAGGATCCAGAATATATATACTTTATGGGGTCCCAGGTGCATATCGAAGAAATTACACAAGGAATGACAAACCTAGGGTATAAAAATGGAACAAATAGAGCAAAAGAGAGCAAACAGGGAAAAATATTTTAAATTTTCTTTTAGTGTAGATATAAATTTCACCAACGAATTTGCAACGTTGAAAACTCTATTACAAATAAATATCTATTAAACTATTTCCTTTAATACACGTTTCTTCTCTTAACTGTATTTTTAATATAAATAATATTATAACTGAAAATCACTGTTCCCCACAGTTTGCTCGGCACTGAAACCTTCAATGTTAGTAACAGGCAACAATTAACTACAAACAATGTTCCATTAAAAAAAGGGAGAATTTCCTTTACTTGCCAATTCTTGCATTTTTATAATTCCCCCTTTTTATTACGAAATTCATATAAAACAGTAGTATACAATTTAAAGAAAATTTAATGAATAGCCAGGAATATGAATGTACTTAAGCATTAACAGTGACTAACAAAATTTATGAAACATTTCAGACAAGATAATTAGCACTTAAATATTTGAAACAGAAATTAGAATGGGCAGCAAAAAATACAGCAATAAATAATTGACTTTTTCCAAATCGTCCTACATGGCAAGTGTTGTCCTAATTATGTTGGAAACTGTACAGCAGAAGACTGTAGCAAGACGAATTATAAATTTAAAAAAAGATACTGCTCTGACATGCTTTAACTTTTTATGCTGCCAGCGAGCGAGGGCGATTAGACGTGGCAACAAACAGACAAAAAAAAACTTAAGTAATGTAATCGTAGTCAATGTAGGAAAATGTTTACTTCTGCTTGTTCACCGCCAGCACCAGCAGTTACAGCACCATCATCACCAAAAAGTGAAGGGATTTTACTGGAAGTGTGCTGCTGACTTTGTCCTTATTCAAGCCAGAGTGGCAAAGTTACGTGAGGTTAGTTTGTAATTAATCTTTATTTTTTTTCTTGCTTTATGTTGCTTCAATGTGCTTTTTTTTGTTCCTTTAAATATTAAATTGCTTTATGGTAAAAATTACTCGTAACAAAAAGATAAATAAAGTTACATACCATTTTCTTTCTGTTTTTGTGTTGAACGGAAGGAAGGAAATAAATCTATTCGTGTAGATGGATGAGTTGTGTTTGTCAGAGTGGGAGTAGCAAGTTTTTGCGGGCTTCAATGTTGGTTTCTTTTAGTATTAATTGGATTTTAATAAAATGTAAAATGTGATAAAATCATCAAGGTTGTTTTTCATTATATTGGCAAGAGTTGTTTTCTTTTAGTTGCTGTTGCTCCTACTCGTATGTGAGTATAGTTTTTAAACATTTATTATTTTGTAAAAATATGTTTTAATAAAAGCAATATTGTTTGCTTGAAAGGAAAACATTTTCTCAGAGGGCTTCTTAATTACAGCTTGTATATACTTACCACAAGTAGTTTGTTTACCTTAAATTAGAAGGAATTTAAAAATTTAATATATAATTTATTGGAAAATATAATAAATTTAGTCACGGAACTTGTAACTTGGCTTGTAACTCTACAATATGTAAAACAGCATTTTGATATTAACATTTTGCGCTCCAAAATGCAAATAACGAATTAAAAAAAAAATCAATATCGGGTGTTTATATTTACCGCGAAAACTATCGATGTCTATAATTATGGTTTGACAGGGCATATCAAACTGTGTTAACATTTCTGTTCAGTAACTTTTTTTCACAACAGTGTGCTAAAAATGTAGCCATGCGATGTAAATTTTTTGCAGTGGAAGCTTTTAGTTTGGCAATTACAGGGTTTTAAAATTTGACACTGAGATTGTATAAAAGCTTTTGAATTTAATTTAAATAAAGAAACACTTACCCCCATATTCATAAAATTTAAAATGAGTATATATTTATTTTATTAAAAAGTTTTCATACAACATTTTCTTAAAATAGATCTGGAAAGCGCACAGGACGATCAGATAACGTCATAAAGGCTTAAAGTTGTAATTTTTAAGGAATGTAGGCTTAAGTAATACAATTTGTTAAATTTTTACACAATTTTTGCATACAATATATTACGTCAACGCCCACGGAGTCCTAAAATTGATTTTTATGATTTTTTGCCTACAAGTTCAATACTTTGGACTTTCTTTTACATAAAAATATATCATTTGCTTAACAAAATTACAAAAAAAAACTTTAAAAATTATGTTGTTTTTAGAGGTTGGTTTAGTTTTTCTTAGGGAAACTTTTTCCCTTATGGACCGATTCAGCCCATTTACGAACTTGATCTGTGCCATCCTTCAAAATTTATTTATACCAAATTTCCAGGGCCTAGTTCATTTCGTTTGAACTGAATCGTGATTTACACAGATGGACGCACGGACGGACATGGCTAGAACGTCCTAGAACTCATCACTGATCAAGAATATATATATATATATATATATATATATATATATATATATCATATATATTAAAAAGTAAATTTTTTGTGTGTACACGAATTTTTCTTTTTAGAAATCTGCAAATTATATAGTTATATGTCACCAAAGAGCTAAATGTTTAATAATTTTTAAACCAAATGTCACATACCTTTTCTTCAGAACCAAACGATAAATAAAATAAAATGAATTTATTTAAGAAAATTAACAATTGTCTTTATTTACTTCAATTTGACAAAACTACTCAAAAAAAAAATACAATATTATATGCGGGTTAAAAACACGACCGAACTTGTCTACTGCCACTTCAAATAATCTCTCTATAAACATTGTTGATGTTCCGCACTGCTATCAGTAACGTATGTTGTAGACTTTCACGGTTGTGTTCAGGGGATGTACGCTGACAGTTCGGCCAATCCTGACCTGGGATCGTCCTCGATTCCCTCGGTTTCATAGTCATCTTCAAAATTTAGTTCGGGTGGTTGTTGGCACCATGGCTTAATCTTGTCGGAGGAAAATACAGAGCAAAACTTTCTTGATGTTATATTCATTCCAGGAACATCCTCAATAAGATATCGATCGTTATCCAGAGTACGAGCAATTATATATGGACCTTTATACTTAGGCTCCAACTTTCTGGACTCACCAGTGGCTGCAAATTCATTTTCGATGACTACTAGACCGCCTTGTTTATATACCGTTGGACATAAATGGTTCCTGTCAAAACGGGTTTTCCACTTCTGCTTTTCGTTGGCCATATTTTCGGAAGCCAAGTGGCGTTTAGTCATACTAGACATGTGGGTCTCGTTTTCTGAAATATCGTCGTGTATTGCGGCTACGATTTGATTCTGAACGATATCGATAAGTTTAAAGTCGAATACTAATTCGTTGGGACTAAACCCTGAGGTGGCATTCGTTTGGGAATTTACGCTCCACTGCAGATCACGTAGTGACAAATCCCAATCGCCCTTTGTAGTCGTGGCAGTCCGCAAGAACGATAAAATTATGCCATTAGCCCTTTCGACCTGGCCGTTTGCCCTTGGTGTACGCACGGCGGATTTAATATGCTTTATTTGATGTTGGATACAATATTGCTCAAAAACCTTAGAGGTGAAGGCGGTGCCACGGTCGGACACGATTATCCTTGGAAGTCCGAAATAACTAGTCATCTCATTCAGTGCCGTGACAACAGGTTGTGTCTTTGTAGATTTTACTGCTTTTACTACAAGAAACTTACTAAAAGCATCTGAAATTGCCAATACGTGTGTATTTCCTCGCTTACTGCGTATAAAGGGGCCCAAATGGTCTATATGTATCTTTCGGAATGGGATAGGTTCAACTTCACTAATATGCAGTTGCCCTTCGGTTTTTCCACACTTTGCCCTATTATAACAACAATCCACACACGACGAAATATAGCTTTTGACAAACTTGCGAATTTTTGCAAACCAGAAATTTTGAGTTATACGTAAAATAGTCTTCTCAAGGCCAAAGTGACCCATGTCGTCATGACACAACTTAACAATTCTCCAGCGAACAGCATTCGGAACAACAAATTTAACTTTTCCATCATCTTTTCGATACAGGCGGTTATTTATCAGGCAATATTCTAATTTAATTTGTTTAGATTGCGGTGACTCAATTTTTCCTTGTAAAACGGCAACAATATTTAATAAATCTGGGTCCTGCATTTGCATTGTAAACAGCCAATCTTTATCAGAAATATTAAGGCTCATAATATAGTCCTTGGTTCTGGGTTTTTTTGTTGAAGGATCCGGAGCACGACTGAGTGCATCGACGTGGCACATGCGAGAACCCTGGCGATGGACTATTTCGCAGTCGTAATCAAGAATCCTGATCCACCATCGTGCTATTTTAGGTATCATTTCTTTATTGTGTTTTGCAGTCGCAATGGCTGAGCAATCGGTGATCAAACGAAATGGTTTGCCAAGGACGTATATACGGAACCTTTGAAGAGATTCGACAACCGCGAGTGTCTCAAGCTCATAGCTGTGATAAGCAGATTCGGTGGAAGTGCAATGACGACTATAATAACAAACGGGCCTCCAAGACTTTTCGTCAGACGACTGTAGTAAAACACCAGCTATTCCAGCTGAACACGCATCTGTATGTACCTCATGGTGTGCATTAAAATCGTAAAGACATAACAACGGGCGATTAGATAATATATCAATTAATTTTAGAAATGCATTCTGTTGTTCGTCGCCCCATACAAACTTGCTATTTTTATGCAACAAAATAGTAAGTGGTTTCGAAATAAGCGAATACTGCTCAACAAACTTCCGACAAAATCCGGTAAGCCCAAGAAATCTTCTCACTTCGGTAGTGCTAGTGGGTTGCACAAAATTGTGTATAGCAGTTACTTTACCCTCACCAGGTGTTATTCCATCTTCACTTACTCGATGGCCTAAATACGAAATATCTTTTTCCAAAAATTTACATTTATCAAGCCTTAGTGTTAAACCGGCGTCTTTCAAAATTTCTAAAAATGTGTCAAGACGTTGTAAACCTTCATCTATAGACTTGCTTGGGATGATCACATCATCCAAGTACACGAGGACTTCACCCGATTTCATTTTCGATGCCAAAGAGTTCATGACGCGTTGAAAATAGGCTGGAGCGTTGACCAAACCAAATGGCATTCGATTATACTCATAGTGACCTAACGTGGTCACAAAAGCCGTGTATTGTTTTGAAGATTCCTCCATCTTAATCTGATGGTATCCCATTCTTAAATCTAATGAGGTAAAATATTTGTTCCCAGCCAGTTGCGCAAACTGTTCCTCCAAATTAGGCATAGGGAAAGGAGTCTTGACGGTTATGCGGTTCAATGCTCGAAAGTCAACACATAAGCGGTGTTCGTTATTTTTCTTTTCGGCTAAAACAACGCCCGACGCATAAGGCGAATTTGACGGTCGTATAATGCGAGCGTCTAAAAGCTCTTTAACTAATTTTTCAACTACTGGCTTCTTAGAAAAGGGTAGGCGGTACGGTTTGACATGTATCGGAGCATCGGATGTAAGTTTAATCTCCATATTTAAAACATTACACTCACCTAAGTTTTGTGAAGTCTCAGCGAAAATATTTTTACGTTTGCTTAGCAAGTTGAAAATTTTCCTGGTGACATCACTATTTTTATCGCTTGCATATACTGACATTACTTTCTCGAGTTGACAGGAATTACCCTCTATTACCAATCGGCTACCCTTTTGGCAGAGCACATCTCTGCCAAGCAATATGTTCTCACAAATGTGGTCATCCATCACAATAAATGCGTCAACGTCGTGAGATGTTTCATCAATTAAAATGTTAATTTTTAATTTACCTGTGCTCTCGTATTCGCCATGAGCAAAACCAGCTAATAATATTGAACACGGTTCTGATATGCCCAGCAAGCCTGCAAAACTTTCACGGATAAGCGTGCACTTACTTCCAGGATCGATGAAAGCATTTGTAATTATACCATTTGTAGTTATTTGCTTTACAATTACCTGCGATATCGTTTTCTTTTCAGCGACTTGGTTTATTGTAGAACGTTCTTGTCGTTTTTGTTTCTCAGGACAATTTTCTACTTGATGGTTAGTCCTATTACAATTACTGCATCGTTGCTTTCGTTGTGGTTCGGGACAATTTTTCGAATAATGTCCAATCTTATGGCAATTAAAACATTTAATTGTGCCTTCGCCTCGCTTGTCGGTAAAATTTCTTTGATGGTTCGGCATCACTTGCGTATACGGTTTAGGTTTGCTATCCTTTGTAAAACATCTTACCTCGTTGTGTGTACAAAAAATTACGATATCGCGCAGCAACTCACTGCAATCGTTGTAATTGTTTGATATTTTCATTTTTAGGTCTGGTTGGTTTATACCGTTGATTACATGACGTGCTATCGCAGCATCTGAAATACCTCCCCTCTTGCCTAAAGCAAGCATTCGATAATAAAAATCCTGTGGACTTTCATCGCCACTACGTTTCGTACGCGACATCTTCACGTGAATGTCGGCTTCGTTTTCTACAATCGGAAAGTCTTTCAAAAATACACGAATAAATTCTGACCACGATCTGAAAACTACGTCCAAAGAATCAAGCCAGTACTTGGCGGCTCCTTGCAATTTCTGTTGAACTGCAAATATTAAAACTTCATCATTCCAACGATATGCATTTCGCAATAATTCAATACGGTTTATGAATTGTTGTGCATTCAATGACGATGACGATGATGGGTTAAATTCTGGTAATAACGATACCAACTCGCGTGCATTTACATACCCATTGTTATAAGAATTCTCCTCTACACTTTGTCGTTGATCCATCTCGGAGTTTAAATGTGCCATAGGAGCAGATGGACTTGAAAACGTAACTTGTCTTTGAGGTGTGAAATATAAATTATTCGTTTGAAAGCTGCTGTCGTCAATGTTGTACGATTTGTTTTGTTGTTCGTAGTTTTGCTGATAAACATTACTATGAACTTGATCTCTATCCGCAACAAATCTTATTTCTTTATCTCTACAATAATCGTTGTGAATTTGTTGGTGGACGCCAACACAACAATAACCATTATTCTTTGTGTTTGTTGTATACGTGTTTACATTTTGATGATCTTGTTCATTCATTCTTTCTTGAGTATAAACATTACGATTATTAAAATCTCCAAAATGTTGATGAGAAACATTCTTGTTTACAAAATGAGGATTCACATTATAGCAACCACCTGTAGCACGTTGTTGTTGCGAAACATTATTGTTTATAAAAGACGGGAGAATATTATAAGCGTAAACTTTAGCATTTCGTTGTTGTGAAACATTTTCTGTAACTAAACGTTGTACAGGAGACGTGTTTGGTTTTGAATGACAGATACTTTGCGGCTGAAATTCAAAATAACGATCGTTTGTTGATGAATACGCATTTTCGCTTGTTGCAGCATTGATGGTAGCAACACTTTGGTTGTTAGAATTTATAGATGCATACGTTTGTAAATTCGTTGGCGTTGGAAAACAATACTGAATTTTGTTGTTGTCTTTGTTCGATGCTTGTACATACGTTGTACAAATAGGACTCGTATAAATTAAGGAATCAGCGGACGTTGTTGCCAATGGCAGAGACATTGTGTTCGGTATTAGTTTAACGTTTGATTCTATCTTCGATGAAATGGTATGTGTTGATAGCGTTGGGGAAGAAATGCGTGTCGGATCAAAATTACAACTTATAAAAGATGTCCTATCGAAGTTTTCCTCTAAACGGTCAATTAAATCGTTGCGGCTTCCATGCGTAGGTAGTCCAACTATTTTACACTTTTTACGCAGTGTATTAATTTTCATGTTATGGAAAGAAGGCATCGTATTTTAAGTTGCACAATTTCATACGGCTCGTGGTAATCTCACTTCTGATGTTGTCACATACCTTTTCTTCAGAACCAAACGATAAATAAAATAAAATGAATTTATTTAAGAAAATTAACAATTGTCTTTATTTACTTCAATTTGACAAAACTACTCAAAAAAAAAATACAATATTATATGCGGGTTAAAAACACGACCGAACTTGTCTACTGCCACTTCAAATAATCTCTCTATAAACATTGTTGATGTTCCGCACTGCTATCAGTAACGTATGTTGTAGACTTTCACGGTTGTGTTCAGGGGATGTACGCTGACACAAACTTTTTCAAGTTGATTTCCAAATGAACAGGTAAAAATGTTATATTGGACCGGGTCGAATCTTAAATACCCTCCAAATATATAGTAAGTAAATTTAAAATGTTTAAGTTAGTGGGACAGAGTTCTTTTAAGACATCTCTGTACCCAATTTTAAATCTATATTTTGAGAGAGTCATTCCGGGAAGGAGCGAGGGAGAAATATTTCACCTCTGCAAGATCAGAGACCATCTCAGCTTCTTATAGGCTTAAGGAATAAAGATTGTTCAATATTTACACTATTTTTGTGTACGTCCACTAAAGGGGGCGGGGTCCAAGAACAGACTATATCGTGTTTTCCACAGACGAATGTATGGGCATTGCTCGTCTGATACTTCATCACTTATCAAGAATATATATATTTTATGGGGTCCAATTCCCTTTCTTTGGAGGGTATTAAAACTGTATATTGGACTGGGGAGACATTTCACCTTTGGCATAAAACTCTAAAAATAAATGTTTGGGATAATTATATACAAAATTAAAAAAAATTTGTTTTTGTTTAATAGGGTCATTTAGGGGACGAGGTGGTAGGGCAGAGTAGTACCTGGTTGCGTCTCAGCTTCGTCATTAACGCTTAAAAATGTTATTTTTACGGAAAGTAGGCTTAAGTAAAACAGTTTGTTAAATTTTTACAGCATTTTTGCATTTAATAACGCCCACTAAAAGGCGCGGAGTCTAAAAGTATCTTTTTATACCCTTCACAAAAAAGTGAAAGGGTATATATAGGTTTGTCATTCCGTGTGTAGTTTCTTCGATATCAACATGGGACCCCATAAAGTATATATATTCTGGATCCTTATTAATAGCGATGACGATTGAGCGATGTCCGTGTGTACGTGAAATCGGTTTTCCGAAGCCCCCAGAAAAGCTAGAGACTTCGTTCTTGGACCGTTGGATTGGAAATGAATTAAATAGGGTGCTATTGAAATTCAAAAAGATCGGAAGTATGGTTCCAGAGCTGGAAAGCTTACACCTATTTCTCGACGCAAATTTAATACCAAAAACCAATATTTTTTTTATTGTTTGTAAATTAAACTTATTTCATGATTTGGGAAGCCTCAATGGGGAATTGACTAATTTTTTATACATAAAAGTAACCACAAAGGCAACTAACGTCGGCTTTTTAGTTAAGTTAATTAAAACTATTTTTTAGTTCAAGAAAAATAAAATTGATTTCAAAAACTAAAAACAAATGAAAATTTAGATTCCAGAGCTGGATAACTGCAGTATCTTGTGGTACATAGAAGTGACCAAAATGGTTACAAATATTAAGTTTTTCTTAAATAAAACTATTTCATGCCTCATTAAGAGTTGCATTGGTAAAAAAATTAAATTTCTTTTGCAGGGTTGGGAAATTGAAATATTTATTCTGCTTAAAAGTATCCAAAAAGGAAATTGACGCTGTTTTTTTTTTTGCTAATTAAAACTTTTTTGTAATTCAGGAAGAATAAAATTGGTATTAAAAGCTAAAAAAATCAAAACTTCGACTCCAGTGTTGGACAAATGAAATATATTATGGTACATGAAGGTGAGCAAAAAGTTTAAAAATTTTAATTTTTTTGTCAAATAAAACTATGTTACACCACACTAAGAGATACATTGGTAAAAAATAAAAATCCGCTTCCAGAATTTGAAAATCGAAATATTTTGGTACATAAAAGAACCCACATAAATTCCAAATTTTGTGTTTTTAGTGAGTTAAACTTATTTTATATTTCTGAAAAAATTAAATTTTTTTTTTTTTTTTTTTTTAGGAGTAGGACCAGCACTCAGGGGATGTCCCCTATATATGCAATGCATTGCGCTGGAACTGAAAACGAGGGGATAGTAATGAGGGGACAGATTAGGAAAGATGAGAAGATAGACAGTTGTTTTTGTAGCTATTTCAACCTTTTTACTTCGCCGGCTAGTTTTTGCTACAGGGCCGACGAAGGTGGGTCTCTGCTTTTAGTACATGATAGTGTCAGTCGCTGCCAATTATGTTCAGTGATCAGTGACTATTGATCAATTAACACTAGTTCTTATAAAAACGAGTGAAATTAACGAAAAATGTTTACTTTTAGTAGTCATACGTTAATTGAATTTACTGAATTTTGTATATGTGATTGGGAAAATATTTATGGCAATTGAATATTGACTAAATTAGAAATGCATGTCTGAACACCATACAAAAGTAAAAATATTTCATACCATGAAGACTCGTTTCTGTATTTTCTAATTAATAACAAATTTAATGTCAATAATTTAATTTCAATATGGCTCGACATATTTTGTGTATGGTGTTCTTTCCTTTTCCACACAATTTAGGTGCTAAGTCTCTACTAACTTTGTTCATTTTTTTAGTGGTGTTGCTTTTGTAGTTTTACTCAATATTATAACAATTTTATATTTAATGAACAATAATTAATCGAAAATTTATATGGATAACTGATCTTAATAATGCTATTTATTGAGATAAACTCAATTAAGGTGTATGTTTGAACACGGCATTATTGATATTAAATTTAGCATTAATTAGAAAATAAAGCAAAAACAAGAAAAGAAGATCAAGGATTTGAACTAGAATAACTAAATTTTGTATATGGCAAGAGGAAGATGATTATGGCAATAAAGTGCTTATTGACTAAATTAAAAATGCCTGTCTAATTAACTGGGGCGATATCTCAAACAAATTACAAATAAATGCGGTATATATATTTCATATGTGTCTTTACCCCACTAATAACTTCACGTTAAACACTTCTTGATACAATAGATTACAACAAAAACCGAATTTCGCCACTCAGGAGCTTGTGGAGTGACTAGTTTGTATCATATCGGCTTAAAGCAGAATGTTTTTTCAAATGAAAATGATAATTATCGTGGCAATAGTGGTGTGTTATAAGCATGTTCAAGCATGTTTGCACAAGTGTATGCATCCACAAGTACGTACTCGAATGTTCAGTTTCACGTAAAACCATAAAAGGAATAAATTTGTTTTTCGCCTTTATGCTGGCAGTTCAGTAGATGTTGGTAGCATTATAAATTCATATTTTATATTTTATGGATGAATTGATTTTTCATATACTTAAATCGTAGGATTTTTCATATTCTTATTATATGTTTGTATTTTGGTTTATCTGAAAACACTTTGTACTTTCATCTACAGCGATATCTGCACATACATATATATAAATTTTTTTTGTACATGCATTTGCACATATTTATTGTTTTGTCTACATTATGTAAAAAACTGGAAATAAAACTGCCGTTGAGCTAAAGTGCATTTATGTCATTGAAAAAAAGACGAAGAAAAAAACAATCGTAACGCCTCTTGAACGTTGTGATTATTATTGTTATTTCCATTTATAATGCATGCCACAGCAATTCTTTTTTTTTAAGTATGTTGGAGTACATTTCAAATGTGAAGAGCCCATATTTTGTTCATATTATATTTAAAATCCATACTGCAGATTCAAACGTACATACATACACAATTACACACACATAAATGGATGTGTGTGTGTGTGCGATAGAGAGAAGTATTATGTATTTTATATCACATTTTGTTGAAATTCAAAATTATTCAAATAAACTTTGCTTTTGGTTAAAAACCATAATGGAGTAGAAAATATTCGATGTTGTTTAGATGATTTAAAGATAAAATATAAAGTGCTTGTCACAATTATAGCACCATCGTACCGGCTTTCTGGCAACAGCAGCAGTGTGATGGGAAAAAGCGCACTAGAGGAAGAATTTAGAAAGCAGGAGTGAATCAAATGCACAAACAGCTTTAACATTTTCATATTTCACAAAATAAATACTCAAAGACTCAACTGAAATTAGTTTATTTATTTGAAAAATACTTTACAAAGTAAATTTGCTAAGTATTGGTGCACAGATGCCGACGGCTGACTTAGAACATATGTCGGCGATGTTATTAAATCATATTTGCATCCGGTTCTGTGACGGCCTATGCCTTCACGTATGAACTAACAACGCAGTTAAACACGGAATAATTCGTCAGAAGAACTGTAAATCTATACAGTTATCTGAGGTATTGAAATTAATTAAATTAATTAATTAAATCCTTTTATATATTCGACATTTAAAGCTCATTAGCTGAGGAAAAATTGCGCTATGCAACAAGAAAAATAGCAAAGACAACAGTCGAAATTTAAAATCAGAATTCGTTGGTGAAGTTTTTACAATTATAAAATCATTAAGAAACATTTGCAAAATATTTGTTTTTTAACTAAAGCTATGTACAGACGATTGACAGATCTTCCAATATTGTAAGATCTGTCAATGGGCTGGCAACGTACTGACAATGACAGATTGGAAGCAAAAGTTAAATTGCGTGTTTAGACGACTGTAAGAAAACCTTACAATTTCATTGTCAGATAATTGTAAGACCATAAATTTGTCTGCCAACAAAAATTACCAGTTCAAACGGTTGTCAGATTGTTGTATGATAAAAAGTGCCAGATGCATTGTTAGGCATTGCCAGAATTTTTTAACTTTTGGCTTTGGTTTGTTTCACGTATTTATGAACAGCGTTGCCAATAGAAATATTTCGCTGACAATAGTGCCATTGTCAGCT